>CM030360.1:316972387-318447018 GCA_017893485.1 Hemerocallis citrina
AGATTCTGATTTTTTTAATTTAAAAAAATACGGGACGAGGGATCATCTTGCGTCCCTACTAAATTTAATTAAAAAAGAAAGAAAATTTTGAGCGGACAGTAGATGATATTGCGTCCGAGAGCATTTAATTTTTTTTAAAAAGTGGCATCGCACGGAAGATTGACTTGCGTCCGTAAAAAAATAATTGATTATTAAATTTTTCGATCGGACGCATTATCATCTTGCGTCCGATGCCTTTAAAAAAAATATTTGTTTTCGGACCCAATAACATCTTGCACCTGAGTCAAAATTAAAAAAAGTCATGGGCCGCAACACATCTTAGTCCCTACATTTTTTAAATTCATATTGTGTCCCTACAATTTAAAAAAATTCATATCGAGTCCCTACATTTTTTAGAGAATTAATGAACGGATGCTATTTCTTTAAAAAAAATTTGGGACGGAAGATCATCTTGCGGCCGAGAGATTTAATTAAAAAAAAAATTGTCAGACGCAACAACATCTTGCGTCCGATTCCAATCACTGTTAAATTTTACGACGGACGCAAGATCATCTTTCGTTTCCTACATTTTGGGTCTATATCTTCTCTCAGATATAGAAGTCTATTGTTCCCCAAATCCCAAAATTTGGAAATACAAGGAACTACTGTAGCGGGTTTTTTGTCAAAATTTTCAAATTTTGGAAATTTGAGGAACGACTACAGATGCTCGTAAAGGTTCAAATTATAAAGGGATTTGACTCGGTATGACCACAACTACCTATACCTTTTGGTTAATTTGCATTAACAATTCGTCTGGTTGTGTGTTTTGTTCTAGCTCTATAATTTTGAACATTCATTATGACAAAGAGCCATGGACAATGTTGCAATATATAAGGATGTAGATTATGTTGGTGAATAATTTAAATTGTCACAAATCATCCCAACAGGGACCTTAAAAGTTCAAATTATAAAGTGATTTGACTCGGTATGACTACAACTATCGTTTTTAGGTGACTGGTGGCACCTCAACAAAAAAACATACACGCTCAAATTCCTATGTAAACAAATCAAAGGAAAATGTATTATAATCTTATCATTTCCCTACATTTTTACTATAGGTGACGTTGATCTTTATCCTGCTACATGCTGGAACCTACAGTAATTGCTGTAGGAATGCTACACTGAAAACATTCAATTGTGACTGTTAAGAAGAAAAAAAACAGCGGTCAAAGATAACTATAACATAACAACATGCTCAAACACGACTCTTAGATACAATTAAATAGTAAATGCAACTTGGAAAACTATATAAAAAAATTACTATATCACCTTGTCTGTTTCTTGTCTTCCTTATGCCTGTTGAAACTGGATGGAGGACTCTATAGTTAGACGTCCACAGTATCTTTCCTCTTAACCTAATTTTCATAACAGTACTTTTTCTTGAATCTCAATGTACCTTGTTTAAATTATTTTTCTTTTTGCCAGTCAGAAGCTGGAAAGGCGCTACCATTTATACTCATCATTAACTTACAGGTGCGTATGGAAATTCTTATTGGCTATATCTGCATAGGTTGATTATGAATTTCTCACTAATCTATATAATAAATCACAAAACAATTTGAAAAAAAGCTATCAAGTGGCTGTCCTTCAATTGAGACAAAATCAATAACTTACATTCACCTTCCCAAAATACTTTTTCCCTCAAAAGTTTTCCCCCCAAAATTAAAATCCTCCTCACTTTATTACTCTATCTCATCCCGTCACTTTTTTAGATTTCTCTCTCTTTACCCAGAAATTTAGATTTTTAAATTTCAGGTTTGTAAATTTCCTGATTTTTCAGATTTTTTATGCTTCTTTGAATTCTCATAGAGAAAATTTCACTGAGTTCCCCGATTGACATTCTAATTGTTTTTTATAACTTATTTTGAAGTTTTTAGCCTGGTGGTTTTGCATATAAATGTTGATACATATATGATTTGTTAGTCAAAAAGAATTGTATATTTTACTGTTTACATGGCTTTTTATATGCTGCATTGTTCCGAAGACATGCCGTAGGCACGTGCCCACACGCAAACCTAGTGTTTTATATAATTTATTCATAATTGGAATCAATAGAATCCGATACTTTCAGTGTTGCAAAGACGAAATATTTGAACGAGTTCCAACTTGTTTACAGACATGATGTCATTTAGTAGCGATGTTGTAACAATAAAGAAAAACTTTAAGACAAATTTTTGAAATTTATAGAACCATGTATGTGCAGGTAGTTGAGGACACTGAAGATCACTGGATTTTCAGTCATTAGGGAACAAAATAAAATGCAGTTTATATACTCATGATTTTTATATCATATATAAATTGAATATTACTATAGCCTGCATAAAATCTCCTTTTGGAATATTCCAGCAATTATCTGATAAATTGAAATGGGGTACAATGACAGTAAAAACTTCTAGTATTTATAAAAGAGAAGAAAAGGGTTTAATCTGCCCCTTCAAACAAAACAACAACCCCCAATCGATATGAGACAACATCTAATTTCGTAAGATGTTAGGGCGATGAGGGTTATATGGTAACAACTTTTATTCTTTGCGAAAGTATATGCCGTCATGCTCATATAATTTACAATTTATGTGAAAAAAACACTGGTAATAGAAAATTAATGAGGGCCAAAGAAACGGTATGTTAAGCTGTTCCAATTTTATTTCACTGATGACAACTTGAAATAAAATAATGTGAATAGAGTTTAGAACTTGTCGTTTGCTTTAATACAAGTGTAATGGTAGATGGCAGTTTTCGTTTTTTTTATTTAAGATAGTAATCATTGTCAATGTCTTGCTCATTTGAGCCTTGGATTGCAGATGCCTTGTTGTCGAACTATTATATTTGATTTGTCGAAGTCAAGTTCGTTGCTACAACAACAACGATAACAAAGCCTTTTTCTCAACTAATTGGGTCGGCTTTCTGAATCCTGGTTTTTCATTATGCGCGGTTTAGCGCAATATCTTCTGTAATGCCACAAGTTATCATGTCATTTCTCATAGTTTCCATCCAAGTAAGTTTAGGTCTTCCCATACCTCTTACTCTACCCTCAATATTTATCAAACCACTCTTTCTAACGGGGACACTATGAGGTCTATGTGTGACATGTCCAAACTACCTGAGGCGATTTTCTCTTAATTTATCTTGGATAGGAGCTACCTTTACCATGTCTTGTAAATGCTCGTTCCTAATTGTATACTTCATGTTGCACTCATTTTTTGGACACCGATCATAGCATCCTCATCTCTGTTACACACATTTTTTGGACATGTTTTATTGCCCAATACTCTGCTCCATACATCATTGTTGATCTAACAACCGTCCTCTAAACATTTTCCTTCAATTTCAAATGTATATGTTTGTCACACAAAACACCACTAGCGCTTCTCCACTTAAGTCACCCTTCTTAGATCCTATGTATAACATCTTCACAAATCTCCTCATCTCTCTATATAATCGAGCCTAGATATTGGAAACGGTCTCGGTTAGGTATCTCTTGACCATCAAGTTTCACTACTTTCTCATTTGTGTTCTGAATATCGCTAAAATTACACTCCATATATTCTGTTTTAGTTCTTATTCTAAAACCTCTACCTTCCAAAGTCTCTCACCACAATTCTAATTTAGCATTGATTCCTGCTCTAGTCTCGTCCACTAAGATGATGTCATCGGTAAAAAGCATACACCAAGGCACATCATCCATCACAAAGCAAAGAGGTAGGGACTTAAAACCGAAACTTGGTGTAAACCTACTCTAATATGGAATTCACTAATTTCTCCTATGCTTGTTTCAATTAATCACCTTGATATACCGAATAGTTACCCTTTTGTTATTTGACACCCACCATACTATGTTTCTAGGGATTTTATCATAAGTTTTTTCAAGTTCTTTACTGAAGAAAATAAATCAATGCACACAATTTAAGCTCTCAAAATAATTACCACTACGTTGCATGTACCTAGCACATACCTCCTTTTTCTTGGCTTGAGACTTGCAGTGAAAAAGATTGAGACTTTGAGCCGACATTGCCAAAGTTCTCTACTCGGCAAAAAAAAAGCCTTTATCCCAAAATTTTAAGGTCGGCTTCATGAATCCTTCTCCTATATTCAACTTTACTAAGGACCACCTATCGTCAAATTAATGCTTTCCAAAACCTTATAATAGCTTCCACCAAATATCGTTTGGATCTCTACCCTTACCTTTTTTTGCTCCCTAACTTCTGCACTAGATCGAGATACCACTGACTATTTTTTACTCTTCCAAGGCACCAAATTTCTGCCTACAAACACACTATCCAGTTATATACCTTCTCAAAGTGGGACAACTTGCCTAATCTGCATTAGCTTAGCTATCCTATTGTGCCCATATGTGTAAATCAGACCTCGAATTGGAGCAGTTCTCAAGTACTGAAGAATATATGCAATATCCGGACGAGTAATCGTAAGATAGTTTAGCTTGTGAACCAACCTTTTCTACTTGCCCCGATCCTCCAACAGGTCTTTGTATCTAGTAGTAACTTATAGTTGGGATCCATTGATGCGCAACACTTGAACATTTTGTACTCAGTCAAAATATCCAAACTATACTTCCTCTGTACGGGACATATACCCTGTCTGGATCTGGCTACTTCAGTTCCACAAAAATATTTCAACTTTTCTATGTCATTAATCTAAAATTTTTGTTCAAGATATGATTTCTACCCTTGAAGCTAGCCACATCTCTTTTGATCAGAATACATAATAAGGAATATACAACTTACCACCTTGTGGCGATAGAAAACTTATTGATCAATGTGAAACAATGACCCACGTGTCATTCTGAGATAGTGCATACATTGCTTGCATATCCTGACTCCATCCAGAATGTGGCAGTCTCTGAAACAGGCTTAGGAATGTAATACGTATCTATGAAAGTAAAAGCAAGGTGACAAGGAGAAAAACGAGCACACAAAAATAGTAGGTCACATATTGGGCAGTTTTACGAGCTTGATAGAAAGAAGCAATTGTCATATTAAGTTTAGGATCCCTACCTACTTTAGACTCAAAAACAATGGGAGGTTCTAAAAGTGTAGATGAGTTTACCGGAACTATGAAATGCTCAATACTAGAGTTTCGTAGGATTGGACCGATAGAACAGTTGGAACATGATCTTATAAGGAGGTACAATCAAGGTTACCTACTCTTTGGTTCGTGCGATACGTTCGGGATGCAATTCGCGACACAGATCGCAATATTTAGTGGATTCTCTTATCCATAAAATACTGCAGAAGAAAAAGAAAATCCCGTTCATTCTTTGTTGCAAAGATTACTGATAGAAAAAACAACATAATAAATAGATTTTATTTGAAAACAAAAAAAAACGATGTAAAAATAGCAGAATAACAAGAAACCATTGAGATGGATATGGATAAGATTAGTTTAATGATATCCTTTTACATACTTTTTCCATTATAATTTAACAAGAGTAGTCATGTCAGCCAAAAATTTAACAAAGACAAAAAAAACATTCTTGTGCATTATCACTTTGCCATACTTTCACAAAATATTATATCGAGTTTTCACTTTGCAAAACATTCACAAAAACAAATTTAACAAAATAAGAAGAACAATATTCTTGTGCATTGTCACTTCACAATACTTTAACAAAAATATCACATTGAGTTTTCACTTCGTAAAACCGTCACCAAATTATCAAATTTATGAACGGATTTTTAATTAGTAAATTCGAGTGGTCTCAAATAATCGTTCATAGAAGTGACAAATATCGAAAACCTCCAATCATAGATTCAATAGGGCATGGGGGATATGTGGCATGGTGATGCTTACCTAACTGACATGACACATAGTATTCGGAAATGGAAGATAACTCGGACTTTAACAGTGTAAGTAAAGAACCCTGAATAACTCACACATGGAACTTGTCCAAAAATGTTATCCAACATATACAATCCCCAAATTCATGACCTGTGCCAATTGTCTTGTCAATTGTCTGTTTCGTCCCAAATTCCTAAAATGCACAGCAACCGGGAAAAAAAGAACGTAACAGTTTAAACTCTTTGTTATTTGACTAATATAAACCAAATTAAAGGGAAAAGTAGGACATAGAGCACAAAGACTAAAGAAATAGATGGTGTCAATTGAATAGAGCCTACTCTTTCAACAGGACAAAAAGATCCATCAACTAATTTAACAGGTTTATGTGTGGATGTATTAACTATACTAGACAATATACTTGATCCCGCACTTATGTGATCACATGCACCTTAATCAAGCACCAAGTTTATTTTATTTTATTTTATTTTAAGAGAAGAATAATTAGGGTTCATGGGAGGTGGGAAAACTTTTATTTGATCTTTCCGGCTTGGATACCATGACAGTAATATAAGAGATTGAAAGTTTTGTTTTTTTGTTTGTTTGTTTGTTTGTTTGTTTGTTTTTGAATTATTACTACTGAATACAAACTCTCCTATAGTAGGAGAGACACGAGCCAAGTCGTTTTCTTCCAATATGGGACTAAGCTAAACGGACATTTTAGCTACTTATCTATATCTGTAACTGTTATTATGGGAGAGTTGGAGTTGTCGTTTGTAAATCTATCAACTGACGTGCATTGCCCGTGCATAACTGATATAAAAGAGGTCTCAGGTTCAAGGCCAGACTATGTCGAAATTTTTTTCTTTAAAAAAATATATATTTATTAAGACGTGCATCACACGTGTAAATTACTAGTCCTAATATAATGAAACCTTAAGTGACTAAGAACGGAAGTAAAAGCTCTACTTCAAGTGCAGAAGATCTATGTGTTCTAATATAATGAAACCACATGAGACTAAGAACAGAAGTAAAACCTCTGCTTGAAGTACACTTGAAGAGCAGAAGATTTATGGGCTTGTGAAGAAACTACTAATTAAATCTGTCACACATGTCTAACTTTCCACCTACTTTCACATGGACAAGGTGAGAGGGAAACACTGTGACTTGTGGTGTTTGAGGAGAACTGAACCAATTACTTGCTAGGCTCTGAAGCACGGATACTTCACGGAGGGTGCCGTCCTCGTATCTGTACGTATCTAAACTCGTGTCCCCGTATCCTGTACACCCTCGTATCCTGCAATTTTTTATAATCCAACTATTTGATACAGCTGAAACTTGTCCCACTATTTGATTTGTCAGCTTATGTTATATTTACCATTTCCTTAGTTATGTGAAATTATTCATATTTTTTGATATATGTAAATATACAGCCGTATCCCTGCCGTATCCCGTATCCTAATTTTTTTGAAAATTGTCGTATCCCCCGTACCTGTGTCCCCGTACGCGTATCGCCGTACCCGTATTGGTGCTTCATAGTTGCTAGGCAGTGTATACAAGAAGGAGAAGGATCTGGAGAAACTTAAGACCTGAGTTTGTGAATAATGTATACTATTAATTGTGTTTGAGGTTGCTTTGCAACTATTGAAGAACTCACTAAAATGCGATGTTGCAACTGCTCCTACTCATCTCAGTATAGGCTCCGTTTGGGAGATGTCCTAGTGTCTGGGAGTGGTATAATACTCGGTTCTAATTGCCAAAAACTGGATTAGGTAAAATGCTTTATTTTTTATTACAGTTCTGTTGAGTCTGAAAACTACGTGTTATACAATAATATAGTGTTATTTCAGTAATATTATTGTATATCAATGAACTATAGAAACTGGAGTTTATAACACTCTTCAATTTAAACATGACCAGTGCTTAAGTATAATTGGGAATTTATGATTTTGCCGTGAATTTTCCTGAGAAGTATTGGCCTTGTTGTTGGTTTCGGAGATTTTGTAACACATTTAACAATACAAGAAATCGAACATAATTTGAGAAACTGTAAGAAGGGCATAGGGTGGCTGAAGACTTCTATTAGACTATTACTAATATTTGATAGCCACGACGATTTCTCCATTTTCTTAAAATGAAAAAAAGACATCAATTTTTTTCCACTTTTACTGTTTTCTTGTATTTTTCCGTCAAACAACGTAATTTTCAGGCTTTAGTATTGAATTGCATAGAATACGACACGAGTTGATGTAGCATATTAGTGTGAATTCATTAAGATCCCTACTCGATATATTATTTTGCATGGCTAATCAATCTACACTAAAACTGTAAACAAACCTGATATTGTCTCATATTTGAAACTTGTTTGCTCAAAATATTACTCTTTCATCCACCATCAGTTGTGTTATATAATGTTTCTGTGTTGGCACTTCATGTCTTTTTTTGTTTCAATTCTTGAAGGAAATTACAGAGAATTAACTATTTTGTTAAATCAAATTACAGATTCCTTCAAAACCCTATTACAGTATGGTTCTTTATTTTGGTTCGGAAAGGCCCATAAGCAAAGAATCATTGTTGGGTAGATTTGTGGATGGGTCTGACACATTTCGAGATTCAAGATTCAAGCTTATACCAAGTATTGTAGAGGTCGGCAATATGGTGTATATTGTGTTTCATACTCAGTACTTCATGTCGACTTCTATTAATCTGAAGTTATTAATCATTTAGGGGTATTGGATGGTCAAACGTGCTGTCGGCACCAAGGCTTGCCTATTGGCGAAAGCGGTTACGTGCAGATACCTCCGACAAGACAACTTTCTGGAGGTATTTATACTTTGATCTGTATATATTCTGTTATCTGACACTTCAACAAATTTCTTTTGAAGGAGAACTGTGCCATCCACTCCCATCAGTTTTAATTTTCTTTCTCAACCTATAACTACATTTTACCCTTCTTTCCCAATCTCTTTGCTGATTATGTTCGAAGTATAATGATTATGGACATTTTGGATGTCCTTGAATTTCCTCTCCTTGCTGTGTAATTTCATCATTGTATATTTTAATTGTATGTATACTTTTCTAGCTATTCAACTCAGTATGTTCCTTCATTTTATAGCATTGTTTATTTGTAGCAATTTTCATGCATTTCTACATCGTTTATTCTTCATTGCACATTAATTTCTACCATTTTTTTACATATTTTATTACTTTTTATAATGTTCATGCATTTTTAGAATTATCCTGAAATTTAAATTTGAAATAATCAAATAAAATATTTTTAAAAAGTGCAGTGCTTAATTGGGCGCTTTATCACGCTAAAGCGCTAAAAAATGTTTTATCTTAAAAAACCTTGTTCTTATTTATGTTTAATGAACTTGATCTTTTTTATGTTTAAAAAATGTTTATTTTACTAGATTATCTCCACATATATATATATATATATATATATATATATATATATATATATATATATATATATATATATAAGGAAATCTATAAAAGAGCTTTAGGGCTCTGATAAGGTGGAGCTCTCATAAGGTGGGAGAGCCTAGCTCTCCTTCACCAGATAGACATCCTATGACCGATCTGAATCGTTCTTTTTGTTAGAAATGCATAAACTAGTCTAAGAATGCGGAATTAAGTCTTTTGAAATTTGCTTGCGTTTGCAAATAAAACTTTAAGAAATTATTTGATTGAAATATCTACATTTTAATGGTGTGATGCAAGAGAAAACGAAGTTCAATTTACGTGATCTCACATGATTAACTATGTTAGGTACTTAGAATAAGATGAACGGTTCAGATCGTTCATCGGATGACTCCACCATGGCATGCTCTCCCACCTTTGGAAGAGCTCTAAGCTCTTTTTCAGACCTACCTACACATATAGAGAAGCAATCCGGTAAGAACCGTTCTCACGATAAGCTTTCTGAGAACTCCATGCATAATCATCACATGGATGATTAGAACCGGTCACATTAATTAACAAGAGCAAATTAGGTTAGAAATGCAAAATCAAGTCATATTAAATTAATTTGTCCATCATCATGTAACACCCCAGTTCTACTCACCTACTCGCCTAAGAACTATCCACCACCCCACCAGGGTTGGCCTCCTCTAGAGGAGCTTGCTTAATTGGTACGTTTAGGTTCATCAATGTTCTATTTAAACTGCGTCCAACTCAATCTCACTTTTGATATAAGACTAAACTTTCACTTTGAATCTCACAATCACATGCTGATTATTATGCTATATTATCTAGGCCCATCTTACAAGCCCACCAATAATTATTCTGAGCCCATTAATTCATTCTGAGCCCGTCTTTGGGTTATTACAATCAGCCATTCCTATGGACTTAGCGTCCTTGCTAAGCTTGGACCCACAATTAACCTGATCTTCTTTCTAGCAAATGTGGGCAACATGGATGCCATTACTTTGTCTCAACGAGTGTATTGGACTGATCTTAAATTGATTTAAGAAGGTTGCTGCTCTTTGCAACTTGTCAAACAAATCTTCGATTCTTGTCAGAGTGGTCACCCTATTCAACTGGCAATAATCAGTGCACGTTCTCACACAGGTGCTACAGTTTTCATAATCATCCCTCCTCATGGTCACCCCGGCCTGCCGTACTATATATAAGGATGCATATTCATACTCCAGATCGCTTCTGCAATTGCGATCCGGTTCCCTACGTCCCCACCTCAAGGATAAATTCTCACCTAAAGACTAACTAGTGTTGAAGGCAACTTAGGATCCCCGACCTTATTATGTATACACCGTGCAATCCCTTCTCAGTTTCGATGTGGAACTAATCACATTTCTACTTTAGTTTGGGCTTGGTATGCGTGGGCTTAAAACATGTGTATTACATTTACCCCCCCCCTAGGGACTTGCATCTTTGCTTTGTTCGGATATGTCTCTACCCACGCACTTTTCTTTATAGACAATGTGGGTCTACATGGTTACCACTACTCTAGCCCCACCAGCATATTGCATTGGCATGTCTGCCACCGTACTGTCTTTGGCCTTGCCAGTGTAAACACCCACTATGGCCCCACCAATGGGGTTGAAAGTCGGCTCAAATACCATTTATATTACCCCGGGTTCAATTACCTACTCGCTTAAGAATCTAACGATGGCCCCACCACAAGGCTAGCCTCCCCCAACAAAGCTAGCTTAATAGGTATCTTTGGATTCTTTTGCTTTGTATTTAGACCACTTCCAACTCAATCTCACTTTCAATGTGGAACTAAAGTTTCACTCTCAATCTCACACTCACATACTATATATTATATTATATTATCTAGGCAAATCCTACAAGCCCAGTAATAATTGTTATGAGCCCACCAATTGTAACGCCCATGGTTAATCCCAATCCCACCAAGCCCAAACTCAAGTAGAAAGGACTTAGTCCGACATCAGATTTAATGAATCGGGTGGTGGATATATATAATAAAGTCTAGGATCCTAAGTTGCCTTCAATACTAGCTAGTTTTTAGGTGAGAATTTATTATTGTGGCGGGGCCTTGGGGAATCAGATCATGATTGTGGAAGCGCTATGGAGTTCGAATACACACTCACATGTGGGCCAGGGTGTTACAGAGTGGTATTAGAGACAACTTTTCACTCCAATGGTGGGGTCACAATTGGTGTACACACTTGCAGGGCCATGGACAGTCATGAAGCCCAAACTTAAGTTGAAGTGATATTTAGTCTCATATCAAATAAGAGAAGAGATGGAGTGGTGTATATATGATAAAGTCAAAAACCCTAAGTTGCCTTCAATACTAGGTAGTTTTTAGTTGATAATTTACCCATGTGTTGGGGTGGGGGGTGGGGGGTTGTAGATTGTGACTACGAAAGCCGGAGTCTGAGAATATGCACCCTCATATAAGTACGGCGGTGGGCATGTAGTGTTGATTGTTGTAACATCTATAGTTAAGTAAACCAAGCCCAAACTCAAGTAGGAATGAGATTAATCCACATAAAAAGTGAGAAGTGATGGAGTGATGTTTATATAATGTTTAGGATCCGAAGTTGCCTTCAGTACTAGCTAGTTTTTATGGGAGACTTTATCTGTGTGATAGGTTGTGGAGAACTGGATCACGACTGCGAAAGCGGTCTGGAATCCGAATACGCACCCTCATGTACAATACAGTGGGGACCTAAGTGTTATAAAGTGGTATTAGAGCTGACTTTCAACATCAATGGTGGGGCTACAGTGAGCGTAAACACTAGCAAGGTCAGGGATAGTACTCTAGTAGATATGTTAGGCCAGTACGCTGGTGAGTCAAGGGTAGTCATAACCATATAGACCCATATTGGTTAGAAAGTGAAAGTGCATAGGTAGAGACCGTACCTGAACTTATGCAGGGACGCTAAGTCCCTGAGTAATTGTGATACCCATGGTTAAGCCCAAGCCTAAACTCAAGTAAAAATGACATTAGTCCCATATCGGAAATGAGAAGGGTTGGAGGGGTCTATTTATAATAAAGTATAGGATCCTAACTTGTCTTTAATACTAGCTAGTTTTTAGGTGAGACTTTGTCCTTGAGGCAGAAACCGGATCGCGACTGCGGAAGCGGTCTAGTGTTCAAATACACCCTCGTGTACGATGCGGTGGGCCAGGGTCTTACACATCATATCATTATGAAAATAGTGATATTCATACATAGAATTTGTAATACTTCAATGCATGGGCAAACGACTTGATTTCTTTTCCCTAGATTGAGTTAGCCATGTGGATCAAACTCAACAGATCAGATTTTTCAACTAATGTTCCCAAAAATAGTTCTCAGATGGCTCTCACCGATGTTCATATATAAAAGACTTTAATACTTCAAGGGCACAGCTAGCTTGGTTCTGCCGACTAATGTAATTGTATGGTAGAGAATCAAATACTCCATTCATGTTGACCTATACATAATGAAAAATAAAAAAATAAAGTCATGCTTTTTGAAAAGCTTCCACGCATGAATCATGTGGTCAGGAAATGCACGGTTTTCTCAATATTATTAGTGAAATAATAAATCATGATTCACAATCTAGATGCCTACAACATACTAGAATTTCCATACATGGATATTTCAAGGTTTGATGGGTGGAATTAATCCCATCTCATTAGCCAAGGAATGTTCATAGACATGTACATTTTTCAACCACTTGACGCTTTGGTAACAAGTATTTATTATGCACAACTTTTAAAAGTGTGTCAATTTTAGAATGTTGATGAAAATATTGTATATTTTGTTTGTTACTTCGTGGGCATATTGAAGCTAGTTGTACCTTAGGAGTAGTAATTTTATTTTTCAATCATGTTAATATCCATAGATAGATAGGTTTCATTGATTTCTGTTTTTTGTCAAATGTTTTAAAAACAATTCATATCAATGTTTCTGGAATTTCCTTTGCACTAAATTTATTGACTATTATATTTGTACAGATTGATGTTGATGTTGGATCATCATCTGTTGCACGGACTGTTATTGGTTTAGTTCTTGGATACGTCACAGGTCTTGTTGTTGACCTTGCAATCTTGATTGAGGTCAGTGATCCTTTAACTAATATAGTATATAGTAGGTTTCATCAATTTCTATTCACATGTACCTATTTGCTCGAATCGATAATATTTAATATTCTTTATTCCTATAAGAAATTTAAACTTTGCTTGGGATTTTCTCAGCCTTAAAGGCTCCAAGGGAGTTTACATGGACAACTGTCCAGTCTCCCTCACAGCTTAAATTCAAACCTGGCCAGATTTTATAGTTTCACATAAGTTATTCATATTGAACTGTTCTTCTCATTGGAATCAGAAACGTAATAATTCCTAATTTGGCTTGTGATAGTCAATTCCTGCAACTATAAGAACATTTTTGACTTAGCTATTGGTCTTTGCTTTGCAACCTCTTTCTCTCTGAACTTTATCTTTGTTGCTCTAGATTATGTCTACTTGAGACTGATGATAAGCTTAGTTAAAAAACTTAATCCATATATTATATCGGATGTCAATTTTTAGGCAATTTTATTTATAAATTGATAGATCTTTAGATCCTGTGTATAGCTGCTGTATTAAATTTAGTAAGTTAAGGTGCACCACTGTTTTGACTGCTCATCCATAAGCTTACCTTCTATAGGGGGTACATCCTATGCCTATTGTTGGTGTTACGATCAAACACCATTTCGGGATGTTGTTCTTAATGGCAAGAGTAAATAATCACAACATATATGAACACAAGAATTTACGTGGAAAACCCAAACGGGAAAAATCACGGGTTGAGCTTGGAGATTAGAGGGGCTTCACTATGTTGGAATCGACAAAATGGTACAAGACATACAACACACCCGACTATGTCAATCTTCCAACATACACAACTCACATACACCCACTTCCAACAACAACTCAATGCAAGAGTTGCCTTCAAACAAGAAAGAGACTCTTCTTCACTCACACTCACGATACTCTTAAGAGAACAAGTGAGCACAACACTCATATAAGATCAAGAAGAGCTTAGAAAATTACCTTGACTCTCCTCAACAAGTATCATGTTTATTTAACAAGTATCATGTCTATTTATAGGCTTGTGTAAACTCTCTAGGTCCTTCTCTTCATCTTCCCACTGTGAAATTTTGGCCACTATGCTAAAACATTGAAGTTGTAGAAGGGTTGAGGAAAATTACACTTGTATTCTAACACGCCTTCTCAGGTCGAAAGCCTTTTTTATGGGCCAAAGAAATGAGATAAATGCCCAACAAATTGTGGACCGAGATTTGAACTATACGCAGCGGTATTTTTAAAAAAAAATCTGCAATTAAATTGCATAGCCGGTGGGATTCAAACCTAGGTTGCTTTATTCCCTGCCACTAAGCTAAAACTTTGTGCTGCTGGTCAGAAATTAGCGCAGTAGAGGCAAGGGCAGCGATATTGTGCTTCGAAGTTGTAGAAGGGTTGAGGGAAATTGCATTTGTATTCTAACACCCACGTTCATGAATGCATAGGAGCTGTTGGAATCCACAAACCTAGTCAAAGATTCAAAATCCTTGAAATTCTCCATGCACTAGAATGTGAACGAGTGGGTACTTTGAATGATCATAACTTTCTTCAGTACAGCTCTGATTTGCGTGATTCAAAGTTTGACATGCACCTGGTATAACCCTCTACAACTTCCGTGTTGAAGACTGAGCCTAATAAAAACTGCAGCATGCTCAAAACCTCCATCCAAAAGTGATACTTGTCACAGAAAACTGTAGTTTGACTAGGTTGAAAATCGAGTCAACCACCAACAATATCCACCATGGCGAGATATCCAACTCACCTCCACGCACCTCTAGTGGCGAGGTGCACGTGTCAACTAACAAGTCTTCGTATTTATCAAGCTTAAGCAGTGCTTGAATTTCTCTGCCGTAACTTGTTTATTGAGAAAGTCGGATGCATTCTCGTTTGTGTGAACTTTCTTCACCTTGGCTTCGCCCAAAGTTAATCCAGTCTCGAATCCAATGAAAGAGGACTTCAATGTGTTTTGTCCTTGCATGAAACACAAGATTCTGAGCAAGACAAATAGCATTTTGATTGTCACAATTAACTGTAACAGAGCTTTGTTGTAAACCCATTTAATTTGTCAATTCTTTGAACCATATAGCTTCATTGGCAGCTTCAGTTAATGTCATATACTCTGCCTCTGTAGTAGACAAAACACTAATAGATTGGAACATAGAACTCCAACATACCAGTCTTCCACCACAAGTGAAAACGTAGACTGTGGTAGACCGCCGCTTGTCCAAATATCCTGCATAATCAGAGTCAACGAAACCGGTGATGTACAGCTCTCCATATTGTGTTTTAAACATAAGGACCTTGTTTCTTGTGCCCTTCACATAACTAGGAATCCATTTAACAGCTTGCCAATGCTCTCTACCCGGATTTGACATATATTTTGACACCACGCTTATAGCTTGAGCGAGATCCAGTCTTGTGCACACCATCACATACATTAAGCACTCAACTGCACTAGCATACTGAATCTTCTTCATTTCTTCAACTTCGACTTCAGTAGACGGTCTTTGCTTTGCACTCAAGGCAAAGTGTGAAGTCAATGGAGTAGACACGGGCTTGGCATTCACCACGTTAAACTTCTCAAGCACCTTGCTGAGAAAGACACAATTTCCTATTTTTCGAGCTCTTTTAATCTCCATTCCAAGGATCTTCTTAGCAACACCAAGATCCTTCATCTTGAATTCTCTACTCAACATTCTTTTGAGTTCATTTGTCCTTGACATATCCCGACATGCAATCAACATGTCATCCATATATAGCATCAAGATAATCATGTGTCCATCATCAAATGTATGTGAGTAAACACAACAATCATACTGACATCTCTAGTAGTCAATTTGGAGCATAAAGGAGTTGAAGCGCTTGTACCATTGCCTTGGAGATTGCTTGAGCCTGTACAAAGACTTCTTTAATCTGCACACAAGTTCTTTCTTTCCTTCTTGCACAAATCCTTTCGGCTAAGCCATATAGATAGTTTCCTCCAAATCGCCATGATGGAAAGCTGTCGTCACATCAAGTTGTTCTAGCTCCATGTCATACTGTGCTACAAGAGATAGCAACATCCGAATCGATGTATGCTTAACCACTGAAGAGAAAATTTCATCATAATCAACTCCATTTTATGAGAATTCCTTCGCAACTAACCTTGCCTTGTAGGTAGGAGCCTCACTCTCATTTATGTTTTTGTTCTTTCGATAAACTCACTTGGAGCCAATGACCTTTTGATCTTTTTGGGTTTCAGAACTTACTCACAAATAGAGTTCTTGTGAAGTGATTCCATTTCCTCAGACATAGCACCCATCAATTTTTGCCTCTCATTGCTTTTCACTGCTTATTGAAAAGTTGATGGATCGTTTCCACTAGCTAAAAGAGAGTAACCTGCTTCATCTTCCAATCCAAACCATTGAGAAGGTTTGGTATTGGCCTTGACTGAGTGATGCTTGTAGATTCTATATGAACCTCCTCGGATTGTTGTTTTTGCTCCACCTCAGCTTGGCTATCTTGGATAGATCTTTTGATGTAAAATGTAACCCTAAATAAAGAATTTTCAAGAACTTTAAAGGATTAATTTTACCAACATGTAATGTGGATCAAGTTAGAAATTAAAAACAGTTACTCATCAATGGATTTTCAAGAATTGAATTAAGTTTAACAGGCCCAATTAACGATTCAGTTCTAACAATCAATAATTATATCTGTAAGCGTTCTTAGCTAGTAAAAGATGCAATATTGATTTGTATTCTAATTAGCAAGTAGAAACGCTCACTTTCAAATTTGTAGACGATAAATTAATCAAATAATATTTTAGAGACGATAAAGCAGTAGCACAAATATTTGAGAAGTGGAAAGAAATTACTGGTCTCGAAGAAATTGGAATTAGTGCTCCGAGGTGGCTGTTGTAGTGAGGCAGCAAGGGGAAAAGGGGAAGCGCTGTGGAGGCAGGAGGCGGTGGCATCTGCGGCGGACAGTGGCAAGGGCGGCGACGAGTAGGGGGCTGCAGGTGGAGGCATTGGTGGCCGAGCGATGGGCTGTCAGGTGTGCTGCGACGTGAGGCGGCAACACAGGGAGAGGGTCAGTGAGTTGCAGCAAAGAGGAAGGTCGGGGGTTGCGGTGTTGTGAGACGAGGGGATGGCAACGTCGGCCGGAGGAGGGCGTCGAGGTGGTTTGGGGCATCGACGGCGGCTGGAGGTGAAGAGGGGATGGGTTCGGGATCGCAGGCGAGGGAGGAGAGAGAGAGTTAGGGCGTTAAGTAATTTGGGGATTAGGGTTTGAGATTTTAATTTGGGGATTTGGGAAGAGTTTTAAAGTTTATCACAAACCCTAAAATTTTATTAGGACTTCTCACAAACCCTAATAATTCTCTCAGTTGTCTCACACATAAAAGAGGGATGAAGAGCAATAACTCAACACATTAATTTTTTAAAATCAAGAATAGCATATTTTCTCATTATTCTCAAGGCCTATATATAGGCTCAAAACAAATCTAAAACAAATCTCAAACAAATCTCAAACAAATCTAAAACAAATCTCTCAAATCTAAAATAAATCTCTCAAATAAACTACATATTGTTAAATCTCAAAATAAAATAAAACAAATTTGATGTCCTCATCATCCTTCTTTTGAAAAAGTATTTCAGTATGGTTTTTTTCAGGAACCATATCTTTGTTATCAACTTTTGCTTTAAGCCTTTCATTGAACACAACATTTATACTCGGTACCTTTTTTTTGTTTGTCGGATCCCATAGCTTGTAGCCCTTTACTCCCTTCTCGAAACCGAGAAATATGCACTCAAGTGACTTTGGCTTCAACTTGTTCCGTTCATCACTCGGAATATGAGCATATGCTTTGCATCCGAAAACCTTCAAGGTAGAATAATCAACATCTTTACCCGACCAAACTTCCTCGGTGCACGTGAAATTCAACAACTTTGAAATTAACCAAATATGCGGCATGGTTAACCACTTCTGCTTAAAAAGATTCAGGCAAATCTGCATGATTTCTCATGCATCTTTCCCTCCATGAGAATTCGGTTCATCCTCTCAGCACCATTTTGCTTGTGGAGTTTTCTTCATAGGATAATGCTAGGTAATGCCTTCTTGCTTGCAAAACTCCATGAACCTTCAATCTTGATGTTCACCTCCATTGTCTTCAGCCCTTCATTCTTTGAACTTTGCAAAGATTTCATAATTTTCTCGCATGAAGTAGACCCAAATATTCCTTGAATAATCATCCATGAAGGTGAGAAAATAGCGGGCCCTGCCATGAGATTTTGTTGGTGCCGACCCTCACACATCGGAGTGAATGTAATCGAGAATCCCCTTCGTGTGGTTTTCCTTTTCTGTGCCCTTGAAAGCGACCTTGGTTTGCTTCCCAAGTACACAATACTTGCAAAAAATCAGCTTGCAAGACTACATGTTCTTAATAATTTCCTCTTGCGCAGCTCCTCCATAGCCCACTCAATCATATGGACCAAATAAAGATGCAATAGATGAGCTGAGTTATTATCCGAGTTCTCTAGTGGATATAGCAGCTTCACCTGAAATAGTATCTCCCAAGAGCTTGTACACGCATTCAGAAGCTTCTCTCCTCGCATAATCCCCAATGTGCCCTTGCAAATCTTTGATCTTGCCTCCACCTGGAGAGTAGATGTAGCCATTTGCATCAAGAGTGCCAAAAGAAATCATATTTTTCTTTAGGTCAGGGACATGTCGCACACTGCCGAAAGTACGAAAGATGTTGCCGTACATCTTCACTTTCACCGTGCCAATGCTAACAACCTTGCATGCGACATTGTTCCTCATGAGGATTTCACCTCCATTCTTCTTCTCATATGTGTTGAACCAATCCCTGTTTGCACACATGTGGAAAGTGCAACCCGAGTTCAAAAAATCGAAGAGTCTGAAATTGTTGTACTTGAAGAAATCGAACGAAGTTCGGCATTGTTCTCCATGGTAAGTTCGGTCGTTTTTGGTGTTTTCGGGCTTCTTCTCTTATATGTTTTGAACTTCCTACAATATTTCTTGTAGTGACCTTTCTTGTGGCAATAATAGCATTCCACATCTTTATGGCTTCTGAAATTTGATTTTGACTTCCTACGGTTGTGAGATTTGTTGCTTGCCTCCTTGAAGCGACCTCGATGATGATCATTCGACCCCTTACTGAGTAGTCATTCATTCTTCATGTCATCACTTAAGCTCTTGTTCATCTTGATATGAGAAATGATGTCTTGGACAACCTCCTCGAACTGAAGAGTCTCCTTGCTAAACATGAGTAGTCCGAAAATGCTTAAAAGATGACGGTAACGATCTTAGCAAAAGAAAAGCTTTTTCTTCATCCTCGTCCTTGACCTCCACTCGCAATAAATCATTTATACAACGATTAAACACATTAAGATGCTCCCTTATATCATCTCCTTCTCTATGCGAAGATTATATAATTGATCTTTTAAAGAAAAGGTTGTTAGAGAGTCTTACCGATGTAGAGCTTCTCTAGTTTCTCCCACGTGCCCTTGGCGGTTGTCTCTTCCATGACATTATCGGTGACTTCATCGGATAAGTGTAGCTTAATAGAGCTTTTAGCCTTGAGATCCGCCTTGGCCCAAGCTTCCGCGGACATTGCCTTAGGCTTGTGCTTGATGCTTAAAATGCACCCATGGAGATCTTGTTGAATCAAAATATTCTGATTTTTCGTTGCCAGGGTGTGAAGTTGCGCCGTCCATCGAATGGCTTCAATTTGACTTTCACGCTACTGATTGTTGACTTCTCTTCTGCCATCTACAACACTCCAAAACCTAGCTCTGATGCCACTTTGTTGGCGTTACGATCAACACCACTTCAGGATCTTATTTTTAATAGCAAGAGTAAATAATCACAACACAGATGAACACAAGAATTTACGGGGAAAACCCAAACGGGAAAAACCACAGGTTGAGCTTGGAGCTCGGAGGGGCTTCACTATGTTGGAATCAACAAAAAGGTACAAGACATACAACGCATCAGACTACGTCAACTTCCAACATACACAACGCACATACACCCACCTCCAATAACTCGACGCAAGAGTTCCCTTCAAATAAGAAAGAGAAAATCCCTTTCACTCTCACTCTTTATACTTTCAAGAGAACAAGTGAATACAACTCTCAGCTAATATCAAGAAGAGCTAAGGAGACTTCATTGATTGTCCTCAACAAGTATCATGTCTATTTATAGGCATGAGTAAACTCTCTAGGTTTTTCTCATCATCTTCCCACGTTCATGAATGCATAGGAGTTCTTGGGAATCCCCAAACCTAGTCAAAGATTCAAAATCCTTGAAATTCTCCATGCACCCATAATGTGAACGGGGTAGGGTACTTTGAATGATCATAACTTTTTCAGTACAACTCCAATTTGCGTGATTCTTAGCTTGGCATGCACCTGGTATAACCGTCTACAACTTCGTGTTGAAGACTGAGCCTAATAAAGACTGCAGCATGCTCGAAACGTCCATCCAAAAGTGATACTTGTCACATAAAACTGTAGCTTGACTAGGTTGGAAATCGAGCTAACCACCAACATCTATGTTATCGCATGATGTAGCTATTACCTTTACTGGTTAATTCACTTCAGTAGGTTTTTTATTTGACAGTAGTGCAGTGGTACAAGCACAAACAGATAATCCCAAATCACCAACATCAACAAAATGAAAAGAGAAAGCTAATCTGCAACCCATGTCATTCCACATGTGAGATTAACGTGGAAACCTAAGAAAACAAGAAAGATCGCAATATTAGACAAAAAGGCCTTTTTTTGTTTGTTTTTGGATTGAGACAGAAATGAGCCCTACATCCACTTGTGGGGATTTGATGAACACTTCAGTATCAAGAGATATCCAAGGGCTTGTAAAGGGGATGATTGCAGTCGAAACCTGTACACAATAAAGCATGGATACTGGTACAGGTCCCGGTACGAGACACATCAAATTTGTAAAAAGTTGGACATGGTGACACATCTACGATATTATATAACAAACCTTCATATTATCTACATTAACTACAGTTTGAATGAAGAAAGTGTTGAACACGTACAATTTATTACTGATAATCAAAATAAATAATATGCTTTCCACAAAAGTGAGAATACTTCACTGTACACTACGAGACTGGAGATGTTTAAGAAGAGTAATTCGAGTTATTTAGTATAAGAAGTTTGAAAATGTATTTGAAAATTGCTAATTATGTGTTCTAAGAAATTTTTAGAGAAGTGTTTAAAAGTATACGACACATAAGATGTATTGTAAAATTTGGGAAATGCATGAGAAGTGTCCGACCTAGTGGGCCAGTGGCCATGAAATATTGGTATAGTGCTTGGTGTCCGGCATGTGTTCCACACAGGTACGGCTCCTTGCTAGTATTACCATGCTACATAGCCCTTACATAACAGTCTTCCACTTGGTGGTTGTTTGCTTAGATATAAGATGGTGAAAAGGTGAGGAAAAGTGGGGAGGAAAAAACGGAAAACAGAAGCGGACAGGCATATCCAAGAGCATTGTGGCGATTGTGCTATTCCATTGTTTTCATTCACTCTTGACAAAGAAACAAATTTGAGGGAGGGGTTGATGTGGCATCCTCTAATAGGTTCCTCAAGAAAGCCTGATAAAGTTTTTCCAGCTTTTGCATGTACTCAAACCTCTTTTTCCCTCCTAGACCCCTTCAAAAAGTTTCTTCTCAGCTCAAATGTAGAGCACAATAAATATTTACCTGAGCTTGGATTTATGGTGGTCAACTATGTTTTGTTCAGACCTTTCTTTATCAGGAGAATTTGATAAGGTATTTAGACGTACAAATGTCCCTTGTATGATGGGACCATGGTTTACTGACTTGTTAGACAATTTTCACTTATTTTGCCTTGTATCCATATATGATCTATGATTAGCAAAGTACTGAATTAATTTGTTGGAAATTTATAATTTATAGTATTTTCCATTTCTTTGGAAGCCAGAGGCTTTAGATTAAGCAGATTCAAAACAGAGTATATGGAATGTAATTTTAGTCATATTCGGAATACAAATGAGGAAGTAGTGAAGTTTGATGGTCAAGGGATATATAAGAGAGGCAATTGTCGATATTTAAGCTTGATTATACAAAGAGATGGAGAGATTTATGAAGATGTTATACATAGGATCCAAGTAGGGTGGCTTAAGTGTGAGAAGCGCTAGTGGTGTTTTGTGTAACAAACGTATACTTTTGAAGATAAACGACAAATTTTATAGGATGGTTATTAGACCAGCAATGATGTATGGAGTAGAGTGTTGGGCAACAAAGAAACATGTCCAAAAATTGAATGGAGCGGGAATGATGATGTTAAAATGGATGTGTGGTAAAATCAGGAATGATAGAATTAGAAACGAGCATATACGAGACATGGTAAAGATAGCTTCTATCTAAGATAAATTTAGAGAGTATCGTCGCAGGTGGTTTGGACATGTCATACGTAGACCTTAGTAATGCTTCCGTTAGAAAGAGTGATTTGATAAATATTGAGAGTAGAGTTAGGGGTAGGGGAATACCTAAACTTACTTGGGTGAAAACTGTAAGAAAGCATATGATAGCGTGTGGTCTTACAGAAGATATTGCACTAAACCGAGCAGAATGGAAAACCAGGATTCATGTCGCTGACCCCAACTAGTTGAAAAAAAATGTGATGAGGACATCAGTTCGAAACGTTTTGGGCTCTTCTGTCAGCGCAGACGTCGTTTGGGATGACTATTTTATTAGCCTAGTATTTTTATTTCAGCAAATATATTTAATATTTGGCATTTTAGCCATATGTAGTACTTTTGCGATTTGCATTATTTATTTTTTGCATTCGAATAATTTGGGGATTTGTATTCATATATGTTTTGAGCCTATATATAGGCCTCTTGACTAATGAAAAAGAATGTTTTGATTGATTAAAAATTATTGTGTTGAGTTTTTTGCTCTTCATCCCTCTCTTGTGTGTGAGATCCTAAGAGATTATTAGGGTTTGTGAGAAACCCTAAACTACACCAAAATCCCCATATCATTTTATCCAAAACTCCTAATCCTTCTTCCCCCTCCATCAACAGCCGCCGCTCCAAACTCCTTCCTCCATCGACTGCACCCTAACCCACCACGAAACTATCTCCTCCATACACCACTCATTTTCATCCCTAGCATCCACCTCCATACACCCCTGAGCTCTTCCTCAACCTCACACCCGATTGCCCTCGTCGTTGCCTCGTTCCCGACCAACCCCATCAGCCCCGACCAGCACCCTTTCGTCGTCGACCCCCGCTAGCGCCGCCGCTATCGTCGGCGCCCCGCAGACCACCGCCGACCACTTCCCAAGTCGCTCCTCACCACCAATTGCATCTTCCCCACTACCTAGCGCCCGAATCCCCCCCCCCCCCCCCAACCCATCCATCGGCTCCATCAGCCCTCGACGCTAGTCGTCGTCACCTCCACCACACGCCTCACCCCCTGACTTCCACCATCACAGCGACACTGTCATCGAACCCGAGAATGATTTGCGGAGGAGTACAGTGTTATTGATTGCGACGATTTGCATCTTCTTCATCCGTGGAACCACGTTCATCGAATCCCGGTAATTTCTTTTCATTCTCCTTTATTTGTGGTACCGCATATCATCTCTAGAATATTATCTAAATTTACTGTCGTCCTCAATTATTGAGTATGTGCGCTTCTACTTGCCAATTAGCGTATAAATCATTATTGAATATTTTACTTGCTAAGAACGCTTAGGTATAATTATTAATTGTTAGGTTTGAATCTTTAATTGAGCTTATTAAACCTATTTCAATTCTTGAAAATCCATCAAATCAATTACTAGTTTTAATTTCTGACTTAATCGGCACTACTTGTTGGTAAACTTAATATTTTGATATTCTTAAAAAATTCTCTACTTAGAGTTAAGTTTACCTCAAAATGCTTTGTTGTTGTTGTTGTTGTTGTTGTTGTATTTTATGTTTCTTTGTGTTTGTTATACCTTGTACTCGTGTTTATTTCACATGTTTAATTTTGAAGCACATGTGCATATTTTCATTTTTATTTTCGGGCATAGGACTATCTATATATCACCATTTCCATCTTGCCGTTTAGATTTCACTTTTCTATAGGTGTAGCCGTAACCATCACTTGAGATTTCAGAGGGACAAAGTAAGAATTAATCATATATATTTATCATTGTTGAAGAAGCATATGAGTAGATATCTAGATAGATAGTAATAGATTATTAGAAAAAATAATGAAAATAAAATGAAAAATATGTAGATGGCTAGTAGAAAGGTTCCTTAAAGAATCTGCACAAAGTTGATTCTTGTATGGAAGCGTCACATGGTTTAACCTAACAGCTCCCATTGTGCATATGATAATCACACCGATCACATCTCATTAGTAAGAATCTACACCAACTTCCTTCAAAATCAGAACAGAACGTTGCAAAGAATCTGCACAAACTTCCTTCCAAATCAGAAACAAAACATTGCAATATATTCTGCTAACTATCTGTGGTGTCTTTCAGGCAACGGAGGCGGGGGAGCTGCCAGAATACATTCTTGGATCAGTTCGTTTAAATCGTGTGAGTCTTGACACGGTTCCGTCATTCTGAAGACATACTCATCTCAAAGCGGTATACTATTATTGCAAGCATAGCATTCAATCTTATCAGAAAATTTCATGTAAATTTGTATTCATATCTACTACTGGAACTACGAAACAAAATGTGCGTTTAACATTGGCTGCCACTTGTATCCCACTCCAAATTTATGGATTCATTGAGCTCAAGTTATATGTGAGATGTGAGGCTTTCTATTGAATTTGCTTTCCCTTTACTGAACCATATAGGGATTCATTTCTTGGGTTATAATCATATGAAATATTCTCGCAGCATACCTATTTATATTTGACTAATTATTCAGTACACACTACATACAATGAACATATTTATCCCTTTATACTTTACAAGTACTCATTTATCTCTTTGGTGCATGATAACTTCCACTGGAATAAAAATTGATGTTTATGGTTGATTAATACAAAGAGATGTAGACATACTACACAGTTTCTGGTTCCTACAATGGATTCACGACTTCGGTCTTGATGAGGTTGCTATTATTATCATGGTTTTTTTGGGGGTGCAAATGGACTGCAAGTTGTTCGCATGGAGCACTGAATGGGAAGGCCCAGGTTTCACTTGGAATACTGAAAGAGAGAACCGAATTCGAATTTATGAAGGAATGTTTGAAGGAATAATAATGTTTTGCTTTTCTTTGTTCTTTTTTTTCTTATTGAAATATAGCCTTTGAAATATAGCCTTTATGTAAGTAGTTCTTTGACTGTAAACAACAATAACAGTCTTTTTCCCAACTAGTTGGGGTTAACTACATGAATTATGGTTTTCTGTTCAGTTTACCACAATATCTTTTGTAATACCACATGCTATCATATATTTTTTCACCGTTTCCATCCAAGTAAGTTTAGGTCTTTTCCTACTCCTCACTATACTCTTAATACTTAACAAATTACTCTTTCTAATGGCGGCCTATTAGGTTCACGTTGTGACATGTCCAAACCACCTAAAGCGATTCTTCTTTAATCTATCTTTGATCTTAATTTATCTTGGATAGAAACTACCTTTATCATGTCTTATATATGCTCGTTTCTAATTGTATCCTTATTGATTTTACCACACATCCATCTTAGTCTCCTGGTTTCTACTATACTCATTTTTGACATATTGTTTATGAAAGATTGAGTTCAGTATCTCTCTTGTGTATAGTTTTAAATATAGTCATGGACAATTCATATTTCAATATTCTTTACATGAGGCTCAGCGAAAAAACTCGAATTTTCATATCTCTACCTTCCGCTCCCCCAAAAAACCCTAACAAGAAAAGCCTTGATCTTGGCATGTGGGACGGCGGCTAGGGTGCACCACTGCCGCCCCGGTGCTCCACCCCCGCTGTGCTACCCTACTTCCCTCTTCTTCCCGGTGCGCCGCCCATCTTCGACGATTTCAGTCTCGACGAAGCCCAGGACGGTGACGCGATCGGCCCTGATCTGAGGCCAACGGCGAGAGGCGCCGATGGCCCAGATCCGACCCCTACTTGTGGCGCTTGGTGGTTTGGCAAGCCCCCCCCCCTCTCCCGATGACGATGACGACCATTTCAGGCTTGGAATGCCAGATCTGAGGCCGTCGGCGAGGTGTGCTGATGGCCCAGATCAGAGCTCTACATGGGGGGCCCGCATGTCGGCAGCCCCCCCCCCCACCCCTTTTTGGCTGGGGTTGGGTTTGGTGGGATTTGTTTGTTGTTGGCTCGGTTGTTCTTCGTGCTTGCCACCATGTCCACACTCTTGGAGTCATTCACGGCGATCTGCCGCTGTGATTTGGTATTTCCGAGGGTTGCTAGTGCGTGTGAAGAAGTCGGGTCTGCTTAGATAGGTTGTTTTGCACGATTGTGGAGCTTGGGCCCAAAGATGGGGTCCCTCCGTGATGTGCGCTCACTTGCCTCAACTTTCGGGGTGCTTGTCTCAACCGGCGCGGAACGACTATGTCGCGCCAAAGCATCCTCCCGCACCAGTTGTCGCGAAAACCTTAGATCTGGGGTGCAAGTGTGTGAGGTCGGTGGTTCGGTTTGGGACCAGGTGATGGGGTGTGGGGTTTGGGTATGGTTGGTCTGGGGTGTCCCACGATGGCACCGGTGAAGTCTTCACAGCGCCTACTATCTGGCTATTGAGTGCCCTCCGGCTTAGGCCATTGACTCGTGACAGCGTCGTCTCTTCCCTCGAAGTGGGAGTATGAGTCGAGATAAGTCTGTTTGGTGAGAAATCGCCGGAGAGAGCTTGAGCGTGAGATAGGTGAAGGTATCATCTACACGGCTCCCTCTTGGAGTGTGGTGGTTGGTGGGGTGAGTGAGATAATTGTGTGGTGAGAAATCGCCTGAGAAGGTGCTATCGTGTGAGAGGTTAAGGTATCCTTTTCACGGCTATCTCTTTGGTAGCGGCTGTGGGAGCTACTGGCACGTCTGTAGGAGGTGTGGTGGAGATGGTGGGAGGGTGTGATCGCTGTGCGTGTGCCGTGGGGTCAGTTTTTGGTTCTGCGGGGCTTGGGCCCAAAGATGGGGTCCCCCCAGTGAGGTGAAGTCAGAGATCGGCGGATGATAAAATCCTGCCAGACTTGTCTCAGGCGGGTGTACATGTACCATGGAGGCACTGTACGAAGCTAAACTAACGTACTCACAATTTTGTTGGACCGAGCTTGTTTGTCGGTCCACCCTCCAAGGTTGTTGGAGGGATTTGTTGTTTGTACACGTCATGTTGCTTCATATATGTTTTATTTTCTGTATGTAGTTTGTACTTGGTCCCAGTACTCTGGGTTTGTTTCGTTAAACTCTGATTAATGAAACAGGGTGGCCAGATTCCACATTTTCCCTAAAAAAAAATATTCTTTACATGAGATGAGATCTATAAGTTATCCATTTCCACTCAGCTGTTTCCGACTATGGCTAGTGAGGGATGCAGGTTAATGCTGAAGGCTTGCAGGGATTGATTGTCGTTATCCCACCCCTTAATTTCATCTCCCTCTCCCACCTAACTACCTTGCCCTTTTTCGTCTCCTGCCTCCAGCTATTAACCTACCTCCAGCTATTAACCTACATCAATAGAATCTATTAGAGGTGAGGAATTTAGAGGAGTCGACTAGATCTACCACCCATACTCATGGTCGGCCCCTACCTTGAGGCCGGCCAGTGAGGCGGCCGAATTAGAGCCCCAATTTTTTTACAATTTTAGGGGCTCTCAAATCTGTATTCTCTTTGTAAATACATGCATGTATTTTGGCGTAAAAAAATATTGTTATTAGGTGCCCAAAAAATAAATATTTGGGCCTTTCACCTTGGACCCCAGGAAACTCAGGGTCGGCCTTGCCCATACTTTGGCCTTCCAGTGGGTCAATCGTGTGGGGCTCAACCTAGCAATGATGGTAGCGGTCAACAACAACTAGGAAGCCTCAGAAGTTGTCTCTGATAGGGAGTTGTAGTGCTTTGGCTTGGTCTTTCCCGAGCATGTACCCTCTATGCCACTAGTATTATTAGTCGGGCTAAATTTGGGAGAAAAAAAAACATTTCTCAGCCATCTGCGTTTCTGGAAGAACACTCCTAAACTTTTTTCTCAATTTAGTCTACCAAAAGTTCTTTTGAAAAAAATTTCAAAATTTTTATTCATGATATAAAAACACTCCGAACTTTCTTTAATGTTTAAAAAGATCCCCTGGGCTTTACACTTTTAAGGGATATCCCTTAAAAATAAGTTGAGGCATGAGGGATGTTTTCCCAAAAACTCAGAGTTGAGAGGTGCTTTCTAAGAAATATAGATAAATAGTTGAGGAATGTTTTTTTTTTTAGCCTTTAGAGTTAATGGTTAAGGCTTGGAGTAGAAAAAAGGAGATAATGGGTTACGGGCAGTGCACATTGTGTTGTTATCTACAAAATTCTCTACCGTTTATCATCTTCAAACTCGAGTTATGCAACAATCATGGTAAAGAGATAGAGAGAGCAGCAAGTACAAAATTTTCTCAAATTCAGGATGTTAGATAATATATTAGTTTACTCCTATATTGGTTATGTAATAGTTTAGTCTTCTATTCTCTCTTATATGTATGAGCCATATTGTATTCAATCTATGAAGATTCAATCAATCAATAAAAAATTATTCTCATCCAATAATCTTAACATGGTATCAGAGCCTATCATTCTATAAGGCCTTTACTAATTTGATTCTCGTTGTCGTGTATACTAATTTGATTCTCGTCGTCAAGGTGGAGTGGTTCTCTCTTTCATCGGAATCACTCCACCTCTCGACATCCCTCTTCCGATCTTGATCAAAACCCTAAATCTTCAAAACCCTAGCCGTCATCATCAACTTCAACAACCCCTCTTCAACATCAACAAACGCTAGCCGAAACCTTAGCTTCCACCTTCATCCCCAAATCTCATATCCAATCCAAACCCTAGCAGCCATAAGGGTAGTCAATTTCAACCTCGGCAACGACGCTACCCCCACATCCCAGCAACTCGACGGCGACAACAGAAATGAAGACCAAATTTGAGTGATCAGAAATGGCGGCCAAGTCACTCACGATCGCTCCCTTCGCAGTGCCTTCCATCTGCTCCCTCGTCAGTGTGGCAATCTCTGTCGACTCGCTGGCTCCCGAACCACACCCTTTTCTGCCCACCTCTCCAAAAACACTGGCAGCCTCCCTCCCATCTCGCCGCCGCTTAGGTCCCCACTCTTAGCCCACCTCCGTCGCTCTTCTAGGTGGAGATCTCGCCTGAGCTCTCTTCGGCCTGAGCTCTCAACCGAATCCATCATCGTTAACTCTCAACCGAACCCATCATCAACCTCATCATCCGACTTTTTATTGGAATTTTCAGTGTTTGGTGTTTGGGCAATGATCGGATCATTGTGTTGTTCTTTTGGTGTTTGGTCAATGATCGGTTCCCATCATCGTTAAAGAATTATTCTCCAAAAAATAAAAAATACAATTTCTTGCAGGTTCTTGTGCTTCTACAACTAGATCATCAAACTCACTCCGGATGATCGATCGTGAGTTTGAGAGGGGGTGTTATCAGCATCCAGTTCTCAGTTCATGGATGATATCCCATCATCATCGACAATTCTCAAGTTTGGGGTGAGATCCTATCATCGACTATGTCTCAAGTCAGGGGTGAGATCCCATCAGTCTATTTCTCAGCTCAGGGGTGAGATCCCATCATCGACTATGTCTCAAGTCATGGGTGAGATCCCATCACAGATCAGGATATGGAGATCTCGCCACTGTTCGGGGTGAGATCTCAATAATGCGCCACCACTACTTCCTTCCGTAACACTCTACTTCTCAGTTCCATCACATGCGTCATCAAGCGCCGTCACTGCACCACAGTTTGTCGTTCCTTCCACATCAACACTGTCAGTATTCCAAACTCTTGTTGCTTGAACAAACTTGAGTTTGAGAGGGGGGTGTTTGATGATATATTAGTTTAGTCCCATATTGGTTATATATCAGTTTAGTCTTCTATTCTCTCCTATATGTATGTGAAGATTCAATCAATCAATAAAGGATTATTCTCATCCAATAATATTAACACAGGTAAAGAACATTGTATTCAAATAGTAATTAATTAAACAAAAAAACTTAAGTTGCAAAATTTTCTTTATTCTCTCTTTCCTTACGGTTGTTTCGTTAAATACTCTTATTAAGAGAACGCCAAGGGTTTGACCTTAGAGCTTAATCTCACAACCCTCACCTCCCACCCCAACTACCTCGCCTTCGTTCGACTCCCACCTCCGGTTATGAACTTACCTTATTTGCCACATACTAACCTATAAGAAGCAGGGTATTTAGAGGTGTTTGATCCAGGGCTGGCCCTGAGTTCCGGGGGCTCAAGGTGAAAAGCCCAAATAGGTATTTTTGGGGGCCCCTAATTACAATATAATTTTTCTACGAATACATGCCTATATTTACAAGGAGAATACAAATTTTGGGGCCCCTAAAAGTGCAAAAAAAATTGGGAGCCTGAGGTGGCCGCCTCACCGGCCTCAAGGTGGGGGCCGGACCGGGCCGGCCCTGGTTTGATCTACCGATGCTTTGGTGATCCAACGACGAGTTGTGATAGAGTGGTGGGATTAGACTTTCCAATGACTTTCGTAGACAGCGAAAAATCATAACGTTGTCTCGTTGGGATTAGGGTTTGGAAGTGGAAGAGAGGAGGCGGCGAGTTACATGCAATGAATGTAGTGTTGAGTTGTCTACAAATTATTATCAATAACAGAGATATTTACTATAGACTTGCTCTTTCTACTCTTAATCATCTCTGATTCTAGCTGTGCAAAAATCATAGCAAACAGAGAGAGATAAAGTAAAGAATTTGTCTAAATTCTGATAAAGAGCATTGTATACAAACCAAAAACTAGTTAATACAAAAAAAAATGCAAAATTTAGCAGCAATCTCAAGAAAACGAGCCACATATCGACTAGGTCGGCTACCTCAACTTGGGACAATGGTGTAGCGCCCCGAATTTCTAATATAATAACTTAGAAAATACGTGGCACAATCCCAGCATCAACTTCAATGTAATAGTACACATAGCCCAAAAACAACAAATAATTTTATTCCAAACTTTCTTTACAACAATCTTTTTCAAACACAGCGGAATTACGACACCTTGAATTACAACTCTCTTTTTACAACACATCTTTTTACAATTGTTTTACACAAAGCTTTGTTACATAAGTTTATCTCAAAACTAACGCAAGCATCCAAGCCTCCAAACTCTAAGCAACAACCTGTAACACATGAGGCTAGAGAAGGTCCCTAACCCCCAAACTAAAGGGGTCAGCCATAAATGGTGTGAGTGATATAAAAACAAAACAACATAATTTAATCATAAAACATACGGTCATCAACAGCATGTATTAACAACAAGGATAAATGAATGAGAAATAACAAAAGATGTAAAGCATGGAAACATCATGGAATGAAAACAACAAGTGAATCTAGTCTAAGTTTCAAGTGTAGGAAAACTGGAAAATACATGCATAATACCAAGTTAAGAAAACACAACTCCATATGTAACTAATCCCACTACGGTGATGGGAAACAAGATTCCGAATACTCCGCGAATAGGCGTTACCGCCCTCGACACGTAAGCATCACGTAAGATAGCTCAAGAACAACAACCGGAGAGTCATCTCCCTGCTATGTATTCCACGAATAGGCCTTCAAGACCCTCGACGTGCAGATACACCCGATACATTCCGTGAATAGGTCTGCCGACCCTCGACATGCAAATGCACCCTGCATGCTCTGTGAATAGGCCCGTAGACCATCGACACGCGAACACCTAAATATTATGTACCCCACGAATAGGCCTTCAAGACCCTCGACGTGCAGATACACCCGATACATTCCGTGAATAGGTCTGCCGACCCTCGACATGCAAATGCACCCTGCATGCTCTGTGAATAGGCCCGTAGACCATCGACACGCGAACACCTAAATATTATGTACCCCACGAATAGGCCTTCAAGACCCTCGACGTGCAGATACACCCGATACATTCCGTGAATAGGTCTGCCGACCCTCGACACGCAAATGCACCATGCATGCTCCGTGAATAGGCCCGTAGACCATCGACACGCGAACACCTAAATATTATGTACCCCACGAATAGGCCTTCAAGACCCTCGACGTGCAGATACACCCGATACATTCCGTGAATAGGTCTGCCGACCCTCGACACGCAAATGCATCCTGCATGCTCCGTGAATAGGCCTGTAGACCATCGACACGCGAACACCTAAATATTATGTACCCCACGAATAGGCCTTCAAGACCCTCGACGTGCAGATACACCCGATACATTCCGTGAATAGGTCTGCCAACCCTTGACACGCAAATGTATCCTGCATGCTCCGTGAATAGGTCCGTAGACCATCGACACGCGAACACCTAAATATTATCTAGTGGGACTAACAAATCATAAGCCTTTACTTACGTCGATTATTATCAAATACACCATAAATCCTTATCTCTAGAGTTAGTGTATTCTGCTGGTTCGCAGGACTCCCACTCAACTCCTAGAGACCTCAATATGACCATAACTCACTATTCCATCGTCAAACGATCAAAGTAGAAATCTCTCCGCTCAACAATACCCAAATCTTTATAAATTCCATAATCCAAATCCAACCAAAATATGTATTGGGAACGTATGTTCTATAGAAGAATAGTATTTATAATGGTAGGTTATAGATCCAAAACATTTAAAGAACTAGTTGTTTAAAGAACATCAAAATACTTTAGAAAAGTATCAGTACCAGTCGACTGCAAAAGGTCCCAGTTGACTGTCCAGATTGAAAACTAACATCTTTAAGAAGTAAGATCTAAGTGTCTACAGTCGACTGCAAAACTCACCAGTCGACTGTCCAGAGGAAAATCCAGTAATTTTAAGAAAATAAGTTAAGTATTATAAGTTGACTTATAAGAGTGATAAGTTGACTTACCAACAGTATAAGATGACTTATAAAAACATAAGTTGACTTACCAACAATATAAGATGACTTATAAAAATCATAAGTTGAGTTACCAGATCATAAGTAGACTTATAAAAAACATAAGTCGACTTAAAGGAGACATAAGTCGACTTATAAAAACATAAGTCGACTTACCAGAGAGAGATTCCAGAAATCTTTAAGAAAATATTCTAAGTGTTATAAGTCGACTTGCATGGTCATAAGTCGACTTAAAATACAATATAAGTCGACTTAAAAGGTCATAAGTCGACTTACCAGAGAAAATCTAAGATAACTTTGAAAAATAAATTATAAGTGTACCAGTCGACTGAAAATGGTCTAAGTCGATTGTCCAGAACGAATTTTCAAGAAAACTAAAGATACAGCAGCTGGGTCGTGCCAGTCGACTGATAGGTCTGCCAGTCGACTGTCGGCCTACAGTCTGCATAGTTTTGGTTGTTCATGATAATCAAAATTAGGGTTTACCAAAAGAAAACATTGTTTACTAAATTAATTTTTATTTCAATAAAACGACAGTCTCAAATAATCCCCAGTTCGGATACATTACTCAAATAAACCAATTTCTCAAATCTCAAATTCTCATGTTCTAAACTCCTAATTCTTCCATTAGGATTTCTCAATACTAAATTTCTTCCACAACTCACAACCAAATCTGATTTATAATCACAAGATCCGGATGTTCAACCATCCAATTCCTTATTATCATAACCATACTCAGATCTTAACATGTTTTCAAGTAATAAAGAATTTGTCAATCAAGATCCACTAAACATTCATAGATTTCATATGCATATTATAAATAACAACTATTGCATCGACCACATACAAGATACAAAATATCGAAACAAAATAACACATAATCATTCACATAAATCAATCAACAAAACAAAGTTCATATCACTCACCTTTGAATTGAAAAGATCCAACAAAAGAGTCTTCCTTTTGCGAGATCCAATCTTCCTCTTCAATCACCAAGAAAATAATAATATGAAACTTGAGTTGTGCAGCGAAAGACGGCTGCACACTCTCTTTTATAGGCCGGAAATAATGTTTTTAGGGTTTAGAAATGCATTTGTAAAATAGTCCTTCCAAAACATAGCTTCACATATATAGTCCTATTCTTGGAAACCCAATAAAAACCATTTAAATTAGGACTTAAAAGTAAAATATAATCCTAAATCTCAAACGGTACTGTTCAAAACGTCCCGAAAATACAATTTGTATTTTAACCCTTAAAAATGTCAAATTTGCAGAAAGGTCCTTCTTTTCTCAAAAATTGCAAATAGATCCAATTAATTTCAGAAAAATCTGGAAAAATAATAAATCAATCCCAAATATTAAATAATGATTTTTCATAAAGAAAACTTGACTTTCAAACTTCTCAAGAAAGTATTTGCACGTGTTCTGCACGTGTAAAAAGATAAATCTTTTAGAAAATATTTATTAAATCTCGAGAAAATCATTTTAATTCATTTTCAAATATTTAAAATAATATTTGAAAATACAGGGTTCTACAAATGGATTCAAAGCAATGCTGTTAGGAATGTGTCTTGAATACTCGTGGTTTAGATTAGAAGAAGGTAAGATGAAGCACGGATATCGAACCGTCGAAGAGAGTAGAAGAAAACAGCAGTAGCAAGGTGCAGGCATAGTTGCGGTCGAGTGCACCCCCGACTGCAGTTGCACTGGGTTTGGCCGAGAGGTGGATGGTCGACCGGTCTTGTTGGATGGTCGACCGATCGCGGCACTGTGTTCGTTTTGGGCCTCGATTTGTTGGTTCGTTTCAGCCCAATCTTTAACTCCAAGTTAGATCGTACGACTCCTATTCCGTTACTTCTTTTCCAGGTTATATCGGACGATTGAGAATCAAGATTAAACCTAGGTTTCTCTCTATTTTTCTATATATATTGTAAACTCCTCATTTATGAGAGTAGAGTACTTCATAGATTATTTTCTCCATTGCAAAGAGAGGCTCGAGAGAGAGATAGTTCTTGGTGAGTGAGTTTAATTCCTTGTATTGAGTGAATCAATAACTCCTTCTAATCTCTTCTAGTTGAATATCAGATCTCCCTATATTTCTCCCAGATTAAGCAAAATCTAACCGGGATAAGTCATCTTTGTGTTTGTGTTAGATTGGTGGATCTACTTGCTTGCTCAATTGATTCGTCTCATCGACTTCGACTTCCTCATTGCTCTATTTAGTTCCGCTACGACAACGGGTGTTGGTTGACGCCCCAATCCCAATAACTGGTATCAGAGCCTCAGGTTGCCGAGTCCCTTGGTTAAGATGAAAGGCCACAATATTTTTAAGATCAAGCAGTTCGATGGAAAGATCAATTTCAATCTTTGGAAGACTGACATATATGATGTTCTTGTTCAAGAACGTTTGCAGTTAACCATTAAAAGAAAGAAAAGCCGACTGATATTAAGGATGAAAATTGGGAAGATGTTCGTGAAAGAGACATAAGTTGGATCCGACTATCCTTGGCGGACGAGGTCCAGTGCAGATTTCTTGAAGAAACTGATGCGGCGAGTTTGTGGGAAAAAACTCATAGCTGACTACTTTGGTTTGCCGTTATTAGATCAGATGCATTAGAAGAGGAAGTTATTTCGTTTATCTATGAGGGAAGGTACCGATCTCCAAGACCACATTACAGAGTTCAATAAGGTATCATTTGAACTTAAGGCGATCAATGCAGATGTGTGTGAGGAGGATAAAGCTTTCAACCTGATATATTCACTACCAGATTCGTACAAGCCTTTGATCACTACCATGCTACATGGTAGATCTGCCAAGCAGAGTATTTCGGTAGATGGTGTAATCAAAGCATTGAAGGAAAATCAACTTAGGAAAGAGACTCAGAAATCACTGTCTATTCCCACAAGTTGTCTAGCAGTGGATGGTCCTTCAGGAGGAAGACAAAGTCTTTGCAAAAGGATTCGATCCGTTGCCGATATTGCAAGAGGTCAAGACATATCAAGAAAGATTGTTGGAAATTGCAGAATCAGGAGAGCGCCAAGAATGAGAATTCAGCCGCTAATGTGGTTAGTTCCTTTGATTAAGGTGATTCGTGTCTTCTTGTTTCAAATTCTTTAGAAGTGGATTCTAGTTGGATTCTTGACTCAGGAAGTTCTTCTCATATTTATTCTAAGAGGGAGTTGTTTTCTACTTATAAGTCTACTACGGGGCATTGTGTGACAACAGGAACTGGGGAGATTTGTGAAGTAGTAGGTGAGGGGACAATTGAGTTGAAGATTCCAGGTCTAAGCATATTCACTTTAAAGGATATTTTGCATATTCCTCTGCTAAAACGGAATCTGATTTCGTTGGGAACTCTTAATGTACGGGGTTGTAGGTATACAGCTCGAGGTGGAGTTTTGTCTGTTTTCAGGGTCGTCGTAAAGTGATTAGAGGTATGAGAGTGGTTGGACCATGCCAAAACAATCTCTACAATATTTGGGAATCCGAAATGCTTGCGCAAGTGTTGCTCCTTTTCCCGTTATTCCCGCAAGCTTAACTAGTTTTCCGCAACTAGATTCATCGAGACGAGACTACGACATTCTGATAACGTCGAGAGGTGGAGAAAGCCTAAGTGTAGGTGGAGTTCATGCAGAGTTTGGCAACTTCGTGAGTTCATCTACGGAGGTGTACTAGATTCGGTGAGATTGGGTAGATATCAGTTCAACTAGAAGAATAAGTTATTATTCTAAGTTTTCTTTGCAAATGGAATTCACTAGAGTTTGGAGATGAATAACACATCATGTGATAGCAGCCGTATGCAATCCAATGTGGAGTTTGTTAGTTTTGTTTCTTGAATACTCGTGATTCGGATTAGAAGAAGGTAAGATGAAGCACGGAGGTCGAAGCATCGAAGAGAATAGAAGAAAACAGTAGTAGAAAGGTGCAGGCATAGTTGCGGTCGACCGCACCCCCCGACCACAATTGCAATGGGTTTGGCCGAGAGGTGGACAGTCAACCGATCTTGTTGGACAGTCGACCGACCGCGGTGCTATGTTCATTTTGGGCCTCAATTTGTTTGGTCGTTTCATCCCAATCTTCTCCAAGTTAGATCGTACGGCTCCTATTCAGTTACTTCTTTTCCAGGTTATATCGAACGACTGAGAATCAAGATTAAACCTAGGTTTTTCTCTCTTCTTCTATATATATTGTAAACTCCTCCTTTATGAGAGTAAAGTACTTTATAGATTATTTTCTCTATTGCAAAGAGAGGCTCGAGAGAGAGATAGTACTTAGTAGTAAGTTTAATTTCTTGTATTGAGTGAATCAATAACTCCTTGTGATCACTACTAGTTGAATATCAGATCTCCCTATATTTTCCCCGAATTAAGCAAAAGCTAACCGGGATAAGTTATCGTTGTGTTTGTATTAGATTGGTGGATCTATTTGCTTGCTCAATTGATTCGTCTCACCAACTTCGGCTTCTTCATTGCTCTATTTAGTTCCGTTGTGACAACGGGCGTTGGTTGACACCCCAATCCCAACAAATGCGGCCTGTCAAACTCCGGGGAAAACCTAGTCCTCAACCCTTTTTGCGGATGTTGTTGTTGCTTCTGTTGTTGCTTGGAATTCCCTTCTCCCTCGTCAAAATTACTTCTGCTGTTAACTTTCTTCTCGCCTTCATTCTTCTTGGTGGGCATGGTAGATTTAATATTCATCCATGATTTGGCTGAAATATCAGAAGGGGCAGAAGTCATGATTGACATTGCCAAGAGAAAGTCCATATGTTAACAGATAAAGGGAAAAAAAAGAAAAAAAAAGGAGATGTTGTCAAAAGCTTTTGAGAATTTCTTATTGTGTTGTTTGGGGATGCGATGGAATTGGTATATATATTATATATAATAGTAGATTTTCCCGTGGGCACGTGCCTACGACACGTCTTCCGAATGATACAACATATGAAAAGCTTTGTAAACAGTAAATCAACAATTATGTAGCTCAAGTTTAAATAGTATGACAATAATTAGTTTTTTTTATAAGGAAAAGGTGGAATCTGGCCACCCTGTTTCATTAATAAGAGTTCAACGAAACAAACCCAGAGTACTGAACCCAAGTACAAACTACAGACAGAAAATAAAACATACATGAAGCAACATGACGCGTACAAACAACAAATCCCTCCAACAACCCTGGAGGGTGGGCCGACAAACAACTTAGTGTAACGCCCCGAATCCCCACTACCGGACATCCGTGACATCACAAAGATCTTTGCCTTCAAATGTATCTCAACACAGTATATAGCACGGAAATTTAAAACACTTTTTATTGCCATCAGAGTTAATACATCAATACTTACGAATATCAATTTATCATATCAAACTATAACGTCCCCCTTTTTGACTCCAAATTCAAATCTTTCAATTTCTATATCACTTTAAATGTAAACCAAGATAGTTATATTTCTAAGAAAATTTCGGCAGAGTTTCACCTGAAATTTCTGCCCCGAAACACAAAAAGCTTACGGAATTTTGCTCTAAATTTCGTAGCTCACATCACAGGCAATAATATCACGGGCTCCCCAGGCCAAAACGAGCAGAATCACACAGGCAATATATATATGCTCTGGGGGCCAAACTCATAATAGAATATCAATTATCAAATAAAAACCATAAATTCCTTTGAAAACATAGTAAGGTTTTTAGAAAATAACTTATAAACCACACCACAGGGCCCGGTACTCCACAACGAGATCGGTACGGGTCAGAAACATATCATGCCACTCCACACTATACTCATCATCATCATCCACGTACTTATACATCAAAAATACAATTTAAATCATAAAATTCACTATTCACACAATTAAACCTTTAAATAACAAATTGTGAAAGGAAGCTCCATTCCACAGAACCATGAATCTACACCTCACCTCTGCACCGCTGAGGACCTGTAACAGTAGGGTATTAAGGGTAGTCCAAGGGGTCCCTAATTCCCCAAACACTAAGGGGTTAGCCATTTCTGGTGTGAGTATAATTTATTAATAAGCAACTAAATTAAACTTTCTAAGTAAAACTGAACGAACTTACGAATACCAAGATAAACCTGAAGATGTAAACCTCATAAATGGAAATTCACATCAAATACTCTCCAAGTCATTTCCTGTATGCATAACCATACCCGCTCACAACATACTTATCTTTACTTTGGAAATCGTTTCCAAATTAGTTTCTTAAGGCCCATCACTTTATGCCTTATGCAAATATTCCTATAGCTTTATTCTCCCATAAAGCCTTACATTCACAAATACTCTACTCCCACATAAACTGCACCATAATTTACCATTCATTTGCAATTACAGATTCACGACTTATAATCTTTCCCAATCTCATATCACATAACATCGCATTCATTCATTCTTACAACATATATCATCACGTCTCGCAACACATCACTTTCGTACTCATTATCCACTTCAATTATCACACTCATAATTCATCATGAATGGAAAATAAACGTGTATCCTGATTTCCTAGTGTTCGTGTATGCTATGACTTGAAGTCTGATACAAACACAGAATGCAGAACAGATGCACTTAATCTAATGTCAGCAAGACTCTGGATACACATGCATCCCATACTACATGTGGCCCAGATCAAGCCGTTTCTTCAGTTTCAAGGATTTGAACCCTCGCTATGCAATGTATTCTAATTTGGTCTACTTCCTGTTCATGATAGTATGACATGGTTGAAGAGGTGAAAATAAAAGAAATAATTCGGGGCGCTACCCCGAAGTCACCAATAATTGCTGCGTCGAACCATCCTCGAAAGCTGTGACGAACTTACAGATATACCGCAAGTATATCCATTGCGCAGAAGATCCTTTATGATCCGTTCGTGTCCACCAACATAGAACATGACGACCTCGGAGGTCCTAAAATACCCCCGATCCGCCAGGATATCAGCATCCCGTTCTTACCATGGTACTTCAGGAACTAACAGTGCAAGATACGTACCGTAGCGCGTATCCCTAATGACAGGAAGAGACAATCCCATAGTATCACCACCTAGTGCTAACTCTCAGAACGAATTGGATTATAGGGAATCACCCTAACACCAATTCGTTCTTCAAGCGAAACAATAAAAGAAAACCTAATCAATACAGTTTATTGAAAGCAAGTTGTTATTCAGATCACACTCAGTGTCGATCAACAAAGTCGAGCCTGACTGGTCTGTCAAGGTAACAACCATCCCGGAATCACATCCACTGATTCCCAATACCTTCATAGGTCAGCGACCAAAATAATCCCGGTCCGTGACCCTCAGCGAGTGATCCAATGGCGCCCCAAGGATGCAATACGATTCAAAGGAAGGTAAGCACACACATAACCATCAATTCCTGACCATTGACAGACTCAGGTATCGAGACACCAAACACAAACCGATCAGAGCTATATCTCAACTCACTCATGTCCACCATGAGTACTAAACACAAGAACTTATCTAAGTTCCACATGACATGCTAAAACATCATTAAAAACCTGATAGCTCCTGATCACCACATTGCGGCATGCAGAGGGTTCCTCATCAATTGTCCGATGAAATAATTCAAGAAATAGCAGTAGCTGTGACCCAAGCTACGCTCATCGGAATTCAATCACAATCAGACTTCTAGAAGGGTAGGGAGATCTACAGCAATCCCCTAGTGGGCGACTCTCTCTCAAATATTTAAGAGCTCAAATCCCCAAGCTAACTTAATCTTGAAGTCAATCTCAACAACAGGGTGCCAAACTTACAACAACCACAACTCCCAACACACATCTTAGATTTACTTGACACCACCCATTCCGAAACTTTAAGACTCTGGTCTACAGCTTTCCAGCTAACCATTTCCTCAAATCCAATCCTCTTGATACTAGAAAACCTCATATGCTCTCAATAGTATATCCTTCTTGCACTCGCTACCCTTTCCAATATCATAAGGGTTTGCTCACTCATCAGAAGTTCTCGATCCCGGGTCTTATGGGAAGGTGGGAGTGTCTACTTCAACTACCTAGTTGAACACCTTTTTCAGACTATATCATTCGAGTTCTCGAAAACACAAGTTCCATCAGGTGTACAAACCGGGAGAAACTGGTTTTACTTAGACAATAATACTTTAACTAAGATTGGGTCTGTTCCATCTTTGGAAAAATCATAATTCTCAACCTATAAACTGGAATTTCACAATTTCAGATGGGTTAGAAGGCTATGACTCCCTACTATGACTCTCCAGTTGGTAAATCTCCTAAATTCTTAACAATTGTTCCCAAATTCTTATTTTCACCAACTAGTCAACTTATACTAGGCTGAACATAGCCCACTTTGAAAGTCAATAATAAATCAACCTTGAGTCCAACGCTCATGAAATTTGAGATACTCAATCTACACATATACCATTTCATTGTGTCCCAAAATTCACATTTAGATTCATCTCACACAATGAGCTACGACTCTTCCAACATAGCACACAAATTTAGCCACTCTTCCAGCAGAGCGTTTACTACCCTTTACCAACCGAACTTTAGAATTTCTAAAACTTGAGAATCATCAAATAAACTCAAACTAAAAGCTACTCTCAAAAGTTCATAGCAGGATCATACATATACAATTGGTTATGACCTTCCGGACTTCGGTCCAAAAGCAATCGGCTTCAGATCTGTCCTTTCAGACCAGCTGCACTCCACAAATTATTTTAAGGTATCAACTGACCTCGATGATTTATGAAATTTAACCTATAGTTGTGGACACGTACAAGAGTGTCCACACAAATTCTTAGCTCAAACACCCATGCTACACTAAGATGCGAAATCAGAAATACACAGGAAATCGTAATTTAAAATCTTCATAATGCACCATGTGCGTAAAAATAAAAGATATCATACTCACAAAATATCCCGCAAAGACTCGAAGTGCCACCATGCATCTAAAGTCGCTAGTATATCCTATCATCAAAATTTAAGCAATCAAGGCTCAATCATCCAAACCAGTTACGGGAAAATAATAATACTAACTCCAATATCACACAGGCATTCTATTGAACGTCTAGGATGCACACGTGCCTTGCACGTGACATTCGAATTCCGACGAGATTCTTATTTTCAAACAATTACTAAAAGCACTCCAAAATTATTCTAATAGTCCTAGTACAATTTCTACTACCATACGAGAACTAATTCATACACATATAGTTCTCTTTTACAAACCCAAAACCCTAATTTATTAGCAACTTGCAAATCCTCTATCAACTCTCTAATTTCTCACATCTACCCTTCCCAACATCTCCTAATCTTCCTACCATAATATTCCTACTCAAAATAAATTAACCACACTAAATTTTATACAATAAAATAATCTAGGGTTTACGTTCTCGAAATCCTTTCGAAAAACGGACACCGCCATAATGTAGAGAACCCTTCTATTAGTGTACCCCCCAATTTAATTTGAAAACGATAAAGAGATGGGGTGGATTTTGGGTGGGGAAAGCATCGGCCGAAAGGTTCGGCATGGGTTCTTTTATGTCGGTTGGGAAAGGAAACGGGAGAAAGAAAAATGGAGAAGGAAGGAGAAAGTGGGGTAGGGTTTTATAAAAAGGAAAATAATAAATAATGAGATAGATAAATAATGTAAAGGGAATACTGCATACAAGCCCCCCAAGTCCCAATATATTTCAAATAAACCCCCAAACTCTACTTTAATAATATAAACAATACAAAAATACATTAAACTACCTCGTAATAATCTTTCAAAATTATAAAATAAAGTAGACAATAAATCTGATATTTCTCAATAACAATCAATTGTTATTAGAAATATACACAATCGCGTGCAATTCTCAATTGCGCACAGATTACGATGCAAAATAGCCATATGCTATTTTTGCGGGGTATTACACTTGGTCCAGCAAAATTGTAAGTACGTCAGTTTAGCTTCGTACAATGCCTCCACGACACATGCACACCCACCCGAGACAAGTCTGGTAGGATTTTATCACCCGCCGATCCCTGCCTTCACTTTGCTGGGGGGACCCCATCTGTGGGCCCAAGCCCCGCCGATCGAGAACTGACCCCACGACACATGCCCAGTGTCACACCCTCCCGCCATCTCCACCACTCATCCTACAAACGTGCATGACAATAATTAGTTGTAAATAAAAGTCCATATTTCCATAAGTATATATATATATGGTTTTGCTCCATTGAAAACAGGTTCGTTTTCAATGAGTTGGAAAACGCAGCTCTCAACCGTCCGATCGATCTTGATCTTGATCGGCGGATCAAATCAAGATCCGCTTAAGTCTCCCACTAACGTTCCAAAAAGCGGAGGGGTAAATTCGTCACTTCACGCCAAAAAACGTTTGGGACTTAGCATTTTTTTGGCGTGGAGTTTTTTTTTGTTGAAAAATTCACTTAGGCCATTGTTGGAAACAACGGCCGAGGTTGTTTGAATTTTATTTTTTGAAAAAAATTGAACTTAGGCCGTTGTCCGGAACAACGGCCTAGGTTGTTTTTTTAAAAAAAAATTCAACTTAGGCCATTGTTGGGAACAACGACTTAACTATGTACAAGTGTTTTTCCAAACACTTATACATACTCAGATCTTCATCTCCCTCACAACTCTCTCTCGCTAGTGGAGCTCGATAAACCCAATTCCCCAAACCGAAGTTGTCTCTCTATCGAACTGAAAACCCTACCTTTCTCTCTTGATCGTTGCTTTTCATCGAATCTCTCCCTATTCTCAGTCTCTAGCCATCTTCCTTTGAAGATCCCAATTACAAAAAAACCCTAACCCATACGAAATCTATCCAACCCTAAAACCCTAATCCCCCTAAATTAGCCAAACCCTACTCCCCTTCCTTTCTCTACAGCAGCAACTTTGCGGCCTCCCGAACATCCTCATTGTTGAAGGTACTAATTTGTTCTCACTTGAGTAGTTCTAATTAGGCTAATTGATTGGAAATTTTTCACCCATGTTTGAGTGTACAATTACTATATTATGCGTAGGTTTTTATAGAGTAGGTAATTCTAGTTTAATTGGGGAAGTAGATGTAGTATTAGTTGTTGTTGTTGTTTGTTGTTCGATGTTAGTAATAGCGCACAAAGCGAAAAAAAATTTATGCAACTTTGCAACTATGTCGGACATGCCATACACAACCCAACGCAATTCGTAGAAGTGTGTTTGGATTCACGGTTTGAAGTGTACGGCCGTGTATCGCTTTCAATTGATTTTCGTGAGTGAAAGCGATACATCGGTGTATTTTGCAATCCATGAGTCGAAACTGACCTCTACAAATTTGGTTGGCTCATGTGTTTTGCCGCTGTCCCACTCCCAAAGTTTAGGAATTTTTTTATCTCGTTTGCGCCGATTTGTACCGTATATCAAACAACAACCTCACTTCAAGAATGAGGGGAATGCGAGCGAGACACGGCCTTATCTTGCAAACCGTGGATCAGAACCTACTTGTAAAAGTTCCGTTACCTTGTGCGCGGCAAGCCGGACCCAATAGAAGAGTTTTGTATTTATATGACGTCGTTTTCGACGTGTTGTCACTTATTTTGCTTCGTATGTATATATATCTCAATCGTTTGTTAGCAAGCTGTTTTATATATAATGTGTTATTAATTGAACAATAATATATTTTTATCCCAGATGAACAACGATACGGAGAGTTCTGCTGCCGGCGATAATTTTGTGCGGGTAGAACCAATCACTGATTCCATGCCGATAGTCGAAGACCATCTGAAACCAAAGTTAGGTATGACATTCCCCACTTTAGTTGAGGCCGAGAATTTTTATTCTTCATATGCCCGTTATGGGAGTTTTGCAATGCGTAAGGGTGGGAATAAATTAAAGGGGGGAATGGAAGTAGATAAGTCATATCTTTTTAATAAAGGTGGGTCGTCGCCGAGTCAACATAGTGATGGTAGACGGAGAACAACCTGTAGAATGGGTTGCAAGGCTTGCGTTCGTGTAAAATTGAACGAAGCAAGTAATACATGGGTGGTGTATTCATTTCACGAAGAACACAATCACAAATTCACCTCACCCGGTAGAAGGCACCTTTTGCCCCGGAACAGGTCCGTGTCAAATACGGACAAAAGGATAATAGATCAAATGAACCAAGCTAATATCCAAACATGTCGACAAATGCTCTTTTTCGAAAGTGCTAGTGGTGGTCACGATCAAGTAGGATTCACAGAAAAAGATGTTATAAATTTACTTAGAGATTCGCAAGAAGCATTGAAAGAACACGATTCTACAATGCTAATTGATTTTTTCGAATCTAAGAAACAGACGGATCCTTCATTTTTTATGACATTCAAGTCGATCCCAAAGGGCAGTTGTCACATTGTATGTGGGTAGATGGTATTTGTAGGATGAATTATGAATAATTTGGCGATGTAGTTTGCTTTGATGCCACGTACAATACGAACCGTTACGGAATGTTATTTGTTCCGTTTGATGGAGTGAATCAACATTGGCAATCGACTTTCTTAGGAGGTGGGTTCATTCCAAATGAGACGGCCTCTTAGTTTGAATGGTTCTTTGAAAAATGGTTAGGGGTTATGAATCGTGCTCCATCCGGTATAGTCACCGATCAAGACCGTAGGATCGTCGCCGCAGTTAAGAAAGTTTTTCTCCAGACTCGGCATCGTTTTTGTATTTGGCACATTCTGGATAAGTTACCCCAGGAGGTTCGTCTTTCGACCGATGTCGACAAGTTTAGGGAGTCCTTGAAGAATGTAATCTACAATTCCGAATATGTATACGAATTTGTAGAAAAATAGAATTTGTTGATTTCGCAATACGGATTGGAGAATAACAAATGGTTGAACGATATATTTGATATCCGTAAAAGTTGGGCACACATCTACGCTAAAGATTCTTTTTGGGCCGGCATATTGAGTAGCCAACGGGTTGAGTCTGCACATTCTGCCATGAAGCATCATACAGAAAAAAAATATTCCTTGCATGAATTTGCCGTCATCTTCGACTGTTTTTTGGGAAGACAAAGACACGATGAATTGAAAGAAAATTATCGTAACCATGAGAAGAGACCAAAATTTAAGAGCGAATGGGTTTGGAGGCACAAATGGTAAAAATATATACTTTGAAAATATTTTACAAATTTCAAGATGAAGTCACAAAAAGCTTCATGTACAATGTGACATTTGTTGCCGATCTTGAGACACTGGATAGTTTAACCTTCCATGTGATACTCAGTGGAGAATCAGAACCGGCTCTCCTTCTTCAATTATGCAAAATCAATAGAATTATTACATGTGCATGTCACTTGTTCGAATTTGTTGCCATTCTTTGTAGGCATATTTTAGCTGCACTTCGTTTCTGCCATCACACTTCCCTCCCGGATGTATATATTAAAAGAAAATGGACTAGAAATGTGATGAGAAGAAGTTATACATCAGTTCCAACCGAACCCAATACCGAGAATTTTGCTTCTCGATATTGTGAGTTGAGCTACCATGAAAAACAAATTGTCGATCTCGGTTGTTCCTCCAATGAGAGTTACAAATACACATTGGAGAATTTGCAGAAGATCATTGACCAGGTTTTTTGGCTACAACCCGGATTAGGTGAACAACCGGAACATGCCTCACAACCACATGACAGTGTCGAACTCGGAGGTAGTTCACAACCGTATGGTAGTGCACAACCTCATGATCAAGGGAGTGTACACATACCTACACATATTAGTGACCCACAGCAGTGCACGACAAAGGGAAGGCCTCGCGCCAAAAGATTGAGGCCGATTAGAGAGCAACTCCGCATAAAAAAAAACCGAGAAGGTGCCGAAGATGCGGCATTGTCCAAATGAATCATGGTTTAAGAAATTGTCCAACTTTATTTGAGGGATAAGACTCGTACTTTATTTGTTTGTCCCTCGTTTAAATTTCTTATACTTTATTTGTGGCAAATGAGTTTCTTACTAACTAAACCTAATCTTTCAATGAAGGCAAGAAGTAATTCCTTCTGAAGAAGACAATTCTGAGTCGAGATATGACGATCCACTGTGAATTGTAATTTTTAAAATGTAATTTTTCGGTATATTTTTAACTCTTTGTGCAACTTGGTTAATTACCTTTGATTGGTAACTGTAATGTTCTTGAGACTTAAGTGTCGTTTGTTTGTGTCGTTTGTTAATATTGTTGTTGTACGTAAATGTTGGTTTGTAACTCAATTGTATCAGCTGTAGTTGTACTTGTAGTTGTAAATATATATATATTTTTAAACCAAGGCCGTTGTTGGAGACAACGGCCTCAGTTATTTGATGAATTTTGTTTGGTATTCAATATAACTAGTTAAAAAGAGCAACAAGTCACAGAGCAAAATAATATGTTTTAGATAATCTAGGTCGTTGTCTCCAGGTTATAGTCAAAAAGTTGTGATTTTGGGGGTGCTCTCTGACTTGGAGAAGACAAAAGGAGCACCTAGCCAGAGAGAAACCCCATTTCTTATAAATACCTTAGGTCGTTGTCTCCGACAACGGCCTAGGTTATAGTCAAAAAGTTGTGATTTTGGGGGTGCTTTCTAACTTGGAGAAGACAAAAGGAGCATCAAGTCAGAGAGCAACCCCATTTCTTATAAATACCTTAGGTCGTTGTCTCCAACAACGGCCTAAGGTTATAGTCAAAAAGTTGTGATTTTGGGGGTGCTCTCTGACTTGGAGAAGACCAAAGGAGCATCAAGTCAGAGAGCAACCCCATTTCTTATAAATACCTTAGGCCATTGTCTCCAACAACGGCCTAACTTATAGTAAAAAAAAGTTTTATTTTGGGGGTGCTCTCTGACTTGTTGAAGACAAAAGGAGCAACAAGTCAGAGAACAACCCCATTTCTTATAAATACCTTAGGCCGTTGTCTCCAACAACGGCCTAGGTTATAGTCAAAAAGTTGTGATTTTGGGGGTGCTCTCTGACTTGGAAAAGACAAAAGGAGCACCTAGTCAGAGAGCAACCCCATTTCTTATAAATACCTTAGGCCGTTTTCTCCAACAATGACCTAGGTTATAGTCAAAAAGTTGTGATTTTGGGGGTGCTCTCTGACTTGGAGAAGACAAAAGGAGCACCTAGTCAGAGAGCAACCTCATTTCTTATAAATACCTTAGGCCGTTTTCTCCAACAACGGCCTAGGTTATAGTCAAAAAATTGTGATTTGGGGGGTGCTCTCTGACTTGGAGAAGACCAAAGGAGCATCAAGTCAGAGAGCAACCTCATTTCTTATAAATACCTAAGGCCATTGTCTTTATAGTCAAAAAGTTGTGATTTTGGGGGTGCTCTCTGACTTGGAGAAGACAAAAGGAGCAACAAGTCAGAGAGCAACCCCATTTCTTATAAATGCCTTAGGCTGTTGTCTCCAACAACGACCTAGGTTGTAGCTTAATACTTGAAAAAAGAAAAAAGTCATGGAGCACCCCTTTATATGAATACCTTAAGCCGTTGTCTCTAATAACAGCCTAGGTATGAAATTTTTGGGATTTTTACTCTTTACTCTTTACGTACAGTCTCTGTGGAAATTTATACCGAAGATAGATGATCTACGCTTGTATATCGTATAGCTATATTTTTTTATTTGCCCATTACTTCCACCTTTCAAACCAACATATAATCATGGTTGTTAAATATGTACAAAAAATAATATAAAATAATTCATAGGGATATCATCATTTATGGTAAGGTTAGGGTTAGGGTTAGGGTAAGGTTAGGGTTAGGGTTAGGGTAAGGTTAGGGTTAGGGGATTTTTGTTAGATGGGTTTTCTGTTAGCGAACTCTGTTATTACGTGAAGCAATAGGAATATCATCATCATCACAGCTGCTCGAAGAACTGCACACAATTACTTCACGACGAGATTCCACATCCAAAATTTCCACAGAAGCAACAGTTATCAGAAGTATTTTAGAGTAATCTTTGAATTTTTTTCGGATACTCTTCACATTGGGTTATACATGTGATTTTCTATTATGGTTTCCCAATATATGATGGTCACTATTTAGACCGTTTTTTCCGAAAATAATCAGATCCAGTTCTTGAGGGACAAGTAGTTGGATCTGATTGCTCTCCGCTCAAAAGCGAACTGAATCTTTTTTATTTTTGGTTTCTTCTTATCCATCATAATTATTGAATATTTTATATATTCGGAGATGGATTTTTGTATTTTAGGAGGGTGTTTCCGGAAGAGTGCATCAGATGGGTTTTGCACCTCTTCGTATTTCGGCATCAAAAAGTTAGATATAGAAGAATTAATATCTTACCTTATTGGTTTATACATATGGGGAAAACTTCATGTGGGTTTCTACATGTGATTTTTTCCATATTGGTCTTGCTGTACATGTGGGGATGTACATATGGTTTTTCCCATATATAGGCTACATGTGGGGATCTACATGTGGTTATGTACTTTAGGTTTTTCCCATATTGAACTTGTTCCACTACATGTGATGCCCAATTTGAAGTGTCTGCAATAATAGTAGGCAGGTGTTATCCTAAATAAAATGATCACTTCTTGTGGCGATATAGACTTAACATGTGGTTTTTTCCAATATGGTCTACATGTGGGGATCTAAATGTGGTTTTTCCCATAATGAACTTGTTGCCTTGTTAGACATTTCCTTTACAATCTATTTGATATTGCTAGAAAGAAAAATACTTTTACAAGTGCGTGCTGGTATCAAAAGTATTATTAGGATTTTTTTGTTGTTTAACTTACAAGTTTTTTCCTATTCAGCAACAGCTTTGTCTAGCATCTCTAAATATCCTAGCACTGTCATTCGCTCCAGTGCTCGTATTCAGGCCAAAAAAGCTTCTAAAAATTTGGCTGATTCTAAGGCATCCCTCGCGGCTCAGATCCGTGGAACGGATATTCCCCTATCTTCACTTTTCTCTTCTCAACCAAAACCACTAGGTTCCATCTATCAAGTGAATTTTGACACCCTCTCTAATCTTGATATGCTTCGCATTACCAGAAACATGGGTTTTCTGGTTGATTCAGATAACTTTATTAACTTCGAGGCTATATGCAGCCGTAAAATCACTAGAGCTTTTGAGTCCAAGTGTTTTAATGATTAGTATCTTTTGGAATATTCGGGGTTTGCAGAGCGCATCTAAGTAGCAAGCTTTGTTTCAACTCATTTCTTCCTCCTATTGTGATCTTATCTCTATCCAAGAATATAAACTTGAGGATCCTTCTCCTACTATCCTGCGCTCTATCGGTGGATCCTTTATCAACAATTGGATCTCCCTTGATGCCATTGGATCTAGAGGAGGGATTCTCTTTGGTTTTAAAGGTTCCAACTTCACTCTTATTTCGATTCTTCGTTTAACTTTCTTCCTTATTGTTCGCCTTCGTTGGGTTCAACTCAATTGTGACCTTAATGTTGTGTCAGTTTATGGCCTGTCCACTACAGATCAGTGAGAGGCTTTTTGGAACGAATTTATTTCTTTCCATAACAATATTCAGGATTTCTTTTTCTTCTGCAGTGACTTTAATGTCACCAGATTCTCCTATGAAAGAGATCAGGGATTTCCTCGAACCTTTTAGATTCCTCCCATTTCAACAATTGCATCCGCTCCCTTCAGTTGATTGATCTTCCTATCAATGGAAGATCTTTCATGTGGTCTAATATGCAGGCCAACCATAGCTAAGCTTGACCGATTTCTGGTGTCCAGTGATTGGATCAACTTTTTTCACAACTCTTTCGTCTCGGCGAAGCCCAATCCGTCTTCGGATCACGTGCTGATCTCCTTTTACTCTAATTTCAACTTCTCTAAACCCTTCAAATTCTGCTTTGAAAAGTTTTGGTTGCAAGATCAAACCTTAGTCAACCTCATCACGAAATGCCTCTCTTCTACTACCAAGTCTTCCGTCTGGGACATATTCTGATTAAGCTTCATACAATCAAATTCGGTTGCAAAATTTGGCACAAAGAGAAATTTGCTAATGTTAATTACCTTAAAAAAGTTTTCCTCTCTACCATTGAATCCATTGATAAGCTTGAGGAAAGCGGCCCCATCTCAGATTCCCTCCGTTCTGAACGTGCATCTTGTAAAAGAGATTTTGCAACCATTCTCCACAACGACCATATCAAATGGCCCCAGCGGGCTAAGTTCCGTTGGTTGAAGGAGGGAGATGGTAACACATCCTTCTTACAACTTTGCTTCGCATCGGCAGCGTTGCAACCATATCTCTTCTATTATCAATAATGGCAATGAACTCACTTCAGCCTCGGATATCCATGCCACTTTCCATCATTTCTTTAAGGATCTTTTGGGCTCCCCTAAACATCGATCGATTCATCTGGACTGGAACCAATTATATGGTCTCCAGTCGTATTATCTTTCGAGTTTAGAAGCTCCATTTTCCTTTGATGAGATTAAGTCAGTAGTGTTCGGTTTAAAAAGCGAATCTGCCCCTGGACCGGATGGGTTTCCTGCTTTTTTCTTCCAACGCTTTTGGGATTATCTCAAAGACGACTTCTTCCAGATGTTCTCTGATTTACATTGTAACCCCTGTTTTCCATTTTATGTATTTTGGAGTGCATTTTTTATTTTTGTGTATTTTTATCTCTCTTGTATTTTTCTGAACCATATATTGGATTTGTTTTCAATATATATTCGTTTTATTTTATTTTGAGCTCCTTGTGTTGTTTGTTTGTCGTTTTTGTTCGTTTTCATCATTTTGATTCTTTTTCTCAATTTTTTTGGCATCGTTCTCTTTATTTTATATTTTTGGTGTTGTGATGGTATTTTGGTGGTGATTTCCCAAACCTATGATTTTTGACTCCTAATTAGATTTTTCAAGAGCCATAGATTTCACTCCAAATTGTATTCCCATTTGTTATTTACCTAATATCCATTACCTATTTGTATACCTATTACTACATACTAATACCCACAACCCATTAACCCGCATTAATCCCATATATATATAACCCCTAATTCTAAAACCCTAACCCTAAACCCTAATCTCTCTCCTTATCCTCCTAATCCCGGCCTCCCTCTTGTGCATTGCTCCCGACCCGCATCCCCACAACCCGAGCCCCCTCTATCCTCTCAACAACCGACCACCATATCCCTCCTTGGCTGGCCATACTTCAACACCACACCACCTCGCCTCTGGCCATCTCTTGCTTCATCACCAACAACCCGATATCCCCTTGCTTTGCCGATCCACACCACCACCATCAATCACCCTTGCACCATCTATTCTTGTGGTTTCTCAAAGTGGGTATTTGCCACTTTGATCGTCGCATCAAGGAGATCATTCGTAGGAGTTTTCATTCGTTGGGCTTGGATTCGTTGCTTGTAGCGTATTTCGTTCATGAGTTTTGCTTCTCTTCGCTTTTGGATTGTTCTTCATCCCCTAACTAAGGCAAGTAACTTGTACTTCAATTTATTGGTTTGATACAAGTCAAAAGGTTCACCTATAGTGTAGTTGGGTCTAGAGACAACCAAAGACTTTGTTTTCCTTGATGATTTTTGTCTCTATTGTGATAATTTGGCCATAAATGACTTATGACACCAATTTTGATAGGAGATAACCTAGGAATTGCCCAGATCTTGATTTTTGTCATGTATGTGAATATTGGTGTGAAATTGTGTTTGGACTAATACCCATGTGAAATAATAAGTGTGGACATGTTAATAACCCTAAATTATGATGTTTAGATACTTGGTAGGTTTTATTTCAAGTTTGGATGTGTTTGGATCAATATTCTTGAAGTTATGATGTTCTTGATTAGAAGTGTGAAATCTGTATTTACTGGTTGTTCTGTTTTGATTGCTGTTTTCGTCTATGCTACAACCAGTATCTTGATTCATGTATAAAATATGAATTTTAGATAATTTTGTCTTTTTTCAAACCCCACCGATTTTTCTTGATTTGGATTTTGTATGACTGAGTTATGGCTATTTTGGTACAGAGGTGTCGATCTATTCCAGATTCAGTTTTTGGTTGATTCTGTTAACAAACTATTTTCATGAAGTATTCTATACATATTTTCTTGATCCAATATTTTGGTCAGTATTTCTTTATGAAGTTAGGGTTTACCCAGAATTTTTATGGATTTTATTGATAAGTTTTATGTGGTGTTTCATGCTCATTTCTAAAATCTACTTATGCTGTATTTTGCTCGCTGTGCTGTAAAGAACTCTATTTTCACTATGATTCCCTATACTGTATGAAAATTCTTTGTGAAATGTGAACGTTAGTAAAATCTATCTATTTTCATATCCCTTTGGCAGAATTGGATTTCGTATCAATGGTTGCGAGATATCTTAGTTTTCGTACAGCAGTGTTGAGATTTCCAGATTCTTTAAATTATGTTTTCTTGATGCTTTGGTATTTTTGATGACTGATCTATACTTACTGGAATATTATGAAACTTTATATTTTGATTCTAGACATATTGGGGAATACCCCAGATTTTTCCTGATTTTATTTGAGAAGTTTTGATGTTGTTTTTCTGATTGCGAATTTGTTTTCCTGATTTCTGACTGAACATTTTTTCTGTCTTCGAACTTATATTTGAGTTAAGATGTTGTGAAGTACTATATGACTTAATTATATGTGTTGGATTCATATGGATGTCTATTTTCCAGATCCTTCGACGGACCCATATTGGAAATTCTGTAGCAACAAGAATCACTGTTTTAGTACTGTATGGTCATGCTGTCCTGAATATGAACATGTACTGTTTTGCTCGTTTATGTAACTGTATATCATCTATAATTGTTTATTTGTTTCCCTGAGCCTAATACTGATTATATCATGTTAGTTTGACACTATTTCGTACACATCATGCATGTTTGATAACCATAATAAAAGTAACCAAGCCGGGGTTTAAGGGAAGGTCTAGTAGTGGAAAATATGGAAACGTGTACTTGGAAGGAAACTAGTGTTCCGTACTGTTACTGTTACTATTACTGTTACTTTATGCTACTGTTACTGTTACTGTTACTTTTACTGTTACTGTTACTGTTACTATTACTGTTACTGCTACTGTTACTGATACCTGAGTACACTGCCCCATCATGGTCCACTATGAAATCTAAAAGCGAAACTACTTGTTGTAGCAACCATGTTGTATGGGCGGCATGAAGTGCTACCTAACTAGTAATACACACAAGACTGTAAGAACATAAACTGAGATTATTAGACTGAGACTGTTAGACTGAGACTGTTAGACTGAGACTGTTAGACTGAGACTATTAGACTGAGACTGTTGGACTGATACTAATATACTGTTATCCTGATTCACTGACATACTGAGCTTACTGTTACTAGTGAATGTTAGTTACCTTATGATACTGCCTTAGACATAAAACAAATGTACTGTTAGTATGCCATGCTATTAGTTAGTTTCCCCATGTGCTTGTATTCTACATTATTTGTGACCCGCGACTTGCAATTGACGGGTAATTATTTTCTTCTTTTCTCCTTTTTCCTGCAAATTTACTAATTGCAGATCAGGTTGGTCAGCTGCTAGATGGTAATGGCGAGAGGATGTATTAAGTTGGAAATTCTGCTTTATTATTATTTTTTATTATTGTTGCTTGAACATTGAATTATGTGTATTTGGTTTATTGGATATTTATTGTATTTGGGCGATGTGACCCAGGATATTGTTTTCTCCATACTCTGATTTATTTGAGAATATTGTATTTGGTTTAAAGTAAATTTCTATTGGTAATTTGTTTCAATTATGAATGAATGGTTGTGCCTTTTGCTTCCGACTCTGATTATATCCGTGATGTGTTGTAAAGATTCTGAAACAGCTTAAGGATGATGAAAATCATTCGCTGGGCTTTTGTTACGTATCCGTATTTCGTATTCCTTTTTGGGAAGCGGGGCGTGACATACATCAAGAGACTTTCTCCTTTGATAGGATCAATTACGCTTACATCGTCCTCATTCCAAAAATTTTGGGGGCCAACTCAGTCTCCAATTTCCACTCGATTAGCCTTCTAAACTCGACTTTCAAGATCATGATGAAAGTCCTTTCCAACCGTCTCAGTTCTATTATCTCCCCCTTGATAGTCCCTGCTCAATCCAGTTTTATCAAAGATCGTTTTATTCTAGATAGTGTGGTGTCGGCTCAAGAAATTATTTCCGACCGTCATAGATCCAACTCTGAGGGGATCTTTCTTAAATTAGATTTTCAAAAAGTTTATGATAATGTGAGCTGGGATTTCCTTTTCGAAATCATTCTTCATCGGGGATTCGGTTCCAAATGGATTGCTTGGATAAAGTCCAGCCTTTTTGCGGGTACCTCATCCATTCTTATTAATGGTACAGAAGGACATAAATTCAAGTGCAAGCGTGGTCTTCGTCAGGGTGAGCCTATCTCTTCCCTTTTATTTTCTCTTGTTGCCGATGTTTTCAGTAAGCTTCTCTGTAACGCTTGGAAAGCAGGTGTTATCGAAGGTCTGGGAGGCACTCATAGTTTCAAAGGGGTGTTGAACCTTCAATATGCGGATGATTCTATCATCTTTGCAAAACCCAATGGGCGCACCTTACGCAACTTGAAGTTACTACTTTTCATTTTTGAATGTGCTTTTGGTCTGGCCATTAATTTCCAAAAGTCTTCTGTTCTTTGGCTTGGAGGACCTCAAAATTGCTAGGTGGAAATTGCTCATTTCTTTAACTGTGCCTCTGCTTCTTTTCCTATCCAATATCTTGGTTTGCCTTTAAGATGGGGTAAGCTCCATAAATCAGATTGGTTACCTATGATCGACAAAGTCGAATCTAGACTGAACCTCTGGGCTGGAAAGCACCTTTCGCGCGGTGGTAGACTCATTCTGGTTAACTCCGTTCTTTCTTCAATTCCTTTATACATGATGTCTTTCTTTTACCTTCCATCTTGGGTTATTAAACGCATCGACCAGATCAGAAGAAATTTCTTCCGGTTTGGCTCGAACTCGTTTAGACCTAGTACTCACCTTTGTAATTGGAAGTTGATCTGTACCTCTAAGGTTGCGGGAGGGTTAGGGGTTCTGAATCTCAAGCATCAAAACTTAGCCCTCCTTGGCAAATGGTTATGGAGAATTATGAATCTCAAGCAACTGCCTTGGGGCCGTCTCATCTCCTTAAATTGTTTCGCCCGGTGTAATATTTGAGACTTTCCATCAGCCCTTTCTCGTAATGCCTCTCCTTTCTGGAAAGGAGTCTGGAAAGCGGCCGACCCATTCCGATGTGGTATTTCTCACGTTTGCGCTGAGGGTTTTAAAACCAAATTCTGGGAACATTTATGGTTTGGGAATATCAAGTTTGCACGGGCTTATCCTTCGCTCTTCCTTTTAGCTTCCAACCCCTCGGCATCGGTGTCGAATTATGTATCCATCACCAATAACCAAAAGTTCTGGACTATTGCTTTCAGCGGCACTCTCCCTTTGCCTCTAGCGAACGAGCTGAACGAGCTCTTCTCTCATCTCAACCTCTATGCCTAGCATCCTCATGATGGCTTCAAATGACGATGGACCAGTTCAGGTAATTTCTTAGTTAAATCTTTCTACAACTTTCTCAATTTCGGAGGTATCCATTCCCCGCATGCTAAGCCGTTATGGCGCAGTTGTGCTCCTCTGAAAGTTAAAATCTTATCTTGGCTTGCGCTTAACAACAAGTTACTCACCGTTGAGGTTCTTAATAGAATGAACTTGGCCTTAGGTCAATTATGTCCTCTCTGTTCCTCCGAACATGAGGAAGCTGATCGTCTTTTTCTGAAGTGCAATTTCATTAGATCTTTATGGATGATTATTGCTGTCGCATGGCAAGCTGCCTCTATCCCCAACGATTTTCCGTCATGTTGGATGTCTCATTCTATTAAGAAATAGTTTTGAAATCCTTGGTTTCTTTCGATTATGGCTATCATCTGGGTTATTTGGTCAGAACGGAATAAACGTATTTTTTCCAACACCGCTTCGTCGATCGATAAGCTTATCGACGAAGTTTTTTTCTTTACTAAGTTTTGGCCATCCACCTTATCACATGATAAAGTGGAGACCTTACACTTATCTCGCCTGGATGAGGCGTTTGGCTATTTTCGTTCTAATTTCTCTTAATTGTACTGGTCTTGTTCACTTAATATAACTTATTCCCTTTTCTCCTTTCCTCTTGCAGTCCTGAGGTCGATGTTGTTGAATGGCATCCTTCCCTTCAGGTTTTGGTGGTCTGTCAAGCAGTGGTTGTTGGTTTTGCAGCCCCTATGGTGACTCACTGTTTTGATGGGTTGGATGTTTGCTTTCCCTTATCTGCTTACGACCGTTGTATATTAATTTTTGGTGAACTCTCTTGGTTGCGGAGTCGGTATTAACTGTATTAGATTGCCTCGGTGGCTCAGGGTTTTTGTGCTCTGGGTTGCTTTTCTTGGTGGTTGTAGTTTGCAAACCCTTTATCAGTTGTCTTTTTTTTTGGTGTTCATGGTTTATGGCCAAGCCTCTGATATGTTCTTGTAGTTTTGGCCACTAGTCGCTATTGTTCTGGTTTTGTGGTGACCGATGTTGGTATCTTACTTCTGCTTCTTATTTTTGTTCTAAGTATCTCTGTTATTAGCGTTTTGTGCGGCCACTGTTGTGGTGGCCTGCCGATTCATGGCGTTTGAGACACCTGATGGGTTCTAGTTCGTTTTGTGAGTTTGCGGTTTAGTTACTCCTACTCGAGCCAGTCTTTAGCTTGTTGTTTTCGGTCATTGTGTTTGCTGCAGGTGGCTCCGAGTTTAGGGGTTTCTTTCACCTTGTTCACTAGATTTGTTTTGTTTATGCTCTGTGTCTCCTTTGTTAGTTTGGTAGGCTGGCTGGATTTTTGGGTTTCTTTTTGGACGTTGTTATCTGCATCGGCAGTTTATCGTCGTTGTGTGGGCCTCTCGCTGAGCTACCGACTGTGGTTCATCTTTGGTGGATGGTGATCCTTAACGTCGGAGGCTTTTCTGTTCTCTGTGCGGTTGGGATTGTGAGGGCTCGCCGGGTCCAATCCCTTGCTTGGCTGGATCGGTCGATATCTTTGCTGGTTGTACGATATCTTTCTTATTGTGATTGCAGCTGCTTTGTTGGTCTAGTTCTGCTGTGGTCGACCTTCGCCTATAGTTGTTTCCCAGTTGTATTGTTGTGATTTTGTTTGTATCTCTAAGTTTTACTCCTTGTAAAATTGCTGGTTGTACAATACTCTTTATTTATGCTATTTTTTGTAGGCTGGAGTCGTAAGACTATCCGTTTCATCAAAAAAAAACTTACAAGGTTTTTTTGGCAAGTACAAACACTTTTTAAAAAGCTAACTCTATCTATCATTTTAGATACTTTGAAAAAAATACTAATAGTAGCTTTAGAAAAAATACTCTTTAAACATTTTTTTTTATTAAATTTGCTGAATATCTATTTTGAGTCTTAAAAAAATGTCCGGACTAAAAAATATCCTTTAAAAATAATGCTAAACAAAGCCTAAGGCTTTAAACATCTGGTTGTGCAACTCTTTTTTTTTTTTTGACTGGTAAAAGGTAGGATTATCCTACCTCACAAGAAAATATATATTTATAAATAAGTATGAAAAGGTTTACAACTGTTACAAAAAAACGACTGAAGCACGGTTTCCTCGAGCGTGGGATGAATCTAGGTTCGAGATGGCATGCCGTTGGGACTTAGAGAGGGCATTGAACTGTTGTCGTGCACCTCTACTAGTCACAAAGATATGATCTCATCCCCCTTCTTCACCCGAATCATGCCCGTAAACAAAAAGAACCCCTTCAGTCAGCAAAACTCATAAAAACAATACTGAATAAGTACAAAAGCAAACTAAAACATAACAGAGTCTTTCCCCAAAAGAACAAAACAACAGCATCAAAAGAGTAGTGAGGTGGCTGGAGACTGCTAGGCCGAGCAGCTGTCGCCTGCGCTGTCAGCCTGGTCTATTCGAATCAATGCCTGCTTCAGGAGGGCATCCTGCACTCCCTCACGTTCCAATTCTTGGAAGAGCCTCGCTTTCTTCATTCCGCTATCCATCCCATCTATCCAAGATCGAAAGTAAAAAATTGCATTAGTAATAATGTCCTTAGTTTGTATATCCTTAGAAGAGAAAGTGCGTTCATTTCTAGCAAGCCACAAACTCCAACATATAGAGATTGTCATAAGGTGCCAAATGTATCTGTGTCTTTGATTTCCAAAACACCAAGACGTAAAGCATTCGTGTAAGTGAGAAGGCATGGTCTGAATGTTGAAAAGTGCAATGAAATATGTCCAAGTAGCAGTGGCAACAGGGCATTTGAAGAAAATATGGAAGGTCGATTCGACAGGACATGCACAAGCAGTGCATGTTGTGTCTCCACGCCATCCTTTGGAGTGAAGAAATTCTTTGGAGTTGAGTTTGTCCCAACTTAGTAGCCAGATGAATATTTTGCATTTAAGCGGCGCTGAGGAAGACCATGTTGCAGCAAAATATAGGGAGCGGAGGCCGAATGTGATGAAGAAGCTGTATGCTGACTTGACAGTGAATTATGAGGACGGAGTTAGGCTCCATGAAGACTGATCATCTGAGTGTGCAGGCTGGAAGTGACTGATCAGATCAAGAAGTTTCTTCTTCTCCTCACGCATTGAAGGGTTGGGGACGCATTTAAGCCGTGGTTGCCAGCTCCATGTTCCATTAGTCCATGAGCCTTGAGAAAGTACATCTGCATCTAGATTCCATGCTGCAGCAGCCAGTGTTGGGCATAAAGAAGAGATGCTGCAGCCATTTATCCATTTTGACGTCCAAAAATAAATAAGATTTCCCTTACCCAGACTCCAGTGCACATTTAAGAAGAATTTCTCCTTTAGATTATAAATTCCTTTCCAGAAACTAGAAGCAATTGAGGGGCATGCTAGTGTGTTGGAGTTGCTTCTGTGATAAAGGCTCTTTAGGGTTTGGCTAGGTAGCGAATCCGATGCTACCAACTCCCACCACCACTTCATCAGAAGTGCATCATTAAAAACCTTTAGATCGAGAACCCCTAGGCCACCCTGCTCCTTGGCTGACAGATTCTTTGCCACTTCATACTTGCTACGTCTCTTGCATCCTTATCTGAGCCACACCAGAAAAATCTAGTGCGGATTTGATCAATTCTTTTGATAACCCAAAGGGGTAATCTGAAGAATGAAGCATAGTAGACCGGCAGTGCACTGAGAACAGAGTTTATAAGTACGAGCCTTCCTCCTCGTGATAGCATTTTGCCTTTCCACATAGAATGTCTTCGCTCAATCTTGAGGATAAGCGACTGCCAGTACCGTTTGCTGAGCTTCCCATAAGATAGTGGCATTCCAAGATATTGGAATGGTTAGCACTCCTCTTTGCAACCTAGGATGGTCGAAAAAACCTTGAGCTTCATTTGTAATTTGCCAAAGTAGACGATTGATGACTTGTTAAAGTTTATGGCCAATCCTGAGATGTTGGCAAATAGCTGCAGTGCCACCTTGAGTTGATAACCTCATCCTCGTCTCCCTTACAGAAAAGGAGTGTGTCATCTGCAAATTGCAGTACTGACAGATCCGCAAGTGATCCTCTAACAAGGAGTTGGGAGAAAACACCATTTCTGCGGCCATTGTAGAGCATCTGAGCTAAGACGTCGACTACCAAGATGAAAAACATTGGCGAAAGAGGGTCCCCCTGCTTTAGTCCTCGCTTTGAGTTTATTTGACGCCCCCCCCCCCCCCTATTGATAAGAATTGAAGACTTTGTCGTCCTCATGATCATACGGATCCATTTGCACTATGCCTGGCCAAATCCCCTGGCGATTAGAAGTTGGTCTAAAAAATTCCAACTTACCGTATCGAAAGCTTTTGCAAAATAAATTTTGAACAAAAGGGAATCCGAGTGTCGCCTACTGCATAGGTTGATAACTTCATGAGCTACAACAAAACAATCCACCGTGGATTTACCCTTCAGGAAAGCACTCTGGGAGGATGACACAAGGGAGTGGAGGATTGGGGCTAGCCTGTTTGCCAGCAATTTGGTAAAAATTTTGACGGAACAATTAAGCAGACTGATAGGTCTATAGTCAGATACCAAGTTTGCCCCTTCACATTTGGGAATTAGCATTATGTTACAGTAATTTAGCCTGTATAGATCACCCTCACCCCTCTGTACCGATTGAAGCATGGCTAAAAGATCATCTTTGACAGTATCCCAGAAAGTGTGGTAAAAGCTCATGGAGAAGCCATCAGGTCCTGGACCTTTGTCACTACTCATACCAGAGACAGCCAACTTAACCTCCTCCATAGTGAACGGTGCAACTCTTTTTTAGAACATTCTTTATTAGAAATTTTAGTTAAAAGAAAAAAAAGAAAAAAAAAATCTATGTGATTACCTATAAAAATCATGCCGTGGGAGTTCTATGAATTTTAATGTAATGTAATACCTCTTCCTAATAGTTCTATTTTTTAATGCAAACAAGTTGGTAGTTTGGCCAGTGATGGATGCCTCAGTATGCATTATCGATAACAATGAAAACTGCTTCAATTTAAAGTGTTATTCCTCATTGGAGTCCAATTGTCACCATACTAGAGCTTAGACGGCTTTGTACACTTGACTGGATAAGATTTTTCACCGTACTAGTGCTTAGACAGTTTTTTGACACTTAGATTGGATAAGCTGGGATAAGTTCATTTAGATATTGGCTCGTGTCTACGTCTGCTCAACTCGGTTTTGGTCTGACCTCATTTTTTTTTAATATTATTATTATTATTATTATTATTATTATTATTTTGACACTAAGATTGGATAAGCTTGGATAAGTTCATTTAGATATTGGCTCGTCTCTACGTCTGCTCAACTCGGTTTTGGTCTGACCTCATTTTTTAAAAATATTATTATTATTATTATTATTATTATTATTATTATTATTATTATTATTATTGATATGGTATAAATTACCTCGGATCATCAGATCTCCTCAGATTCCAATCTCCTGTGATCATTAGGTCAAAAAGGTCCAGCGGGCTTCAACCAGATCAGGCCCACGGGAAAACGGGTTCGACCCGGCCCGTTAGGATCTCAGATCCGTTTACCCCTGCCTATAAATACCAGATCCCCTCCTCACTTTCAAAGATAATCAATCTTCTCCACGTGAACCCTAGTTATTGTTACTATTTCAGTGACTAACTAGTTCGTCCGATGGCCTGTCTCCGAGAACTCTCCCGAAGTTTCTAAGCAGTGTGCATGTACGAAGATCTGAGCCGAGCTACAAGATACGAGCCGAGAACCCAGCCTCTACCTCTCTCCTGCTACTATAGAGCCGGTCCTAAAGCCAAGGTCGGATCAACACCAGTGTCGTGCCTTCCGCTTCACAAATTACAAGAACTCACACATGTTGCCCCCACACCCAAAAACAAGCAGTATCAGGTTGGCACCGTCTGCGGAAAACGCAACATCGACACTGGTCCAACCCCGGTCAAGGACGTCATCTCGAAGCCAGACTTTCCCATGGCTCCCAAAGCCAGAAAAGCTTTCACCTCTGGACGTCGTCCGGATCCTCCCCCCTCTCATAGCCATGTGAACATCCAGGGCCCTCATCAACCTCGACCTAATGGTGCAGTAGGACCCAGACCAGGCACTTCATGCTCGGTCGCTGCACCTGACTACAGCGTGTGATCCAGAACCGCCAGAACTGCCAGATCAGTCGGCCTGGGGGAGGGGCCGCTTCCAACTCGGTCCCGAACCATGGCAGACAACTGACCCAAGAACGAGAACCAGGGCACAACCACTCACCCTGAACACCTGCCTAGCTTTTTTTTCCAAACAAAGCTGCCTCACATAAGCTAAAGTCGGGGGGGGGGGGGGGGGGGGGGGGGGTGGGGGCACTCGGCAAGTACTGTGGGCACCCACCTAGATTTCTTCCACAAAGCTACCTCTCATGGCCTCAAGGTTCGGCGCTCGGAAGCACTCCAAGCCGACCCTCCAAGCTCGGAGCTCGGCAAGTACTGTGAGAACCCGCCTAGCTTTCTTCCACAAAGTTGCCTCTCAAGGCCTCAAGTCTTGGCGCTCGGCAAGCGCTCAGAGCCGACCCTCCAAGCTCGGAGCTCGCCAAGTTCTGCGAGCACCCGCCTAACTTTCTTCCACAAAGCTGCCTCTCATGTATCGTCCCAAATTTTCAATATAATATCTCAGAAATACGTGGTACAATTTTCAGCATCAACTTCAATGTAATCATAAAAATATCAACCAAATATAGGGAAAATTAAAACTTTTTTTTACATCAATTGTTTACAGAGCACAGCGAAAAATTAAGCACCTTGTATTACAATTTTCTTCTTTTACAGCACATACTTTTGTAATTCACATAAGCTCTATTATCATTCTACCACATGCATCCAAATTGCAAGCTATAGACACCTACCTGTAAGACATGAGGGTAGAGATAACCCTAAGTCCCAAAACTACAGGGGTCAAGCATAACGGTGTGAGTGACATCAAAAGAAATACAATATAAATGAAACATAAAGAAATAAAGTCATAATTAGCACATACTAACAATAGTAACAAATGGAATATGAATTAACAATAAATAAAGTATGAAAACATCAAGTGAAACTAGACTAAGTGTCGAGTGTAAAAAAACAGAAAACAACATGCATAAAACCAAGGCAAAAAAAAACACAATGATAAATGCTGACTCTCTAATGCACACTTGTTGGATTCTATGCATCTCACTCTACATAGGTCCGGTGCAAGCCCTTAACGTTCTCCACTTGATAAGGTTTAATCCCCTGTTATGAAACTAATCCTACTACGAGATCTATAAACTGTGAGTATTAGCCCATGCCTCGATAATTCTGGAGGTCAATCTCTATCCACAGATAATTTTGAAGACTATTTCACTCACACCTGGGAATCTTCGAGAATATCCCATACCGCAAGCTATGATGCCTCATCACACGAATACCCGATGAGTGTCGCCTCGACCTCGACAATTTCGGAGACTAATTCACTCACACCACAGACCATACTAGGTCCATAACCCATGTTCTCATTTCATCATATCACCATCTAGTGTCTGTCCTTATCTTTTAAGTTAATTAGTTGATTACGAATCTCCTAAAGTTTGGTGTACCCTACCGGACTTAACTCAACTGGTCAACAACAAATCCTCAACTAATCAAATCATAAAATTTCAACTGATCAACAATAAGGCCTTAACTAACCAAATCACAAAATCTCAACTGCCAGTAATTAGGGTCCCACTTACCCTCTAGAGACTCAAACTCAACCATCAACCAAAAACTCTCAATAAAGCTCATAATCCCATTATCAATATTTTTACATTAAGAAAACTTCTTAAAAGTAAACAAATCCAATTTATATAATGTACTCATAAATTTCAGAATTCAAATAAAATACTAAATCCATTAAATAACTGAAAATCATATTTTTAAGTCGTAGAATATCACTAAATGTCAATTCCTTTGAAAACCACATATATCTCCCTTTATAAAGTTATAGGAATGTAATTTAAATTTTATTATAAACAAAATACAACTCTCCGTAAAATACTGTGATCTGTAGCGAAAAATTCATCTAAAACAGTAGATCAATAATCCATAATATCGTAGAAATAAATCGTTCAAGCAGACAACAAAACCCACAAAAACCCATCAACCAAGCACTGGCAGTCGACTGTCGAAGCCAGTTCAAGAATGAATGGTCGACTATCATGCGAAAATTCGAAACTCAAGAACTGACAGCCGACTTTTGACTTCAGCTCAAAACGAAGCGGTCGACTGTCAATTCTAACAGGTTGCAGTTTTGAAATTCTGTGCATGTTTTACTGATATATCTATAGTTCTTTTTAAAATCTTAAATTTGCAAAACCAAAATCCTAAGATGGTTTAATATGACTTGTAAAACATATAGGAGTTTATAAAATAAATCAAAACCACATCGAATCCATAAAAGAGTAAGTTTTCACAAAATTTCTTCAAAACATCCACTATATATGTATATGTGTTCATATAAGGGTTTAACCTTCAGTTATAGCATTTAAAAATCATAAAAGAGAAGGAGTACAATATCTGATTCAATCTCAGTATAAAAATAATCAAGATTCAATTTAGAACTTCACAAAACACACAAAAGACTTAATTTCTTCAAACAGTTAAATAGTATGTATATATATATATATATATATATATATATATATATATATAAGTGTATGTGTGTATGTTTAAGCAACAATAATCCATTGTAAATACGCCATATATTATTCTAATCAATCTCAGTATTGAAAACAACTCAATTCCAACTCGAAAATATCAAAAAAAACATCGAAACTCAACCTTCGGCCTGTAGATGTACAGACCCATAGTCCCACACCTCTTCTTCACTTTAAAACCCAATCTTTTTAATTGATAACTCATCTAGTATATACACAACCTCTTACATCAATTTATTTATGAATATATACAATTATAACAAGTATATAATCAAGTTTTACTTCATCAAAAGCCTCAAACAGATCTTATACAAAGTATACACAGTAAAAGCGAAGTCTTTATTTATTCTTTAAGCAATAACCATTATACAACTCATACTAATTATTCAAAACAGCAAGATCATGAAGGAAAACAACCTACTCATGATTTCTATTAGATTCTTTAACAATCTCAAGTCATCAATTATATAATTTTAATCATCCATCGCATAGTTTTATGAAAAGATTCAATTTTCAATTCATCTACTCATCAAAGTTTATTATTTCTTCATACCGATCCCTAACATGTTTTCTAATACACAATCACCACATACAACATGCTTACAACAATACAAAAAAAATGTCACTCACCTCAATAAAGAAATCAACTGAATTAATAAAGAATAAGAAAAAAACTCTTCTTTTGCAAAATCCAAGATCATCGCTTCGAAACTCTAAGAAATTAATAGTAAAAATATATTTTATTTTCTGCAGAGAAGAGGGACGGCTATAGTGGCTCTTTTATAGGCCGAAATCTGGAGTTTTTAGGGTTTACATGTTTATGGAAACATTCCTTAACAAATTATTACTTTACATATATAAAACTTTCTTTAATAAAGTAGTTAAATAATTTAAATACATTAAAATCAAATCAAATCCCTTTAATAATGAGGTATCCAAACATCAAGCATAGCCCTGAAATGAAAAATTTCGGATTTGTTCTCAAAGTAGTAATTTTGCACAAAAGTCAATCTTTTTGTAATATTTGCAAATAGACTAAATAAATATAAGAAAAATCCAGAAAATTCACAAATAATAAGTACTAATAAATAATGGATTTTCCAAATAAAAATTTCTGGCTTTTACTCTCCAAGAAAATATTTGCACAAGATCCACTTAACTTCCATATTTGCAAAAATACCATATTTGTTTAAATCTTTAAAAAATAAACTCTAAATATATTTTAGATAAATTTTAATTTCAATGATGACCATGGCCAGCCCAAAAAATCAGTAAAAACAAATTTTCATTATTTGTTTGAGATCCAAATCGGCTTTTACATAAAAGCCCATCTCTTTCGAAGTATTTATAAAAATAGTTTCTTTATTCAGAAAAATCGCAAAATTTAGGATATACTTAATTATTAATAGGAGAATTTATTCAAAAATTTAAAAGTGAAGATTTGCACAAAAAAAACATTTGCAGGTGTTTTGCACGTGTAAAATTGACAAATTCATAAAATAGTCAAATTAATTTAAATAAATCTGAAAAATTAAAATATCATAATAAATGAGGAAATTCAATCATAACCATAAAATTTTAAGAATTCAAAATTTCTTAACCTTGCACGTGTGTTGCACATGCAAACTTGCAATTTCAAGAAAATAGTCAAAATAGTCAACTTTACCAATTTAATATTATTTAATAATGCAAAATAAATTATTTTATTTTGCGGGGTGTTACATCTCAATGCTTCAAGGCTCGGCGCTCAGCAAGGGCTCGGAGCCGACTTTCCAACCTCGGAGCTCGGCAATTACTGTGAGCCTCTACCTAGCTTTTTCCAACAAAGCTGTCTCTCAAAAGCTTAAGTCTGGGGAGCTTGGCGCTTGGCAAGTACTGCAAGCACCCGCCTAGTTTTTTTCAACAAAGCTGCCTCTCAAAAGTTCAAGTTTGGGGGTCTCGGCGCTCGGAAAGCACTATGAGCACCCACCTAACTTTTTTCAACAAAGCTGCCCCTCAAGGCTTCAGGGCTCGGCGCTCGGCAAGCGTTTCGAGCTGAACCCTCCAAGCTCGGAGCTCAGCAAATACTATGAGCACCCATCCAGTTTTTTCCAAACAAAACTGCCTTACAAAGGCTTAAGTCTGGGATGCTCGGCGCTCGGAAAGTATTGCGAGCACCCACCTAGACTTCTCCAACAGAGCTGCTTCTCAAAAGTCCAAGTCTGGGGGCTCGACGCTCGGCAAGCGCTCCGAGTTGAACCCTCCATGCTTGGAGCTCGGCAAGTACTATGAGCACCCACCTAGTTTTTTCCAAATAAAGCTGCCTCACAAAGGCTAAAGTCTGGGGGGCTCGGTGCTCGGCGAGTACTGTGAGCACCCACCTAGCTTTCTCCAGCAAAGCCGTCACTCAAAAGCCCAATTCTGGGGATCTCGGCGCTCAGCAAGAACTGTGAGCACCAACACAAAGCTGCCTCACAAAGGCTAAAGTCGGGGGGGGGGGGGATCGGTGCTCGGCAAGTACTGCAATTACCCACCTAGCTTTCTTCCACAAAGCTACCTCTCAAGGCCTTAATGTTTGGCACTCGGTAAGCACTCCAAGCTGACCCACCAGGCTCGAAGCTCAGTAAGTACTGCGAGCACCCGCCTAGCTTTTTTTCAAACAAAGCTGGGGGGCTCGGCGCTCAGCAAGTACTGCGAGCACCCACCTAACTTTCTTCCACCTCACAAAGGTTGAAGTCTGGGGGGTTCGGCGCTCAGCAAGTACTGCGAGCACCCACCTAACTTTCTTCCACAAAGCTACCTTTCAAGGCCTCAAGGTTCGGCGTTCGGAAGCACTCCAAGCTCGGAGCTCAGTAAGTACTGCGAGAAACCGCCTAGCTTTCTTCCACAAAGCTGCCTCTCAAGGCCTCAAGGCTCGGGCACTCGGCAAGCGCTCGGAACCGACACTCCAAGCTCGGAGCTCGGCAAGTACTGCAAGCACCCGCCTAACTTTCTTCCAAAAAACTGCATCTCAAGGCTTCAAGGCTCGCCGCTCGATAAGCGCTCGAAGTCGGCCCTCCAAGCTCGGAGCTCGGCAATTACTATGAGCGCCCACCTAGCTTTATCCCGCAAAGCTGCCTCTCAAGGCTTCAAGGCTCGGCGCTTGACAAGCGCTCCGAGCCGATCCCCCAAACTCAGAGCTCGGCAGTGGGTTCGAGCACAAACCTGGATCCTCTCTCTAAGCACCCCTCTCGGAGTGCTCGACACCTATCCACTAAAGTCGTCCCTCGGTCTTTGGCCCTCAGCCATCGACCCACGGCCTTCGGCCTAAATTGTGACCAATTCCAGAAAACCCCCAAACACTCTTCAGGGATTCAGAGCAACAAATCTTTGCCAAATACTCCCCTCCTCTCTTCCCACAGGGACAAACTACTCCTACACGGTTGGGTTACACAGCCATCCAGGAATGTAGGGCTTATGATATGGTATAAATTACATGGCCCCATCTGGGCCATCAGATCTCTTCATATTCCACTCTCCTGTGATCATTAGGTCAAAATGGTCCAACAGGCTTCAACCAGATCAGGCCCACGAGCAAACGGGTCTGACCCGGCCGTTAGGTTCTCAGACCCATTTACCCCTGCCTATAAATACCAGACCCCCTCCTCACTTTCAAAGGTAATCAATCTCTCTCCACCTGAACCCTAGTTACTATTACTATTCCAGTGACTGACTAAATCGTCGGAGGGCCTATCTCCAGGAACTCTCCCGGGATTTCTAGGTAGTGTGCAAGTACGAAGATCTGAGCCGAGCTACGAGATACGAGCCAAGCACCCAGCCTCTACCTTTCTCCTGCTACTTTAGAACCGGTCCTACAGCCAAGGGTCAGACCAACGCCAATGTCGTGCCTTCCGCTTCATAAATTACAAGAACTCACACCTGTTACTCCCACACCCAAAAACAAGCAACATCAATTATTATTATTATTTTCTATTAACAATGTTGTACCTGCAAACCTGCAAATTCCACAAACACACTCTCTTATTTAATTTATAATAAGCGATTGATGAAAATGGAGTTTGAATATCCAACTGAGAATTAAAATTAAATCTAGAGTTTTCTCTATTCTTTTATATATATTGTAAATTTCTCCAAAATGAGAGTAGAGTACTTCATTGATATTTTCTGCATTGCAAAGAGATAGTTGACAGGGATAGCTCTTGGTGAATAGTAAGTTTAATTCCTTGTATTGAGTGAATCATTAACTCCTTAAAATCTTTTCTAGTTGAATATCAGATCTTCCTATTTTTCACCCCGAATTAAGCGAAAGCTAATCGAGATAAATTCTCGATGTATTTGTGTTGAATTGGTAGATGTACTTGTTTGCTAAATTGATTCGTCTTATCTACTTCGACTTTCTCATTGCTCTATTTAGTTCCGCTGCGATAATAGGTGTTTGTTGATGCCTCAATCCCAGCAGATAATGCATTGAAATAGCTAGTATCACGTTACAGATTTTTATAGACATGACGTGGCATATCTTTCTTTTCCTGTCCCTAACGGCCTGTTTGGTTGGAGGGGAAGGGAGGGGACAGATTTTTTTAAACATTTCTTGTTTGATTCATTTTTTAAGTGGGGAGGGGAGGGGAATGGAGGAGAGCAAAATTCCTCCTGAGCCAATTTTGGCTCCCCTCCAACATTGAGGAGATTTGAAGGGAGGAAAAGTGGTCTAATTTTTTTTAAGTGATTGGACTAAAATATCCTGGATAATATTGTGAAATACAAAATTGCCCTTTGTTAATCCATAAATATTTTGTTGATACTGAACATTTTGTTAATACTTTGTCGTATTATCTAAACTTAAACATTTTTAATAGTTTATTTAATTGTCTATGGAGTTTGAAGACTTGATTTAATTAGTATTATGTGGTAAACTTAAATATTTTGTTGAGCTTGGTTTATATATTGGCTTTCATTATTTTATTATTAAGCATTAAATTGGGACTAATTGTATTTGCTTATAGTCCTGCATGTATTATCTTGCTAAGTTAGGTTAACAAGAAGTACAATTAAAAAACCAAATTAGAATTATAAACAATAATACATAAGCTCTCCTAAAATATAAAAGAATATAAAAATAATTTAATTATAAAATCTATTTCCAACTATTTGCCCTCACCTCCCCTTTTCTCCTCTGCTCGAACCAAAACAGAAAATATAATTTAAATCCCTGGCCTTAGAAATTTAAATATCTACTGTATTTCAAGAATCATGACACAAACATTGAGAGCCCCAAGCAAAGAAATTGCTTATATTCATCTATAAAAAAAATATGCATTGCAAACATTTAGTTACATAGAAAGAATTAAGAAATTCAATTTACACCATAAAAAAATTCCCAAATTAATTTTTAAAATTAGCATCCAAGTGTCAAGACATTAAACAAGCCACACAAATGAGAACAATTCCCTTTTGCCGGCCTCGGGCCACCTCAATTTGAGACGATGGTTTCAAAGCAGTTGAGCCCATCGAACTCCGGTGCAAACCAAGTATTCTTCTTCGACCCTTTTCCCTGTTGTTGTTGCTGTTGCTGCTGCTTCTTGGAATTGCTGTTAACTTTTTCCTTGTCGTCGCCATTCTTTTTGGCCGTGGCAAATTTTGTACTCATCCATGAGTTTCCTGAGATCTCAGAAGGCGTAGAACTCAGGATTGACATCGACAAGAGAAACTCCATATTATTACTACTAGGATTAATAGGAAAAAAGGTGTTGTTGAAAAGCTTATTAGAATTTGTTGTTGTGTGGGTGGTGAATTGAGGATGCAAGGGATTGGAGTATATATATAGATATATAGAGAGAGAGGGGAGAGATCGATTGGGAAGGAGAAGAGTCCAGATAAGACCACGAGTCGGAGGAGAAGTTGTGCCGAAAGAAAGGACTCTTGTGTGATAATAATTAAAACACTTGGAAGCAATTAAAAGTTGGACTTGGAAGTTTCTACTCTTTGACTTTATACTCTGTTTTGGTTGCCACATGGGAACCCACTAGAAACTTCCAGTTTTGTTTTCTTAATGTAGAGATTTATTAGCTTTGGCCCCTCGTCTCACCATGATTTTTTTGAGTCCTTATTATTTTAGTTTGTGCAATTTGTAATTATGTATAAAAATTTTAAGTTTCACATAATTGTAAGAGTCAGTCAAAACTATTTTAGTTTGTGCAATTTAAACAAAGTAACACTAGTAGAAGTGTATAGTGCACTTGCTTAGGCCATCTCCAACCAACAGCACTATATACTAAAATAATTTAAAATTACATCAAACAATAACTTTATCTTCAACCCATAACATCATTTCTAATACTAAAAAAAAAATATTCTCTGAATATTCTTCTCTGCGTACTTTTTATATAACTTTTTACTAAAATACTAAAAAATTTTTCTATTTTATCAATTCACCACATACAAATTTTTATTATGTATTAATCATATGATAAGTTTCATAATTATTCAAAAATTTAAACAAAATATCATGAGTAAATTATATTTTATTATATAAAATGCAAAAAATTAATATATTATTAGAAAACAAATGATCTAAAATGCCAAATCTAAAACTATTAGACCAACGTAAAATATAGAACACTTTTAAAATAACTTACAAATTGTTAAAATAGTAAAATTGGCAAAAACACAAACCTATAACTAAGACAATTGTGACCAAAACATACAATTATCTAAAACTATAAGACTTTTTAACAAAATGTACAATTTTAAATTTTTTTTTAAATGGTATTGATGAACAGTGCCACACCGGAATTGGCACACACTGTTCACCAGCAACAAAAACACCATTTTTTGGCACTGAAAATGGCGCTCGATTGGAGCTCCATCTAGCGCCAAAAATAGCATTTTGCACGAAAATGGCGCTGGGCTGGAGTTGGTCTTAATATCAACTGTCGTAAATCAAGTTTGATCAATGGTCAAAACTAATTACATTACTTATTATTAATATCAATTATGCTTCAATTAAGCTATTTAGAATATGTTCCATTTAAAAGAAATTTAACAGCCTAAATGAGAGACTGTTTCATGAATTTTTTTTGTAAGTTTTCTTTATAAAAAGCACCTCTTACAACAACTTATTTTTTGGGTAAGTTTTTTTAATTTATGAAAAGCACCCCCTTTCAAAATGCTTAAAGAATTGTGCAGTGTCAGACTTTAAATATGCATTTAGGTCTGCATTTAAACTCTCACCAAGCTAATTACTTCTCATTCCTAACATGACATTATTTTTTCATATATGCTTTGGCCCATTTTTCATTGACCTATAAGTGGAAACCAACCACGACGTGTCTTCAAATTCATGTGCAACAAGTATTTGTTTCCATGCATAATCAAGAATCATTCTACCATCCAAAAATTCATAAAAGATGAAAAAATAAGTTGTTGTAGGGGGTGCTTTTTATTATTAAAAAAAATTACTCAAATTCATGAGGGGATTTCTCATTTAGGCTGTTAAATTTCTTTGAAATGGAAACTAATCTAATTTTCTTGATTTACGCATATTTGATTTTAATAATAAATATTGTAATTAATTTTGACCATTCATCAAACTTGATTTACGATGGATGGTTGATATTAAATACGTGCACCATTCTCTTATATTTTGAGAGTGTAGAGGATTCGGATCCATTTTTCAAATATCCAACATACAGAAACATAGAGATAGGCCAACACACATAACAACAGAAGGAGAATTTTTTTATAAAAAACCAATTGTGTCTCCTATTTAAATCAAGAAATCTGCTTGCATTTTTTTCGCTCACTTTATTTCTTTCTTTGTTAAAATTAAAATTTTCTGTGAAGTGTTCTTTATGAAATTAATTTTTTGCCCCATGAATTATATCAAGAAATCTATCTAAAAAATCGAAATTATATCTATTCATTCATAAGTAAATACGGATTGAAACCAAAATACAGCAGAAAGTCACCTTTTTATAAGGCTCTTGTCAAACTCATTAACTTTTACCAAATTCAATGAATCAAACAAACAAAAAAAATTGGAAGCTAGTGCTCCAACTGAGGATTCATGATTAGAAATGTATTCGAACAAATTTGAGTGGATAAATCAAAATTTTAAGTAAGGTTAAGGCTTAATGATCCAGTTGAGGAATGGTTTTTTAAAAAAAATTTAAATTTAGCCTTTAGAGTTAATGGTTAAGGGTTGGAGTGGAAGAAAGGAAAAAATGGGTTATGGATAGCATTGGTATAAATACCCGAAATTCAGATCCGACCTAGACCCGATCCGGACCCGGCATTGGACCGGAACCAACCTGGCCTATCCGGGTCAAGGTCCGGGTCCTAAAATGGAACCCGTTGTACTTTTAGGTCCGGGTCCTGGTCCGCTCAAAAGAGACCCGACCCGGATCCGGACCCGTTAAAAAAATCCAAAAAATCAACATAAAAATAAATATTCTATCCTCATCCCTCTCCTCCTTTCTCCTCAATTTTAAATCTTCCTCTTCCAAACTCAAAACTCATGTTTTTTTCTTCTCTCCTATATTCTAAATCCTCAATACGCCGCCTCCGCTCGCCGCTCACACTCCCGTTCCTAGCCGAACGGATAGGGATATTTTAATAGGACCCGGATCCGGAACTCACGGGTCCAGGTCCGGGTCCAATTTTTGGACCCGTAGGAGACCGGGTCTGGATAGTGAAGGACCCGACCCGACCCAACCCAATACCAATGCTAGTTATGGGCAGTGCACATTATGTTGTTATCTACAAAATTCTTTACCGGCTGTTTATCATCTCCAAACTCGAGTTATGCAACAATCATGGTAAAGAGGTAGAGAGAGCAGCAAGTACAGAATTTGCTCAAATTCATGTAAAGAACATTGTATTCAAATAATAACTGACTAGTTTTTTTTCACGTGCAATGTACGTTTTCATAAAAAAATTGAAGTTAAACCTACGATATATGTAAGTCAATAGTAAATAGCACGTGTGATAAATACCTTAATTTTTAAAAAAATGGAACTGAACGGGCGATACACGTATTTTTTAAAAATTGAGAAAGAAAAACTTTGATGTGTACGTGTAATGCACGTGTTGACAAATATATTTGGAGTTGCACGTGCGATGCACATATTTGTTTGGTGACATAGTGAGGACTCGAACCTGAGACCTCCTTCATATTAGTTATGCACGTACGCTGCACGTATTGGTAGATTAACAAATGACACTAAGGCCTTCTCCCATTATAATATTAGAGAATTAGAGATTAGAGATTATACGATAAAAATAAAGTGGCAAAATTTCTTTGTTCTCTCTTTTTTTTAGGGTTGTTTCTTCTTTCGACTCCCACCTCCAGTTATGAACTTACCTTGTTTGCCACATACTAACCTATAGAAGCAGGGTATTTAGAGGTTTTTGATCTACCGATACTTTGGTGATCCAACGACGAGTTGTTATGTAGTGGTGGGATTAGACTTTCCAATGACTTTGGCAGTCAGCGAAAAATCATAACGTTGTCTCGTTGGGATTAGGGCGTGGAAGTGGAAGAGAGGAGGCGACGAGTTACGTGCAGTGAATGTAGTGTTGAGTTGTCTACAAATTATTATCAACTAGTATCATACACGTGCACACGTGCACGTGGAAAAAATTGAAGGATAATGAAAAGGATAAAAAGAAAATAATTGCCAAACTGATCCACTCCCGAAAATATTTACCAAACTGGTCCAATTTCGAAAATATTTACCAAAGTTAGTCCATAATCCAACACGTGCGCTGCACGTGTTGACAAAATGACGTCAATGACAAATGACACTAACCCCTTCTCCCATTATAATAGTAGAGATAACAGAGATATTTACTAGGCACCAAAACCTAGCCTTGCTAGGCAAATGGATCTGGAGTTCCCTAAAAAAGGAGGACCTCCCCTGAATTAGATGCATCAAAGCTAATTACTTTGTAACTAATTCATGATAGAGTTTTCCGTGTCATCCTCACAGGAATTCTTCCCCATTTTGGAAAGGTATTTGGAAAGCGGCAGCGGCGTTCAAGTGTGGTTTATATCACGTTTGTAAAGATGGTACCATGACCAGATTCTGGTCAGATATCTGGATCGGTAGTTCCTCTTTAGCTACCGCTTTTCCCGCGTTATTTAGGATGGCTGCCGACCCCCTGGCTTTAGTAGCTGATTCCTATAGCATCATTGACGAACATAGGGTTTGGACGATTCCCCTATTATCTAATCTTTCGCCCCATTTAGCTCCAGAATTTGATAAATTAATAGAGATCATTAACAATGTGGATTGGTATGATAAAGAGGATTTTCGCTAGCGATGGAACTCTTCTAAAAAAATTTCAGTCCGTTCTTTCTATCTTTTCCTCAATTTTAGAGGGATCAAGTCGCCTTTCTACGACTTGGTTTGGAGATCTTGTGCTCCGTTGAAAGTCAAGATTCTAGTGTGGTTAGCACTCAACAATAAACTTCTTACCGTCGAAATTCTCAACAAAAGGCATTTGGCAATGGGACAGTTGTGTCCTCTTTGCGAGTCGCTTTCCGAGGATGCGAATCACTTGTTTGTTGGCTGTGTCTACACTCTTTCTCTATGAAAAATTACCGTTCTGGCATGGGAAGTGTCGGTCACTCCGATCAGTCTAGTCGATTGTTGGTCTAAACGACCCCCTAACCGTAATCTTCACAACTCTTGGATTCTCTCTTTCCAGATTATCATATGGATTATCTGGAAAGAAAGAAATCAAAGAATTTTCCGGCATATCTTCACTCCATCGCGTTCATTAGCTAAAGAGTTTCTTTATTTATTTAATTTTTGGTCTTCTTCTTTAAAATCGGATGTGAGAGATAATATGAAAGGAGATAGGTTGGAGAAGGCTTACAATTGTCTTATTAATCTCAATGCTATTTAATGTTCTAATTCTCTTTCATCTTCGAGTGTTTGTTTTCTCTTCTTTAGCTTTCGGGTAGTTCATGGTTGTGAACTGTTTTTCTTCTAGATTATATCGTTGCTGCTTCTCTTATGGTTATTTTGCAGATTGGCTCACTGTTTTACCGGCGAGATCTTGTATTTACTCTTTGATGATGTTCTTTTGCAGATTTGATGGGTAGTGTGTCCTATCCTATTTTGTTCTGGGTTATCTTTTTGTCCTCCGTACTGGAGCTTCCCTGGTTGGTTTTTTGGCCCAGGTCCTCTGTAGCGGGTATGCTACTTCTCTCGTCGCTCTTTTGAGGTTGGGATGGCACTGATGTTCATGGGTTTCGCTAATAGCTGGAATGTTTCGTTCTGTTTTTATTACTGCTTTTTGAGCTCATATGTTTAGAGCTTTTTGGTTGGTTTCATTACTATGTTAATCCTTCTCAGCGGATGTATCCGTTTCCAGCTGTGGATGTTTGACTGTATGGTTTGGTTTCAGTCTTATTATTGTTCTATCTTTTTCCATGTTTGTGCTGTGTCTCTTGATTTATCAGTATATTGCTGTTATTTGATTCATACGAATGGTTAATTAGCATTGAGATCTTGGTTCTGGTGGAATAGCTTCTTATTGGTTATTTTAGCTGTTTTCGGAGTACTGTTTTTGGGTGGAGTGTGCTCCTGCTTCTGCTGGTTTGCCGTGATGGTGTTCTTCTTCCTTTGGCCGATCAGCATAGGAGATCGCAACAGGATAGGAGATCTGCTCATTCACGGCTATCATTTTTGTGAGTGGCTGGTCTTTCGGCTGTCGATTGATCGCGGGTGCGAGAGCTTGCGGGCGATTTGGCTCATTTAGTCTCGTCGTTTTTTTTCCTTACCTTCGGCAGCTGAAGCTTCTTCCCATTCAGCTTGCATCGAGGAGGGGGGTGGCGTCCTTTCCTCAGCTCTTTGGCTGCTCATCTGTAGATTTTAGTCTTGTAGATTCGGTATTGTAGTAGATTGTTTTAATTCTTATCGTTTTACGACTTGTAAGACCCTGCTACCAATTATTTTTATGATATATTATGGCTGGAGTCTTCGGACTCTATCCGTTTCATCAAAAAAAAAAAAACAGAGATATTTACTATAGACTTGCTCTTTCTACCCTTAATAATCTCTGACTGTAGTTGTGCAAAAATCATAGCAAACAGAGAGACATAAAGTAAAGAATTTGTCTAAATTCAGATAAATAGCATTGCATCCAAACCAAAAATTAGTTAATACAAAAAAGTTACGGGGTTTAATACAAAAAAAGTTTCAAAAAATTAGCAGCAATCTCAAGAAAAGGAGCCACATCTCGACTAGGCCGTCTACCTCAACTTGGGACAATGGTTTCAAAGCAATACAGTCCGTCAAACTCCGGGGCAAACCTAGTCCTCAACCCTCTTTGCGGTTGTTGTTGCTGCTGCTGCTGCTTGGAATTCCCATCTCCCTCGTCGCAACTACTTCTGCTGTTAACTTTCTTCTCGCAGTCGTTCTGCTTGGCGGCCATGTTAGATTTTATATTCATCCGTGCTTTGGCTGAAATATCAGAAGGGGCAGAACTCAGGATTGACATTGCCAAGAGAAAGTCCATATGTTGTTAACAGATAAAGGAAGAAAATAAAAGATGTTGTCAAAAGCTTTTGAGAATTTCTTGTTGTGTAGTTTGGGGATGCAATGAAATTGGTATATATTATATATAGGGGAAAGAGAGGAGAATTCCGGATGAGACTAGAAGTTGGTAGTAGGAGTAGGAGTAGGAGTAGGAGTACGGGTGGAGAAGTTGGGTGGAAACTTGAAAAGAAAGGGTTCATATTAATCATATATATACTTAGTTTCAAAGAAATCAAATTCAAATCTTTGATAAGGTTAGACTTCAAAGTTTCTACTCCTATGTTTAGCTTAACAGTTTATTTTATTATAATTTTTTTTAAGAAAAGGTGGAGTATGGCCACCCTATTTTATTAATAAGGGGTTAATAAAACAAACTCAAAATACTGAGCCAAATATAAGCTACTACCAATAGAAAAATAAAACATGAATTAACATGATCCGTAAAAAAAACAAATCCCTCCAAGCAACATGTTTAGGTTAACATTTGGGAAGCCACTTTCAGATTTGCATATAACTAATAATTTGCTCGTGTAATATACTCTTTTGTATTCTTAAGCTCATACTCCAAATTTTTGATGTAACGGATAGAGTCCCGAGACTCCAGCCAACAGATCAAATTAATAAATAAACGTTTACAAGAATGGTTTTACCAGCAGTAAAACAAAGGAAACAGTAAGGAAGGATAATGTACAGTAAGACAAATGAACACTACAAACTGAGAATACAAGAGGGACAAACAAAACTATCTAATAAGAGGCCCGCTGGATCGATGCCGCGAGATCAATACTCCTCCACAAGACCTCTGAAATTGCTGAAAAGAACGGCAAACCGGAGGCGGACTCGAGCTGGGAGCAAACTTACACTGAGCAAAATAGAAGGAGTGCCAACTGGAGCTCAGTCTCCCAAACCGCAGAGAAGCAGGGAACGAAACCACAAACGACACCAGAGCAGGAGAGAACCAAAGCTAAAAGAAAAGCAGAATAATACCCAGGTGCTACAGCTGAGTGCTGAAGGGAAAGGAGCTGGGTGACAAAGAAGAAGAGATCCTCCCCGAGAGCAATGCAATTACACTCACCGCGCAACCTCCAAACCCATAACCATAGATGAAAACGAAGCTCACACTCAAGCAACCAAACAAATCAAAACCAGGGCGTCACCAAGAACGCCAAGGCCAAAGGCCAAACAAAGAGATGATGCCCACACTACAACACTCAATCGAAGGCAATCAGCACAACAAACAGAAATAAATTGAGCAGGCAGTATATAAAGCAAAACAGAACAATAATCGCATCGATCAGCAACTAGCACAGTAATATAGTAGAGAAGAGAACTGATGAACACTAGCTAAAGCCACAGAAGAGGAAGTAGAAGAAAATAGATACAGCCCAAGTCGCTAATACAAAAAGAACTAGAAAAAAGAAAAGTAAACCAAAGGCACCCATCACCGTCTCCCGATAAGAGCAAAAACCAACCCAGAAGGGAGCTAAAAGTCCAACGGAAGACCCAAAAAACTGAGCTTGTGAACAGCCAGTCACAAAAAATAAAAAACACAGCTAGGGCCACCATAGATCATAAAAGAACTCAACCCTGCATAATAAAAAAACAGGAGAATATAAGATAGGAGTGAAATAAGGAAAGTAATAAGAGTGAAATAAGTTAAAATAGAGATTATAAAGCCTGCAGATTTTTAAGAACAGAAAAAGATTGGATTAATTTGTCCGAAGCTGACGCGGCATCCTCTTTGAAAGATGGGTTAGAAGCCCAGAGATTAAAAAGAAATAAGAATTCGTCGATAATAGCCACTACAGGTTTGCGATGAAGTCGGAAAAGCCTACTATTTCTTTCTTTCCAAGAAATCCAAATAATGATATGAATCGACAAAATCCACGCACTTCGAAACGTACTGTTCGAAGGCGGGAACTCCCAAACTGAATATAAAGAGGGAGGAATCATACGCAAATTCCAAGCTAAAGTGACAATCTTCCAAAGAGGGATAATAAGAGAGCACTGAGTGAAAAGATGATGGATGTTTTCTGGGGAATGCTCGCATAGAGGGCAGAGTTGGCCCCAGGCGATATTTCTTTTGTTGAGGATCTCGACAGTGAGAAGTTTGTTGTTAAAGGCTAACCAAGAGTTAATCTTAACTTTCAGGGGAACACTAGGTGCCCAGATGAATTGCGCGAAAGTCGATCGCGTTCCTCTAGAATTGAGGAAACTGTAAAAGGAACGAACCGTGAAAATACCCGACGCGTTCCAACGCCAGGAAATCCTATCAAAGGGGAACCAAACGTAGCCATTGAGAAGACTAATGAGATGATTGAATTGTTCAATGAGATGGATGGGGATCTCAGAAATCAAAGGAATCGACCAGTGTCTCACATTATCAATAATAGTAAAGGACTCTGCTACAGTTGCCTCTGGGGACGCCGCTAAACGGAACAGGGAAGGGAAAGCCGACGACAGTTTAATGTTACCGATCCACAAATCAGACCATAGGTGAGCTGAGAGACCTTCGGAGCATAAACGGGATATGCTACAAAGGAAAGCCTCAGAAGCTTTCCAAACACCTTTCCAAAAGGGAGAGGCGTGTCGAGAAGTCGAGGGGGGGAACTCCCACCAATAAGAAGAGGATCGGTAATTTTTGATGCATTGAATCCAAGGAAGGTGATTGAAATGGTGGAGTCTCCAAAGCCACTTACCGAGAAGGGCGATATTATGATCTCTAAGGTTCAGAACACCGAGCCCTCCTTCCTCTCTAGGAGAGCAAATGAGCTTCCAATTGGCCAGGTGCGAACCGGGATTGTAAGAAGCGGATCCCGACCAGAGGAAATTACTCCTAATCTGATCGATCCTTTTAATAACCCATGAGGGTAGGAAATAGAAAGACATCAAATATTGGGGCATAGCTGACAGAACAGAATTGATGAGAATTAATCTACCACCTCGAGAGAGGGTTTTGCCTGACCAGACAGAAAGTCTAGTCTCGACTTTGTCAATCAGAGGAATCCAGTCAGATCTAAGGAGCTTACCCCATCTGAGAGGGATTCCCAAGTACGAGATAGGGAAGTCAGCAATGGGACAATTAAAGACATTTGAAACCTCAATTTGGCGATTGGGGGATCCGCTTAACCAAGTCACCGAAGATTTTTGGAAATTGATAGATAAACCTGAAGCCAATTCAAAACAATAAAGAAGCAATTTCAGATTTCGAAGAGAATGAAGGTTAGGCTTGGAGAAAATAATGGTATCATCAGCGTATTGAAGGTTTAGAACGCCCTCGAAGAGGGGCGAGGATCCCAGGCCCTCAATCATATGCGAGTTCCAAGCATTCCTAAGAAGCTTGCTAAAAACATCCGCAACAAGGGAAAAAAGGAGGGATGAGAGAGGGTCTCCTTGGCGGAGACCGCATTTAACTTTAAATTGATGGCCTTCGGTGCCGTTGACAAAGATGGCCGATGTGCCAGAGAAAAGGCTGGATTTGATCCAGGCGATCCATTTGGGACCAAAACCCCGGAAGGAAAGAATATCAAATAGGAATTCCCAATTAACATTGTCATAAGCTTTTTGAAAATCGAGTTTCAGAAGAATACCTTCCTCACGAGATCTGTGACAACCGGAAATGATTTCTTGAGCGGAGGCCACGCTATCAAGGATAAAGCGGTCCTTGATGAAACCCGATTGAGCAGAGTCAATGAGGGGGGAGATGATGGCACTAAGCCTAGCAGAAAGAACTTTCATAATGATTTTAAAGGAGGTGTTGATGAGACTGATCGGCCTAAAACTGGACAACAAATGAGCTCCCGCTATTTTAGGGATAAGGACAATATGAGCGTAATTAATACGGTCAAAAGAAAAGAGACCCTGATGGAGATCCTGGAATAATTTGAGAAGGTCATCCTTAAGCCAATGCCAAAATTTCTGATAGAAGAAAGCAGGGAATCCATCAGGTCCTGGAGCGGCATCGCTTTTTAAGGCGAAAACCGCAGAATGAATCTCTTCAATAGTGAAAGGGGCTTCGAGGGAAGAAAGATCGTGAGCTTGATGACCATAAAGATGGAACCAATCCAGCTCAATAGAACGAGGTTTATTAGAACCAATAAGATCCTTATAGAAGTTAAGGAAAGCCATGTGGATTTCTCCATCAGAAGACACCTCTCTCCCAGAAATTGAGAGAGATGAAATGCGATTATTCCGTTGCCGATGAGATGCAAAGTTATGGAAGAAAGATGTGTTGGCATCGCCCTCTAGCAACCATCTAACATGAGCTCTTTGAGCCCATTTAGCGTGGTCTTGTTGAAGGATGTGAAAATAGTCCCGTTTGCAGGAAAGACGCTCGGCACGGGCAGATTCCGACAATGGATGAGATTCCTCCATTTTGTCGAAAGAATCAATAGAATGGAGAAGAAAATTTTTGAGGAATACAGTATTGTGATGCCTCTCAGAGCGCCAGATTTTGCATCCGTGCTTGATAGCGTGAAGTTTAAGAAGAATGTTACCCAACCCCGAGGAGCCAGTGATCGAGGCAAGACATTCCCTCACCAGATTCACAAAAACCTGGTCTTGCAACCAAAACTTTTCGAATCGAAATTTGTGCTGTTGACGGAAAGGTAAGTGAGACGATAGAGAAATCGGGCAATGGTCAGAGGCAGGGTTCGGGAGAGCCTGAACTGAAGTCTGGGGGAAGCTCATACTCCAAATTACCTCAATGACACCAATATTTATTTTATATTTTATAATTAATTATGTTGTAAATAAATTTGAATTTTGAAGTTATTGTAATAACTGACAATAATTAAATCTCTACTACTATAATGGGAAAAGGCCTTAGTGTAATTTGTCCTTCTACCAACCCGTGCAACACACGTGTCTGAATTTTTACTTTAAAAAAATGTATTTATTAAGCCGTGCAACGCACGTGTAAATTACTAGTAATAAGTAATTATAGATGAATGATTAATATAACTACAAGTAAAAAGTGTACGGTCTATATTAAAATTAAGTTTGAATTAAGTTAGATTGTTTACAAATTATACAAGTCCAACAACTCTATCTCTAATATTATAATGAGAGAGTTGGGGTTGTTATTTGTAGACAACCTGTAATTTATAGACATTTATTCAATCATCTAATCTCAACCATTTAATTTTAAGTGAGAGTTATATTAACCATTCGTTTACTTAACTGTTGTTAGTTACCATAATACCATCAAAGTTTAAATTTATTGATGATATAATTATTTACAAAAGTGACTCTCATATAAAATAAAAGTTTGGATCACTATGGACAATTTGTAAAGAGTATGTTGAGTAAAAGGAAATTTCAGGTTCGAGGCCAGATTACGTCATATTATTTACTAAATACAAAAAAAAATTAGAAAGTGCATTGTACGTGCACGTGCAGATGCTAGTGATTACAGTAGTAGAGATGTTTGACCATGACTTTTCTATTAGTGTTTGAACCTCTTACTCCTACAGTCCTACTGTTCAGAATCATTAACGACCAGTCAAGAGGAAAAAAGAAATCCAGAGTTGAACCTTTTCTGAAGGTCCTGTTTTTTTGTTAAGATTTAATATTTTCTCGAATATACTTTTTTGGCCAAAGTTTGCTAAACACTTAATTCGATAAAGTTTGCTAAACACCCATTATGCCAGAGTGCAATTAAGTTTGTTACGTTAAAATCGCAGAATTAAATATTTACTCACCCACTTGTTATTCTTTGGTGAATTTGGTAAAATAAATCGACTTATAACAAATAGAATAAAAATAAAAAGAAAAATAAAGTAGATTTTTCAAAGTCAATATTCAATTAGATACTAAGAGAATTACACGACATGTCTCTTAATTTGTTATTTTTTCTTTCAGATTACAATAATCTCTCGGTTAGCATTGGTATAAATGTGCGAAACCCGGACCCGACCCGGACCCGGCAATGGACCGAACCGACCCGGCCTATCCGAGTCCGGATCCTAAAATGGGACCCGTTGTACTTTCGGGTCCAGATCCGGATCCGGGTCCGCTCAAAAGAGACTCGACCAGGACCCCGACCCAGACCCGCTGAAAAAAATCCAAAAACTCAACATAAAAATAAATTCTATCCTCATCCCTCCCCTCATTCCTCCCCAATTCTAAATCTTTATCTTCCAAACTCAAAACTCATACCTTTTTCTTCTCTCCTCTATTCTAAATCCTCAACTCAACGTCTCTGCTCGCCGCTCACACTACCGCTCCTACCCGACCGAGTAGGAATATTTTAATAGGACCCGAACTCGGAACATGGCCCGATTCTCATGGGTCCGGGTCTATTTTTTGGACCCGTAGGGGACCGGGTCCGGGTAGTGAAGGACTCGATCCGACCCGACCCGATACCAATGCTACTCTTAGTTAGATAGCTAACTCTTAGTTCTTTCCATTAGCACTTTTCAGAGCTTACTTAGATACAATATATAGATTTTTTTTTATAAGACACTTTTCGAAACTATTTGCAGAAAGTGGTTAGTTGCCAAAGTATTTACGCTCATGGACTTAACAACAAAACTCGTCGTTCCCAACGGCGAGTTTAGTTGTTTCATGCTAGCCGTTGGGACACGGCAAATTTAGTGCTATTTTTTTTGAGAAACTCGCTGTTCCCAACGGTGGGTTTAGTTCTAATTTTCAATGAAGAATCGTTGTTTCCAACGGCGAGGACATTTACTTTAGACTCGTTGTTGGAAGCGGCGATAATATAGAAAATTTTACAGAGAGTGAAATATTCTGTTGGACTTAGTGAATTTTCGAAAAAAACTCCTTTTTTTTAAACTAAACCCGTCATTCTCAATAGTGAATCTAGTGTAAATGTCCTCGCCGTTGGGAACGAGTTGTCATTGAGAGTTTTGAACTAAACTCACTGTTCCCAGCAGCGAGTCTAGTATAAATATCATCGCCATTGGGAACAGCGAGGTTTCTTTGAAAATTTTGAACTAAAAAATAGCACTAAACACATTGTGTCCCAACGACGATGATGAAACAACTAAATTCGCTGTTGGGAACGACAAATTTAGTTATTGAGTTCATAAGTACAAATACTTTGACAACTGTCCTATTAAGTATAAATAATTTCGAAAATTGGCATATAAAAAAATTCTAATACATACTCATACAGAGTAGTAAAGTAGAAATAAAAGTTAGGATCAATAGTTTTGACTTAGCGGCCAAGTGTATATGACAATAGCGCTTCTCTACATTCTCTTCACAATAAGTACAGGTACCATCTCACCCCCCCCCCCCCTCCTTCCTTCCTTCCTCTCTACACTGCACGAATTTTTTTCCCCAAACTATCCCACTTTTTGAAAGTTTTTCCCAAACTGTCCTACTTTTTTTAAAAAAATTTCAAAATGCCTCACTCGTTTTCTGAAAAAGCGAGTGTGGTTAAAACTTTATTGCTTTTTCAGAAAGCGAGTGTGAGGCTTTTGATTTTCGAAAGGCTACACTCCCTTTCTGAAAAACCGATTGGGTTTTAACCACACTCGCTTTTTTCAAAAAGCGAGTATCACTTAGTTCATATCAATTAGTCACTCAGGTTTTATTGGTCAGTGGGTGCATTTTAGGGCTATTACTATTTATGGGGTTGTTGGGTCTCGGTTCGAATATGGCATTTCCTACTTTTATTTTTTAATTCGTTTTTTTTGAGTTTTTTGTGAATTAAAAGTTGGAAATAAATATTAGGGTTTTTAACACGTATACCCCTAACAAATATGCTAATATCATATATGCCCAGAAATGAAAATTTTCTGATTTGTACTCAAAGAGGTTATTTTGCACAAAAGTCAATCTCTTTGTAATATTTGCAAATAGGCCAAATAAATATCAGAAAAATCCAGAAAATTCACAAATAATACCTACTAATAAATAATAGATTTTCCAAATAAAAATTTTTGACTTTTACTTTTCAAGAAAATATTTGCACAAGATCCACTTAAATTCCATATTTGCAAAAATACCATATTTGTTTAAATCTTTAAAAAATAAATTCTAAATATATTTTAGATAAATTTTATTTTCAATGATGACCATGGCCAGCCCAAAAATTAGTAAAAACAAATTTTCATTATTTGTTTGAGATCCAAATCGGCTTTTTACATAAAAGCCCATCTCTTTCGAAGTATTTATAAAAATAGTTTCTATATTCAGAAAAACTCCAAAATTTAGGATATACTTAATTATAAATAAGAGAATTTATTCAAAAATTTAAAAGTGAAAATTTGCTCAAAAAAAATATTTGCAGGTGTTTTGCACGTGTAAAATTGACAAATTTATAAAATAGTCAAATTAATTTAAATAAATCTGAAAAAATGAAAATATCATAAAAAATGAGAAAATTCAATCATTAACCATAAAATTTTAAGAATTCAAAATTTCTTAACCTTGCACATGTGTTGCACGTGTAAACTTGCAATTTCAAAGAAATAGTCAAAATAGTCAACTTTACCAATTTAATATTATTTAATAATGAAAAATAAATCATTTTATTTTGCAGGGTGTTGCATCTCAATGCTTCAAGGCTCGGTGCTCAGCAAGGGCTCGGAGCCGACTTTCCAAGCTCGGAGCTCGGCAATTACTGTGAGCCCCTACCTAGCTTTTTCCAACAAAGCTGTCTCTCAAAAGCTCAAGTCTGGGGGGCTCGGTGCTTGGTAAGTACTGCGAGCACCCACCTAGTTTTTTTCAACAAAGCTGCCTCTCAAAAGCTCAAGTCTGGGGGTCTCGGCGCTCGGAAAGCACTGTGAGCACCCACCAAACTTTTTTCAACAAAGCTGCCCCTCAAGGCTTTAGGGCTCGGTGCTTGGCAAGCATTCCGAGCTGAACCCTCCAAGCTCGGAGCTCGGCAAATACTGCGAGCACCCACCTAGTTTTTTTCCAAACAAAGCTGCCTCACAAAGGCTTAAGTCTGGGAGGCTCGGTGCTCGGAAAGTATTACGAGCACCCACCCAGATTTCTCCAACAGAGCTGCCTCTCAAAAGTCCAAGTCTGGGGGCTCGACACTCGGCAAACGCTCCAAGCTGAACCCTCCAAGCTTGGAGCTCGGCAAGTACTGCGAGCACCCACCTAAAAATTTCCAAATAAAGCAACCTTGCAAAGGCTAAAGTCTGGGGGGCTCGGCGCTTGGCGAGTACTATGAGCACCCACCTAGCTTTCTCCAGCAAAGCTGTCACTCAGAAGCCCAATTATGGGGTCTCGACGCTCAGCAAGTGTAACACCCCGAATTTCAAATAAGGATAAACTCGGGATTTCACAGGATCTTTACTTCACTTCGTACAATTTTACAAGGAAAATTTTAAAACTTTTTCAATAGTACATCAGAGTTCAATTACAACTTAATTTTACACAGCGGAATAATGAAATTTACAATAAAATATTTACAACATCTTTAAAATAAAAACAGCATCAGCATATCCATTTCATAGCTTCACGAATGGTCCTTTACCTGCATGTTAATCTGTGGGCACGTCAGTTACTTACAACTGACGAAATGTTATACACGGCTATCCTCTCTATGCCGGGAATAGTATAACGATCTCATACTTTAACAAATCATAAAAATATTGAATGAACAAGTAAAATATCAAAAGTGATTATTCTAAACATAAGTGTATGTCATGTCTTAATGCCTAATGCACACAATTCTACACTAGGATAACACTAATGCACACTTGTTCGGATTCTATGCATCCCATACTACATAGGTCCGAGGGCAAGTGCCTACGTTCTTCACAATACAGGGCTCGATCCCTCGCCATGAAAACTACCCGGTAGCAAAACAAAGTTCAGACTATTCCACGAATGTGAATCCCAGCCTTGGAGTCCACCGCCAGCTGTTATAACAGATTCCACATCGTACGAACCATCCCGTATGTGACCCTCTAGCCCAGTATATATATATATATACATTGGAGACGGTAAACACAAAAATTCATCCGTCCGACTACTCAAGATCCCGGAGTCCACCGCTGACCCGTCCTCATAGTCCCGGACTAAAATATAATAATCCGTCTCCCACAGGGCAACCTCAGTCCACCAACTGGGTCTATAGTCTTGGAGTCCACCGCCGACTATATAGAGCACCCCACTTACGTTTCCCTAAGTTTACTACATCTTCACTTATGTGCCTAAATTTTTCTAAGTTCAAGACATGAATGTACTATCATTTCTAGAATCAGTTTTACTTCCCACCGGACTTGTTCACAAAATACGAGATCGCCCCACGGCAATATCTCAAAATCATATCAATTCTTTCTTTCATTTTTGCCGGTAACCGAAGTCTTACTAATTCTTAATCATAATCTTTCATGTACAAGAAAAACATGGGTACACATACCCTTCAATAATCATGTCTTAACTTAAATAATTTCTTCTTTCAACTTAATCACAAGTAATCATAGTCTCATCATTATTCATTATCTAGTCATCCGTTCACATTCTTTATAAGCAAAGGAATAAGTTCTTTTAAGAACACAATTCTATCATATGAGATTTCATAATAAAATCAAGCCATTATAATGTCTCACTTTACTTAGAATATTCTTCGAACAAATAAGAGTAAAATTCTCTTCAAGAAAATCACTTCACAAAAGTAATACTTTACATTTCTTCTTAAAACATATAAACCTTGTAGTAAATATGAAGACTACATTATACAATGCACAAGTAGCCGAACAATTAGTTTGCTACAGTTTGCTTGGGTACATAAGCCAAATATTTTCGAAAGTGGACCAGTTATGGACTAACTTTGGTAAATATTTTCAAAAGTGGACCAGTCGGGTAAATATTTTTCCACAGTGGATCAGTTTCGGAAATTATTTTCTTTTTACCCTTTTCATTATCCCTTCAATTTTCCCGTGCACGTGTGCACGTGTATGATCATATACATGCTTATAATATAACATTCCTGAAGGTATCAATTGGTTTGAAATAATGTATATGTACCCTTATGTTAAAATAATTATGAACCATATTGCAAAGTACTAAATAAACATGAACATCCCGGAATTTAAACTAAATTATTGCATATCGTAATGATGTACCATGTTTAATATAATTATAATATTAGCCCTTATGCTAATAAACTTATTAAAAACATTTGTTTATTCCAAACTGAGGTTTAGTGAGAAATAGTAACTAACTATTTTTAAACCCATTTGCACAAATAAGAAATTACTACATATTTATTTTGACAACAAGAGAAGTCTCAACAATCTTCCTACAAATTATACATTGCGACATTTACAATCATGCATACTAGTATGGTTTATGACAGTAATTCATTTTATTATTTTTAACTATCGTGATGGAAAATTGTTCTCTTAGTCATATCAATATTTCTACCATTCATAAACACAATATATTTATCCCATCACATTTTACTTTATTTATCAAAATTAGCATGTTTGTACTACAATTTGAAAGTATAAAAATCAACCACTAACACAATATTAATCTTTCTTTCTTATTCATTAATCAACATGATCCTAGAACATAAACTAAAACAACATTTTTCAACAAATTTCCCATACAAAAGAATACACTTTTAACATGCATAACATTTTACAAGCATTCTAACATGATCTATGGTATTAGCTCTTTAGTCAAAATCTCCTATTATTTGTTTAATCATAACAATATTGTTTTCATTCATAGCATGTAACACTAACATGAAATCTTAACTACATATCAAAACAAAATGCTCATATTTTGTCACTAGCATGCATAGTTCTAAATTAGAAAGCATGAGAACCCACCTTTTGTTTGAAGGTTGAAAACTACAAGTGAATGGCTCCTTCTTGCTCCTAGCAACTCCTAGTCCTCTTCTCCTCCTAGTAAATGCTCCAAGCAAGATATCCTCCAAGCACAATAACTTTCTTACTCTCTTTCTTTGTCTTACACTCTTTTCTTTCTCTTTTTTAATTCTAATTTTTTGTGTGTGAAAAGAAAAGGGGTAGGGTGCTATTTATAGGATTTTGGAAAGGTGTATCTTGCAAAATTTCACCCCTAATAAATTACTCTATTTAATTCTTACAACCCTTCCAATTCTAAACTCCTAAAACCTACAACTCTCCACCTCCCCACTTTTCCAAAGCACTAACTCCTCTCATTCATTCTCCCTCTTTTTCTCTTCATGCAAACCGGCCCCCTCTCCCCTCCATGATCAAACCAGTCACAACTTGTACAAATGTACAAATACACATATATATTAAATACACTTGTTGTAAATCTAAATGTGTACACAACAAAACAACAAAAAAATGTGACTTGTCTTGTATTAGTTTAGGTTCAACCTAATTTAGGTTATAATTAGTGGGCTTGAATTATGGGCTTTCATTTAACTAATTTAATTATTCTAGTGGGCTTTCTTTTTAATTAGTCCATTGGGCTAAGATTTAACTTTAAGTCCATGGATCAAAAGAAAGGCTACATAAAACCAATGCATACTAAAAATAGAAAATGAGAGTAGCAAAATGAGAATAGAAATTTGCACGTGCATCATACGTGCAAGAAATTGAAAAATGCATTTTTAAAAAAATATAGTTGGGGTGTTACAGCAAGAACTGCGAGCACCAACACAAAGCTGCCTCACAAAGGCTAAAGTCGAGGGGGGGAGGGGGGGTCGGTGCTCGGCAAGTACTGCAATTGCCCACCTAGCTTTCTTCCACAAAGCTACCTCTCAAGGCCTCAAGGTTCGGCGCTCGGTAAGCACTCCAAGCTGACCCTCCAGGCTTGGAGCTCAGCAAGTACTGCGAGCACCAGCCTAGCTTTTTTTCAAACAAACCTGCCTCACAAAGGTTAAAGTCTAGAGGGCTCGGCGCTCAGCAAGTACTACGAGCACCCACCTAAATTTCTTCCATAAAGCTACCTCTCAAGGCCTCAAGGTTCGACGTTCGGAAGCACTCCAAGCTCGGAGCTCGGCAAGTACTGCGAGAACCCGCCTAGCTTTCTTCCACAAAGCTGCCTCTCAAGGTCTCAAGGCTCGGGCGCTCTGCAAGCGCTCAAAACCGACACTCCAAGCTCGGAGCTCGGTAAGTACTGCGAGCACCCGCCTAACTTTCTTCCACAAAGTCACCTCTCAAGGCTTCAAGGCTCGCCGCTCGGCAAGCGCTCGAAGCCGGCCCTCCAAGCTCGGAGCTCGGCAATTACTACGAGCGCCAACCTAGCTTTATCCACAAAGCTGCCTCTCAAGGCTTCAAGGCTCGCCGCTCGGCAAGAATTCCGAGCCGATCCCCCAGACTCAGAGCTCGGTAGTGGGTTCGAGCACCAACCTGCCTCCTCTCCCTAAGCGCCCCTCTCAGAGTGCTCGACACCTGTCCACTAAAGTCGTCCCTCGGTCTTCGACCCTCGACCATCGACCCTCGGCCTTCGGCCTAAATTGTGACCAATTCCAGAAAACCCCCAAACACTCTTCAGGGATTCAGAGCAACAAATCCTTGCCAAATACTCCCCTCCTCTCTTCCCACAGGGACAAACTACTCCTACATGGCTGGGTTACACAGCCATCCAGGAGTGTGGGCTTATGATATGGTATAAATTATGTGACCCCATCTGAGCCATCAGATCTCTTCAGATTCCACTCTCCTGTGATCATTAGGTCAAAATGGTCCAACAGGCTTCAACCAGATCAGGCCCACGGGCAAACTGGGTCTGATCCGGCCCGTTAGGATCTCAGACCCATTTACCCCTACCTATAAATATCAGACCCCCTCCTCACTTTCAAAGGTAATCAATCTTTCTCCACCTGAACCCTGGTTACTGTTACTATTCCAGTGACTGACTAGATCGTTGGAGGGCCTGTCTCTAGGAACTCTCCCGGAGTTTCTAGGCAGTGTGCAGGTACGAAGATCCGAGCCGAGCTACGAGGCCAAGCACCCAGCCTCTACCTTTCTCTTGCTACTATAGAGCCAGTCCTACAGCCAAGGATCGGACCAACGCCAGTGTCATGCTTTCCGATTCACAAATTACAAGAACCCACACCTGTTGCTCCCACACCAAAAAACAAGCAACATCAATTATTATTATTATTTTCTATTAACAATATTGTACCTGCAAACCTGCAAATTCCACAAACAAACTCTCTCTTATTTTATAATAAGCGATTGATGAAAATGGAGTTTGAATATCCAACTGAGAATTAAGATTAAATCTGGAGTTTTCTCTATTCTTCTATCTATATTGTAAACTTCTCCAAAATGAGAGTAGAGTACTTCATTGATATTTTCTGCATTGCAAATAGATGGTTGAAAGAGATAGTTCTTGGTGAATAGTAAGTTTAATTCCTTGTATTGAGTGAATCACTAACTCCTTAAAATCTCTTCTAGTTGAATATCAGATCTTCCTATTTTTTCACACCGAATTAAGCGAAAGCTAATCGGGATAAATTCTTGATGTATTGTGTTGAATTGGTAGATCTACTTGTTTGCTAAATTGATTCGTCTCATCTACTTCGACTTTCTCATTGCTCTATTTAGTTCTGCTGCGACAACAGGTGTTTGTTGACGCCTCAATCCCAGCAGATAATGCATTGAAATAGCTAGTATCACGTTACAGATTTTTACAGACATGACGTGGCATATCTTTCTCTTCCTGTCCCTAACGGTCTGTTTGGTTGGAGGGGAAGGGAGGGGAAGGGAGGGGAGGGGACAAATTTTTTAAAACATTTCTTGTTTGATTCAATTTTTAGGTGGGAAGGGGAAGGGAGGAGAATGGAGGGGAGCAAAATCCCTCCTGAGCCAATTTTGGTTCCCTTCCAACATTGAGGGGATTTGGAGGGGAGGAAAAGTGGTCTAACTTTTTTTAAGTGATTGGACTAAAGTATCCTGGATAATATTGTGAAATACAAAATTGCCCTTTGTTAATCTATAAATATTTTGTTGATACTGAACATTTTGTTGATACTTTGTCGTATTATCTAAACTTAAGCATTTTTAATAGTTTATTTCATTGTCTATGGAGTTTGAAGACTTGATTTAATTAGTGTTATGTGGAAAACTTAAATATTTTGTTGATCTTGGTTTATATATTGGCTTTCATTATTTTATTATTAAGCATTTAATTGGGACTAATTGTATTTGCTTATAGTCCTGCATGTATTATTTTGCTAAGTTAGGTTAACAAGAAGTACAATAAAAAAAACAAATTAGAATTATAAACAATAATACATAAGCTCTCATAAAATATAAAAGAATATAAAATAATTTAATTATAAAATCTCTTTCCTTTCTTGCGAACCAAACAAGAAAATAATTAATTTCCCTCACCTTTCCTTCCGTCCTTTGCTCGAACCAAAACAGAAAGTATAATTTAAATCTCTCTCCTCCCTTTACCTCTCCTTCCATCTCTTCCTTTGAACAAAGCAGAGCCTCAAAAATTTAAATATCTACTGTAATTCAAGAATCATGACACAAACATAGAGAGCCGCAAGCAAAGAAATTGCTTATATTCATCTATAAAAAAAAACATTGCATTGCAAACATTAGTTACATAGAAAGAATTAAGAAATTCAATTTACACCATCAAAAATTTCCAAATTAATTTTTAAAATTAGCATCCAAGTGTCAAGACATTAATAAACAGGCCACGCAAATGAGAACAATTCCCTTTTGCCGGCCTCGGGCCACCTCAATTTGAGACGATGGTTTCAAAGCAGTTGAGCCCGTCGAACTCCTGTGCAAACCAAGTATTCTTCTTCGACCCTTTTCGCTGTTGTTGTTGTTGCTGCTGCTGCTGCTTGGAATTGCTGTTAACTTTTTCCTTGTCGTCGCCATTCTTTTTGGCCGAGGTAAATTTTGTACCCATCCACAATTTTCCTGAGATCTCAGAAGGGGTAGAACTCAGGATTGACATCGACAATAGAAACTCCATATTATTACTACTAGGATTAATAGGAAAAAAGGTGTTGTTGAAAAGCTTATTAGAATTTGTTGTTGTGTGGGTGGTGAATTGAGGATGCAAGGGATTGGAGTATATATATAGATAGAGAGAGAGAGAGAGGGGAGAGATCGATTGGGAAGGAGAAGAGTCCAGATAAGACCACGAGTCGGAGGAGAAGTTGTGCCGAAAGAAAGGACTCTTGTGTGATAATAATTAAAACACTTGGAAGCAATTAAAAGTTGGACTTGGAAGTTTTACTCTTTGACTTTATACTCTGTTTTGGTTGCCACATGGGAACCCACTAGAAACTTCCTGTCTTGTTTTCTTAATGTAGAGATTTATTAGCTTTGGCCCCTCGTCTCACCATGATTTTTTTGAGTCATTCAAATTTTAAGTTTCATATAATTGTAAGAGTGAGTCAAAATTATTTTAGTTTGTGCAATTTAAACAGGATAACACTAGTAGAAGTGTATAGTACACTTGTGTGGTAGGGTAAAAATGGCTTAGGGCCCAACTAGGACCCAATACAACTCTCACTCAGAAATGGTGAAAACAGTGGTCCAGATCGGCGCCGAACCTCCAGTTCGGCACCGAACCTCCACTACAGGGTCGGCGCCGAGTCTTCAGTTCACCCCCCACAGACCCGGACTCCTCGTATCCGATGAGCGACTATGGCCCTCGGTCTCCGATCCCCGACAGCCCTCCAAGCCGTCCTACCATCCTGGTATAGAAGGAAGACGACTTGGCGCAGCCCAGGCCCTCAGATCCTCCCAGGAGCACAGGAGCCCCATGATCTGCCCTGTCAACTCCAAATACCACCCAGGGTTTTGCCACGTCAGCCCTATACCACTCCTGGTATTGCCACGTCAGCCCTAAACCCCCTGGGCCCTCTGCCACGTCAGGCCCATGGGCTTTCGGGTCCAGACCCGGCCCCCAAACGGAACCAAACCCGGTTGGGGTTCTCTATAAATACTAGACCCTCACCCACCTGTTGGAGGTAATCAATCTTTTTCCACTTAAATTCACCTAGTTATTGCTACTCTCTCACAGAGACTGACTAGATCGTCGGAGGGTCCGCCACCGGGACAAACCCCGGTGTCTCAGGACCGTCTGCAGGTACACAAGACCTCGGATCCGAATAACCTGATCCGAGCCCAGATCTCCGAATCACCCTGAGGTCGCCACAAGTTCCGCCCGGTCAGCCAAGGGTCGTCAGACGAGCAGCATTCTCCTTCAAATACAAATTGAGTCCGAACTCACACCTGGTGCATCCACACGTCTCCCAAAAATAAACCGCATCAGGTTGGCGCCGTCTGTGGGAACACTGCTTCAGAAGCCGACCCGAGCCCGACCATCGAGCGACCTCGACAGCCGAACTCCCATGACCTCCAAGGGCAGGAGAAAGGCCACTTCCAACCCGGCCCCGAACCGTCCAACACCGCCGCCCGAGGGACGGAGACCAGCGCTCAGCCGCGTCGGAAGGCAACCTTCAGACCGACAGGGCAAGGTCGGGGGAGCCCCCGTCACTCATAAGGGATCCCAGGACTTTCAAGAAGAAATTTCTAAAGCTCTCCGACGGACCTCCAGGGAGGAAGGCCCACAGGATCGGCGAAGTACTGGGAACCGGAGACTCTCACCTCCGAATCCTACTCCGAGCCGCATCCAGGGTCGGGATCCCGGGTCCGAGGGAGCCATGGGTACGCCGTTCACCCTGCACTATATCCACGGGGGGCCCATGGGAGGAGAATCCGATACTTCCCGAAAAGCCTTTATCCGAGAGGCGAATGCTGTCCAAAACAGCCCCTCCCCTAAGCAACAACCGCTGCCGATCTCCTCCACAGGAGAGGACCTCGAAGAAGTTCACCTACCCCACTGCGATGCCCTCGTCGTTAGCCTCCACATAGCTAATTGTGAGGTTCGCCGAATCCTCGTCGACAACGGCAGCTCGGTAAATATTCTTTTTCACAAAGCCTTCGAAAGTCTTAAATTATCCAAAGAGAAGCTCAAGCCAGCCGAATACACGTTGCTTGAATTCTCCGGCGTCCCAACCGTAATAAAGGGGATTATTACCCTCAACGTCACCGCCGGATCGGCTCCTGTCAAGAGGACCGAATCCCTGGATTTCATGATCATCGACGTCAGGGCGGCTTACAACGCCATTCTTGGCCGACCCGGACTAAACTCCTTCCAAGCGATACCTTCGGCCTACCACCTGAAGCTTAAATTTCCCACCCCCCAAGGGGTCGGCATCGTCCGAGGTAGCCACGAAGCAGCACGATCGTGCTACATAACCGCCGTCGGAGGGGGTGTATTCCCCCTCGATGCCGTTGAACTCGAACCCGAGAGAGACGGCCCAGCTCCGGAGCCGGTTGATGAATTAGAAGAGGTCCTGTTCGATGCCAAGGATGAGTCGAAATGGTTCCGAGTGAGCCGCTCACTCTCCGAGGACTTGAAGTCAGGCATCATTGCCTGCATCCGTCGCAACGTCGATCTCTTCGCTTGGAAACCCTCCAACATGCCCGGGATCTCCGAAGACTTGATTATGCATCGACTAAGCGTCATCCCTGACTCCAAGCTGGTCGTCCAAAAGAGGCGCAAGGTCGCCCCGGAGAGGCAACAAATTGTAAAAACGAAAGTGGACAAACTCCTGTCCGCTCGATTCATCCAGGAAGTCAGCTACCCCGAGTGGCTGGCTAATGTTGTCATGGTGAAGAAGGCAACAGGGGGTTGGCGGATCTGCATCGACTTCACGGACCTTAACAAAGCATGTCCTAAAGATCCTTTCCCCTCCCCCGCATCGACGCTCTAATCGACGCAACCTCGGGGCATGAGCTATTGTCCTTCATGGACGCATTCTCGGGGTACAATCAGATCCGGATGTTTCCACCCGACATCTCCAAGACCTCGTTCGTCACCGACCAGGGCCTTTATTGTTACCGCGTTATGCCCTTCGGGCTGAAAAACGCCGGAGCCACGTACCAGCGACTCGTCAACAGAGTCTTCAAAGACCTGATCGGCCGCAATGTGGAAGTATACGTCGACGACATGCTTGTCAAAAGCCGGGCTGGGCCGGATCACGTCGCCGACCTCGAGGAAGCCTTCGGTGTCCTCCGACGCCACAACATGAGACTCAACCCGGCCAAATGCGCCTTCGGCGTCTCCACGGGGAAGTTCCTGGGGTTCATCGTCAGCCAACGCGGCATTGAAGCAAACCCCGAGAAAATCCAAGCCATTATTGACATGTCCCCTCCCCGGAATGTCAAGGAGGTTCAAAGGCTCACAGGTCGATTAGCGGCAATCGGCCGTTTTCTCTCCAAATCAGGAGAGAAGTCTCTCCCCTTTTTCAAGGCCTTGCGCGGAAAAGGGGGCTTCGAGTGGGGTACCCCTCAACAAGAAGCCTTCGAACAGTTAAAGCAATACCTCGCCAACCCGCCTCTCCTCAGCATGCCCGAGCTGGGCGAACCGCCGTGGCTCTACCTGTCCGCTTCGGACAACACTCTCAGCACCGTCCTCGTCCGAGAGGAGGAAGGGGTTCAAAAGCCACTGTATTATGTGAGCAAAGTGCTCCTCCCAGCAGAGACGAGATACGCAAAGATAGAGAAGATGGCCTATGCGCTGGTCATGGCAGCCCGGAAGCTTCGCCCTTACTTCCAAGCCCACTCCATCCAAGTACTGACTGACCAACCACTAAAGACTGTCCTTCACAAGCCCGAAAACTCCGGCCGCTTAGTCAAGTGGTCAATCGAGCTGAGCCAGTTCGACATCAGCTATCAGCCAAGGGCGGCCATTAAAGGACAGGCTCTCGCCGAATTCATAACGGAGTGCACCGTCTCCGAGCAGCCTGGCCTCGAGGGATCGAATCCGACCTGGGAGGTCTTCGTCGACGGCTCGTCATGCGAAACGGGAAGTGGGGCGGGCATCATCCTTCGTGGCCCCGACCAATTCCTACTTCAATACTCCCTCCGCCTCAACTTTCCAGCCTCCAACAACGAGGCAGAATACGAGGCCATGATCGCCGGATTGACCCTCGCCAGCCGAGCCGGGGCCAAGCAAATCTGGGCCTTTAGCGATTCTCAACTCGTGGTCAATCAGATCACCGGAGAATACGAAGCCCGCGATGAACGCATGATGAAATATTTAACGACAGTCAAGCGACTCCTGGCGTCCTTCAACTGCGCCGCAGTTATCAGAGTCCCCAGGGAACAGAACGCTCAAGCAGACACGTTATCCAAACTTGCCTCTTCCTCCTTCGAGGGCCTCGATCAGACGGTGCTCATAGAAGTCCTCCTGAAACCAAGTATCAGTGACCCGGAGCCGGAAGCGATGTGTGTGCAAGATGGGACCAACCCGGACGACTGGACCACTCCCATCAGAAGGTTCTTAATCAATGCCGAGCTTCCTGAAGACAGAGCCGAGGCAAGATGAGTCAGAGTCCGAGCTGAAAGGTTTGTCATGATCGATGACATCCTCTTCAAACGCTCGTACACCTTGGCCGACGGCAAACCTTACCTCCGCTGCCTCACCAGCGACGAGGCCAGCTACGCCCTCAGAGACCTGCACGAGGGGATCGGCGGATGCCACATGGGGAGCAGGACGCTTGCTCGGAAAGCCCTGAATCAGGGGTACTATTGGCCAACCATGCTTCAAGACTCGCTAGACTTGGTCAAGAGGTGCGGCCTCTGCCAAAGATTCTCCCCTATCAAAAGGCTTCCTCAAGCCAATCTCCGGTCCCTGGCAAGCCCTACGCCCTTCGCTATGTGGGGTATGGACCTGGTGGGGCCCTTCCCCCTAGCAGTGGGACAAAAGAAATTCTTGATCGTCGCCATCGACTACTTCACTAAGTGGATCGAAGCCGAACCACTGTCCAGCATCACCGAACGCCAAGTGCAACAGTTCTTTTGGAAGAACATCATCTGCCGGTTCGGAATCCCTCGAGTCCTCGTCACTGACAACGGAACCCAGTTCCAAGGTCAAAACTTCCAAACCTTCTGCGCAGACATCGGCATCCAGCAACGTTTCTCTGCCATTTGCCACCCTCAGTCCAACGGCCAAGCAGAGAACGCGAACCGGCAAATCCTCGACGGCCTCAAAAAGCGCCTCGACAGTTCTCCCAAAGGGCTGTGGGTCGAGGAACTGCCCAGCGTACTATGGGCGCACCGAACCACCCAGAGGATCCCCACGGGGGAAACACCATTTAGTCTGACCTACGGGACTGAGGCAGTCATCCCCGTCGAGGTCGGATTACCCTCTCCCCGGATCATAGCCTTCGATGAAGCTGACAATGCGTCCGGCCTGAGGGCCACCCTGGACCTCGTCGCCGAGGTACGAGAGAAATCTTCAATCCGAAGAAGCATCCACCAGCAACGGATCGAGAAGTTTTACAACAAGAAGGTCCGCCCCATAAACATCAGGGTAGGGGACCTGGTGTTACGTAAGCTATCTGTCTCCGATCCAACCAAGAAGAGGAAATTGGCTCCCAACTGGGAAGGCCCATACCGTGTAGTCGAGGCTGTCCGCCCTGGTACATACCGACTGGCGGATATGGACGATCGACCCATCAGCCGACCTTGGAATGCCGAGCACCTGATGAAATTCCTGGAAGAGTGAGCCTAGGTCACAGCCTGACTATAGTAAAGTAAAACTGATGTAAGCTTTCATATGTAAAGGGCCACTTCAAGGGCCCTCCCTATCTGGTATATAAGAAGTCTCTTTTTTTCAAAATCCAAATTCCCCGGCAAACTCCGACCGAGTACCGAACAAGGGGATCGGCACCCAGGTTCACGCTCCGGTATCGTCCCCAAGAGCCCCGGTCGGGTCGACCCAGCTCCGGGCCAGGGAGTCTTTCTGTTGCCCCACGTCGATCCCTCACGAATCCGCGGGGCTAGACCTCGCCTCCACCGCCCTTCACCACACCGCTGACCAGAGCAAAGAAGGAAAAGAGTTCTTTATTTCATATTCTTTTATTTTATTCGGGGAAAACAAACAACAACCGTTACAAGACCACTCCACTCATCTCAAACTAAAGGAAATCGCCGCCTTAGGGCTCCTTGGATCCAGCGAGGGACGGGATCACTCCAACCGAACGACTTGGAGCTCTCTCTTCATCATGACGGTCCTTCGGTTCTGCCACAGTCGACACACCGGCCACGGAGCTCTGAGCGTCAACGGATCGCATACGCTCCATCAAAAGCATCGCAGAGGGAACCCCCTCCGCTCGCCTACCCCCCGAGGAAGATAGCGAGACACCCAACATCGTCCTATAACGGTGTATCTCCATCTCCTTCTCCACTATCACATCACGAAGCAGCTTTTCAGAGGAGGGCCTCTGCACCGAGGAACTAGACATAGTATATCCGAGACCGGCACCCCCGAGCTCCCGATCCGCAATCGCCCTCCTCAGCCGGCTTGCCTCCTCACTAAGGGCCTCAGACTTATTCCTGTAGTAATTGAAAGCCGCATCAGTATCACGGGCCCCCTTTCGGTACCGAACCAAAGTGGCCTCCAGGGCCTCAACCTTGCTCCGAAGCTAAGCCACGTCGGAACGACGGGGGTCCGCCTTAGGAGGGGGAGCCATAACCTACAAGAGAACCAGCCCACTCAAAACGCATAAGCAAGGAGGTTCGGAAGTATTCAAGGTCAAAACACTTGGCCAGCCAAAAAACCCCTTTTTATAAATTTAGTTTCTCCATACAAAAAATGTGGTGGCCAGTCCGCGGAAGGCAAATACAATCGAGAGAAGGAAAGAGAAGGACAAAGAATTATACAGCTAGTTTTCCCACCTCAGTGTCGGTCGGGTTCACGGGGGGATCGGCAGCCTGGTCACCATCGGGCTCTTGTTCGCCAGGGGTCTTCGGTGTCCCCTCAATCTCCATATCAAACTCGAAGTGGGACAGGTCGATAGTAGGATAGAAGTGCCTCACATGACTGAGGGCCTTTGCATAACAGTTGTCCTAGGCCTTGATCACCAGGAGCTGACACGACTCCGTCACCTCATCCTTCTCCTTCGCCGACCTCTTCTCCTGAGCCGCCATCGTCTTCACCCATTCCTCCTTTTCCTTGTCAAAGGCCGCCTTCATTTCCGTCTCCCTCCCATGAGAGCCTTCGAGCTCTACCTTCAACTCCTTCACCTCCTGCTCGGCCTTGTCAGCCCGGTCTCGCTCTCGCTGCAAAGCCGCCTCATAAAGGCCTCTCACGTGGGCCCCCTGCACGGTCGCCTGCAATATCCCAACAATACTAAGAAACCTGTCTTAAATGACATGATCTTAGAGCAAATGGGTTCGGGTGATTTACCAGCACATTGGCCTGCGCAAGACGCACGTACGCCTCGTGCAGGGTCTGGGCCTTCATATCCGAACGGTCCCGGGGGGTCGCCAGCTTATCGGCAACCTCCACGGCCTGGTGCCCTCGGACCAGGCAATCACCCTCTCGGCACCCACGGTCGCCGAAGTCTCTCCTCTATCCCGGTATCCACCAGGGGACCCTTCCCCTTATCAAGGTCAGTAGCCCTGCCCTGATCCGAGCCTCCCTGGACCACCGCATCCCCGCCTGTCTCCGAGCGAGTCCTTTTGGCCCTAGGCTGAGTTGGGGCCTCGGAGACCACCTGGGACAATTCGGACGTCTTCACCACGTCACCCTTCTTCTCGACCTTCTTCTTCTTCATGGCGAGCCTCAGCGCCCTAATTGATTCTTCATCCATATCTGTAAAAAAATCCATTAAGAACAATGAGCAAGAAAGTACAAGAAGATCGAGAGAAAGGAAACAACCACATACTAGAAAGTACGGCCGGGCTCAGTCCAGCTCTCGCCAGGTGGGCCTCTGTCACCTTCGCCCAATTAATGTTGTACGACAAACGGAGGCGCTCAACAAACCTCCACTCCTCAGCCGTCAGGTCCCCCGGCCTCGGCGTTTCATAGCTCGGCTTAGAATGGTTCCACCGCGTGGGAATATCCCAAGGATCCTCGCTCCGAATCACCAAATATTTCTTCTTCCAAAACTTGATAGAATCCGGGTGACCGTGGACTACCTTCCCCTTACCACGAGGCGAAATATAGTACACTCCCTCTGACGATGAGCCGATCATCAACATCGCTCGGAACACATTCAGCCGCAGGGGCACCTTCTGCTCTTCACACATCAGCACGAAGCAGACGATCTGCTTCCAGGAGTTCGGCCCAAACTGCATCGGCGCCAAAGACGCCCAATTCAGCACCTCCTGAACGAATGGGTGGATCGGCAGCCTCAATCCGGAGATAAAGGCGTCCACAGGGAAGACGCAATACCTATCCGGCAGGGGGTCGGTCGGCCGAAGAGTAGAGTTCGGCAGCAGAAGCTCATAGTTGGACCCAATGTAGTACGCCAACTGCAGAGCTCCTAAGTCACCTACCTCCAGAACTGTCGGGTGTGCGTCCACCTTCACCCTCTTTCGGCTCGGCAACGACGGCTGGACCCCAGAGGGCTCCTTATCGGAGAGATCGTCGGGATAGCGACGGAAGGGTTTGGGTTGTACAGACGATCCTATCGTCAGATCACCGTAAACGGGTACCTGACTCGAGCCGCCGATCCCCGACTCCTTCTTCTTCTTCGGAGCCCTCTTCTTCTTCTTGACTCGCTCTGGCGAGGGTGTAGACAATCGAGCCAGGCCGGCTGGATTCCGAGGCCCTTCGGCGGCATCCCCTTCAGAACCGCCCCCCTCTCCGGAAGCCAACCCTGGGGTCCGGACTTCTTCTGAACTACCGCCCTCCTCCTCGGAATTGCTACTGTCCACCACGAAATGCCTCCGAGATCGCAATGGCTTCACTTCATGTACCACCTCCTCCTCGCTTACCGTCTCCTCCCACGAGGTCGATTTGAAGACAGGCTTCACTCCCCCCCCAGACGTCGACGCCGACGAGCCAGACTGAGCCCTTTCCATCTGTGTCGAAGCTAAAAACGGACTTACTGGTTAACCTGAGATCGCTTCGGAAGAACGGGCCTACTGCGGAAAACTGAAGAGTTAGAGGATTTTGTGAAGAGTAAGGAGCAAGAAAAAAGTGGGCGATGAAAGGAGAGGGGAGAACATTTATAGGGGATAGAAACGACTCCTCGATTTCCGCAGTTACTATTCACCGATTGACGTGCAACTGCCACCTGGAGAATCACGCCACGACCTCGAAACCTGCGCTGCTGACGTCACCCAGTGCCAGGCTGGCAACCCTGTGCAGGGGTCGGTTCGGATGGAGGAATCAGGGGGGGGGGGGGCAATGCTTTACTTAAGATTTAAGGCTCCAGGGTTCGGTTGGCTCACCTCTCACCCGCGAACAAATCGGGGCTTACGACCTCGGCAGCCGAAACCCCCGGAGTGGTGCCACCCGATAAAAGCACCGCCAAGGCAGCAGACCACCCCGCTCAGTCCCTCGGAAGCAACGGCTCACCATCACCCTTACCGACCCATAATCCCTCCTCATCTCGAGGTTCGGTCTGGCATCAGGGTACTCTTCTCAGGAAGGTCCACCGGCTCGCCATCACCCTTACTGACCCATAATCCCTCCTCGTCTCGAGGTTCGGTCTGGCACCAGGGTACTCTTCTCAGGAAGAAACAACGGCTCGCCATCACCCTTACCGACCCATAATCCCTCACTAGCTCGAGGTCCGGTCTGGCACCTGGGTACTCTTCTTCGGAAGATCCACCGGCTCGCCATCACCCTTACCGACCCATAATCCCTCCTCATCTCGAGGTTCGGTCTGGCACCAGGGTACTCTTCTCAGGAAGAAGCAACGGCTCGCCTTCACCCTTACCGACCCATAATCCCTCGCCAGCTCGAGGTCCGATCTGGCACCTGGGTACTCTTCTTCGGAAGATCCACCGGCTCGCCATCACCCTTACCGACCCATAATCCCTCCTCACCTCGAGGTTCGGTCTGGCACCAGGGTACTCTTCTCAGGAAGAAACAACGGCTCGCCTTCACCCTTACCGACCCATAATCCCTCGCCAGCTCGAGGTCCGGTCTGGCACCTGGGTACTCTTCTTCGGAAGATCCACCGGCTCGCCATCACCCTTACCGACCCATAATCCCTCCTCATCCCGAGGTTCGGTCTGGCACCATGGTACTCTTCTCAGGAAGAAACAACGGCTTGCCATCCCCCTTGTTGGCCCATAAGTCCCTCGCCAGCTCGAGGTCGGGTCCAGCACCAGGGCCTTCTTCTCAGGAAGAATCACCGGCTTGCCATCACCCTTGCCGACACATAATCCCTCGTCTTCTCGAGGTGCGGTCGAGCACCAGGGTACTCTTCTCAGAAAGAAACAACGGCTGGCCATCACCCTTGCCGACACGTAATCCCTCGTCATCTCGAGGTTTGGTCGAGCACTAGGGCCCTCTTCTCAGGAAGAAACACCAGTTCGCCATTCCCCTCACCGACACATAATCCCTCGTCTTCTCGAGGTTCGGTCGAGCGCCGAGGTACTCTTCTCAGGAGGAAGCAACGGCTCGCCATCAACCTTACCGCCTAACAGGCTCTCGCCGGCTCGAGGATCGCTCTAGACAATCAGAACGCCCCCCTCAGGAAGACCCAGGGGTTCGCCATCCCATTTATTACACCCGTAAACACTCCTCCACGGCTAGCTCCCGCACCCCCATAGGAGTGGGGGGCTTGTGTGGTAGGGTAAAAATGGCTTAGGGCCCAACCAGGGCCCAATACAACTCTCACTCAGAAATGGTGAAAACAGTGGTCCAGATCGGCGCCGAACCTCCAGTTCGGCACCGAACCTCCACTACAGGGTCGGCGTCGAGTCTCCAGTTCACCCCCCACAGACCCGGACTCCTCGTATCCGATGAGCGACTATGGCCCTCGGTCTCCGATCCCCGACAGCCCTCCAAGCCGTCCTACCATCCTGGTATAGAAGGAAGACGACTTGGCGCAGCCCAGGCCCTCAGATCCTCCCAGGAGCACAGGAGCCCCATGATCTGCCCTGTCAACTCCAAATACCACCCAGGGTTTTGCCACGTCAGCCCTATACCACTCCTGGTATTGCCACGTCAGCCCTAAACCCCCTGGGCCCTCTGCCACGTCAGGCCCATGGGCTTTCGGGTCCAGACCCGGCCCCCAAACGGAACCAAACCCGGTTGGGGTTCTCTATAAATACTAGACCCTCACCCACCTGTTGGAGGTAATCAATCTTTTTCCACTTAAATTCACCTAGTTATTGCTACTCTCTCACAGAGACTGACTAGATCGTCGGAGGGTCCGCCACCGGGACAAACCCCGGTGTCTCAGGACCGTCTGCAGGTACACAAGACCTCGGATCCGAATAACCTGATCCGAGCCCAGATCTCCGAATCACCCTGAGGTCGCCACAAGTTCCGCCCGGTCAGCCAAGGGTCGTCAAACGAGCAGCATTCTCCTTCAAATACAAATTGAGTCCGAACTCACACCTGGTGCATCCACACGTCTCCCAAAAATAAACCGCATCAACTTGCTTAGGCCATCTCCAATCCACAACACTATATACTAAAATAATTTTAAAATTACATCAAACAATAACTTTATCTACAACCCATAACACCATTTCTAATACTTAAAAAGAATATTGTCTGAATATTCTTTTCTATCTACTTTTTATATAACTTTTTACTAAAATCCTAATTTTTTTCTATTTCATCAATTTACCACATACAAATTTTTATTATGTATTAATCATATGATAATTTTCATAATTATTCAAAAATTTAAACAAATATCATGAGTAAATTATATTTTATTATATAAAATGCAAAAAATTAACATATTATTATAAAACAAATGATCTAAAATGAAAAATCTAAAACTATTAGACCAACATAAAATATAGAACACTTTTAAAATAGTAAAATTGGCAAAAACACAAACCTATAACTAAGACAATTGTGACCAAAACATACAATTATCTAAAACTATGAGACTTTTTTACAAAATGTACAATTAAAAAAATAAAATAAAATGGTATTGATGAACAGTGCCACATCGGAATTGGTGCACACTGTTCACTAGCACCAAAAACACCATTTTTGGCACTGGAAATGGCGCTCGATTGGAGCTCCATCCAGCACCAAAAATAGCGTTTTGCGCCAAAATGGCGCTAGGTTGGAGTTGGTCTTAATATCAACCGTCGTAAAATGGTCAAAACTAATTACATTACTTATTATTAATATCAAATATGCTTCAATTAAGCTAATTAGAATAGATTCCATTTAAATGAAATTTAATAACCTAAATGAGAGATTGTTTCATGAATTTTTTGGTAAGTTTTCTTTATAAAAAGTACCTCTTACAACAACTTATTTTTTGGGTAAGTTTTTTTTATTTATAAAAAGCACCCCTTTCAAAATGCTTAAAGAATTGTGCAATGTCAGGATCAGACTTTAAATATGCATTTAGGTCTGCATTTAAACTCTCACCAAGTTAAGTACTTTGACATTATTTTTCATATATACTTTGGTCCATTTTTCTTTGACCTTATAAGTGGACGGTTGATATTAAATACGTGCACCATTCTTTTATATTTTGAGAGTGTAGAGGATTCGAATCCATTTTTCAAATATCCAACATACAGAAACATAGAAAGAGGCCAACACACACAACAACAGAAGGAAATTGTTTTTATAAAAAACCAATTTTGTTTCCTATTTAAATCAAGAAATCTGCTTGCATTTTTTTCGCTCACTTTATTCCTTTCTTTGTTAAAATTAAAATTTTCTGTGAAGTGTTCTTTATGAAATTATTTTTTTTGCCCCATGAATTATAACAAGAAATCTATCTAAAAATCGAAATTATAATACGGATTGAAACCAAAATACAGCAAGTCACCTTTTTATAAGGCTCTTGTCAGTAACTTTTACCAAATTCAATGAATCAAACAAACAAAAAAAATTGGAAGCTAGGGCTCCAACTGAGGATTCATGATTAGAAATGTATTCGAACAAATTTGAGTGGATAAATCAAAATTTTACGTAAGGTTAAGGCTTAATGATCCAGTTGAGGAATGTTTTTTTTATAAAAAAATTAAATTTAGCCTTTAGAGTTAATGGTTAAGGGTTGGAGTGGAAGAAAGGAGAAAATGGGTTATGGGTACATTGGTATAAATATCCAAAATCCGGATCCGACCTGGACCCAGCATTGGACCGGAACCAACCCGGCCTATCCGGATTCTAAAATGGAACCCGTTGTACTTTCGGGTTCGGGTCCTGGTCCGGATCCGGATCCGCTCAAAAGTGACCCGACCCGGACACAGACCAGTTAAAAAAATCCAAAAAATCAACATAAAAATAAATATTCTATCCTCTCCTTTCTCCTCAATTCTAAATATTCCTCTTCCAAACTCAAAACTTATACTTTTTTCTTCTCTCCTCTATTCTAAATCTTCAATACGCCGCCTCCGCTCGCCACTCACACTCCCGTTCCTACCCGAACGGGTAGGAATATTTTAATTGGACCCGGATCCGGAACTCACGGGTCCGGGTCCAATTTTTGGACCCATAGAAGACCGGGTCCGTGTAGTGAAGGACCTGATCCGACCCGACCCAATACCAATGCTAGTTATGGGCAGTGCACATTGTGTTATCTACAAAATTCTCTACCGTTTATCATCTCCAAACTCGAGTTATGCAACAATCATGGTAAAGAGATAGAGAGAGCAACAAGTACAGAATTTGCACAAATTTATGTAAAGAACATTGTATTCAAATAATAATTGACAAGTATTTTTCGCTTGCTATGCACGTTTCCATAAAAAATTGAAGTTAAACGCGCGATAAATGTAAGTCAACAGAAAATAGCACGTGTGATAAATATCTTAATTTTAAAAAAATGAAGCTAAACGGACAATACACGTATTTTTTAAAAATTAAGAAAAAAACTTTCATCTGTACGTGTGATGCACGTGTTGAAAAATATATTTGGAGTTGCACGTGCAATGCACATGTTTCTTTGGTGACATAGTGAGGACTCGAACCTGAGATCTTCTTCATATTAGTTATGCGCATGCCCTGCATGTGTTGGTAGATTGACAAATGACACTAAGTCCTTCTCCCATTATAATATTCATTATAATATTAGAGAATTAGAGATTAGAGATTATACCATAAAAATAAAGTGGCAAAATTTCTTTATCCTCTCTTTTTTTTTAGGGTTGTTTCTTCTTTCGACTCCCACCTCCAGTTATGAACTTACCTTGTTTGCCACATACTAACCTATAGAAGCAGGGTATTTAGAGGTTTTTGATCTACCGATACTTTGGTGATCCAACGACGAGTTGTTATGGAGTGGTGGGATTAGACTTTCCAATGACTTTGGCAGTCAGCGAAAAATCATAACGTTGTCTCGTTGGGATTAGGGCGTGGAAGTGGAAGAGAGGAGGCGACGAGTTACGTGCAGTGAATGTAGTGTTGAGTTGTCTACAAATTATTATCAATAACAGAGATATTTACTATATACTTGCTCTTTCTACCCTTAATAATCCCTGACTGTAGTTGTGCAAAAATCATAGCAAACAGAGAGACATAAAGTAAAGAACTTGTCTAAATTCAGATAAAGAGCATTGTATCCAAACCAAAAATTAGTTAATACAAAAAAAGTTAACGAGGTTCAACACAAAAAAGTTTCAAAACATTAGCAGCGATCTCAAGAAAACGAGCCACATCTTGACTAGTCCGGCTACCTCAACTTGGGACAATGGTTTCAAAGCAATACAGCCCGTCAAACTCCGGGGCAAACCTAGTCCTCAACCCTCTTTGCGGTTGTTGTTGCTGCTGCTGCTGCTGCATGGAATTCCCATCTCCCTCGTCGCAACTACTTCTGCTGTTAACTTTCTTCTCGCAGTCGTTCTGCTTGGTGGCCATGTTAGATTTTATATTCATCCGTGATTTGGCTGAAATATCAGAAGGGGCAGAACTCAGGATTGACATTGCCAAGAGAAAGTCCATATGTTGTTAACAGATAAAGGAAGAAAATAAAAGATGTTGTCAAAAGCTTTTGAGAATTTCTTGTTGTGTAGTTTGGGGATGCAATGAAATTGGTATATATTATATATAGGGGAAAGAGAGGAGAATTCCGGATGAGACTAGAAGTTGGTAGTAGGAGTAGAGTAGGAGTAGGAGTACGGGTGGAGAAGTTGGGTGGAAACTTGAAAAGAAAGGGTTCATATTAATCATATATATACTTAGTTTCAAAGAAATCAAATTCAAATCTTTGATAAGGTTAGACTTCAAAGTTTCTACTCCTATGTTTAGCTTAACAGTTTATTTTATTATTATTTTTTTAAGAAAATGTAAAGTATGACCACCATATTTCATTAATAAGGGATTAGTAAAACAAACTCAGAATACCGAGCCAAATATAAGGTACCAACAGAAAAATAAAACATGAAGCAACATCACCCGTACAAATAATAAATTCCTCCAAGCAACATGTTTAGGTTAACAAGTTGGGAAGCCACTTTCAGATTTGCATATAACTAATAATTTGCTCGTGTAATATACTCTTTTGTATTCTTAAGCTCATACTCCAAATTACCTCAACGACACCAATATTTATTTTATATTTTATAATTAATCATATTGTAAATAAATTTGAATTTTGAAGTTATTGTAATAACTGACAATAATTAAATCTCTACTACTATAATGAAAAAAGGCCTTAGTGTAATTTGTCCTTCTACCAACCCGTGCAACACACGTGCCTGAATTTTTACTTTAAAAAATATATTTATTAAGCCGTGCAACGCACGTGTAAATTACTAGTAATAAGTAATTATAGATTATAACTACAAGTAAAAAGTGTACGGTCTATATTAAAATTAAGTTTGAATTAAGTTAGATTGTTTACAAATTATACAAGTCCAACAACTCTATCTCTAATATTATAATGAGAGAGTTGGGGTTGTTATTTGTAGACAACCTGTAATTTGTAGACATTTATTCAATCATCTAATCTCAACCATTTAATTTTAAGTGAGAGTTATATTAACCATTCGTTTACTTAACTGTTGTTAGTTACCATAATACCAGCATAGTTTAAATTTATTGATGATATAATTATTTACAAAAGTGAAACTCATATAAAATAAAAGTTTGGATCACTATGGGCAATTTGTAAAGAGTATGTTGAGTAAAAGGAGATTTCAGATTCGAGGCCAGATTACATCATATTATTTACTATATACAAAAAAAAAAAAAAAAAAAAAAAAGAACGTGCATTGTACGTGCACGTGCAGATACTAGTGATACAGTAGTAGAGATGTTTGACCATGACTTTTCTATTAGTGTTTGAACCTCTTACTCCTACCGTCCTACTGTGTCAAACCCTCTAATGGGTCGCCCTCCTCTACTTGCTCCTCCTCCTCTACTTGCTCCTCCTCTGCTTCTTCAACAACGGTACGACGCGGTGGTTTACTTGCGACTTTCTTGAATCGTCTTTGGCGTGTATTAGTCCGATGTGCGGGAGTGTTTAAGATTGCATCCAAGGTCGCCCCCTCCCCCACAGCATCGGCCTGAGCTCGACAGGATGTCAGCATTTCGCGTGCGAAGTCCTTCACCGCATCGGCCACATTGCTACTCAATACCGCTGCACATTTCCTGCCCATACTCCAAGTCTGGGCCATCTACAAAATATAATATATTGTTTTTTGTAGTTAGAGTTCAAAAAAAAATAAAAGACTTATAAATTTCGATAAAACTTACAATCGTGCGAAGAGCCGACGCCTTCGGTTGAAACATCGGCAAATGCATGGAGTGCACATCTACCGGTTCTGCCGCCGGTCGACGTATAGGCATCACCACACCGGCTGGAGTCGGTCCTGTCGGAGAGATGTACCGCCTTGTCATCCTCCGATACCAATTCATGTAGTTCGCGTGGTCTGCTAATTGGAATGGAGGAATGTCGCGGATTATTTCATCAAATCTTTGGAGGTTCCATCTCTCGACATAGGTGGAGAAGCTTTCCGCCCAATTGTGACCTGGCGTACGACCCATTCCGGTAATTTTATGGAGATCAGCATTGAAGGGCACAGCTACTGGTATCGACTGCTGGAGACCAAACTGCCGTAGTACTCTGCTAACAAAATACAACTCGACAGTGCTGAAGTTAATGAGCGGTGCTTTGGTCAGCCAAAGGTCTCGCCTATACAAGGCACTGGGCGGTAATCGTGCTAGACGCTCCTCCGTGTAGGGCATCCATACAACGCAGTTGTCTGCCAACCTGTCCAACTCATCACGGTAGTAGGTCAGGCATCTGTTCGGGTTGGCAGTCCAAGTTAGGTTACCCGACCAGTACACACCTAGAGGAGGAAGCATGTACGGGTCTTCAGGGAGGTTGATCCAGCTGGGTGATTGTTTTTTAACTACGGGACGCCCAACATGGATACGCTCCCAGCTCCACACTTGAAGCAAAATCATCGGGCCATTCATCTGCACGGACCCGAGGGCACACAGGCACAAACTCCTGTAGAGGGCTGCTAGGGCGGCGCTACCCCAACTATACTGGCCGACTCGTCCAAGGTCGGCAATAAGCGGGAGGTACATGAGGGGAACGGAATGACCACTTGAGTTAGAGAATAGTACCCCTCCAAATAGAGTAAGGATGTACGCCCTGCAGTACATCTGGACCTCCTCTTCGGTCGAATCATCTGTCAATTTATCTTTAAATTTTTCCTTCAACCACTTCAGACGAATTTGTTTCCCAACTACTGCACCTGTCTCCACTTGGACGCCTAGGTATTCTTCTACTAAGTATGCCGCGTTGAAGTCCATGGAACCGGTCACCGCCTGCCCATCTACCGGGAGGCCTGTGATGACTGAAACGTCCTGCAACGTAACAGTCATCTCCCCAGCTGTCAAGTGGAAACTATGGGTCTTAGGACGCCATCTCTCCAGGAGTGCTGTCAGTAGAGGCCGATCGCACTTGATGCCGCTCATCAGTGCGATGCCATATAGGCCGCAATCCCGTAGTATTTGGTGAATCCGTGGGTGCATAGGGAGAGGATGCCCCCCACGGAAGGTACACTCTTTCGAATCCCCCTCCCACACATCTCTGGAGCAATGGTGCGACTGACAAGTTAGAAGACTGGGGTCGAGTGGACCTGGACCAACAAGCGGAACCGTAGATGAAGGAGGGGCAGGCGACGAAGTACCAGGCACATTTTGGTTTGTTGGGACCTGCAAAACACCAGTTACGTCAGCAAATAAATATAACAATCAATTTTATGACAGTGAAACAAATCGAATGCAAAAAAAAATATAACTTACATTAGTTTGTTCGTTGCCACCACGTCGACCACCACCACCACCACGTCCACCACCACGTCCACTACGTGGTGGTTGGCCAAAAGAGACACGTGGTCCATCCCCACGATTGACTCTACTACTACTGCCAGCCTCCGCACGTCCCTTATTCCGTGCCATTTATTCAAAAAAAAGAGTATCCTACAATGATGAACGAGTAATCATTATTAACAGTACCAAAATTATTGTAGCAATTTAAATAAACACGGAAGCAAAAGAGACAGCTGACAAATTATCCTAATCTATAGGTGGATATATTATCCTAATTTTACTCAAAACATCTACAACTGACAAATACAACTCACATATCCTAAATTCAAATAGTTGGTCTGTGAATTACAGTAAAAATATAATTAGAATTGCAGTAAATTTCTCCTCATTACAAATCCCAACTATATACTTATAATTGCAGTAAATTTATACTGATCACAAATCCCAAAGTCACAACTCTCAAATACAACTCACAAAAACAACTCACATATGCACAAATCTACAATTCTTTTTTTAAGTAAAATAAAAAATTGAATTCTAGAATCGTTCAGATCCCAAATTACACTTTCACAAAATCACATATGCACAATTGAACTTTTACTCACATATGCACATATGCACAAATACTACTCGCATACGCACAATTACACTTTTACTCACAAATCCCCAAATTCTACACACATTACAGACAAATCGTTCAAATCAAAGATATAGAGTTATATATTCAGGAAATCGTTCACAAATTCTACACACACCACCACATATTACACACAATATATATACAACATTAGCAAATATTGAGTTCTAGAAATATACCTCAAGCTTCACGCAAGAATTTAACCACCGCAAACACCACAAACCACCGCAATCACCACCGAATCGCGAGCGTCACCGACCTCAAACCCTTCTTCTTCAATCGACCGAAATCACCCAAAATTTCGAAAATAAAACTCAAGCACAACGTGAGAAACTAGATGGGGATGAGAAAGCGAAGATTTTAGGAGCTAATTGACGGCTAATTTGATGAAATAGGAAAGAAATCGCAGGTTTCGAGCGATGGGTTAGGGTTTTTCGAAAGCGAGTCTTGAAGAAGATAGAGAGAAGTGAGATCTGTTTTGGGGGCGGGGGTTTAAGTCCCAATCGACACTCGCTTTTTGAAAAAGCGAGTGTGGTATAATTACCCCCGCTTTTTCAAAAAGCGAGTGTTGGTCTGCAAAGAAGCCCAAGACTCGCTTTTGGAAAAAGCGAGTTTGGTACAAACTATCCCGCTTTTTCCAAAAGCGAGTCTCAGGTTTCCAATTTTCTGAAACCCAAGACTCGCTTTTTGAAAAAGCGCGAGGGTTTGTACCAAACCCGCTTTCTCAAAAAGCGAGTAGGGCGTTTGTGGAAATAAAAAAAAAAGAGGTCGTTTGTGGCAATACTTTTGCAAAAAGGGTCAATTTGGGAAAAAATTCCCTACTGTTCAGAATCATTAAAGACCAGTCAAGAGGAAAAAAGAAATCCAGAGTTGAACCTTTTCTGAAGGTCCTGTTTTTTTTGTTAAGATTTAATATTTTCTCGAATATACTTTTTTGGCCAAAGTTTGCTACACTTAATTCAATAAAGTTTGCTAAACACCCATTATGCCAGAGTGCAATTAAGTTTGTTATGTTAAAATCGTGGAATTAAATAGTTACTCACCCACTTGTTATTCTTTGGTGAATTTGGTAAAATAAATCGACTTATAACAAATAGAATAAAAATAAAAAGAAGAATAAAGTAGATTCTTCAAAGTCAATATTCAATTAGATACTAAGAGAATTACACGATATGTCTCTTAATTTGTTATTTTTTCTCTCAGATTACAATAATCTCTCGGTTAGCATTGGTATAAATATCTGAAACCCGGACCCGACCCGGACCCGGCAATGGACCGGAACCGACCCGGCCTATCCGGGTCCGGGTCTTAAAATGGGACCCGTTGTACTTTCGGATCCAGGTCCGGGTCCGAGTCCGCTCAAAAGAGACTCGATCCGGACCCCGACCCAGACCCGTTGAAAAAAATCCAAAAACTCAACATAAAAATAAACTCTATCCTCATCCCTCCCCTCATTCCTTCCCAATTCTAAATCTTCATCTTCCAAACTCAAAACTCATACCTTTTTCTTCTCTCCTCTATTCTAAATCCTCAACTCACCGTCTCTGCTCGCCGCTCACACTACTGCTCCTACCCGAACGAGTAAGAATATTTTAATAGGACCCGAACTCGGAACTGGACCCGGTTCTCACGGGTCCGGGTCCGGGTCCATTTTTTGGACCCGTAGGGCACCGGGTTCGGGTCCGGATCCGGGTAGTGAAGGACTCGACCCGACCCGACCCGATACCAATGCTACTCTTAGTTAGATAGCTAACTCTTAGTTCTTTCCATTAGCACTTTTCAGAGCTTACTTAGATACAATATATAGAATTTTTTTTATAAGACACTTTTCGAAACTATTTGTAGAAAGTGGTTAGTTGCCAAAGTATTTACGCTCATGGACTTAACAACAAAACTCGTCGTTCCCAACGGCGAGTTTAGTTGTTTCATGCTAGCCGTTGGGACACGGCAAATTTAGTGCTATTTTTTTTGAGAAACTCGATGTTCCCAACGGCGGGTTTAGTTCTAATTTTCAATGAAGAATCGTTGTTTCCAACGGCGAGGACATTTACTCTAGACTCGTTGTTGGAAGCGGCGATAATATAGAAAATTTTATAGAGAGTGAAATATTCTATTGGATTTAGTGAATTTTCGAAAAAAACTCCATTTTTTTAAAACTAAACTCGTCATTCTCAATAGCGAATCTAGTGTAAATGTCCTCGCCGTTGGGAACGAGTTGTCATTGAGAGTTTTGAACTAAACTCACTGTTCCCAGCAGCGAGTCTAGTATAAATATCATTGCCATTGGGAACAGCGAGGTTTCTTTGAAAATTTTGAACTAGAAAATAGCACTAAACATATTGTGTCCCAACGGCGATGATGAAATAACTAAATTTGCTGTTGGGAACGACAAATTTAGTTATTGAGTTCATAAGTGCAAATACTTTGACAACTGTCCTATAAGTATAAATAGTTTCGAAAATTGGCATATAAAAAAAATTATAATACATTGCAAAATTTGGCGTTCTGAGAGGCAAAACAATACCAACTTCCTAAAAAAATTTCTATTGCAAACCATTGATTCCATTGATAAGATGGAAGAGTTAGGCCCTTTATCTGAGTCTTGCCGATCAGAACGCCGTGCTTGCAAGCATGATTACGCGGACATCCTTCGCCAGGACCACATTAAATGGGCTCAGAGAGCTCGTGTTAACTGGATGAAGGAGGGTGACGCGAATACTGCTTTCTTTCATAACTTCGCTTCCCATAGACAACGTTGCAATCGCATTTGGTCCATCTCTGTTCAGGGTGTGGATCTGACTTCCGATGAATCCATCCACCGGGAATTCCTTTCTTTCTACAAAAATCTCATTGGTTCAAAGAAGAATCGTTTGATTGAGCTTGATTGGGTCCAACTTTATGGTCCCCAACAGTATGATCTTTCCTCTCTCGAAGCCCCTTTCACCATTGAAGAGATTAAATCGGCAATTTTTGCTTTAAAAAGTGACTCGGCCCCAGGGCCTGACGGTTTTCCAGCTTTCTTTTTTCAAAAATTTTGGGATCTGCTTAAGGCAGACCTTCTCAAAATATTTCAAGACCTTCACCAAGGGCTCTTTTCTTTTGACCGTATTAATTACGCCCACATTGTTCTCATCCCGAAGTTGATTGGGGCTCATCTGGTCTCTGAATTCAGACCTATCAGTCTCATCAACACTTCTTTCAAAATAATTATGAAAGTTTTTTCCTCTAGATTGAGTGCTATCATCTCTCCCATGATCGATTCAGCCCAGTCAGGTTTTATCAAAGACCATTTTATTCTTGACAGTGTTGCGTCGGCTCAGGAGATCATTTCTTATTGTCATAGATCCCATTCGGAGGGTATCCTCCTTAAGCTAGACTTTCAAAAAGCCTACGACAATGTCAATTGGGACTTCCTCTTAGACATTCTCATTTATCGAGGTTTCGGTCCCAAATGGATTGCTTGGATCAAATCCAGCTTATACTCTGGTACCTCATCTATTTTTATAAACGGATCGGAAGGTCACAAATTCAAAATCAGATGTGGGCTCCGTCAAGGAGACCCACTATCTTCGCTACTTTTTTCTCTTGTAGCAGATGTTTTTAGCAAACTCCTCCGGAATGCTTGGAACTTGAATATGATTGAAGGTCTCGGCAGCTCCCCAGTTTTTAAGGGAGTGCTCAATCTTCAATACGCGGACGATACTATTATTTTCACCAAACCAAACACCCACTCTCTTCGTAATCTCAAACTTATACTTTACTGTTTTGAAATGACCTCCGGTTTATCGATTAATTTTCAAAAATCTTCCGTTCTCTGGTTGGGTGGATCTCCCAATCGTCAAGTGGAGGTGTCCAATTTTTTTAACTGCCCTGTCGCTTCATTTCCGATCGCTTATCCTGGCATTCCCCTTCGATGGGGTAAGCTGCACAGATCGGATTGGCTTCCTCTTATTGATAAAGTTGAGGCCAGATTCAATGTCTGGTCAGGGAAACTTATTTCTAGAGGTGGCAGGCTCACTCTTATTAACTCAGTGATTTCGGCCATGCCTCTTTATCTTATGTCTTTCTACTATTTACCCTCCTGGGTGATCAAAAGAATTGATCAGATTAGAAGTAATTTCTTTTGGAGTGGTTCTTCTTCCTTTAAACCCGGATCCCACCTGTGTCAATGGAAATTGATCTGCACCTCCAAGGAGGAAGGGGGTCTTGGTGTTTTGGACATTCGTCATCACAACATCGCTCTTTTAGGTAAATGGTTGTGGAAACTCCATAACTTTGAGCATTCACCATGGGTTAGGTGCGTTAAAGGCTATCTTTCCTCCTCCTCCAAATGGTGGGAGTTTCCCGAGGCGACTTATCGCCACGCATCCCCCTTTTGGAAGGGTATTTGGAAAGCTGCTCCTGCTTTTCAGTGTAGTATTTTTCGTAAATGCTATGACGGATCTAGAGCCAAATTATGGACTGATTTGTGGATTGGCAATTCCACGCTAGCCACGGCATTCCCTTCTCTCTTTGTTTTGGCAGTCTATTTTACGGCAACTGTCGAGGACTCTTATGCCCTCATTGACAATACTCGTTTCTGGTTTATTCCTTTCATAACCGATCTTCCCCCTACGTTAGCTGAGGACTTTGATGAGCTCATCTCATCTCTCAATAATTATGAATGGAAGTCAACCGAGAGCATCGGTAGGCGCTGGTCGGTAGCAGGCACTTTCTCAGTCAAATCTTTTTATAGCTTCCTTAATTCGAGGGGAGTTCGTTCTCCGGTGGCTAAATTTTTCTGGGATTTTTGGGCTCCCCTTAAGGTGAAAATCAATTCTTGGCTTGCCTTTAATAACAAGTTACTCATCGTTGAAGTTCTTAATAAAAGAAATTTAGCCTGGGGTCAGCGCTGTGCGCTGTGCGATCAGCAGGCTGAAGATGTTAACCACCTCTTTATCCATTGCCCCATTAGCTTACCATTGTGGAAGATCTCCTCTCTGGCTTGGGATACTGGATATATTCCTCCAGATTTAGTCTCTTGCTGGGAGGCTAAGCCTTCGAACTCATCGTACCGTAAAGTTTGGACCTTGTCGATTCATATTATTATTTGGATTATTTGGAAAGAGAGGAATTCCATTTTGTTCCAACATCGTAGATCCTCGAGAGCTGCGATGATAGAAGAGTTCTTTTTCCTTTTCAATCTCTGGTCGTCAGAGTTGAAACCCACTGTATTGGTCTCTGCTGCTAATCTTAAATTAAAAGAAGCTTATCTTTGTCTTCGTACACTTCAAAGCTTATAATTTGCCTGGGTTTTAATGGTTTTATTATTATCTTATTCTTTCTCTTAACCTTTCTTTTGCAGGCTTGAATCTTCCTATAGTGTGCTGCTGCCAGTTCAGTTTTTTTTGACTCTCTCGGTGTGCAGGTTCCTCTTCTGAGGCTGCTTCCTGGGGTTCTGGTTTTTTGGTCTTGACTGCACTGGCAGTGGGTGTTTTTACTATCACTCTTCTTAACATGCACTAATGGTCCTCTTTTGATTCTGATGTTTTCTATCATCAGCTTTCTTAGCTGTTTATGTAGCTTGCCCTGTTGGGTGTTTTGTTAATCAGATGAGCTATTATGCTCTAGGATTTAGGCATCTGGTTTTTGAGAGGACTATGTTTTCTCTTCTTGCTCAGTGCATTGCTGATGTTTAGCTGTGACTTTTGTTTCAATTATTAACTTTGGTCACTCTATGTATGATGATTACTGCCTGATCTATGATCCGTTTCTTCTGCGTTTTATTTAGCCTTTACTTCTTCTGAGTTGGCTATTGATTCTGAGCTGCGGCTTCTTTTTTCTTCCTCTTCAGTTGCTATCACAGGTTTATTTGTTTGCTTGAGTTATGATTTTAGCTCAGGTGTTCTTCCATCAGTTCGATTGTTGGCTTTATGGGGTGGTGGATCCTGCTTTGTGGATCGCCGTTGCAGCCAACGCTTGGTGGCTTGGGTGTTACCATTGATGCTTTCTCTCTGCGTAGGAGGTGGATGGTGTTCTCATTATTCCGATGCGCGATCTGTTCAGCTAGTGGGCCTGGATCAGAGGCTGCATCGGATTTCTCTTTCGCGTTTCCCTGTTGTATTGTTGTTTTTCTTTTATTGCTGTTATCTTTGTATGTATATTCCATTTTATGGCTTGTAAAATTGACTGTTATTGCTTTTTTATAATGAAATTATGATGGCTGGGGTCGTAAGGCCCTATCCGATTCATCAAAAAAATACATTCTCTTCACAATAAGTACAGGTACCATCTCACCCCCTCCCCCCCCCCCCCCCTCCTCTCTACACTGCACGATTTTTTTTCTCCAAACTATCCCACTTTTTGAAAGTTTTTCCCAAACTGTCCTACTTTTTTTAAAAAAAATTCAAAATGCCTCACTCGCTTTCTGAAAAAGCGAGTGTGGTTAAAACTTTATTGCTTTTTCAGAAAGCGAGTGTGAGGCTTTTGATTTTCGAAAGCCTACACTCCCTTTCTGAAAAACAGATTGGGTTTTAACCACACTCGCTTTTTTCAAAAAGCGAGTATCACTTAGTTCATATCAATTAGTCACTCAGGTTTTATTGGTCAGTGAGTGCGTTTTAGGGCTATTACTATTTATGGGGTTGTTGGGTCTCGGTTCGAATATGGCATTTCCTACTTTTATTTTTTAATTCGTTTTTTTGAGTTTATTGTGAATTAAAAGTTGGAAATAAATATTAGGGTTTTTAACACGTATACCCCTAACAAATATGCTAATATCATATATGCCCTTCAAAAATGTATATTTTCATATATGCCCCTAACAATATGAGCTCAATTTTTATTTACCCCTAAAAGTTACCTCAAACTACGTGTATTTAAAACTTATAAGATTAGTGGCGAATTTGGATATAAAACATGATGAAAAAGATGAAATTATAAAGATGTCCTGTAAATTTGTCCATTTATTAAGAAAACTGAAGAAAAATTGAGAATGATTGATGTATTTCAATCTGTTTTATAGACTGTTTAGTTTATAAAAGTAATAAAAATAAGCTTAACTAGTAGAGGAAGGATATTTCAGCCATTTTACAAAAAATTATTAAACATAACTGTATATTTCATACATTTTTATGTTTTTAAAATAATTTTAAGTTAAAGGGTAACTAGGAGGTTGGATACACATTGTTAGGGGTAAATGTGAAAATACACATTTGTGAGAAGTATATGTGATATTCACATATTTGTTAGGGATATACATATTAAAAACCCAAAATATTATAATTCCTTATCATGTTTCTTTTAAAATGCGTTGCTGTAGAAATTATAAAATAAGAATATAATAATGCGTTGCTGTAGAAATTCATAGAATTAGAGGGAAATTTAAAAGACAGGCTACTAAAAGAAATCGCTAATTAAGAAAATTATAAGTTAGAAAGTAGGGTTACACTGCTAGCTCTCTACACATCAAAAACTTAAACATTAACATGGGTTCAATGCTTTACAACTATTGATGCATTTGTGATGGAAAAACATAAAACATGGTATTTCATTTCAATCATGAAGAAGAAATGGCTCACCAGAAAGAACAGGCTGAACACTGTTGAGTAGAATGGTTAATGCCAACAAAAATGATAAATTGTTAACAGCAGTAAGGATAACTGCACTCGTTGTGAAGATGAGAGCAACCTTATATATGGCGGGAATTCCTTGTGTTGTTGTCTTAAACTCACGGACACAAGCTTCTTGATCATCATTAAAAAAAATTGCTCAAATGCAGGTAAAGACAATTATATTCAAACAATATTAGATAGCTATACTTTTTTTTTTTAATCCTTCTTCTTCTTGGCGGTAAGGAGGTATACAGAAAAAATTGAGAGTCAAAATTACACCATCGATCAAGAATTCCAAAATTGAGTTCCAAAAGGTTAGCAGCAGAGTATGAAGAAATTAGACAAGCTTCATCATAATTAAATTCCCTTCAACCAACCAGCCGCCTCAATTAGAGACGATGGTTTCGAAGCAATTGAGCCCGTCGAACTCCGGCGCAAACCAAGTCCTCGATCCTTTTAATTGTTGTTGTTGCTGCTGCTTGGAATTGCCTTCTCCTTGTCCACAATTGCTTTTGCAGTTAACTTTCTTGTCATCCTCCTTCTTCTTGGCCGAGGTAAATGTAATGTTCATCCATGATTTTCCTGACATTGACAACACAAACTCCATATTATATATATATATATATATATATATATATATATATTATTACTGGGACACTCGTTAGGTAAAAAACTCTTTTGAAAATTTCTTGTTAGGTAGATTGCTGATTTTGGCGAATTGAGGATGCAATGCAAGGGATTATTAGGATATATAGAGAAAGAGAGAGAGGAGGGGAGTTGTTTTGGGAAAGAGGAGTCCAGATAAGACTGGGACTTGGTGGGGAGAAGTTGGGTGGGAAAGAAAAAGGGAATAATTCAAAAAAGAAAACCTTGGTTTCAATGAGGAAGTCAAATTTTAGAACTTGGCCTTCAATGATCTGAGGAAGTTTCCACTGAGGTTTAGGATTAACAGTTGGTTGGGAGGCCATGTAGAAACTTCTAGATTTGTTTTTATTAGTGCAAAATTCAATTTTGCCCTTCGGTTGACCGTGATATATATTTTTAGCTCTTTTGATACATCTTGTTGGACATTTCCTTTAGGCTCTGCTTGGTATTACTGTAAAAGGAAATTGCTTTTACAAGTATGTGCTAGTATCACAATAGACGGAGTTAGTGTGGTATAGCTATTAGCAAGGCGTAGAGCAGTTGCGTGCAATATCACGGGAACGTTCTTGGGACACTTCTACTTATGACTTGGCTTTTGAGTAAGGATGGTACCGTAGAGATGGCCCGACCTGTAGGTCCGCTAATGTAAAGCGAGGAGTTGAGTCTGAACTGGCAAACCAAAGTCACTTTCGTAACCATACTTTCCAGTTTCAGCAATGAAGGCCCGCAGCAATCAAGGAAAAGGAGATTCTTCCCCACTAGCTCAAATTGAATAACGAACTACTGCATTCACCGCTCCGTGGGCTACTTGCTCTGTTGTTTTCTCGAAACTAATGTAAATAATGTATTAAACATTTTTGTAGATTGAGTCGGGAAGTATTTATCTGGTGAGATCGACCATGGCATCTAAGTGTGGGCTTAGGTTCACCTACTTTTGCCCTAGTGGGAGTCCGTTGCCCCTCCACAAGGTGATGCCTGAGTCACCTCAGCCTATCGGCAGTCCACGGGGCTCCTCTTGGGCAGCCACTGTTCTGATTGAAAGACATTTCCTTCTTATATTAAAGAAACAATAAATCGAATAACGAAGACAAGGATCAAAGACATTACAATATGTGCCTGGGTCCAGGAGTGACTCTGACTACTTGTAGTTTATGCATTCACAGATTCAAGAAAGCAACCAAATGAATCTGATGGATGGATGTTTGGCTAATGCTGATTCGATAGCGCCGTCTTCTTCCTTCACAAGGTTGTGCCTTTAATACATGTGAGTGCATGAAGGAGCTCCCTATCCTGTCTTAAAACAGTCTAGGAAGTGGTACGAGATTAGTCTACAACTGTAGAAAAGGCGCCTCATGGCACTTTACCTGAGGGTCCCATTTTCTCGAGTTCTAGTTAAGATTTGTTTAAACAGTTTGGGTTCTTTTAAGTGAGTTGTTAGCTCTTTGTCTTGTTCCGGTGCTTTCCCTAGCAGGAGTCCGGTGCCCCTCCACAAGGTGATGCCCAAGTCGCCCCAGCCTATCGGCAGTCCACAGGGGTCCTCTTGGGCAGCCGCTTGTAGTCGCCCCAGCCTATCGGCAAGCCAAGGGAATAAGTTGCTAATCGAGAATGGGTTGTTGTTAAGCCTGTTTTTTACTATCCTTCCCGCCTTCCCGCACGAAAGGCATAACGGCCTCAGGAATCTAGGAAGAAGCTCCAACCGTGGCAAAGAGCAAATGTGTTAGGAATTTTTTTTGTTTAACTTACAATTTTTTTGTAATATCCCGGTCGGATATTATATTTGTATAAATAACTATTTTTTAAATTAAAATATTTTTATGAAAATTTCTTGGTTTTACTAAATAAAAACTTACCTGTGAATATATCCTAGTGTGTGTGTGTGTGTGTGTGTGTGTGTATATATATATATATATATATATATATATATATATATATGTTGTATCGGTTTTGTGCACTTATACGAAATCCTGTAAAATGCGTTTTTGAGAAAAATGTCTGGAAAATCCCGGACAGATATTTAAAATTAATATTTTATAATTATTTTATTTTTATTTTTAGAATTGAAATATTTTTTGTGGATATTACCCGGTTTTGTTAATAAATATTATCTGTGTGTATATATCAGTCTGTATATATCTATATTGTATCAAATTGGTACCGCAATCTTCCGAGCTGATAATAAAAAATTATTTTATTATTATTTTTGGGATTAATTTATTTTTATACAGATTTTGCGGTTTAACAAACGGAAACTATCGCTATATATATTAATACATACGTATGCGTATTGTACCGATTTCGTACGTTTGTACAAATCATGTAGTATGTGTTTTGGACAAAAATATCTTATTTTTTATGATTAATCAAAATTGAATGGTTAGGATTTGTTTGGAGGCTTAAACCTAGGGTTTAAGATTAATTAGAGATACATAAGAGTTAATAGGTGTATTCTACTAGAAGGCACTCTTCCACCTCACCCCTCCACCTTACCCCCTCGACCTCATACCCTAGTGGCCGGTCAAAATGAATCCAAGGGGCATCTTGCATAAAACCCTAGAACATTTTCACTCTCCCCCTTCTCATTTCTCCTATAAATACCCCTCCCCTTCACCTTTTGTCTCATTTACAAGAAAAAAAATTAGAGATGAAAAGAAAGAGAAGAAACCCTTAAGTGTTCTTCATTTGGGGGTTTTCCAAGAGAATTTCTAAAGGAGCTAGGGAGGAAGGAGAAGATTGCGATCTAGTCCTTCCTACAAAGAATCAAGGTGGGGGTTCTCTACATCTCTTTATGTGTTTCTTTCTCTTTTATTTTTGTTATATGTGAAAAAGAACCAATCTTTAGGGTTAATAATTGTTGTATGTGAAAAAGAACCCATCTTTTGATGTTTAAGTTGTTGTGGATTAAAAAGAACTCATCTTTATGATGTGTGGTTGTGGAAGTATATTTCTAAATAACTTGGACTAAATCTTAAGCATAAAGTGGTTGTAGGAATCAAAATGATCCCATGAGAAAGATGGATGGTAGAGCTTAACCAAAACAACATAAAGGTGTAATCTTTAGACTTTTGTTATGGTTATTTTGCTAAACTAACAACTTGGACTAATTCCTAAGCGTATAAATAGTTGTAGGAATGAAAATGATCCCAGGAAAAAGATGGATGGTAGGACTTAAATAAATGACATAGAGATTATTCTTTAAGACTTTGTTGTGGTTATTTTTGCTAAACAAATAACTTGGACTAAATCTTAAGCATAAAGTGGTTGTAGGGATCAAAATAATTCCATGGAAAAGATGAATGGTGGAACTTAAATAAAATACATAAAGGTTAAACCTTTAACCTTGTTATGATTATTGTTGTTGTTATGGTTATTTTGTTAACACAAATGATAACTTGGACCTAAATCTATGAGCATATAAAGATTAGTGTAGTAAGAATACTTGCTTACCCATTCTAGGGTTGTAGAACTCATCTAGCTATTAAAAGATAAGTCTTTTTGTTGTATGTTGCTCTCTACTTTGTTAAAAAATCAATCTTTACTAGCCCTAGTTCATAAAAAGTTGATCTTGTTATATGTAGGAACTTGTAGGTTGAAGAGAAGTAGGTTTTGTAATATGTAGGATTTGTAAATTTAATGAAGTTATATTTTTGTAATATTTTTAAGACTTGTAATTCATAAGAGTAGTAGTCTTGTAATAGCTAGTAAAGAATCCATGCTTATGATGTAGTAAAGATCCATGCTTGAGGTTTTGTAGAAAAAAGTCCATGCTTGAGTTGTAGTAAAGATCCATGCTTGAGTTGTTGTAGAAAGAAACCCATGCTTAAGTTGTTGTAGAAAAAAACTCATGATTGAGTTGTTGTAGAAAGAAACCCATGCTTAAGTTGTTATAGGTGATTGTAGTAATGAAACCATGCTTGAGTTGTTGTAGAAAGAAACAACTGCTTAAGTTGTTGTAGGTTGTTGAAGTAATGAAACCATGCTTGAGTTGTTGTAGAAAGAAATCCATGCTTGAGTTGTAGTAAAGATCCATGCGTGAGTTTTTGTAGAAAGAAACCCATGCTTTAGTTGTTGTAGAAAGAAACTCATGCTTAAGTTGTTGTAGGTTGTTGTAGTAATGAAACCATGCTTGAGTTGTTGTAGAAAGAAACCCATACTTGAGTTGTTGTAGAAAGAAACTCATGCTTAAGTTGTTATAGGTTATTGTAGTAATGAAACCATGTTTGAGTTGTTGTAGAAAGAAACTCATGCTTAAGTTGTTGTAGGTTGTTGTAGTAATGAAACCATGCTTGAGTTGTTGTAGAAAGAAACCCATGCTTGAGTTGTAGAAAGAAACCCATGCTTGAGTTGTTGTAGAAAGAAACCCATACTCAAGTTGTTGTAGGTTGTTGTAGTAATGAAACCATGCTTGAGTTGTTGTAGAAAGAAACCTATGCTTGAGTTGTGGTAGAAAGAAACCTATGCTTGAGTTTTTGTAGAAAGAAACTCATGCTTAAGTTGTTGAAGGTTGTGGTAGTAATGAAACCATGCTTGAGTTGTTGTAGAAAGAAACCCATGCTTGAGTTATTGTGGTAAAGAACCCATGCTTTAGTCATTGTAGTAGTTCTAGTAAAGAACACATGCTTGAGATATGTAGTTGTTCTAGATTTAAAAGAATCCATACTTGAGATGTATGGTTGTTTTAGATTCAAAAGAATCCATGCTTGAGTTGTATGGTTGTTTTAGATTCAAAAGAATCCATGCATGTTTAAGTTATATATTGTAGTGGTTTTTATTAAATTCTAAAAGGAACCATGAGTTTAGCTTGCATGCTAATCCAATTGAACTATTGAAATGAATCCATGTTCCATATTTGTTCTAGTTTGATTTTTAAGAAGAAACCCATGAACCTAGATCCACGATAGTTCTAGCTCAAATTGGCGAGGAACCCATGCATTTAGGTTCTAGGTGGTTCTAGTTCAACCTTGAGAAAGAACCCATGAACCGAGTCGCATGTTGTCCTAGTTCAAATTTGGGAAAAAGAATCCATGAGTTCTGGTTGTGTATGGTTCTAATTGAAATTGGACCATATAATGTGAACATGTTTCATCTTCAATGTATGGGTAATAATGATTGGGAAAGTCACTAGTCTCATACGTAGCTTATTTGGCTCTTATGTATGTTGTTGTCTCGTACGAAGCTCATTGGGCTCGTATGTAGGTATTGTCTTTAATAGGTAGGCTGTGAGTGGATCCGATGAGATCTTGTGAAGTCTAGGTTAAAACATTGTTAATTGTGTCGACAAATTGTTACACTCTCTAGAAGGGGGACACGTGCAGTGCTTTTTCATTACAAGTTAGAAGCACAGTGACATGTCTCGTTTGTTTGGTTAGAAGAGGGACACATACGGTGCTTTTTCATGACGAGTTGGAAGCACAATGACATGTCTCGCTTGTTTGGTTAGGGTTAGTGACATCGTTAGGGTAGTAACAGTCACTTAACCATTTTTTATCTACTAAATTGCCGAAGGGTGAGAGTTGGTGTTAGGGGTGATACCTTATAATCCAACCTCTCCTATAGGCTGACACTAGGTGGTGTTATTGGGATGTATTTTCTGTCAAAGGGATACGGACGGTGTTTTTTCATAACGAGTTTGGAGCAAGGGATCTGTACCTTGATTGTTAATTCCTGAACTGCCATGATAAGAATGAGAGGTTTTTCTAGGGAAATAGACCCTACGATTCCATCAGGTTCAATGCCTTCTCATGACGAGTTGAGAGCATGGAAGAAGGTTGACGAGTATCTTGTAGTTTGTGTTGGCTTTGAGCGAGGACCGGTTCGCCGGGCAATAGCGAAAAATGGGGACACCACTATTGTACTTCAGTAGCGGAACTAGACCGTACCTGCAACTCATCAGTCATGTAGTATGTGTCAGGAACAGGATGGGTACAAAAAGTAGAATTCATGATGCGGGTTCAAATCCCTATATATGAAGAAACGACTTGATATGGGGCGTATGTAGTATGGGCTGCATACTGTTCTAGAGTCTTGCTTGCATTAGAATAAATGCATCATTGCATTAGTTAATCTTATATTAGATTATAAGTCATAGCATACACTGACACATTAATTATATATACACGTTTCTCTTTTCATCAATCTGTTTGTTTAAAGTAGAGAATCGCTACTAGTCATCAGCCTTAAAGCGTCAGTATATGTACTGACGTCCCCACTTCAATAGGTACTGGATTGCAGAAGTACAAGTACAGGATTCAGGAGGACTCAAGGCAAGAGAAGCAAGGAGTTGATTTTATTTATGTTTTCTGCTGTAAAATATGTTGGTTATTACTATTTCATTTATAACAATTGTTGTAATTTATTTATTTGTTGGAAAGCATCCAAGTGAAGTACCAAGTGTTATTCTTTATTCATTGTACTCTGATGTAAATTGTTGAAAGTTGTAACACTTGGGATTGTAAGGTATTATTGTAACACTGATGTAATGTATTGCAGTTTTATAACATTCAGACCTGTAATACATTTGTGTTGAATATGTAATGCCCCGAATTCCAAATACGACCGAATTCGAAGTTCCACATGATCTTTACACTTCATTTCGTACAATTTTACAAGTAATTTAAAACTTTTATTACAACAGAGACTTTTACATTTATAACACAACAGAAGGTAAAATAAAGTATAATAATGAAAAATAATATACAATTACAACATCTTTAGCATTTAAATATATCAACAATAGCATATCAACTTTATATCTTCATGAAAAATCCAACTCCTGCATAAGAAACTGTGGGCACATCAGTTGTTTACAACCGACGAAAATGTTATACACGGCCATTCTCTCTATGTCGAAGGTATAACGATCTTAATACTTTAACAACCCACAAACTTGAATGCAAATTAAAGATTTAAAATGTGACTACTCTAAACATGTAAGTGTATGCAATGCCTTAATGCCTAATGCAGATATTTTACACTAAGATGATATTGATGCATACTTGTTCGAATTTTATGCATCCCATACTATATAGGCCCGAGGGCAAGCACCTACGTACTTCACAATAAAGGGTTCGATCCTTCGCCATGATAACTACCCAGTAATAAAAAAAAGTTTAGATCATTCCATGAGTACGGATTCCAGTCCCGGAGTCCACCACCCGACTGTTATAACAGACTCCTCGTCATGCGAACATCCCGCAAGTGCTCCTCTAGCCCCGGTATACGTATATACACTAGAGTACGGCAAACTATCCTCCCGACTACGCATAGTCCCGGATTTAAAATAAAAGCTCGTCTCCATCAAAGCAACCACGGTCCTGGAATCCTCCGCCCGACTGGGTCTATAGTCCCTGAATCCTCCGCCCGACTATATAGAGTGCCCCCACTTGCGTTTGCCCAATTAGTGTCATCTTAGTGTAATACTTTAACAAACCACAAACTTGAATGCAAATTAAAGTGTTAAAATGTGACTACTCTAAACATATAAGTGTATGCAATGCCTTAATGCCTAATGCAGATATTTTACACTAAGATGATACTGATGCATACTTGTTCAAATTTTATGCATCTCATACTACATAGGTCCGAGGGCAAGCACCTACGTACTTCACAATAAAGGGTTCGATCCCTCGCCATGATAACTACCCAGTAATAAAACAAAGTTTAGATCATTCCATGAGTACGGATTCCAGTCCCGGAGTCCACTGCCCGGCTGTTATAACAGACTCCTCGTCGTGCGAACATCCCGCAAGTGCCCCTCTAGCCCCGGTATACGTATATACACTGGAGTACGAAAAACTATCTGCCCAACTATGCATAGTCACGGATTTAAAATAAAATCTCATCTCCATCGAAGCAATCACGATCTTGGAATCCTCCGCCCGACTGGGTCTATAGTCCCGGAATCCTCTGCCTGATTATATAGAGTGCCCCACTTATGTTTTCTCAAGTTTACTACATCTTCTCTTAGTGCCTAGTTCTTAAGTTCAAGACATGAATAAATTATCACACCTAGAGTTAGCTTTTCTCCTACCGGACTTAATCACAAATACCAAGATAGCTCCATGGCCATATCTCAAAAATATAACTCAAATCTTTTAATTCAACAATGCCGGTACTCGGGGTCTCATTAAACCTCTAGATTACAACCTTTCATGTACTAGAATTCACGGGTACCCATACCCTTCAATAATCATGTATTAAACTTCATTATATTCATATCTTTAACTTAATCAACCTCATGAAATTCAACTCATTCACTTAATCACAATTCCGTCAAAACAAACAACGTTTCTTTTCATGTACATAGATTCAGTGGCGGAGGCAGTGAAGGCTCAGGGGGGAGCAGCTGCTCTCCCTAGAATTTGGTAGGCCCACTAGTAGACCAAAGTGCAAAACACCTCTGCTCCCCCTCAACTGTGCTTCCGCTCTTCTTTCGGACCAAATCGCTCCCCTTCTTACAAATTCTCGTGACTTTGTTTATGCTCTTTTGAAATTATGGTTAGTTTTTGGTGAAAAAATAGATTTAAATGTACATAATTTGCGGGCTCTATGCTAGTAGAATCTTGGTTTAACACATTTAAGAGCACTAAAACCTATACTATACTACACCGAAGACTTGTCCCCATATTATACCTGTCATTTCGCTCCCGCTGGATAAAAATCCTAGCTCGAGATTCATCCACTTTAAATATTTTTTGCAATTTAATCACACGTAATATATCTCAAATGTAACGCCCCGAATCCCAAATCACTGAATTCGAGATGTTCTACATGATCTTTTCACTTTCTTTGAGTACAATTTTACAAGGAAATTCAAACTTTTCTTTTTACATCAGAGTTTACATCATTCATTACATTTGCATTTGCACAGCGGAAGTAAAAATATACAACATTTATATAAATGTACAACAACAGGATAAAATCTTTATGCATCCATTCCTCTTTACATGTAATTTATCCTGTATACAAAACTGTGGGTACATCAGTTTATTCAACCGACGATAATTATACATGGCCATCCTCTCTATGCCAGAAACAGTATAACGAATCTCATTTCTTAACAAATCACAAACTTGTTCATAATAAGAATATAAATCAAAAGGGAACTCTTAATGATGTCGTGTCGTGATTGTGCACTTAATCCTTAATGCAATTATCTAATTTACATGACACTAATGCGCACTTATTCGGATTCTATGCATCCCATACTACATAGGTCCGAGGGCAAGCCTCTTAATCGTTCTTCATTTTTGTAGGGTTCAATCCCTCGCCATGATTTACTCTACTTCTGTAATTACGGTGAGTATCTTAAATAGTCTATGAGTACAAGCTCGTGCACTGGACCCTGGAGGGGAACCCCACACCATGTCTTGACTCATCAAGCATGCATTCTGTGGCAATTCAAGTCTCCTCCCTGAACACGATCCTCTTGCAGTCACCAAACATCCCACAAGCGTGACTAGAGTCTGATCATTCTGAGTTGCGCCCGCGCCATGTCTTGACTCATCAAGCATGCATTCTGCGGCTCACACACCCGCACCGTAAACTCTAGTTCTCATACTTATGTTTTTCTCTCACTTTCATCACCTCCTCACTATGTACTAAAATTATCAGAATCATGAATAAAATCAAAGCTCTAGAGTTAGCCTCTCCACCAAACCGGACTTATCATTTCATTTACACATGACCAACCTTGGTCTTCTTTTCAATATCATTTCATTTCACTGCCGGGAGAGACTTAGCTACTCTTTTGTTCAATTTCAAATTCACAATTTCCAATTGAGCACTCTCAGCTCATAATTCATTTTAGAGTCTCACAGACTTTCCTATCATGATCTTAGCCTTTCATGTTCATTTAATTCTCAATTCTCATCTATGATTCATTTTACATAAATTCATACAGTCATAAAAAGAGTTCATAGACTTCAATCATAAAGTTCACAACTTCCAACAGCAATAAATAAAATGAAATCTCATACATATCAAAGTCCACTCTGTACAGTCGACTTGGAAGGACACCAGTCGACTCATACAGTCAATACAGATTCATCATAAATACTCGGGAGAGTCGACTGCTGCACACGACCAGTCGGCTGTCCCGCAACTTTTCATGTTCACAAGGTCATCCACGTGACAGTCGACTGTTCATCCACCAGTCGTCTGTCCTGGGATTTTTAACAGCACATTTCTAAGTTCAGCTCAGTCGACTGGCTACACGAACTAAGTCGACTGATCAGTTTCATAATTCAAAACAGAAATTATCTTTCTAACCGTTCTCACATGCACTTTCATCACAGCATACATACATTCATATTTTATAAACACCACACTTCTTACTTATTCAGTAACATTGCAGCATGGAATTTCAAGTTACTAATATGTTCCTTTCTTTAAGGAAAATACTTTAAACATGCATTCCCACTATTCATAACTTTCTTACGAAGATGAATATATAAATCTCGAGTCATTATACTAGGTCAACATAATGGAATATCTCATTTCATGGAATTGCCGATTAATCATACTTAAATCAATGCACCAGTCGGCTGAATACATTATCAGTCGACTGTACCGACAGTTCTTAGTTTTGTAATCATCGCTAGTTCTTTTTCATCCATTCACCTTCCCTCCATCATATGTGTCATAGGGAAATATAAACTTAGTAATCGCACTATTACGTCTATTTGCACACATGTTTATCATCACATCATGAAAATAATTGTCTCGTACCAGTCGATTGGTTCATGCGACAGTCGACTGTACCGACTCATTCGTTCTTATTATCAACAGCAAGCTCAGGCAATTTCCAATACATTGAATTTACTTTTTATAACATGGTAGCAATTATTACGGTATAATTCCTACATTAGAAGTCCTGAGAAACACCCACCTTATTTGACGAAGTAATCGAATCCAGCAAAGTTCCTCAATGCAGTGCAGCACTCCTTGCTCCTTGCTCCTTGTTTCACACCGAAGCCTTCAGAATGCTACTCGGTCCCCCACAGAACAGCACACACACACACAACCCTCAAAAATACTTCTCTTGAAATAATAATCTAGTGTAAAAGAAATAGAGAATGAGAGGGGGTATTTATACATAAATTAGAGTGAGATGGAGGGTTAGGATGCACTAGGGAGTTGGAAGATCAAGGGCTAGGATTCACTAGGGGGTTGTAAAACTACCCACACCTCCAAAGTAACCGCCCATGATCTCACACCCACTCACCACAATCCGGCCAAGCTCTGTGCCTTGTGCACGTGTACATTGAGTGCACGTGCACACACAAACCACTCTACAAAATTTGTACATCAAATACCCGGTGAATAAAAAAAGAAAGGATGCTACACATTACAAGTTGTAGAAAATAATAAAAGGGTTTAATTTCGTGGGCTTAAAATCAGTTGGGCCAAAATAATTATTTTGTAGAAGAGATAAATAAATTAACACTTGGCTTTAGGAAAAATCCTTTATAAAAACAATGCTCTTACTCATCATGTTGAAAATAATAGCCAAAATTATTGCACATGCATACCATATGTAAAAATAAATAATCTTCATATATTAGGAAAATTCGGGGTATTAGATCAAACCACATCAAGTATTTATATATAGTCTCATTAAAGAGAAATCAAGTAACATAACAATCTTTTACTCTTCTTCTATTCAAATAAATGTCATACTCTTAAACCAATATTTTTGAAATCATTAACGCATAATCTATACCAATTTTTACTCTTAATTTCTCACAAATATACATGAAAAATTACGAAACTATTTTTAATAAACTCTAAATCATTTTAGAGAAATATTAGAATTTTCCCAAATTTTTAATTATTTTTAAAACACTCATTTTAATTTAAAAAGACTGAAGCTCCCGCCCATCAGAGTGAGTGCCCAACGCCACCACCGAAAGCCATTAAGTTCATGTGACTTAGATTCATCCACCGAAAGCCATTAAGTTCATGTGACTTTAAAAATCCTAGCTCGAGATTCATCCACTTTAAATATTTTTTGCAATTTAATCACACGTAATATATCTCAAACCACATCAAGTATTTATATATAGTCTCATTAAAGAGAAATCAAGTAACATAGCAATCTTTTACTCTTCTTCTATTCAAATAAATGTCAAACTCTTAAACCAATATTTTTGAAATCATTAACGCATAATCTATACCAATTTTTACTCTTAATTTCTCACAAATATACATGAAAAATTACGAAACTATTTTTAATAAACTCTAAATCATTTTAGAGAAATATTAGAATTTTTCCAAATTTTTAATTGTTTTTAAAACACTCATTTTAATTTAAAAAGACTGAAGCTCCCGCCCATCAGAGTGAGTGCCCAACGCCACCACCGAAAGCCATTAAGTTCATGTGACTTAGATGTCACAACAGCGAACCCAAACCAATACATTCAATGTTTGGCTCTGTGGTTTATTAAAAATCAAACAAGGATAAAAAAAGGGAATACCAAGTTTCGAACCCAGAACCAACACTCATCCCGTGCTACAGTAATAGTACTGTGATGCACTGACTAGCCAATAAGTCCAACCATGACTACTGATACAAAAACAGACTATTATACTTTTGTTCAACCGTATTGTTATTCAATTATCTTCACAAAACTCAATTTTTCATTCGGTCTAATCTTTTATTAGACTGTAATTAATTCATCTAGACTGAATTTACTTGCAACCAGTAACTCATGAATTTTTAACTGATATTTTAGACATTATATCTATATTTCGAATTCATTTTCTCTCATTAATGTACATAAATTGCATTTATTCAATTTAAGCAAAATAATAATTTGTATCTCTTACAACCAATTTGTATGATTCTATTTGTACCAACTTAGACTTCGCTACACATTTATTTTGGCTATAAGGGAAATCTCAACAATAGTCATATAAGTTATCAAATTCGACATTCACAATTTAACAAGCATATTAGTATGATTCATGGCATTAATTCTTTTGTTTAATATTCTTCTTTCTAATTATCATGATGACAACTATCTTTCTTAATCTCAATGAAAATTACTACCATTCATAGCACATACAATACCATTGATCTATTCTACATTTATCACATCAATTTAATCTATACTACTCATTTATCAATTCTAGCATGCATTTCCTAAAATTAGAAAGGAAGAAGATCACCTACCTCTTATGAAGACTTGCAAAACAAAGGTGAAGAGACACAACTCCTAGAGAAACTCTGATTTGCCTCCTCGAATTCCGCACATTAAGAGCAACTTCCAAACCCCAATTCTCGGCCAAGCATCAAGAACAACACTTTCTCTCATTTCATATATGTATTCATATGTACATGAATATATATTTACATATACACTAAATGATGTAATAGCATATAAATGTATATATATATATATATATATAAATGTATATATATATATATATATATATATATATATATATATATATATATATATATATGGAGTAGGTGGAGAAGTATGGGAGTTGCTGGATGGGATGGTTTTGGTTGGCTTTCGGAATGCACAGAGAAGGAAAATAAAGGAGAGAGAATGTGAATGTGAAGGGGATATATGTGCATATATATACATTTATATATATAGATACACACATAAATGAATGGAGAAGCAACATGGGAGTTGAATGATCTGGCTTTCGGCAGAGGTGAAAAGGAGGAAAGGGGATGAGGAAATGGTGTAGGGGCAGGGGTACTTTTATAGGAGCAAATGGAGATAGTTATAATATCTACCTCCGATGAACACCACCCACTCTCCACTCTCCCACTCTCCCACTCTCTAAATTTCAAAGTGCCAATATTTCCCTCCATCAAAGAACAACCCGGTTTTCCCCCCATTTCATGAATACATACATGCACGTGCTTGTTCTAGCACACACTTCCTCATTAATTATTTTTAAAAATATAAATTATATATATATATATATATATATATATAATATGTATGTAAAGTTTAGTTTAATTAAAAATTATAATGTTTCATGCAAAAATAAAATAGATACACACATTTTATGAAATTCATTTCGAGAATGGATACGCCCAAATACGCGCACCGAAACAAACACGTGCGTCGCACGTAAAATAACAAAAATACGAAATCGACTTCATCAACGGAAAATTATTAAAATATAATCGAAAACAACATAATAAATATATATATTTATTATATTTTATATATTCCATGACGTAATCACTACGTACATAAAAACACGTGCATTACACGTACAAAATATTTTTATCATAATGGAGAAAATAAACTTACGCTTTATAAAACGAATTCGAATACATAAAATAAATAATTGAGACACAGAAATATCACACGTAGCAGTGAAGAAATACGTAATTGATACGTGCATTACAAACACGTAAAAAACATGTAAAAATATAAAGATTGGAATTTATATTTGAGTTGACTCCACTAGGATAAAAATCAATACGGAAAATGCATAAATAGTCGAAAAATAAAATACGTAGTGAAACACGTTATAAATATTTCCAGTAATGATACAAAATACACGTGCGTAACACACGATGGCAAAATTGTCATTTCCAATTTTGCAGGGTGTTACAGAATAAAAAGTTTTAAATTTTCTTGTTTTTCTGTGTATTTTGGCTAATTGAAGGAAAAGATTGTGGCTTATGTCACGGTTTCCCAGTGTATGAAAATCAGGGCGTTACATTTTTTGGCAAGTACAAATACTTTTTGAAAAGCTAACTCTATCATTTCAGGTACTTTGAAAAAAATACTAATAGTAGCTTTAGAAAAAGTACTCTCGATTAAACACATTTTTTTATTAAATTTGCCGAAATTCTATTTTGAGTCTTAGAAAAATGTTCGGACTCAAAAATATCCTTTAAAAATAATGCTAAACAAAGCCTAAGAGCATCCATAGTCATTTACTATATTTGCCAAATTCCCATTTTTTGAGAAACGATGGTCTGCAGTTATTTGCTATTTTACCATATTTTGACAAAATAACTACAGTGTCTTCTCATATTTGAGAAACGAATTGACGATTCTCAAATTATAGGAGACGGAATATGTTGTTCCGTGCCTTTTTATTTTATTTTAATGATCAGACGGTACATGTTGTACCGTCTGAACACACAAAAAAAATTTGAAAAAATCGGCAAACAGGACATGTTGTCCCGTTTGAAGCCAAAAATGGCTTGGACGTGACAACATGTCCCATCCTAGAATCCAGGGAGCACTAACCATATTAAATTCATCATCTATTACTAATTAATCTCTAATTAGCCTAATTAAGTACCTATTTATTAATTTAATAATTTAAATCTACTACTAATTACTAACTAACTTATTCTAATGTAGTATTAAGATTTTCTTTAAAAAAATTAAAGTGAGACGGGACATGTTGTCTCGTCCGCTTAAAAAAAAATTTGACAAAATTATACCAAAGCACTGTTGCAATGAAATTCTCAATTTGCTATTTTCATTTACCATTTTGCTATATTTTTTGGCAAAAGATTGTGGATGAAATAAGTCGTTAAACATCTGGTTGTGCGACTCTTTTTTAGAACTTTCATTATTATAAAATCTAGTTAAAAGAAAGGAAAATAAAAAATCAATGTAATTACCTATAAAAATAATGCCCAAATGTTGTGGTGGGAGTTCTATGAATTTTAATGTAATGTAATACCTCTTCCACATAGATATTTTTTAATGCAAACAAGTTGGTAGTTTGGGACGTCTCAGTATCCATTGATAGCATAGTGGTAGTGGTGATGACAATGAAAACTGCTCCAATTTAAAGTATTATTCATTGGAGTCCAGTTGTCGCCAGACTAGAGCTTAGACGGCTTTGTACACTTAAACTGGATAAGCTTTTTCGCCGTCCCAGTGCTTAAGACAGTTTTTTTTAAAACTAAGATTGGATAAGCTTGGATAAGTTCATTTAGATATTGGAAATTTATGACACATGTATCGGTGTATTCAATGTGTACGAGCCTGTCTGTATTGGAAATGATACTTCTGTCTACGGCTGCTTAACTCTGTTTTGATCTGACCTCTCTTTGTTTTTATATTATTATGGGTAAAAAAACAAAATAGTCCCTACCCTATGGGCTAAATATAATATGCTCATATAACGTTTGAAAAAATACATTTAACACTTCTTCCGTTAATTTAACCTCATCCGTTAACTTAGAATTATTGAATAACCTTTTTATCCTTACCCTTTCATAATCAAATCTTTTCTTTATTTTTTTTCTTCATTTTTATCAGTTATTTTTTCTCCTGCCACCCTTTCTCCAAGAGCCCCCAGTACAAGATCATCCAACTCACCATCTGCGGAATCTGAGAATTCAACCCTGAGGAGTTCGGTGATCAGCAGCACATTAACCTCGAGAAAACAAATCCATTATCACCACTCAATGTAATCCCATTACTTTTTTCCATTATAACCTTATTTGTTTACTTTTTCCAATTTTTTTGTGTGTGCACATGTCAGTTTTTCATTTCTGGATTTGCCTTTTCATTTCTGGATTTGCCTTCCGTAGTAATTGCCAGAAAGCATATTCGACTAAGAGCATCTGTAGTCGTTTGTCATTTACCCAAATTTTAGAAAAAAAATAAAAAAAGAAACGCTGTAGTCGTTGGCCATTTACCCAAAAAGTGAGTCTGACGTGAATAGTACTTGGCCAAATATAGCAGACGAAATGGCTTTTGCCAAAATATAGCTCACGAGGGATGATCTTTCGTCCGTTTATTGGGACGAAAGATTATCTTTCGTCTGAAACGTCGGACGAGAAACAATACATCGTCCCTCCAAATTCACATACGACGAAGTTGTTGGACGAAAGATTAAATTCCATTCCATTAATTAATTTTTTTTAAAAAAAAAGTGAAGGACGGTAGATAATCTACCGTCCAACACAATTTCGCTAAAGACAAAATCCACGGACGCCACTTCATCCCTCGTCCCGGGTAAAGTGGGGTTTTTTTTTAATATATATTATAAATGTCACATCTCACAGGTGAGTGCTCTACTTTTTTAAAAAAAAATTAAAAACTTCGAACGGAAAATAATCATCCGTCCGTCCTATTCGGATTTCGTAAAAGCCAAATTTTGGCTAACAACGACTACAGAGCGCCGCCATTTTTTCTATTTCTATTTGCCAAATACCTAAAATTTAGGTGTCAACGACTACAGATGCTCTAACTAGACAAATGTACACATTGTTTTTTAATCAAGGTATGAAGACTTGAAGCCTCTGTCCTCCCCTGTGCCATCTGTGCCCAAGTACTAGTGGAGCAGCTACCCGGGCAGTGAAGATTGTTTTGTGAGTGCGAACAAATTTGCCATTGAATCAGTATGATATGAGCGAGAACTGGCTACATCGATTGGGAGGAATTATTTATATGTGTTTTTCAAAAAAAATTTAAATCCGAGGAATTTATCTGTGTTAATTTATAGTAGTGAATTTTAATGAGATGTGAAGAAGAAACTTTTAATTTCGGGCCTTTCATGTGTTGTAATGCAATTGCCGATTTGTCGTCCACTCATCATCGTGTAAAGCTAGTTTGGGATGCAAAATTAAGGAAATAAGTTAATTTGGGGGTGAAAAGACATACAACAGCAGCAGCAACGAGTGCAACTCATTTGCAAACAAGAAAGGGCTACAGAGTATGGATATGGAATACGGAGTATGGATATGTTGCATCGAAAATATATTACAAATCTATTGTCGTCTGGTCCGGTTAGGATACATGGGTTTCACCTAGGCGACCGAAGAAAAAGAATAAAGAAAGAGGAAAAAGAAGAAGATATTTAATTATGAAAGGATAAGGGTAAAAAGGTAATTCAATAATTCTAACTTAACGGATGTGGTTAAGTTAACGGTGGAATGAGTTAAATGTATTTTTCCAAACGGTATATGGGCATATTGTATTGAGCCCAAACATAGGGGGGGGGGTACTTTGTTTTTTGCCCTATTATTATTAGATTTGCTCGTGGACATGTATCTACGGCACGTCTTTGGAACGATACAGTATATGAAAAGCCTTATAAACGGTAAAACAACAATTATGTAGCTCAAATTTGAATAGTATGATAATAATTAGTTGTAAATAAAAGCCCATATTTTCATTATTATGTGTTGAAAAATAATTATAAATGGAGGTGTAAAATCCAACTTCTTAAAACTTTGAGGGTGAAAAATGATAAAATTTAATTATTGAACAGATATTTATTATTTTCAATGTAACATGAGCACTAAAAAAAACATTAAAAATCAGAAAATTTACAAACCTGAAATCTAAAAATCTAAATTTCTGAGTAAATAGAGAGAAAAAGAGAAATATGAAAAAGTGAAAAGAGAAAAGAGAGATAATAATAAAGTAATGAGTTTTTTAAGTTTTGGGGAGAAAAAGATTGGTTTTGAAAGGGAAACTTTTTTGAGGGAAAATATGTTTTGGAATGGTAAATCTGAACCGTTGATTTTGCTTCAATTGAAGGGAAACCACTTGATAGTTTTTTTTCTTCAAATTGTCTTGTATTTTATTATATAGATTTTTATTATTCTCTATTAACAATGTTGTACCTGCAAACCTGCAAGTTCTACAAACACACTCACTCTTATTTTATAATAAGCTATTGGTGAAAATGGAGTTTGAATATCCAATCGAGAATCAAGATTAAATCTAGGATTCTCTCTAATTCTTCTATATATATTGTAAACTCCTTCAATATGAGAGTAGAGTAATTCATTGATTTTTTCTCCATTGAAAAAAAGAAACTTGAGAGAGATAATTCTTGGTAAGTAAGTTTAATTCTTTGTATTGAGTGAATCTTTAACTTCTTGAAATCTCTTCTAGTTGAATATCAGATCTCTTTATATCCCCCGGATAAGCAAGCTAACCGGAATAAATTCTCGCTGTGTTTATATTGAATTTATGAATCTACTTGCTTTCTCAATTGATTCGTCTCATCTACTTCGACTTCATCATTGCTTTATTTAGTTCCATTGCAACAACAGGTATTTGTCGACACTCCAGTCCCAACATATAATGCATTGAAATAGCTAGTATCACGTGGCAGATGTTTATAGACATGACATGGCATATCTTTCTCTTCCTGTCCCTAAGAGCATCCACAGTCGTTTGCTATATTTGTCATATATGGCAAATTTGAGAAAGTGGGCTCTGCAGTCATTTTCTATTTTGCCATATTATGGCAAACAAGCTACAGTCGCTTCTCATATTTGAGAAACGAACTGGCGATTCTCATAAAACGGGACATGTTGTCCCCTTTGAAGCCAAAATGGCTTGGACGGGACAACATGTCCCGTCCAGCACATTGGTGGACAATTAGGGGTTAATTAGGTAGCTTATAGTGTAGATTAGGGGTTAATTAGATATTTAATTTAACTATTTTAATATCTAATCAATATTTAATTAACTTAAACATTATTAACTTAACATTTTAAATATTTTTTTTACTCAATGTCCCAGACCATACTTCTTAGACGATACATGTTGTTTCATTTGCTTATTTCGTGAAATTTTTTTAGCAAACGACCACTGAACACATCACCTCTATTTTCTATTTCTATTTATGTCATTTTCTCAAATATGAGAAACACCATTATAGATGCTCTAAGAAATTTAAACATCTAATGTAATTCAAGAATCATGACACAAACATAGAGAATCGCAAGCAAAGAAATTGCTTAAATTCATCTTTAAAAAGAACAAACATTGCATTGCAAACATTAAGTAGTTACACAGAAAGAATTTTTTTTTTTTTGAAGAAAAATGTGAAATATGACCACCCTATTTTATTAATAAGAAATTAACGAAACAAACCCAGAGAACTAGGCCAGAATACAACCTACAGACTGAAAATAAAATATACATGAAGCAACATGACCCGTACAAATAAAAAATCCCTCCAACAGCACTGGAGGGTGGAGCGATAAAAAGCTCGAACCCATAAAATTATATGTACGTCAGTTTAGCTTCGTACACTGCCTTCACGGTACATGTTACACCGAAAGAATTAAGATGTTCAATTTACACCATAAAAAATTCCCAAAATTAGCTTTTAATATTAGCATCCAAGTGTCAAGACATTAAACAAGCCACACAAACGAGAACAATTCCCGTTTGCCGGCCTCGGGCCACCTCAATTTGGGACGATGGTTTCAAAGCAGTTGAGCCCGTCGAACTCCGGTGCAAACCAAGTACTCTTCTTCGACCCTTTTCGCTGTTGTTGCTGCTGCTGCTGCTTCTTGGAATTGCTGTTAACTTTTTCCTTGTAGTCGCCATTCTTTTTGGCCGTGGCAAATTTTGTACCCATCCATGAGTTTCCTGAGATCTCAGAAGGCGTAGAACTCAGGATTGACATCGACAAGAGAAACTCCATATTATTACTACTAGGATTAATAGGAAAAAAGGTGTTGTTGAAAAGCTTATTAGAATTTGTTGTTGTGTAGGTTGTTGATTTTTGATGAATTAAAGGATGCAAGGGATTGGGGTATATATAGAGAGAGAGGGGAGATCGATTGGGAAGGAGAAGAATTTTGATAAGACCCAGGAGTCGGTGGAGAAGTTGTGCCGAAAGAAAGGACACGTGATGGAAGCAATTTAGGTTGGACTTTGAAGTTTCTACTCGACTTTTTACTCTGTTTTGGTTGCCAGATGGGAACCACTAGAAACTTCCTGTTTTGTTTTCTTTTAGATCAATCCTAAAAGAGAAATGCTACACTTACATTGTTTCTTACCCCAAATATACATGAGGTTTGTCTTTTAGTGATGATTGGACCTTTTACATTTGTCTTTTAGTAAAGGATGGACCCAATAATCACTAAAAGACAAACCCCATGTATGTTTGGGATAAGAAACAATGTAAGTGTAGCATTTTTCATCCTAAAAACAGATATTTGGAGACAAACAGGTTGGAGAATCCGCATTTGACTGTGTCAAGGTACAATGTTAGGCATTATTTAGTTGAGTGGAAAACAGTAGATGGAAGGAAGGGAGATCTAGAAGAACTAGCAGGAACGGATTTCAACCTAGTTCAATCACTACACCAGGAAGAATACAAATAACTTCCCTCAAAAAAAAAAAAAAGAATACAAATAACTTTGAAGTCTTAGCATTGAAATTTACATAAAATAGGTGTATATATCATAGCTTTGAACAACCAAAGAAGTTGAAAAAACTAGCTACCACCACTTATTTTCACATTCTACATCATAATAAATGAAGTATCTATATGAACATTTATTTGACAATTTTCACTATTTAATAGTCCTGTTGCAAGTGTTAATTCCTCGTCTGTATATTAACTGTCAACCAATCTAATATCACTACATATTCATTACAGATGGTGGAAAAGCACAGGTTTGGTAGAAGAGTAAAAATTCGCCCAGAACCAACCTATGAATCATAAACAACAAAAAATCTACATATTTTACATCGCGATCGGGAGCCAGGAGGATTGGAACGGAGTGCGAATCTAGATGTCCGCCTCTTCTTTGTCGATGGAGGAGATTGGGAAAATTTTTGGGGGAGAAAGAGGATGAACGGGTGCTCGGATTTTGGGGGGAGAAAGACGATGAACGGGTTTATTGGGGAGGAAAAGGAGAAGAAATATGTAGAACCAGGTTTAGGGTTAATTTTTTTTTAAGGAAAAAATTGTAATTTTAAAGAAATAATATTTTCCCAAACACTTGAGAATCTAAGAATCCCCTCCCCCCGGGGAAAATTTTTGTGGGAATTGTGGCAAAAAAAAACTCAGGAATCTAAATTTAAAAGCTAGCATACAAACATGGAAAACTCGATTCCCAAGTAAAGATTCCCAGGAAACAAAAAAAAAAACCCCTACCAAACGCCCCCTTAGAGCTTCTGCAGTAGTTGAATGCCAAATTTTAGGTATTTGACATATAGAACTAGAAAATTTGAATGTGTGATGTAGTCGTTTAAACTCAAATGTTGGATATTGAATTCCAAAAATCGGACGGATGAGGAATGGTTTTTCGTCGTTTTTGATTTTTTTAATTAAAAACCAACGGACGGAAATCATTTCCCGTCCAAGAACTTTTTTTCAATTAACTTCTAATCAAATCTTAATTAAATATGATTTTAATCTTAATCAATTCTTTAATAAATCTTAAAGCTTATTTAAATCTCAATTATAACCTAATATATACCCATAAATTTTTCTATAGGTCCAATCCTATACCTAAATGGGCTTCAATAGGGAAAGAAATGGCCACGGACGGGAGATAATCTCATGTCAGAAAATTTGGGTTTCTTTTAAGGGGAAAAAAAATTGATACGAGAAATCATTTCCTATCCTACAGATATTTTTTAATATTTTTTTGAAGTGACGAAAGATCATCTTCCGTCCGAGAATTTTGACAAAAGACCATCTTTCGTGTGATCTTTCGTTAGCTATATTTTGGCAATTGTCATTTCGTCTTCCAAATATTGCCGACTACTGTTCATTCGAAACCCAAATTTTGGGTAATTTGCCAGCGGCTGCAGCACTTCTTTTCTCAAATTTTGAAAATTTTGGCAAAATAGCCAACGACTACGCTCTTAATGCAGAGATTTGGTAAGTTTGGATCGGGTTTAAAAAATAGTTTTCAGTTTTAAAAATCAAAACATAGGATAATTTTGTTCTGATACAAATTTTTCGAAAACTCATTTTATAATTTCACACTCAAAACTTATATTTAAAATGAGTTTTTTGAAAACAAAAAAAACCAGTTTTCTGAGATGTTTTTTCATTTCCCAACCAACGTACCCAAATTTTAGGAAATTCTAAATTGTCTTTGCTTCAAAAACTAGGAAACATTGATAAACACAGCTGATGTGGGGGAGGTTTTCATACTTCAAGACATGCATAGAGAACACTGCAGGACCCCAGAAGCACTAGCAGCTGTTCTTCGCGTAGGAGCTGGTAAATCAGTCATAAACCGTTGCCAACTCAACGGGTATCAAGACACGCTCTATACTCACTCCCTTCGACAATTCTATCAAGACAGCAACATATCAGGCATAGTTGATTTCATCTTTGGTAATGCAGCAATCGTCTTCCAAAACTGCAATCTCATTGCCCGATATGTATATGTATATATATATATATATATATATACATTATGTACGTATACAGTATATATGTATATAGTACGTATATAGTATGTATGTATATGTATGTATATATAATAATATGTATATATTATTATTATTATTATTTCATATGTACTAATATATATATCCTATTATTATAATATATTATTATTATATATATATACTATAATAATAATAATAATAATAATAATAATAATAACAATTGATATGGCTAAAATGGGGTTAAATCGGGATCGTCCAAATCGGGCACGAATCTCAAAGCCCAAACTGGGAATTAGAGATTACATTCCTAATCTGATTACGGGGATTATATTCCTTATCAGATCACAGGGATTACATTCCTAATCTGATCCCTAAGGCGACTATAAATACCCCTCATCCACCACCATTAGGAGGTAATCAATCTTTTGCCAATTTACGCTCTTTCATAATCTTCCCGATTATTGACTTGAGCGTCGGAGGGTGTATCGCCGGGATCAACCCCGGTGTCTCGCACTTTTTGCAGGTGAACGGCGGGAGTCAACGGTCAGACTCCGGCGGAACAGGTTTCAGGTTTGCTATTCAATTTTCCTAAGAATCCACAAATACTGTCTGTTTACCCCCACACCAGATTTAGCGGTAACAGATTGACGCCGTCTGTGGGAAATCAAACGAATAGCAGCCTCCCCTCTTCCCGTTGGTCGGATCTTTTCCAGCCATGCCTCCTAGGAAAGTAAGATCCAGAGGGTCCAACCGTGGACCCAACCCCGTTGATCAGCAACAGGAAGTCTCCATCCAACCCGCTCAGCAGCAGGGGCTACTCCCTCTTCAAGCTGAGGACCCTCTCCATCAGGACCAGCCTCCTCTTCAGAATCAGCAACCCCCTAGGGGTCCCCCCGGTTTTCAGAATGCCGGTGCAGGGGCCTCGCACCCCAACCCTCAGAAGCAACCTCTCCATCAGGACCGCATCTCAATACACAATGCCTCTACGGATTCTATGGCCTCCTACAATCCCCGTGTTTCCGACCTTCGCAATACCGTCCTCAACCGGCAGAAGGATGAGGTTCTTCGCCTTCGTTTGGATGAAAAGCGAACCTGAAAGGGAACCTCCCGCCAACAACGTCCAAATGAGCGATCTCCTCATCGCCGAGACTACAGAAGTTCTCCTGCCCGAAGAGGGAGGAAAGAGTCCCCCGAGCACCATAGGAGAAGACCTCATTCCCCTGCCGGTCGGCAACATCCGAGGAACGACGAGGCACCCATCACTCGTGCCGAGTTCCAGCAATTCCAAGCAACGGTGTTGCAAGCCCTCAACCTCCGACCCAACAATAACAATGCTCAGAGGGCTCCTACCCCTCCACGGGTCCAAAGTCCTCGCCATCGGTCCATAACTCCTCCTCCGGCTCCTAGCAGCCAACAGCGCATGCCTAGCCCTTGCCGCTCCCAGAGCTACCGTCGTCGTAGTCCCCGCTCCCCTTCCTATGAAGACGAGTCCAGAGGCTCGTTTGACTACTGTCGGAGGGACGATGCTCTCTACCGCCGTCTCCACGAGATGGAGAGGCGCATCGGTCGAATAGACAATGATGAAGAGTTAAGAGGAAGGACCATCCGCCCGAGCAGACCTCCCTTCCCCCGGACCATCATGGATGCTCCTATCCCAAGAGGTTTCAAACCCCCGCAGTTCGAAACTTACTCGGGGGAGTCGGACCCCCTGGACTACATCGAAAGCTTTAAGACCCTCATGCTAATCCACCAAGCTTCCGATGTCTTGCTTTGCAAGACCTTCCCCGCCCCTCTTAAGGGTTCGGCTCGGGAATGGTACTCCCGCCTCGCCCCGTCTTCCATATTCTCCTTCGAACAGTTTGAAACCCTCTTCATCACCCACTTTGTGAGTAGCAGACGCGCGGAGAAGACCAGCATCTCGTTACTCCAGCACCGCTAGGAGAAGGGATAGAAGTTGAGGGACTATGTGAGGAGGTTCACTGCAGAGGTTAGATCCATCGCCTCCCTCAACCAATTAGTTGTTGCGGCCGCCTTCCAATGAAATGTCCTAAACTCTAACCTTCGCTCCTCCCTTGCCAAGAAGCCCCCGCATAATTTTGCCGACCTCCATCTTAGGAGCGAGAAGTACATTCGGGCCGAGGAAGCCGAATATCTCCCGAGCTTCGGAGGGTCTACCTCCGGGACAAAAAAGAAAGGCAACTGAAGAAGAAGGGGCCAAGAAGCTTCAGAAGGACAATGGCGGTCAGCACCGCCTTCCCCCCAGGTTCAAGAAATTTACTCCTCTCAACGCCAATATCTCCACCATTCTAATAGAAGTTGAGAAGGAAGAGGTCATACCTCCTGCTCCGAGGATGAACACCCCTCCTAAGAAAAGGAACAAAGAGAAGTGGTGCCGTTAGCACCGGGATCATGGCCACGACACCAACGATTGTCGGGCGCTGAAGAACGAGATAGAGGCCCTCATTCAGAGGGGGCAACTGGCCAAATTTGTAAGAGCAAAGGACCGAACCGATCTCTCCTTTCCTCCGCCTCGGGGGGCTAACAAGCGTCCCGAGCAACGCGATGCAACTCCCGAATTTGAGAAAGAATGTATCCTACATCTCATACACGGAGGCCCCATGGGAGGCTCTTCCAACTCCTCTCGAAAGGCTTTCATCCGAGAGGTCAATTCAGTTCACGGCACCCCTCCCCCCAAAGGCCTCGGTGTCCCAGTCACGTTCTCAGATGAAGATCTCGAAGGGGTCAGGACCCCCCATTGTGATGCACTTGTTATCAACCTTCATATGGTGAACTTCAAAGTGGAGAGGATCCTAGTGGAAAACGGAAGATCCGTAAACATCCTCTTCCTCTCAGCCTTCCGAGGGCTCAAGCTATCCCGAGACCGACTCAAACCGGCCGGCTACACGCTCCATGGGTTCACGGGAGTGCCAATAACTATTGAAGGGGTAATCACCCTCAACGTAACTGCTGGCAAAACTCTTACCACCCGGACGGAGCCGATGGACTTTATGGTCGTTGATGTCCCAGCTGCATATAATGTGATTCTAGGCCGACCCGGTCTAGCTTCCCTAGAAGCCGTTCCTTCGACATATCACCTCAAGATGAAATTCCCCACCCAGGCAGGAGTGGGGGAAGTCAAGGGTAGTCAAGAAGTAGCCCGCAAGTGCTATATGACTTCGACTGGGGGTCCAGTCCTCTCCCTCGAAACTCTAGAAATCCCCCAAGAGAATGTCCGACCAACGTCCGAGCCGGTGGACGAATTGGAGGAAGTGCTCTTCTCTGAGCAGGATCCAAGCCAAAAGTTTTTTTATTAGCAAGGCCCTTCCATCTGCCCTATGCTTCGACATAGTCCAGTGCATCCGAAGGAACCGCAACCTCTTTGCTTGGTCCGCTGCCGACATGCCGGGAATCTCCGAAGAGCTTCTAGTCCACCACCTCAGCGTTGCACCGGGGTCCAAACCGGTCCAACAGAAGAGGCGCAAGTTCGCCCCCGAGCGCCAACAAGCTTTCAAAGAAGAGGTAGACAAGCTCCTAAAGGCTCGGTTCATACAAGAGGTCAACTACCCTGAATGGCTCTCCAATGTAGTCATGGTAAAGAAGTCCAACGGAAGTTGGAGAATCTGCATCGATTTTACCGACCTGAACAAGGCGTGTCCCAAAGATCAATTCCCTCTTCCGGGCATCGATACCCTAATCGATGCCACTTCGGACCATGAGCTCCTAAGCTTCATGGACGCTTTCTCCGGGTACAATCAAATCCGTATGTTTCCCCCGAACATTCCGAAGACTTCCTTTGTTACCGACCAGGGCCTCTACTGCTACAGGGTGATGCCGTTCGGATTGAAGAATGCAGGGGCCACTTACCAACGCCTCGTCAACAAAGTCTTTCAAAGTCAGATCAGCGGCAATATGGAGGTATATGTTGATGACATGCTTGTGAAGAGCATCCGTGGGGCCGATCATGTGGCTAATCTGCAGGAGGCGTTCGATGTACTAAGAAAGCACAATATGAAGCTTAATCCGAACAAGTGCGCGTTCGGAGTCTTATCGGAGAAATTCCTGGGCTTCATGGTCAGTCAAAGCGGAATCGAAGCTAACCCCGAGAAGATCAAGGACATATTGGACATGGCTCCGCCCAAGAGCGTCAAGGAAGTTCAGAAGCTAACAGGGCACCTCGCCGCTATTGGGTGTTTCCTCTCGAAGTCGGGGGAAAAGTGCCTCCCCTCTTCAAGGCTCTCAGGGGGGCTAAGGGCTTCGAATGGGGTCAACAGCAATAGGAGTCGTTCGACCAGCTAAAGGCCTATCTAGTCAACCTTCCTCTCCTCAGCAAGCCTATTCCCGGCGAAACCCTCTACCTCTACTTAGCTGCTTCCGAACAGACCCTTAGTACCGTCTTGGTAAGGGAAGATGACCGAACTCAAAAGCCCATCTACTACATAAGTAAGGTACTTCGGGACGCCGAGCTCCATTATCCGAGGCTAGAGAAGATGGCATACGCCCTGATTATGGCAGCAAGAAAGATTCACCTATATTTCCAGTCCCATTCGGTGTTCGTTCTCACCGACCAACCGCTGAAGCAAGTCCTCCACAAGCCGGAGGCCTCCGGTCGTCTCATGAAGTGGTCCATCGAGCTGAGCCAGCATGACATCTCATACCAGCCTCGGACCGCGATCAAGGCTCAGGCCTTAGCAGAGTTCATTGTTGAGAGTACCATCCCCGAAGTCAGCCAGGCAACGAACGGACCTCCTATCTGGTCGGTTTTCGTAGACGGATCCTCTTGCAACGAGGGAAGCAGAGCCGGGGTCATTCTGGCCGGCCCAGATGATTTTGTCCTCCAATACTCCCTCCGCATCAACTTCAAGGCCTCCAACAACGAAGCGAAATATGAAGCACTCATAGCCGGCCTCGGAATGGCTCGCAAGGCAGGGGCACAACACCTCCGAATCTTTAACGACTCTCAGCTGGTCGTAAATCAGGTCCTAGGCGAGTACGAGGCACTAGATGATCGAATGGCTAAGTACCTAGCCAAGGTCAGGAATCTCATGGCCCTATTTGAGGAAGCTCTCATTCAGCAAATCCCCCGAGAAGAGAATTCCCAAGCCGATGCCCTCTCCAAGCTAGCCTCCTCCTCCCTCTAAGGCCTCGAGCAGACCGTCTTGATCGAGGTGCTCCTGAAGCCAAGTATAGAAGATGAAACTCCCGACTCGATGGAGACGTGGCCTGTCCTACGTCAAGATAATTGGATGAAACCCCTAATAGAATTCCTAAGGGATGGGCTCCTCCCTGAGGACCCTAAGGAAGCTCGCCGAGTGAGAACCCGAGCAGAGCGGTACACGCTTATCGAGGGCATCCTATACAAACGATCCTTCACACAAGTAGACGGCAGGCCTTATTTGAGATGCCTCTCCCCAGAACAAGCCGATTACGCCTTGCAAGAGCTTTACGAAGGCATCGGCGGGGCACATTCAGGGTCCAAATTCCTAGCCCGGAAAGTGTTGAATTATGGGTATTTCTGGCCTACTCTCCTCCAAGACGCCGAGCGACACGTTCGGCAATGCAGGTCTTGTCAGAAGTATTCCAATATTCGTTGCCTCCCACAAGCTCAACTCACCTCCCTATTAAGTCCTATCCCTTTCGCAATGTGGGGGATGGATTTACTAGGGCCATTCCCTCCAGCTCCTGGCCAGCTCAAGTTCTTAGTCGTGGCAATCGACTACTTTTCGAAGTGGATAGAGGCCGAACCCTTGGCCACAATCACCGAGAATAAAGTACTTTAGTTCTTCTGGAAGAACGTTATCTGCCGATTCGGTGTCCCTCGAGTCCTCATAACCGACAATGGAACGCATTTTACCGGAGCAGCTTTTCGAGCTCTGTGTGAAGACCTCGCCATCCAACAACATTTCTCCTCCGTCTCCCATCCACAGTTGAATGGTCAAGTGGAGAATGCTAACCGACAGATCCTCTCCGGTATTAATAAGAGGTTGGATAAGTGCGCTAAAGGCCTATGGGTTGATCAGCTCCCCAACGTGCTGTGGAATTACCGCACCACTAAACGGACCCCCACAGGAGAGTTGCCATTCAACCTCACCTATGGGTCCGAGGCTGTGATACCTTTGGAAGTTGGTATACCTTCTCCTCGTCTTTTTGCTTATGAAGAAGAACAGAATGTCAGAGAGCTTCGGGCAAGCCTGGATTTGATCGACGAGCTCCGTGAGAGAGCAGCCATTCGTCAACAAAGCTATCGAAGGAGGATCGAGCTGGCCTATAACAAGAGAGTCTGCCCCACCGGCCTCAAAGAAGGGGACTTAGTCCTCAGAAAGTTAGCAATCTCGTTCCCCAGCCAGAAAAGTAAGCTAGCTCCAAATTGGGAGGGACCCTATAAGATCGCAAAAGTAGTTCGGCCCGGAGCATACCGCCTAGAAGATCTGGAAGGCAGAGAGATTCCAAGGACTTGGAATGCCGACCATCTCTTGAAGTACCAAGAGAGCACATCAACACCTCTCTAAGTACTCTCGGATGTCGAACCGTTCCTCTCCTTTTACTTGCATTTTTCCTCTTTATTTCTCCTATGTAATAACGGCTCGCAACTTAGAAGCAGCCGACTATTAGTTTTCAATAAAGAACGTTTTTTTTTCATATTTTACTTGTGAAATTGCTTGCACCTCTCTGTTTTTACTCTTTGCCCTAACGACGAGTTCGGAGTCCAACACTTGGCTCGACTCTGCTTCGCAAGCTCGCTTTTAAGCGAGCTAGAAGTGGTTCACCATTCGGAATTGCTCCCACAACCGTTGAACAAACTCTAACGACGAGTTCGGAGTCCAACACTTGGCTCGACTCTGCTTCACAAGCTCGCTTTTAAGCGAGCTAGAAGTGGTTCGCCATTCGGAATTGCTCCCACAACCGTTGAACAAACTCTAACGACGAGTTCGGAGTCCAACACTTGGCTCGACTCTGCTTCGCAAGCTTGCTCTTAAGTGAGCTAGAAGTGGTTCGCCACTCGGAATTGCTCCTACAACCGTTGAACAAACTCTAACGATGAGTTTGGAGTCCAACACTTGGCTCGACTCTGCTTCGCAAGCTCGCTCTTAAGCGAACTAGAAGTGGTTCGCCATTCGGAATTTCTCCCACAACCGTTGAACAAACTATAACGACGAGTTCGGAGTCCAACACTTGGCTCGACTCCGCTTCCTTAAGTAATCCGAGTTACCGAGCCGAGTGGACGAGGTACCGACCTCCACATATGGAGAAAAATGCTGCCGAACCAGCTTCACCATCGGATTGTCTCAAAATTCGTACGAGAACATGATGAACGGCTCAGATCGCGCCACGTCTCCACAAAACGACAAGATAACGTTTTCTCAAAACTCGAGCCTCCTGTCTCGTGATTCGCGCCATGATCGTGATCAACCGTCCAGATTGACCCACGTAGCTCGGGTCTGAAATCCGAGCTACCGAACTACCGGAAAGCAAAGTAACCTCGGCATACCCCGAGCAAGGGCAAAAATTCTACAGCTAGAACACTCAGAGGAGCTAACTTTTGGTTCTTATGGTTCGATTCAAAAGTAAAGTAACTACGGCACAACAACGAGCGGGCAAACTCCAATTTTATTAAAACAACTTGATAATTTTACAAGGCAAGGTTACTACAAAAAAGCGCAACAAAAACTCGAAAGCACTGTACAACTTTTTCAACGCCTCTTCGGAACGGGGACATTCCGATTCAGAGACACTCGAGGTCGACGTCGCTTAGCCTGCGAGCTCGTCTCTAGGTCGACGAATTGAGATGCCTCTTCGCTACTGACTCTAACCGTGGCTCCGACCGAGACACCGCTTGACGAAACAGCTACCGCACTTTGGGCATCGGCCGCGCTCCGCAGAGAGACGGGTGGACGAGTCGCGAGCTCGTAAAAAAAAATCCCCCGCTCACTCTCCTCGCGAGTACATGAGGTGCTGCGGACGTTAATCCTCACAGGCTGAGGTTTAAGGCGAGCGACTTCTTCCTCGAGTTCGACTATCCTATCTTTCAAAGTGTCGTCCTTCACCAATATCTTGAACAGAGGAAGTTTTGCCGAGCCCAGGTACTCAGTGCTGTCAGATATGATGCGATGCAAATTGGTCACCTCGATGCTCTTGTCAACTGTAACCCTCTACAACCGCTCGACCTTCGCTGCGAGCTCGTCTCGCTCGGCCTGCGCCGAGGCCAACTCTTCCTCCTTCGCCGAAAGTTCCTCCTCAGCTATCCGCAAGTGATGCACCTCGGCTAGTAACTCACTGTTCTTCTTATCCACATTGAACAGCACTCTCCGGGTCAGCTTGATCTCGCCTTCGAGACGAGCTTCGCGAGACTGCTTAAATAGTTGCGCACGGCGCCGAGCTGCTATGGTATCCGGAACATGTTGGACGATCTGAAAGACAAGAACCAACACTCAACATTTGACGAACTTCAAACAAGCTCCGAGCCAAATACTTAGCAAAAGCAAACAACGACTTGGCCAAAAATTCGAAGTTTTCATTCATAACAAAGAAGCGGTGGCCAGTCCACAAAAAGGCGTTACATTAGAAAGAAAGGAAAAAACGAGGGGATCAAGGGTCCACCTGAGGCGGCAGCTCGGATACAAGCGCCACTGCAGATGGCCCCTCCCCTTCCGTCGCCCCGGCTTGAGGCCCAGCCACCACGGCCACCGAGCCGACAGGCGCTTCGCCGCCCGGCTGCTCACCTTCCTGCCCTTCCTCTTCCTCTTCTCCTTCCTCCTTTTCTCCTTCTACCAGACCGTCGGGCCACAAGCGGTACCCCACCCTCTCGAAGCCAGGTACCCGGGCCTCCACATGGTCGAGCGCCCTAGCGTAGGACAGCTCCATGTTCCGAGCCATGTGCTTCTTCGCCTCGGCTTCGACTTCCTTCCGTATCGCTGCCGCTGCAGCGTCCTTCTCCGCCTTCGCCACCTCCAGGGCCTTCGCCGATTCTGCCAACTCCTCGGCAGCCTTAGCGACCTTAGCAACCTCCGCGGTGAGCTGCTCCTTCGCTCGCTCCAAGTCTGCCTCGAGGTCGGCAACTCGAACCGCCAAGCCATCCAAGCGATGTTGCTCCGCCTCGAGCTGCCTAACCGCCCTCGCCTTCTCCGCCCTATCCTTATCACAAAGGGCCTTCAACTCCCTCTCCTGTTCGGCGAACTCCTGGATTAGGTGGCCGAAGAGACAAGTGGCCTGCCAACCAAAGCAGAGAAGATGAGTTAGACCGAAGCAAAAACCGAACAGCGGACTTAGAAATTCTAAAAATAATGATTCAAAACTTACCGACACAAGCGACCGAGCGACCTCATAGGTGTCGTCGCCAGTCGTCCCTGCCTTCAATGCGGCTCGGTCCTTTGGGGTCGCGAGATGCTTGACCGCCTGCATACACATCTGTGAATCCCCAAGAAAATCATCGTGGTTTTTCACCCGCCAGTCGGGGACGAACAACTTCTTGTGCTGCTCGGTCAGGATCTTCTCGGCCTGAGTCGTCAAAGGCGGGGCCTTGAGCGCCAGCGCCGCCGAGACGGAGAAGGTCTCACCGTCCGCGTCTGATGCAGCAGGAGCCGAGGGGTCGGCAGAGACAGCCACCACTGATGATGGAGCCTGAGTAGCGGGGGTAGGGTCCGCAACTACCGAGGAGGCCTTGGTGGGGCGGCCGGACGAAGGACCCGTGCTCGTCCTTTTCCTCTTCCTACCATCGGCAACCTTGCCTCGCTCATTCAACATCCCCATGAAATCCATCTTCGGCGCTTCTGTTTCGAATAACAGAACAAAAAATAACAAGTTAGAAAAACGAACAAGAGACTTAAAGGAAAAAGAAATTGCGACAAGATGTCAGGAGCATACTCGGGTCGATTGGACTAAGGCCCGACCCATGTAGAACCTCCTCGGTCATTTCTCTCCAGCTCAACATTGGGAGAGCAATGAGCTTCGTCACCACCTCCTCCTCAGCCGCAGTCAGCACCGGGTCGATCCTTGCAAACTTCGGCACCTCTACCTTCCACCGAGTCAGAAAGTCCAGCGTCGAGGGCCCCTTCAACAGAAAAAACTTCTCCTTCCAACCTTTTATTGAATCCGGATTCTCTATGAGCCTAACGCCTCTCCAGGACGACAGGTAGTAGCGAGGCTTGGCCTTCGAATTCCGGTGGATTCGATACAGGCTCCGGAGGATCACCACGTCTGGCTCGACCTCGGCGATGCGGCACTGTAGCAAGAAGGCGAGCACGTGGCGCCAGGTGTTCGGCATAAACTGCACCGATGCCAGGCAATACCATTGAAGAACCCTTAGCACGAAGGGGTGCAGAGGGAAGCGCAAGCTGGCGCTCAAAGAATCGAAGTCGAACACACACGTATCCGGCGACAGTTCGGAGTTCACTCGCATCCCAGGGCCGGGGAGGATCAGCTTGTACTCCGGAGGGATGGCGAACCCCTTTCTAATTCGGAGGAGGTCCTTCTCAGATAATACCGAGGCAATGTCGTCCACCTCGGTAACCTCCCTCGGGTTGTTCTTGTTAGTGTAGGTGCCCTAGAGGCAATACAATGATATCATGTAATCAGTATTATTGACATTATGTTCTATTTGATTATATTAATAATTTATTATGCTTCGTATTTACTGCGTTATAAATGTTAGCATGATAAATGTCCTTAGATTATTAATACGAACTATATGAATATGAGATTATATATAGTATAATAATCTTAAAGGTCCCTAGTCAAGTATTATTATTATTAGGACAGTAATAATACATTGAGACTAGTATGTTGATTGATTGATGACCACCTCTCATGGGTCATTAGTATAGAGATACTAAAATCAATACATAGGTAAATGTAAGAGTACATTGTACTGGACAGACCCACTGTGAGATTCAACATGGAATAAATAAATAAGTGTCATAAGTAATCTCACTGTGATAATGGTGTAATGGTCCTCTGACCTGAAATCATTATATTTCTACACGAGAATTAATGTACTTTGATTCTATTAAAAGTTATCTTTAATCGGGTAATGATAAAGATAGTATTGGGTTCATTATGAATCGTGTGAGAAATGTGAATGATCTAGATGGAATTTAACCCTCCTAATTTTAGGAGCGATATTATCGGCCTCTTGTTTGAGTGAGACTATGAAATGCATGGCCATGCTCAAATATTGATTTGTTTGAATAGTCTACTCATCGATCAAGAAAATAAAGATTAAATTATTAAGAGGATGACACGAACCATGCCTCTAGTTTAATCTATAATATCAAGGTTAAAAGGATTATATTACACGGAGACATTAGTCACGAAAGGTTTAATTGAATCACCAATTATTATTATTACTTGGGTAGCAATGATGTATTACTAGATGCCGCTCATTGTTTATAATTTTATTATTAGATAATAAAATTATTGCCAACGTAATAATAACCTAAAGGGTCACACACTTAGAACGTTTAAAAGGAGTTTTAATTTAAATTCGGAATTTAAATTAAATGATTATAAATTCGAAATTAGTTATTTAATTAATTGAGTTGGACTTGATTAATTAAAGTGTAATTCGAATTTAAATCTCTAAAACTGAATCAGTTTGGTTTAGTAGAAGCCCAAACCGATTACGGTTATGCCCACCTCATTCTCTCTTATAAATACATAGAGATGTATTGGTTTAGGGTTTATCTTTTGGCAAATTCGTTTTCCACAAAAACCCTAGCCGCTCCAACTGTTGAGAGGCAAAAGAGAGAGAGAGATAGAGGCAAGCATCATCGGCTAGTACCGGCTCCCTTGATCGTTGGACGATCGGACGTTCGTGTGGACTGCTCTAGAGACGCGGATCTTGCTATAAGGGTTGCGTGGTGATTGTATAACAGGACCTCCATCTTTCAGCCTTCGTAAAGCTCTCAAAAGGTAAAATTTCGTTTCTCCATAATCAGCCATGTCTTGTACACGGATCCTAGGGTTAGGATTTCGGATATAATGGTTTTACGACTGTTTTTTCGCTGCGTTTGTGCCACGAAATGCTTCAGTGGTATCAGAGCTGCGTGTATAAGGGGCTGATTTGGTTACGTGTTTACTGCATTCGATGCATGTATGCATGTTTTATGAATCTGCCTTGATACGGTTATATGATATGTCGATTATAATATGTTATGTCGATCATATATGATTCTGTTATGCTATATATTGTGATTTGATGATACAGGTATGTTTTACAATCTGCCATGACTGATCAGTAAGCGATTTTGTATGTTATGCATGATGTTTGGTTTATATGGTGATATAAACTGATGGACAGATGGTGTTTGGACACGATCTGTAAACTGGGATATGATATGAATGTATATGATACATGGTTCTGGAACTGTATATGATGCAGTGGCGGCAGAGACTAAAAGATATGATCTGTTGTTCGAAATCGATGATTTCTGAATAGGGATAGTCTTCTGGAATTAAAAAAAATTCTGATTTCGAGCTGACCGGGGCACCAGCTCGACCCCCGCCAGGGGCTGCCGCCCCCGGACCCCTGCTGTATATATATTTTTTTTTTTGTGTTCTTAATTGTTTACTTGAGCATGGTGCTGGTTATGGCCTTAAGACCCTTAGATTAATGGTTTATGGTTTTGGTTTTGTAAATACGACTTGCATGTCGTTTTCTTTATTCTTGTAATTGTATAATCTCGAATGTAACTCGAGTTTTATTATGTAAGTACATTAGTATAGGTTGTTTTCAATTATTCAATGTAATGTACTTGAAGATTGAAGGACGATCCAAGAAGTGGAGCAACCAAGGAGAATGAAGACATGTAATTGTATTTATATTTTCCACCATAGATTGACCTCGATCCTTTCATTAGCTTGAAAGGATCATGTAGGATAAAGGCCATAACCAAGCACGTTTACATACTGCACTTTACATATTGATGTATGAATGTTTGTGTAGAATACATTATGATGCATGCTTCAATTAGATTAATAATGTATTAATGTATGTATTAGATACATCACCCATGCCATGCCTGCTTAAATAAGATAAAATCTGTAACGATTTAAGATGAACATTAAACAAATGATCATGAGATTCTCGTGTTTATGAAACACGGCAATTAAATATGAATTTTCATTGATTCAACGATTGAATGATTTTGTCAACAACTGATTACGAATCTGTAAGAAAAGGGGTGCCAATAATGCCGTCTGTGCGTTAACCTCTGATCTGGAAATCATTCATTCAACGAATTTTTGATTTGAAATATTTAGTTCCAAGAGAAATTGGGAATCTCTTTATGATGGGATCATGATCGTTTATAAGTAAACCCCTTAACAAAATATTAAGTTAATTAGATGCTTTCCAATGAATTAACACTCATCAAAGCCTAGATCATAAGGGGTGGGTTTGCCAAAGTAGAGCACTCCTTTTAATCGTGGTTATGTGCGAAAGAATAAATGTGATATTCGTCATGTTAATCATTGGGTCCAACTTAACTAAGTCGTTACAATAGGATTGTGGATAGTGAACTTAGAAGCATAGAGTTTGGCAAAATTTATTGGATAAATTAGAACAATAGTTGTTCACCAAACTATCCAAGAATTATATGTGATATAATTGACAAATGTTGTCTACCTAAATAGTTATGTTTTGGGAGAATTGGCCAACGCTGACTCAAGGCATAATAAAATATGGATCTTGGCTCACTAGAAAATTAGTTTCCGAATTGATAGTAAGGGCTATTAGTTTGAACAAAATAGTGGGAGGTATATTAAGTTAAATGTACCATGATCACTTGAACATAATTATTAATTATTTGACAATCTAACTTATCTTATGCATTTTAAACATTGTAGATACTAAATGGCGCAAAACACAAACAACTCTTTCTCCGTGCGATCAGTCCTTGAGAAGGACAAGCTGACAGGAACAAACTTCCTTGACTGGTCTAGGAATTTGAGGATTGTCCTCAGGCAGGAGCGTAAGCTCCATGTTGTTGAAATTCCTCCACCGGTCCATCCTGGTGACGGTGCAACTCGTGCTCAACTAAATGCTTACCAGAAGCATATTGATGATGCGACGGATGTTGCTTGTCTCATGCTTGCAACTATGAGTGCTGAGCTTCAGAAGCAGCATGAGCATATGGATGCTTATGCTATGCTTGAGCATCTTCAGACGATGTTTCAAGTACAGGCTCGTCAAGAAAGGTTCAATACGTACAAAGTAATTTTTAACTGCAAGCAAGGAAATAACCCGGTTGGACCGCATGTTCTGAAGATGATTGGGTATTTTGAATACCTAGACCGTTTGGGCTCTGGGCTTACTCGAGAGGCTCAAATAGATATTATCTTGCAATCTTTGAACAGCAACTATGCCCAGTTTATTATGACTTTCATCATGACCGAGCAAGATAAAACACCCACTGAATTGTTGGCACTGTTAAGAACTACCGAAGCCAACATGCAAAAGGCACCTGAGAATGCTCCCATAATGATGGTGGGCAATAAAGGTGCTAAGGGAAAGGGGAAATGGAAGGGCAAGAAAAAGATTGGATCTAATGCAGTTGCTCCTTCCAAGCCCACTTTCAAGAAAGCTCTCAAGCCTAAAGGTGGTGTTGCTAAACCTGATAAGGGTGATTGTCACTGGTGCAAGAAACCAGGTCATTGGAAGAGAAACTGTCCAGCTTATTTGGAAAGTCTGAAGAGCGTGAAATCTTTGAATATTTCTGATTCAGGTATTCATGTTATAGAAGTCAATTTATCTACTTCTACATCTTGGGTATTGGATAGTGGATGTGGTTCTCACATTTGTATTAATGTGCAGGGACTTCAAAGGAGTTGATCTTTGGCAAAGGGAGAGATCGACCTACGCGTTGGCAATGGAGCAAAGGTTGCTGCTTTGGCCGTAGGGACTTATTATTTATCGTTGCCCTCTGGGCTTATTTTAGAACTTGAGAACTGTTATTACGTGCCTGCGATTTGCAGAAACATTATTTCTATTTCTTGTTTGGACAAGAAGGGTTTTTCGTTTATAATAAAAGACAATTGTTGCTCTTTTGGTTTAAATGATTTAACTTATGGTGTAGCGCGTTTATTTAATGGTTTATATGTTCTAGATCTTGATTATACTCCCGTCTATAATATGAATAAACATCTTAAAGCAAATGACTCAAATCAAACATACCTTTGGCATTGTCGATTAGGCCATATAAATGAGAATCGCATATCCAAACTACATAAAGATGGATTTTTGGATAAGTTTGATTTTGAATCATACGATGAATGTGATGCTTGTTTACTTGGTAAAATGGCAAAAGCTCCTTTTACTAAACAAGGTGAAAGGGCCAACGAACGATTAGAACTGATACATAGTGATGTATGTGGTCCAATGCGTTCTATGGCAAGAGGTGGCTTTTATTACTTCATAACATTTACTGACGATTTCAGTAGATTCGGATATGTGTATCTTTTGAAACACAAATCTGAATCCTTTGAAAAGTTCAAAGAATTTAAAGCTGAAGTAGAAAAGCAAATAGGCGGAAGTATTAAAACTCTTCGATCTGATCGAGGAGGTGAATACTTAAGCCATGATTTTAAGAATTACTTAAAGGAGTGTGGTATAGTATCACAACTCACTCCTCCTAGAACACCACAATGGAATGGGGTTTCTGAAAGGAGAAATCGTACCTTGTTGGACATGGTACGATCGATGATGAGTCATGCTGATCTTCCAATAAGTTTCTGGGGTTATGCCCTAGAAACGGCTGCATATACACTAAACCGAGTTCCAACTAAAGCGGTTCAAAAGACTCCATATGAGATATGGACTGAGAAACGTCAAAGCATGTCATTTATGAAAATATGGGGATGTGAAGCGTTTGTGAAACGTATGATCTCTGACAAGCTTGGACCAAAATCAGACAAGTGTTATTTTGTGGGGTACCCGAAGGAAACTAAGGGTTACTTCTTCTATAATCCGACCGAGAACAAAATAGTTGTTTCTCGCACTACTGTATTTCTTGAACGAGAGCTAGTCTCCAAAAGAAACAGTGGGAGGAAAATAGAACTCGATGTAGCTCGAGACCCACAAGATAATGTTGAACCCGAATTGGAACTTGAGCAGGATATTCAAGATAATATTCAAGATGACACTGCTCAAGAAACACAGATTGTTTGTAGATCTGGGAGGATTCGCCATAAACCTGAGAGATATTATGGATTTCTCTTAATAGAGAATGGTGATTTGATGCTCATAGATCAAGATGAGCCCCTCACCTACCAAGATGCTATGAACAGTCCTGACTCTGAGAGATGGCTAGAAGCCATGAAATCTGAAATGGATTCCATGTATGATAACCAAGTATGGACTTTGGTTGATCCACCTGAAGGGGTAAAACCTATAGGGTGCAAATGGGTTTTCAAAAAGAAAATCGACATGGAAGGAAATGTTCAGACCTATAAAGCTAGGTTGGTTGCAAAAGGTTTCAAACAAATTCATGGTATTGACTATGATGAAACTTTTTCACCTGTAGCTATGGTCAAATCCATTAGGATTTTGCTTGCAATAGCAGCTTATCATGATTATGAGATCTGGCAGATGAATGTCAAAACAGCCTTCCTTAATGGGAGCCTTGAAGAGGATGTGTACATGACACAACCTGAAGGTTTTGTCAGTCCAAGGGATGCTAGAAGGATATGTAAGTTGCGTCGATCCATTTATGGACTGAAGCAGGCCTCAAGGAGGTGGAATATTCGTTTTGACCAGACAGTCAAGGAATTTGGCTTTATTCAAAACGAAGATGAATCTTGTGTTTACAAAAGGGTTAGTGGAAGCCACGTGGCATTCATAGTATTATATGTTGATGATATATTACTTATCGGGAATGACATACCTTCTCTACAGGCTGTTAAGACTTGGTTGGAAAAAAATTTCTCCATGAAAGATTTAGGCGAGGCGACCTATATATTAGGGATCAGGATCTATAGAGATAGATCCAGAAGATTGATCGGCCTAAATCAGAGTACATATATTGACAAAGTACTGCATCGTTTTGGGATGCAAGATGCTAAAAGGGGATTTGTCCCGATGTCTCATGGGATATCGATCTCGAGTGACAATAGTCCTAAAACATTGGATGAAAAGGACCGCATGAGTAAGATTCCATATGCTTCTGCAATTGGATCTATCATGTATGCAATGATATGTACTCGTCCTGATGTGTCGTATGCTTTGAGTATAACGAGCAGGTTCCAGTCTAATCCAGGTGAAAGTCACTGGACAGCTGTCAAGAATATTCTTAAGTACTTGAAGAGGACTAAAGATTCATTCTTGGTATATGGGGGAGAAGAGAGACTAGTGGTAAAAGGTTACACTGATTCTAGTTTCCAAACAGACAAGGACGATTCTATATCCCAGTCTGGTTTCGTGTTTTGTCTCAACGGAGGTGCTGTAAGCTGGAAAAGTTCAAAGCAAGAAACAGTAGCTGATTCTACAATGGAGGCTGAGTATATTGCTGCTTGCGAAGCAGCTAAGGAGGCAGTTTGGATCCGAAATTTCATCACAGGGCTTGGTGTGGTTCCATCGATCGCAGATCCTATCGATCTTTATTGCGATAACAGCGGAGCCATAGCACAAGCAAAGGAACCAAGATCGCACTCCAGGGCAAAACATATACTTAGAAGATATCACCTTATTCGTGAGATTAATGAACGAGGAGATATACATATATGTAAAGTGCAAACAAATGATAACGTAGCTGACCCACTGACTAAGGCTTTGTCGCAGCAGAAGCACGAGGGTCACACTAGTTCCATTGGTATTCGATACATGAGTGATTGGCTCTAGTGCAAGTGGGAGATTGTTAGTGTAGGTGCCCTAGAGGCAATACAATGATATCATGTAATCAGTATTATTGACATTATGTTCTATTTGATTATATTAATAATTTATTATGCTTCGTATTTACTGCGTTATAAATGTTAGCATGATAAATGTCCTTAGATTATTAATACGAACTATATGAATATGAGATTATATATAGTATAATAATCTTAAAGGTCCCTAGTCAAGTATTATTATTATTAGGACAGTAATAATACATTGAGACTAGTATGTTGATTGATTGATGACCACCTCTCATGGGTCATTAGTATAGAGATACTAAAATCAATACATAGGTAAATGTAAGAGTACATTGTACTGGACAGACCCACTGTGAGATTCAACATGGAATAAATAAATAAGTGTCATAAGTAATCTCACTGTGATAATGGTGTAATGGTCCTCTGACCTGAAATCATTATATTTCTACACGAGAATTAATGTACTTTGATTCTATTAAAAGTTATCTTTAATCGGGTAATGATAAAGATAGTATTGGGTTCATTATGAATCGTGTGAGAAATGTGAATGATCTAGATGGAATTTAACCCTCCTAATTTTAGGAGCGATATTATCGGCCTCTTGTTTGAGTGAGACTATGAAATGCATGGCCATGCTCAAATATTGATTTGTTTGAATAGTCTACTCATCGATCAAGAAAATAAAGATTAAATTATTAAGAGGATGACACGAACCATGCCTCTAGTTTAATCTATAATATCAAGGTTAAAAGGATTATATTACACGGAGACATTAGTCACGAAAGGTTTAATTGAATCACCAATTATTATTATTACTTGGGTAGCAATGATGTATTACTAGATGCCGCTCATTGTTTATAATTTTATTATTAGATAATAAAATTATTGCCAACGTAATAATAACCTAAAGGGTCACACACTTAGAACGTTTAAAAGGAGTTTTAATTTAAATTCGGAATTTAAATTAAATGATTATAAATTCGAAATTAGTTATTTAATTAATTGAGTTGGACTTGATTAATTAAAGTGTAATTCGAATTTAAATCTCTAAAACTGAATCAGTTTGGTTTAGTAGAAGCCCAAACCGATTACGGTTATGCCCACCTCATTCTCTCTTATAAATACATAGAGATGTATTGGTTTAGGGTTTATCTTTTGGCAAATTCGTTTTCCACAAAAACCCTAGCCGCTCCAACTGTTGAGAGGCAAAAGAGAGAGAGAGATAGAGGCAAGCATCATCGGCTAGTACCGGCTCCCTTGATCGTTGGACGATCGGACGTTCGTGTGGACTGCTCTAGAGACGCGGATCTTGCTATAAGGGTTGCGTGGTGATTGTATAACAGGACCTCCATCTTTCAGCCTTCGTAAAGCTCTCAAAAGGTAAAATTTCGTTTCTCCATAATCAGCCATGTCTTGTACACGGATCCTAGGGTTAGGGTTTCGGATTTTATGGTTTTACGACTGTTTTTTCGCTGCGTTTGTGCCACAAAATCCTTCAGTTGTCCTCGTAGTCTGCCGACCGACCAACGATCGCCTTCTTCAGAAGATCACCCTCGTACTGCCTAACTTCGGCATGGCCGGACAGCACACTAGGGTACCGGCCCGACTCAGGGGCTCGCCTCTCAGTCTCCACGATCTCCTCGACTACAAGAGATCGAGCCACTACCTTCTTCTTCTCCTCGGCCACGGATGGTCCTACCACCTCCTTCCCCTTTCTCCGGCTCTCCATTTGCCTCCTCTCCTCGGCACCACTATCGCCCGAGGACGATGCCTCACTTCCCGAGTTTACCCTTGACATCTCTAAATAAGTATAAGGCAAATTCACTGACCTTGATGTGACGTAGCCTTGAAGTGACGTGCACGGTCGGAATTAGTTCGCCGAAAATCGCCTGGCCCACGCGACAGCTAGCGCAACCACCTTGAAGCACAAATCGCCACTAGCAGAGCAAATTGAGAGTAAAAGTAAAAACATGGGAGTGAAAGTGGGAAATGAGCTAAGGGGTGAAGGGGGATGAGAATTTATAACCAAAAAGAGACGTTTGGGCTTACTTGGGCATTTAAAGGCCCACTAAAAGAAAGCAAAGCGCCAAAACGGAGAGTTACGACGTTTCAAGTCAAAAAACTCGTCGGTTCACTTAACTCCGTAACTCGGCGATTCGCACCTCGACGAGCCACCAAGCGACCATCATCACGAGCCGAAGGGACGAGGTACCGACCCTCACATATGGAGAAAAATTCTGCCGAGCCAATCTCTCCATCGGATCGCCTCAATATTCGCGTCGAAATACGATGGGCGGCTCAAATCACGCCACACCCACAAAACGACAAAATAACGTTTTCTCCTGATCTGGACCCCCAGCCTCGTGATACGCGCTGAAATGAGTGGCTCCGATCTCACCATGTGATCCGAACGCTCGATCCAAACTTCCGAGAGATCGTCCGAGCGACCATCATCACGAGCCGAAGGGACGAGGTACCGACCCCCACATATGGAGAAAAATTCCGCCGAGCCAATCTCACCATCCGGTCGCCTCAATATTCACGTCGAAACACGATGGGCGGCTCAGATCACGCCACGCCCACAAAACGACAAAATAATGTTTTCTCGTGATCTGGACCCCCAGCCTCGTGATACGCACCGAGATGAGTGGCTCCGATCTCACCATGTGATCCGAACGCTCGATCCGAACTTCCGAGAGATCGTCCGAGCGACCATCATCATGAGCCGAAGGGATGAGGTACCGACCCCCACATATGGAGAAAAATTCCACCGAGCCAATCTCACCATCGGATCGCCTCAATATTCGCGTCGAAACACAATGGGCGGCTCAGATCATGCCACGCCCACAAAACGACAAAATAACGATTTCTCGTGATCTAGAACCCCAGCCTCGTGATACGCGCCGAGATGAGTGGCTCCGATCTCGCCATGTGATCCGAACGCTCGATCTGAACTTTCAAGAGATCGTTCGAGCGACCATCATCACGAGCCGAAGGGATGAGGTACCGACCCTCACATATGGAGAAAAATTCTGCCGACCCAACCTCAGCCGTTGGATCTTGTCGAAAAACGTGCTCGACGTGATGGACAGCTCAGATCTTGTCACGTTCGCTAAATGACAAGATAGCATTTTGTGGGGATCTGCGATGAAATGGACGCTCAGGATCGTGCCACGTAGCTCGGCAGATCTCGATGCTCCGAGCCGAGCTACCGAACAGCTTGGCTGGTCCACCGAGCCACTAATGCAGGGGACAAGGAATTGAGCCACCGGAGTGCTTGACCGAGCTAACGAACAGTTTGGTCGAGCCTTCGAGCTACTAGGTCAAACTGAACGACCCACCAGAGTACCTAGTCGATCAGCCGAGCTACTGAAGGACGGAGGACGAACTGAACGACCCACCAGAGTACCTAGTCATTCAGTCGAGCTACCGAATGATGGAGGACGAACTACCGACCCACCGGAGTGCTTAGTCGAGCTATCGAACAGTTTGGTCGAGCCACCGAACTGCGAGGCCGAACTATCAACCTGCCGGAGTACTTAGCCGGTCCACCGAGAAGTTTGGTAGAGCTTCCGAACTACCAAGCCGATCTTCCGAGCTGAGTGGATGAGGTACCGACCTCCACATATGGAAAAAATGAAGCTGACCCTCCTCAGCCGTTGGATCTTGTCAAAAAACGTGCTCGACGCGATGGACGGCTCAGATCTTGCCATGTTCACTAAACGACAAGATAGCATTTTGTGGGGATCTGCGCCGTAATGGAAGCTCAGGATCGTGCCACGTAGCTCGGCAGATCCCGAGGCTCCGAGCCGAGCTGCCGAGGAGCCGAGCCGAGGTGCCGAGGCACCGACCCTCTCATACGGAGAAACTACTTGCCGAGCAACTTGGATCGTCCAGTCCTCCAGAAAATCGCGCTTGAAGCTGATGGAGGGCCCAGATCGCGCCACGCCATAAATTGGTATTAAAAATTAGTTTTTATTTATTTTAATCATTTTATTTATTTAAAAATTGCAAAAAAATTATTAAAAATCTGGAAAAATTAACTAAAAATTTTAGGAAATAATTATAAATTCGGGGGATATTTTCGAGCCCCTGAATGAACAATTGTTGCCTAGAATGGTTCATTAAGACCTCCGAATGACGGATTAACACTTCGCAAAATTAAATAAATAATCCGAAAAAATAGATAAAAATCACCAAATGTTCAGAAGAGCTCAAGAACAACTCAGAGCGCACAGCCAACTCGAAAAATTACCATATTGCCTCATACAAAGATTCGAAACTCCCCATTGGACTCCGATACAACCCCGTAAGCCATGGAAACAGTAAAACTACTCCTCAAAGGCTGACCAAACTCAGTCTTCGGGAGTGGGGGGCTCGTGATATGGCTAAAAATGGGGTTAAATAGGGATCGTCCAAATCGGGCACGAATTTCAAAGCCTAGAGGTGAAATGGTAATTTCACCTACAAATGGGTCCGAAGCGGGTACTGGGTCTCCTTATCAAAGATCCATTAATCCGCGAACGGATCCATCTCCAACTGGGTGTGGGTTCCAAACCGGAGCAAACCCGGTCCAGCAGCATAAAATCAAGATCTCTGATTAATTCTAATCAACGGCCCTGATTCACATCTATCTTTTCGCTTGGAATTAGGGATTACATTCCTAATCTGATTACGGGGATTATATTCATTATCAGATCACAGGGATTACATTCCTAATCTGATCCCTAAGGCGACTATAAATACCCCCCATCCACCACCGTTAGGAGGTAATCAATCTTTTGCCAATTTACGCTCTTTCATAATCTTCCTGATTACTGACTTGAGCGTCGGAGGGTGCGTCGCCGGGATCAACCCTGGTGTCTCGCACTTTTTGCAGATGAACGACGGGAGTCAACGGTCAAACTCCGGCGGAACAGGTTTCAGGTTTGCTATTCAGTTTTCCTAAGAATCCACAAATACTGTATGTTTACCCCCACACCAGATTTAGCGGTAACAATAATAATAATAATAATAATAATAATAATAATAATAATATTATTATTATTATTATTATTATTATTATTATTATTATTATTATTATTATTATTATATGCTATTATATATTGTATTATTATAATAATAAATTGTTATATATATAATTATAATATATTATTATTACATATATATTATTTTAACTATTATATATTATTATAAATATGTATATTATTAAATATGTTTATTATAATAAATTGTTTTATATTATTATATATCAGTATGTATGTATTAATATGTATGTATGTATATGTATACTGCATGTATGTATCAGAGTATATATACTATATATACATACAATCAAACCCATACATACATTATATATAATAGTATATAATATATAGTATTTATGTATATACATATATACATAAATACGGATTATATATAGACATACATACTGTATACAGTTTAGAAAAAGCCTTTTATACTTTCATTTTGAAAAAAATATTTTAAAAAAAAATTTAACCAAACAAACAATACTCTGTTTCGAAAAAAAAAAAACTTTATAAATTTTTTTTAAAAATTTATATTTAAAATAAATTTTCAAAACAACAAAACAAACCAAACACAGCCTTAGTTTTGGGTGTCCATGATTTTTCGAATATTCAGCATACAGAAACATAGAGAGACACCAACACACATAACACCAGAAGAGAAAAAATCCAAAAAATAAAAACCCACTGGTAATTCCTATTTAAATCAAGCCACCTGCTAGCATTTTTTTCGCTCACTTTATTCCCTTCATCATTAAAATTAAAATTTTCTGTAATTTTTTTTTATAAAATTAACTTTTTTGGTTTTTGTCCCATGAATTATATCTAGATATTTGTCTAAAAATCGAAATTATCTCTATTCTTTCACGAGTAAATACAGATTGAAATCAAAATACCGTAGAAAGTGACATTTTTATAAGGCTCTTGTTAAACTCATTAATTCTTATCAAATTTAATGAATCCAAAAAAAATACACATAAAAATTAGGGCTTTAACTTAGTATTCATGATTAGAAATGAATTTAAACAAATTTGAGGGAAAAAAGTAAAAAATTTACCTTGCTAGCTGCGTCTTCTCAGTCATTTTTAGCTTGATCGAGTGTTTGGAAAGAAAGAGTAAGAAACATGGGGTAAAGTCGTAAAGAGCAATGATTTACAAAATAAGAGAAAATGATAAAAATATAATTTCATAAAAGGCACCTAACAGAATTTTTAATTTTAATGGAGGAGCAGATAAAGTGAGGGAAAGCTAAAGGTAGTTAGTTTCTTGATTTTTCCCCAATAACAGAATAATAACCTACTATAAACACAAATACACCAATAGATCCATAACATGTATAAACATAACTCTTTGAAATAAACAACCCATCTACCAACTTCTATTAAGGCTGGGCTTAATAGGAACAAGAGACTTGGTGGTAACAACCGGAATAGTATATTATTTGATCGTGGAAATGCCATGTCAGGTGCACCTATCAGAATCGGAACAGACCAATTACCAGATCCACCTATCATCGTCGGCATAACCATAAAAAAGATCATTAAAGAAGCGTGATCCATTATTAAAACATTATAAAGTTGATGATTCCCACCAAGAATTTGATCACCGGGTCGGGCTAATTCCATACGAATAAGTACGGAGAAGCATGTTCCCATCACTCCATCAATGGCACCGAAGATGAAATATAGAGTACCGATATCCTTGTGGTTAGTGGAGAATAACCATCGAACCAGATTTGTCATGAAAGAGTGAATTTGATTGGAATTCCTCTCAGAGAGGGGCCTCATAGCTTAGTCAAAAGCGGGGCTGAAAAAGCGAGCACGGAATTTCATATAACTTAGAAAAGTCCAAGTATGATATTGGCGTTGGTAAAAGGAAAAAAAACTCCTTACGGCTTCTCTCTTTAGAATTTCTAGAGAGAGAAGCTCTCCTCCAAAACCCAAAAAACTAAAAACCCTAACCCTAGATCTGAGTTTGGGGGCGGCGGCTAGGGTTGCGCCACCCCCCTCCCCCGCTCCCGCTCCCTTCTTCCCCTCTTCTTCACTCTTCCAGATCTCATCATCTCTAACCCTCACTTTGTTTCTCCAAATCCTTATTTTGGCTGCTGAGTGGGTTCGACGGGTGTTGGCCTTTTTTCGCGAGGCGGGATGGAGGAGGTCTGGTGGTTGCGGCCACCAGTAGGGGGTAAACTCCGGTGTCGGAGAAGGGCGCGACCAGGGTCGGCGATGAATGGAGGAAAGACTGCGCCTAGGGTAGCACTAGCATGATTGGGGGTGGCAGGGACAAGCGATCGGTCGGCGATGGAGGAGATCGGCCGGGGATCATGGCGATTAGTCAGCATTGGAGGCGACCATTTGGCAGGTCCGATCTTGGTCGTGGCTGTGAGAGTTGCTGACCAGCACTGGCGACATCGGGGATGGCGACGCACTCACAGATGGGGCTTGAGTTGGTTGCGTCGGGGCTTGCAGTGGGAGTGCTGCCAAGCAACGACGTCGGGTGGTATCGGCGAACTTAGGGTAGTCGGGACTGCCGTGAAGGCATGTGAGGGAGGTCTTGAGAGAGTAGAGGGTGGCAGATTTTCGAATTTCAAGATTTGATTTTGAAATTCGATTTTGATCTGGGAAGTCATGTCGTATGGGGAGAGATTTGAATTTCAAGTAGAGTTGTGAAATTAGAGTGAACGGTGAGAAGCTTCTAAGTTCCAAACTCATCCCTAATATCCAAATTTCAACTGATTCACAACTGACAATGAAATGTACCATAGTTGGTGTGGGCGACGGTTGTCAGGCAAATTTATAGTTTGGGTTCTATTTTGACCTTGGTTTGTCAAAGTGAGGGGTGCCTTTGGTTTCTTTCATGTCAGCGGGATCGCAAGGGTCAAGTGCGACGTCTACCCTCGTTGTGAGGTTGCGGTGAGAGCCATCGAGGGTGAAGCGAGGGAATGAGATCGAGGACTCAATCTTGACATGAAGTTGTCACATTGGCGGAGTGCCTACGGTGTCTCTAATATGGTGCTTACACTTGTCGTTTTGGTCACTGCTGGGGGCGATGAGGGAGAGCGTACGATAGTTGAAGAGGATAAACGGTATACGAGCGAGGGACTGAGTGAGAGAGCCCAAATTGGCACAAAAAATTTGTTCTGGCAGGGGCGGCCGATCAGTAGGACTAGATTTCGTTGTATTTTTTTGTTTGTTGGTTGGGGTGTATGAGTTCCAAAACCCAGCATGTTGGGATCTGAACTTCATAAAACTTTTTTTTTGTTGTATGTTTTGTTAAATTCCCTTTAATGAAACGCGGGCGCGGGGGGGGGGGGCTAATTGTAAGTCGGTTGTAATTTGGATATTAGGGACAAATTCAAATCCCTATCCCTATAAGTCGGTTGTAATTTGGATATTAGGGACAAATTCAAATCCCCGGCTAATTGTAAGTCGGTTGTAATTTGGATATTAGGGACAAATTCAAATCCCCATCCCTGTAAGTCGGTTGTAATTTGGATATTAGGGACAAATTCAAATCCCCATTTCCCCCCCCCCCCCCCCCCCCCGCAGTACTCCCAACTCAAAATCCCCCTCCCCGACCTCCCCCACATGCCTCCACGACAGCCCCGACTACCCCGTAGTTCGCCGCTCGCCGCTCTACGCCGGCGCTAGGCAGCACTTCCGCCACCAGCCCGAGCACCGCTTCGATCTGCGTCGCCATCCCCGATGACGCCAGCCCCAGTCAGCTCATCCTACAACCACAGTTATGAACGACGAACTACACCCCGCGCGGCACCTTCGGCCCCGCCAAAGGTGTGGCGTTCTTGACCATCGCCGTCGTATCCCTCTCCGACACCGAAGTAGAATTAACCGATTTGGATTTGCGAATTATTATAGAGAGTTGGTAGAATGGAAAGAATTAGGAGACGAAGAGTCCGCTGGAAACAAATGGGAAGATAGAAAAATTCGAAGAATTTGATCGGGGGCTACTAAGGCTAGTTAGTTCTCCCGCCAAGGCCGAGGACAACGATCCAAATAACAAATCATATGCCACTTCTTGTTAGCATTGTTTTATCTTACAGTTAAATAGATCGATCATGGAAGCAACCTGAATTACAGCAATCATGTTACCTAAATAAACTTAGGTACATGTCAATAATGTTCCCGAACACATTCGTTGTTAAAACTTGGCTATGCTTTCCTTCCTGTAGAGTTCTGTCACAATTTATCTGTACTGTTTAAGTTAATTGACAGCCAAAACTCTATACAGCGTGATTTCTTCAGTTTCCTGAAGGAGGAACTCTGGTTCTCTATGCCTTAAAACTGATAAGCGCAAGATTGAACTTCTCATAGCATGAAGAGGTAGATCTACAAGCTAAAAGACAATTTCTTTTATTCTTGAATTTAATTAGAGACATCAACCATAAAGAATAGACCGCATGATAACCCAAAAATAAGAGTTATTATAAGTTCACTAGAATGTATAGTAAACCAACTTGAAAAAGTAATCTTGATTAAACACACTTTTAATTAAATTTGCTAAATATATATTTTGAGTCTAAAAAAACTTTCAGACTCAAAAATATCTTATAAAAATAATGCTAAACAAAATCTAAGGTACTGTTTTTTTTTTTGCCTCTTATAAGAGGTTATAAGAGATTTACAGTAAGAGCCTCTTTTTGAGGTGTTCTTTTTATATAAAAATAACCTCTTATAAGAACCTCATATAAGAAATTTATGTTCTTTTTTCATCTCTTACAAGAGTCTTTTCTCTACTTTTACACATTTTTGCCATTAGTATATAATTTCTCTATTTATACTTTGGGGGTAATATAGACTTTTAAGTGATAGAAGACTTATAAGAATTTGAAAGAGGCTACTAAAAAGCCGTTTAGGCTTATAAGCGATTTTGAGAAAATTGCTTATAAGAGATAAAAAAAACGAACGCTAAAAATTATGGGAAAATATGTGGACAAGAATCGCTTATAAGAGGAGAAAAAGAACAGTACCTAAGTTTTTAAACATCTGGTTGTGCACTCTTTTTTAGAATTTTCTTTATAATTAGAAAATATAGTTGAAAGAAAAAAGAAAAAAATCAATGTAATTACCTATAAAAATCATGCCCAAATGTTGTGGGAGTTCTATAAATTTTAATGTAATGTAATACCTCTTCCTATGATAGCTCTATTTTATGATGCAAACAAGTTGGCAGTTTGGCCGGTGATGGATGTCTCAGTATGCATTGATAGCATAGTGGTAGTAGTGGTGATAACAATGAAAAATGCTTCAATTTAAAGTGTTATTCATTGGAGTCCAATTGTCACCATACTAGAGCTTAGACGGCTTTGTGCACTTTGACTGGATAAGCTTTCTCTCCAATCCTAGTGCTTAGACGGTTTTTTGACACTAAGATTGGATAAGCTTTGGATAAGTTCATTTAGATATTGGCTTCTGTCTACGGCTGCTCAACTTGGTTTTGGTCTCACCTCTTTTTTTTTATTATTATTATTATTATTATTATTATTATTTCGGTTAACAATGTTGTTGTTGCAAACTCACAATTACACTCTTGTTTCCTAATAAGTAACTAGTAATTTACACGTTCGGTACACATCTTAATAAATATATATTTTAAAGTAAAAATTTTGACGGAATCTGGCATCGAACCTGAGATCTCTTTTATATTAGTTATATACGATCAATGTACGTTTTAATATTTTTTTTAATAAAATCTCCGACGTAGTTAGAACTCGAACCTGAAACATGCTTCACATTAGTTAGATACGTGCATCTGCACACGTTGATAGATTGACACTAAGGCTTTCTTCCATTATAATATTATAGATCGGTGAAAACGGAGTTTAAATATCCAAACTCTTTTCCTTAACTGTCATAGTTAATATAAAGTCGAAGAAGTCCTTTGACAAAAAAACTAACTAATGTTTAGTCCACTTCCCTTAAGTCACGAAATTTTGAAAATAGTAGGGCATAAAAGAAAGACTGGTGAGGTGGCTGACTAAAATGTATCAAAGAGGAAAAGTAGTGGCTACGTTTGTTTGTTGCTTTGAAAACACACTTTAAACATTATTCTTGATAAATAGTTTTTTAAAAATGAGAGTATAAAATGCCTTTTGGTAATAAAAAAAAATTCAAAATTTTCAAAAAACAGTTTTCAAACTAAAAAAGGCATAATTTCACTTCCATTTCGTGCACTTTGCGTGTCACTTTGCTTGTCATCTATTATTGTTACAAATTCAATACTTTCACTTCCATTTCGTGCAGTTACAAGCCCAGACGACACTACCGAGCAATGCAGCTCCCTTTTCTTGTAAAAATAAGGTGGAAGATGCTCGATATTATAATCAGTATATAGGAAGAGAAACAATGCATTATCTAAATCAGTGTCTTCAGTATTTTGCCTGTGCAAGTGTAATCTTCATTAATTTATGTATTTGTAAGCTGAATGTTTGTGTTACCATGCATTATCAAATCAATGCATTATCAAATCATGTTTCATAGATTCACTGGACAGATTCACCTTGGCATCCAAACAAGAAATAAAAGAATGTGGAGTCCGATACAGTTAGATACGTTCTTTACTCACAATCATAGGCTTTGGTTCGCATGGTGCAAACTAAAAAGGCATAATTTCCACATCTCCCTTATCCTGGACAATCTATGGAAGAGATTTCCACACTACATGAAATAAAAAATGTAGACAATTTTGATATGTGATCCCTTTGTTAATAAATCCATTCTTATCGTTGCATTGTTGCATATATATACACTTGAATAGCTTCAGATCAACAAATGAGCACTGCAAAATAAACAAAATTCACCGTAATCAACCAGTGATTGTAATCGCAACCCTCGAACAAGATCTCGTCCGTCCCGATATTGGAGTCCTCGAATCCGCCATCCGATCTCCGCCCAAACGAAGAAAAAAACGACGGCGACGACGACGATTAGAAGAACCGAGGTCGGATCAAGGAGTTGTGGGATGAGTGAAGCGGGTGAGGGCGTGTAGTGCCCCGAATTTTCAATATGATATCTCAGAAATATGTGGCACAATTTCCAGCATCAACCTCAATTGTAATAGTAAACAGAGCCAAAACACAGATAATTTTTTTTTCAACTTTCATTACATCATTTCTTTACAAAATACAGCGGAGAAACAAACACCATGAATTATAATCTTTTCTTTTACAACACATTTTTTTATAATATACATAAGCCATAACATCATTCCATCTCATGCGTCTAAATCCCAAGCTATAAGCACCTACCTGTAAAATGTCAGGCTAGAGATAACCCTAACCCCCAAAACTACAGGGGTCAGCCGTTATGTCATAAACAACATGTATCAACAATAATAACAATGGAATATGAAGTAATAATAAATAAAATATGAAAACATCAAGTGAAACTAGACTAAGTGTCAAGTGTAGGAAAAACAGAAAACAACATACATAAAACCAAGTCAAGAAAACACATATGCTATATGATGACTCTCTAATGCATACTTGTCGGATTCTATGTATCCCACAATACATAGATTCGGTGCAAGCCCTTATCGTTCTCAAATTTATAGGGTTAAATCCCTCGTTATGCAACTAATCCTACTACGGTGATGGGAACAAGATCCAGAATACTTCGCGAATAGGCATCACAACCCTCGATGCGCAAGCATCATGTAAGAATAGCTCAAAAATCGGAGAATCACCTCCCTACCGTATACCCCACGAACAGGCTTGCGAAGCCCTCGACGTGCAGATACACCAGGTACATTCCGTGAATAGGCTCTTCAACCCTCAACACCCGAATGAGACGAGTGATTTCTCATTCGCCTGCAGACCCTCGACACGCGAGGCCTGCATGTTCCGTGAATAGGCCTGCAGACCATCGACACGCGAATATACAAATGTCCTCTCCAGACAGAACAACACACAAGTCTTGGAACGCATCCATTGGACCTAAACCAAGAGTATATACTTACGTTTCCCAAGTTTCATCACATTTCTACTAGTGTTTGTCCTTAAGTTGGTTATTATTAAGAAGAACACAAAAATTTTTCCTTTCTAGAGTTAGTGTATCCTGCCGGACTTAATTCCACAAAACAACCCCAATGACCCCAACTGGTCAAAATCCACAAAATCTCATTTGCCGGTTCACATGACTTCCACTCAACTCCTAGAGATTCACAAAATGAATATCAACACCAAAACTTCCAATAAAACTCACAATCCATCATCAAAATGTTTGTAATAAGAAAACCCCTTAAATAAACAAAATTCAAATTCATTTAATGTGCTCATAAAATTTCAGAATGTAAATAAAATATTAAAACCATTAAATAGCAGAAAACCATATCTTGAAGTCGTAGAATATCACCAAAACATCAATTCGTTGATAACACATATAGTTCACTTAATAAATTCATAAGAATACATTTAAAAAATCTATTATAAATCAAATATACTCTCTGAAAAATACTATAATCTGTAGTAAAAACATCATTTAAAACAGTAGAGTAATAATCCAAAAAATCGAAGAAATAACCATTTAAAAGAAACGAAGAAAATTCAACAAAATAACCAAAACAGCAATTGACGGTCGATCGCACAAGATGGGCAATCGACTGTTAATTGGGGATTTCCAAAATAAGAGCATGATGGTCGACCGTGACCTGCCATATACACAGGTTGGGTTTTTGTGCATGTTTTGACTGATACTTGATTAAAACATTGTAAAATCAAAATCTAACTTCCTGATACACTAAAGTGTTACTTATACAACATATATGAGTTTATAAAACAATCAAAAACACATCAAGATCTCAAAAGATTGATTTTTCACAAAAATCTTTCAAAAACAGCAACTTATATATATATATATATATATATATATATATATATATATATATATATATATATATATTGTTTTGAAGGTTTTTATGAGTTTTGATGGAATATTGATTGGGTTTCAATTTTTTTTGGTTCTGAGTTAGTTTTAAACATCTTACTACTATTATTTGATGGAGGTCTGAAGCTTAAACTGATGCATAAATCCGTATTTGAAAAAATATATATAACCCGTGAAAACGCAAATGTTGTGAAAACCTGTGAAAACAACCTAGGAACAACGGCCTAGGTTATATAACCATATATATATATATATATATATATATATATATATATATATATATATATATATATATATATATAATGTGAATGTGTATTTGAGTGTATCTGTACATCAGTAACTTCAAGAACTCATTGTATATTTATAGTATGAAGTTTAAAACCATCTCATCAACAAAACAAATCAAAACCAATCGAAAAGATTTGCAAAACACAAAAAACTCAATTTCGGCCATCCCCTTCAGACCCGAATACAAATCTCTTTCCTCACTTTAAAACTCAACCTTTTTAATCCAATATCTCATCTAGTAACTCATAGCACATATGCACAACCTCTTACATTAATTTATTCATGACTATACGCAAATCTCAACATGTATCAATTAAGTTTTGTTCATCAAACCACTCAACATATCACATATGCATATACACACAGTAAGGATGAAGTTTTATTCGATTTTTGCAATAATCAACATACAATTCATTAAACTTAGTCAAAACAGCAAGTATACAAAAGAAAACAATCTACTCATGATTTCTATTAGGTTCTTTAACAATCACAAGTCATCAAATTAAGGTTTTGGTCATCAATAGCATAGTTTCATAAAAGATTCACTTTTTAATTCATTTATTCATCAATTCCAATATATATTCATACCATCATCTAACATGCTTTCTAATAGATAAATCATCACATACAACAAGCTTAGAACAATAAGAAAACAAATATATGTCACTCACCTTATTGAAAAATCAACCGAAGATAAAATAAGGAAAAAAGAAAATCCCTCATTTCGCAAGAAAGCCAAGATCCTCGCTTTAAAACTCCAAGAAAATAATAATAATAAATCCATTTGTGTTTTGCAGCAAAGATGCGGATGCACCCCACCCGTTATAGGCCCGAAAATAGGGTTTTAGGGTTTGTGAATAGATTTGCAAAATACCTCTTTTGAATATATCTTTACATATATAAATCCTTATACTTGGAAATTAAATAAAGCCAACTTAATTGAGCTTTAAAAACAAGAATAATCCCTTTATTATCATTCGTCATTGTTTTGAAAACCCAAAAAAATAAAATTGCACTTTTGCCCCTCTAAGTGGCAATTTTGCAAAAAGACTCTTCTTTATCAAAACTTACAAAATAAACTAAATATATTAAAACAAAAGGTAAAATATTTACCTCTGAGTTGACTAGGCATCATTCCCAGCCTAAATATCTAAAAATCTGGAGTCTTCACTCCAAGTAGTAATTTTGCACAAAAGTCTATCTTTTTTGTAATATTTACAAATAGGTCAAATAATTATCAGAAAAATTCAAAAAATTCACAAATAATATATAATAATAAATAATGGGTTTACCTAAAATAATTTTTGACTTTGAACTTCCAAAGAAAATATTTGCACGTGTTTTGCACATGTAAAAAGATAATTTTCAAAAAAATATTATTAAATCACCAAAAATTATTTTAATTCATTTATTAATCTTAAAAGTATTATTTAAAAATCTGGGATATTACACGACAAGATGGGGGAGAGGTGGCGGTTGAGGAGGGAGGAGGATAGAGTGGGCGCGGCAAAGGCGGAGCCCGATCTTGGAGTCCTCGAATCCGCCATCCGATCTCCCCCCAAACGAAGACAAAAACAACGATGACGGTGACGATCGGAAGAACCGGGTTCGGATCAAGGAGTTGTAAGATGAGTGAGGTGGGTGAGGGCGAGATGGGGGAGAGGTGGCGGTTGAGGAGGGAGGATAAAAGAGTGAGGGCGCGGCGAAGGCGGAGCCCGATCTTGGAGTCATCAAATCCGCCATCCGATCTCCACCCAAACGAAGACGAAAACGACGACGACGGCGATGATTGAACCAAGGTCGGATCAAGGAGTTGTGGGATGAGTGAGGTGGGTGAGGGCAAGATGGAGGAGAGGTGGTGGTTGAGGAGGGAGGAGGAGAGAGTGGGGGACTGAAATGGAGAAGTAGAAGTGGGGAAAATAGGGGAGGAGATAGGAGAAAGGAGAGAGTGAGGGACTGCAACGAAGATGAAAATGGAGAAAACTAGGGAAAAAACTGGTTTTATCCCTTTTCTAAAAACCCATTTTAAAACGACACATCTTGGAAAAAATTTCAGAACCAATTTTGCAAAAACACCTATCAAAACATGTTTTTTTCATTTTTAATTTTAAAAAAACTGAAAACAATTTTTAAAATGCTATCCAAACATAGTTACATCTTTCCGGAAAAGTACATCTTGATTTTTTTTTTTTGCATTTTAGGGCCCCAATTTTTGTTTTCCCTCATAAATATATATACACACATTTTTTTGCGTGAAGTTAAATTATAATATATTTATGAGCCCCCAAATTAAAATTTTGGGGCATTTCTTTTATAAAAATTAGTTCTTGGGTTGGGGATTTATTTATTTGGGCCATTTTAGGCTTTTGATTGTAGACATATAGAGTTGTAGTTGTAGACTTGCAATATTGTAGAATAGTAAAACTATAGAAGTTAGAGTTTTAAATTGATTAATTGATTGTTGCGAGTTGTAATTTACGAGTCTCAAGCTAGGATTTGAATTAATGTTTTATTTCACGATTTGTGTTTTTAGAACTTAATTTGGTAAATTTAAGCTTAATTGAATAGATTAGTATTTCTGTAAATTGAAATTTGATAGATTATGGTTTAATTAAAAAAAATTATTTATTCTTTTAATTTTATATGATGAGTAATGTTCCGTTGTGCACTAGGCATCCGTGTGCAGTCGACCTTCTCGTATTCGTATCAGCAATCTGAATCGTTTACATTTATCTACACGTCTAAATTAGTCTAAATATGTAAAATCAAATTATTTAAAATTTATTTGCCCATCCATCATGTGATTATAAAAAACAACGATTTTCAGCCATACAATTTTGTAACACTTCAATGGATGGGCACTTGAATTTCAAATTATTTGATTTTATATATTTAGACTAAATTATACGTGTAGATCAATATGAACGGTTCGAATCGTTCATACGAAGACGGGAAGGCCGAGTGCACATGGAGGTCTAGTGCACAATGGAATATTTCTCTTTATATATATATATATATATATATATATATATATATATATATATATATATATATATATATATATTATGCTGCTTGTTTTTGGGTGTGGGGGCAACATGTGTGAGTTCTAATTTGTGAAGAGGAAGATGCGGTACTGGCGCTGATCCAATCCTCGGCTGTAGGACCGGCTCGAGGGAAGCAGGAGGGAGGTAGAGGCCGGATGCTCGGCTTGGATCTCGTTGCTCGGCTCGGACTTTTGTACCTGCACACTACCTAAAAACACCGGGAGAAGTCCCGATGACAGGCCCTCCGACGATCTAGTCAGTCACTGAGAAAGCAACAGTGGCTAGGGTTCAGGTGGAAAAAATGTTATTAGCTTTGAAAGTGGAGAGGGGGTCTGGTATTTATAGGCAGGGGAAAATGGGTCTGGGACTGTAACGGGCCGGGTCGGACCTGCTTCCTAGTGGGCCTGAGATGGCAGAAGCCCGTTGGACTTATTTGACTTGATGATCATGGAGGAGAAAAATCTGAGGGGATTTGATGGCCCTGATGGAGCCACATCATTTACACCATATCAGGAGCCCCTCACTCTGTAGGAAGAATGGAGCGGTGTATTCGGCGAGTATGACTTGTGGAGTCTCAGAGAGGTAAGTGGGGTAGGACGAAGGAAATCCCCTGAAGAATAAAAATGCCAAGCGTCGAGCACCAAGGGTCAGGAGCTGAGCGTCGAGCATCGAGCCCTAGCCTGTGACAGAACCATGAATTAGCTCGGAGTTCATGCCAAGCGTCGAGGGTCGAGCGTCGATGGTCGACCGTCCCTTGCTTGTTGAAAGTTAGAGTGTGTCTCGAGGTCAATGCCGAGCATCGAGCCCCCTACTTGTGAGAAAGCTAGGGCGTGACTCAAGGACACTGTCGAGCATCGGGCCCAAACAGCTTGAGAAAGCTAGGGCATGGCTCGAGGTCAATACCAAGCGTCGAGCCCATACAGCTTGTTATAAAGGCATGGCTCGAGGTCAATTTCGAGCGTCGAGATCCCTAAAGGTATATCAAAATAAAGGTATACAAGTTTACTAAAATTTCTTGGTTATAAGTTTATCCAAAATATTATATCTATAACACTGAATTCTTCAAAATCTACAGTAGTTTCGAATTACTGAAATACTGCCACTTGTACAGTCTTGTAAAATTCATATAAACATCAATTCTTTGTGAAAATTTGATTTCTTAGACTTTTCAGAAAGGTTAACGAGTCTAATATAATTTCTTAGTTCTGACTTTACTCAAATTACTTCATTTACAATGCTGAATTGATCAAAAACCAAAATGTGTACAGATTTCCAGTAACCAGTCAACTACTAACCAGTTCTGAGTTTAGATTTTATTAAAATAGTAAACGACCTCCAAATCTTATGAAATTTTAAAGAGATGTTCCTGACATATACAATATGCTCCCTAAAAAAAATTTAGTCCTAGATTCTAACTATTTTATTAAATACGATTTTCTGATGTGCAAAACAAAATTCAAAACATTAACTTTCATTGCATTATTTAGCAACTTTGTGTACAAATTTATAATCAATTCATTCAATATAATCATAATATATTACCATGCACCCAAACAACATCATTTCAACTTATCTACAAGATAATTTCTAAATTAACATGCATTTCATTTAAATATTATCATCACAAATTAGCCACTACTCATATGTATAAACAATTTTAAATATCAATTTTCCTACACATGCATGATACTAAAATTTTATAAAGTTCAAGAAAACACCCACCTTAGTTGAAGAAAGAAAAATGAAAGAAGACTCCTTGGATGTTGCTCCTAACTCCAACAAGATGCTAGCCTTCTCCTCCTACTAAAGCCAAGCCTTCCCTTCTTCCAAGCAAGAATTCAAGCATCTCTTTCTTTTCTTCTCTTTCTTATCTTTTGTTTCTTTTCTTTTGATTCTTGGTGCATTTGTTCATGAATTAGGAGGAGTTATTTATAGGGATAAATGGGTGAATGAAGAGACACCCATTATCCAAAAATGAATACCCATTATCATGAATAAATATCCACTCACCATTACTACACAAACCCCCACATCTTATCATTCCTTCATGAATTGGCCAACCCTTTGAATTACCCACATGTGCACACTTATCATTCATTAATTTAATTATTTGTTTATAGCCTAAATATATATACTTGTTACATGACAAGTGTAGGATTTAAAAGTGTTTATAAAAAAAATGTAGATTAACTAGTGGGCCTTTTCTTTTAATTAGTGGATTCCCTTTTAATTAATGAATTTCCTATTGGGCTTGAAAAGTGACTTTAGGCCTATGGATTAAAAAAAAAATGGGAATAGATATAATTCTTAGGAAATTCTTTTTGGATTAAAATTGCTTGAAATTTGCACCTACAATGCATGTATAAAAATATTAAAAATTAATTTGGGAGGAAAATAGTCAAAATACAAAATACGTAGAACAATAATGTTACAGATATTTCACGTAATGGAAAATATACGTAATTGACACGTGTATTGAAAGCACGTGCAATGCATGTAAAGCATAAAGTTTTAAATAAATATTTGAGTTGGCTAAAAATATGATTGAAATTAGTTTTGAGAAAACAGAAAACATATAAATAATCAGAATATGACATTTATATAAAAATACATTACGAATATTACTCGTAACGGTACAAAATACACGTGCATAACACATGAGGGCAAAATTATCATTACTCTATTTTGTGGGTTCTTACACTACCTGCCCCTGATAAGGGCCAGTTATTTCATTGGACGGGAGTATGAGCTGATGATCCCAAGTCCTGGTCTCCGCCCTACCACCTAGTTAGCCCCTGGTTTCTGCATGTTTCCCGAGGACGCCTTTGTTTTGGAGCTAAGGCTGACGTTGCACCCGTTTATCAAGAGGTTGCTGAGGTGGGGGGACCTCTGTCCGATGTAGTTCGGCCCCAACTCTTGGAAGCAGTTGGTTTGCTTCATTCTGAAATGTAAGAAGAAGAAGGTGCCCCTGAAACTGAAGTATTTTCGGGCCATCCTAGAGGTTAGCACGCTTGGAGATCAGGAGGGCATATATTATATATCGCCTTGTCCCCACAAGAAGGTGATGCACGGGTATCTGGACTCCGTCAAGGGGTGGAAAGCTAAAACTCCATCCCCTCTAAGATGTAGTTTTAATCTTTTCTTCTTTTTTATATTTGTCGAGCGCGGACTGGCCACCACTTTTTGTAACGATTTTTTGGGAAAATCAATATATAGATATATTTTTGTTCGTACTGTATGACTTGTCATTTTTGAAAATCTTGTTTTGGAAAGTTCGGAGTGAAATCTTGTTTCCACTTTTTATGTCACATGGAAGAGACCCAACGAGTTGACCTCAGTTCTGCCGAGGTCAGGCACCTTCGGAATAGGCTAGAGTCCAAGGAGACTTTCTTGATTCGCTATTGCAAATAGGCCCGTGATCGGGAAGCCACCGTAAGCTATTTCATGAACAAGTCTAAGGAGCTCAGCTTAGAGGCGGCACGCCTGAAGAAGGCTATAGCCAACCAAGACTGGGGGAGTGCTGAGACGGCGTGGTCGATATCTGATGCCTCCACCAGGCGGCCGACCTCTGAGTCCGTTCTTCGTGAGGTCGTGGTTGAGAAGGAGCTGGAGATTCAGAGGTTGAAGGTCATTCTTGGTACATGTGGATCCCAATTCTACCCTGTTGGGGAAGGTGACCCCTCTGTCATGGGTCCCTCCCCGACCCTATATTTGGAAATGGCGAGGCTAGCGAACGCGCAAAGCTCCGTTGCCAGAACTTCTACACTGGCGATGCCGACGAGGCCGGACAAGCTCACTGAAGGGCGGCCCCGCTCGGTGGGGCTCGAGATGTCCCGTTGTCACACCCCGCTTCCTAAAAATACGGAATTCGAGCACATAACATTGGCCCAGTGAATGACTAGCGTCACCCATAAGCTGTTTATTCGATTAACTCAATAATATAATCAATACAGAACAAATGCGCAGGCAAAATAATAATCTCATGAACAATAGTATTTGGAACGAAGCAATAAAAATATCCAAATACAATAATAATAATCCAATGTCTGGAAACAATAATAAAATTTGGCACATAAGCGCAAAACAATAATAATCCAATCCAAAATAATAACAAGTCTCAATACATTAAGTTTATTAAAGCAATAAGCAATTAGAAAGCAATGGTCTTCAGAATGTTTGTTCTCCAATTTCAGCAGGCAATTCTTCATCAACACCTGTAAACAGTTCATCTAAAAAGATGAGAAAAATTGTCCTTAGATCAAGTCATGAACGAAAAGTAGAGAAAGCAGAGAACAATGGAATAATGGTATAACAATGAAGTCAATGGATCAATAGGAATCAATAACATGGCACGATAGTCAATAATCAAGATCACAGTAATCGATACAATGGCTATAAACAATGATGCAATATTCAGTAACAATAATCAATGATCAATTTGATATCAATAAAAACAATATGCAGTGTCGGAGATGTGTCAATCCTTATGTCTATTAATCATTTTAATCCTAACTAATGCATGTACTACTGCATCCCATACTACAGGTTCCATGCATACAATTAATTTCGTTTAGACTCAAGTGGTAGATGCTATAGTTCATGTACTGGGTATGAAGACGATAACAATATAGAATGGGCCAAGGTGCAATTTCTAACACAATGATGATAACAATAATAACATGGGCCAAGGTGCAATTTTTTACATAATGACGATATCAATAATAACACGGGCCAAGGTGCAATTTCTTACACAATGACGATATCAATAATAATACGGGCGATCATCCGAGTACAGTCCCTAGATCATCAACTAGTCTAGTCAATCCCTTAAACCCCTGCTTGTTAATTATTTTATTAATGCAACAATACAATATGCAATCTAGACATTTAATGGATGATGGTAACAATAGGAAAACAATAGGATGATAACATGGATAGGACGATTAGAATGGTGACAATAACTCATTGGGATTATGAAATGCAACACACATACATTAATTCATGCAATACTACTATATAGGAACAATTAATTCAAGAAAATCTGAAAAGTATAATTCTGGAAATAAAAACACAGCTGTAGTAAAACAGACATAACTTTTGCTACAAAACTCGGAATTCAAAAATTCAAGATGTTCGGGAAACTAGAAAGATGAGGCTACAATTCATATTCAGAAAGTATTTCTTTTTAAGATCGTTTACTGGTTCAAAAATAGTAGAAAAATTTCAGGCAGCAAGCAAGATACAGGTTTTAGGGTATTTTTCATGAAAATAAATTAATTAAACATGATGGGTATCAATTCTTTAGTCAATAAATTATATAATCATCATGATGAGTGTCAAAACATCATAAATAAAATTAGAACACATACATACACAAATCTATTATTCAATCAACCATCAAACGATCAAACAACATACAACCTAGTAATTGTCTCTACAATAATTTATTTTTGTGATGGTTATATGAACAACCCTATTATCAATTCTATATGCACTTATAAAAGATCCAAACTTTAGAGTCAAAAGTGGCACGATGTCAAGAATATTGGGGTTAGCTCGTGTAAACCCTCAATAGACACAACGAAGAGATGAACAAAGGATAATACGATAACAGAGAGATCTACTTGCAAAAGTTTCAACAAAACTTGAATTTGATACAATTAACAATTCAAGAGGACGGTGACTTGCCTTATAAACGGTGAAAATGAATACCAAGAATAACGGGATAAGAATCCCGAAGCAACGAACCCACGAACTAGAAAATCCATAAAACAGCACGTGCAATATACGTGCAAAAGAGCCTAAATCAACACAGCACACAAAGAGACAGTAGGGACAGCAGCGTCAACAAAGGAAAAGGGGGGGGTCGACATTGGCTGGTGATGTCAGCGGCGGGACAGGGGAGCGGCGACTGGATGGGAGGCGGCGCGTCGAGTGGTGGTCGACAGCGAGGTCGAAGTCGAGCAGGAACAGGAGCAGCCAAGGGGGTGGATTTCGATCTGGGTGTTAGGGTTTGGCTGGAGTTGAAGAACAGAAAGGGATTGAACGGGATTAGGAAGTTGAGCAGCTTAGGTCGCTGACGGAGGAGGAAGAGAATGCTCGGGAGGTCGACGGGGATCGCTAGAGAAGACGACGGAAAAGGAGGTGCACAGCAGGGTTCACAGTTGGGAAGATGAACAGTAACAATGGGCGGGAAAACGGTCGGGGAGAACGGGAGAAGAGAGAGGAAGAGGTGAGAGAATAAGCAGCTAGGATTTCAATTTGTGCAACTTTTAGAGTTTGCATTAGGGTTGTATTTATAAGGTACAATTAGGGTACTAGGTTGGTGAATTATGGTCCAATAAGAGTGGTTTTGGGTCAAGAACAATAGAAATTAGGTTTTAGGGTTCAATTAAGAGATATATCCAAATCAATAGGGTTCAAATAAAAAGACCCACAATTAAATAAAAGATAATAGGTTCAACAAGAATAGCTCAATCAAGAAGAACGAAAAATTTTCATGAACAAATTTAATCAAAAAGAAAATAATCAAGAAAGAACAATAGGGTATATATATATATATATATATATATATATATATATATATATATATATATATATATATATTAAATCAAATAGTGAAATGCATATAAAATTGAGCATGTTCGGGCTTTAAAATAATTATAATAATGATGATGATGATGATGATGATGATGATGATAAAAATAAAATTAACATTAACAATAATAATAACAACAATAATAACAAATATTAATACCAATAGGAATAAGAATAACAATAATAATAATAAATAACAATAACGATAATAATAATAAATAACAATAACGATAATAATAATAATAATAATAATAATAATAATAATAATAATAATAATAATAAGATTATATAACAAAATATAAATCTATTATAATAACCCAAATATCAATAATACATTTAAATTGAGCTCAAACACAAATAGCCGATCAATAAGATATAGAAAATAAGATCAAAATACATCACTATTCGAAATGAATAAGATTTTCGATTAGAAAATACTTTAATAAAATCCCAAATGAATTTAGCACAAAATAACTTTATAAAAATCAAATTATAGAAAATACACGAAAAATACTTATTGTCGGGAATAGGGATTACACCCGTGTAAGCCCAAAAAGGCCCATGAGAAATACTTAGGTTGGGGTAAAAACCGTTGTAATAATCCACATTGTATTGTGGCCTTTCAAGGCGTTATGATAAATGAAATTTGATTTTACTGACCCTCCTAAACTAGTTTTTGAGATCTGGCGTCGAGGGGTCGGGGGGAGACGAGATATTGCTTGATCCCCAATTTCTCGCTCGTAGTTGTGGTCGAGATAGCAGGGACGTGGGGCCGGGGAGCCCCACTCTTGGCTCAGAAATCAAGCCGAAGTTTGACAACTGGGTCGAGGGACCCGGAGAGCCTGGTAATGGAGTACATTTCGTCTTCCAATGTCATTAATGGCGATCAGGCATTTCGTCTTCCCCAGGTCATTAATGCGCCCAATCTGAGGGCTATATAACCTTCATCTCCTCATCAGAAATCTCCTCACTTCTCCGTGAGCTCTTGTCACCCGTGACTTTCCTGCCACCCTCTGACAATTAGGGGTAAACGGCTATGATGCTATTTTACCCCCAGTTTCCAACAGGTGAAAGGAGGGTTGGTCCCAGCGTATGGAGCTCGGGGCACTTGTCGTATACGAGTGCCCTAAGTGAAACTTTTGCTCGGAGCCCTGGACCAGTGGCTCTCCTCCCATCCTCTGACAATTGGGGGTAACGGCCATAGGTGCTGCTTATCCCCAGTTGCCAGTGGGTGAAAGATGAGTCGATTCGTGGTCCGGGGTCCGGTGGTTCTTCGCCATAGGAGAGGACCATAAATCTTAACGAAGCTTTTGGGTACCAAGTTCAGTTGAAGTACCAGCCGATCGTCGAAGTACCGGCTCATTTTGATGAATTCATCGTAGGTGCTTGATCTCCATGCGGGTGTCGTCCGAGCTAGTGGCTAGGGGTCAAGAGACTGAAGGGTCCCTCGTGGATGCTCGAAGTCCATGCCGAGTATCGAGCCCCTAGCTTGTGAGAAAGCTAGGGCATTGCTCGTGTTCATTGCCGAGCATCGAGCCCATACAGATTGAGAAAGCTAGGGCATGGCTCGCAGTGTATGCCGAATATCGAGCCCCCAGCTTGTGAGAAAGCTAGGGCGTTGCTCGACGTTATTGCCGAGCGTCGAGCCCATAAAGCTTGAGAAAGCTAGGGCATGGCTCGAGGTCAATGCCGATCGTCGATCCCCATGCTTGGAGAAAGCTAGGGCGTTGCCTGCAGCATATGCCGAATGGCGAGCCCCCAACTTGTGAGATAGCTAGGGCATTGCTCTAGGTCATTGTCGAGCGTCGAGCCCATACAGCTTGAGAAAGCTAGGGAATGGCTCGCAGCTTATGCCGAATTTTGAGCCCCCAGCTTGTGAGAAAGCTAGGGCGTTGGTCGAGATCATTGCCGAGCATCGAGCCCATACAGCTCGAGAAAGCTAGGGCATGGCTCGCAGTGTATGCCGAATGTCGAGCCACCCAGCTTGTGAGAAAGCTAGGGCATTGCTCGAGGTCATTGCCGAGCGTCGAGCCCATACAGCTTGAGAAAGCTAGGTCATGGCTTGAGGTCAACGCCGATCGTCGACCCCCATGCTTGGAGAAAGCTAGGGTGTTGCCCGCAGCGTATGCCGAATGTCAAGACCCTAGCTTGTGAGAAAGCTAGGTCGTTGCTCGAGGTCATTGCCGAGCATCGAGCCCACACAGCTTGAGAAAACTAGGACATGGCTCGCAACGTATACCGGATGTCAAGCCCCCAAATTTGTGAGAAATCTAGGGCATTGCTCGAAGTCATTACCGAGCATCGAGCTCATACAGCTTGAGAAAGCTAGGGCATTGCTCGAGGTCATTACCGAGTGTCGAGCCCATACAGCTTGAGAAGCTAGGGCATGGCTCAAGTTCAATGCCAATCGTCGACCCCCCATGCTTGGAGAAAACTAGGGCGTTGCCCGCAGCGTATGCCTAATATCGAGCCCCTAGCTTGTGAGAAAGCTAGGACATTGCTCGAGGTCATTGCCGAGCATCGAGCCCATATAACTTGAGAAAGCTAGGGCATGGCTCGAGGTCAATGCCGACCGTCAACCCCCCATGCTTGGAGAAAATTAGGACGTTGCCCGCAGCATATGCCGAATGTCGAGCCCCCCAGCTTGTGAGAAATCTAAGGCATTGCTCGAGGTCATTGCCGAGCGCCGAAATTTGGACGAAAACAAAAGGTGGGGAAGAAACAAAGATTACACTTTATTTTTTCTACCATTCTATGTTTACACAAAAAAAGGGGCACGTAGTGCCGATTACAGGGGGTCGGTTACATAAGTTCGGTTACAAAAGGAGTTTATTGCTCCCCTTTGAGGAAATTGATGAGGTGTTACGCATTCCAGGGCCTCTTTACTATTCTGACCCCAGGTCTTCGAGTCGGTATGTGCCTTGGCGTACTACTTCGGAGACTTATATGGGCCCTCTCAGTTGGGGCCAGCTTTCTCTTTTTTCCAGGGTCGGATATGAACAGTTTTCTAAGCACGAGGTCACCATGCTTGATGTCAGTGGGGCATACCTTCTTGTTTTAAAATCTCTCGATCCGTTGTTGGTATATGCTCCTTCTCACGGCTGATTTTTCTCTGACCTCGTCGATTAGATCCAAGTTTGCTCTGAGGTCTGCTGAGTTGGTCTCCTCGTTGAAACCCATGATCCTGGGTGAAGGGAGCCCGATTTCTAAGGGGATGACTGCCTCAGTGCCGTAGGTAAGGTTGAATGGTGATTCTCCCGTGGGGATCCTCTGAGTTGTCCGGTGCTCCCAAAGTACGCTCGGTAACTCGTCAATCCATAATCCCTTGGGTGAATTATCCAACCGCTTCTTGAGGCCGTCAAAGATTTTACGGTTCGCATTTTCGTCCTGTCCGTTTGATTATGGATGACATATCGATGAGAAGCGTTGCTGGACACCAATGTCTTCGCAGAATTTTCGAAAGTTCTTACCCACCAATTGGGTCCCATTATTGGTGATGAGTACATGCGAGATCCTGAACCGAAAGATGATTTGCTTCCAGAAAAATTATTGAGTTTGGTGTTCTATGATCGTGGTCAAGGGCTCTGCCTCGATCTACTTGGTGAAGTAGTTGATGGCCACCAAAAGAAATTTTCTTTGACCCGACTCTTTTGGGAAGGGGCCGACCAATCCATCCCCCACATGGCAAAGGGGGTCGGACTGGCCAGGGAGCAGAGGTTGGCTTGTGGAAGTCGCTTCACCGAGGAAAATCTCTGGCAAGGGCTGCACCTTTTAACGAGGTTCTGGGCATCTTGTAACATAGTCGGCCAGTAGTATCCGTGGTTTAGGAATTTTTTGGTGAGCGACCTGCTCCCCATGTGGCATCCCTCAATTCTCTTATGTAGTTTCTTCAGTGCGTACTTGGCCTCATCCGGGGACAGGTAGCGAAGGTAGGGTCTTCCGTCTACCATTGTGTACGAGCGCTTGAAGAATGTCCCGTTGATTATGATGAATCTTTCTGAAAAGGTTCTGGTCCTTCTTACCTCGACCCGTTCTTGAGGAAGCTCGCCATGCGCCAGAAGCTTTCGGATGTGAGTCATCCAGTTGTCTGGTTGAGGTTCGGTGGCAAGGCAGATGGCCTTAGAGAGGTCGATGCTAGGCTTGCGGAGAACTTCGATTAGGACTGTGTGGTCGAGGCCTTCAAAGGACGATGAGGCAAGTTTTAACAAGGATTCAGCCTGGGCATTTTGCTACCTAACGATTCATTCCACCGGGGTGAAATCAAAGGAAGTTAGGAGTTGCTGGACTAGCACCAAGTATCGGACCATTCGAGCATCATGAGCCTCATACTCCCTGTGATATGGTTAACCACAAGCTGAGAGTCGCTAAAGTCCCTGACTTGCCTTTCTCCAGCCTTATGTGACAGGGTGAGCCCTGCGATCATAGCCTCATATCCTCTCTCGTTGTTAGAGACGGGAAAATTTAGGCGTAGGGAATACTGGAGGATGAAGCTTTCGGGACCTTTAAGGATGATGCCTGCGCCGCTTCCAATTTCGCAAGATAAGTCGTCGACATAGACTTCCCAAATCGAATCTCTCTCTTGAATTTCGGAAGGTTCAGAGATGGTGCACTCCGTGATGAATTCGGAGAGGGCCTACCCTTTAATGGCTGTCGTAGGTTGGTAGCGATGTGGTACTGGCTCAACTCGATCGACCACTTGACTAAGCAGCCAGAATTTTCTTGCTTATGGAGGAAGGCCTTAAGGGGTTGGTACGTAAGGACCTGGATCAAGTTGGCCTGGAAATAAGGACGGAGCTTTCATGCCGCCATGACCAGGGCATAAGCAAACTTCTCCATCTTTGCGTACCAGGCCTCGATCGAGAGCAGGCCTTTGCTGACATAGTAGAGAGGCTTCTGAACCCTGTCATCTTCTTGGTCGAGCATGGCGCTGGGTGCATTTCCGAGGCTGAAAGGTATAGCAAGAGGGGTTCGCCCGGTTCGTCTTTGCTCAGAAGTGGGGGGTTGGCGAGGTAGGACTTCAGCTGGTCAAATGCCCGTTGCTGGGGGTCACCCCATTCGAAGCCTTTCGCTCTTCCTAGTGCCTTGAAGAAGGAGAGTGACTTCTCTCCCGACTTGGAAAGGAAGCGGCCGATGGCCGTTAGTCTTTCCGTGAGCCATTGAACCTCCTTAATATTTCTGGTAAGGACCATGTCGATTATGGCCTGGATCTTCCCAGGATTTGCCTCTATGCCACGCTCGCTAACGACGAACCCGGGAAATTTTCTCGAGACGCCGAAGGCACACTTGGCGGGATTGAGCCTCATGTTGTGGGACCGAAGGACGCCAAAGGCTTCCTCGAGGTCGGCCACATGGTCCTGCCCACGTCGACTCTTGACGAGCATGTCGTCAACATATACCTCCATGTTACGACCGATCTGTTCTTTGAAAACATGGTTGACGTGTCTTTGGTAGGTGGCTCCGGCATTCTTATGCCCGAAGGGTATAACCCGGTAACAGTATAGACCTTGGTCGGTAACGAAAGATGTCTTGACAATGTCCGGAGGGAACATCCGGATTCGGTTATAGCCTAAAAAGGCATCCATGAAGGTCAGTAGCTCATGACCTAACGTTTCGTCGATCAGAGCATCGATGCTTGGGAGGGGAAAAGGATCTTTGGGGCACGCCTTCTTGAGGTCCGTGAAGTTTATGCAGATCCTCCAGCTCCTGCTGGTCTTCTTCATCATCACGACATTAGCCAGCCATTCAGAATAGCTGACCTCTTGTATGACCCGGGCGGACAACAGTTTTTCCACCTCCATATTTACTGCTTCTTGCCTCTCCGGGGCGAATGTTACCGTTAAATCTGGTGTGGGGGCAAACAGGTAGAATTTGTGGATTCTTAGGGAAACTGAATAGCAAACCTGGGACCTTTCCACCGGAGTTTGATCGTTGACTCCCGCCGTTCACCTGCAAAAAGTGCGAGACACCGAGGTTGATCCTGGCGACACACCCTCCGACGCTCAAGTCAGTAATCAGAAAAGATTATGAATGAGCTTTTGCTGGCAAAAGATTGATTACCTCTTAATGGTGGTGGATGGGGGGTATTTATAGCCTCCTTTGGGATCAATTTAGGAATAAAATCCTTAATTCCCAGTGAAAGGATAGAGCGAATCAGGGCCGTTGACTAAACATAACCAGAAACCCTAATTTTATCCTGATAGGCCGGGTTCCTTGTAGGTTTGGACCCACACCCCGTCAAGGTGGATCCGTTCGCGGACTATTGGGCTTTTGGAGAAAAGACCCAGAACTCGTTTTAGACCCATTTATAGGTGAAATTACCATTCTACCCTCAAGCTTTAAGATTCGTGCTCGATTTGGATGGTTCCGGTTTAACCCTATTTTTAGCCCTATCACGAGCCCCCCACTCCCGAAGGCTGAGCTTGATCGGCCTTGGAGGAGTTGTTTTACTGTTTTAATGGCTTACGGAGTTGTATCGGAGTCTAAATGAGAGGTGTCGAATCTTAGCATGGGGTATTATGGTGTTTTCCTGAGTTGATTGTGTGCCCTAGTTTGTTCTTGGGATCTTCTAGACTTTTGGCAATTTTTCTTAATCTTTATCTATTTTTCGGATCATTTATTTAATTCTGCGAAGTGTTGATTCGTTGTTCGGGGGTCTTAACTGATTCTTCTAAGCAATAATTATTTACCCAGGAGCTCAAAAATATTTTTCCGAATTTATAATTATTTTTTAGAATTTTTAATTAATTATCCCGAATTTTTAATCATTTTTTCGCAATTTTTAAATCAATAAATCGATTTTAATAAATAAAAATTAATTTTTAAATCCAATTTATGATGTGGTACGATCTGGGCCCTTCATCATCATTGGGTGCGAATTTCTGGAGGATCAGACGACTGAAGTCGCTCGGCCCTATTTTCTTCGTGTAAGCAGCTCGGATCGGCAGTCGCTGGGAATCCGAGCGACTTAGCTCGGCGCTGTTTTTTCCATGTGAGCAGCTCGGATCACCAGTGGTTTGGATTGGGGATTCCGAGCGACGTGGGGAGATCTGAGCCGCTTATCTGGACAAGGCACGAATTTTGAGAAGCTCTGATGGCCTTTGTTGTTTTCTTCGTATGAGCAGCTCGGATTGCTAGTTGCTCGGCTCGGATTTTCGAGCAACGTGGTGCAATCTGAGCCATTCATCAGATCGAGGCGCGAATTTTGAAAAGATCTGGCGGCCTATGTTTCTCAGCATTATTTTCTCCGTATGAGCAGCTCGGAATATACTTCTGCTCGGTTCGGAGTTCCGAGCGACATGGGGCAATCTGCACCGTTCATCATGGTGCGAATCACGATGTTCGGAGGTTCAGATCACGAGAAAATTCTATCTTGTCGTTTTTTGGGCGTGGCGTGATCTGAGCCGTCCATCATCTTTCGACGCGAGTTTTGAGACAATCTAACGGTTAGGGTTGCTCGGTGGTATTTTTCTCCATATGAGCAGCTCGGATTGCCAGTTGCTCGGTTCGGAGTTCTGAGCGACGTGGGGCAATCTGGGCTGTTCATCATGGTGCGAATCACGATGTTCGAAGGTTTAGATCACGAGAAAATGCTATCTTGTCATTTTGTGGGCGTGGTGTGATCAGAGCCGTCCATCATTTTTCGACGCGAATTTTGAGACAATCTAACGGTTAGGGTTGCTCGGTGGTATTTTTCTCCATATGAGCAGCTCGGATTGCCAGTTGCTCGGATTAGTGTTCCGAGGGATATGGAGCGATCTGGATCGTTCATCATGGCGCGGATCACGAGGTTGGAGGTTCAGATCACGAGAAAACATTATCTTGTCGTTTTGTAGTTGTGGAGTGATCTGAACCTTCTGATCGAGATCTTACACGAATTTTGTGGAGAAAGTTGTTTTTCTTCAATGCGCAGCTCGGATCGCTAGTCGCTCGGATTAGTGTTCTGAGGGACGTGGAGCGATCTGGATCGTTCATCATGGTGCGGATCACGAGGTCAGAGGTTCAGATCACGAGAAAACGTTATCTTGTCGTTTTGTGGTCATGGAGTGATCTAAGCCGTCTGATGAGATCTTACACAACTTTTGTGGAGAAAGTCGTTTTTATTCAATGCGTAGCTCGGATCGCTAGTCGCTCGGATTAGTGTTCCGATGGATGTGGAGCGATCTGGATCGTTCATCATGGTGCGGATCATGAGGTCAGAGGCTCAGATCACAAGAAAACGTTATCTTGTCGTTTTGTGGTCGTGGAGTGATCTGAGCCGTCTGATCGAGATCTTGCACGACTTTTGGGGAGAAAGTCATTTTTCTCCAATACGTAGCTCGGATTGCTAGTCGCTCGGATTAGTGTTTCGAGGGACGTGGGGCTGATCAGAGTTGCCTATCGATGGCTCGGCAGGGTGCCTCGGTGTCTTGAAGCTAGAGGAATAGCCGAGGGGTACGGCCCAATCTGAAACGTCGTTACCCTTGTGAAATGTTGCCGCTCTTCGCTACTTAGTCGTTTAGCCTTCTTTAACGCTTTGAGGGGGGCCTAAGAGTTGTATCTTTATGTTACAAAGCCCAAGAGTCATCTCTTTTACTATAAGTTTTCACCTCCCCTACTCTTTATCTCATTCTTCACTTTCACTTTTACTTTCACTTTTGCTCTCTGCTAGCGGTGTTTTTGCTCTCGAGTGGCGCTACTAGCTGTCACGGCAAGGAGGTTTGAATTCCGGCGATCTTTTCCGGCCATAAACGTCGCTTCAAGGTTAGTCTCTCCCCCTAACCTTTAGAGAATGGTTAGGATTTCTTCTGAGGACGAGACCCCCACCTCGGACCAAGACACCGACCGAGAGGTGGCAATTAGGCCAAGTAAGGGGAAGGAAGTTGTAGATTCGGTCGGGGGGACGACGATAATTGAGACTCCGAAGGGAGCAGGGGAGTTGGGTCGGCACCCATCCGTTCTATCTAGCGTTGACGGAGTGAGAAGTTACCCCAAAGACCTCCTGGAGAAGGTGGTGCAGGGGATGGCTCTGGCGTACGAGGAGAATGAGCTGAGGGACCCTTTCGAGGTGGATGAGATTCCCTCAATCCTGACCGAGGCAGATCTGCATCGGATCACGAGTGGGTTCCGCATCCCCAAAGAGTATATCCTTCTACTCCCCGGTCCTGGTATTCGAGCGTGTATGAGGACTTCAGCCGATACTTGCGTCTTCTCGTATGACGCGCTGAATGCTGGACTTCGGCTACCATTGCACCCCTTTGTGATCGAGGTGCTGCGGTGGTATGGCCTAAGTCCTGTTCAGTTTATGCCGAACATGTGGCGGCACGTCATTGCTTTCGTCCTTTAGTGCCAAGCTATTGGCGTGCGACTGGATCTTGTTCTGCTTCGAAGCCTCTACCGCATCTGTCAGATGAGCAAGATGGAGGAGAGGTATTACTTTTCGCCGAGGAAGGGGGTGAAGTTGATTGAGAACCCGGACTCGATCAAGCACTGGAAGGAGAAGTACTTTCTCATTCGTGCCCCCGAGCCGTGGGACTTTCCGACGTTGTGGAAGAGCGGAGTTCCGAAGTGAGTGAAGAAGGAGCCAGTGCTCACGAGAGAAGAAGAAGAAGTGGTGGTGAAGCTCCTCGGACTTCCGACCCTCAGTTGGAAGGACATCACTGAGGAGGTCTTGTTTGATGGGGTCTCAGTCCGATCGACCCCAGTAAGCTTCTTCTTTTCTTCTAGCCTTTCCCAGTTTTTTACCTTTTAGTTTTTTTTTTCTAACTCTTTTTGCTCGGCTTTTTCAGAGAGCCCCGGCATGGACTACAAGGCACTGATGGCTAAGACTCGCGCGGCGAAGAAGGCAGAGACGAGGAAGAGGAAGAGGACCACGACAGGACCCCAGTCAGGCCGAGCAGCGAAAATCCCCTCGGCACCATTGGAGCCGGTCGTCGAGGGCCCTAAGGAGACGCCCACTGAAGCTCCTTCGGAGAAGCCTGTCCAAGCCCTTTCAGTCGACGCCCCTGGCTCATCGAGCGGGGCATTTACTGCCAGTGCAGCTCTAGCACTGGAGGTGCCGCCACTTACTGCCGAGGCGGAGAAGATCCTCACCGAAGAGCACAAATGTCTCTTCGTCCCCGACTGGAGGGTGATGAAGGTGGACGGGTTCCTCGGGGATGGTGGCATATGTATGCAGGCGGTGAAGCACCTGCCGACCCCCAAGGACCGTGTGGCGATGAAGGCCGGCTCCGTGGGTGATGACGCCATGCAGATCGCTCGGAACACCATGTTGGTGAGTAAGAGTTGAACATGATTGCCCTTAAAATCTCTTAGTTTTTTTGTTCGGGACTAATAGTTTCTTTTGCTCCGCTCGCAGACTCTTTGCCACTTCAGTCACCTACTCGAGGAGTTTGCCGACCAAGAGAAGGAGCTGAAGTTGCAGAACGATCAGGAGAGGTCGGAACGTGCCAAGCAGTCAAGCTGTTCGAGGCCGAGCAGCTAATCTCAGCTTCTCGTGCGGCCGAGGTGGGGGCCCTCGAGACGAAGCTCACCGAGGCACTGAAGCATTCCACCGCCGAGGCTGCCATGTTCGAGGCTTTAGAGAAGGAGAGAGCTCGCCTCGAAGAGGAGTTGTCCAAGGCTCTGAAAGGCGTCCAATGAGGCGATGAATAGCCAGGAGACGAAGGTGGCGGTTGCGAAGCAGGCCGTTCGGGACGAGGCCGAGGCCCATATGTTGACAAACATGGAGGAGGCCCACGCCCGAGCACTGCAGCATGTGGCAGCTCGCATCCCGGGGTTCGACAGCTCTTCTTACTATTTCTACGACCCCGTAGATGGGGAAGAGCAACTCCCTCTGGCGGAGCTCGCACCCGAGCAGGAGGACAAAGAAGCCGAGGATGGTGCCGAGGACGAGGTGAATATTGAAGGAGCGATAATCACCGTGCCGAGCGACGATGTCTCGGAACAACATCACAAGGTGGACTCTTGACTTAGTCGCCTCCTCTTTTGCCGCATTTGTTTCACCTTTTTGACCTTGTTTTGTTGTAATGCCGAACTGTGGACTCTTGTGCTTCATGTTGGAGTGTTTTGACTTGAAACTTGCCTCTTGTGCTTCGTGTTGATATGCTTTTTCTTTTCAGGTTGTCGAGTCGCGTTCAGTAGCCGAAGCCGCCCAACTTCATGCTAACTTGAAAGCAGCAATGCGAGCCCTCTCTCATAGCCGAAAGTGCTTCCTCACGAGTGAGTTGGATCTAGAGGATGTCAAGGCAACGGCGAGAGAGTATTTCTCCAAGCTAAAACAACTACGGAAGCGATCTCGCGAGGTTCATCTTGAAGGCGAGGTGGAGTTGCTCCGAAAGGCGCTGTTTGACATTACACGAGCGGAAGGCGATCTTGTGAAGGAAGTTCAAGATTTGAAGATAGCTGAAGAAGAAATTTTTGCAGAGGAAGAGGAGTTAGCCTCGGCAGTGGGTAAGTTGATGGCTGAGCGCGACGAGTTGACGGCGAAGGTTGATGAGTTGAGGAGGGTTACGGTCGTCAAAAGTATCGAAGTGACCCACCTTCATCGAATCATAGCCGATAGCTCTGGCGCTGAAGGCTCTGCTCGGCTTCCTCGCTTTAAGATATCTGTGAAGGACGACTCCTTAAAGGATCGGATCGTCGAGCTCGAGGAGGAAGTCGCTCGACTCAAACCTCAGCCAGCAAGGATCAACATTCGGAGCAAGAAATTCCCATCCAACCTACCCAACAGCAGGGGCAACTTCCTCCTCCAGCGGAAGACCCACTCCAACAGGACCTTCCTCCTCCTCCGAATCAGCCACCTCCTAAGGGTCCTAACCATCAGAAACAACCTCTCCACCAGGACCATGTCTCAATCCACAATGCCTCTTCGGATTCTATGGCTTCTCATAATCCCCAAGCTTCTGACTTCCAACAAAAAGTCCCTAATCGGCCGAAAGATGTGGATCTTCGCCACCGTCTGGATGAGAAGCGGGCCGAGAGAGAGCCTCCCGCCAACAACGTCCGGATGAGCGAAGCCCCCATCGCCGAGACTATAGAAGGTCCCCGATCAGGAGGGAGTAGAGAGAGTCTCCCGAACATTGCAGAAGAAGACCGCATTCCCCTGCCGGTCGGCAACACCCCAGGAACGATGAGGCACCCATCACCCGTGCCGAGTTCCAGTAGTTCCAGGCAACCATCCTACAGGCTCTCAATCTCCGTCCCTACACCAATGCTCCCAAGATCCCCTCTCCTCCTCCGGTCCGAAGTCCTTGCCGACGGTCCCCATCTCCTCCTCCAGCTCCCAGCAACTCCCGGCATGTGCAAAGTCCTCGCCGCTCCAGGAGCTACCGTCGTCGTAGCCCCCGTTCTCCTTCGTACGAAGACGAGTCTAGAGGCTCGCCTGATTACCGTCGAAGGGATGATGCTGTATACCGCCGTCTCCATGAAATGGAGAGGCATTTGGGTCAATTAGACCGAGAAGAAGAGCTTAGAGGAAGGACTTTTCGTCCTAGCAGACCCCCTTTTTCCCGAACCATAATGGATGCACCCGTACCAATCGGCTTCAAGCCTCCTCAATTTGAGACCTACTCCGGGGAGACTGACCCCGTCGATCACATCGAGAGCTTCAAGACCCTAATGCTCATCCATCAAGCCTCCGATGCTCTCCTTTGTAAAACCTTCCCCGCAACTCTCAAGGGTCCAGCTCGAGAATGGTACTCACGCCTTACCCCATCCTCAATATTCTCCTTCGAGCAATTCGAAACCCTCTTTGTCACCCATTTTGTAAGTAGCCGTAGAACTGAGAAGACCAGCATCTCGCTACTGTACCTCCACCAGAAGAAGGGTGAGAAGTTGAGAGACTATGTGAAGAGGTTCACAGCTGAAGCCAGGTCCATAGCATCCCTCGACCAGTCAGTCGCTACAGCGGCATTTCAATCCAACGTCCTCAACTCCAGCCTCTGCTCCTCCCTCGCCAAGAAGCCCCCACAGAACTTTTCTGACCTCCTTCTTCGAAGTGAAAAGTATATTCGGGCCGAAGAAGCCGAGCACCGCCCTAACTTGGAGGGGTCTTCCTCCGGATTTAAAAGGAAGGGAACAGAAGAAGAAGGAGCCAAGAAGCTCCAGAAGGATAATGCCGGCCAGCACCGACCTCCCCCCAGATTCGACAAGTGTACTCCTCTCACCACCAATGTCTCTAACATCTTGATGGAAGTTGAAAAAGAAGGGGTCATACCCCCCGCTACAAAAATGAACATCCCCGGCAAAAGAAGGGATAAAGAGAAACGGTGCCGCTATCACCGGGGCCATGGCCACGACACCAATAACTCTCGGGCCTTAAGAATGAGATAGAAGCCCTCATCCAGAGGGGGCAGCTGACCACCCGCCTCGGGGGGCTAATAAGCGTCTGGAGCGCGAAGAAACGCCCGACTTCGAAGAGGAGCGTATCCTGCACCTCATTCATGGGGGTCCAATGGGGGGCTCCTCAAACTCCTCTCGAAAGGCATTCATTAGAGAAGTCAATTCAGTCCGCGCCACCCCTCCTCCCAAAGGCCTCGGAGTGCCCGTCACATTCTCAGACGAAGATCTTGAAGGTGTCCGCACCCCTCATTGTGACGCGCTCGTCATCAACCTCCACATGGCAAACTTCAAAGTGGAGAGGATCCTAATGGACAACGGCAGCTCCGTTAACATCCTCTTCCTCGCCGCTTTTAAAGGCCTCAAGCTGTCCAGAGAAAGACTTAAGCCCGCCGGCTACACACTCCATGGGTTCACGGGAGTGCCAGTGACTATTGAAGGGGTAATCACCCTCGATGTAACCACTGGCAAAACTCCTACTACCCGAACAGAGTCAATGGATTTTATGGTTGTGGATGTCCCCGCAGCTTACAATGTCATCCTAGGCCGACCCGGCCTAGCAGCTCTAGAAGCCGTTCCTTCGGCATACCATCTCAAGATGAAGTTTTCCACTTGGGCCGGAGTAGGGGAAGTAAGAGGCAATCAAGAGGCGGCCCACAAGTGCTATATGACCTCTACCCTCGGTCCAGTCCTCTCCCTAGAAACTCTGGAAATCCCCCAAGATGCTGCTCGGCCAACGTCCGAGCCGGTGGACGAGTTGGAGAAAGTGCTTTTCTCTAAGCAGGATCCAAGCCGAAAGTTCTTTGTCAGCAAGACCCTCCCGTCCGCCTTATGCTCAGACATAGTCCAGTGCATCCGAGGGAACCGAGACCTCTTTGCTTGGTCAACTGCAGACATGCCCGGAATCTTCGAAGAGCTCTTAGTCCACCACCTCAGTGTTGCCCCGGGGTCTAAACCGGTTCAGCAGAAGAGACGCAAGTTTTCCCCCGAGCGCCAGTTAGTTATAAAAGAGGAGGTGGACAAGCTCTTGAAGGCCCGGTTCATACAAGAGGTGAACTATCCTGAGTGGTTGTCGAATGTAGTAATGGTGAAGAAGTCCAATGGGACTTGGAGGATCTGCATCGACTTTACCGACCTCAACAAGGCCTGCCCCAAGGATCCCTTCCCTCTTCCGAGTATTGACACTCTGATTGATGCCACCTCGGGACATGAACTCCTCAGTTTCATGGACGCCTTCTCAGGCTACAACCAGATCCGGATGTTCCCCCCGGATATCCCGAAGACATCATTTGTGACCGATCAGGGCCTCTATTGCTACAGGGTTATGCCCTTCGGTCTGAAGAATGCAGGCACAACATATCAACGCCTCGTCAACAAGGTTTTCCAAGCTCAAATCGACCGCAATATGGAGGTATACGTTGACGACATGCTTGTCAAAAGCATCCAAGGCCCCGATCATGTAACTGACCTCTAGGAAGCATTTGATGTTCTGAGAAAGCATAACATGAGACTCAATCCGAACAAGTGTGCGTTCGGTGTCTCGTCAGGGAAGTTCCTCGGCTTCATAGTCAGCCAACGAGGAATTGAAGCAAACCCTGAGAAGATCAAGGCCATACTAGACATGGCACCTCCCAAGAATGTTAAGGAAGTTCAGAGGTTAACAGGTCGCCTAGCCGCCATAGGGCACTTTCTCTCGAAGTCCGGGGAGAAATGCCTCCCTTTCTTCAAAGCCCTCAGGGGGGCTAAAGGTTTTGAATGGGGTCAACAGCAACAGGAGTCCTTCGACCAGCTCAAAGCTTACCTCGTCAATCCTCCCCTCCTCAGCAAACCAATCCCTGGCGAACCCCTCTACCTCTACCTGGCAGCCTCCGAGCAGACCCTCAGCGCCGTTTTAGTAAAGGAAGAAGACCGGGCTCAAAAGCCCATCTACTATGTGAGCAAGGTACTTCGCGATGCCGAGCTCCGCTATCCGAGAATAGAAAAGATGGCTTATGCCCTGGTGATGGCCGCGAGGAAGCTCCGCCCGTATTTTCAGTCCCATTCGGTGGTCGTCCTTACCGACTAACCGCTGAAGCAGGTCCTCCACAAGCCAGAGACCTCGGGTCGCCTTATGAAGTGGTCAATCGAGCTGAGGCAGCATGATATAACCTATCATCCTCGGACCGCAATCAAGGCTCAGGCCCTGGCGGAATTCATAGTTGAAAGTACCATCCCCGAGGTTAGCCAAGCAAAGAAGGGGCCACCGGTCTGGTCAGTCTATGTGGACAGATCCTCCTGTAACGAGGGAAGCGGAGCTGGGGTCATACTGGCAGGCCCAGATGACTTCATCCTCCAATACTCCCTCCGTATAAACTTCAAGGCCTCGAACATTGAAGCAGAATACGGGGCACTCATTGTCGGTCTTGGGATGGCTCGAAATGCAGGGGCGCAGCGCCTCCGGATCTTCAGCGACTCTCAGCTAGTCGTAAATCAGGTCCTCGGCGAGTATGAAGCACGTGATGACAGGATGGTCAAATACTTGGCCAAGGTCAGGAGCCTCATGGCATTGTTTGAAGAAGCCCTCATCCAAAGAATACCCCGAGAAGAAAATGCTCAGGCTGACGCCCTCTCCAAACTAGCCTCCTCCTCCCTTCAAGGTCTCGAGCAGACCGTCTTGATAGAGGTTCTTCTTAGACCAAGTATTGAGGATGAAACTCCCGACTCTTTAGAGTCGCTGCCTGTCCTGCTTGAGGATAACTAGATGAAACCCCTCGTCGAATTCTTAAGGGACGGACTCCTCCCCGAGGATCCCAAGGAAGCTCGAAGAGTCAGAACCCGAGCTGAGCGTTACACACTAATCGGAGGCATCTTATATAAATGCTCTTTCACACAGGTAGACGGCAGGCCGTACCTCAGATGCCTCTCCCCGGGCAAGCCGACTACGCCCTGTAAGAACTTCATGAGGGCATCGACGGGGCACATTCGGGGTCCAGAGCTCTAGCCCGCAAAGTGTTGAATTACGGATATTTCTGGCCCACTCTCCTACGAGACGCCGAACGACACGTTCGGCAATGCAGCTCCTGCCAGAAGTACTCCGACATCCGATGCCTCCCACAAGCTCTGCTCACTTCCCTATCAAGTCCAATCCCCTTTGCGATGTGGGGAATGGATTTACTAGGGCCGTTCCCGCCAGTTCCAGGCCAGTTCAAATTCCTAGTCGTGGCGATCGACTATTTTTCAAAATGGATAGAGGCCGAGCCCTTGGCCACGATCACCGAAAACAAGGTTGTGCAGTTCTTCTGGAAGAATGTGATCTGCCGATTCGGCGTCCCTCGGGTCCTAATAACAGATAACGGAACCCAGTTCACCGGGGCTGCCTTCCGAAGTCTATGTGAAGACCTTGCCATCAAACACCGGTTCTCCTCCGTTTCTCATCCCCAGTCGAATGGTCAGGCCGAAAATGCTAACCGACAGCTCCTCTCTGGCATCAAGAAGAGGTTGGATAAATGTTCCAAAGGCTTGTGGGTCGATCAGCTTCCCAACGTGCTATGGAACTACCGTACTACAAAACGGACCCCTACAGGTGAGAGCCCATTTAATCTCACCTATGGGTCCGAGGCCATCATCCCCCTAGAAGTCGGAATATCCTCTCCTCGCCTAACAGCTTATGAAGAAGAGCAAAATGCCAGAGAGCTCCAAGCAGATCTAGACCTGATAGATGAGATCCGAGAAAGACCTGCCATTCGTCAACAAAGCTACCGAAGAAGGATCGAGTTGGCATACAACAAAAGAGTCCGCCCTACGGACCTCAAAGAAGGGGACCTGGTCCTCAGAAAGTTAGCCATCTCGTTCCCAAGTCAGAAGAGCAAATTGGCCCCAAATTGGGAAGGGCCTTACAAGATCGCCAAAGTAGTCCGCCCCGGCACATACAGACTAGAAGATCTCGAAGGCAGGGAGATCCCCAGGACTTGGAATGCCGACCATCTCCTAAAATACCAAGAGAGAGAACCAACGCCTCTCTAAGTATTTTTAAGATGCCGAACCATTCCTTTCCTGCTACTTGTACTGTTTTTCCTTTATTCTCTTTTGTAAATAACGGCTCGCAACTTTAGAAGCAGCCGACCATTAGTCAATAAAGAAAACCTTTTCATATCTTACTTGAAAAAACTGTTTACAACTTTCTGCCTCTACTCTTCACTCTATCGATGGTTCGGAGTCCAACACTTGGCTCGATTCTACTTTGCAAGTTCGCTCCTAAGTGAGCTAGAAGTAGTTCGCCATTCGGAATTGCTTCCACAACCGTTGAACTACTCTAACGATGGTTTGGAGTCCAACACTTGGCTCGATTCTACTTTGCAAGTTCGCTCCTAAGCGAGCTAGAAGTAGTTCGCCATTCGGAATTGCTCCCACAACCGTTGAACTACTCTAACGATGGTTCGGAGTCCAACACTTGGCTCGATTCTACTTTGCAAGTTCGCTTCTAAGCGAGCTAGAAGTAGTTCGCCATTCGGAATTGCTCCTACAACCGTTGAACTAATCTAACGATGGTTCGGAGTCCAACACTTGACTCGATTCTACTTCGCAAGTTCGCTTCTAGGCGAGCTAGAAGTAGTTCGCCATTCGGAATTGCTCCCACAACTGTTGAACTACTCTAACGATGGTTTGGAGTCCAACACTTGGCTCGATTCTACTTCGCAAGTTCGCTTCTAAGCGAGCTAGAAGTAGTTCGCCATTCGGAATTGCTCCCACAACCGTTGAACTAATCTAACGATGGTTCGGAGTCCAACACTTGGCTCGATTCTACTTCGCAAGTTCGCTTCTAGGCGAGCTAGAAGTAGTTCGCCATTCGGAATTGCTCCCACAACCGTTGAACTACTCTAACGATGGTTCGGAGTCCAACACTTGGCTCGATTCTACTTTGCAAGTTCACTTCTAAGCGAGCTAGAAGTAGTTCGCCATTCGGAATTGCTCCCACAACCGTCGAACAAATCGGCCGATGGTTCGGTGTCCGACACTTGGCTCGACTCTACTTTGCGAGCTCACCTCTAAGCGAGCTAGAAGTAGCTCGCCAGTTCGCCGACCCCCACACGAGCAAAAGACTAACTCAGGGACCTCAGCCCAACGAACATGGTCACAAACGAAGCAACTACACGAAGCTATAAGAAGCGCGCAAGTTTGAGAAAGAAATATTATTAATAATTGGGATGTCATACAAAGCGACTCTTCCATACAACAAAGATTACAAGGCGTTGAAAAGCGAAAGTTACAATGCCGACCTATTACACTTAAGCTAAATACAAAAGTTCCCAAAAACAAGGTCTTCAGCGCTTCCGTGGCACCGGGGCATTCCGCTTCAAAGACACTCAAGGGCAGCGACGTTTATCTCCAGAGCTCGACCCCAATCCGGCAAATTAAGACGTATCCTCGGCACCGCTCCTAGCAGCCGCTCAAACGGATGCTCCGCTCGACGAAATGGCCACAGCACTTTGCGCGGCCCCCGGACTAGGATGGCCGATGCACTGACGAGTCGCGAGCTCATAAAACATGATGCCTCGATCACTCTCCGCGCGAGTACACGAAGTGCTCCTGACATTGATTGGCCCGGAGCGCGGCTTCAGGCGGGCGACCTCCGCCACTAGCTCGGAAATTCTCTCCCTCAGAGAGTCGTCTTTGACATCGACCTCGAAGCGAGGGGGTATTGCGGAGTCCGGCACACCAGAGCGACTGGCTATGAGACGGCGAAGATGAGTAACTTCAATGCTCTTGTCAACCGTAGCCCTCTTCAGTGCGTCGACCTCTACCGTCAGCTCGTCTCGTTCATTCGTTAGCTTGGCCACCTCGGTCGTCAGTCCCTCTCCCTCCATCCGAAGCTCTGTCTTTACAGTTTGCAGATGGCGGATCTCAGAAAGCAGATCGTCCCTCTCCGCCGTTATCTTTGACAAATTGTGCCGAATGCACTGGACCCGAAGCCCGTTGCTAAAGGCGGTCGGCGAACCTTCGTCCTCTCCTATGGGGGTCATCTCGGCGATCCTACTCTCCAGACGCCGGATCTCGACGTCCCGCCGACCTAGGATGAGTTGAAGATGGTTCCGCTCACTTTCAGCTCGGCGCAGTCCCAACTCGACTTCGTAGAGCCGCTCACGGCACCTCGCCAAACACAGCCTCGTCGCCCCTAAGCCAGCCTCGGCACGAGTGTTGTCGTTCGAGCGAGTGGGCTCGACGGCTTGAGTTACCACCGGTAGCGGAAAAGAAGTCGAGACAAACAACAAAATTTCAAACATTGCCGAAGTCCGACACTTGAATGAATTTTCAAGAACTGATGAGAAAAGGCAGAAAGACACAGAGTCGAACCCAAAAAGATATAATTTTTCATTCATTTCAAAACAGCGGTGGCCAGTCTGCGATTAGGCATTACAAAAACCAAAAAGAAAGAAAAGGAAGAACAGAAGTAACGGGGTCAAGGCACGACCTCTTTCCCGGAGCGACCAGAGGGGGTCGGGGTCGACTTCTCCGAAGGGGGCACCACCGCCAGCGGGGTAACCGTGGTGCTCGGGACCTCGCCGGTGACTTCGACTTCGGTCTCGGGTTCGTCCTCCCCTTCTTCGTCTTCCCCCTCTGACTCGGGGTCGAAGCCTCAACGTGTCCGGGAATAGTCTCCATCCCTAGCAGTCCACGTCGGGGTACGTCTCTGTCACCCGGGCAATGGCTTGGGCATAAGCTTTGGCCATGTTTTGGGCGAGGTAACCTTGCGCCTTAGCCAAGGTCGCATCCTCTGCCGCCTTCACCGCCGCCGCCTTGGCCACTTCAGCTTCGGCCAATTATTTGGCCGCCTCCTCCTTCTGGCGGAGAAGGTCGCCCTCCAGCTTTGCCACCTCGCCCTCGAGGTACTCAACCCTCTCCGTCTTCCCTTCGTGCTCGACCCGGAGCTTGTCGAGCTCATTTCCCATCCGGGCCTTCTCCTTCCGAGCCTGGTCGGACTCCTGCTTCAGCTCCTTCTCCAGAGCTGCTAACCTCTCAGTGAGGTGTCCGAAGTGGACGACGATCTGCGACATGGAGAAAAGAACTTAAAAAGTTAGGAAAATTTCAACCAAAGAAATTTAACGACGGCAAAAATATAAAACTTACCGAGACGGCCGAACGAGCGATCTCGATGACGTCGTCCCCTTCTTGCCCGGCCTCCATGGCGGCGCGATCCTTTGGCGTCGCCAGATGCTTGACGGCCTGCATGCTCGCCAGCGAGTTGCCGAGGAACCCATCATGCTTCCGAACTTACCAGTCCGGAATATGGATCCTCTTGTGCTCCTTGGTCAGGAGCTCCTCAGCCGTAACTGTCAGCGGCGGCGTCGTCACTCCCAGGGCCGCGGCGATGGGGAACTCGCCGACCCCAGCCGATGCCAAGGTACCTGCACCGGCGACAACTGGGCTGCCGAGGGTCTCCACTTCCTCGACCGCGGCCGTCATACACGGAGTCTTCGGGGTCGGCAACTTGGTGGCCACCCTCTTGCGCTTCTTCGGCACCTTACTGGCGAGGCCTGCCCTCAGAGCTAGCACAGCGTCGTAATCCATCGCCTCTGCATTAAAGACAAAGTTCGTTAGCACTGCATTAAAGACAAAACGAAATATGAAAAACAAAGCGCAAAAGAAGCCGCGTACTGGGATATACGCGGCAGAGCCCTCCCCTGAACAAGATGTCTTCGGTCAGCTCCTTCTAGTCGTACTTCGGCCGATCGAGAAGTGTCCGGACTGCCTCTTCTTCTTCAGGACGAAGCTTGGGCAGCGCCCTCGCCCTTTTCGGCACCCCTTCCACCCAACCGGAGGGGATCGGCCAGGCCTCCTGACTCTGCACTATAAAGAACTTCTCACGCCAGTGCTTGATGGAGTCGGGGCATATGACGAGCCTGCCGCCGTGCCTCGGAGCCAAATAGTATCGGTACTCCGACTTGTTCCCTTGGTGTAGCCGATAGAGTGTCCGAAGCACGTTCAGCTTCGGCTCGATCCCCGCGGCTTGGCAGTGTAGTACGAAGCCGTTTATCACTCTCCATGCATTCGGCATGAGTTGGATGGGGCAGACCCCGAACCAACTCAGCACAGTGACAGCGAATGGATGGAGAGGTAGCCGAGCCCCGACGATGAAGGCATCGACCGGCCAGCAACACATGGTCACTGGCAGCGGCGAGTTGGCCCTAACCCCCGGACCCGGCAACATGAGCTCGTACTCATCCGGGATCTGGAAACAGTCCCGGATCACTCCCAAGTCCTCTTTGCGAAGGATCGACACCGTCTCGTCCGCCTCCGTCGTCTCCCTCACCGCATTCTCCTCGAAGGACCTCCCCCTCCCATGAACTATGCGCTCGGCGTGCTCCTCTGGAAGCTGCCGAACTCTGTGGAGACCCGTCAGCTGCCCCGGCAGTCTGCCGAACTCCCCCATACGCTTCAGATCCTCCATGATCGTATCTTTGCCGAATACCTTCTTGCCCTTATCTGGCCGACTCGGAGTACGTGCTTCGACAACTTCAAGGGAGGGCTCGGACCAAGAGGTCGATTCGGAGACAGTAGCAAGAGACATAGTTTATGAAATAAACTAAGTATGAGTTACCTTCAAAGATTAGTTGTCGGAAACTTCACCAGAAAACGAACGTCGACCACCAGAAATACTCGCTTAGCACAAAAGATCGCCTGAGCAAAAGAGAAGAGAAGTGAAAAATGAGAGAGGGGGTGAGGTTTTATAGAGATAGGCGCGCAAAACGAGGTCAGTGGGCCTGTACTATCGGTCCATTCGCGCAAAACGACAAAAGTGACCTCAATCGTCGCCTTGTTTACCACGCCTAGCTGTACACCGCATTTATTACTGTCCCATCTGACAGAAGCTCAGAGGTCACAGCATTAAATGAGCATCTCATCTGTCAGAGCTGTCAGAAGTTTAGAGGCCATAACATTTGATGACCGCCATGTCTACCAGCTGCGCAGAAGCCACCAACTCCGCAGTGCATCCTACGCCAAAAACGCCAAGTCTTGGGCCTCGGCACCAGCTGCCGAGCGCTCTTGACACCGACCCAGTTACGGGAAAAAAATGGGACCTCAACACCAGCTGCCGAGCGCTCTTGACACCGAACCAGTTACGAGAAAAAATTGGGCCTCGACACCAGCTGCCGAGCACTCTTGACACCGACCCAGTTACGGGAGAAATTGGGGTTCGGCACCAGCTGCCGAGCGCTCTTGACACCGACCCAGTTACGGGAAAAAAATGGGACCTCAACACCAGCTGCCGAGCGCTCTTGACACCGACCCAGTTACGGGGAAAAAATGGGGTTCGGCACCAGCTGCCGAGCGCTCTTGACACCGACCCAGTTACGGGGAAAAATTGGGGTTCGGCACCAGCTGCCGAGCGCTCTTGACACCGACCCAGTTACGGGGAAAAATTGGACCTCGAACTTCACCGAACTCCCTCTCAGCACTCATAACCTAGCCGAGGTCCCTCTCCCCTTTGGAAAGGGGTGCCGAACCACCTACAGACCTTAGCCTCCTGGGCAGCGAGCGCTGGCAGGGGTCTGAAGTGCAAAACAAGCATGTAGGCCACACAACGAAGGAAAAAGGTCGAACTGTCCACCAAGAGATCGCGAAAAAACAATTAAAAATTTGGGAAATTAAGGAAGAACTCCTGGAAAGCAATTGTAGAGGTGGGGAAGCATTTTCTAGTTCCCAAACGAGCAGTTATTGCCAAGACCAATCTTCTAAGACCTCCGAACGACGAATTGACACTTCGCAAGGTTAAAGGGATGCTCCTACGGGAACACCACACGACCAGGAGAGCTTAGAAGCGACTCAGAGTTCAATCCACTTGAAAAATCACCACACTACCTCCTTCAAGATTCAAGGCCTCCCATTTGGGCTCCGATACAACTCCACCAGCCATTAAAACCGTAAAACTACTCCTCAAAGGCTGATCAAGCTCAGTCTTCAGGAGTGGGGGGCTCGTGATATGGCTAAAAATGGTGTTTAATTGGAACCGTCCAAATTAGGCATGAATCTTGATGCCCAGGGGTAAAACGGTAATTTCACCTACCAATGGGTCTGAAACGGGTACTGGTTCTCCTTCTGGAAAACCCACTAACCTGCAAACGGATCCACCTCAACTGAGTGCGGGTTTCAACCCGCAACAAACCCAATCTAGAGGAATAGAATTAGGGTTTCTGATTAAATCCTAATCAACGGCCTAGATTCATGCCTATCCTTCCACTGGGAATTAGGGATTACATTCCTAATCTGTTTACAAGGAGAATATTCCTTATCAGATCACGGGGATTACATTCCTAATCCAGTCCCTATGATGCCTATAAATACCCCCCATCCATCTCCATTAAGAGGTAATCAAACTTTCTCCAGTTTTCACGCTCTTTCATAATCTTTCCTGATTACTGACTTGAGCATTGGAGGGTGCGTCGCCGGGAACAATCCCGGTGTCTCGCATTTTTTGCAGGTGCACGGCAGGAGTCATCGACAAACCCCGACGGAACAGGTCTCCAGGTTTGCCGTTCAGTTTCCCTAAGAATCCACAAATACTATCTGTTTGCCCCCACACCAGATTTAGCGGCAACAATATATATATATATATATATATATATATATATATATATATATATATATATATATATATATATATATATATATATATATATATACACTTTCTAGAAATACATATATACACTTTCTAGAAATACGGGGTCTCACATTCACCCCCTCTTAAGAATTCAGCGTCCTTGCTGAGCCCGGACTTACAACTTGATTCAGGATCCCTTTCTAACCGATGTGGAGAGGATTACCCTGATTCTGCTAGTTGTACAGTCCCCTACCCGGGCGACCTGACCCAACCTAGCTCCCTCTCAGGCATACATCTTGCACACACTCGGTGTCGAAAGTCGGCTCTGATACCATTTGTAATGCCCCGAGCCCGGTTCAGCTGCGCATGCGGCTACACGTGCGCATACGCGAAAAAACGGACACAAAACTCTAACCATGCCTACCACAGGCACCATCAAAAGGTGGGTTAACCCTTAGGTACCTTTATCATTTGTTAATCCTAATATATCTCTCTTTTCTTCCCTATCTCCCACCGATATGGGATATTTAATCCCTAGGGTCAATCGGTCATAGCACACCAGCACACACACACACATCTATTCTTTCATTCATTTAGTCCTTCCTTAGCCCCATAGGAAATCTCATAGGCCTATCTCTTCATCAATTCCCATAGGATCATCCTATAGTCCACCAATTAATACCCCCATTTCATTTCCTTTCTTTCTTTCTTTCTTTCCATGTCACCATCTTCCATTCTTCTCTTTTTCTTTCTACTAGTATATATATATATATATATATACTCTCTAGAAATATGGGGTCTCATATGCGGGGGCTTCTTGGCTAGGGATGACCGAAGGCTTGAGTTAAGGACATTTGACTGGAAGGCTGCTGCAGCGACCGACTGGTTAAGGGAAGCAATGGACCTAGCTTCCGTGGTGAATCGCTTCACATAATATCTGAGCTTCTCACCCTTCTTCTGACTGAGGTAGAGTAGCGAAATGCTGGTCGTCTCTGTGCGACGGCTACTCACGAAGTGGGTGACGAAAAGGGTCTCAAATTGTTCAAAGGAGAATATGGTGGATGGGGCAAGGCGAGAGTAGCATTCCCGGGCTAGATCCTTGAGAGTAGCTGGGAAGGTTTTGCACAGTAGGGCATCGGAAGCTTGGTGGATCAACATGAGGGTTTTGAAACTCTCGATATGGTCCACGGGGTCTGATTCCCCAGAGTAAGTCTCGAATTGCTGGGGCTTGAATCCTATTGGAACGGGCGCCTCCATGATTGTTCGGGAGAAGGGGGTTGGCTCGGACGGAGGGTCCTTCCCCTCAGCTCCTCTTCCCTGTCCAGCTAGCCGAGGCATCTCTCTATCTCGTGGAGACGATGATAGACAGCATAATCCCTACGACGGTAGCCATATGAGTCTCTGGACTCGTCTTCGTACGAAGGGGAGCGCAGAGTTCGGCGATGGTAGCTAGGGGAAGGGTGAGGACTGCGATGGCGGTTGCTCGGAGCTGGAGGAGGGGTTAGGGACCGATGGCGAGGACTTTGGACCGGAAGAAGCGTGGGGACCCTCTGTGCATTGTTGTTGTTCGGTCGGAGATTGAGGACTTGCAAGATGGTTGCTTGGAATTGCTGGAATTCGGCCCGGGTGATAGGTGCGATATCATCCCTCGGGGGTTGCCGACCGGTGGGAGAGTGAGGCCTTCTCCTATGGTGCTCGAGGGACTCTCTTCGTCCTCTATGAGGAGGGGACCTCCTGTAGTCTCGGCAATGAGGAGATCGCTCATTTGGACGTTCTTGGCGGGAGGCTCCCTCTCGGGCCCGCCTTTCATCCAAACGGCGGTGAAGGTCCTCTTCTTTCTGCCGCTTGAGGATGGTATTGCGGAGGTCTTCAGAAGGCCGAGGGTTGTAAGATGCCATCGAGTTAGTAGAGGGGTTATGCACGGAGACATGGTCTCAATGAAGAGGTTGCTTCTGAGGGTTGGGACGAGAGGCCCCTGCACCGGCATTCTGGGGCCCGAGCAGAGCCCTTTGGGATTGAAGGTTCTGAAGAGGAGGTTGGTCCTGCTGCGGGGGCTGATCTGGTTGAGGGGGGAGTTGCCCCTGCAACTGGACGGTTTGGGGGGGACCTCCTGTTGCGGCTGAGGAGGAGTGGGCCCACGGTTGGACCCTCTGGATCTTAGTTTTCTTGGAGCCATGGCAGGAAATGATCTGACCGATTGGAAGAGGAAGGATTGCTATTCGTGGATTCCCACATACGGCGCCAATCTGTTACCGCTAAAACTGGTGTGGGGGCAAACAGATAAAATTTGTGGATTCTTAGGAAAACTGAATAGCAAACCTGGCTCCACCGGAGTTTGACCGTTGACTCTCGCCGTTCACCTGCAAAAAGTGCGAGATACCGGGGTTGATCCCGGCGACACGCCCTCCGACGCTCAAGTCAGTAATCAGAAAAGATTATGAATGAGCTTTTACTGGCAAAAGATTGATTACCTTAATGGTGGTGGATGGGGGATATTTATAGCCGCCTTTGGGATCAATTTAGGAATAAAATCCCTAATTCCCAGTGAAAGGATAGAGCGAATCAGGGCCGTTGATTAAACATAATCAGGAACCCTAATTCTATCCTGATAGGCCGAGTTCCTTGCGGGTTTGGACCCGCACCCCGTCAAGGTGGATCCGTTCGCGGGTTATTGGGCTTTTGGAGAAAAGACCCAGAACCCATTTCAGACCCGTTTATAGGTGAAATTACCATTCTACCCTCAAGCTTTAAGATTCGTGCTCGATTTGGACAGTTCCGATTTAACCCTATTTTTAGCCATATCAACGAACTTGTGTCGCTTCTGATGGATCGGCTTAGAACCCGGGTGGACGCTAAGCTTGTGCATGATTAGGTTCTCGGAAATCCCGGGCATGTCGGACGGGGTCCAAGCGAAGAGGTTGATATTGCGGCAAATACAATCAATTAAGGTTGGCCTCAGATCGGGAAAAAGGGAGCGGCTTACACGGAACCACTTAGACTTGTCTTCTACCTCGAATGAGACCTCCTCCAATTCGGCCGCGAGTTCCGACTCGGACTGGTTTCTTTCAAGTGGAAGCGCAACTGCGTCAAGGGGAAATACTTTACCTCCTACAGCGGTCATGTAGAACGAACGTACAGACTCCTGATTCCCTCAGATGACACCAAACCTGAGGTCAGTGGGGAACTTTAGCTTCATGTGGTAGGCCGAGGGGACTGCCTGAAATGAGCAGAGGCCGGGTCGGCCGAGAATGGCATTGTATGCCGCCTTGACGTTGACCACCATGAAGTCGATTGATTCGGTCCGTACGATGGGGGTCATATCGACTTTTACATTCAGTGTCACGATCCCTTCGATTTGTACGGGAACGCCCGAGAACCCGTGAAGGTGTACCCGACCAGTTTTAGCTTATCCCACGAGAGCTTGAGGTTTTAAAATGCTTCCAAGTATAGGATGTTGACTGAGGTTCCGTTGTCCATGAGAATTCGGCGGACTTCGAAGTTTTTCATGACAAGGCTGATGATGAGGGCATCGTAGTGCAGGAGCCAGACGCCCTCTAGGTCTTCTCCGGAGAAGGAGACTGCCTGCTGCTGAACATGGGGGGGGGGGGATCTCGGACAGAGTTAACTTCTCGCAAGAAGGCCTTACGGGAAGTGTTGGATACTTGGATCCCCCCTAGGTCCGTCATGGATGCAGTGTAGGATGGCCTGCCCTCTAGTCTCCTCGGGCTCGGGGTCCTGCTCGAGTCGCCGGTTGATCGTTCAAGGGGGAGGCGAAGGCCTCAGATTCCTCGAAACCCTCCGGTCTATTGGGTTGGCCCGGGTGAACTCCCTCAGGTACCCTCGCTGGATAAAGGCCTCGATCTTATATTTAAGGGCACGGTAGTTGTCCGTCTCGTGCCTATTGTCTCGGTGAAAGCAGCAGTAGAATCTCTGGTCCCGTTTCTTGTTGTTGCTCGGTCGAGGAGGGAGTGGGACGATCCCTTTGTCCTTGATCTCCAAGAGGATGATTGACACGTTCTGGATCAGCGGCGTATATCTTTCAAAGCAGGGGACTGGAGGAGGCCTTTTCAGACCAGCTGTATCTATCGTGGCTTTCTTGGCGAGCTCAGCATCATCTACCTTGCGCTTTCCTTTGTTCGTGGCTTCTTTGGTGCCCTCAGGGTGTAGGGCCTCTTCCGTCCGAATGTACTTCTCGACCCTGTTGAGCAGGTCGGGGAAGTCGATAGGTGGTTTCTTGGCTAAGGAGGCCTTTAGCTGGCCGCGGCGTATATTGTGTCGGAAAGCTACGAAAGCGATGCCCGCGTCGAGAGAAGAGACTAACCTCGCCTCGGCGGTGAACCTCCGAACAAACTCGCAGAGTGGTTCCCCTTCCTTTTGTCTGAGGTCCAGAAGAAATGCGCTCGTCTTTTTGACCTTTCTGCTGGTCACGAAGTGGGCTAGAAAGTTTGCTTATAACTGGTCGAACGAGAACACCGAACCGAGGATGAGCTTCGAGAACCATTCCCGAGCCAGACCACACAGTGTGGCAGGGAAAGCGCGGCATAAGAGAGGATCCGATGCGTTGTGAATCAACATGAGGGTTTTGAACCCTTCCATGTGATCAGCGGGATCACCCTCGCCGTTGTATGTCTCGAATTGGGGAGGCCTGAAATTTCTGGAGATCTCGGCTTCCAAGATTTGAGTGGAGAATGGGGGTCGGTTCGGCCTGTAACCATGGCCTTGCATCGGCCCTCCCTCGCTGTGATGGGCGAGGCGGTTCTCCATCTCCCGGAGGCGTCGAAAGACGGCATCTTCTTTTTCTAGTAGGCGGGTCGATCCGTGAGATTCACCCCCTGGCTTCTGACTGAGTGTAAGAGTTGTTGCATGCCTCGGTCCTAAGACCGCCTCGGATTGTCTGGAGGACCTCGTTCCTAAAGTTTTGGAACTCGGCCCTCGTGATTGGGTCTTGCTCCACCGGGTCACGCGATAGTGATTGTCCTCTGGGTGAGTGGCTGTGTCCTGGTTCCCGTTCTGGGGTCGGCTGTCTGCCATGGTTCAGGACCGAGTTAGAAGCAGTCCCTCCCCTTGTTCGACTGACTTGGCAATTCTGGATGACGCGTCGCAAATTAGTCACGACTGAGTGAGAAGCGGCTGATCTAGGTCTGGCTGCGCCATTGGCCCGCGGTTGGTTAGAGCCCTGGGCGTCCGCACGGCTGTGAAGGGGAGGAGGGTCAGGACAACGTCCAAATGTGACGGCCCTTCTGGCTTTGGGAGCCATGAAAGAGCCCGAATTCGAGATGGCATCCTTGGCTGGGATTGGACTGGCGTCAGTACCTAATGTTTTCCACAGACGGCGTCAACCTGATGCTGCTTGTTTTTGGGTGTGGGGGCAACATGTGTGAGTTCTTCTAATTTGTGAAGTGAAAGATGCGGTACTGGCGCTAATCCAATCCTCGACTGTAGGATCGGCTCGAGGGAAGCAAGAGGGAGGTAGAGACCGGATGCTCGGCTCTCTGCGCGGACTTTTGTACCTGCACACTGCGTAGAAATACTGGGAGAAATCCCGGCAACAGGCCCTCCGACGATCTAATCAGTCACTGAGAAAGCAACAGTGTCTAGGGTTCAGGTGGGGAAAATGTTATCACCTTTGAAAGTGTAGAGGAGGTCTGGTATTTATAGGTAGAGAAAAACAGGTTTGGAATCGTAACGGGCCGGATCGAACCCACTTATGACTTACCAGTGGGCCTGAGATGGTAGAAGTCCGTTGGACTTATTTGACTTAATGATTATGAATGAGTGGAATCTGAGGGAATCTGATAACCCTGATGGGACGACGTTATCTACACCATATTAATATATATATATATTCTATATAAATAATATATCTGTTTTCTCAAAATTGTAATTTTTTTATACCAAGTTTTTAAAAAAATGTTATGTATGTTGCCTGTTTCGAGAGTTTGCCTCTGGTGCCGTGAACTCATGTCCTATGTAGAAGTTTACAGACACGGGATACCTTTCTCTTCTTCCCCGACCTGTCGCTAAGAAATTTAAATATCTACTGTAATTCAAGAATCATGACACAAACATTGAGAGCCCCAAGCAAAGAAATTGCTTATATTCATCTATAAAAAAAACACTGCATTGCAAACATTAACTAGTTACATAGAAAGAATTAAGAAATTCAATTTACACCATCAAAAAATTCCCAAATTAAAATTTAAAATTAGCATCCAAGTGTCAAGACATTAAACAAGTCACACAAATGAGAACAATTCCCTTCTGCCGGCCTCTGGCCACCTCAATTTGAAACGATGGTTTCAAAGCAGTTGAGCCCGTCGAACTCCGGTGCAAACCAAGTATTCTTCTTCGACCCTTTTCGCTGTTGTTGTTGTTGTTGTTGCTGCTGCTGCTTGGAATTGCTGTTAACTTTTTCCTTGTCGTCGCCATTCTTTTTGGCCGAGGTAAAATTTGTACCCATCCATGATTTTCCTGAGATCTCAGAAGGGGTAGAACTCAGGATTGACATCGACAAGAGAAACTCCATATTTATTACTACTAGGATTAATAGGAAAAAAGGTGTTGTTGAAAAGCTTATTAGAACTTGTTGTTGTGTAGGTTGTTGATTTTTGGTGAATTAAAGGATGCAAGGGATTGGGGTATATATATAGAGAGAGAGGGGAGATCGATTGGGAAGGAGAAGAGTCCGGATACGACCAGGAGCCGGTGGAGAAGTTGTGCCGAAAGAAAGGACTCCTGATAAGACTTGGAAGCAATTTAGGTTGGACTTTGAAGTTTCTCCTCTTTGACTTTTTACTCTGTTTGGGTTGCGAGATAGGAAGCCACTAGAAACTTCCAGTTTTGTTTTCTTAAAGTAAACTTTGGCCCCTCGTCTGATCATAATTTTTCAAGTATTCGAATCCTCTCCGCTCATAAAATAAAAATGTATCGTACGCTTACTTAATATCAACTAAATTAAGTTTGATGAATGATCAAAATTAATTACAGTATTTATCATTAAAATTAAATATGCTTCAATTAAGTTAATTAGAATAGATTTCATTTAAAGAGAATTTAACCGTCTAAATGAGAGATTATTTTATGAATTTTTTGTAAGTTTTTCTTTATAAAAAGCACCTTTTACAACAATTTATTTTTTGGATAAGTTTTTATTATTTGTAAAAAAACACCTTTTTTATTTATAAAAAGCACCACAATTAGAACAACCACATGAGAGACCAACGATTTTCCTATTACAGTAGGTTTAATATCCCAATTAATGATTTTCCTGGATCACGGAGCTGGAGCTGATCGATATCCCAATTAATGGCATACTATTTACCTGGTCAAACATGCAAGCGTCCATGATTATGGCCAAGTTGGACAGGATCCTAGTTTCGATGGATTGGGAGGCTAAATTCACATTGGCAACCACTAAATATATTCCTAGACCTACGTCGGATCATACCCCGGTCCTACTTGATGCTGGGGTACAGGGATTTTAAAGGCCAAGAAAGTTCAGATTTGAAAAGGCATGGCTAAAAATCCAGGGCTTTCACCACATGGTGATGAAAAACTGGGCGCTCCCAACTTCTGGATTGGACGCTGCAACCTGATGGTGTGGAAAAATCCGCAGATTGCGAAAGAGGCTGCGTAGATGGAATCGGTCTAGATTCTCGACTATCTGGAGTGGAAAAGATTCATTTTTGGAAGAAATTGATGAGCTAGAGAGATTGGAAGAAACGAGAGTCCTGAAACAAGACGAGAGAAACAGGCTACTAGAGCTCCGAGGAAATATTGCCAATCTTTCTAAGCTGGAGGAGATCATGTAACACCCCGAATTCCAAATAAGAATGAATTCTAGATTCCACAGGATCTTACTTTACTTCGTAAAATTTTACTAGGAATTTAAAACTTTTTCAACAACAATACATCAAAGTTACATTACACTTTGTTTACACAGCGGAAAATAAAAGAATGCAACATTGAAATAAAATACATCTTGTATAACTTTAACATCATTTGCATCACAACATCTTTACTTTTTCATTAATAGTCCCTTACCTACATGTCAATCTGTGGGCACGTCAGTTACTTACAACTGAAGAAATGTTATACACGGCTATCCTCTCTACGTCGGGAATAGTATAACGATCTCAATACTTTAATAAAAATACATTAGTTGAATGAATAAATAAGTATTAACTGTGTCTACGCTAAATATGTAAGTGTATGCAATGCCTTAATGCCTAATGCACACAATTTTATACTAGGATAATACTAATGCACACTTGTTCGGATTCTATGCATCCCATACTACATAGGTCTGAGGACAAGCGCCTACGTACTCCACTGATGCGGTTTATTTCTGGGAGACGTGTGGATGCACCAGGTGTGAGTTCGGACTCGATTTGTATTGAAGGAGAAAGCTGCTTGTTAGACGACCCTCGGAGTGACCTGGCGGCTCCTGCGACTGGCTCGGATTGCGGTGGATGCCTCGGCTCGGATCAGAGGGTTCGGATCCGAGGTCTTGTGTACCTGCAGACGGTCCTGAAACACCGGGGTTTATCCCGGTGGCGGACCCTCTGACGATCTAGTCAGTCTCTGTGAGAGAGTAGCAATAACTAGGTGAATTTAAGTGGCAAAAGATTGGTTACCTCTAAAGGTGGGTGAGGGTCTAGTATTTATAGAGAATTCTAACCGGGTTTGGATCCGCTTGGGGGCCGGGTCTGAACCCGAAAGCCCATGGGCCTGACGTGGCAGAAGGCCCAGGGGGTTTAGGGCTGACGTGGCAGTACCAGGAGTGGTATAGGGCTGACGCGGCAAAGCCCTTGGTGGTATTTGGAGCTGACATGGCAGATCATGGGGCTTCTGTGCTTCTGGGAGGATCTGGTGGCCCAGGCTGTGCCAGGTCATCCTCATTCTATACCAGGAGGGGCGGACGGCCCGGAGGGCTGTCGTGGATCGGAGGTCGAGGGCCATCGCTGCTCATCGGATACGAGGAGACCAGATCTGTGGGGGTGAACTTGAGGTTCGGTGCCGACCCTGCAGTGGCTCGAAGCCGAACTAGACTGCTGTTTCTACCAATTTTTGAGTGAGAGTTGTATTGGGCCCTGGTTGGGCCCCAAGCCATTTTTTACCCTACCACACAAGCCCCCCACTCCTGCGGGGGTGCGGGAGCTAGCCGTGGAGGAGTGTTTACGGATGTAGAAATGGGATGGCGAGCCACTGTGCCTTCATGAGGGGATTATCTTGGTGCCAGACCTAACCTCGAGCAGGCGAGGGATTATGGGTCGGCAAGGGTGATGGCGAGCCGTTGAGCCTTCCTGAGAAGACTACCCTGGTGCTAGACCTGACCTCGAGCTGTCGAGGGATTACGAGTTAACAAGGGCGATGGCGAGCCGTGGAGCCTTCCTGAGAAGACTACCCTGGTGCTAGACCCGACCTCGAGCTGGCGAGGGATTTATGGGCCAACAAGGGTGATGGCGAGCCGTTGAGCCTTCCTGAGAAGACTACCATGGTGCCAGACCTGACCTCGAGCTTGGCGAGGGATTACGGGTCGGCAAGGGTGATGGCGAGCCGGTGTTTCTTCCTGAGAAGAAGGCCTGGTGCTCGACCGAACCTCGAGATGACGAGGGATTACGTGTCGGCAAGGGTGATGGCGAGCCGTTGTTTCTTCCTGAGAAGAGTACCCTGGTGCTCGACCGAACCTCGAGAAGACGAGGGATTATGTGTCGGCAAGGGTGATGGCGAGCCGGTGTTTCTTCCTGAGAAGAAGGCCCTGGTGCTCGACCGAACCTCGAGATGACGAGGGATTACGTGTCGGCAAGGGTGATGGCGAGCCGTTGTTTCTTCCTGAGAAGAGTACCCTGGTGCTCGACCGAACCTCGAGAAGACGAGGGATTATGTGTCGGCAAGGGTGATGGCGAGCCGGTGTTTCTTCCTGAGAAGAAGGCCCTGGTGCTCGACCGAACCTCGAGATGACGAGGGATTACGGGTCGGTAAGGGTGATGGCGAGCCGTTGTTTCTTCCTAAGAAGAGTACCCTGGTGCTCGACCGAACCTCGAGAAGACGAGGGATTATGTGTCGGCAAGGGTGATGGCGAGCCGGTGTTTCTTCCTGAAAAGAAGGCCCTGGTGCTCGACTGAACCTCGAGATGACGAGGGATTACGTGTCGGCAAGGGTGATGGCGAGCCGTTGTTTCTTCCTGAGAAGAGTACCCTGGTGCTCGACCAAACCTCGAGAAGACGAGGGATTATGTGTCGGCAAGGGTGATGGCGAGCCGTTGTTTCCTCATGAGAAGAAGGTTTGAGCAGCGTGGTCTGTCGCCTTAGCGGAGTATTGAAGGCGCTTCCGGGATCCGTGCGATGTTCCAATTTTCTAGGGGCATTAAATGGCGCCGCCTAATGAATGCAGGTGGCGCATGGGCTTCCGTCGATTGGCTTTCCCAATGTCATAAAGGCTGGTCCGTGGGGGAGGCTATAAATACCTCTCCCCCCCAGCGGGTTTGATCACAGCAAGGGTGGTCCAGTGGCCACCAGAGGTGTCTGCTTCAGCGGATGTCTCTCTTCTGAAAAATTTTGTAGCGCCAAGGGGCCTCGAATCGGTGGCGACTCTGCCGTCCGGATCCTTTTTCGGGTCAGACGACCCTCATACGGTTGTTTGGCCCGAGAAAGATCAGGACGGGAGGGGTACCCACCGTGTTCTGGATCTGAGGCTGAAGAGCCTCGGATATGCGGGTCGATCTGCTTTCTTGTTAGGGTTCTAGGTGATGGTGGCTTTCCTCCCACCCGTGAACAATTCGGGGTTTCGGCCGACGAGGCCTTAAGCCCCGGGTTGTTCGCGGGTGAGAGAAGAGCCGACCGAGACCTGGAGCCCGAGGCGCAGGCGATGGTGGCTTTCCTGCCTCCCGGGAACAATTTGGGGTTTTCGGCCGTCGAGGCTGTAAGACCCAAGTGGTTCGCGGGTGAGAGGGGAGCCGACCGAGCCCTGTAACCTTAAATCATCAAAAAGAAAATTTTTCCGCCGAGCACTTCATCCGACCCGACCCCTGTGTCTAGCTGCCAGCCTGGCACTGGATGACGTCAGCAGCCCACGTTTCGAGGACGTGGCGCGGTTTTCCAGGCGGCCGCTACACGTCAATCGGTGAACAGTAATTGCAGAAATCGAGGAGTCGTTTTTGCCCTCTATAAATGTTCCCCCCTCTCCCCCTATCGTCCACTTCTTACTCGCTTCTTTCTCTTTCTAAAAAATCTCCCAACACTTCAGCCTTCGTCCCTACCGTTTGCTGTACCAGGCTCGTTCTTCCGAAGCGACCCCAGGTTTGCTGGTAAGTTTGTTTAGTTTAGGCACAGATGGATAGGGCTCAGTCTGGCTCGTCGGCGTCGACATCTGGGAGGGACGTAAAACCCGCCTCCAAATCGACTTTGTGGGAGGAGTCTGATCTCGAGGGGGAGTCTGTATGCGAGGATCAGCCAGTGTATGATGTGAAGCCGCTACGGTCTCGGAGGCTTTTTGTTGTGGAGAGTAGCGATTCTGAGGAGGGGGGCGGTAGTTCTGCCGAAGTTCAGATTCTAGGGCTGGTTTCTGAAGAGGAGGGGGGAGCCGAAGGGGCTCAGATAGGAGGTCAGGGCGTGGGCTCGAGTTCCATGCCGACAGGTCTGGGGCGATTATCTACCCCCTCCCCGGAACGAACCAAGAAGAAGAAGAGAGCTCCGAAGAAGAAGGGGTCGAGGATTGGGGGCTCGAGTCAGGCATCTGTTAACTTGATGACAGGGTCACCTGTACAGCCTAAGCCGTTCCGTCGGTACCCCGACGATCTTTCTGATAAGGAGGTGTTTGGGGTCCAACCGTCGTCGCCGAGCCGGAAGAGGGTGATAATGGACACACTTCCGACCGTTCTGGAGGCAGGTAACTTGGAGGCTTTGCGGCTGGCGTACCATATAGGGTCCAGCTACGAGCTCATGTTGCCGAGCTCCACTCTTCGACCGACCGACCCCCTGCCGGATCGGTATTGCGTCTTCCCCGTGGATGCCTTTATCTCCGGCCTGAGGCTGCCCATTCACCCGTTCGTTCGTGAGGTGCTGAACTGGGCATCCTTGGCACCGATGCAGTACGGGCCCAATTCTTGGAAGCAGATCATCTGCTTCGTGTTGATGTGCGAGGAGCAGAGGGTACCTCTACGGCTGAACGTCTTCCGAGCGATGTTGATGATCGGCTCATCGGCTGAGGGTATCTACTACATTTCGCCCCGGGGCAAGGGGAAGGTTGTCCATGGTCATCCGGACTCCATCAAGTAGTGGAAGAAGAAGTATCTGGTGATCCGGAGTGAGGAACCTTGGGACATTCCCACTCCAAGCCGAGCTATAAAACGCCGAAGCCGAGGGACCTGACCGCCGAGGAGTGGGGGTTTGTTGAGCGCCTCCGTTTGTCATATAGTATCAACTGGGCGAAGGTAACCGAGGGTCACTTGGCAAATGCCGGACTGAGCCCGGCCGATCTATGTATGTAGTTGTTTCTTTCTTTTTGGCTTTGTTGTTCCTCTGTGCTCATTGTCCTTACTGGATCTTTTTGCAGATATGGATCCTGAGTCGATCAAGGCGAAAAGGCTCGCCATGAAGAAGGAGGAGGCCGAGAAGAAGATGAAGACGAGGGGGTCGTCCCAGGTGGTTTCCGAGGCCCCTGTTCAGCCGAGGGCCAAAAGGACTCGCTCGGAGACGGTCAAGGACGCGGCGGTTCAGGGCGGTCCGGACCAGGGCAAGGTCACCGATCTCGATAAGGGGAAGGGCCCTCTGGTGGATCCGGAGATAGAGGAGAGGCTTCGGCGACCGTGGGTGCCGAGTTGGTCGATCCGCGAGAGAGACTGTTTGACCCGAGGGCGGCAAGCCGTCGAGGTGGCGAGTAAGTTGGCGACCCCCCAGGATCGTTCGGAGATGAAGACCGAGACCGTGGATGAGGCGTATACTCGCCTCGCACAGGCCAATGTGCTGGTAAGTCTGTCAACCTCTCTTGTCCCGTAATTACGTTGTAGAGGAGGCTCCCTTAGTTGTGCTAGGTGACTACAGGCGACCGTGCAGGGGGCCCACGTGAGGGGCCTTTACGAGGCCGCTTTGAAGCGGGAGCACGACCGGGCGGACAAGGCCGAGCAGGAGACGAAGGAGATGAAGATAGAGCTCGAAGGCTCTCAGAAGAGGGAGCAAGAGATGAAGACGGCCTTCGACAAGGAGAAGGAGGAATGGGCAAAGAAGATGGCGGCTCAGGAGAAGGAGTTTGCCAAGGAGCGGGAAGAGCTGACAGAGACGGGTCAGCTCCTGGTGATCAAGGCTCAAGACGAGTGTTATGCGAAGGCACTCAGCCACGTGAGGCACTTCTACCCGACCCTTGATCTGTCCAATTTTGAGTATGACATGGAGGTCGAGGGGACACCGAAGACCCCTGGCGAAGAAGGGCCTGCTCTCGACCCGCCTGTCGACCCCCTCGTGGATCCGCCTGCCGATGCTGAGGTGGGAAAATAAGTTGTATAATTTTTGTCTTTCTATTTCCTTCTCTCGATTGTATTTGCCTTCCGCGGACTGGCCACCGCATTTTTGTAAGAAGCGACTCAATTTATAAAAAAGGATTTTTTGACCGGCCAAGTGTTTTGACTTCGGGTGTTTTCGACCCTCCTTGCTTATGTGTTTTGAGTTGGCTGGTTTTCTTGTAGGTTGCGGCTCCTCTTCCCGAGTTGGACCCCCGTCATTCCGACGTGGCATGGCTCCGGAGCAAAGTTGAGGCCCTGGAGGCCACGTTGGTTCGCTACCGAAAGGGGGCTCGTGACACTGATGCGGCCTTTAACTATTATCAGAATAAGTCTGAGGCCTTGAGTGAGGAGGCGAGCCGGCTGAGGAGGGCGATGGTGGACCGGGACCTCGGAGGTGTCGGACTTGGACATACCATGTCGAACACCTCGGTACAGAGGCCTTCTTCCGAGAGGTTACTTCGCGATGTCATAGTGGAGAAGGAGATGGAGATACACCGCTACAAGATGATGTTGGGCGTCTCGTCATCTTCCTCCGTGGGTCGGCGAGCGGAGGGAGTTCCTTCTGCGCTGCTCCTGCTGGAGCGCATGCGACCAGTGGATGCCCAGAGCTCCGTGGCTGGTGTGTCGACCGTGGCTGAGCCCAAGGACCGCCATGATGAGGAGAGGGCTCCTAGCCGTTCAGTCGGAGTGGTCCCGCCCTTTGTTGGACCCGAGGGGCCCTAAGAAGGTGGCTTCTTTCAGTTTGAGATGAGTGGAGTGGTCCTGTAACGGTCTTTGTTTGTTTTCTCATAACCAAATAAAGGAGTATGAATAAAGAATTCTTTTCCTCCTTTGCTCTGTTAAGAAGTGCGGTGAATGACGTCGGAGGCGTGGTTCGGCTCCGTCGATCCGTGAGGGATCAACGCGGGGCCTTAGGAAGAGCCCTTGGCCCGAAGCTGGATTGGATCTACCGAGACGCTGGGGATGATACCGGAGTGAGGACTCGGGTGCCGATCTGCCGAGTCATTTGGAGTTTGACAAAAAACAGATTTCTTTCATACTAGATAGGGAGGGTCGTCGAAGCCGCCCTTTACACATGAAAGTTTACAAAGGGTTTTATATACATTAGCCAAGTTAGAACCTATGTTCGCTCTTCCAGGAACTTCATTCGGTGCTCGGCGTTCCAGGGTCGGCTGATGAGCCGGCCGTCCATATCCGCCAGTCGGTACGTACCGGGCGTACAGCCTCGACTATACGGTATGGGCCTTCCCAGTTAGGGGCCAATTTCCTCTTCTTGGTTGGATCAGAGACGGACAGTTTTCGTAGCACGAGGTCTCCCGCCTCGATGTTAGTGGGGCGGACTTTCTTGTTGTAAAACTTCTCGATCCGTTGTTGGTAGATGCTTCTCCGGATTGAGGATTTCTCTCTGACTTCGGCGACGAGGTCCAGGTTGGCCCTTAAGCCTGATGAATTGTTAGCTTCGTCGAAGGCCATGATACGGGGAGAAGGCAGGCCGACCTCGACGGGGATGACTGCCTCCGTCCCGTAGGTCAAGGCGAACGGCATCTCTCCCGTGGGGATCTTCTTGGTGGTTCGATACGCCCATAGCACACTAGGCAGTTCTTCGACCCAAAGCCCTTTGGGGGAACTGTCGAGGCGCTTCTTGAGGCCGTCGAGGATTTGCCTGTTCGCGTTCTCTGCTTGGCCATTGGACTGAGGGTGGCAAATAGCGGAGAAGCGTTGCTGGATACCGATGTCCGTGCAGAAAGTTTGGAAGTTCTGACCCTGGAATTTGGTTCCGTTGTCTGTAACGAGGATCCGGGGGATGCCGAACTGACAAATGATGTTTTTCCAAAAGAATTGTTGTACTTGGCGCTCGGTGATGCTGGATAGAGGCTCGGCTTCGAGCCATTTGGTGAAGTAGTCGATGGCGACTATCAGGAATTTCTTTTGTCCTACTGCTGGGGGGAAGAGCCCTACAAGGTCCATGCCCCACATGGCGAACAGCGCAGGGCTCACCAGGGATCGGAGATTGGCTTGAGGAAGCCTTTTGATAGGGGAGAACCTTTGGCAGGGGCCGCACCTTTTGACTAAGTCTTGCGAGTCCTGGAGCATGGTCGGCCAATAGTACCCCTGATTCAGGGCCTTCCGAGCAAGTGTCCTGCTCCCCATGTGGCATCCGCCGATCTCCTCGTGTAGATCTTTGAGGGCGTAGCTGGCCTTGCCGCTAGTGAGACAGCGGAGGTATGGTTTGCCGTCGGCCAAGGTGTATGAGCGTTTGAAGAGGATGTCATCAATCATGACAAATCTCTCAGCTCGGATTCTGACTCGTCTGGCCTCGGCTCTGTCTTCAGGGAGCTCGGCATTGATTAAGAATCTTCGGATGGGAGTGGTCCAGTCGTCTGGGCTGGTATCATCTTGCACACACATCGCCTCCGGCTCTAGGTCATTGATACTTGGCTTCAAGAGGATTTCTATGAGCACTGTCTGATCGAGACCCTCGAAGGAGGAAGAGGCGAGTTTGGATAACGCGTCTGCTTGAGCGTTCTGTTCCCTGGGGACTCTGATAACTGTGGCGCAGCTGAAGGACGCCAGGAGTCGTCGGACTGCCGCCAAATATCTTATCATGCGATCATCGCGGGCTTCGTATTCTCCGGTGATCTGGTTGACCACGAGCTGAGAATTGCTGAAGGCCCGGATTTGCTTGGCTCCGGCTCGGTAGGCGAGGGTCAATCCGGCGATCATGGCCTCGTACTCTGCCTCGTTGTTGGAGGCCGAAAAGTTGAGGCAAAGGGAGTATTGAAGTAGGAATTGGTCGGGGCCATGAAGGATGATGCCTGCTCCGCTCCCGGTTTCGCATGATGAGCCGTCAACAAAGATTTCCCAGGTCGGATCCGAGCCCTCGATGCTGGGCTGCTCGGAGGCGGTGCATTCAGTTATAAATTCGGCGAGGGCCTGTCCTTTAATGGCCACCCTTGGATGATAGCTGATGTCAAACTAACTCAGCTCAATTGACCACTTGACTAAGCGGCCGGAGTTTTCGGGCTTGTGAAGGACAGTCTTTAGTGGCTGGTCTGTCAGTACTTGGACAGAGTGGGCCTGGAAGTAAGGACGGAGTTTCCGGGCTGCCATGATTAAGGCATAGGCCACCTTCTCTATCTTTGCGTACCTCGTCTCGGCTGGGAGTAGTACTTTGCTCACATAATACAATGGCCTTTGGACTCCTTCCTCTTCTCGGACGAGGACAGCGCTGAGGGCGCTGTCCGAGGCTGACAGGTATAGCCAAAGCGGCTCGCCTGGCTCGGGTTTGCTGAGGAGAGGTGGGTTGGCGAGGTATTGCTTCAGTTGTTCGAAGGCTTCTTGTTGATGGGTACCCCACTCGAAGCCCCCTTTTCCGCGTAAGGCCTTGAAGAAGGGGAGAGACTTCTCCCCTAACTTGGAGAGGAAACGGCCGATTGCAGCCAACCGGCCCGTGAGCCTCTGAACCTCCTTGACATTCCGAGGGGGGACATGTCCATAATGGCTTGTATTTTCTCGGGGTTTGCCTCAATGCCGCGTTGGCTGACGATGAACCCCAGGAATTTTCCAGTGGAGACGCCGAAGGCGCATTTAGCCGGGTTGAGCCTCATGTTGTGATGTCGGAGGACACCGAAGGCCTCTTCGAGGTCGGCGACGTGGTCCGGTCCGGCCCGACTTTTGACGAGCATGTCGTCGACGTAGACTTCCACATTGCGGCCGATCAGGTCTTTGAAGATTCTATTGACGAGCCGTTGGTACGTGGCTCCGGCATTTTTCAGCCCGAAGGGCATAACGCGGTAACAATAAAGACCCTGGTCGGTGACGAACGAGGTTTTGGAGATGTCTGGTGGAAACATCCGGATCTGATTGTACCCCGAAAATGCATCCATGAAGGACAGTAGTTCATGCCCCGAGGTTGCGTCGATTAAAGCGTCGATGCGGGGGAGGGGGAAGGGATCTTTCGGACATGCTTTGTTAAGATCCGTGAAGTCGATGCAGATCTGCCAACCCCCTGTTGCCTTCTTTACCATAACAACATTGACCAACCACTCGGGGTAGCTGACTTCCTGAATGAATCGAGCGGACAAGAGTTTGTCCACTTCTGTCTTCACGATTTGTTGCCTCTCCGGGGCGACTTTGCGCCTCTTTTGGACGACCGGCTTAGAGTCAGGGATGACGCTCAGCCGATGCATAATCAAGTCTTCGGAGATCCCGGGCATGTCGGAGGGCTTCCAAGCGAAGAGATCAACGTTGCGACGGAAGCAGGCGATGATGCCTGTTTTCAAGTCCTGGGTGAGCGAGCGGCTTACCTGGAACCACTTTGATTCATCCTCGGCGTCGAACAGGACCTCTTCTAGTTCGTCAACAGGCTCGGGAGCTGGGCCATCCCTCTCGGGTTCGAGTTCAGTGGCGTCGAGAGGGAATACACCCCCTCCGACGGCGGTTATATAGCACGACCGCGCGGCTTCGTGGCTACCTCGGACGATGCCGACCCCTTGGGGGGTGGGAAATTTGAGTTTCAGATGGTAGGTTGAAGGTACCGCTTGGAGGGAGCTCAGTCCGGGTCGGCCGAGAATGGCGTTGTAAGCTGCCTTGATGTTGACAATCATGAAATCCATGGATTCGGTCCTCTTGACAGGAGCCGATCCTGCGGTGACGTCGAGGGTAACAATCCTTTCTGTTACGACAGGGGTGCCGGAGAATCCATGTAACGTGTGTCCGGCGGGCTTGAGCTTTCCACCGGGTAACTTGAGGCTCTCGAAGGTTTTGAGGAAGAGAATATTAACTGAGCTACCATTGTCAATGAGGATTCGGCGAACCTCACAGTTAGCCATGTGGAGGCTGATGACGAGGGCATCTCAGTGGGGTAGGTGAACGCCTTCGAGGTCTTCTCCTGAGAAGGAGACTGGCCCTGGTTGTGGCTTGGACGAGGGGTTGTTTTGGACAGCATTCGCCTCTTGGATGAAGGCTTTTTGGGATGTATTTGACCCTCCTCCCATCGGCCCTCCGTGGACACAGTGCAAGATGAATGGCGTATCTGCGGTTCCCTCGGACTCGAGATCCTGACCACGGAGGTGGGTCGAAGTAGGGTTCGGAGGCGAAAGTCTCCGGTTCCTATCATCTCGCCGATCCCGTCGGCCTTCTCGGGTGAACTGTCGGAGGAACCCTCGTGCGATGAGTTCCTCAATTTCGTCTTTCAGGGCTCGGCATTGGTTGGTTTCGTGCCCACGATCTCTGTGGAAGCGGCAGTAGAAGCGCTGATCTTGATTCCTGTTGTTATTAGGTCGGGGAGGTAGTCGGACGAGGCCTTTGTCTTCGATTTCTAAGAGGATGGCGGATACGCTATGTGTCAAGGGAGTGTACCTATCGAAGCGGGGGACCGGCAGAACTTTCTTCGTGGGCCCCGCGTCCCTCGGAGCCTTCTTTGATGGTTCGACTTCTTCGGCCTTTCGTTTTCCCTTCCCAGTGGCCTCCCTAGCATCTTCGGGGCTAAGGGCCTCTTCCGCCCTAATGTATTTCTCAACCCTGTTGAGGAGGTCGGGAAAGTCGACGGGGGGTCTCTTCGCCAGAGAAGCTTTCAGTTGTCTATGACGGACGTTGTGCCGAAATGCCGCAGAGGCGACGCCTGGATCAAGAGAGGAGACCGATCTTGCCTCCGTGGTAAACCTCCGGACGAACACTCTGAGTGACTCTCCCTCTATCTGTCTGAGTCCAAGTAAAGAGGCGCTGGTCCTTTCCGCCTTCCGGCTGGTGACGAAGTGGGCAAGAAAATTGCTCTCTAGCTGGTCGAAGGAGTAAATGGAGCCGGGGGTGAGTTTCGAGAACCATTCACGAGCCGGACCCCGAAGTGTGGCGGGGAAGGCTCGGCATAGCAGGGGATCCGAGGCGCTGTGAATCATCATGAGGGTTTTGAAACCCTCCATGTGATCAGCGGGATCTCCCTCGCCGTCGTAGGTCTCGAATTGAGGTGGTCGAAAATTCCTGGGTATTTTCGCTTGGAGGATGGGGGCGGAGAAGGGAGGTCGGATAGGTCTGTACCCCTGAGCCGCTCGTTGATCGCCGTCTCCTATATGATCGAGGCGATCCTCCATTTCTTGGAGGCGCCTTAGGAGTATGCCCTCGTCTTCTGGCTGGATTGTAGACGGGCGCGACACACTGGCCTCGGTATCCGACCCTGTTTGGGAGTGGAGGGCTTCCTCCCTGGGGTCCCATCGGAGGGCCCCGAGAATTTCTCTCCGGAAGTCTTGGAACTCTTTGTGAGTGACGGGGGCTCCCTCGACCCTGTTTGGTCGGTCCGAAGGTTGCCTTCCGATGCGGCTGAGTGCTGGCCTCCGTCCCTCGGGCTGTGGTCTTGGATGGTTCGGGGCCGAGTTGGAAGCGGCCCTTCCTCTGCTGCGGCTAATCTGTCGGTTGACGATTACTCCCCGGAGGTCGGGCTGGACTTGGCGGGTGACGCTCCTTTGGGATCCCTGATGGGGAGCCCTGTGTTTTGAAGTATGTGGACCGGCGTTAGCAGTTGGTGGGGGCGAGTCCCGTCGGTTGACGGAGGAAGCAGCCCCCTTGCCCTTTGAGGCCATGAGAGTTCGGCTGTCGGGGTGCCTTGATGGTCGTGCTCGGGTCGGCTTCTGAAGCAGTGTTCCCACAGACGGTGCCAACCTGATGCGGTTTATTTCTAGGAGACGTGTGGATGCACTAGGTGTGAGTTCGGACTCGATTTGTATTGAAGGAGAAAGCTGCTTGTCAGACGACCCTCGGAGTGACCTGGCGGCTCCTGCGACTGGCTCGGATTGCGGTGGATGCCTCGGCTCGGATCAGAGGGTTCAGATCCGAGGTCTTGTGTACCTGCAGACGGTCCTGAAACACCGGGGTTTATCCCGGTGGCGGACCCTCCGACGATCTAGTCAGTCTCTGTGAGAGAGTAGCAATAACTAGGTGAATTTAAGTGGCAAAAGATTGGTTACCTCTAAAGGTGGGTGAGGGTCTAGTATTTATAGAGAATTCTAACCGGGTTTGGATTCGCTTGGGGGCCGGGTCTGAACCCGAAAGCCCATGGGCCTGACGTGGCAGAAGGCCCAGGGGGTTTAGGGCTGACGTGGCAGTACCAGGAGTGGTATAGGGCTGACGCGGCAAAGCCCTTGGTGGTATTTGGAGCTGACATGGCAGATCATGGGGCTTCTGTGCTTCCGGGAGGATCTGGTGGCCCGGGCTGTGCCAGGTCATCCTCATTCTATACCAGGAGGGGCGGACGGCCCGGAGGGCTGTCGTGGATCGGAGGTCGAGGGCCATCGCTGCTCATCGGATACGAGGAGACCAGATCTGTGGGGGTGAACTTGAGGTTCGGCGCCGACCCTGCAGTGGCTCGAAGCCGAACTAGACTGCTGTTTCTATCAATTTTTGAGTGAGAGTTGTATTGGGCCCTGGTTGGGCCCCAAGCCATTTTTTACCCTACCACATCCACCATAAAGGGTTCGATCCCTCACCATGAAAACTACCCGGTAAAAAACAAAGTTTAGATTATTTAACGGATACGGATCTCAACCACCCTCGCTAGCCTCCCTGGCTATAATAACAGATCCCAGCCTCCCTGGTTATTATATCGTAAGAATAACCTCGCAAATGCCCCTCTATCCCCGGTATACACATATACATTGAAGTATGGTAAACATCCGCCGACTACCCTAAGTCCCGGATAAAATACAGTCCATCTCCTGCAGAGCAACCACAGTTCACCAACTGGGTCTATAACCACGGAGATCCACCGTCGACTATATAGAAGCACCCATTTACGTTTGTCCAAGTCTATTACATCTTCACTTATGTGCCTAATTACTTTAGTTCAAGACATGAATGTGTTATCACCCTAGAATCAGTTTTACCTCCTACCGGATTTGTTCATAAAAATACGAGATCGCCGGACGGCATTATCTCAAAATCAAGTCTCAAAATCTTTCTTTCAAAATTACTGGTAACCGAGGTCTTACTAATTCTAAATCATAAATCTTTCATGTACAAGAAACATGGGTATACATACCCTTTAATAATCATGTCTTAAACCTAGATCATTTCATCATTTTAAGTCATTTCACAACTTAAGCAATGTCTCATTTTAGCACTATTCATGATTCTTTCACAATAATAAATCGTTTTCATGAACAAACTTCATTCAACAATAATCTCTTGAATAACTTAGTGCCAATTATCAATTCACATTTCAACATATATCAAGTACTCTAACTTCACATGAGAAAATCATCACATCAAAAGAAGTTTAATTACATGGATAATATATTCTCATTCTACTAATAAATTTCATTAATAATTGTAAAAATTCATTTTTCATTTCTCATTTTGCTCAATGTAGCATAAATCAATGTCTCAAAAGAAATGTTTCTCAAGATATCTATTTTTACTTTTCAATAAACAAGAAAAATCTTTAAACTATTTTCTATAAATTCTCCATCATGTTTTATAAGTACTAGGATTTTTCTCAAATTTTTAAAGGCCTTAGAATTTATTCAATCTCCTTAAACCCAAAATATATAAATAAAAACTCCCCAGGCTCCGAACTCGTGAAGGCCTAGGTAGCGCCCAACATTCACGACACCCACCAAGAAGTCATGTGGACTTGATGTTCTATTTCAATACTAAAGAACTTATATACTAAGTCTCAGCTTTGAGTTAATTTTAAAAACACAAACAAAAGTTGCAGGCCACGGGTTTCGAACCAGGCCCAACAAGAAGGTAGCGCCAAGCAAGCCCGACCACTAGACCAAGCGTGCCTATCGGTAAGAAGTTCATTCATCCACTTATTCCCATTTTCCGTTATTCCCTTTTATTTGTAAAAAGAACTCGATCCTTCCATTTCTTTCTAATCCTTTGCTAAACTGAAACAAATTCTTGTGGACTGGGTTTATTCCTTTAACGGTAATTTACTAATTTTAAATCCATAATTTAGATAATGACTCTAAACTTTTAATTCTTTTCTTTCTTTTAATAAACTCTATATTGCATTTCTTCAAATTTGCTTATATCTTTTCATATAAAAAAATGAGTTTAGTAAGATTACATATCTAAAAAAAAAAGATTTGCTTACTTAATAAAATAGAAATTCTAATATATTTCACATAATCTATTCTCTTTATTTATGCATAATCAAATTCTTCCTTCTCTTTCTCATTCACTAACTAGCAGGTTTGTAGCTTTTAAAAACAATTCATGATTCATTACTATTATTACCACTTCTAATAACATAACTTGCTACATCAAAATTTCCAATAAACATTTAACACATAAAAATAATTCTAACATGATCCTTAATATTTAACCCTTAAAACACAATTCTATTATTTATTTAATCACAACTATATTATTCTCATTCATAGCATGTGTGATCGTTAGTTTTTTAGGGAACAACCTCGATCCATTTAGACACATAATCCACACCAACAAGAATATATAAATAACCGGATGAGTTAGGAAATGGACCCATGAAGTCAATCCCTCATACATCAAAAAGCTCGATTACTTGAATATTTTTCAATGGCATTTGATTTCTGGAAAAGATGTTTCCTGTCTTCTGGCATCTATCACAAGAACTGCAAAAAGAAAAGGCATTTTTAAATACATTAGGCCAGTAAAAGCCAGATTGTAATACCTTCAGTGCTGTTCTTTTTGTCCCAAAGTGTCCTCCACAAGCAAACTGATAACAATGTTGTAGAATACTCATGTGCTCATCTTCTGGCACACACCTCCTTATAATTTGATATGGACAGAATTTGAATAAGTATGGATCATCCCAGTAGTAGTGCTTACACATAGCCACTAATCGCTTTCTTTCTTGACTCGACATGCCTGGAGGAAACACATTAGCAGTAATATAATTGACAATATCTGCATACCATGGAAGTTGTACATTTATCCCAAGTAAGTGTTCACCTGGAAAGTTTTCATTCAATGGAGGTATATTCCCTTCTTCTTCAAGAAGTAACCTGGACAAGTGATCTGCAACAATAGTGTCGCTCCCTTTCTTATCTTTAATTTCAAGATCAAACTCTTGTAGCAAGAGTACCCATCTGATCAACCTTGGCTTAGCATCCTTTTTCGCAAACAAATATCTCAAAGCAGCATGGTCAGTGAAAACTATGACTTTAGAACCAATCAAGTATGACCTAAACTTCTCTAAAGCAAATATCACAGCCAATAATTCTTTTTCCGTAGTGGTATAATTAAGCTGTGCATCATTTAAAGTTCGAGAAGCATAGTAAATAGCATGAGGTACCTTATTTATTCTCTGACCTAGAACAGCTCCCAAAGCATAATTGCTTGCATCACACATGAGCTCGAAGGGAAGACTCCAATCTGGTGCCATAATGATCGGTGCAGAAATAAGAAGATTTTTCAATGTATTGCAAGCAGCATGCACTCTTCTGTCCACACAAACTCAACATCTTTAGTCAACAATCCACAAAGGGATCTGGAGATCTTGGGAAAATCTTTTATAAATCTTCTATAAAACCCTGCATGTCCAAGAAAACTTCTCACACCCTTAACTGTAGTAGGAGGAGGTAGCTTCGAGATGATGTCAATTTTTTCCTTGTCCACTTCTATGCCTTTTTTAGAGACCACATGTCCTAACACAATGCCTTGTTGTACCATAAAATGGAACTTCTCCCAATTAAGCACTAAATTGCATTCTTCATACCTCTTCAGAACAAGCTGCAAATGGTTAAGGCATTCATCAAAATTAGATCCAAAAATACTGAAATCGTCCATAAATACCTCAATGAACCTCTCCACCATGTCTAAAAATATACTCATTATGCATCTCTGAAATGTGGCTGGAGCATTACACAATCCGAATGCCATCCTCCTATATGCAAAAGTACCAAAAGGGCATGTAAAAGTGGTTTTTTCCTGATCTTCTAGAGCAATAGCAATTTGATTATAGCCACTATACCCATCTAGAAATAGTAATGACTATACCCAGCTAATCTCTCTAACATTTGATCAATAAAAGGAAGAGGGAAGTGATCTTTCCTGGTTTCGTTGTTCAGCTTCCTGTAGTCAATGCAGATCCTCCAGTCTGTGGTCATCCTTGTAGGAATAAGCTCATTCTCCTCATTCTTCACCACTGTAACTCCACTCTTTTTAGGCACTACATGTATCGGGTTCACCCATTTGCTATCTGAGATAGGGTAGATGATGCCAACATCCAGCAACTTAAGAACTTCAGTTCTAACAACCTCCTTCATGTGTGGATTAAGTCTTCTTTGTGCTTCCCTAGTAGGTTTTACATTATCTTCAAGAAGTATTCTATGCATGCACTTGGATGGACTTATTCCCTTGATGTCTGCAATGGTCCACCCAAATACAACCTTGTGCTCCCGCAAAACTCTCAACAACTTATCTTCTTCTTGCACACTCAAGTTTGCAGCCACTATCACGGGTAAGGTTTGGTTCTCGCCTAAAATGCATACTTCAAATGTTCAGGTAGTTGTTTAGCTCCAAATCTGGTGCCCAGGAAACAGAAGAAAAAATAGTGGTATTAGACACAATATCTTCAAAAATGGGTGCATACTTACTTGGATATAACTTCTTGATGTATGATGCAAGCGATTATACTTTGGGAGCTGTTCTAGGTCAGAGAGTAAATAAGGTACCTCATGTGTGATTTTCATATTACTCTTCCGAAATTAGCTTGTAGTTCTTCTAGCTTGTTGTTCTTCTATTCTTCTGAGTTGCACTTTGTTTTTGAATTGTTCTCTACACACCGTAGCAATGTGTTCATCTGTGTCTTTTATAGCTTTCTTTTGTTTGCAGATCTATTTTCTCTATCCCCTTTCTCAGCATTGATTCCTTGATATGGTGAATGGATTAAGTCAAGAAAAGATCATCTTCCTTAAACAACAAAATCTTATTTGGTAACAAAATCTTTTCAGTCAACTGACTAGCTTCACTTTAGGATTTGACTGCAGCAGTATATTTTTTTTTAATGTTCTGTTTTTGCAAAAATTACGGAATTTCATTGCTCAATCTTGATTTGTGTTTGCAGATTTGGTTGTGGTAGAATTCTTGGCTGTGAGGATTAATCTCAGCTGTGCAGATTTGATTTTGCATCAGCCTATTATAGCTCCTCAAAACTTGGTACTCTCAACTGCCTCTTATAACTCCTCCGCAAAGCCTAGCTTCTACAGCTCCACACACAAATTTTGTGTCTACCTTCTTGACTTGCAACTTGACTGATTTAAGGGGCTAGAGGGTGAAGGAGTGAAAAATTGCAAATCACCGCGAAGAATGTCTCAAGTGGTGCTACTGTATGAACATGCACAACTGATATAGTCTGTGCAGAGTGAAAGCAAAAGAGAATTTGCACTAATCCTACACAATTCATGTATCTTTGGTGGACAATAGGATGTGCATATAGTGTTAGGGGTTTAGTGGTGATAGCTGATACTGTAGCATCTGAACATGCACAGCTGATGCTTGAATTGATTTTGCACTTCAATTGCACTCCTTGTACTAGACAGCTGCCATTTGAAGTTTTTGCAAATTCTTCCACAGCCTGGTCTTTGCTGTTCTTTCAAAGCTCTGCAAAATTTTCCTGATTTGAAGCTTGATCAATTATGAACTTCAACAAACCTTTTATTTACCAATTGATGTAGAGTTACACTTGACAGGAGATGAAAACGGAAATAGAGAGTGAAGGAATGGAGACTGTAAGCAACGAGGTGAAGATTTCAAGTAGTGCTACTGTAGCATCTGAACATGCACAGCTGATACCACTTATACACAGTGAAGGTGAAGGAGAATTTAGAATTAAACTTGCACATTTCAGAGATTCTTCTGTGAAATTATTTTCTTGCAACTGATCAAACTCTGGAGATTCAATAAAGAGGAGTACCACACTCTTGATAGATCTGAGCTGAAACACTTTCCCACATGCCCCTTGCCCAACAACTTTGAGGAAATCAAAAATCTTCAAGCCTCACACTTTAAACCTTGTTGACAACAGCTCTCCATCATGCATGATTTGAGTTTTAAAATGTTCTGATCCATAATTAGTGTTTTCATTCTGGTGCTTCATCCTCCATATGAAACAGTGACAAGATTAGTCATGAGTAAGCCTTGAATCCAATCAATTGGTTGTTTCTGGGCTATTTTCCTATAAAAGGAGAAAAGAAGTATAAATTACCAGAGATAGAGAATTTAAGCGTTAATTGCATTCAGATTTATGGTCCAAAATATGGACATTAAAAGATTTATCAGCATGTTATAAAGTTTATCTACATAATTTACATGATCATTAACTTATATTATTCATTATAGTTCTGATATGGAAATCTCTACAATTAGAAAGTAAGGAGATCACCCACCTTAGTTGGAGAATGAAGACTACCAAAGAGAAAGGGGTTCATTCTTGTTCCTAGCTCCACAAGCACTCTAGCTCCTCTTATCCTCCTAGCAATAGCCTCTAAGCACAAAAACACTACTTCTCTTACTCTCTTTTCTTTTCTCTCTCTCTCTTCTTTCTCTTATTTTTCTTTGTTTTCTTCTCTTTTGATTTTGCTTTGGTGCAAGAGAAATGTAGAGAATAGGGTTCTATTTATAGGATAAAGCTAGGGTTTATTATGCAAATTTTATACCCTAATAACTCTCAAAATTAATTCATATGACTCTTTATTTGCTTAACCTCTCCCTAAGACCCTCCAATATCCTAACTCCTAAAACTCCCAACCTCTCATCTCCCCACTCTCCCAAAGTACTAACTCACATTCATTCCCTCTCCATCCTAAAATTCGGTCACCCCTAGGTGCAAACCGGACAACAATCAAATGCAGAAGTGTTACATTCATGGTGGGCCCCTCAATACATTACACCCTATTTCTTCTTCCTAATTTCATTTACAACATACAGCATACACTTATTCTACCTATATGGTTTTACAAGCCCATTAAACCTCTCCACAGCCAGCTTCCTTTTATCAAGCCGTGGGCCCCCATCACATCTAAACACATATTCACATATCATTCCTACTTATACTTACATACTAAGTTATAACCATATACTCATCATTTATATATACTATATATATTAGATACCATATTAAGTAAAATTAGTTTAATATAAAATTTATAATGCACACATAAAATAATTGCGCGCATTTTAAAAATTTCATTTCGAGAAATGATACGCCTAAATGCGCGCATCGAAACAAACACGTGCGTTTCATGCAAAAAAATCATTTTAATCAAAATAGGAAAAAATGAATTTCCGTTTATAAAATACATAAAATAAAATTTAAATACATAGAAAATATTGTATGTAGCGGTGGAGACACGTGCATCACAAACACGTAAAAAGCACGTAAAATACATAGATTGATTTATTGACTCAAAATAGGGAAAAATCAATACGGAAAAATGTATAAATAGTTGGTAATCAAAGTACGTGATGAAAACACGTTACAAAATACACGTGCATAATACACGAGGGCAAAATTGTCATTTCCAATTTTGCAGGGTGTTATAGATCAAATGGCAACAGAGGTCGAGGATTTCGTGGCTCAAAGAGGGAGACGCGAATACGGGCTTCTTCCACCAAGTGGCAAGCGCAAGACGTAGATCCAATCTAGTCTTGTCAATACAAACGGAAACGGGAACCTCCCAAGACGAAAATGTGATTTCCAAAACCTTTCACGACTACTACAAGGGCCTCTTTGGGAAGAAGAATGACTTCAGGATCCCACTTAGGGACGATTTCTGGCAGGGCCACCAGAACGAGTCAGCTCATTCGCTATCCACATTGGAAGCACATTTTTCGGAGACGGAAGTGGAAAAGGCCATCACTCAAATGGGAGCAGATAAGTCGCATGGACCAGACGGCTTCCCAATGATGTTTTGCCAAGTTTCCGGGAAGAAATAAAGGGATATTATGGCTTTGATGGATGAATTCTTCCGCAACAACCTCAGACTGGGCATGTTCAACTTTGCGGAAGTAATTCTGATACCTAAACGGGTGGAGTCTACTCGGGTGGGAGATTTTAGACCTATTAGCCTCATAAACTGCTCGGTTAAGATCATAACAAAGGTTCTGGTCATCCATCTAGAAAGCATAATGGACAGTTTAATTAGCAACACCCATTCTGGGTTCATCAAGGGCAGATGTATCATGGACTGTGTAGCCACCGCAGAACAAGTTATCCACCACTGCCATACGGGCAATTCTAAGAATTTCCTCCTCAAACTGGACTTTGAGAAAGCATATGACTTCGTCGACTGGGATTCCTTGCTAGAAGCTCTCAGAGGGAGAGGCTTTGGGGTTAAATGGATTAGGTGGATCAAACAATATTTATACACTAGTAAAACGGCAATCTCGGTTAATGGGCGGCCGGGACTACCGTTTTCTTGCAAGAAGGGTCTTCGACAGGGGGATCCGCTGTAACCTCTTCTATTCACTATCGTAGCAGACGTTCTGAGGGGAATGCTAGATAACTTTCGGAGAAAATGATGGATAAACCCTGTGGCTAGCAGCACCTCTAACCAAGGGTGCACGATTCTTCAGTATGTTTGATGACACCCTCCTCTTTGGTAATGGGAACAGGTTAAAAATAGTTTGCTTTAAAGGGGCCCTCTACTGTTTTGAAGCCTGCTCAGGTCTTAGGATTAATTTCCACAAGAGTGCTTTGATTCCGATTGCACTTTCCGATGTAGAAGCACATGGCCATGCTACCATACTAAATTGTATGAAAGACGATTTTCCAATCAAATATTTAGGTTTGCCGCTCAGACCAGGGAAGCTTACCAAGACGGACTGGCTACCTATCATAGACTGGGTGGAGGACAGATTGTTTGGATGGAAAGGAAAGTCACTTTCCCTCGGGGGTAGAGTGGTACTTATCAACTCGGTGTTGTCTAATCTGCCCATTTACTACATGTCATTCTTTGAGCTGCCTAAGTGGGTGATCCAAAGGATTGACTGAATCCGAAAGCGATTTCTCTGGAAAGGGGCGAACTCGAATAGGGGGGGATACCACCTGCTCAAGTGGAGTATTGCATGCATGAAAAAGAAACATGGAGCGCTAAGCATCATCGACTTGAGAGACATGAACCTTGCCCTACTGGAAAAATGGTGGTGGAAGGTCTTCCACCACAGCGGTGAAGGATGGCAGGAGTTCATTCAACCATACCTTAGGGAGAAAGGTACGAGAAGTTTAGGCTTCCGGGTAGGGTCTAGAGTTTCTCACTTCTGGAAAGGGATTGCCAAAACAAGCGGGCCTTTCAACTCAGCAGTTACATCGGCTATTGGTAATGGACGGTCCACCAGATTCTGGTGGGACAAATGGTGTGGTGCCCATACCCTTAAGGATACTTTCCCATATTTGTATGAGAAAACGACTGGCCCGAATGAATCTGTGGCCAAGACATAGAAGAGGGGCAATTGGAAACCGTCTTTTTGAGGACCTCTTAGCCCAGGGTTACAGCAGCGAATGAATGAACTGCAAACACACATTACACAGAATGGGGCGATGTGCGCTCAAGGCCCAGACCAGATGCACTGGGGACTAAAGACTAAAGGAGCTTTTACTGTTAGGACTCTGTATCATCGCATTCACTATCAAGGATGTAAACCCAGTTAGGCACAGGTGTTATGGAAAGTCGAAATGCCCCTTAAAGTTAGGGTCTTCCTCTGGCTATTGCTCAATAATGAAATCCTCACCAGAGAGAACCTTGCCAAAAGACAACTCCAGATCGCGACCAATTGTAGATTCTGTAACGTACATACGGAGAATCTGAATCACCTTTTCATTCATCGCCAAAGGAGTAAGGCAACTATGGTAGAAGTATTACGGGCCTTGGGGACATGTGACTACCCTAGCGAATGCGAGGAATTGTGGGTTGGCCCCAAATTTACCTCTGTTCGCCAGGAAATGAAGGATGCTTGGTACATAGCCATTGCGGCACTTACTTGGGTGTTATGGTTAGACATAAATAATTTTTATTTTCGTGCTTCATGTAATAGTATTTCTTGTAATCTTACTCATATCATGCATCTTATTTCCTTTTGGGCCACAGCTGATGCTACGGGAGCAAGATGGAGGATTGCTAAAATCTTCCAGGTGAAGGAATTCGAAGATGAGGAGGTCCAGTTTGGACCGACACTGGACTGAGGGGTAGACGCCCTTCATACTCACATGGAATAGGATACAATTGGGAAACCCACAGTCCGCAGCTAGCTCTATTTTGTATTTTGTTTCGGTCTATTGTACTTTTGTTTGTACTTTTGTACTTTTGGTTGGACCCACCCCCCAGGGTATTGTTGGGGGGTTATGTTCTATTTTCTGCACTGTTACTTTCGTATTTTCTCCCGGTACGTCGGAGTTGTTTTATTAATCTCTTATTAATGAAATAGGGTGGCGTTTTTCCACCTTTACCCTAAAAAAAAATTCTCCTTTTCAACTCTCTATTCTGATGTTTTCTGGATCAGGTGATGTCGAAAAAAAAATTGTTTTAAAAGCTCAGATAATCTTTAGACGTGATGATATAAGTGATGCTTAGGGACACACGCAATGGTTGAGCAAGCCTGCTAGTAAACTCTGATTAATATCGCTATTAATGAAAATACCTCTTATATTTCTTTTACTCAATCGGCCAAATAAAATAGTGCACTTTAGAATATCGATAAATGGGTGCATCAATGATAAAGTGCATGCTTTTAACACACTTTTTTCCGTTGCTAACCTGACATAGATAAAAAGATAGAAGGGATTTTTGTTCCACACACACTTTCTTATTGATTACATAGGTATTTATAGTATTTAGACTTAGAGCTTACAAGATAATGTTGTTGCAACAAAAATTTTGTTGCAACAGATTTAGCAATCCTATAGAGATAATGAGGGGTTGTTAACATTCTTTCAACTGAATCTTGCTAGGAACCTGATATGGCTAAAAATAGGATTAAATCGGAATCGTTCAAATCGGACATGTCTCAATGCTCCCAGGGGTAAAACGGTAATTTTGCCTATAAACGGGTCTGAATGTGGAACTATGGTTCATTGGTTTCGTTGAAGGAGGAGCTATGGTTCTCTATGCCTTAAAACTGATAAGCGCAAGATTGAACTTCTCAAAGCATGAAGAGTGTTAGGGATTTCCCACAGAAAACCCCTCTCTAGGATCTTGTTAAGTTATTCAATGCAATCAACACAAACCACCAAGCGCATATGAGATTATACCAAACACACCAAAGCACACAAATTTGTCCCGGTTGAGGCTTTCGCCTTAATCCGAGGAAGAAGAAACCCAAGATGTTATTCAACTAGAAAAAATACAAGAATATTACAATTCTCACCACGAACCTCTCTCAAGCCTCACCAGCAAGTACTAGTTGTTTACAATTAGAGAAACTCTCAAGCTTTGCCTTCAATGAAGTACTCTCTCTCTCTTGGCTCTCAATAGAGACTAATAACAACAATATATAGAGATCTAGAGAAAACCTAGTTTGATATCTTGATACAGTAACCATTGGATATTCCTGAAAAGATAACCCTATGATAGGAGCCGTCGGATCTGACTTGAAGAACAAGTTGGGCTTCTCACGAATCACCTAGATCCGACCCTATTAACCCATCAGCGCCGTTGTCGGTCGACCTACCCCCAAGGTACGGTCAACCGCAACCTTCTGAAGCTCACCCAAGAGCAATCCGGTCGACCGCTCTCTCGCTGCAGTAGAGTGGTCAACCGACCCCAAGGTCCAGTCGACCGCAACCCCAATATTGCCTTCTGCTGACTGTTTCCCTTGCTTCCACTCCGTCTTCGATCGTCTCGATTCCTCCATCGTCTCATCGTCTTCTTATCCAATCTCGTATGTAAGACATAAACCCAACAATCTCCACCTTGGATTGCATACGCATGAATCCAAACCTGTGTGATTTAAAACCCTCTATACTCTTTTCCTTCTCTTGTTGCAAACAACTCGTTTCAATGGCTTCCTCTGTTAGTTGAATCTATCTCCACCTGTTTTTATCCCGTTGTATGCCCCCTCAAGGGCACACCCAGTAGATATAATCATGGAGGTGCCACCCTCCACACGAACTCCACCTACCTCAAGGCTCTCTCCACCTTCCGACAATATTCGAACGTCGCAGTCTCGCTCGGATGAATCTAGTGACGGCATACTAGATAGTGCTTTAGGAACAATGGGCTTCAAACCACTTCGCCAAGGTTTCCTGTTCCCACAAAGCTGGTAGAGGTTGTGCTGACTCTGCCCAATCCCCTTCTTACCCTTCATCACCTCGCGATAACTTTTCCAAACTGAACAAACTCCATCTGGATTTGTGTACCTGCAGTCCTGAGCTTCTAGAGTTCTAATGAAAATAAGGTTCCGCTTCATCAAAGGAATATGCATGCCCTCCTCTAGTGTGTGTCCCCTTCCGCCTATCATCTTCGACTCATTTGTTTTCTCACATCTTACTTTACAAGTTTTGTCAATCTTCGTTCCCACACAACAACATGAGGCAAACTTGTAACTAGAAATCATTACTTCACAAATCTTATTAAACTTCGTTCCCACATAGCGATATGATGCAGATTTGCAAGTAGAAACCATCTCCCTCTCGGGGCAAACTTGAGAAGAACTAACCAAATCCAAAAGAATGACCGGAATTCACATCTAAAGAACTTGAAACAAAAGCACTGTTTAAGCCTTCACCTGATTCAGCGACACTGAATTTGGCACCCCTCTGACTCAATCACTTGCAACAGTATCTCATGTAATGCTCAATCCCTTTGCACTGGTGGCCACGGACCTTACCCCGACATACATTTTTCCTTCCAATCAAAGTACAATCCACCTCCAAGCAACTCACAGAAGTTGACGCCGATTTCTGACTCTCCTTTCTAAGTGCATCCTCCTCCAACCCCTTGATCGTACCTGCTATGAAAAACTTATTGTCGCTTGTTCAACATGATGACATTATTGTCGCTTGTTCAACATGCGGAAAGAAGTGAACTGACGGATTTTGAATGAAAGTGTGTGAGTCAGATAATGGAAGGAAACTGAGATGAACTTTTTTTTTTCTTCTAACTTGATGAAAAGGAAGGAGAAAACTGAGCTGAACAATAGTCTAACTTTACCATCATCATAAAATGATCATTACAGTAAAAGAAAATGTAAACGATTGATAAGTCTGTAGCCCCCACACTTGCAGACATAGATCTAGAACGAACAGGCCCAATAAGCGGGAAGAGTTATAGCTGATACAAGAATTGCAGTTTTACAAAACGAAAGAGAAGAAATACATCACAGGATGATGAGCAGAGAATTAACAATCTTCTTTACAGTCCGGCTGAAACCAATCCATGCAAAGTGACAATTCCAATAACGACATTCTGTTCATCAACAACAGGCAAGAATTGCACAGCAGATGGTGGAGATTCCATTTTCTGCATCGCTTCTGCTGCCATTGCTTGAGGACTTATTGTCAAACCAAATGCAAACTGTAAGGATACACGCACGCACGCACATGAACAAAAGATGCTAATCCTTACATACTTGTTCCAAAATGAGAATACAGATGCAACAAGTACACATAATAGTTGGACACAAGCATATGCACATCAATTTGCTTCAGAAAGATAAATTGGATTTCAAACTAACAGAAAAAAGCACATTATTGATGGAGATCAAGTCATATAATAGTATTGCTATTTTCAACTAATTTTTCAAAATATGTGAAGAAGGCATTCTCCAACATAGGAATAACAACTGAAAAGGTAATATGGCTGGCTCTGCAGGGTAAATTTTGACATCTTATACGTAGGATTTTTTCTCTTAACATCCAAGTGCATATATTAGAAGTTATATGTCACAAATTATCATTTTTGCTAATTTCATTCATCCAAGTTATGGATACAAGGCAAAACGCATGTAGTGCGCCCCTTTCATTCATTCCTATGTAGGTGAAAAATAATCAATTCCGCTTGAAGTGGGTTGTTTCCCCATCAGGTTTATACAGCCTAATGCCCAAAAAAAAAACAGTGATGATCACAAGAAATCATTTTCACAATCAGATTGTGGAAATTATATCTTCTTTTAAACTTGATTCCATTCCAGATCTTGGTAATCTTTCTTCTCCATCTTCATAAAGATAAACAATGAGAAGCCAAATATCGAGTTTCCCAACTTATACATATGACTGTAATGATCAGTTGTAGGTATATATATATATATAGTGTATTAATAGTGTATTAATATTTCCCAACTTATTTTTATATAACTTATTGTTTATTAATATTTGAAAGCCTATAGATCGTGATCTGTATTTTATTATTATTGGAGTACGGATTTTGTCTAAACTATTCGATTTAATTAATTGATATGAACTATTATTTTTGCTCCTTATTTTATTTTAGCTCAATTCAAATCCAATCCCGTCTATTTTGTGAACCCATACATTCTATGGTATTTAGTAGTATTTGAGTATTTATATAATGCATATTATTTGAGTTAAATGATATATTATATTACCCTTGATTTAATTGTTCAATTTTTAACCTAAATTCAAATTGTCTTTCTATTGGATTTAAACTCATTTATTATCCTAAAACCCTATTCCTTATTGGATATCCAATACCCTTACTCGTTTACCCTCAACCCGTTAGCCTAATTTCCCTATTTATATTCCATTTAATAAACCCTTAACCCTAATCCTATACTTAACCCAACCCCCTACTGTTTACCCGCCGCCACTGTATAACTCCATCTCCTAGACTTCCAAACCCATACTCCCGATCTCCTCTCTCCCTCATCCTCTGTGTGACTCCCACCTGTGCTCTCAACCCATCCCCGCTCGTCATCCATCCGCCAGCCCTCCATCCCCGCTGCCGTGCCGACCACCCTCGCGACCTCCTGTCATCAACAACAGCCATCACAGTGCTTGCCCCCTGCATCCATGTGTTGCCTCCTCCCAACGCAGCGACAGCCGCGACCCCGTCGACCGCTCGCCGTCATCCCTGCCGTCGCGCCGCCCTGTGCGCAGCCTGAGGACCACCTGTGCCGCGCCTCCTCCCGAGCGCCGCACGCCATGCCACGATAGCGCCTCCCCTCCGATGCTGTCCTCTGTCAGGATCGGGATTACGACCTGCTCTGGATCTAGCCATTAATGGAGATAGAAGAATTGAGGAAGAGGAGAAGAGAAAGATTGGGGAAGAAGAAGATAAGAGATTAGGGGAGAATTCAACAATTTCTATTATATCCATGAAAATCAATTACAGCCCCTTATATAGGGAGGGGGCAGAGTTTGTTACGCTAGGCGACAAACTCAATTTACGTGCGAAGCACACCCCTTCTTCTCGCACTATTACAATTTGAAAAATACGTGCATATTATGTAAACTACTGATAACTCTGATACACACTATTAACTATACTCTGCTTCTACCTGCAATGGCCTATGGACCTCCGATGGCTTTAGAGTTCACTCCAGTGAAGGTTGGGACGCCGGCGTCCCTAACAACTCCTTCCCCCATAACAGCGAGCTTGTTCCAAGCTCGAAAGAAGGGTATTTCTCACGAATTTCATCGATATCCACCCAAGAAGCTTCTTCAACCCCTGCATCCTTCCATTTTATCAGCAATTGTACCCCCACTCTATTGTTTTTCTTGAACATCCTTCTATCTAGCACAACTTCAGGGACTTCAGCAAAGTCTACCGGAACCCACCAGTGTGGCAATTCAGCTGTTGTTTCAACCACTTGAGACCCATAGAACTTCTTCAGCTTGGAAACATGGAAAACGGGATGAACGGATGTGTTGGGTGGTAGGTCTAATCGATATGCTACAGCTCCAATCTTCTCCAAGACTCTATATGGTCCAAAGAATTTCGTTCCCAACTTCTGAGGTATAGGATTGCGTAAAGTGAGCTGTTTATAAGGTTGCAATCTGAGAAGAACCAAATCTCCTACCTCGAAACTCCTTTCCCTTCTTCTCTTATCTGCAAATCTTTTCATTCTCTCTTGTGCTGTGTGGATGTTATCTTTCAGCAGCTGTAGGATTGCATCTCTGGACATCAAGGCCTCTCCAACTGAGGGTAACGCAGCAGTTCCCCTCACATAGTGCAGTAGAGTTGGCGGTGGTCTTCCATATACTCCTTCGAAGGGGGTGATCCCTGTAGTCACATGCCAACTGGTATTATACCAGAATTCAGCCCAAGGCATCCATTTAACCCATTCTGATGGCTTTTGTCCACAAAAACATCACAAGTACATTTCCAAAGTTTTATTGACAATCTCTGTTTGTCCATCGCTTTGGGGATGATAGGCTGTAGAGTGGTGTAACTTGCATCCTTGCATAGAGAAGAATTCCTTCCAGAATCTACTGATAAAAACTGGGTCTCGACCACTCACAATCGATTTGGGCATGCCGTGCAGTCTGTAGATATTCTCCACAAACACTTGTGCTATTATTTGAGCTGTATAAGGGTATGATAATGCTACAAAATGAGCATACTTTGTAAGCCGATCGACTATCACCATGATTACACTCTTACTACCACTCTTTGGAAGCCCTTCTATAAAATCCATGAAAATTTCTTCCCATATTAACTCAGGAATGGGTAGAGGTTGTAAGAGACCTGCGGGAAACAAGGTCTCTTGTTTGTTTCATTGGCAGACAATGCACTCCTTGATAAAATTCTTCATATCCTTGGAAATTCCTTCCCAGATGAACACCCTCCTCACTCTTTGAAGAGTTTTATGAAACCCTGAGTGGCCGCCGATACTGGAAGAATGATGATCAAGAAAAATTGTTCTTCTCAAATTAGCAGTAGGGCTTATAAGGATCTTGCCTTCATAATACCAAATCCCTCCTCTGAATTTGTACTTATCAACATCAAGCTGATTGTTGAGCAACTTCTTTTGTAGCTTAGCATAGTACTCATCTTGTAGTACCAATTGTTTAATTTCCTCTACCCACTGTGGAATTACAAAAGTTATCTCACAATAGCTTCCTTGTTCTCCTTTTCTTCGAGAAAGAGCATCAGCCACCTTATTATCAATCCCCTTTTTATATTCTACCTTGAAGTTGAACCCCAACAGCTTCCAAAGCCATTTCTCTTGAAACTCAGTATTGATTCTCTGATCGAGAATGTATTTAATGCTTTGCTGATCAGTTCTTATGGTGAAAGGATTTCCCAGTAAGTACTGCCTCCAATGCTTGATAGCCTGCAGAATTGCTAGCACTTCCTTTTCATAGGTTGATAGAACTAAATTTTTCCCCTTAAGCCCTTTGCTCATATAGGCTATAGGGTGTTTATCTTGGAGAAGAATAGCTTCAATTCCTTGCTGTGAGGCATCAGTTTCAATGATAAAGGGTTGGTTGAAGTCTGGAGGCTTGAGTACTGGAGTTGTAGTCATGGCTTTCTTAAGAGCTGCGAAGGCTAGGGAAGCAGCAGCTGTCCACTTGAAAGAATTCTTCTTCAATAGCTGAGTTAAGGGAAGTGCAATACTTCCATAATTCTCCATAAACTTTCGATAGTAACCTGTCAAACCCAGGAACCCTCTTAGTTCCTTCACAGTTTGGGGTTCTGGCCAAGCTTCAACTGCCTTGATCTTCTTAGCATCCACAGCTATTCCTTCAGCACTAATCACATGACCCAAGTAGTCGACTGATGTTTGGCCAAAACTACATTTACTTAGCTTAGCAATCAGTTTATTTGCCCTTAATAGATTCAATGTCAAAGCCAGATAAGCCAAGTGATCTTCCCAAGTAGAGCTGTAAACTAATATATCATCAAAGAACACTAATATAAACTTGCGCAAGTATTCCTTGAACACACTATTCATGAGACTTTGAAATGTTGAAGGAGCATTTGTGAGGCCAAAAGGCATGACCAAAAACTCAAAGTGACCATGATGAGTACGAAATGCAGTTTTTGGAATGTCATCCTCTCTAACTCTTATTTGATAATAGCCAGATCTCAGATCCACCTTGGAAAAGTACTTAGCCCCATTTAATTCATCTAATAGATCATCTATTAAGGGTATGGAAAATTTGGCCTTAATAGTTTGGTGGTTTAATGCTCTATAATCGACACATAATCTCCAACCCCCGTCTGCCTTTTTAACTAGGATTACTGGGGATGCATAGGGACTACAGCTTGGTCGAATTAACCCAGAAGTGAGCATTTCTTTCGCCTGCTTCTCAATCTCACCCTTATAAAAATGTGGCTGTTTGTATGGTTTGAGGCATACTGGTTTAGCTCCTTCGACCTCAGGAATGTGGTGATCGATTGTTCTTTGTGGAGGGAGACTCACTTGATCAGCAAACACCTCAGGATAGGCCTGCAAGATGGTTTCTATTTCATCATTTGTGTCTCTCAATTGTAGTGGAGTGAGTGAGGGGTCTTCAGCTATAACCTCTTCCATCTGTATTACAAATGCTTGGCATCTAGAGCTCCCAAACCTTATAATCTCATTAACTTCCATACATTGAAGTTGAGGATCAAGAATTCCCTGCAATCTTCTCTTCACACCTTCAGATTCAAAATCCATGGTCATGTGGTTAAAGTCCATGGTAACTGGACCCAAGGTCCTCAACCAATGTGCTCCTAGCACCATCTGTGCAGGGCCTAAGGGAAGGAGTAGTAACTCAGCATTGAGAGTTACTCCTTGCACAACAAAGCTCACATCAAAAGCTTTTCCTTCACTATACATGCACTCCCCATTAGCAACTGTGATTTTGTATCTAGGCTCTTTTGCAATTGACAAGTTGGCTCTTTCAGCTGTTTGTGGATCTAAGTAATTATGGGTAGTCCCGGTGTCAATCAAGATGCTCACATCTCTTCCATTGATCCTACCTTTGACCCTCATAGTTTGTGGGTATACTTGGGAACCAATAAGAGCATGAAGGGAATTTTCGGGGTGTTCTGATGTTGGGGATTGTGGTTGAAGTGCTTGCAGCTGTGGGGTAATAGAGGTGGGAGTGAATTGTGGAGTTGGAACTTCGTGAGCATAGGTGACTTCATAACTGGCGCCCTCTTCATCTTCTTCAATCCCTTCTAGGAAGTAGAACTTCTGCCCTTTGCAGATGTGCCCTTGCACATATTTTTCATCGCAGTTGAAACACAAACCCTTAGCTCTTCTATCCCTCAATTCCTGAACACTCAACCTCCTGGGAAACACACTGGGAGCTGGCGTTGGGGAATTGTAGTGATTTGGAGGTTTGGAAGGATTTGGTGTAGAAAAATTGGAGACAGATACTGGTTTGGATACAAAAGGAGGTCTATAGTTCTTCTTTATACTAACTAGTTTCTCTTCATATCCTCTAGCTAATCCCACAGCTTCGTTCACATTTCTTGGCCTCTGAGATTTTACATCCCATCTTATCTCACTTCTCAGTCCACTCACAAAAGCACTGAGATAGTGTGACTCCGTCCAATCCTTCACAAAGTTGGATAACCGATCGAACTCTTGGATACAGGACTCTAGTTCACCCTTCTATTCTAACTTGGTTAGAACCTCCTCATAGTCATGAAACACAGTTGGACCAAAACGATTAATGAGTTCTTCAAGGAATTTTGCCCATGTAACTTCGGATAATTTGGGTTTTATATGTCGACGGAACCACTGAGCTGCTCTTCCACGAAGGTTAAGCGCTGCATATTTCAATTTCTTATTCTCCGGCACCTCATAAAACTCAAGAAATTGCTCGATTCCACAAATCCACTCAGTTGGGTCTCCTTCTTCAAATACCGGAAACTCAACCTTGAAAGGTGTTTTGTACAGATGCTCACTATGACCCAACACTGAAGAACTAATGGAGCTGGAGTGGGGAAATATTACCTCTCTGTGTGGATCCTGTTGAATTGGGTTTGGGGGATGCAGAGGATTGGGAAGTAATGGGAGATTTGGGAGGCGAGCTTGGGTTTGACGCATCATCGTCACCAGAGCTCCAATTTGATTTTCTATGGCCGTGAACCTCTCTTCGATGTTGGTAGCGATGGACTCCACCCGTTCATTCAAGTAGCCACTCTGTAATTGGACCTCCGCCATCTGGCTCTTCAAGGTCGTCACATCGCCTTCCATGGTGGTGTTTCCTTCATCCCTACCCTCGCCATCGGAGCCAACTGGCTTTGATACCATATTGTCAGGATCGGGATTACGACCTGCTCTGGATCTAGCCATTAATGGAGATAGAAGAATTGAGGAAGAGGAGAAGAGGAATTTTGGGGAAGAAGAAGATCAGAGATTAGGGGAGAATTCAACAATTTCTATTATATCCATGAAAATCAATTACAGCTGCTTATATAGGGAGGGGGAAGAGTTTGTTACGCTAGGCGACAAACTCAATTTACGTGCAAAGCACACCCCTTCTTCCCGCACTATTACAATTTGAAAAATACGTGCATATTATGTAAACTACTGATAACTCTGATACACACTATTAACTATACTCTGCTTCTACCTGCAATGGCCTATGGACCTCCGATGGCTTTAGAGTTCACTCTGGTGAAGGTTGGGACGCCGGCGTCCCTAACATCCTCCTGCCATCGCGCCGCCTGCTTCACCGTCGCTACCCCGTCCAGTCGTCGTCTGCCATTAAGCCAGAGCCGAACCTTTATGTTGTTGTTGGTTTCATCATGGCTTTGAATTTGGGCAGTCCGATCTCGACCTGATCATCACCTTGATCTCATCCGATTAAGATCAGATCTGAACCGTCGATCGTCCCGATCTTGATCATCATCAAGATCTTGATTATCAGATCTCCATCATCATCAGTTCTTGGATCTCAGCCATTCGATCATCTTGATCTTGATCTCTTGATCTGGACCGTCCAATCGATTTTGATCATCATGATCTTCATCAACATCAAGATCAGTGCCGATCGTGCTCGTCACCCAGGAATATGTACCCATTATTCTTTCGTCGAATCCATCATCATCTCTCATGCAAGTAACTTGTATTATTTTTTTGTATATACAAGTACTAAAAACTGCCTGTAGTGCTACTCTTTGTTTCTATATTCATCCTCATGAAATTTCCTGTTAGGTCTTGTCTCTATTTGTTGATCCATCGGTAGTCGTCCTTCGTTACACACACGACATGAAATAACTTAGAAATAATTAATTCTTGTTGCATATATGTATGTTTGTTCATGATCCATTACATGTTGTATGATTCTTGCATACTTGATGTGTTAGTCGTAGTATTCTCGTTGTACATCTGTAAAAAATATCCCATACAATGTTGCTTAGACATCTATTATACTATGCTTTGTGTTTTGTTTTGATTTGGATTTGTTGCGCATGAACAAGTCGATTTAATGCATAAGAGAATTTCTGTTTTTGCTGCTTTCCCATTTTTGTTCAATATTTAAGACCCTGTTGAGGTCAGTAAATAAAATATATTTGTGAATATGAATCGTATATTTCGATGTTTATTTTTCATAATTTCTGACAGATCTCAGTTTCGATTTGTGAGTTGCAAGTTATTGCTGTTTTACTACAATGTGTAGAAAATTTCAGATTCTGTTGTATATGAATTATGTATGGTTATTTATTTTTATACTGATATTAAAGATAATATTTTGATCCAATATTTTGCTTAGTACAACTAGACTTGATTGGAATTAATCCCTAATTTCTGTGAATTTAATTGATGACTTTTATAAAGTATTTTATACTTGTAAACAACTACTACACTTGCAGAATTTTCATGTTGTTCAGTAAAGAACATTAATTTCAACTTGATTCTACTTACAGTTGATAAAAACTTTGTAAATATGAAATTTAGCCTACTGTATCTATTTTATCACCCTTTTGACGGATCTGGATTTCGATTTATATTTTGTAATCTATTGCTGTTTTAGTACTGATGTGTTTATGATTTCAGATTTACAAATTTGCTGTATTTTGTTGTAATCTGATTTTATTTGACTATACTATCTATGTTGGAAAATAAAAAATTATATTTGCTGATACTAGACATAATAGGGAATACCCCAGATTTTTTTTGGATTTATTCAGTAAGTTTTTATGTCGTTTTCCTGTTTATGAATACAAACTTCTGATTTCTGGGCTGAACATGTTTTCTGGATATATTGCTGTTTTGAGCCATGTTTCTGTAATTAGTATATGACTTATATATATGTGTTGGATTCGGCCGAGAGTCTGTTTTCTAGATTTTCTGACGGATCCAGATTTTCATGTATGTAGCAACGGGAATCTCAGTTTTGGTACAGTAGTGTCTTGCTCCAGAACTGAAAGTTTCGTTGTCCTATCCTTTTATGAGTTGTCTGTCACTTGTGCATGTTTATGTCTGACCTAAACCTGTCCCTTATCATTGCCATGTTATTCTTGCCCTGCTTTTTGGACGTATACGCCCGTTTGATAATATTAATAAGAACAAGCCGGGGTTTAATGGAAAGATCTAGCAGTGGACAATATAAGAGCCTGTACTCGGAAGGGGACACGTGCTTCCCGTGTGACTTGTTTACCGACCAAGTTACCGACTAAGTTTACCGATCAAGTTTACCGATCAAGTTAATTACATGTTACCGATCAAGTTTACCGACCAAGTTAATTACATGTTATCGATCAAGTTTACTAACCAAGTTAATTACATGTTACCGATCAAGTTTACCGACCAAGTTTTGTAGTCCTGTGAAAGCCCAAGTACATGACCTATAAAATTCACTACGAAATCTAAATGTAACTTGTTTGTATGTAGAAACCATGTGGTAAATAAATGGGATGCATGAAGTGCTACCTAAATAGAAATAAATACAAGACTTGAATTAACATGATCACCTGCATATTCCTGTTATCTATACATGATACATGTTTACTTGCTACATGTTGACACCTGCTACATGTTTACTTGCTTGCATGATACCTGACACCTGCTACATGTTTACTTGCTTGCATGATACCTGTAATCTGTCACATGTCACATGCACCCTGTTATCACATCATATTACTTGTTCCTGCTCATGTTTTATGTTAACCATTCTGTTACCTGTATTCCATGCTTATTTAATACTTGCTTTCGCTTTTACTCTATACTTGTCTATCTTTTCTGTACTTGTTGCCTGCACTACAAGCGGCCCGTAACTTGCATTGATAGGTATTTTGTTTCTCTTTCCTTTTCCTGCAATTTGTTAAATTGCAGATTATGGTGATCAGCTGCCCGATGGAGTATGTGATCTGAGATTCTAGCTGCTGGAGTTCTTGCTATTATTATTTTCTGTTGCTTATTTTGAATAATTGTAATTTGCTTCATGGATATTTGTATTGGGTTTTTTGTCCCAGACTTGTGTATTGTTTCAAACATGATTATTTGAAATTCAAATTCTTGCTTCTTGTTTCAAGTAATCTTGTTGACTATATTAATTTAGTTATGCATGCGTGGTTGACTATTTCTCTTGTATATCTCTTGTTTATACTTGTGCTGGTTGTAAAGATCCTTACAGCTGATGAATGGTGAAAGCCATTCGCTAGACTTAGTTGCGTATCCGTATTCCGTATCTCCTTTTTGGAAAGTGGAGCATGACAAGTGGAGTTGGATGAACGAGACCTAACACCATGAGTCTTTGGATTATAATTAGGAATGTAATTACGAAGCTTACCCTTGTAGTTAGTGTTCACATAGGAGGGCCTGACTCCATTATTGTTGGTGTGGATAACAAAAGTCAGTGCATGAGTGGATGAATCTGGGAGGCCTGAATGCGAGTGCGCTCCATAACCGATAGCTCCTCGCCAATAACAAGATCATGAAGCTCTTCGACCGTGACGGTGTCTGCTCGAACACAGATCACTGTAGAAAATGCGTCGTATTCAGCAGGAAGACCGCGTAGAATATAAACCACCAGGTCTTTATCGGCAATTGGAGAACCATCAGCTACCCGTGCATCAGAGATTTCTTTGATCTCTTTTAGGAACTCAACAATGGTTTTGGTTCCTTTCTGCACATTTTGAAGATGCGTCTTCAGTTGGATGATATGAGATCGAGACGTCGTGGCGAAACGATGCTCCAAGGTTCCCTATACATCCTTGGATGTTTTACAACAAACAACATATGGCAGCAGATCTTCAGAAATGGTAGCGTTGGGCCAGATTAGAAGCATCTGGTCCTGCCTAACCCAATCTGTATGAGAATGATTTGGTGTGGTGGTTGTGGTTCCGTCAAAATTAACGAGGAACTTGGGTGGGCAAAGTTTGGTACCATCGACGTAGCCTTGAAGGTCATAGCTCTGGAGGATGGGAGTGAATAGTGATTTTTAGAGAGGGTGATTTTCTCTAGTGAGCTTAATGGGAACGAAATGGGCAATGTTTTGGATGTTAAGAGTTGCCATGAGGGTTGGATGGAGGTTGTGGTGGTGGGAGGGAGAGAAGCAGAGAGTTTGGATCGAGATCGTGAAAAAACGAATGCACTGATACCAAGATAAAAAAGATAAAAGATGATTTTTATTCCACACAATTTCTTATTGATTACATAGGTATTTATAGCATTTAGGCTAAGAACTTACAAGAGAATGTTGTTGCAACAAGATGTTCTTGCAAAAAATATTGTTGTAACATATGTTGTTGCAACAAATTTAGCAATCCTGCAGATATAGGATAGGTTATTAACATTCCTTCAACTGAATCTTGTTAGGAACTTTAATATACATTAGTCTTCTTTATTTAAAGGCCGCAAAAAGCAAGTTTAGTTCAAAAGGGGAGTCCGCTAGACGATAGCATTAAGATGGTTAGTTCTCCCGCCAAGGCAGAGGACAAAGCTCCAAATAACTAATCATATGCCAATTCTTGTCAGCGTTGTTCTATCTTACAGTTAAATAGATCGATCATGGAAGCAGCATGAATTACGGCAATCATGTTACCTAAATAAACTTAGGAACATGTCAATAATGTTCGAATACCTTAGTTGTCAAAACTTGGCTATGCTTTCCTACCTGTAGAGTTCTGTCAAAAATTATTTGTGCCGTTTAAGTTAGTTGACAGCCAAAATCTAAACAGTGTTTCATTGGTTTCGTGAAGGAGGAGCTATGGTTCTCTATGCCTTAAAACTGATAAGCGCAAGATTGAACCTCTCAAAGCATGAAGAGTGTTAGGGATTTCCCATAGAAAACCCCTCTCTAGGATCTTGTTAAGTTATTCGATGCAATCAACACAAATCACCAAGCGAATATGAGATCATACCAAACATACCAAAGCACACAAATTTGTCCCGGTTGAGTCTTTCGCCTTAATCCGAGGGAGAAGAAACCCAAGATGTAATTCAACTAGGGAAGATACAAGAATATTATATTCTCACCACGACCTTCTCTCAAGCCTCACCAGCAAGTACTAGTTATTTACAATTAGAGAAACTCTCAAGCTTCGCCTGCAATGAAGTACTCTCTCTTGGCTCTCAGTGGAGGCCAATAACAATAATATATAAAGATCTAGAGAAAACCTAGTTTGATATCTTCATACAGTAACCATTAGATATTCCTGAAGAGATAACCCTACGATAGGAGCCGTCAGATCTGACTTGAAGAACAAGTTGGGCTTCTCACGAATTACCTAGATCCGACCCAATTAACCCATCAGCGCCACTGTCGGTAGACCTACCCCCAAGGTACGGTCAACCGCAACCTTCTGAAGTCCACCCGAGAGCAACTCGGTCAACCGCACAGTCGACCGCTATCTCGCTCAGTAGAGCGGTCGACCAACCCCAAGGTCCAGTCGACCGCAACCCCGATGTTGCCTTCTGCTGCATGTTTTCCTTGCTTTCACTCCGTCTCTGATCGTCTCGATTCCTCCATCGTCTCATCGTCTTCTTATCCAATCTCGTATGTAAGACATAAACCCAACAATCTCCACCTTGAATTGCATACGCATGAATCCATACCTGTGTGATTTAAAATCCTCTAGACTTTTTCATTCTCTTCTTGCAAACAACTCGTTTCAATGGCTTCCTCTGCTAGTTGAATCTATTTCCACCTGTTTTTCTCCCGTTGTATGTGTAGAACCCCGTATTTTCAAATATTATTTTAAATATTTGAAAATGAATTAAAATGATTTTTTTTGGAGATTTAATAAATATTTTCTAAAAGTTTATCTTTTACACGTGCAAAACACGTGCAAATAATTTCTTGAGAAGTTCGAAGTCAAATTTTCTTTATGGAAAATCATTATTTAATATTTGGAATTTATTTATTATTTTTCAAGATTTTTCTGAAATTAGTTGGATCTATTTGCAATTTTTGAGAAAAGAATGACCTTTTTGCAAATTTACCGTTTTTAGGGGTTGAAATGCAAAATGTATTTTCTGGACGTTTTGAACAGTACCGGTTGAGATTAATGAGTATATTTTACTTTTAAATCCTAATTTAAATGGTTTTTATTGAGTTTCCAAGAATAGAACTATATATATGTGAAGTTATATTTTGGAAGGACTATTTTGCAAATGCGTTTCTAAAACCCTAAATCATTATTTCCGGCCTATATAAGTGGGTGTGCAGCCGTCATTCGCTGCACAACATTATATTTTGTGATTTTTGGGAGGATCAAGAGGAGGATTTTGGATCTCGCAAAAAAAGGGGAGGCTTTCTTGTTGGATCTTTCGTTCCTAAGGTGAGTGATATGAACTTTGTTTTGTGGTTTGATTTATGTGAACGATCGTTTTGTTGTTTGTTTGACATGTTTGTTTATTTGGTGTGTTTCGTATGAGAATGATGCGATGGTTATTGTTGTAATATGTATGTGAAATCTATGAACATTTAGTAGATCTTAATTGATGAATTCTTTATTGCTTGAAAACATGTTTAAGATTTGAGTATGGTTATGATAATGAGGGCTCGGATGGATGAACATCTGGATCTCGTGAATACAAATCAGATTTGGTCTTGAGTTGTGGAAGATATTGAGTACTGAGAAATCCTAATGGAAGAATTAGGAATTTAGAACATGAGAATTTAGTTTTGAAATATTGGTTGATTTGAGGAATTGTATCTATAATGAGGATTATTTGAGATTGTCGTTTTTATTGAAATACAAATTATTTTAGTAAACAATGATTTCTTTTGGTAAACTCTAATTATGAATATCATGAACAACCAAAACTATGCAGACTGTAGGCCGACAGTCGACTGGCATGACCTTTCAGTCGACTGGTACGACCCAACTGCTATGATCTTTAGTTTTCTTGAAAATTCATTCTGGGCAGTCGACTTAGACATTTGTTCAGTCAACTGGTATACTTAAAATTTATTTTGCAAAGTTATTCTTGATTCCTTTCCGGACAGTCGACCTATGACATTTTAAGTCGACTTACAATACATAGAATATTTTCTTAAAGAAATGTTGGAATTTCCTCTGGACAGTCTACTTATATTATTAACAGTCGACTTCTACTATACTTAGACTTATTTTCTGAAAGTTTCTGGATTTCTCTCTGGACAGTCGACTGGTGAGTTTTGCAGTCGACTGAAGATACTTAGATTTTATTTCTTAAAGAGGTTAATTTTCACTCTAGACAGTCGACTGGTGACCTTTTGCAGTCGACTAGTCCTGATACTTTTCTAAGGTGTTTTGATGTTCTTTAAAAGACTATTTCTTTAAATGTTTTGGGTCTATAGCCTATCCTTATAAATATTATTCTTCTATAGAACATACGTTTTCAATATATATTATGGTTGGATTTGGATTATGGAATTTATTAAAGACTTGGGTTTTGTTGAGTGGAGAGATTTCTCCTTTGACCGTTTGACGATGGATTAGTGAATTATGGACATATTGAGAGTCAGGTATATTCTGCGGTGTTGAGAGTCATTGACTCCGGGGTTGGGTATACTCTGCGGTGTTGAGAATCACTGATAGTGATTGATAACCGGGTATCCGATCTGCGGTGTTGAGAGTGACTGATAACCGGGTATCCGATCTGTGGTATTGAGAGTCGGGTATATTCTGCGGTGTTGAGAGTTATTGACCTCCGGGGTTGGGTATACTCTGCGGTGTTGAGAATCACTGATAGTGATTGATAACCGGGTATCTGATCTGCGGTATTGAGAGTAACTGATTACCGGGTATCCGATCTGTGGTATTGAGAGTCGGGTATATTCTGCGGTGTTGAGAGTCATTGATCTCCGGGATTGGGTATACTCTGCAGTGTTGAGAATCACTGATAGTGATTGATAACCGAGTATCCGATCTGCGGTGTTGAGAGTGACTGATAACCGGGTATCCGATCTGTGGTATTGATAGTCAGGTATATTCTGCGGTGTTGAGAGTCATTGATCTCCGGGGTTGGGTATACTCTGCGATGTTGAGAATCACTGATAGTGATTGATAACCGGGTATCCGATCTGCGGTGTTGAGAGTGACTGATAACCGGGTATCCGATCTGTGGTGTTGAATAGTTTGATCTATAACTACTTGTACCTCTTTCTTCTGTTGAACCCTATTATATGGAGACGTTAAGGGCTTGCACCGGACCTATGTAGAATGGGATGCATAGACTCCGACAAGTACGCATTAGAGAGTCAACATATAGAAATTGTGTTTTCTTGACTTGGTTTTATGCATGTGTTTTCCTGTTTTCTGCAACTACCACTTAGTTAAGCTACACTTGATATTTTCATATTTTCCTGTCATTTCTTACTTCACAATACATGTTTAGTATATGTTTCTCTCGTTCAGTACATGTTGTTTTAGAATCCATGCTTATTGTTTATTTATGTTGTTGCTTGTTTATGTCACTCACACCATTTATGGCTGACCCCTTTAGTTTTGGGGGTTAGGGATCATCTTTAGCCTCAGGTGTTACAGGTTGTTGCTTAGAGTTTGGAGGCTGGGATGCTTGAGATAGTTTTGAAATAATTGAGCTTTTGTGTAAAACTTTGTAAAAAAAAGTGTTGTAAAAAGAAAGTTGTAATTCAAGGTGTTTTGTATTTCCGCTGTGTTGTAAAGATTGATGTAATAAAAGTTTGGAATAAAAATATTTGTGTTTTTGGGCTATGTGTACTATTACATTGAAGTTGATGCTGGGATTGTGCCACGTATTTTCTAAGATATTATATTATAAATTCGGGGTGCTACAGTATGCCCCCTCAAGGGCACACCCCAGTAGATGTAATCATGGAGGTGCCACCCTCCACACGAACTCCACCTACCTCAAGGCTCTCTCCACCTTCCGACGATATTCGAACGTCGCAGTCTCGCTCGGATGATTCTAGTGAAGGCATACTAGATAGTGCTTTAGGAACAATGGGCTTCAAACCACTTGGACAAGGTTTCCTGTTCCCACAAAGCTGGTAGAGGTTGTGCTGACTCTGCCCAATCCCCCTCTTACCCTTCATCACCTCGCGATAACTTTCCCAAACTGAACAAACTCCACCTGGATCTGTGTACCTACAGTCCTGAGCTTCTAGAGTTCTCATGGAAATAAGGCTCCGCTTCATCAAAGGAATATGCATGCCCTCCTCTAGTGTGTGTTCCCTTCTGCCTGTCATCTTCGACTCATTTGTTTTCTCACATCTTACTTCACAAGTCTTGTCAATCTTCGTTCCCACACAACGACATGATGCAAACTTGTAAGTAGAAATCATTACTTCATAAATCTTATCAAACTTCGTTCCCACACAACGATATGATGCAGATTTGCAAGTGTCACGCCCCGCTTCCCAAAAATACGGAATACGAGCACGTAACATTGGCCCAGCAAATGATTTTCATCATCCATAAGCTGTTCAGGAATCTTTACAACATATCACAGAAATAATCAGAGTCGGACGCAAAAGAATCAACCACATACATGCAAAATTTGAATTAATAAACCAACAGAATTTACTTGAAACAAAATTTATTAATCTCAAATAAATCATATCTGAACAAGTCAAAATTATGGGTCATACTGCCCAAATACAAAATAGATCCGAGTACAAGATACAATGTTAAAAATAAGCAACAGGAAATAAATGAAGATGGCAAAAGCTCCAGCCAACTAGAACTTTAGATCACATACTCCATCGGGCAGCTGATCACTAAAATCTGCAATTAATAATTGCAGGAGAAGGAAAGAGAGAACAAGTATCCGTCAATTGCAAGTTACAGGCCACTTATAATGTAGGATACAAGCACATGGGAAAACTAACAAATCGCATGGGATAATGCATCAACAGTAATAACTAGCATGAATCAGTAAAACAAGGTTGATTAGCATGGTATACTAACAGTACAGATGTTTTATGTCCAATGCGGTGTCATATGACAACTAACAGTGTCCAGTAACAGTAATCTCAGTATATCGATGTAACAGTATAACATTATCAGTCCCACAGTATCAGTCTAACAATATCAGTCTAACAGTATCAGTCTAACAGTATCAGTCTTATGTTCTTAAAGTCTTGTGTGTATTACTATCTAGGTAGCACTTCATGCATCCCAGTTTTTACTACATGGTTGCTACAACAAACAGTTTCGCTTTTAAATTTCATAGTGGACCATAATGGGGCAGTGTACTCAGGTATCAGTAACAGTAACAGTAAGAACCTAGTGGTTCTCTTCTCCTCTACACCTTCCTATAGGAAGTAATGTAGACAGGGTCAGATAACAGTAACAGTAGCAGTAGCAGTAACAGTAACAGTAGCAGTAGCATTAACAGTAACAGTAGCAGTATGGAACACTAGTTCCCTTCCAAGTACACGTTTCCATATTTTCCACTACTAGATCTTCCCTTAAGAAACCCCGGCTTGGTTAATTTTATTATGGTCATCAAACAGGCATGGATGTGTACGAAATTGTGTCAAACTAACATGTTATAATCAGTATTAGGTTCAGGGAAACAAATGAACATGCATAGATGATATACGGTCACATAAACGAGCAAAACAGTGTATGTTCATATTCAGGACAGCAAGGCAGTACAGTACTTAAATAGTGAATCCCGTCGCTACAGAAATGCAAATCTAGATTCGTCGAAGAATTTGGAAAATAGACTCCCAACCGAATCCAGCGAATATAAATAAGTCACTTAGTAATTCACAAAATCATAACTCAAAACTGATTTGAATCCAGAAAACATGTTCAGTCAGAAATCAGTAAAACGAATTCTCCGTCCGAAAAACAGCATCAAAACCTCTCAAATAAATCCAGGAAAAATCTGGGGTATTCCCCTATATTTCTAAAATCAAAATATAAAGTTTCATAATATTCAAGTAAAATTAGTTCAATCATCAAAAATAAGAAAATATCAAGAAACGATAGTTTGGCAAATTTGGAATTCCCAACACTGCTGTACGAAAACTGAAATATCTCGCAAGCCATGAAACGAAATCCAAATCCGCCGAAAGGGAGATGAAAATAGATAAAATATATTAACTTTCATATTTCACAAACATTTTTCATATAGTAGAAGAAAATAGGGTGAAAATACGATTCTTTACAGAACAGCGAGCAAAATACTGCAAGTATAGCTTTCATAAACAAGCATGAAACGGCATATAAAACTCATTAATAAAATCTACCAAAATTCTGGGTAATCCCTAGATAGGTATAGAAAAACTAACCAAAGTTTCAGATCAAAATAATTGGTGTAGCTCAAGTATCAAAATAGTTTAATCAACAAAATTGTCGAGAAACGAAATCTGGAAACATAATACACCTCTGTAGTAAAACAGTCATAAGTCACTCATACGAAAACGAAATCGAGCAAGGTCAGAGGGGTTGGAAAGAAGATGAATTTCTCTACAATTCAAGTATTACACCGAAATACGAATCTGACCTTAGTATGGTCTAAAATACAATTCAAGACAGAATATCGACAAAATACAGATTTTTCTCAAAAACCAAAATCAATATAATTCAAACGAAACTTGATCCAAACACAACCAAACATGAAATCGAGTCTTCCAAGTGTCCAAACAACATGAAATAGGGTAATTAATATATCTAAAACAAGTCTATCACATGGATCCAGCAAATGCACAATTTTTCATAATAACTCACATATTCAATTCACCTCAAATAAACGGTAAATCCTAAGTTGTACTCATGTCATAAATATCATGAGGCAACTATGGTCAAGTTTTCACAATAGAGACAAAACTCATCAAAGATAACACACATACGAGTTGTCTCTTGAATCCATCTACACTATAGGTGGTATTTTCGACTTGTATCAAACAAACGAATTGGAGTACAAGTTACTTGCCTGCGAGATAACGAAAACGACGATCCAACAAACAAGAATAACGGGAATAGATTCCCGAGGCACAAGCACGATCGAACAATCACGAGCCAAGAACGAACGACGGAATAACCAAAACTCCACGTGCACGAGACACACGTGAACCAAGAATCAAACGAACAAGAATCCAACAATGAACACGAATGAGCGAACAACGAAACCACGAACCAACTCAAGAACACACGAACCCAGAATGGCACTCACACACCACCAAGATAATGCGTGCACGGATGAGCACGCGTACACCACCACAAGACCAGTTGGCAAGAACACGAAGGAAGGGACGGCACGGCACGAACTACGACCTCAAACACACGAACACCACGAATACCCAAGATCCAGCACACGTACACCAACACACTCGCACACACCCTTAACCCCGAGAGCACAAGGAAGAGGGGGAGAGAGAGTTCGGCTGCGAGCTGTCGCTGCAGTCGGCGGTGGCTGGCCTAGCGACCAGGGGGTGCGACACGACGGAAGAGGAGCCCAGGGTGGCGGGGAGACGGGGAGATGCAAGGAGGCTGCGACGTCGAGGTGTTACTGTCGATGCTGAAGACGGCAGGAGGAGCATAGCGGATGCACGGGAAGAGGTGGAGATGCGCAGTCGCACTGGCTGCGCTACAGGGTGGTGCGCCGAGGGGTCGCGAGGGGCGCGCTGGCGCGTTGCGCACAGGGCAGAGGCGGCAGGGAGTCGTCGCGAGGTGGAGAGGGAGTAGAGCAGAGAGTGCAGACGGAGGTAGACGAAGGGGATGGGTAACTATGAAGCACGGATACTCTGCGGGGGGTCGCGTACCAAGTATCCTGAACGTATCGGACACGATACGCGTACGGTACTCAACCGATACGTATTCGATACGTATCGAAATTAATTAAAAAATTAAAAAATTAAAAAAATATCCGATATGCGGGGATATGCGTATCGGAAGGGCGGGATACGCCACGGATACTTTTTATTGTTTTTTATATTTTTTTCATTTGGCCCGGCCCAACAGGCCCAAATTCACTCACTGTTCTATCTTCTATCTTCTCTGCCTCTCTCTTTCTCATCCCATCGATCAGAACCCTATCCCCTTGTCTCTCTTAGCCGATCCTTCTCTGCCTCTCTCTTTCTCATCCCATCGATCAGAACCCTATCCCCTTCTCTCTCTCAGCCGATCCTCCTCCTCCTCTCTCTCTCACCCCGACCGGAACCCTAGCGGCTAACCCTCTTCTTCCTCTCCGAACCCTTCTCTCTCTCAGCCGATCCTCCTCCTCTCTCTCTCTTTCGATACGCGGTACTCAGCCGAACCTCTCTCTTTCTCTCAGCCGTCAAAGGTTTTTTTTTTTTCAGTTCTTTATTTATTTGAATAAAGAAAATGACATTACTGATTCAAACTCAAAAGGATTTACCTGACATGACGATAAGGATTTTTTCAGTTCTTTTTTTATTTTTTCAGTTCTTTATTTTTCCACCGTGATCGGTTCTTTTTTTATTTTTTTATTTTTTAAGTTCTTTATTTATTTTTTCAGTTCTTTATCCATGTGATCAAAACTCAAAAGGATTTACCTGACACCTTGGAGATATGTAGGAATCTAACTCATCTTGGTAGATTCAGAGAATATATAAGTTATATTGAGCTTGTTCTAGTGCATGTTTTGATGTAGAAATTCTCTTGCAAATAAAGTATAAGTATAACAAATGGTATTTAACAAATGACATTACATAATTGTCGATTTGTCATTACATAACAAAATAACAAAATAACACAAATAGAGTATATTACAATAACAAAATGACATTACTGATTAAGATGCACACAAAATTGTTTTTAACAAAATGAGAAGTTATCCATGTATTGGCCTTTTTCTTGTTGTCCTGTTTGCAAGTTGCAACCTGTTTAACATAGAAAAATTGGATGAGAATAAATAATTTAAATACTTGCATAAAATAGAAAAAAGTTAGTTTAACTATTTAAGTATATAAAAGTGTAAAACATAATTGCTTACAGCCTTAAATTGTTCAAATAATTTTAACTATTTATTTTTCTTTTCGAAGGATCATGTCAATGTCAGGAGGCAGCGGTACTAGTGGCAGTGGGTCGAGTGCTAGTTCCACTAGTGTATTTTGTTCTAGTGGTGAATTGGATGAGAAAAGTCCTCTTTGGTCATATGTAACTGTAATTGATGCTAGATCAAGTGCGGGAGGAAACAAAAAATTGAAGTGTAATTTTTGCCAAAAAGATTATTCAGGATCCTACTCTAGGGTAAAAATACATTTATTAAAGAATGGAGGACCGGGTATTACATCATGTACCAAAGTTACAACAGAATATCTATTAGAACTTAAAAGACTTGTGCAACAGGCAGAAGAAAGGCAACAGGCAAGAAATCGCAAAGTCTCATTGCCGGGTGGTTCTTCTGGTTCTGGTATTCCTTTAATTCCTTCATTCGGGGCTGCTGGTGCTGGACTAAAGAAAAGAAAGACTCCTTTGGAGGAGCATTTTAAAATTGATCAAAGAAATCAGTTAAGGTCTGAAATTGCAAGAATGTTTTACTGAGGAGGTGTTCCTTTCCACTTGGCAAGAAATCCATTTTATGTTAGCTCGTACTCTTTGGCTACCAAATTTGGTCCACTCGATGGGTTCATTCCTCCCGGTTACAATGCTTTAAGGACCACATTATTGCAACAGGAGAGATCAAACATTGAGAGATTGTTGCAGCCAATTAAAGAGTCATGGGAACAAAAGGGGATCAGTTTGTGTAGTGATGGTTGGAGTGATCCTCAAAGAAGGCCATTGATTAATATTATGGCTGCTGGTGAGAAGGAAGCTATTTTCTTGAAATCAATTGATACTTCGGGGGAGTTTAAAGACAAAAATTATATTGCTGACAGATTGGAAGATGGTCTTATTGAGATTGGGATGCACAACGTAGTCCAAATTATTACAGATAATGCAGCCAATTGTAAGGCAGCAGGGTTGATTCTTGAAGGCAGGTATCCCCATATATTTTGGACTCCATGTGTAGTGCATACATTGAATCTTGCTTTGAATAATATATGTGCAGCTAATAATACAACGAGAAATCAGACTGTTTTCAGTCAGTGTGGGTGGATTACAGAAGTTGCAAATGCGGCTAACTTTGTTAAAGTCTTTATTACAAGTCATCAATATAGGCTTTCAATCTTCAATAAGTATTCACCACTTAAATTACTTTCTGTGGCTGATACGAGATTTGCTTCTACTACTGTAATGTTGAAGAGGATGAAGTTGCTTCAGGAAAGCCTACGGTTTGTTGTCATTAGCCGCGACTGGAATGATTACAGAGACGACAATCCTACAGCTGCACAAGTTGTCAAAGACACAGTCCTTAATGATTTATGGTGGGATAAGGTGGATTACATTTTGGACTTCACTAGGCCTATTTATGATATGCTTCGATTGTGCGATACAGATAAACCAACACTTCATTTGGTTTATGATCAGTGGGACTGAATGATTGAGCGTGTAAGGGCTATCATTTATAGGCACGAACAGAAGGAACCAAGTGAGAGTTCAGACTTTTATGATGCAATTTATGATATTCTTATTGACCGATGGACGAAGAGTTGCACACTACTTCACTGCATAACTCATTCACTTAACCCAAGGTATATTACATATTATTATTAGTACACTCGTGTCATTTTTTGTGATGATTTTGTCTGGAAGTAATTTGGTGAGTTAACTAATATGTTATTTGAAATATTTATAGGTATTATAGTCATGCTTGGCTTAGTGAAGGACCGAATAGGGGCATCCACATGCAAATGCTGAAATTTCAACTGAGAGGAACAATTTCTTGAGGAGATATTTTCCTGATATCGAGGAGAGAACTCTTGTCACTAGCGAGTTCGCTAAGTTTTCAGGAAGTTTACCACCATTTGATGCATTTGATTCCCTAGGAGGTCGTGCTAGCATGGGTCCTAAAGAGTGGTGGTCAATCTATGGTGTGTGCACACCAAGGCTGCAAAAACTTGCTTTGAAGCTTCTTGGACAGCCGTGTTCTTCATCTTGCTGTGAAAGAAATTGGAGTACCTATAGCTTCATCCACTCCATGAGAAGAAACAAGATCACCCCTCAAAGGGCACAAGATTTGGTTTAAATACATACAAATCTTCGTCTTCTTTCAAGGAGGAGTGATACATATCAAAGTGGAAGGTCCAAGATGTGGGACATCAGTGGTGATGAATGGGATACATTTGCCGGTGTTGGTGAACTTGAGATTGAAAATTTGTCACTTGATGAACCTGAGATTGAACGAATCCTCTTCACCGAGGATGGTGAAGGACTTGAAGAAATCGACACATCTGCTACATGATGAGTCTTTTGAAAGAATGTTATCTAAATTGTAGTTGGTTTAAGACTACCGTACTTTTATTTGAACCTTTTGGTTATGTAATATTATAATATTACTATATTAGTATTGATGTGGTAGAATTAGTATGTTTTGTTTAACATTGGTTGTTTGTATTAATTTTAATTATTATGATTTATGTTATTGTTCTTTGTTTTTTCATGCTTAGAAAAATTGGATTGAATTGAATAATTTAGTTTCCTATTTATAACTAAATTTTGCTTTGCTTCACTTTTAGGATACATCTATTGATTATTAGCTCCGTAACAATTGGATGACGATGGACAATTGGACATAGTTATTCAAATATTGAAAACGACAGATAAGAAGTATCTCACTCAGGTACGTATATTTTTATTTAATGCAATTTTATATTGTCCATGTATAACTTAAGGAATTCAATTTTTATTTATAATATATATTATTATTATTTTTATTTATTTTATTTAAGAGTATCCTAACGTACCCGTATCCTAGTTTTTGAGAAATCAACGTATCCGCATATCCGATACGTACCGTATTGGATACGCGTACCCGTATCCATGCTTCATTGATGGGTAACGCAGGGGAGATGAAGAGGTGGCTACGGGGGGAGACGAACCGGCAGGCTTCTGGGGTTTTAATAGGTTAGATGATTAGGGTTGTAAACGGGTTAGGGGGTATTTGGGTAACAGCTGTTTGGGTTAAACGGGTAAATGGGGGGGGGGGGGGGTGCTCTTGGGTTATAACAGGTATTAGGGGTTCAAATGGGTCTGGGGTAGTTAGGATATAATGGATAATTGGGTTTTAATAGGGTTTGGGTTTAATGGGTATTAAAAATCCATTAAGGTTTCAATAAAAATTAATTCAAAAATATAATTAGATTAATATTAAAAGTAAATAATTTATTCAATAGAAAATATACAATTAGAAATACCATAGTACAATAAATCAAATAGTATACACTGAGTTAATACTCAATTACTAGCAAATACAATAGGATTTTTAATATACAATCAAAATGTAATAACAATAAAAATAATAATACTAACAGTAAAATTTAATAATAAAAATAAAATAACAGTAATAATAATAATAGTAAGATTTGTATTAAAATATAAATTCATACAAAATAGTTACAAATACAATTATTGATCAAAAATAAATTTTAATAGGAGGTCCAATAATACAATTTAAGAAAAAGAATTTGAAAGTGGAAAACTAATTTACAAAAATTTTAAATACCGAAAATATACGGAAAATACATTTTCGGGGAAACAGGGGTTACAGCAAGTAGAAACCATCTCCCTCTCGGAGCAAACTTGAGAAGAACTAACCGAATCAAAAGAACAACCGGAATTCATATCTAAAGAACTTGAAACAAAAGCACTGTTTAAGCCTTCACCTGATTCAGCGGCACTAAATTTGGCACCCCTCTGACTCAATCGCTTGCAACAGTATCTCATGTAATGCTCAATCCCTTTGCACTGGTGGCCACGGACCTTACCCCGACATACATTTTTCCTTCCAATCAAAGTACAATCCACCTCCAAGCAACTCACAGAAGTTGACGCCGATTTCTGACTCTCCTTCCTAAGTGCAACCTCCTCCAACTCTTTGATCATACCTGCTGTTACCGCTAAATCTGGTGTGGGGGCAAACAGATAGTATTTGTGGATTCTTGAAAAACTTTGAATAGCAAACCTGTTACCTATTCCGCCGGAGTTTGACCGTTGACTCCCGCCGTTCACCTGCAAAAAGTGCGAGACACCAGAGTTGATCCCGGCGACGCACCCTCCGACGCTCAAGTCAGTAATCAGGAAGATTATGAAAGAGCGTAAATTGACAAAAGATTGATTACCTCTTAATGGTGATGGATGGGGGGGTATTTATAGTCGTCGTTAGGGTCAGATTAGGAATGTAATCCCTGTGATCAGATAAGGAATGTAATCCCTAATCCCCAGTGAAAGGATAGATGTGAATCAGGGTCGTTGATTTATATTAATCAGAAACCCTAATTCTATCCTACTGGACCGGGTTTGCTGCGGGTTGAAACCCACACCCAGTTGAGGTGGATCCGTTCGCGGGTTAGTGGGTTTTCGAAGAGGAGAACCAGTACCCGCTTCAGACCCATCGGTAGGTAAAATTACCATTTTACCCCTAAGCTTTAAGATTCGTTCCTGATTTGGACGGTTCTGATTTAACCCCATTTTTAGCCATATCACGAGCCCCCCACTCCCGAAGACTGAGCTTGATCAGCCTTTGAGGAGTAATTTTACTGTTTTAATGGCTAGTGGAGTTGTATTGGAGTCCAAAATGGAAGGTTTCGAATCTTTGCAGGAGGTAGTGAGGTGATTTTCTAAGTTAGTGGCGTGCTCTGAGCTGTTCTTGAGCTCTTCCGGACATTTGGTGATTTTTATCTATTTTTTCGAAATATTTACTCAATTTTGCAAAGTGTTGATTCATCGTTCGGGGGTTTTAATAAATGATCCTAGGCAATAATTATTTACTCGGGGGTTTAAAAATATTCCCCCGACTTTATAATTATTTTCCAAGATTTTTAATTATTTTTCCCGAATTTTTAACCATTTTTTCACAATTTTTTGAATAAATAAAACGATTTTAATAAATAAAATACCGAATTATGGCGTGGCGTGATCTGGACCGTTAATCTTGTGTGAGCGCGAATTTCTGAAAGATCGGATGGCCAGAGTCTCGCGGCAGAAATTTCTTCGCTTTTGTGGGTCGGATGGGCACTTGTTCGGAATCCGAGCGAAGTGGCTCGACTTTTTCCTAGCGCGAGTGGTTCGGATAGCTAGTCGCTCGGCTCAGAATTCTGAGCGACGTGGAGCGATCTGGACCGTCGGATCGTGGCGCGAATCTCGAGGCAGGCACGATCCCCAAGAAAACACTATCTTGTCGTTTAGCGGACGTGGCGTAATCTGGACCGTCCATCATCTTAGGCGCGAATTTCGTAGTGATCCAACGGTCGTGGATGCTCGGCAGCGTTTTTCTTCACTTTCGAGGGTCGGATTGGCACTTGCTCAGAATCCGAGCGAAATGGCTCGGTTTTTCCCTCGCGCGAGTGGCTCGGATCGCTAGTCACTCGGCTCGGAATTCCAAGCGACATGGAGCGATCTGGACCATCGGATCGTGGCGCGAATCTCGAGGCAGGCACGGTCCCCAAGAAAACACTATCTTGTCGTGTAGTGGTGCTGGCATGATCTGGGCCGTCTGATCGAAATCTTACGCGAATTTTGAGGGAAAGTCGTTTTTCTCCATTTCGTAGCTCAGATTGGCACTTGCTCGGAATCCGAGCGAAATGGCTCGGATGGCCTATCGCTAGGGTGTTGGATTCGAGGGATGTGGGGCAATCCTTGCCGTTGGATGATGGCACAGATCTCGATGCTGGCTCAGTTCCCAACAAAACACTATCTTGTCGTGTAGTGGTGCTGGCATGATCTGAGCTGTCTGATCGAAATCTTACACGAATTTTGAGGGGAAAGTTGTTTTTCTCCATTTCGTAGCTCGGATTGGCACTTGCTCGGAATCCGAGCGAAATGGTTCGAATGGCCTGTAGCTTGGGTTTTGGTTCTGAGGGACGTGGGGCGATCCTAGCCGTTGGATGATGGCACAGATCTCGATGATGGCTCAGTTCCAAAGAAAACATTATCTTGTCGTGTAGTGGCGCTGGCATGATCTGAGCCGTCTGATCGAAATCTTACGCGAATTTTGAGGGGAAAGTCATTTTTCTCCAATTCGCAGCTCGGATTGGCACTTGCTCGAAATCCGAGCTATCCTCTTGGTTGTTGAGGTCGGATCGCCTGTCGCTCGGATTTTGGTTCCGAGGGACGTGGGGAGTCATTTGGGAGACGAGTTTGAGGAGCAACTCTAGGAGAGAGTTGTGAGCTCCGAACTCGTTGAGAGGAGGTCCGCCTTGGAGATGAGCGGAGTGAAAAGCTTGACTCTAGGAGAGAGCCATTTGGGAGACGAGTGTGAGGAGGAACTCTAGGAGAGAGTTGTGCTCCGAACTCGTTGAGAAGAGGTCCGCTTTGGAGATGAGCGGAGCGAAGCGCTTGACTCTAGGAGAGAGCCATTTGGGAGACGAGCGTGAGGAGCAACTCTAGGAGAGAGTTGTGAGCTCCGAACTCGTTGAGAGGAGGTCCGCCTTGGAGATGAGCGGAGCGAAAAGCTTGACTCTAGGAGAGAGCCATTTGGGAGACGAGCGTGAGGAGGAACTCTAGGAGAGAGTTGTGCCCCGAACTCGCTGTTTAAGTGAGAGGATCAACGGTTGTGGGAGCAGTTGCGAATGGCGAACCACTTCTAACTCGCTTACGAGCAAGTTATTTGAAGCGGAATCGAGCCAAGTGTTGGACTCCGAACTCGTCGTTAGAGGGATTCAACGGTTGTGGGAGCAATTCCGAATGGCGAACCACTTCTTACCCGCTTATAAGCGAGTAATTTGAAGCAGAATCGAGCCAAGTGTTGGACTCCGAACTTGTCGTTTAAGAGAGGTTAATGAGGTGTAGGAGCAATTCTGAATGGCGAACCACTTCTGTAACACCCCTGCCCCGGGCTCGGACAATTTATACAATTTATAAGACAAATTAGATACTATGTAGTACAACTGCCCACCACAGACTGCCTCTCAAAAGGTGGTTAACCGAATTGGTGACTAATGATCATTGGCAATTATTATATATATTATACTTTATTCTTGGAAATATTCGATATGGGATTATACCCTCACAAATCCCGGTTTCCATACCCCGTGTACACCCCAGGAATACTTATTCCCTAGGTGCCACTTCAAGAACACACAGCACACTTGTGCTGTTCTTTTTAAATCCGGTGGGTCCCCCCCACTTCAAGTACAATCCTGTTTTCAATCAATCCATTTCTTTCCAAATCCATTTAATTCTTTATAAATTCCTCCCATAGAAATATCCTATAGGACAAGTCACAAATTCATTTATTATAGCGTCCTCGCTGATGAGCACGGGGCAAGCACAATCTAGTGCAGGATCTACTTTCTAGCCGCGTCGCCACCGGGACGGTACCCTGGAGCAGTATTCACGTCATGTCACGACGCATCGTGAAGAACCTGTGAAATACTCTCCGCCGCCGCGGTACCTGGAGCCGTATCTACGTCATGTCACGACTCATCGTGAAGAACCTGTGCGACGCATCGTGAAGAACCTGTGAAATACTCTGGTGGCCTTCACTCGTGTTTTTTCTCGAAAGTCGGCTCTGATACCATTTGTAACACCCCTGCCCCGGGCTCGGACAATTTATACAAACACCCCTGCCCCGGGCTCGGACAATTTATACAATTTATAAGACAAATTAGATACTATGTAGTACAACTGCCCACCACAGGCTGCCTCTCAAAAAGTGATTAACCGAATTGGTGACTAATGATCATTGGCAATTATTATATATATTATACTTTATTCTTGGAAATATTCGATATGGGATTATACCCTCACAAATCCCGGTTTCCATACCCCGTGTACACCCAGGAATACTTATTCCCTAGGTGCCACGTGGACTTCAAGAACACACAGCACACTTGTGCTGTTCTTTTTAAATCCGGTGGGTCCCCCCCACTTCAAGTACAATCCTGTTTTCAATCAATCCATTTCTTTCCAAATCCATTTAATTCTTTATAAATTCCTCCCATAGAAATATCCTATAGGACAAGTCACAAATTCATTTATTATATATTTTTTCAAACTATATATATACTTCAGAAATACGGGGTATTACAACTTCTTACCCGCTTATGAGCGAGTAATTTGAAGCGGAATCGAGCCAAGTGTTGGACTCCGACCTCGTTGTTAGAGCTTAGTAAGTTGCGGGAGCAGTCATGTAGAAGAATCTGGACTCCGAACTCACCATTTAGCGAGTCGTGACTCAGAGAGATTGAGATGAAGCAAGAGCAACAATTTCCAATGAAAAAACGTAAAGTTTTATTGAAATAAACTAAGTGGCTGCTTCAATAGGGCGAGCCATTATTACATGCTATTGGCCGGGTTACAAGCATCGGCTTTATTGAAAATCAAAATCCTACTTCTACGATAAGGTGAGGACCTCTTGGGAGGAGCTGGGAGGTTCTGAGTCTTGAAGCTCGGCGGACCTTTCTGTTCGTTTGTTGGTTCCTCAAGGGGGAAGCTCGGCCCCCTCTTTTTGGACGAACCTGGTCAGGTGCCCCCGCTGTATGAGTTCTTCGATCTCCTCCTTGAGAGCCCGACAATCATCCGTGTCGTGGTCGTGGTCCCTGTGAAAGCGGCACCACTTATCCTTGTTCCTCTTCTTGCCTGGGGTATTCATTCTAGGGGGAGTGCGGAGTAGTCCTTCCTTATCCACCTCCATAAGAACTTCTGATATATTAGCAATGAGGGGGGTGAACTTCTCGAAACGTGGAGTCGGGCGGCGCTGGCCTTTACTGTCCTTCTGGAATTTTTGGGTCTCCTCTTCACTTGTGTTCTTCCGTTTGTTCTCGAAAGATGTCTCCTCAGGAGCAAGGGGGTCGAAGGCCTCTTCCGCCCGTATGTACTTCTCCACCCTAAGTAGGAGTTCTGAGAAGTCCCGAGGAGGCTTCTTGGCAAGGGATGCCCTGAGGTTGGCATTAGTGACGTTGCGCTCGAATGCGGCAGAGGCTACTGACTGGTTGAGGGAGGGAATGGACCAAGCTTCGACGGTGAAGCGTCGAACGTAATTCCTTAGGTGTTCACCCTTTTCTTGGTTGAGGGTCACCAGAGATACACTTGTTTTCTCAGCCCGGCGGCTACTCACAAAATGAGTAAGGAAGAGCCCTTCGAACTGATCGAATGAAAAGATGGAGGCCGGGGCGAGTCGAGAGTACCATTCTCATGCAGACCCCTTCAGCGTGGCAAGGAAGATCTTGTAGAGGAGGGCGTCTGAAGCATGGTGGATCATCATGAGAGTTTTGAAACTCTCTATGTGATCTGCGGGGTCCGACTCCCCGATATACGACTCGAAGTGTGGCGGCTTGAAGTTCTCTGGGATGGGGGCCTCCATGATGGTGCGGAAGAATGGAGGTCTGCCCGGGCGGAGGTTTATCGCCCGTTGCTCTTCTTCCTTGTCAGTTCGGCCGAGGCGCCCCTTCATCTCGTGGAGACGGCGGTAGACCGAGTCTTCTCTTTGATCATACCTTGTCGAGCCTCGGGACTCATCTTCGTACGATGATGGACTAGGGCTGCGGCGATGGTTGCTTGGAGATGGACGAGGACTGAGAGTGTGAAGGCGGTGGCTCCTAGCTGGCTCATGAGTAGGTGGCCTCTGGTCGTTCTTTGGAGTGATATTGAGGGCCCTTAAGACTGTCGCTTGGAAGTCTTGAAGATCTGCCCTTGTGACTGGTGCCTCTTCGGCTTGGCGGCGCCTATGTGTGGCTCGGCTTACTGGAGAATGAGTTCTCCACCGATGACGCTGAGGGGACTCCCTTCGCCCTCTTCGGGTAGGGGACCTTCTGTAGTCTTGGCGATGAGGAGATCGCTCATTTGGACGTTGTTGGCGGGAGGCTCACTCTCGGGCCCGCCATTCATCCAAACGGCGGCGAAGATCCTCTTCCTTCTGCCGATTGAGGATAGTATTTCGAAGGTCGGAAGCTCGGGGATTATGGGATGCCATAGAGTCGGAAGAGGGGTTGTGTATTGGGATGCGGTCATGTTGGAGAGGTTGCTTCTGAGGATTGGGACGCGAGCCCCCCACGCCGGCATTCTGAGGCCCGGTTGGATCCCGAGGGGGTTGAAGATTCTGAGGAGGGAGTTGGTCCAGCCGCAGGGGGTCCTCTGCCTGAGGAGGAAGTTGCCCCTGCTGCTGAACGGGTTGAAGGGGGACCTCCTGTTGTGGTTGAGGAGGGGTAGGCCCATGGTTGGACCCCCTGGATCTGAGTTTCCATGGAGGCATGAGGGGAGAAGATCTGACCAACGGGAAGAGGGGAGGCTGCTATTCGTTTGTTTTCCACAGACGGCGCCAATCTGTTACCGCTAAATCTGGTGTGGAGGCAAACAGATAGTATTTGTGGATTCTTGAAAAACTTTGAATAGCAAACCTGTTACCTATTCCACCGGAGTTTGTCCGTTGACTCCCGCCGTTCATCTGCAAAAAGTGCGAGACACCAGGGTTGATCCCGTCGACGCACCCTCCGACGTTCAAGTCAGTAATCAGGGAGATTATGAAAGAGCATAAATTGGCAAAAGATTGATTACCTCTTAATGGTGATGGATGTGGGGTATTTATAGTCGCCGTTGGGGTCAGATTAGGAATGTAATCCCTGTGATCAGATAAGGAATGTAATCCATAATTCCCAGTGAAAGGATAGATGTGAATCAGGGCCATTGATTAATATTAATCAGAAACCCTAATTCTATCATGCTGGACCGGGTTTGCTGCGGGTTGAAACCCACACCCAGTTGAGGTGGATCCGTTCGCGGATTAGTGGGTTTTCGAAGAGGAGAACCAGTACCCGCTTCAGACCCATTGGTAGGTGAAAAACTACCATTTTTAGCCATATCACCTGCTATGAAAAACTTTAAGATTCGTTCCTGCTTTGGACGGTTCTGATTTAACCCCATTTTTAGCCATATCACCTGCTATGAAAAACTTCTCCTTGGTAGATTTCTAGCCTAGCACGGTTATCATGATGGATGGATTTGATGGTGAATATATTGAGTTGGAAACCCTTAGATCATCTGCGTTGAACACCCTCAGTTCAGATAACTCCTTATTGAACTCCACTTTATGATCTAGAAAAGCGGTACTTTCCTTCATTGAGAAATCCCACAACTTTCTTCGGTGGTACATCCGAACTTGTGATGACGATCCCGAGTAGTCAGTTCTGAATCTTGCCCAAAGACTCGCCGTACTTCTCCTATACCTGACTTCGTTCATCGTTGACAACCGGATTAAACCCAAGGCTTCTGAACACATCTTCTTCCACTTCTCCTGCTTTATGCAGATTGGTCTCCCTTTATCTCCTTCTAGGACTAGATCCAAGTCCTGTTGAAACGATGCTTCATGTATGTCCACCTTCAAGAGATTAAAGTTGATCTTGCCTTTGAACTACTTGATCTTCGTGATTTGATCTGCCATCATCTCCAAGGAACTCGAACAAACCCTTGAACCCGAAGCTCTGATACTAATTGTTAGGGATTTTCCACAAAAAACCCCTCTCTAGGATCTTGTTGAGTTATTCGATGTAATCAACACAAACCACCAAGCACATATGAGATCATACCAAACACACCAAAGCACACAAATTTGTCCCGGTTCGGGCTTTCGCCTTAATCCGGGGGAGAAGAAACCCAAGATGTTATTCAACTAGAGAAGATACAAGAATATTATAATTCTCACTACGACCCTCTCTCAAGCCTCACCAGCAAGTACTAGTTGTTTACAATTAGAGGAACTCTCAAGCTTCGCCTTCAATGAAGTACTCTTTCTCTTGGCTCCCAATGGAGGCCAACAACAACAATATATAGAGATCTAGAGAAAACCTAGTTTGATATCTTGATACAGTAACCATTGGATATTCCTGAAAAGATAACCCTACGATAGGAGCCGTCGGATCTGACTTGAAGAACAAGTTGGGCTTCTCACGAATCACCTAGATCCGACCTTATTAACCCATCAGCGCCGCTGTCGGTCGACCTACCCCCAAGGTACGGTTAACCGCAACCTTCTGAAGTTCACCCGAGAGCAATCCGGTCGACCGCGCAGTCGACCGCTTTCTCGTTGCAGTAGAGCAGTCGACCGACCCCAAGGTCCAGTCGACCGCAACCCCACTGTTGCCTTCTGCTGACTGTTTCCCTTGCTTCCACTCCGTCTTCGATCGTCTCGATTCCTCCATCGTCTCATCGTCTTCTTATCCAATCTCGTATGTAGGACATAAACCCAACAATCTCCACCTTGGATTGCATACGCATGAATCCATACCTGTGTGATTTAAAACCCTCTAGACTCTTTTCCTTCTCTTGTTGCAAACAACTCATTTCAATGGCTTCCTCTGTTAGTTGAATCTATCTCCACCTGTTTTTATCCCGTTGTATGCCCCCTCAAGGGCACACCCAGTAGATATAATCATGGAGGTGCCACCCTCCACACGAACTCCATCTACCTCAAGGCTCTCTCCACCTTCCGACAATATTTGAACGTCGCAGTCTCACTCGGATGAATCTAGTGACGGCATACTAGATAGTGCTTTAGGAACAATGGGCTTCAAACCACTTGGCCAAGGTTTCCTGTTCCCACAAAGCTGGTAGAGGTTGTGCTGACTCTGCCCATTCCCCTTCTTACCCATCATCACCTCGCGATAACTTTCCCAAACTGAACAAACTCCATCTGGATCTGTGTACCTGCAGTCCTGAGCTTCTAGAGTTCTAATGAAAATAAGGTTCCGCTTCATCAAAGGAATATGCATGCCCTCCTCTAGTGTGTGTCCCCTTCCGCCTGTCATCTTCGACTCATTTGTTTTCTCACATCTTACTTTACAAATCTTGTCAATCTTCGTTCCCACATAACGACATGAGGCAAACTTGTAACTAGAAATCATTACTTCACAAATCATATTAAACTTCGTTCCCACACAACGATATGATGCAGATTTGCAAGTAAAAACCATCTCCCTCTCGGGGCAAACTTGAGAAGAACTAACCAAATCCAAAAGAATGACCGGAATTCACATCTAAAGAACTTGAAACAAAAACACTGTTTAAGCCTTCACCTGATTCAGCGGCACTGAATTTGGCACCCCTCTGACTCAATCACTTGCAACAGTATCTCATGTAATGCCCAATCCCTTTGCACTGGTGGCCACTGACCTTACCCCGACATACACTTTTCCTTCAAATCAAAGTAGAATCCACCTCCAAGCAACTCACAGAAGTTGACGCCGATTTCTGACTCTCCTTCCTAAGTGCATCCTCCTCCAACCCCTTGATCATACCTGCTATGAAAAAAATTTCCTTGGTAGATTTCTCGCCTAGCACGGTTATCATGTTGGATGGATTTGATGGTGAATATATTGAGTTGGAAACCCTTATATCATCTGCGTTGAACGCCCTCAGTTTAGATAACTCCTTATTGAACTCCACTTTATGACCTAGAAGAGCGGTACTTTCCTTCATTGAGAAACCCAACAACTTTCTTCGCTGGTACATCCGAACTTATGATGACGATCCCGAGTAGTCAGTTCTGAATCTTGTCCAAAGACTCGCCGTACTTCTCCTATACCTGACTTCGTTTATCGATGACAACCAGATTAAACTCAAGGCTTCTGAACACATCTTCTTCCACTTCTCCTGCTTTGTGCCGATTGGTCTCCCTTTATCTCCTTCTGGGACTAGATCCAAGTCCTGTTGAAACGATGCTTCATGCATGTCCACCTTCAAGAGATTAAAGTTGATCTTGCCTTTGAACTGCTTGATCTTCGTGATTTGATCTGCCATCATCTCCATGGAACTCGAACAAACCCTTGAACCCGAAGCTCTGATACCAATTGTTAGGGATTTCCCACAGAAAATCCCTCTCTAGGATCTTGTTGAGTTATTCGATGCAATCAACACAAACCACCAAGCGCATATGAGATCATACCAAACACACCAAAGTACACAAATTTGTCCCGGTTGGAGCTTTCGCCTTAATCCGGGAGAGAAAAAACTCAAGATGTTATTCAACTAGAGAAGATACAAGAATATTACAATTCTCACCACGACCCTCTCTCAAGCCTCACCAGCAAGTACTAGTTGTTTACAATTAGAGAAACTCTCAAGCTTCGCCTTCAATGAAGTACTCTCTCTTAGCTCTCAATGGAGGCCAATAACAACAATATATAGAGATCTAGAGAAAGCCTAGTTTGATATCTTGATACAGTAACCATTGGATATTCCTGAAGAGATAACCCTATGATAGGAGCCGTCAGATCTGACTTGAAGAACAAGTTGGGCTTCTCACGAATCACTTGGATCTGACCCAATTAACCCATCAGCGCCGCTGTGGGTCGACCTACCCCCAAGGTACGGTCGACCGCAACCTTCTGAAGTTCACCCGAGAGCAACTCGGTCGACCGCGCAGTCGACCGCTGTCTCGCTGCAGTAGAGCGGTCGACCGACCCCAAGGTCCAGTCGACCGCAACCCCACTGTTGCCTTTTGCTGACTGTTTCCCTTACTTCCACTCCGTCTCCGATCGTCTCGATTCCTCCATCGTCTCATCGTCTTTTTATCCAATCTCGTATGCAAGATATAAACTCAACAAAGAGGTCGGTAGATCTACAAGCTAAATAACAGTTTCCTTTATTTTTGAATTTAGAGACATTAATCATAAGAATAGACTAGAACCATACTATAATGGCGGATCTACAAACTAAACGACGGGTCTCTACAAACTAAACGACAGGTTTCTTTAATTTCAAATTAAAGACATCAACCATATGAATAGACCACATGATAAGCAAGAAATAATTAGGAGTTATTATAAATTCCCTAGAATACATAGTAAATCAACTAGAATTGGTTTGCAACTACAAATGCTAGTATTTTTCTTGTGCGAAGCATAGAGCTGAACGTGTGATATACGTAAGTCGATAGTAATTAGCACATGTCATTTATCTCTTAATTATAAAAAAAATTGGTACTGAACGGGCGATATACGTACTTTTTTAAAAATTAAGAAGAAAAAAATATGATTTGTACGTATTGATAAATAGATTTGGAGTTGCACGTGCAATGCACGGGTTTGTTTAGTAATTAGCATGTGCGATGAATGCCTTAATTTTAAAAAAAATTGGAGCTAAACAGGCGGCGATACACAGAATTTTTTTTTTAAATAAGAAGGAAAAAAAAAACCTTTGATTTATACGTGCAATGTACATGTTGATAAATAGATTTAGAGTTGCACGTGCATTGCGCGAATTCTTTTGTGTGATAAAAAAATATTTTAAAAATATTTGTTTGGTGACAAACTCTTCCATTAAGATAGTAGAGATACATAAGTTTACCAGATGGGATGTTAAAACAAAAATGAAGGAAGAACGGTAATCTGATGAGAACGAGGGATTATCTCTAATATTATAATGGGAGAAGACCTTAGTGTCATTTGTCATTTTGTCATTCTACCAACATGTGCAACGCACGTACATAACTAATATAAAGGAGGTTTTCAAGTTCTCCCTACGTCGGAGTTTTTATTTTTATTTTTAAAAATTATTAAAACATGCATCGCATGTGTAAATTACTAGTATTTATAACTAAAGAGAATGCGTACTCAAAGGTCATTCATTATATAGTCCTGGACTAGAGAAGTGCGTGGGTAGGAGGTGTTTAGGGATCACATACATACACCCATTCCATTCCGGATCTCCTGCTTGCTAACATTTTATTGTCGCTTGTTCAACATGCGGAAAGAAGTGAACTGACGGATTTTGAATGAAAGTGTGTGTGAGTCGGATAATGGAAGGAAACTGAGATGAACTTTTTTTTCTTCTAACTTGATGAAAAGGAAGGAGAAAACTGAGCTGAACAATAGTCTAACGTTACCATCATCATAAAATGATCATTACAGTAAAAGAAAATGTAAACGATTGATAAGTCTGTAGCCCCCACACTTGCAGACATAGATCTAGAACGAACAGGCCCAATAAGCGGGAAGAGTTATAGCTGATACAAGAATTGCAGTTTTACAAAACGAAAGAGAAGAAATACATCACAGGATGATGAGCAGAGAATTAACAATCTTCTTTACAGTCCGGCTGAAACCAATCCATGCAAAGTGACAATTCCAATAACCACATTCTGTTCATCAACTACAGGCAAGAATTGCACAGCAGATGGTGGAGATTCCATTTTCTGCATCGCTTCTGCTGCCATTGCTTGAGGACTTATTGTCCTTGGCTTTCTGTTAGATCAAACCAAATGCAAACTGTAAGGATACACGCACGCACGCACATGAACCAAAAGATGCTAATCCTTACATACTTGTTCCAAAATGAGAATACAGATGCAACAAGTACACATAATAGTTGGACACAAGCATATGCACATCAATTTGCTTCAGAAAGATAAATTGGATTTCAAACTAACAGAAAAAAGCACATTATTGATGGAGATCAAGTCATATAATAGTATTGCTATTTTCAACTAATTTTTCAAAATATGTGAAGAAGGCATTCTCCAACATAGGAATAACAACTGAAAAGGTAATATGGCTGGCTCTGCAGGGTAAATTTTGACATCGTATCAGTAGGATTTTTTCTCTTAACATCCAAATGCAATATATAAGAAGTTATATGTCACAAATTATCATTTTTGCTAATTTCAATCATCCAAGTTATGGATACAAGGCAAAACGCATGTAGTGCGCCCCTTTCATTCATTCCTATGTAGGTGAAAAATAATCAATTCCGCTTGAAGTGGGTTGTTTCCCCATCAGGTTTATACAGCCTAATGCCCAAAAAAAAAAAAACAGTGATGATCACAAGAATTCATTTTCACAATCAGATTGTGGAAATTATATCATCTTCTAAACATCATTCCAGATCTTGGTAATCTCTCTTCTCCATTAGATATTTTTGCTTCATAAAGATAAACAATGAGAAGCCAAATATCGAGTTTCCCAACTTATACATATGACTGTAATGATCAGTTGTAGGTTTATATATATAGTGTAGGTTTCATGACTATAAAAGGTGAGAAATCAGTATTTAAAACAAGCTTGTGTTTTCCTTTCAAACCGGTCAAAACTGATATCGATGCAGCTCATCTCTTAGTATTTGCTTTAACGATGGTCATTCAACGGGGTGAAGATATTAAGAACATAACAATGCAGGTGCCAACAAACATTTTAACGATCTACTGCCATGATAACTAATAACTCAAGATGCTTAAGGGAACCAAGCTTGCAAGTCATTTCTAATTACTCTCTCTTTCAATTAGGATACCTCTTATCTTACATTTCTATTAGTCAGCCGAACCAAAGAGGCCGTGACTATCGATCTTTATCTAATCTTAAACCTACTCGGTTTCCTTCTCCAAAAAGTGTCCACCATTAACCAATTTGCCTAACATTTTCAACTAGGAAGTAAGGCATATATTTCTTTTATGTTCCTTTTTCTTTCATAGGGAATCTCACTCAAAATTGAAAAGAAACAATGTGATACTCAGAACCATGTTTCATTGTTTCATTAATAAGACGTTAATAAAACAAACTCAAAAGGTACTGGGACGAACAAAGAACAATGTTACCTGTTGCACATATCACCGACAGTGAGGTTAAAGATACCGTCGCCGCTCTTCTTCAACGTCCTCCTCAGATCCCCATCGGTAAACGTCCCAATCAAGGTGCCACCCTCCCCCACCACCAACAAACAGCCGCACCCTTTGCTCGTCAGCTCCGTCAGCTGCTCCATGATCATATCACCTTCCCTACACACCGGCAGCTCCTCCTGCTTGTTCTTCATCACATCCTTCACCTTAAAAATCAGCCTCTTACCAATCTTCCCCGCGGGGTGGTTAGCCGCATACTGCTCCTTGGTCAGCCTCCTGGCCCTCATTATCGCGGCCACCACCGTATCCCCAAACACCATCTGAATGGCCGTCGAAGTCACCGGCGCCAGGCCGAACGGGCAGAGCTCCCGGTCCAGGGGGAGGTGGACGTTGAGGTCGCAGAGGAGGGAGAGGGGGTTGTTGGGGACGGAGGTGAGGGAGATGAGGGTGGCGCCCTTGGCGCGGGCGCAAGGGACGAGGGTGAGGAGCTCGTCGGAGGCGCCGGACTTGGAGATGAGGACGAGGAGGTCGGAGGGGAAGAGGGCGCCGATGTCGCCGTGGAGGGCGTCGACGGGGGGGAGGAAGGAGGAGCGGGTGAAGCCGAGGGAGGCGAGGGTTTGGGAGAGCTTGTGAGCGACGAAGCCGGACTTACCGACGCCGGTGAAGAAGATGGCGGCAGGGGCGGAGAGGAGGGCCTGGGCGAAGGAGTGGGCCTGGGAGAGGTCGAGGTTGTCGAAGAAGTGGTTGAGGAGGGATTGTTGGGATTTGAAGAGGAGGGACAGATCTGAGGGATCCATTTCCGGGCTTTCAGTTTCAGTTCCAGTTGGTAAGGAACCCATGGCTGCTTCTTGATTTGATTTTCTGAGAATGTGAAAGGAATAATAAACAAAAGAGAAGGAGCGGGGAAGGAGAAGGAGGAAGACGGACGAGATCTAAAAACGGTAAGGAAATAGGTGGGCGGGGCGCGGGATTTGGTTTACAGCGGGGCAATGGGAAGATCCTATGGAGGGAGGGAGAGTATATATAAAGGTTGGCATGTGAAGAATGTGTGAATTTTTTTTCCGTACTAATCTTTGATATTATAATGGTTTTAGGCCTTAGTGTCATTTATTATTTTGTCATTCTACCAATATGCGCACACACGTACTTAACTAATATAAAGAAGATTTCCGGTTCAAATCCTCACTACATCAGAGTTTTTATTTTTATTTTTTGAAATTATTAAAGCGTGCATCGCTCGTGTAAATTACTAGTAATCTATAATCTCTAATATTTTTTTTTTTGATAAAAGGATGACCTCAGTCATCGTTTCATTAATGATAATTAAAGAAACATAGTAGTGCCAAATACATAATCAAGATCGGGTCTGCCTAAACCCCTATCCACCATTGCCAAAAGGAGGCAACTAATCGAGATAGAACAAGTCTAAACAACATCATAATATCAAAATACATCAAAATATATGGAGATGAACCACTGCGCCCTCGATTTTCTGCGCCCGCCAACCTCAGAGCTACCTCTCTAATCTCTAATATTATAAATGGGAGAATGTCTTAATGTGATTTGTTATTTTGTCATTCTGCCAATATGTGCAACGCACGTACATAACTAATATAAAGAAAGTTTTCAGTTCAAATTTTTCCTATGTCAAAGTTTTTATTTTTATTTTTTTAAATTATTAAAACGTGCATCGCACATGTAAATTACTAATCTCTAATCTTTAATATTATAATTGGAGAAAGCCTTAGTGTCATTTGTAAATGTTTTGTCAATCTACCAACCCGTGCAATACACGTGCATATCTTTAATCTCAAATCTCTAATATCACTAATCTCTAATCTCTAATATTATAATGGGAGAAGGCCTTAGTGTCATTTGTAAATGTTTTGTCAATCTACCAACCCGTGCAATACACGTGCATAACTATGTCTAAATTTTTATTTTAAAAAACTATATTTATTAAGACGTGCATCGCATGTGTAAATTACTAGTAATAATAATATTATAATGGGAGAAGACCTTAGTGTCATTTTTTCATTCTACCAACATGTGCAACGCACGTACATAACTAATATAAAGGAGGTTTCCGGTTCAAATTCTCCTTACGTCAGAGTTTTTATTTTTATTTTTTTGAAATTATTAAAACGTGCATCGCACCTGTAAATTACTAGTATAGATAACGAAAGATGATCTTTCGTCCGTTTAAAAATAAATCTCGGACGAAAGATCGTCACTTCAGTTTTTCTTTTTTTAATATCTATCGGACCGGAAATGCCGATCAATTTCTCTTTTTTCAAAAAAATGATCGGACAGGAACCTGATCAATTTTTTCAAAAATTTTGGATCATACGAGAAATCATTTTCCGTTCGTTTCTTTTCTTAAAAAAATTTTAAAAAAATCGGACTGAAAAGGATCTCTGTCCATTCCTTTTCTTACCCGTTTTCCCACAAAATTTGTATAGAAATAATCCTGTAGAAAATTTTATGGATATATATTAGGTTATAATTGAGATTTAAATAAGGTTTAAAGTTTATTTAAGATTTAATTAAGATTAAAATAGTTTTTAATTAAGATTTGATTATGAGTTAATTGGAAGAAAAAAATCTTGGACGGGAAATGATTTCCCATCCGTTGGTTTTTAATTTAAATAAAAAATATAAAAATTAATATACAGTAAATCATTCCATGTCCATCGATTTTTTAAATTCAAAACCCAAAATTTGGATTTAAACGACTACAGTCTGCAGCACAAACTCAAAATTTCTATTCATATATGTCAAATACCACAAATTTTGGCATTCAACAATTACAAATGCTTAAGCCACTTTGTAAAATTATTTCTCAAACTAAGCCACTTTTTAAACTATTTTTCTGAATGAGTCAATCGATACCACACAAACTCAAGTTGTAGTTCGTACTATTTTTCTTAGTAAATCAGTTGATGCTATGTAATCTTAAGCCGCAGTTGGAAATTGTGGCGTAAACTCTTTTAAAGTAGCATTACCCAACTATGGGTTCTAATTTTTTTTTTTTTTTATCGTCGCAGATCTCAATTGCGGCAAGAGTAAAAAATTGAAAATACTTGATACACGGAGAGCTAAATTGTTGAGACTTTGAAAAAAAATCTACGTTTTTTTTATGTTAAAGAGATGTCGGAACTACGACGTCTTTTTTATATAATTTTCCTACAAAGAAACAAGTCTAGTAAAATTACATCAAAGAGAGCAATTTTTTCTCTCTCAATCAAAGAGTAAGTCAGAGAGGCAAGAAGTAGAATTATGTTAAAGAGATGTTGCAGTTACAAACTGGGACACTATATAGAATAGATGTAGTGCAACCCCTATTGCTCATTTTTGTATTTTTAATTATTTTTTAATTTAAAATTTATGGTTATTTTATTTATTGCTGATTTTATTGATTTTCGTCTCTTTTGTATCGTGTGTTGTTCTTCTCTCTTTTATGATTTATTTTACATTGATTCAGCTTTTTATTATCATTTATTTGACCTACAATTTGTTCTTAATCTCGTCTATTGTTTAAACCCATTTCATGGCCTATTTATCTCTTATTGGATTCTTTTCTTCCTATTGGATACTACCCAGTTCACCCAAACCCATATTATCTTTATATAATCACCCTAATTGTACCCTAACCCTAATTACCAAACCCTAATCATATTCTCTCTCTCCCTCACCTCAGCCGTCACCACATACCCCCGATCCTCCCCTGCCACTTCGATGTCGTCGTCTCTGACCTCTGACGCCGGCAGACCCCAACCCCCCGACCACCGATCACCCTCTCCTCTTCCTTTCTTCCCCGTGCCCCCGTCGTCCCTATCATGCAGCGACACCCCAGGCATCGCTCCGATCTTCGCTACCATCGACTTCCTGGTGGTTGCTGACCACCGCACTTGCTGTTCGGTTGCCGCTGTCTCTTTGTGTGTGCACGCACGTGCGTCTCGTGCACTGTTTTGGGTGGTGTGATTTCTCGAATCTTTGTTCGTTTGTGTTCGTTGTTCGGGATCCGTTCCCGTTATTCTAATCTTCATCTTCATTTCCGTCGTCTTCATAATAGACAAGTAGCTTGTATATGTTCTTTTTGTCATACAAGTTAAATACCATAAGTAGACTAGTATGAAATTGTTTGTACTCTCACGATGATCCTATCTTATTGGTTTAACCGTTGACATCATCTCTTGATCATGAGTAGTTACAATAGTTGAAACCCGTTGCATGAAAATATTTAGATTAGATGACATTTTGATTGTATGTTGTTGTGACACACCATATGTCGTAGATGACTGTTACATGGATGTTTGTTGGATGTATTATCTCATTATAGACTATTTGTACACATGCCATGCTGATTTGAGTAACCCACATATACCATGCTTTGAATGACATCTTAGATTGGACCGTTTGTAGTTAACTTGTTTGGTAGAGTGCCTAAAAGAAACTTTTGTTTGGTGCTGCCCTATTTTTGTACAGTAACTTCGACCATGTTAACATCAGTAAAATAAATAAGTTTGTGAACAAGATTTGTAGCCTTTGTTTTGTAGTTTCCAGAACTTTTGACGGATCTGAATTCCGAGTTTTGATGCATGAGTTATTGTTGTTTTACTGCAGACATATCGTATATTCCAGATTCTGAACTATATATATTCTGTATGAAATATTATTTTAAAACTAATATTAAAAGTAGAATTTGAACCCTATATTTTGCTGAGTATGTTTAGATATGACTGGGATCAATTCCTAATTTTTGTGAAATTAATTAATGACTTTTATATCTCATTTCATACTTGTGAATCACTTCGATATATTTTCAAACTGCATGCTATTCAGTAAAAACTATGTTTTCAACCTAATTCTATTCATTTTTTATGAAAACTTTGTGAATAAGAACTATAGCCTGATTTGTCTATTTTATCATCCTTTTGATGGATCTGGATTTTGAATTATACTTTATGAATTATCTCTGTTTTGGTACTGCTGTGTTTGAACTTTCAAAATTGAGATTTTGTTGCATTACTCTGTTTTTCCAATTTTATTGACTATACTATATGTAATATAAATTCATGATATTTTATATTTTGAGACTAGATATGTTAAGAAATCTTTCAGATTTTTATCAGATTTAATTATGATGATCTTAAACTCTTTTCATGCTTATAAACGAGATTTTGCATTTTCTGGTTGAACATAACGTCTGTACTAAACGCTGTTTTCAACCCTATTTTTGTGGCTAATGTATGACTTATATATATGTACCGGAATCGGCAGAGAGTCTAGTTTCCATATTTTCTGACGGATCTATATTTTTTTGAATTTGTAATTATTTGACTCAAGGAATCTCTCCACTTTAATTGAAAAAGAAAATATTTTGTCAGGAACAAATACAGCTCGTTTTTTTCTTTACGCTGATCTCTTCACTTTGACTGATATTTTCATTCCCATCAAAATCCAAAATAAGTAATTTGATTGGTATGATCCACTTTTTAGGTTGAATCTTATACGCAGCCAAAAGTAGCATAAATTCTGGGAAAAACCAACGTTCTAAATTGGAATTTAAAATATTCCAATCGGAAATGGTATGATATGTCCTTTCTTGATTCATTCCCATCCAATTGAAAACATATCTTTTTTCCCATTTTTTGAATTTGTACTTTTGACATTCAGTTCTGTAGCAACATGAATCTCAGATTCGGTATAGTAGTGTCTTGCTGTCCAGAACTGAAAGTTTCGTTGTTTTGAATGTTATAGGTTATTTTTGTCACACGTTTGTGTTTCATAATTCATCTTAGACTTATCATTTGTTCTTGTCATGTCTTTAGCCTGTTTGTATTCGTTCACATCTGTTAATAATGAAAAATAATTAAGCCGGGTTTTTTAAGGGAAAGATTGAGTAATGGACAATATAGAAATGCATATTCGGAAGGGAACTCGTTTTCCCATTGTTTACTGTGGTACCTACTGTTTATCACTAGATGCATGAGGGCATGATCCATGACACTGTTTGATGATGATGTTATTGTTACTATTTATCTGATTATACTGCCCTATAGAAGTTTCACTATGAAATCTTAAAACGAAACCTTTTGATGTAGCAACCAAGTGGTAAAATCTGGGATGCATGAAGTGTTACCTAGATAGTAATAAACACTAGACATAAGTAGGGCTGCAAACGAATCGAGCTATTCGCGAGCTATTCGGCTCGAGCTCGGTTAAAGCCCGGTCAAAGCTCGGCTCGAACCGAGCTCGAGCTCAAAACCGAGCTCGTTTCGTAAACGAGCCGAGCTCGAGCTTTTTTTTTTTTTTTTAGGTTAAGCTCGCGAGCTATTCGGCTCGAATATGGTCAAAGCTCGGTCAAAGCTCGGCTCGAACCGAGCTCGAGCTCAAAATTGAGCTCGTTTCGTAAACGAGCCGAGCTCGAGCCTGAAGGTATTCGGCTCGGCTCGGCTCGGCTCGATTGCAGCCCTAGACACAAGAGCAACTTTTTCACTGTCACCCCCTGTTACTATTACTGTTGATTTACTATTACTGTTAATTTACAGTTACTGTTGACTTCACTATCACTATTATACTCTTACTGTTATTCCGTTGTTACTGCCATCTGTAGACTGTTATAATTATTGCATTCTCCGTGCTAGTATTTCCTGTTTAGTGTAGTTTTTTTTCCTCCATTTTCCTACTTGTAGTGCTTGCAGCCCAGAACTTGCATCTAACGGGAATTATGTTTTCTTGTCTTCCTATTTTCCATGTGATTGCTATATGAGTAGGCTTTGCTGATCAATTGCCTACTTGAGTTGGTGATCAAAAGTTTTGAGTTGTGCATTGAAAAATTTGCTAAATGTTTTGATGAACTATTTTATATTCATGAACTGCATTGAGACTTGTATTTGGGCATGTAGTCACAAGATTATTGTTCTGTTTTAGATCTTATATTTGTTGGGATATTCATTATTGTTGCAATAAATATCGTTGAGTTATAATTGCTTTTGCATGCCTGGTTGAGTATATTGTTATATTTATTGTTGTTATGAGTCAAGCAGATCCGTACAGCTTATGGATGGTTAAAATTATCCGCTGGACTTAGTCATGTACCGTATTCTATATTCCTTTTGGGAAACGGGGCATGACATGTAGCAGTTCCCATCTACGGCCTCGACTACACTAAGGCCGCAAAAGAGCCCCACTTCAACCACAATTAAGATCATCAAGCTCATCTCTCTCCCATTCACTTTATCTCTCCACTCCCTCTCCTCCACTCAGAAACCCAAAATCCAAAACCCAAAAAAATCCTAGATCCCCAATTTCCCCAATTGTGGCATCCCCTTATCTTTTTCAAATCTCTTCCAAAAATTTATTATTAAGCTTGGCATTTCCCCTCTCTCCCTCCACTTTCTCTTTCTCTCCCTCCACTTGGATCTCTCTAATCCTTAAGCCCTAATTCCTTGAGATTTCTCATGATTTCAACTCTCTCTCCAAATCAAAACTAACTCAAAAGCTCGTGAGAGGTCTCTAGCATCCTCCAAACTCACCTTCGACATCATCTACGTTGTCTTCTGTCATCAAGTTTTGTAATTTTTCAAGGTAATCATAAAACTCTAACTTATAATTTTTGTTATACGTACTCAAATTTGTTTATTATGCTTGTGATTAGTTAATGACTACTAAATTTGATATTGTAGTATACGTATGAATCGATATGAGCAGTGTATTGAGATATTGTGAAGGGGCAATTCAATTTGGATAATATGAGTAGTGTATAGAAATAATCTTTGTGATTGGTTAATGACTCACAAATTTTAGATTTGTTGTATACGTATGGATTGATATAAGTAGTGTGTTAAGATGTTGTTAAGGCACTATTCGGTTTGGTTAATATGAATAGTGTATGTATGCTGTGTTTGTGATTGGATTAATACGAGTAGTGTGTTGCAAATTGTCTGCTACCATATACCATATTAATCGACTAATATTTTTAGCACTACAATGCAGTGTCATATTTGACGTAATAGTACGACGACACAACTGAATACCATGTTGAGTGCTACATAGCGTGTATCTGCTTACACTATTTGGTGGAATTATCTTTTCGAACTCTTCGGGTGATGGCGTGTCACTCATGCATTTTTCATTGCTTGCCGATCTTAAGATTGTCGGCTGGTATAGTTGGGGTGGTGCAACATTAGTGTCTTTGTACTGGAGTCTGTGTAGGGTTGAATGTGGTGCATATGACGGGGCCAACAGTGATACTACAAATATGGAATTGGGAGCGTATCCATATCGATCAACCCCGAATATGTAGGCAATCACAGAGGTGGTTGGAAGACGTGAAGAATGAGGCAATGTTGGCTCCGCTTGGTGTGTACTGGACTGGGGATGCACATGGAAAGATAACACATGTGGTATTTTGACCTACTACAGAAATGAGCTTGACTAGCTTTAAGATGAGTACGTCGTGGGCCAGCCGTACACGGACGATAGATTGGACAAGCTACCACAGGCGTGCATGGCGATGAGACGGATTTGGTTGATGAGAGCGCCACTCATAAACTTTTTTGTAGAGAGGTTTACTTCCCCGACCAAATCTTTCGATAGTTCGGGTTGCAGTAGAGCATCCTGACACCCTCATTGTATGACACTACCCTGCACAGTGTAAAGGGAATGAGTTGCTTGCCGGATCACAATATAGAAATTCTTCATTGGATCCATGTCGAAGCATGGAACAACTGGCAGTTTGATATGATTGTTGAGGGTATTCTTTCATATGATGGTTTCTTGCACAGTGACTATATGTCTTGGTATCAGAGGGTCACACGACTATATGTTGCTCCTCCATCCACTTTTCAGCAGGGATCCAGATTCCGGTTCTGATGAGAGAGCAGGAACCAGTTCACCGATATCCAAGCATTCAACCCATGTATCAACTAAATTAGAGTGAGATCTCTTTGTATTTTTGTATTTCTTGAATAATAATAAGTATTGGTTATCTCTACATATCATTGTGTTCTTATATTTGTAAGATCTTGTATTTATACTGGAATATTGTTATTGATGCATCTATGTCTTGTGAGCGTTATTGGGCACTACAGCTCTGTGGTGATTTTGATATAGCATTTTAGTTTCTGAATAAATAAAGTGCATGTATAATTTTGGTCATAAGGGGAGAAAATCGAGGGGATCTACATAGAGGTGCTCCAGTGGATTTTTGGAAATGTATTAAGAAATGACTTTCTCTTGACTTAATAAGCAGTATTAGATACTAGTTGGTCTGTAATTGAAAATGACTCAGTGGTTTAGTAAGACATGTTGTGTGTTTGAAAATGACTCGGTGGTTATGTGCTAAAGCCTACACTAATGAGAAAGAGGACGAGAGTTTGGAATTTTTATTTTAATTTTAAGAGAAAGGCCTGCTTTATTAAACTAGGCAAATTGAGTTCCCTCCTTGCAACAGTACATCTCTAATCTATAATACTATAATACAAAAGTTGAAGTTGTGTAATTTATAGATAATTTGTAATTTGTAGACAACCAACTGTCTAATCTCAATCACTTATTTGTAGACAACCAACTATCTAATCTCAATCACTTATTTTTAAGTGAGAATTATATTAATCATCAATTTACTTAATTGTTGTCAGTTACTATAATACCCTCAAAGTTCAAATTTATTTACGACATAATTATTTACAAAAGTGTCACTCGTATAAAATAAAAATTAATGCCACTATGAATAATTTATGAATAATTTATAAATAGTATGATAAGGTTTTGAAATGAGTGAAGAAATGTCTCACGTTCGAGAACAGACTACATCATAGTCTTTACTTAAAATATATGATGTAGTCTGTTCTCGAACGTGAGACATTCCTTCACTCATTTCAAAACCTTATCATACTATTTATAAATTATTCATAGTGGCATATATGATGTAGTCTGTTCTCGAACGTGAGACATTCCTTCACTCATTTCAAAACCTTATCATACTATTTATAAATTATTCATAGTGGCATATATATATATATATATATATATATATATATATATATATATATATATATATATATATATATATATATATATATTAGAACGTGTATTATACGTGCAGATTACTAGTACTTAATAAAGAAAGGTAAGGAACGAATAAACCAAAATTCAAAAATATTATGCTCTAGGGAAGCCTTGGCCAGCTTATGAGCAGCCATATTATGAATCCTAGGCTCATATACAAGCTTGGTTGCGTTTGGTTTGTTGTTTTGAAATAGTTTTCTAAAAATAGTTTCTGAAAGGAGTTTTCTTAAAACAGTTTTCTGAAAATGAGAGTGTAAAAGCTGTTTGGTAATAATTTTTTATGAAAACAGTTTTTTGAAAATAAGAGTATAATATATGTATAGGTTTGGTTGTATGTATATACTGTATACAGTATATATGCTCTGACATATACATACATACTGATATATAATAATATAAAATATTTTATTATAATAAACATATTTAATAATATACATATATATAATAATTATAATAATATATATGTAATAATAATATATTCAAATTATATATTAAACAACTTATTATAATAATAATAAATTATATAATAATATATATAATAATATATAATAGTAATATATAATAATAATAATAATATATATTATAATAATGGATATATATATTATAATAATAGATTATTATAATAGTATATATAAAATAGTATATATGAAATAATAGTATATATAAAATAGTATATATAAAATAATAAAATAATATAATATATATATAATAATAATATAATATAAAATAGTATATATAAAATAATAATATATATAATAATTTTATAATATAATAATAGTATATATAAAATAATAATATATTATAATAATTGTATATTATATAATATTATGAAACAATTTATTATAATAAACATATTTAATTATATACATATATATTAATAATAATCTATTATAATTATATATTAAACAATTTATTACAATAATAATAAATTATATAATAATATATAATAGTAATATATAATAATAATAATATACATTACAATAATAATAGATTATTATAACAGTATATGTAAAATAGTATATATGAAAAAATAATATATATTATAATAATAGTGTGTGTGTGTGTGTGTGTGTGTGTGTGTGTGTGTGTGTGTGTGTGTGTATATATATATATAATATAATAATAATAATAATAATAATAATAATAATAATATTGTATATGTAACAATAATATATTATAAATATATATATAACAATAGTTTATAATAATAGTATATTATATAATAATAAATATAATAATATATAATAGTAATATATTATATATTAATATATGTAATAATTTGTAATAATAATATATAATAATAATAATATATATAATAATAATATATATAATAATAATATAATATAATAATAGTACATATAAAATAGTATAAAATAGTATATATAAAATAGTATATATAAAATAACAATATATATGATAATATTATAATATGATAATAGTATATATAAAATAGTATATATATAATAATAAAATATTATAATAATTTTATATTATATAATAATATGAAATAATTTATTATAATAAACATATTTAATTATGTACATATATATAATAACATATAATAATTATAATAATATATATGTAATAATAATCTATTATAATTATGTATTAAACAATTTATTACAATAATAATAAATTATATAATAATATATAATAGTAATATATAATAATAATAATATATATTATAATAATAGCAGATTATTATAATAGTATATATAACATAGTATATATGAAAAAATAATATATATTATAATAATAATAGTGTATATATATATATATCTAAATATAAATAATTATATAATATATAATAATAATAATAATAATAATAATAATAATAATAATATAATAATAATAATAATAATAATAATAATAATAATAATAATAATAATAATAATAATAATAATAATAATATATGTAACAATAATATATTGTAAATATATATATAACAATATATTATAATAATAGTATATTATATAATAATATATATAATAATATATAATAGTAATATATTATATATTAATATATATAATAATATTTAATAGTAATATATAATAATAATAATATATATAATAATAATATAATATAATAATAGTATATATAAAATAGTATATATAAAATAATAATATATTTAATAATAATATAATATAATAATAGTATATATAAAAAAGTATAAATAAAATAATAATATATATAATAATAATATATATAATATTAATAGTATATATAAAATAATAGTATATTATATAATAATATAAAATAATTTATTATAATAAACATATTTAATTATATACATATATATAATAACATATAATAATTATAATAATATATTATAATAATAATAATATATATTATAATAATAATAGAATATTATAATACTATATATGAAATAATAATATATATTATAATAATGTATATATATATATATATATATATATATATATATATATATATATATATATATATATATATATATATATATTAAATAATAATAATAATAATAATAATAATAATATATGTAACATTAATATATTATAAATATATATATAATAATAATAATATATATAAATAGATTTAGAAAGAGGATGTGAAAAAACCGAAAATAGGTGAAGTGGAGTTTTGTGAAAACTGTTTTCCAAAAACAAGATAACCAAACGGGTTTTGGAGTTTTGGAAAACAAAAAAAAAGGAAAAAACAACAAACCAAACAGACTTAATGTTCGGTGAGGACCTTAGAATGACAAGACAGCTGGACCGGCAGTCTCGAAATTTCCACGGTGGAATTAGCTCCTCATCTAACACAAATTTCATCGCATTCTTACTCTCATCGGTATCATTGGAGACAATACACGGATTTTTTTGGATGGTGCATCGCCAAATGTAAACCAATGCTAAGAGCATACATAATCGTTTGCTAAATATGCAAAATATGCATTTTTTAGCAAACGACACTCCACTATCGTTTGCTATATATGCATATTCAGTAATAGAAGTGAATAGTGGACTTATAAATATAGCAACGCGCTTTAGCAATTGATAAATATAGGATACAGAGGATCTCTTCCATCTAATTAAATTTTTTTAATTTTAGTTGCGGTCTTTTTCTTGGAGTGTGGGAGCAACAGATGATGTGAGTTCTTTGGGATTTAAGGAAACTGCAATGATCATGACCTTCATTTGGGATTTGAAGGAACCCTGGGTTAACTCGGTCTTTGATGGCTGCTTCGCCCCCCTGCAAAATCAAGTCTGAAACACCGGGAGTGTTCTCGATGACAGACCCTCCGATGCTTAAGTTAGAAAGAAGCTATATAGTGAAGAGAATTCTGTGGTGAAAGAGTCGTTCCCTGTCATGGTCTACCCCATGTGGTATTTATAGGTCATTTGAGAAGGATCCGTTACTCCCCGATCTTAGTATCCAATCCCCTTGATCTTAGATCTGGGATTAGTTACTCCCTTAAGTTATGGGGGTACGGTTACAGCGTAACCGACGGAGCGCCTGGAGTGGCAGGCAGTTTCTCCGGATGCATCAATAGGCCTGCAGAAGGCCTGGGGAGCTTTCTGGCTTGGGCCAGTAGGGAGGTTGGCGTTGGGCCTAATTAGGTGCTTTACGATTCGTGCAAGGATCATCGGTGGAGATCGCTTACGGTTTTCCTCACATCATGAGCCCCCCACTCTCAGAAATGGATCGTCGACCATTTGCAAGGAGTAGATAATTCATGGGAAAAGTGTCGGCATGATAGTCGCATCGGGCTGTTGGGTCGTCGCTCTGGAAGGGAAACGAGAATGGTGTTCGGCGTGAGACTGTACCATGGACTTAGTAGGTACTGCGTTTGGTGGGAAGCTCGGCGCTATTTGGAGACGAGATGCCGAAACATTCCCAGGCGGGGCATCCTGTCCACTTGGCCTTCTATCAAATCAGGTTTTACGGAGCTCAAGGAGTCGACACGTGACAGTGGTCATTCAAGGGTTTGTCAATAATGGAATTTGAGTGCTTCATGGGAGACTACGGGATGTATGGAAATCGCAGGTGGAGATAGTGGCTAGCTATGTAACACTCCGCAAAATTGAGTAATGACAATTTTGTCATCGTGTGTTACGCACGTGTATTTTGTACCGTTACGAGTAATATTCGTAACGTATTTTTTTAAATAAATGTCACATTCTGATTATTTATATGTTTTCCGTTTTCTCAAAACTCATTTCAATCCTATCTTAATTTAGCCAACTCAAACATTTATTTTAATCCTTATGTTTTTACGTTCATTGCACGTGTTTTCAATACACGTATCGATTACATATATTTTCCGTTATGTGAAATATCTGTAACATTATTAAATATACATGTTTTGTATTTTGACTGTTTTTTTTCGTTCTCTCAAATTATTTTTTAATATTTAGCACTTGCATCGCATGTAAATTTTTATGTGCATTTTTTACTTATAAAATTTTCTAAGATGACAAGCACATTTTTATTCTCATTTTATTCGTCACAAAGTATATTATTTATTAAAAACCCATGGGCCTAAAGTCTATCTTAAAGCTCATTAGAAAATTTATTTAAAAGAAAAAACTCATAATTTTATTCTACATTTTAAATGTACACTTTTTAAACATATATACTTGTCATGTAACAAATATATACATTTAGGCTATAAACAAATGAATGAGAGAGTGTGCACATGTGAAAAATCCAAGGGTTGACCAATTCATAAAGGAATGAGAAGATGTGGGGGTTTGTGTAGTAATTGTGAGTGAGTGATTAATTTTGTTAATGGGTATTTAATTTTGGGTAATTGATGTCTCTTCATTCACCCATTTGACCCTATAAATAGCCTCTCCTATTTCATGAACAATACACAAAAAAATAAAAGAATCAAAAGAAAATAGAAGAAAAGAAAGGAAGAAAAGAAAGAGAGTTAGAGCATTTTTGGTCTTCGGTAAAGAGAAGAGAGAAAGAAAACAAAAGAAGAAAAAGATAGTTATTTGAGTTCTTGCTTGGAGAAAGAAAAGCTTGCTAAGAGGAGAAAGGAGTCGCATTCTTGAAGCTAGGAGCCATCTACTAGGAGTTCATTTTCTTTCTTCAAATAAGGTGGGTGTTTCTTGAATGTTTTCTAAATTTTATAGTATCATGCATGTGTAGGAAGATTGATATATAAAATTGATTAACATATGAGTAGTGGTTGAATTGTAATGATGATATTTAGAATGTAAATGTATGCTAATTGAAAGATTATCATGTAAATAAGTTGAAATGATGTTGTTTGATTGCATGGTAGTACATCATGATAGATTAAATGATATGGATATAGATTTGTACACAACGTTGCTAATTCATGTAAGAAAAGTAACTGTTTCGAATTTCGTTTGCACATCAGAAAATCGTATTTAATAAAATAGTTGGAATCTAGAGTTAAAACTTTTTTGAGAGCATATTGTATGTATCAGGAACATCCCTTTAAAATTTCATACTATTTGGAGGTCGTTTACTATTTTAATGAAATCTAAACCCATAACTGGTTAGTAGTTGACTGGTTGCTCGAAATTTGTATACATTTCGGTTTTTGATCAATTCAGTACTGTAAATGAAATAATTTGAGAAAAATGTCAGAACTAAGAAATTGTAGTAGGCTCGTTAACCTTTCTAAAAAGTCTAAGAAATCAAATTTTCACAAATAACTGAATTTTATATGAAATTTACAAGATTGTACAGTGGTAGTATTTCAGTATTTCGACCCTACCGTATATTTCGAAGAATTCAGGATTATAGATACAGTATTTTTGTAACACTCTGAATTCCAAATAAGACTGAATTCGAAGTTCCACAGGATCTTTACACTTCACTTCACAATTTTACAAGAAATTTAAAATTTTTATACAACAATGATTACAATAACGCAATGGAATTATAAATTACAACATGATACATGATTTAAATAATAACTTGAACATTTCTCTAAGCAGCATTCATTCTTTAGTCTTGTCATGCACTTTATCCTGCATAAAAATTGTGGGCACGTCAGTTGCATACAACTGATGCTAGGATATAACACATCAATTTCTCTTACTTAGAAAGCACACACTTGTCACAAACAAAGATAATGGGGGCTATCTTATTGATGTCGTGTGTGAATGTGCACTTAGTCCTTAATGCAGTTATTTATATTTAATGGCACTAGTGCGCACTTGTTCGGATTCTATGCATCCCATACTACATAGGTCCGAAGGCAAGCCCTTAATCGTTCTTCATCTTGTAGGGTTGATTCCCTCGCTGTGAGTTAAACTGCTACGGTAACTACGGTAAGTCTCCTAGGTGTTCTATGAGTTACGAGCCCATGTCTAGACATCCTGAAGAGAATCCCACGTCATGACATGACGCATCATGCAGACATCCTATGGACAATTCGCATTCGCCATGGATCGATGGCACTACGTAGTCACCAAGCACCCCACAAGCGTTGCCACGGTCCCGATATCTTGGAGAAGTATCCACGCCCTGACATGACGCATCATGTTGACATCCTGTGAACACTTTCACACCATAGATCCGAGACCCTCATATTTGCATTTTTCTCTTACTTTCATCACATCTTCACTATGTGTCTAATCCTTAGATAATTGAAACATGAGTAAAATTTACGCTCTAGAATTAGCGTTAGTTCTACATCGGTCTTAAATATCACTTGTTAACTACGACCCAATCTTGGTCTTTTATCATCACATTTCTCTTTCAAAACATCATTCATGCCGATGTAAGAACTTAGCTAAAACTTTAGTCTTAATTCTCTTTTCATGTTCATTAAATGAGTGTGTATTCATATTCACAAATTCCATATTTCATCATGTTTCTTTTACTTCATTTTCCAAGTACATTTGCATAATTTAAACAACAATCTCATATTTAATCTTACTCAATTTTCCCATGTCAAAAATCTCATTTTAGAACTCTACACAAAATTTCTCTATATTCAAAAAATGTTTGTTGTCTTTAATTACAAAAAAATCATATTCTAAGAAACTTTATTAATTCCTTCTTCTCAAAAATTGCTTCTAATTCTCATTATAATAAGCCAAATATTGTAGAAATAATTTCCATGAAGTCTAGGTATTTTCAGAAGAATTCTAATATTTTTTCTCAATTTTTCACCACTTAAGAATACTCAAAAATGAAATAGGTTAAAAAATCAAAACCCACAATAAAAAGGCCAAGGCCGGATTCGAACCCTGGTCAAACCCCCCGCCGATGAACAGTAACCGACCTAAATCACACTCGAGAACCAGTAAGTCCAAGGTGGCTATCTGTTATATAGAGAACTTCAATTATACTTAAGGTCTGGCTCTCGGATTTGATTTAAAATTGAATTTTCAGAAAAACAGAGTCTCTTACAAGACTCGAACCCAGACCAAAAGCTCCGCTCAGCTACGGTAATGCACCCAAAACGCACCCGAAGACCAGTTGGTCTTGAGTGACTAACCGATATAGGACTCGATTAAATACTTTTTGTATAAACTGCACTGAATCTACTTCTTCTAGTAGTAAATTCGATTTTTCTCAATTAATTTATACTTATAAAAATCTAGATCTTTTCCAGAATATTACTTGTTTGAAAAACAGTAACTTATATTTTCTTGGATTGTCCAAATCTCATTTTTGAACACATAATAGACTATTTCTCTTTACTTCTTTGAAAAAAAGGATCATGAATGCATTTTCGACATAGAAAGAATTTCTCTTTGGATGAATCTCTTATCAACATATTCCCCTTTCATTCACAATGTGTTCATACATTTTTTTTCCATTCTTTAACAAAATCAAGCTCTTAAATTAGTCTTATGTTTACCAAAACTAATCTTTTTCTTATGTTTCAAAGAGATAAAATAGATGATAATCTAGTGAATATAATATTACTCATAAAATGCAATTAAAACACACTTATTGCAACTAATCAATTTATCCTCAATCCATAGACATTATTTTGCATTCTACAATTCATTCATAAAAGCAATTTTTCACATATTGCATTCTACATCTCATTCATAAGCACAATTTTCATATAATCATGTTTTATCAATTCATATGTATTCTAGCATGCAAATATATTAACAAAGCATCATAACAAATTTTAATTAACACATTTCAATTTATTTTACTAACTTTTTCATGTAGATAAGCTAGAGTTTCTTTTCTTACTAGTCTCTTCAAACAAGTATAAAACAACCTTTCCTACTTGTTTCTAACATATTCGCAATTTCAAATCCTAACATGGCATCTATGTTAGAAGTTTGAGAAATCACCCACCTTTTGATAAAACAAATAGAAAACTCCTAAAGAATCCTTGAATGCACGATTGGCTCCCTCCTCCTTGCTAGTGTGAACTTGATCCTCCCTTTGATGTGCCACCGAGCTTCTTCTCCTCTTGATGTTTGGCCGGCCTCCAATGTTGCAAGAGCATACAAACACACACACTCAATCTTTTTTTTTACTCACACAACTCTTTCTTTTCCTCACACTTGCTTCTTTTCTTTTCTCTTCTCTTGAAAATATTTCTAATGCAAGTCATGAAGAAGATAAGAGAGGGGTACTTATACACAACTCAACCTCAAATGGAGGGTTGAGATGAGTTTAGATGAAAGGCTAGGATGCATTTAGGAGTTAGAAGAACCACCCACCATCTCATAACCACCCTTCCACTCTCTCCATCACACCCACTCCAAGACCAAGGCCGGCCAAGTCCTCTCTCACTCATCCACGTGCTTGTGCAATGCACGTGTCACAACATACATACTACAAATTAGTTTGTACATTAAATTGTTAATTTATTTGCTACTTGATCAAGTCTATACTACAAGTTGTATTAATTATTATTAAAATTAACTCGTGGGCCAATTAGGTGGGCTAGAATTCATGGGCTCTCTAATTAAATTAATTTATTTATTTAAGTGGGCTAGAATCAGACTATTAGGCCTAGATATTAGAATAGGCTTTAATTTAAAAGAGAAGAAATGTTTATTCATGAAATAAGAATACTTTTGAAAGTTAAACTACACATATTAAATTCCACATGCAAGACACGTGAAAATAAAAAAAAACTTAATATTTATTATTTGAAAAATTCAGGGTGTTACAATTTTGAGGAAACTTATAACTAAAAAATTGTAGTAGACTTGTACATCTTTATTTTGATATAAATAACGCAAAGTTTCGTGAAGTATATGATTTTCTATGATTTTTACAAATAGCATGAAATGCAGTTTCTGACTTTGAATTTACTGTTTTGTAAATGAGACTTAAACAAATTGATTGAAAATATATTCTCGCTGTTTGAGTTATATTTTGGGAAAATAAAGATCATATTCATGCTTAGATGAGATGTGGACTCAAGAAAAATTTATATATGGTTAATGATGTTAGGAATTTGTTTAAAATAAATCAAAGAAAAATGATTAGATGAGTTTTCAATGATGAATTTTAAGAAATTATGTTTTAATCTTAATTAACTTATATTGAGAAAGTTTTGATGAATATAAAAAGTGTATTGTGAAAATGAATAGGTTGAGATTGTACTTATGGATGAATAAATTCAGGGAAGGAATGAAAGAATTTTAATAAACTATGAATACATGAAAATTGAGAACATAAGTAACAATGGGAAGTAACCAATATGTAAAGCCCCTGCCCTTAGCTCTAACAATTTATACAATTTAGAAGAAGACAAATTAGATACTATATAGTATAACTACCCACTACAGGCTGCCTCTCAAAAGGTGGTTAACCGGATTGGTGACTCTTGATCATAGGTTATATTATTTATATATTATTATATTCATATTTATTCCCGATGTATCACTTACCTTCTCCCGTTTCTCTCTTTCGAAAGAAACACTACAACATTTCTGTAGGTGGGCCCCATTTGAAAAGCCATGTCAGCCTTGCCTTTTGACAAAGTCAACATAAATCAACACAGCACATATGTGCTGTGCTCTTTTCACGTGGGGCCCCCCACCACCCACTCACATTTCAACATATTTACATATATGCCATCAAGCTTATCAAACAGCCAACTTATTTTTATCAATATATATATATATATATATATATATATATATACAATTTTGAAAACTACGGGGTCTGCTAGCTCCATCTCAGGCATATATCTCGCCTACTCTTACCCACACTCGGTGTCGAAAGTCGGCTCTGATACTATTTGTAACGCCCCTGCCCCTAGCTCAGACAATTTATACAATTTAGAAGTCAAATTAGATACTATATAGTACAACTGCCCAGCACAGGCTGCCTCTCAAAAGGTGGTTAACCGGATTGGTGACTCTTGATCATAGGTTATATTATTTATATATTATTATGTTCATATTTATTCCCATAATCACTTACCTTCTCCCGTTTCTTTCTTTCGAAAGAAACACAACAGCATTTCTATAGGTGGGCCCCCATTTGAAAAGCCACGTCAGCCTTGCCTTTTGACGAAGTCAATACAAATCAACACAGCACATATGTGCTGTGCTCTTTTCACGTAGGGCCCCCCACCACCTACTCACATTTCAACATATTTACTTATATGCCATCGAGCTTACCAAATAACCAACTTATTTTTATCAACATATATATATATATATATATATATATATATATATATATATATATATACACACACTTTTGAAAACTACGGGGCGTTACACAATATGGGTTAACTATCTTAGTATTTTGTTTAAGACCGGTGGGTAAGCTAAACTTTAGTTTTTAATAACTATAACTTAAACTTAAGGATAAGCAATAGTTGGAGATATGACGAAATGAGTGCAAACGTAAGTTATGGACTCCAGAATGATCCTTTGAGAGAGACGGTCCCCAGTATTCTGGGACGATGGACGTAAGGGCCATAGAATGATCCATGGAGTGGGAACGAACTCCAGTATTCCGGGACGAGAGCGACGCTCATGGGATGCTTGTGCAATGAGGGCTCCAGAATGACTTGTGGAGTGAGACGATCTTCAGTATTCTGGAACGATGGATGTAAGGGCCACAGAATGATCCACAGAGAGGGATTGGTCTCTAGTATTCCAAGGGCGAGAGCCAATACTTGCAAAGTGTCTAAATCTTGTAGTAGTCATCATAGTAGACTGCATGGCAAGGGATCTAACCCTACAGAGTGGAGTACATAGGTGCTTGCCCTCGGACTTATGTAATATGGGATGCATAGAATCCAAACAAGTATGCATTAGTGTCATTGTAGTATAACTTCTGCATTAGGCATTAAGTCATTGCATACACTGACATGATTAGGATAGTCACTCTTTAAACTTTTATATGCATTCAAGTTTGTGTTTGTTAAAGTATTAAAGAATCGTTATATTACGGCATAGTGAGGATCGTCGTTTATAATATTGTGTCGGTTGTAAGCAATTGACGTGCCCACAGATTTTCAGTGCAGAGCTTGATTGGATTGGTTAGGACTTAAAGACGTTTAATGATAAAGATTATATTTAAGCTACTGGTATTATAGTTATAATTCTTGTTGTACTTTATTCTGCTGTGTAACTCTGTAATAAACATTGTTATGTAATAAAAGAAAATTTTTAATTTTCTTGTAAAATTGTACGAATTGATGTAAAAGATCCTGTTGTACTACGAATTACATGTAAATGGAATTCGGGGTGTTACAAGCTATTTCTATATTCATACTATCAATTCCGTTTTTAGTACGAAAGAAAAGCCTAGTGGGATTGCCCCACAATCCAGATTTCTTCTTCATTCATACCGAGACCAGATAGCCGACTGCTGTCCAACAACTTCTCAATTAGCAGCCCGCCCCTCTTACTGACCTTAAAAGGGGCTTCCCCCATCCGCCTTGACATAGCGGTGCTCTGACCGATTGAAGTACAGGTAGAAAAACCCGCACTAGAGCTACCGGGACTTGAGTGAGGTTTAATAAAACAGTAAAGTAGGGAACAGAATTTTTCGGGTGGTAGAGTTGTGGGGAGAGAACAACCTTTTTTCCTGTAGCTAATTTGGTCGCCCACCCTCTTCAATACTATGCTCTCGCGAGAGGGTTTGACCTTCGATGCAAGCGAAGAGGACTTGCACTGGATGCCACGACTCGGGAGAAAAAGTCGATCTCCATCTGTGAGAACGGACCGGCACTGAAGCATTGTTAACGAGTTGTTTGTACCCCTGCCCTTTTTGCAGACTAACCACTGCTTTTGTAATCCCCTTCTGTTTAATGAATAAAATTTGCCTATTTGCATTTCCTTCTCTTTGTTTGATTGTCGAATGTTGTTGAGTCGGGGTTAGGTAGCTGAGGTTTCACAGAGCTCTAAGTGGCTCTCACGCACATAATTGCCACGTATTCGCTCAGGTCATTTCATTCGTGATAATCGTTCACTATATGTCTTGAAAGTTGAAGTGTTGACCGTTTGAATTTATATTCAATGAGGTGGTTGGCTGAATTGCCTATAAATTTCCTTAACCTCTAAGCTATTTGCTCCAATAAGTGAATGTTTCCTCGATGAAATTTTCAGGGATTGGCTTGAGTTCTCGAGACTTCGCCTTTGGAGAGCTGTGGCCCTTTCTTGGCTTGCTCGACTCGGATTTCAAGATTTGTAGTAATCATGACCGACCCTTGGGAAATTCTTTCCTCCGTGTCTGTGCTCGGATTAGAGGCTTGGTCATGATTTTCTTGTCGGAAGTTCATGCTTTGTCATGGCCAAGTCAAGGAGAACTTGGGGCGGAAGCATGTCGAAGTTTATCACTTACAGCTCGGATTACAAGATTTAACGCCTCTGATCAAGGATCGAGGTCCGTGGATGTTGAGCTACCTATATCTGTCACGCCCCACTTCCCAAAAAGAATACGGAGTACGGATACGTGACTAAGCCCAGTGAATGATTTTCATCATCCATAAGTTGTTTAAGAATCTTTATAACATTTCACAAGAATAATCAGAGTTGAAAGCAAAAAATCAACCAATCATGCACATATGAACCAAAATAGCAACAAGAATACTTGAAACCAAAATTTATTAATCTCAAATGATCATGATATGAATGACACAAATATCCTGGGTCACAATGCCCAAATACAAGAATAAATCCAAGTACCAAAATACAATATTGTTCAAGTAAGATACAAGAAATAATAATAATAAAATCCAACACTAATACTTCATGTCACCGATACCATCTGGAACCTGTTCTCCAAAATCTGCATTTTAACAATTACAGGAATAAGATAAAGAAAAAAAGTATCCGTCAATTGCAAGTTACAGGCCGCTTGTAATGCAGGATATATACAAGTACATGGGAAAAACTAACTAATAACATGGAATAGACATGATAATAATGTATAACAACTAGCATGGTAAAGCGAACAAGTACAAGTAGCATGTATTAAGTGTCAAGTGAACAAGTGTTATGTAAACATGTATCAAGTGTCATGTATCAAGTCTCATGTATCAAGTGATCAAGTATCAAGTAAGCATGTATCATCTTCAAGTCTTGTAGTGATTACTATCTAGGTAGCACTTTATGCATCCTATACGACATGGCTGCTCTAACAAACAGTTTCGCTTTAGATTTCATAGTGAACCATATAGGGCAGTGTACTCAGGGACAAGTATCAAGTGATCGAGCTCCAAGCTCCAAGTATCATGTATCATGTAATCACATATCACTTGTCAAGTTGTGCAAGTGGCAAGTACGTATCTTGCGTGCAAGTTTCAAGTAATCACGTGTCAAGTATCATGTCTCAAGTCATTACGTAGGATCACTGGATCCCCTTTCGAGAACACATTTCTTAATTATCCACTATTAGATCTTTTCCTTTAAACCCCGGCTTGATTATTTATTATTAATGTCAAACAAGCATGTAGGTGTGCAAAATATATCAAGAATAACATGGCATGATCATGTAACAAGTTCAAGTTGTAAGATAAACATGTACGGGTACAAGATAACACATGAAAGAATAACAGACCCAAATCTCTAGTTCAGGACAACAAGATCACACCGTAGCAAAATTGAAATTCCCGGTGTTATAAACATGCAAATCTGAATCCGTCAAAACGTCTAGAAAATAGACTCCCAACCGAATCCAGCGAGCATAAATAAGTCATATAGTATTTCACAAAATCATAACTCAAAACTGATTTGAATCCAGAAAATAGGTTCAGCCAGAAATTAGAAAATTGAATTCAAGAGCAAGAAAACAGCATGAAAACTCATTAAATAAATCCACGAAAAATATGGGGTATTCCCTTATATGTGTAGTACCAGAATATAAAGTTTCATAATTTTCCAGTAAGATTAGTTTAGCCATCAAAAATCAGAAAACATCAAGAAACGATAGTTTGGTAAATCTGGAATTCCCAACACTCCTGTACAAAAATTGTAATATCTTGCAAACCGCAAAACGAAATCCAAATCTGCCAAAGGGAGATGAAAACAGACAAAATAAGCTAACTTTTATATTTTTATAAATATTTTTCATATAGGAAAAGAAATCACGGTGAAAATACAAATCTTTACAGAACAGCAAATAAAATCCAGCAAGTATAGTTTTTGTAAACAAGCATGAAACGATATATAAAATTCATCAATAAAATCCACCAAAATTCTGGGTAATCCCTAAGTAGATATAGAAATACTGACCAAAATTTCAAATCATAATAATATTTAGCAGTAGTATCAAAATAGTTTAGTCATCAAAATCATCAATAAACGAAATCTTGAAATGAAATACACCTCTGTAGTAAAACAATCATATCTCACACATACGAAAACGAAATCGATTAAGGTCAGAGAGTTTGGAAAGAAGACGGATTTCTCTAAAAACCATGTTTAATTCTAAAATTAAAATACTGACCTTAATATGGTCTAAAATAACAATCAAAACTGATCATCGACAAAATACAAATTTTTCTTTGAACAACAAAACCAACATAAATCATAAGAAACTCGTTCCAAATACAACCAAGCATGAAATAAAGTCTACCAAGTGTCCAAACATCATGAAATAGAGTATATAGTATGTTCACAACAAGTCTATCACATGGATCCAAACAAACATACGATTTCTCATAATTATCTCACAAATATAATCATATCAAGAACGGTCAAAACTTAAGTTATTTCATGTCAAATTTTTGTCGTGTGGCAACTATGGTCAATAGAACTATAGAGACAATACTCATCAAGAATACATCACACGAGTTGTCTCTAAAACCCAACTACACTACAAGCGGAATTTATGACTTGTATCATACAAAAGAATTTGAATACAAGTTACTTGCCTTAACCGAAGACAGAAACGATGAAATCCAAGAATAACGGGAACGGATTCCCGGGAAACGAACAAAAACCACGAACGATAATCCACGAACCACGAATCTAAGAAATACTCGTGTAAACTCCAACACGAGCAAAACTCACAAGCGAGAGAGAGATCAAGAGGGTGCGTCGGCTAACTTGCGGCTGGCTGGCGCTCCACCGCTGGTCGGCGATGGCGACGGACGGCAAGGGAGAGAGACGAGGGATGGGGATTGGGTGCTCGAGGTGTTGCGGCTAGGGTTGGGGTGCTTGGTCGATCGGGTGTGAGAACCGGCAGGCCGAAAGGGGGGTCGGCTAGGTGCAGATGGCATCGGGATGTTTGGGGGGTGTCGGGGGTTGGCTGATCGGGGCGGCGCAACCAGCAAGGAGAGAAAGGAGGGGCCGGGATTAGGGTAGTATTAGGGTTAGGGTTTTGATGTTAGGGAGAGGCATTATATATATATATGGGTTCTAGGGGTTTAAGTATGAGTTGGGTTGTGGATAGTTTAGGAGGAGTAGTAGGATTAGACTAATAGGTTTTGATTAGGATCAAATTGCATAGGATTTGAAATAGGATTGTGGGTTTAATTTGGCCTTGGTAATCAATTTGGGATCAAAACAATAGGATTGGAAATATGATGAGCAACCAAATCACCATGAGCACCTAAGAACAAAAATAAAGAGAATAAGACACAATGAAGAGCGAAGTAACAACAATGATCAAGAACAAATCAAGGGGCAGAAGAAATTTTTTTACAAAAGATCAAGAATGAGCCAAAAATGAATATATATTGAAAACGACTCCAATATACGGTCCAGAAAAATACAAGAGAGTACAAATACTCAAAAAAGATGAAAAATATATCAAAAATACGAAAAACGAAAAATAGGGATTACAATATCAGAGGACTCTTCATCATTCTCTTGAGACATTCTTAGCAGGACCTGTAGGAGCGACGGATGTCCGAGCCATTTTTGGCTTCAACTTCCATCCTCCTTTGGTGATTCCCGGGGCACTTCTTCATCAACGCTTTCCGTCGGATATGATGGCTCTTCTGTGTCGGAGGAGACGTGGCCAAACTGTGGCGGCGAGGGGGACTGACGAGCTGAGAGGTACCTGGTGCCTTTTGGTTGGTTCAGTTCTTTCTGGTCCTTCATGAGTGCCTCTCTTCGCCATTGTGGAGTCCTGGGGTCGACCACTGGGGCGCCCTTACCAGTTTCGCATCTTCATTGTTAGGATAGTCGTTTGTGTCCCATGTATAGAAGTAGGTTTAGACCTTACCGATCTGTAAGCCTCCTTGCGGACTGGACACTGCCTTTGTAATCATCTTTCGATCAATAAAGTTAGTCTTCTTTCATTCAGTTGACCTATTTTTGTTGAGATTTGAGATGTATGAATTCTTGAAAGTGGAGAGATTCGTGTTGCATTTGATATGGCAGGGAAAAACTCCTTAGTGTTCGGAATTGAGGCGCCCTTTTCGAGGTTTGAGATTTAGCAGTGAAAACTGCATGTGACTCGGAGTCGAGATACTCTTTCGAGGCACTCTTCCGGGGTTTAAACTTATCAATGAGAACTACATGTGACTCGGAGTCGAGGTGCTATTTCGAGGCATTCTTTTCCAGATTTAGATTTAGCAATGAGGAATGCGTAAGACTCAAAGTCGATGTACTCTTTCGAGATACTCATTCCGAGATTTAGGCTTAGCATCACGGGATTATCTACTAGACTGGCTTACACAGACTTCATCGAGAATTTTCCTTTATTATTCGGAATCCACATTAAACAATCAGCCCCTCCAGGATCCCACCTACTGATTGGGGTTTTCAGAATTTGTTCAGTTGTGACAGTGTCGAAACACCTCCTAATCAGTACACGATTCCACTCTCTATCACTGTCTTCCATTAGATCTGCAACCTGCCTAAGAGTGCCTTCATCATTTGGAGGTCTCACAATTGGTAGAGTGCTATGCATGAGCCACGTATCCTCATATATATATTAATATTATGCCCATCCACTACAGACCAAACTACCCTCTCTCTTTAACCATTCCTACATTTTTACCTTTATAAGTATAGCACAATCATCTCTCTGGGATTATACTTAGATATCTATACTATTATTAAGCAAAGCCTCATTTTAACGACTTTTTACTATCATACCCTCAAAAACATAACACACTTAAAAAATAGTGTAGGATTAAATCTGTCAAATTTTACCCCTGAACCATACACAAAAGAAGGTCACAACCGTAATTTTCATACAAATTAAACTCTCTCTCACAACCCCAACCCATCCATTCCTCTACCTCTCTCTCTCACAATCCCGCCGACTCTCTCTCTCTCCTCATCCCCCATCAATCCCCTCTCCAACTTCTTCACCTCTTCAAATTCACTCTCCAATTTTCTCCCTCTTTACTGTCGCCATGGCTGCCGCCACCGACGCCGCCTTCCAGAAGGTCCAGATCACCGAGACGACACCGTGAGTCTCCAAACCCTAACTACTTCACAATTTCGCTGTGATTACAATTTCTTGAAACTGATCGGTTCCTAAAAAAGACCAGAAAAGAAAATGGAGCAAAAAATGGAGGGAAGAGGACTTCCTGAGCTGCTCGGGGAACACAAGATTCGCCAAGGAGATGGTGGCTGCCTCCCCCTTCTCCGATCTCGACCACACCATCCGCTCCTCATGTGACATATGGTTCAATAAGGTGCAATCCAATTCTCACTCTATTTCATTTCGTAATTGTTTATATTAATTATTAAATTTTATTTATTTATTTATTTATTGTTTAATTTAATTTAATTTAATTGCAGGTCGATGTTATGGGTTGGCTCCAGAGCTTTGCTGCACATCCGGAGATTGGGGCCACCTCCAAGTCCATCTCTCAGTTACTTTCCTTCTCTTCCCTTTTGATTTCGGTGATTAATTATTGTTAATTTGTTCAGTTTTAAATATTTTTTTGGAGAATGATTGGACTGTGTTGGATTTTTGTTTAGATGGAGCAAAGAAGAGCAATCCGCTGCGTTCGCGACCGCTACGGATTCCACTATGCAAGTACGAGTTTTGTGTGAATTTCGACAATTTTTTTTCAAAGAAGATGATATTTGATGTAATTCACCCTGTGCTTGGTCAACTGTTGTAGATGTTAGATTGTCAAACTTCATTTGCAAGTGTTTACTTTTTATCATTTTGCAGGAATGTAGAAAATTGTTCTCCTGAAAATTGTTACCCTGCCCTAATTCCAGAGTATGCCCTAATTTTTTCTTCTTCAATTTGTCAAATTTCTTCTTTTTTTTAAAAAATCAGGATTGTGTTTGATTTTGTGATTGTTGTTGATTAGTTTGTATCGAGGAAAGGTTGGACTTGATGTTGCAGAGGCTCAACATTTGATGGACGGTCTGGATTGGGCCGGTGCTGTTAAGGATATTCAGGCTTCCGTTAACAACAATCCGCAAATGGTTAGTGTTTTTTAAGAGTATGCTAATCGGAGTACTCTTAGTTCAGTGTTGATAGTGAAGTATTATGAGAGCTGCTGCTGTTACTTTCATATTTAATTCTTTTTTCCTTTCTATATTTTGTTTTGTTCGGACTTTTGTGAATATCTTCTAAGTAAATACGATCAATGTGCTTTTTTTTATTTTTAGTTGTTCCATTAAGTATTGTGGCTCAATGATTTCAGCCAATAACACTTGGCAAGTATATGCGCCTATTCGGAGAACTCACAATTCATTGTTGATGTTGAAGTATTATGAGAGTTGCTATGTTAATTTCATCTTTTCTCATTCTATATTTCATTCATTTTAGTGATTCATATATCTCATCAAAGAATAAAATCATTTTGGGCTTTTGCTCTAGATTTTTAGTTGTTCCATCCAGTATTTTGACTCAATGATTTCAGCCAATGACATTTTTCAAATTAATGTTTACAATTTTTTTATTCAAAAATAATTAAGAAAAAATTAAGGGGTATTTACTTAATTCAGGCATTCTTCAGCATTTTTGCCAGCCATGGTAGTACCAAAGCTGCTGAGTTTGCATCGAAGAATATGGGAAAACATATTGTATAAGAGGTCATGAGAGGAGATGATAAATGTATTTTAGAAGGAGCAGTGGCAAAGGGGAAGGGGAATCTGAAGACCGATTCGGAGTTGTTGAAAAAAAGTTTATCAGTGGAGCTTGCTCTATTCCTAGATATTAAAAAAAAATAAAAAAAAATGTGCATCGCACGTGCAAATTACTAGTATGAAGCATAGAAAGGAACAAGTAGTGAGTCTAGTGACAGCTTGGAGGGGAATGATACAGAACTAATAAAATATTCAAGATAGTCATGAATTTGGAATTGTAAGGGTGTTGCTTTGGAAGATAAGAAGCCTTCTTTTAAGTAACAATTAAGGTACTGTTCTTTTTTTTGCCTCTTATAAGAGATTTACAATAAGAGCCTCTTGTAAGAGCCTCTTTTTGAGGTGTTCTTTTCATATAAAAATAACCTCTTATAAGAACCTCTTATAAGATATTTGTGTTCTTTTTTTACCTCTTACAAGAGCCTATATTACTTCAAAGTCTATATTACCCCCAAAGTATAAAAATAGTGAAATGAAAGAACAGGTATTTTTAAAGAACAGGTATGCTGTAAGATTCAAATTGCATACATTAGTTTTCATGAAGAAATACAAAAATTTAAAGTTAGAGTTTTACTATCACTGGTCATATTACTGTTGATTTGGTTTAAGGGTTGTGATGCTTCAATTCTGTTGGATGGGGAAGGAATGGAGAAGGAAGCACCTCAGAATGCAGGGTTGAGGGCGTTTCATGTAATTGATAGGATCAAGCGCGTCCTTGAGATAAGGTGTCCTGGTGTCGTCTCCTGTTCTAACATTCTGAATCTGGCTGCTAGGGATGCTGCTGGTTTGGTAAGTTCTATATATGGAGTACAGAAAATAAAAGTTTGACCAAACAATTAAACTGAAAATTTCATATAAAATGATCCAATAGCCCAATAGTTGATTTTATGGATCTTACGAAGTCAGAACAATTGACATCGATGAGTAATATAGACTTTTTGAGATTGAAATTAGTAATAATTATAATATAGACTTTGGGGGTAATATAGACTTTTTAAGTGATAAAAGACTTATAAGAATTTGAAAGAGGCTACTAGAAGCCATTTAAGCTTATAAGCAATTTTGGAAGAAATTGCTTATAAGAGGTAAAAAAAACACTACAAAAATTCTTGTAAGAGGTGGATCACCTCTTACAAGAGGTAAATCTCTTATAAGAGGAGAAAAAGAACACTACCTAAGGTGTAGCGCCCCGAATTTCTAATATAATAACTTAGAAAATACGTGGCACAATCCCAGCATCCACTTCCATGTAACAATAAACACAACCAACACCACTAAAATTTTCAACTTTATTACAACAAATCTTTTACAAATCACAGCGGAATTCAAAAACAAACTCAACTCATGATTTCTTTTTATTTACAACACAAAGCATCTCAAATATGTCTTTACAAATTTACACCAAACTCTTAATAATCCAATTTATCTCAAATTGCATCCCACCTCCAACTCTAAGCAACCAGCATCATGTGAGGCTAGAGATGATCCCTAACCCCCAAAACTAAAGGGGTTAGCCATAAATGGTGTGAGTGACATAAAACAATCAACATAATTTAATTGTTAAACATAAGGTCATCAACAACATGCATTAACCACAATGATAAATGAATGAGGAAAAGACAAGATGTAAAGCATGAAAACATCATAGGATGAAGACAACAAGTGCATCTAGTATAAAGGTCAAGTGTAGGAAAACTGGAAAACTCATGCATAAAACCAAGTCAAGAAAACACAATTTCTATATGCGGACTCTCTAATGCATACTTGTCGAAGTCTATGCATCCCATTCTACATAGGTTCGGTGCAAGCCCTTAACGTCTCCACATCATAGGGTTCAATCCCCGCTATGCAACTAATCTTAACACGATGACTACTACGAGATAAAGATAAACTGTGAGAATTAGCCCATGCCTGATAATTCAGGAGATGGATCCCACAACTCAGGTATTTTACCTGGATAATTCAGGAGATCATCCCACATCTAGACATAGACACATCATCACATGATCACCCCATGTGCGTCGCCTCGACCTTGATAATTCAGGAGTTCAATCCCACATCTCAAGCAAACCACTTGGATAATTCAGGAGATATATCTCTCATCTCAGGTAATTCACCTGGATAATTCAGGAGATAAATCCCTCATCTCAAGATAGTTACTTGGATAATTTAGGAGATCAAATCTCTCATCTAAAGCCGTAATGAGGTGCATAACTCATGTTCCCGTTCATCATATCACCACTAGTGCCTGTCCTTATTATTTGTGGGTTATTTAATTACTCAACGAATCTCCTAGAGTGGTGTACCCTACCGGCCTAAAAATTAGACTGAATAACTGAAAATGCCTCAATGGGCCTCAACAAAATAACTTAACAAATATCTCAACACCGGTATACTAGGGTCACGTACCTCTAGAGACTCAAAACTCTAAACAAATTTCCACTAACAAGAGTGGCTCAACTGAAAATCTTAAGATCAAATAATGAACTGAATATCTCAAAAATCAAATACTGAACTGAATAAGCTATAGACTGATTTATCTGAAACCAATCATTCGAAATAACACTAAAGATTACAAACATCTTCGGTACCAGTCGACTGTACAGTAGACCAGTCGACTGCCCCGAGGACAATATCCCAAAAATTTCACAAGAATCGACTAAGTCATATCAGTCGACCTAAGGGGTCACCAGTCGACTGCATAAAGGCCAAGTCGACTGTCCCGAAGGGACTGAACAAATTTCACACAATAGAATTCTCAGTGAACCAGTCGACTGAACAAAGGCTAAGTCGACTGTCCAGAAAGAAAATCCAGAACTTTAAGTAAAATAATTCTAAGCACTAACAATCGACTGTAAAAGTCTTGGCAATCTGAAAGTATGAAAATATGAAGATATGTGCACATATGTGACTAGTGAAACAGTATAGAAATCTGAAAGTATGAAAATATGAAGATATGTGCACATATGTGACTAGTGAAACAGTATAGAAATCTGAAAATATATACCTTTTAAATATGAAATTAATACATTGAAATTATTTACCTTCTAAGTATGGAATTATTCACTCCAAAATATAAAGCATTTAACTTTCAAAATCTGAAACCATTTAAAATCTAAAATCTGAAACTAAACTATTAGCAATCAAAAACCGAAATCAATTATAAATCCAATCTTAATTTAATCAACTCAATCTCCACCCACTTAAATCCCAATTCCATCTTAAACTAATCTGTTAACCACAACAACCCCATAATGTAATTAAAACTAATTCTTAGTTATGCCACCAATCTGAACCGAATTTGACTTAATTAGGATTATATCCTAATCACTTAACAAGCAAGCAATGTCTTGATACCACCATCAAGCCAGACCCGATCGTCTCTTCACAGACCCGCATACACAAACAAGATCAGATCTGATAAAAATACAGACCCGACATAACAGTAAAATAAATCCTATAAACTGAGATTTAATCAACTACAATTTTCTATTTTCATGCATATAATTGTCTTTCAATCTTTATCTTTATCTCAATACCCATCAGCAACTACTCAAATTCATGGTTACATTACATGATTTTTGGATCAATAGGGTTCTTGTGCTAGTTATGATTTTTCAGTATCATATGGATGTTTATTCCTCCACAAACTAACATAAGGTGTTCTCAGTTCTACTATAAGATGTACAATACATCATTACAAACATACCTGGATATTACTTACATCTAGAAACATGTCATAATAGATTTATGAAACAAAACAACCAGAGTTTAATTAGGAACTGATGTGTCGGATTTATATACAAATATTTGTACTCATTTACCTATTAAAATGGCTTGTTTTCGCTGATATTGTCTATAATTCACCTTATTTCTATATGATTTTATTTAATTAATTATTTTTGAAGAAATAATATTTTTGATGCAAAAAGTAAAGAATTGTGGAAAAAATCAACAAACAAAGTAAAATAATTGATTTATCATTTTTTATTGTTTTGTTGAGTTGAAGTTGCGACAAATAATTTGTAAAAGGATTTTTATACGCTAATATGATATATAGTTAGTTTAATTTATTTTAAACTAATTAATTTTATTTTATTTAAAAATCCTAATTTCTGGTATTATTTTGTATGTGCAGCAGCACGTGGTTGGCAGAAAAGGCAGAAAAGAAGGAAAGAGAAACAAATAAAATTCTGCATTATAAAAGGAAGAAAATAAAGAAAGTGTATGGACTTTTATGCAAAAGTGCAAACCCTAAAGTCCTCTTCTGTTCTCTATAAATACAAGTAAAGGGAGAGAGGAGAACTCAAGAGGTGACGGCTACAACTACAAAAATATATTAAAGAAAGAAAAGTCAGAGAGAGAGAGAGAGAGGGACAAGGAGCACTGTGCGGGCAGTAGGATTGCTTCTTTTCCAGTTGCGGTTTTCGAAGTGCACCCGACAGCTGCGACTTGGACCCTGGCGCGTGAGACTTGACTGGTATCTTTTTCTTCCTCTCTGTTCTGGCGCACGGATCAAAACGAAGAGAGCGAAGGACTTGGTGGGTTTGACTGGCTTCTTCTTCGGTTCGAACACCAAGACGAAATAAACGAAGAAGGCAGGCGGGCCCCATGAACAGCTGACGTGGCGATCTGTGGTTGGCTGCCTTCGACGCTGACGTGGCGACAGGTGACAGCTGCGCAGGCGACAGCGACAGGCGACCCTGACTGCTTGATTCGACGTGGCGACTTTTTTTTTTGGGTTCGGTATTGCTGATACAGGCTGCATATGTATATGATTTATTATAACTTTTGTGTACTTCTTCTTCTTTGAATATTTTTAGAAGCAACCCAAATAATTTTATTAATTGCAATTCAAATATGAATTGAATTTAAATGTTCTAGAGGCTAAGGTGTAGCCGAGTTTTGAACACAAATTTTAATTCCTTCTTATTTCTCTATTTTTCCTGATTGTGTTTTAATTTTTATTATTTATGCGTACAACATGGTGGATAGACATTTGTATGATTTTTTTTTAAATCACAAAGAGACCGAACAGGTAATTTGTGATTAATAAAAATTAAGACCGTATATTGGAGGACGTGACCGTTAAGAAATCCAATTTCTCCATTAATAATTCGGTGGATAGACGAATGATTAATTGAGAATAATTTTGAGACTACGTTGATAGAGTGGTTAATATCTTTAGGGTTTTGGTCGACAATTTGGGAAAAATAATATTTTTATTTGTAAGGAATAAAATTTGTGTGTGTGATAAACGAGGTGAACCAAGAGCCCTAGAACTAATTTTACCAATAAACAAAGTACAAGAGCTTCAAAGTTTCACAGCCCTCTCCCTCTTCACCAATTTAGTTAGATAATTAGATTAAGTTAATTTAGTTGTTTTATCCTATAAAATTCGATCTTCCAAATAGTGATTCATCTAGCGATATCGGTACTCAGTAAAATATCTAGTCCCTGTGGGTTCGACACTCTACTCATCTATCTATATTACTTGTGCGATTTTGTCCACTTGCAAATATCAACATCAGGAACACCCACATACAACATTCAAAGAACAAAACAAAACAAATTACATCATGCACAAAACAAAATAGAACCAAACAAGTCACTCACAAAATCAACACAAGACAATTTCATATCACTCACAAAATCAAACAATAACACAAACAATGTCACTCACCTTTGTTTTTTAGAATAATCCACGAAAAATCTTCCTTTTGCTAGATCCAAAAATCCTCCTCTTGATCGCCAAGAAAATAGTAATATATTAAATCTGGAGTTGTGCAGCGAATGACGGCTGCACACCCTCTTATACAGGCCGGGGTTGCAAGGAATTAGGGTTTTGAAGTACTTTTGCAAAATAGTCCTTTTTCAATTTATTACTTCACATATATAACCTTTCTTAGTTAAAAATATGTTAAATAAATCAAAACTAAATAAAATCTATTTACCAATAAGTTTTCCAACAACCCAGCACGGTCCAAAGATAAGAAAATCCCGGATTGACACTCAGGGTGGCGATTTTGCACAAAAGCCCTCCCTTTTGTAATATTTGCAAATACATCATAAAAATTCATAAAAATCCAGAAAAATCCGAAATAATATCTAATAATACCTATTATATTTTCCAATCAAAATATTTGACTTTTACCTTCCAGAAAAACATTTGCACAAAGTTCTACGTGAATTCCATATTTGCAAAAACACCCTTTTTGACTAAATCTTCACCAAATCGATTTTAAATAAAATATAAATATATTTAAATTTAAATGCTAACCATGGGAAGCCAAAATATCAGTAAAAACGAATTTTCATAGTTTATTTAAGATCCAAACGACTTTTTACATAAAAGCCCCTCTCTTTCGAGATATTTGTGAAAATAATTTCTTTATTCAGAAAAATCCCAAAATTTAGAATACACTCCATAATAAATATCAGAACTTATAAAAAAATATCAAATTGTATATTTACACCAAAATTATTTGCACGTGTTTCGCACGTGTGAAAAGATAAATCTTTTAGAAAATATTTATTAAATTTCCAGTAAATTATTTTAATTCATTTTCAAATATAAAAATAATATTTGAAAATACGGGATTCTACATAAGGTACTGTTCTTTTTTTTTCCTCTTATAAGAGGTTACCTCTTATAAGAGATTTATAGTAAGAGTCTCTTGTAAGAGCCTCTTTTTGAGGTGTTCTTTTTATATAAAAATAACCTCTTATAAGAACCTCTTATAAGAGATTTCTGTTCTTTTTTCACCTCTTACAAGAGCCTATATTACCCCAAAGTCTATATTACCCCAAAGTATAAAAATAGTGAGATGAAGGAGAAGAAAAGATAAGTTCAAATTATTAATATATAAACTAGTTTAATGGCAAGTTAAATTCACAAATCAGTGTAAATCATCAATTATAATTCCGGGCTACTATAGACTTTTAATTAGTATGTATAAATATAAATAATAATAATTTATTTCAAAGAAGTTGGATTAAAAAAGTTTAAGGTCAATGGGCTAAATAAATTCTCCCTTAGCTGTAAATAAATAAATAATAAATAAATAAATAAAATAAAATAAAATAAAATAAAAAAACCTGACCGGCTACAGGATTTGAACATGGTGGCATCATAACATGACAAATCAACTAGCCACAACTCAAGTAATGTAATTACTGAACGTAAATATATATATCTTTAAATAAATCAGTATTTCGACAGCATCCCTAACATAATTGTTCGAAATTGTGAAGAATGAATTCCTACACTTTTTCTAGGATAGCATATTACAGTCAACTACGTACGTATATGATTACATTTTTTCTAGGATAACATATTCCGGGCTACTATAGACTAATATATAAACTAGTTTAATTAGTAACAATTATAATATAGACTTTGGGGTAATATAGACTTTTTAAGTGATAGAAGTCTTATAAGAATTTGAAAGAGGCTACTAGAAGTCTTTTAGGCTTATAAGATATTTTGAGAAAAATGTCTTATAAGAGGTAAAAAAAGAACACTAAAAAAACTCTTGTAAGAGGGGGACCACCTCTTACAAGAGGTAAATCTCTTATAAGAGGAGAAAAAAAACACTACCTAAGTGTAATGCTCCATTACAAACCATTGAAATCGTTGTTGGGAAACAATGGTTTCATACTTCCAACAACGACTTAGGTTATAACTTAAGTCGTTGTTGAACTCCAACAACAATTTTAGTGGTTTGCATATTCGTTTGTAATGGAGCATTGTTCATCAATTAATGTTTAAATGTTTGGGGAAAGATTAAAAATAATTAATCTTCTGACTTTTTTTTGAATCATTAAATCTTTAACTTGATACTAAGGTATTTCTTTGATGGGAATATGAGAATCCTCCATTTCCATCTTCAATTCATGTGCTTGGGAAATGGGTAGAAGGGGACTAATAAATTAAGAACTTGGGTTTTGCCGCATAGGAGGTAGGCTTGACATCAAAACGGGCAAACCTTATTCAGGCCTTTCGGGCTGAGGTATTAAAGTCTGAGCACGAGCCGAAATTTCACTCGGGCTCAAATACTTGGCCCAAGTCCGACCCGAGATAGAAAAAAACATGCCTATACTTGACTAAAAATGGATCAGATCTATCTGTGCTCGGGTCGGGTTCGGGCTAATTGCCAACCTTGCATTGCTGTGAATGAAGTGTGATAGGTTTCTGACTGATTAGACATTAGAGGTGTCGATGGTGGTAGAGTTCCACACATTGTGGAGTCTACAAAGTTGATTTAAGAAATGATGAGGGAGGCGACTAAGAGAGAAACATAAAAAAAGAGATTTTTTTTTTGATAATAAGATGGCCAAAACCATCGTTTCATTAATAGGATTAAGGAAACAAAGCATTACCAGTACTAAAAATACAAATAAGCTGTCATAACAGCGAAGCAAAATAAACTAAGACAACAACTCCACACATCAAAATAAAGGCAACATAATAAGGAAACATAAAGCCATCGAAAAAGCTCCGGCCTTCGGTCAATCCCCTATGGTCATCCCTCTCTACTCTTCTGTACCGTTCGTGATCCTTTTGGCTTGCTTCTGAGCACCTGCCCAATCATGAATCAAAAGAAAGATTTTATTCATAGAGTACGGAAATCAGTAAAAAAATTTTCGAAAAATTAAATCATTTCTTTCTAGCCATAGGCTCCATATTGAGGTCGCTGTAGCGATGTCCCGGGCATTTCTATCTTCTAGTTTGATGTGCAACTCTCTAAGGTGAACCCATATGTCAATAGTAGTGTTTGGAACCCGATTACACCTAAAACCCCTACACACTATTTCCCAAATAAGCCAAGCTTTTGGGCATTGAAAAAGAATGTGGTTGACATCTTCTTCTGAGAGGCGACACGTCTCGCAGATCACGTCGATCTGCGAGATCCTTTTCCTAAGATTAATTTTGGATAGGATCGCATTACTATGTGCTAATCAACAGAAGACTTTGACTCTGTATGGAACTTTGGCCCCCCATATAACCGATTGGACATGACATCTCGTACCCCCGTCGTTGATCCATTTATACATGGATGATACTGAGTAAACTTTTGAGTTTTCCCTATCCCACCATCTTTCATCTTCTGAACTATTGGCCTGGCCTCCTTCCTGAAGGACAAGTTTATTCATATCTTCAAATTGTACCTTGCTCTCTGTTGTACCACAATTGAAGACAATAAATTTTAGCTTTCCGTTCCTCCGAACATCTGCCACCGCTAGGTCTAGGTTGTGCGTAGCTTTTGCCGCTAACGGGAATTGGTTTTGCAAACTCGTCTTACCGCACCACTTGTCTTTCCAGAACCTGGTATCTTTCCCGTTACCAACTTTACAAGTGGTATTAGAATGAAAGATTTCTCCTTGCTTTGCAATCCCCTTCCACATAAGTGACACTTTTGCAGATGGGCTTCTTCCTCCAAATCTGTATTTACGTCTTTTGCGATATTGATCGAAAGAGTAGTTCCACCATCCTCTGTGCTTGTTAGAAATCTTCCACCACCACTTACAGAGCAGAGCTTTGTTCATGTCGTGGAGATTTATGATTCCCAAACCTCCGAACTCCCTTCTCTTGCAGACTCTTCCCCAATTGACCAAGTGGAAGCCTTTGTTTCCCTCGTCCGTGCCTTTCCAAAGGAATCTTCTTCGCAGTTTATCGATCCTTTTGATGACCCATTTCGGCAGTTCGTAAATGGACATCAGGTAAAGCGGGATCGTGCTAATAACAGAGTTGAGTAGGATGATCCTACCCCCAAGGGACGGAAACCTACTCTGCCACCCTGCCAGCTTCTTTTCAATCTTCGAGATAATGAAGCTCCAATCCTCCTTCAGGAGAGGTCCCGGCTTAATAGGCGTCCCTAGATATTTAATTGGAAATTCGCTGATTTTGCACCCCAAGATATCTTTTATCACAGAGCACGGAGTCGTCAGCTGGTCACAAATCGGAACAATACTGGTCTTGGTAAGGTTCACCTGCAGACCTGACCAACTCTGAAAACAAGCCAATACTGTCTTAATGGCTGCCGCTTCTTCCACCGTAGCTTTATCGAAAATGATTGTATCGTCTGCATATTGGAGGATTGAGATATTGAGGGAGAAATGTGATGCAAACTAATAAAAACATTTTTCTCACAAAAAATAAATCCTTATATTTCTCTCTCTCTATCCTGTGTTTGGAAATAAGGCCCTAGCCACATATACTCGTACTTATTCTGAATATATATTAATTGAAGAATATTTAATGCAAGCATAATCTGAATTTTTAACGTTTATCAACGAAAAGACTTACCTGTGTACCACACTAACTCTTGCTCTCAAAAAATTACTTTTATTCATTCAATATAATATGTTTTGATGGCTGGGGTCGTAAGACCCTATCCGATTCATCAAAAACTCTTGCTCTCAAATGTAAAACTCTAGTTCCCCCAAAATCCATGACTTCTTGATTTAAATACAACCTCACTCCAAAGGGGGAAAAAAAAAATGGAAAAAGAAGTCATGACTGCAAAACTTTGAATAAGAGGGGAAAAAATTAAAATCATTTACACTTCAAACTATCATCCACACCTTATCTCCTTCCCCCATGACTTCTTGATTCTAACAATGATGAAGAACTTCCTCCTAAACCACCCTCCACTCCCCTGCTTCCTCCTCCCCTCTCCTCCTCCTCCTCCTCCCTCCCTCCTCTACCTCTCTCCCCCTCCTCCCCCCTCCTCCTCCTCCCTCTCCCTCCGCTGCACTTCCACCTCTAACATCAACATCGACATCGACATCGACATGTTCCTGAACCCAGTCGACAACACATACTCCTCCCACCAGCCCCGCTCTGTCATCCTCTGGGACCTCGACAACAAGCCCCCCCGGGGGCCCCCGTACCACGCCGCCCTCTCCCTCCGCCGCCTCGCCTCCCTCTTCGGCCGCGTCGACTCCTTCTCCGCCTACGCCAACCGTCACGCCTTCATCCACCTCCCCCCCTGGGTCCTCCACCAGCGCCGCCAGCAACGCCACCTCGATATCCTCCAACGCAAGGGCCTCTCCCTCCCCTCCGACCCCTACCTCTGCGGCGTCTGCGGCCGCAAGTTCTCCACCAACCCCGATCTCAAGAAACACTTCAAACAGCTACACGAGAGGGAGAGACAGAAGAAGTTAAACCGAATGAGGTCTCTCAAAGGGAAGAAGCGGCAGAAGTTTAAGGAGAGGTTTGTTTCCAACAATGTGAAATACGAGGAGGCGGCGAGGCAGCTGCTGACGCCGAAAAAGGGGTACGGGCTGGCGGCGGAGCTGAAGAGGGCGGGGGTGTTTGTGAAGACGGTGGAGGATAAGCCGCAGGCGGCGGACGCGGCTCTGAAGAGGCAGATGCTGCATTGGATGGGGAGTGGGGTGGACTGGATGTTTCTGGTGTCGGACGATTCGGATTTTGCCGAGATGGTGAGGAAGGCGAGGGAGGCGGATTTGCAGACGGTGGTTGTGGGGGATGGGAGGACGGCGCTGGGGAGGCATGCGGATTTGTGGGTGCCGTGGATGAGGGTGGAGAATGGGGAGGTGGGGAAGGAGGAGGTGATGAGGTCGAGGAGGGGGGATGTTGGATGGAGAGATGACAAGGGAGAGGAGGGGCCGTCGTTGTCCTCGTCGTTTGTGAGTGATAAGTTTTACGAGGGTGAGGATTTGGATGATGAATTGGAAGGTGTAGCTGATGAGATTGTAAGAAGAAGTACAGCTAGATTTAGCAGTGTTGGTGGGGGTCATGGGATGTCGGTATTTTCAGGAGAGGAAATGGTGGTGGGCGATGGGGTGAACTTGAGAAAGGATGACGAGGATGATTTTTTCAGTGTATTTGGGTCAGCTCTGCCGGGTGATGATTTTCTTACGGATAGTGACGAGGAGGAAGATGACTATTACATCTGATCAATAGCGTCACAGCCTCACAGGGGTAAATTACTGATTTCCTTGTGATGTATTCATTGTTAGCTGCACTGAACCGGAACCTAGTAGACTTGTTAATCTACTGATTTTATGGTATTGGAAAAGTTTAAATCCTACCTATTTGTTATTACTGATTAATTCAAAGCATTGGTGATCTTAGAAGATAATTGTTCTTTTAATTCTGAAAGATCACATTTTTTTGGTTTGCTGGATTGTTAGTACTAGTAAGTGCTTTTATAGTTTCGGCCAGAAAACAAATCAAGAACACAAACAACAACCAACGGAATTTGATAATTGTATGCCATCATACAAATTATTAATATATACATTTCATAAGCTCTTTGTGGTGTGACTGAGATGCAAATATTTATAGTATCAACACAATTTGTAGAAGAATATTCTCTTTCTTGTGCATTCAATGTGGGGCAATATAAATAGAAATTGCAATTACAAATTTGATATGCATGTATAATGTATATACTTGAGTGAATATTCATGAATATACTTAAGTGAATACTATGACGTAATATTATAGAAAACACCACAACTTTAATGTGTGATATACTGGATAACAACAATAATAATAATAATATTCAGTAAGAGGCATATATACTGCAACATGTATAATGTAACATGTTTGATTGTGACAAGCTATAGGTTAAAGAACTGCTTATATAAAGAAAAAATGTATTCCTATGAAAGGTAAGAAGATAATCTACATGTGTGAATTAATATAGGAAGATGAGGATGCATATCCTGTAATTCCCTCTGTTTCATTTTAGATGTATGTCCACCCAATGATTATAAAAACTAATTTTGCTGGGAACAGTTAGCCTTGATAAATAAAATTTCAAGCTGCAACAAAGAATAAATGGCAGGCAACTCATCTTTGTCTTGATTCGGTGATGTCACAAAAAATCTACACATATATGGTGTGCTTGTTAATAAATTGACAGTGCTGCTATCTTGGTAATACTTTGATTTTCATATCGAAGAGTAAGTTATAAATAGTGGATACCAATCTGTGAAACAAACCTTAAGTTAATGATTCCTGCACTACTATGAGACATGAAGTGATATGTTGTCTCATTGTTGTATCTATACCCTGCACCTTTCTTTCTGGAGCACCTTAATGTCTAGACCAATGTTCCCTTTTGAGAAGAGGTTATAGATAGTGTGATTAAATCTAAAGGATGAATCTTTAAGAAAAAGTAAAGACCGATGGTTCTATTGATAAATCATAAATGTAAGGCTAAATATGTAGGTCAAGGGGTATACACAAATGAAAAGTATTCACTATTTTGACATGTAATCACTTATTGTTAGGATCACCACTATGATACCACTTCTGGCATAAATTGTTGATCCATGAAATGAATGTGTAATGCTTTTGCTAATGGTGATTTAGAAGAACATTTTTGCATGGATTCTTCTTATGATCTAGTGGTAATAATGTATGAATGCATTAATATATATTTCTAAAATCAAGATGGTCATGGAAGACTTTGACAAAGAAAGAAGGATATATGAAAGAATTTTCTCCTAGTTACAATATAATAACGAAAGAGAGTAGAGTCTGCATGATTTGGGACGATACACTAGTGATGAAGTTCTTATAAGATTAGTGCCCTTTCGTTTAGTAACTATATAGTTGCACATCAGAAGTGTTCTAAAATATAGTTGAAGAAGAGGTAATTATTAAATTAATTATTCATTAAAGTGTATTTTATTGTGTATATAATTTAAATTTTTTAATTTAAGTGAGAAAAATGATATTAGAAGAAACTAAATTAGTAGGAAATGAATATTTAAAAGGAATGAAAACTTTCTATTTTTATTTTTTATAATTAGTTTTCTCTTATTATTATTCAGATTGAAACAATGATCTCTATTATTATTTAGTAAAATCAAAGTGAATTAGTTAAGGGATTGCATGCCTTAGGTTTTGGACTTAGGGGGGATTAGAAGTTATAAATGCATTGTGTTTCTTTCATTTAACTAGTTACTAGGAATTGGATACTTCATAAATAATTATAGAAACATGAAACATCTTTAAAATGTCATCCAAAACTTTGGGGGGGGGGGGGGGGGGCATCGATATCTTTCTCTTTTTTCCTTCTCTGTGGTTTTCTTTTACAATCAATTCTAGGACGAATTAAAATTTTACATAGCAAATTATAAATGTCAGAACTGACATATTGTGTTCGCAACTTCGCATGGCACAAATGTTTCTTCAAATGAGGGCATCATCAAATATTCACATTAAAAAGACAAAACATTTTTTTAATAAAAGTAAATAACAATGTTGTGTAAAGTTGGTTCAAAAAATAAATAAATAAAAATAATGTTCTATATAAAAAGTATACCGTGATTCTCGATAATATAAAAAATAACATAAAAGCTACACAAAATGATGAGGACATCAAACCTGTTTTGTTTTATTTTGAGATTTAGCATTATGTAGTTTATTTGAGAGATTTGTTTTAGATTTGAGAGATTTGTTTGTTTTGAGCCTATATATAGGCCTTGAGAATAATTAGAAAATATGTTATTCTTGATTAAAATATTATTGTGTTGAGTCATTGCTCTTCATCCATCGTTTTGTGTGATACAATTGAGAGAATTATTAGGGTTTGTGAGAAGTCCTAATAAAATTTTAGGGTTTGTGATAAACTTTGAAACTACACTCAAATCCCCAAAATAATATCCTAAACCCTAATCCCCAAATCACCAACCCGAACTAACTATCTTTATCAGCCGTCATCTACCCCAACCCCTCATCTTCTTCTCCGACCCTTCCCGCTTTCGACTACCATACCACCGTCTTCACCCCCTTCGTCCCTCCATCGTCACCTCCACCTTGTACCTCGCCTACCACCCCGCCAGCAACCCACCTGCAAACCATCGACTGGGCTTGCACACCCCGCCTCGACGCCACCCCAACCTTCGACCATCCTCCTCCTCGCAACCCCTGCCTCACCCTATTGTCGACCACCCTTAATGTTGCTTGCATCCGATCACCCTCGCAACCCCGTCCTCAACCGTCAGCGGCGAACCACCAGCCCCCTGCCGCTGTCTTCCGAAGCCGACGACCACCGCCACCGCCGTCGACCACCGCAGCCCTCGGGGCACTAACGCGATTTGCTTCGAACCCCGGTAAACTCTTTCTACTTCTCAAATATTTGTGTACTGCTTTATCATCTCTATCATATTATTTGATTTATCTATCGTCCACCAATATTGAGAGTGAGCCTTTTTACTTGCTAATTAGAGTATGAATCTTTATTGAATATCTTACATGCTAAGAACGATTAAGTAATACTGTTGATTGATAGGATTGACTTTTAATTGGGCTTGTTAAACTATTTCACATTTTGAAAATCCATCAAACCAATTACTAGTTATAATTTCTAACTTAATTTGCATTACGTGTTGGTAAACTTAATCTTTTAATATTTTTGGAAATTCTCTATTTAGGGTTAAGTTTACATCACAAAATGCATAACTATAAAACTATTTAAAGAAAAATAACTAATAAAAACATACATGTCCAACACCATTGTCATTTTCTTTCTTAAGTTGATTTCCTTAGACTTACAACATCTTTCACTCTATTGAGCAATTAGATGATGCGTGAGGTTGGAGTGATTAAACGTATCAACATGATATTGAACATAAACTTTGTACAAAATGTAGGGATATTAATTATCACGATATAAATAAAATTATATTATTAAAATATGAGCATAATTCTTTAATGCATAGCGGGTTAAAGAAAATAAGAGTTAAACCTGAAAAATGACCGTACAAACTAGCATATCTCGTTTCTCTCTTCATTGCTTGTCTTTGTACTAGGCTTGAAGAGAAAATCGAATGCGAACTTTGCCCAATTATATATGAAAATATGATCAACATTCTCAACCAACTGTAAATATTTGTGCAGAACTCAAACTCTTATATGTAGTCTAACCTTACCTCGAGCATAAGTAAAACAAACATCCTTTTAAATTGTAAATCTCCTAATTTTAAATTCTTGATTGGCTATGTTGGTCCACTTTTGGCCATACTATATAGTGTTAAACATATTTTTATTTAGTAAATAATTAATATGTATATTTATAGTTTCATCATCATATGGTAGTCCTATCAGGCAAACATGTTACCCAGAAATTGAAATATCTTTACTAAATATAAGAATTGTTCTCTTAGAAAAATTACAATTATGTATTAACTGAAAAATGAGCATTCATGACAAGTTCTATTTATTATGTAATATTGAGCCATAAACTAGTTCTGCTAGTGCTTTTATTTGATCTTAACTTAAGTTAACTATTGTCGAATGTAGATTGTGTAACATCCTAAATTTTCATATAATTAAATATAAAATTTTCATTTAATTTTACGTGTTTTGCACGTGCAAATTAATGTGTTTTTGGCTTTAAAAATATTTTTTTATGTCATGAACAAATTTTCTCCTTTTCTTTTTAAAAAGCCTTTTATTAAATCCTAGGCCTAATAACTTAATCCTAGCCCGCCTTAAAATTAATTAATTAATTAATTAAAAGCACAATAGGTTTTAGCCCACTAATTAATTCTATTATTAATTAAAACAACTTGTATGGTAGACTTGTCTTGTAACCAATTAGTGTAATAAATAAATGAACAAATTAATTGTAGTGTGCATGTAGATTCACGTGCAAATTGAATAAGAAGAGGAGGCCGGCCATACACATGGGGAGATGGGGATAGTGGAGGAGTGGAGAAGTGGTTATGTGAAAGTGGGTGGTTCTTCTAACTCCCAATTGTATCCTAGCCCTTCATCCAAACTCATCTCAACCCTTCATTGGTTCATGAGTTGTGTATAAATAGCCCCATTGGTCATTCATTACTCTTTGCACTTAGAAATTTTAAAGAGAAGATATAGTTGTGTGAGGAAAAGATTGAGTTGAGAGTGTGTGTGTGCTCTTGCATATTGGAGGCTGGCTATCAATCAAGGAGGAGAATGAATTCAGTCGGGTACTAGCAAGGAGGAGAGGCTCGGTGTGTGCACTAGCTTGGAGGAGAAGGCTCGCAACTAGGGGATGGCAATCATGCTTTCAAGGAGTTTCTTTGAGAATTCTTAATTCTTTCTTCAAAGAGGCGGGCGATTTCTCTACTTCTAATGTAGTTACCATGCTAGGAAATTAATTTCATGAATATGCTAGAGAAACTAGTAAAATTGACCAAGTGATTGCTTTAAAAAAAGGGTTAATAGGGAAAAAGAGAAAAATCTTGATTGAGATTAGTGATTAAAATTTATCATGGTGCTTTGTTAAATTCATGCTAGAATATTCATTTTAATGAACCATGCTAGTGATGATTTTGCTTAAATGAATGGCTTAGTTGTAGATTGAGATGAATGGATATTGTTATGTTTAATTGTTAAATAGATAAATTGTTGTTCTACAATGTGGATGTGATAAAAGAATAATTGCTACTCTTGTAGAATTGAAAGAAAACAAGAACCTACTTTTAGTGGATTTATATCGGTGTTTTTGAGAAAGAACTATAGTTTTATTTTAAAGTCGATAAGGTATTCTTTAAATATAAATTGTAAAGAAAATTTATTTTAATGTCAAAAATATGAGTTTTAATTGCTGTTATACTGTATTTTCTTTTAGAAAATATTCTAAAAAAAGGTTTGATTTTGAAAGATATAAATTTATTGAGAAATTGAATTTTGTAAAGGAGACTTACAAACAGACAGTAGGTATAAAGCTATTTTTACTCTTTATAACAGAAAATTGGTTTGGGAAAATTGGTTTTCGGTGTGAGTGTAGGGCACTGTGTACAGTATATAGGGTCTCGGGTTCGAGTCTTGAAGAGGCTATGTTTTTATTAAAATTCAATTTTTCTCAAAATACAATACAGTCTATACAAAAAATATTTAACCGAACTCATATCGGTTAGTCACTCTGGACTTCTTGGTCTTCGGGTGCGCTTTGGGTCTGTTACCGTAGCTGGGCGGAAGGTTTGGTCTTGGGTTCAAATCCGACCTCTGCCCCTTTTATTTGGTTTTGATGTTTTTTGTTATGAATTACGATTTTTTTGAGTATTCTTGAGTTTTAAAGAGTATAAAAAAATTGGAAAAAAATTCTAATATTCTTCTAAAATGATTTAGACTTTATTAAAAAAATTTCTACAATATTTTGACATATTTTAGTGAGATTTGGAAGTGATTTTTTGGGATGAAAAACTTGATAAATCTTCTTAAAAATATGAATTTGGTATAAGTAAAGAAAAAAGGAAAAAAAAGGAAATTTGTGTGGAGATTAAATTATGAGATATGGAATTGATGTTTTGTACATATAATTGTGCTTGAAAAATGAAACAAAAGTTCATGATGGATTATAGAAATTTGCGAGTATGAACACTCAACTTTGGTGAACATGAAAAGAGGTTAAGAACTATAGTGTAGCTAAAGTCCTTATACCGGCATGTATGAATTCTCGAAAATAATGTTGCAAAAAAAAGACCAAGATTGGGTCGTTGTTATCAATTGTTGCTTAAGACCGGTGTAGAGGAAAGCCTACTCTAGGACGTTAATTTTACTCATGATTCAAATATCGAAAGACTACACTATAGTGAAGATGTGATAAAAGTAAGAGAAAAACACAAGTATGAGGGTCTTGGATCTACTGTGTGAGAGTTTTCACAGGATGTCTCCATGATGTGTCATGTCATGACGTGAATACATCTCCAGAATTATCGGGACAGTGACGACGCTTGTGGGGTGCTTGGTGACTATGTAGTGCCATCGTTCCATGGCGGAGGCGAATTGTCCATAGGATGTCTGCATGATGCGTCATGTCATGACGTGGGATTTCCCTCCAGAATGTCTGGATATGGGTTCGTAACTCAGAGCATCTAAGATACTTATCGTAGTTACCGTAGTAGTTGAACTCATAGCGAGGGATCCAACCCTACAAGATGAAGTACGATTAAGGGCTAGCCCTCGGACTTATGTAGAATGGGGTGCATAAGTTCGAACAAGTGTGCATTAGTGTCATTAAATATAAATCACTGCATTAAGGATTAAGTGCACAGCCCCTGACGACATCAATAGGATAGTCCCACTTAGCTTTGTTTGTGAACAAGTGTGCTTTCCAAGTAAGAGAAATTGATGTATTATATCATAGTGTGAGTTGAATGCAACTGACGTGCTCACAGTTTCTATGCAGGATAAAATGAATGAAAGGACTAAAGAATGAATGTTGCTTAAAGATTTGTTTCAAGTGTTATTTTATTCATGTATTATGTTGTAATCTGTTTCCGTTGTGTTGATGTAAACATTGTTGTATAAAAGTTTTAAATTCCTTGTAAAATTGTACGAAGTAAAGTGTAAAGATCCTGTGGAACTTCGAATTTAGACTTATTTGGAATTCGGGGTGTTACAGATTGCTCGATGAATATTTTGATTCAACAAAACCTTCTTCCATAGTGTCTTTTGTAGAAATAAGAACAAATTAATTTATTAAAATTTAATTTTAATTTTTTTAATTACATAATTATTATAAACAAGAGAAACTATATGATGTCTTAAAAATTCTTATCACCATCAACTTTTCATATTTCAGTGTGGTAGTAAAACCAGCCACTGACTTAAGAATTTTTCTGATTTCACAACTTCCTCTTGTGAAAAATAATTGTGAATTTTAAGACACAAACGTAGAAAAATCAAATTTTAAATTTAACAAACTGATCTGTGCTTTTTAAATCTGTCTAATCTACTATTGAAGAAGTTATGTTGAATTTAAATGCCTACCATGTCATCTACATTCAACTATAGCTAAGTTAAACCATGATCAATATTACATATTAAACCATGATTAATAGTAGTAAGAGAATTATTATTTGGCTCAATATTACATATTAAACCTATTAACCTAAGACAGAATATATTTTTTTGGTTAACAAGTAATTTAAGCAGTTAAAATCGGTTTTCGGAACTAATCGGTATAGGAGTGATTAACACGTGAAAGACAAATTAACACATGAAATATCAATTTTAAAGTCACTAATTAAGTAATTATACCTTAAACTCAGAGATAACACATTCATAATATAAATAAATAGTAAACAATCCACACCCATCTTCATATTTATAATTCACGTTTAATGTCACATCCACACCCATCTACATATTCATAATTCACGTTTACAATTTTTCTAGTTTTAAGGTATGCTTACTTAATTAATGACATTAAACTTGATATTTTACGTGTTAACTTGTCTTTCAAAACTTAAGATTCTTTTGATCATATACTTCAGAGAGGATAGATCATTTTTTAATTATTTTCTTATATATATATATATATATATATATATATATATATATATATATACACACACACACATACTAGGTTTGACCGTTGACACGTTATATATATATACATACTAGGTTTGACCGTTGACACGTGCCTACGGCACGTCTTCGGAACGGTGCACCTTGTTTGATTATATAAAATAGTTTTGGAGGTCCAGCAAATTAATTGACGTAGCAAACATAGAGCAAAAAACATATTATATAATTTTTTTGATTCTTTTTTGAATTATTTTTAAAGTTTTTAAAATTTCAATTTTTTTTAGTTTTTTAATTTTTTAATTTTAAAAAAAAATTATTTTTTTAATTTTTTGAATAGAAGAGGGAGGGAGAGAGAGAGAAAAAAATATATAGGAGTTGGTTTGGGTGGGAGATTTGAATTTGAGTTTTGGAGGGAAAATATGTTTTGTAAGATTAGATCTAGGCCTTTGATTTTCTTTGAATAGAAGAGGGAGGGAGAGAAAGAGAGAAAAAAAAAATATAGGAGTTGGTTTGGGTGGGAGATTTGAATTTGAGTTTTGGGGGGAAAATATGTTTTGTAAGATTAGATCTAGGCCTTTGATTTTTGGGGGATTGAAGGAGAGCCACTTGATAGCTTTCTTTGTGTTTTATTATATAGATGTACAAAATTTTCAATTTAATCCCCGATTATTTTCCGATTAACCAATTAATCATTAATCACGTCTAGACCGATTTGTTTCGAAAATCGATTTTAACTGCTTAGCATAGTACTGATATGTTAGATTTGTATGGCTCATGGGTTCTTCATCGTTGCTAAGTATATTTCTCCATATAGTACTGATAAAGCTTTCTTGGCTTAGATAAACATTGTTGAAAATGTTTCTTTATTGTTTGGCATATGTTCCCTTTGATTGTTTCTCTTGTTTTCTGTTACTTGTTTCCTTGCGAAATCCAATATTTGCACTACCGTCTCTGCAGATCTTATTGTCGGTGTGTCTTATAGGAAGAACTATGGCTTTAGCTTTGTCAATTTATTTGACGTCAATCTATCGCTATTGGCTATGAATCAATCCAAAATTTTAACTTTCTCCTTATTATTCGAGTGACTAATATGTATCAAAGAAGTGCCATATCAAAATCCTATAAGTCTGATATATTTTATACATGGAAGGGTTGTTATTGTAGTTTAATATCTACGTTATAGGCTGTAGCGCCCCGTATATCAGGAACTCGACACAACCAGGATCTTTCCTTCTTATGAGTATACAATACAAAAATATCACAGGAATTTAAAAACTTTTATGCACTATTTTTACAATAAATTACAACACGAATTCAATACTGAATTACATCAATACTTACATCAATAATCTCTTGAATGTTCTACGCAGCTCGAGTCCTCGATCCGCAATCCTGCAACTGGCAACTGTGGGCACGTCAGTTAGATATAACTGACACAATGCCGATGAAACCCACGATCGTCAATCTTAGCAAACAATATTTAATGCAAAAAAAAATATGAAGTCAAACCACAAGTGTCAGTGTATGCTATGCCCTAGAGTTTAATGCACAATTCCAAATGCACACAATGTACTTACTCTAATGCAATTAATTTAAAAACGTATGCATCTCATACTACATATTTTTCCAAATGTAACTTCAATGGAAACATGTTCATCCCATACTACATACTTTCTAAAGAATTCGTAGTCACAAGATCACAGAGTTCGATCCTTCGCTATGCATTCTACTCTTGTACTCTTTTCTGCTTCTCACATGAATCTAGTGACTGATAGAGTTACAGTGTTGCGGTCTATTCCGCCTTTACAGACGTCTAGTGGTCTTTCTCCACTCCGTCAAGATCAGTGGTCTTTCTCCACCCCGTCTGCCTCGGCAGACGTCTGGTGGTCTCTTTCCACTCCGTCAGGATCAATGATCTTTCTCCACCCTGTCTGGATCAATGGTGTTTCTCTACCCCGTCAGGATCAATGATCATTCTCCACCCCGTCCGCCTCGGCAGACGTCTGATGGTATTTCTCCACTCCGTTAGGATCAGTGGTCTTTCTCCACTCCGTTAGGATCAGTGGTCTTTCTCCACTCCTATCCTACCAAGTTATCATGAACATATGGCAAATCAGCAGGGATCATACCTGCTCCGGCAAGTTCCGACAGCTGAAAACGTTGACGGAAGCTTAAGGGTCCATTCTCTAAGTTCCGACCGGACCTGCGACCTATGTTCGCGTCCCGTTTTCATCACTAATTCTCAGAATTTACAGTTGAGACGTTGCACGTATCCCGGACAAGATCACGCTGCACACGTCCTAAACGAGACCACGCCATACGTGTCCCAAATGAGAGCACGCCGCACGTGCCCTTTTTGACGGAATGAGTACACACCTGTAACTTGTGCCTGTCCTTACAAACACGAGACATGCGACCTAGAGCTAACATGCCCTATACTCAACACAATTAAGATTTCTGGGTCGCCTCGGCTGACCCAACACTGACCCAACTTGGCCCACATCCGGCTTATATAGCCATGTGCCTACACTCAAGTACATTACCATGGTCAATTTGTAGGCCACAACACTTAGCGACTTCAATTAGGTTGTGTTCTTCCTACTAAGTCATCACACTTCCATACTTCCATCAACTTACACATCCGTCATTTAACAAGATAAGTCATTAATAGTTAAGCTACTAACAAGGATTAATTCACTTCCATTTCACCACATTAACATGAAGTTAATCTACTACTCTCCACCATCATAACATGATCAACTATCCAAATTTCTAACTTGATCAATTTCCACACATTCAAGCATACTCTAACAAGATCAATTTCTCCTTGGTTAATAAAGCATGAACTTTGACATAACTCTGCTTCCATCAAGCTCCTAACAATTACTACGAAGCTACTAACAAGGATTAATAATAGCTTGCTAACTTGAACAAAATTACTAACATGAACAATTAATTGACCAATTAGTTTAGTAACCACTTACTAAGATTAATTTATTACTCTTCAAGCTACTGACTCAACTTAAGCTTCATTCATGATCAATTTATAATTCTTCTAATTACTAACATGAGTCAAGTCTACATTTGAGTTTATTAACATAATCAATGTTCACACTCTAACTTTCTAACTTACTAACATAATCTGTTTTACTCATTAACATAACATTTCTAACATTTTTAATTTGCTAACTTACTCACATAATCACTAGTGTGAATAATGTGAATAACATGAATATTAACATGATCGTTTACTATACAATCTACTACAAGAATTACCATAAGGAACCCAACTTCAGATTAGGGCTTACTAACAATATACTAACATGATCAAGTTTAAATTTTTGCTTACTAACATGAACTACCACCATTAAATTCAAGTCTATTTACACATCTTAGCTTTCTAACATGATCTAATTTTATTAACATACGCAATTAGTGTAACAATTGACTTGTGAACTTCAAGCCAAGCTTAACGCCTCAAGCATAAATAATCTAACTAAACAACCACTACACAAAACATCACAAAATCACAACAAAATCACAACTTTATATTTTATAATCAACAACATCATCTACTATACCAAAGATATGATTTTTTATTCATGATTATTCATCATCAAGCAAAAATATTTTGTCTATTTCTTATACTACCATTCTCAACACAAAGATTCAATTTTATATTCTTATGCATGAAATTCATAAATAAAGAAGAAGAACACCCACTTTCTTATGAGTTGACTCTTCCCTTCAATCCCTAGCTTGTTTTATGGATCCAAATAGAACCTAAAAATAATGTAATATGATATTAGGAATGAATATATGAATGAATAATAGTGAAAATTTGGACTAAAAATGATCCAAAACTTCACCTTGAGCCTCCTAGAATTTTGGCCAAAATCAAGCATAGGCTAGGTGAAGATGAGTAGAAATTTGTTGGAGATCAAGAATTGATGTAGAAAATTTTGGAGCAGGAATGTAGGGTTTCTTTTTTGGCTTTCAAATGTTTCTTTCTTTCTCTTTTTTTTTTTTTTGGGGGGGGGGGGGGGGTGTGAAGAAGAGTTGAATGAATGAATGAACTCTCTTTTGTAAGGTTAAGTGAAAAATGAGTGGAGAGTAAGGTGGAGATGTGGCCAAAATTTGGCCAATGAGTGAGGTGAGGTGAGTGGAGTGTAGGAGCTTAGATTTAATCCATCATGGCTAGGTGAGTGGAGTGTAGGAGCTTCTAGATTTAATCCATCATGGCTAATGCTAACCCTAGTCCAAACCCTCACAACCCTAACCCTTCTAACCTTCTAACCCTAACCTCATGTACAACAATTCATGCATTTAATTGTTGTAGTGTTCAACACAATTAATTATGAGTAAGAAGTAATTTATAAACAATCTACATTATAATTCTCAGTACAATATATATACAATTTATCATATTTAGTAAATAGTATGAATATACAATATATATATATTTCTATATAAAATAAATATCTTTTCATACAAAATAATTATTTATTATTTTGGGGATCTTACATAGGCAGCCTATTGATTAGATGTGGGAATGGATTGGATGTGTTATACGATCTGTTTGTGGATTCACTAAGCTTTCATTGGATCCTACCCGAATGCTCAGGTTTGATTCCGATCAAGTTATTTTTCCCGTTGCTATCCCAAAGTAGAATGTAAGTTAGTAGACATCCAATGCAGATGTTGTAACAAAATTGACTTCAGGGAAATTGCTTCTGCTATCTCTAGCTGTTACAAATTCATTTCTTACCTTCAATCCAAACTTAATATTTCATTATATTTCAAGAAAAAAACTTCACGGAGTTGGATCTCCTCTCATGATCCTCTAGGCTTTCAAGCTTATAAGACTTACTTTTCTTAAAAGAACTCGAATGCCAATTTAGCTTAAAATTGAATAGCTTACTGATGGTCCAGTTTATCAGTATTTATTTAACATATGATTAATCATACACTGACTAGTCCTTTTTCATATATTTATCAATCAATCTACTATTGTGAATCCAATACTCTATTGTTGCAGGATTCTGGATATCTTTGTAAAAGTACTGTTGCCTTCATGCAGGGAATGTAAGATCAGAAAGGTGCAAAAGAAGTAGGAATGTTATTATAGATGTCATGAGGTTTCAGTCCTATCTCCTCTGTTCTCTTTCTTTCTTTGTTCTTTTTTCTCATTATTAAGAAATTTAGGTTGTAGAAATGTAAGAACATACTGCAGTTCAGACCCTCACCTATTAATTTTAGTAATAAAATAATGAGTCGTTTAAACCATCATTTACAACTTCCTACACTATTGATGTCTGACAATGACCATGTATGGAGAGTAGGGAATATTGCAGTTTTATGGATGGTTAAATCAACCTGATCGAACACCCTGATTTTACAGGTATAATATATGTGCTCTATGATCTATTTTTAGTAATTTGCAGCATACAACAATGGGTGAACCATAAATTCAGTGTTCCATTTCCTCTCTAGCTATCCACATATTTGACTTTGTTCTGGATGTTTGAAAAGGCGGGTTCTCCCATCTCTAATACTATATTGTGAGAGTTGGGGTTGTGTAATTTGTAAACTAACTGTAATTTGTAGACAATCAACCATCTAATCTCAACCATTCATTTTAAGTGGGAGTTTTATTAACTATTTATTTACTCAACTATTGTTGGTTACCATAATACCCTCAAAGTTCAAATTTATTTACAATGTAATTATTTACAAAAGTGTCACTCATATAAAATAAAAGTTGGTGCTACTAGGGGTAATTTATAAAGAGTATATGATGAGTAAAGGCTGGTCTCAGGTTCGAGTCCAGATTACATCTTAGTGTTTACTTTAATTTTTTTATTAAGACATGCATTGCACGTGCAGATTACTAGTCTTTATTAGTGCACATTAATAAAAGTTTTCAATCTTGATGTGTGTTTTTTCTTTATCCTTTTTTTTTCTTTCGCGAAGCATGTTTTTTTCTTTTTATATGCATAGCACGATACAACTGCCCATCTTATTTCAATCCACTCGTAGGTCGTAGACCTCCTTCATAAACCGTATCCAGGTTCTATGGTACACTTATTCAGTCGGCAATCACCAATTGAAAATATGAACAAGTATTATGCCCTCTTATTCGTCTTGTATCATTTTATACCAGTGCTTTTGGAATATCACTTCAATTGGAAATGCATCAAGGAATCTAACTAAATATATAAATGCAAAAATAAATTATAGGTTTACATAAACATTAATGCCATTTCGGAATTGATTTTTTCTTAGTAATATACTAATATCCTTAACTCACTGAAGATATTTTGTATCTGATAAAGTGAATACGTCGATTGAGTTTATGCTGTATGTGTCTATTTGCAACTTTGTGGTGCAAGTATCCCACAGAAAAGATAAAGAGGGTGTCCAGTAAAAGCAATTTATTAAGAAAAGAGGAAAGGGAAACTCATATTTATATGAAGAAAATCAATAGAAGAATCATACAAAGAAGAACAGTTCAAAGATGATACAGAAACCTTTCAAAGTTCTGCAAAAGAAACAATATTAACATGTTAAGAAGGAAAGAACTATCTGGCAATTTGAAGATGATGTGAGAATTGACGGTATTGTAATGAAACTGAAGAGGACTGATATGAAACCGCTATACAACTAACTGCAATGAATAAGATTTTGGTATATATTTAGAGTACAGCTGAAGTACATATAAGATTGCATGTGTGAATTCAAGTTGATGTGAGACAAACTTTATTTTACTGATAAGCTATAGTGTATGACTTACCGCAGTCTTATCCAACCATATGTACAAGGGGGTTTAGTCATGATGAAGACCTTACCATTTCAGAAGGCCACACGCAAAATTTGTGTGCATGTTTTTTGTAGCGTATACTGTTGTATATTCATAAAGTGTTTAATATTGTATTATATTTTTGTGTATGCTAATTTATTTATTTGTTTCGGTCAGCATTGTTTACTCCTTAAAACTATTAAGTCGGATATTTCTTTTTTTTTAAATTAGGTTTATGATGGATGGATGGATGATCAAACCAACAGGAAAGATGGATAACAAATTTTGAAGCAGGGGCAATGGGTCATTTATCTAGATTTTTATTCATTTTACTTCTCAGTAGATGGTATTTTCCAAATTTTATATGTTGTACTTAGCAGGATAATTCCATGAATTAAAAAAATTGATTCAGATATATGAGCCTTACATCGACTTATAATTTGTAATGATTTCAGCGACATTCAAAGACGAACAACATCAAGAAAGATTGTAGATATATAAGGTTTAGATCAACTTATAATTTGTAATGATTGCATGACATTCATCAAAGATGAATAACATAGCGAAAGGTTTTTGACCCTGATAGAAAAATTAATTTCGTAAAGCACTGAAGTAAAGGTTTTTGACCCTGATAGAAAAATTAATTTCGTAAAGCACAGAAGTATCGTGAATTGTTTACCGAGTTGTTGAAACAGCATTCTCATGGTATCAGGTTCATTCCTGTAATCAATCAAGTTTCAAATCATTCTACAGCTACATTTACACTTGTATCCACCCTTTTCATTGATGTTCATGTAATCTATCAGGTCATAATTTTATGTTGTCAAAGTATAGTTTATCTTGCTCGTGCTTCTCTGTGTCAACAAATTTACAATTTATGCATTGAGAACGAGTATGGGTTGCAGATTAAATTTCAGGCAAGTTAGCCTTGTCTAAAATTCTCATCAAATCCTTTCTTCTAGCTATTCCCATGTACATGATGAGCTTGTGCTTATCATTCGAGCAGTATGGAAGTTCATGTGGACTTATCATAGAAAGCACTGATACTTGGCATGAAAATTACACGACCTTTGGCTGTAATTGTCAGAGTATGTATGAATGTGTAATTGTCAGGGTATGTATGAAACCATAGGATGTAATTGGCAGATATTGGGCCCGTCTTTGAGGATTTATTTGAGCCCAAGTTTGCTCTCCAAGATACATCGTATGACTCCTATCATGCAATTTTTTCTTCCGGGTATATCGGACGGTGTTGGATTAAGATTACAACATATGATTTCTATATATATTATTGAGGGGTAGTACCTCATCTAAGAGTTTTTTTACTGTAAACATCAGAGTATCTTCTAATAAGGTTTGAGAGATAAATATGTTCATTTGCTAAAAAATAGTTAAATGCATATTATAAATATAGCAAAGTGAGTTTGCTATAGTGGTAAAAATGCTATAATATACCAGACAAAATAAAATATAATCCCAGAAGATCCGTCCCACGATTTTTTAAAAAATTGCAGTTTTTTTAATAAATAAAAAGAAAACTTTAGCGGCAAAAAAAAATTTGGGCAATGGATGATCCGTCCCATTTTTGGGTGGGCAGGTCGCTTTCACCCCTAATTAACCCTTAAATTATCCCACTAATTAATATTAACCCCTAATTGACCACAAAATTAATTATTTAAATATATTTAAGTATAATTTTAATAATGAAAAAAAAATTTGGGGCGGCACTTCAAGTGTCGTCCGAGGAAAAAAATGAAGGAAAAAAAAATTTAGTAGGGATGGAACTTGAAGATCCGTCCGGAAAAAAAAATTAAATTTTTTAATTGGGACTGATCTTCATCAGTCCTCTATAATATGCATATTCTCATCTCCGCTCTCATATATAGCAATCTACTATAGCGAAATCGTCAAAATATGCATAAATAGAAAACGACTGCAGTAGTTCGTTAGCCAAAATATGGATAAAATGAATAAATAGCAAATGACTGCAGATGCTCTAATAATACTTTAGTTATTTCTCCCCCGGATTAGGTTCGCCAAATCGGTACAAATCTTGAGTGTTTTTGTATTTGATGTGGTCTATGTTGCGTGGTTGTTCATTGTGATCGTTTCTCCTCTCTCGCTCTAAACTTCTGCTGTGCTGAAATTCCCCAACACTGATCATAACGAACAATTAAGCAAATATAGACCACACCAATCACAAAATCACACAATTTATTCCAGTTCGGTAAAACTAATCTAGGCAAAAATAGTCGAGATATTATTTAACTAGAGATGACACAAGAGTTGCAATACTCTCATTAAGAATATGTTTTTCAAGCCTCACTTGAAGATACTATCAAACTCTCAAATGAAGTACTACCACCATGGAGGTCAGTACAATTATTTATTGAGATCTACAAAATCCTAGGTTGTAGTCTTAATCATTCATTGTCCAATATTCCCGAAGAGATAGTCATGCAATGCGAGGCATACGATATAACTTGGAGAACAAAATTGGTCTCAAACAATCCCTAAATAATTAACCCATAATGCTCATGTTTGCCACGTGCAGTCGACTGGTTCGAAGTCGAGACCATCTAGAGAGGCAACTTGATAATTGCGGTTGATTGCCCAATGTGGCAGTCGACGGTCATCTTCTAGTCGACGGTCATCTTCTTCTAGCCCAAAGCAACAACCTTTCTTTCCACATTCTTCACTTTGAAACCTCTTCTCGCTTTGCCCCTTTCTTTTCAACTCGAGCCTAGTAGCAAGATATAAATCCTAGGGCCATTGTCTCTTTAGTTCAGTTAGGGAGTTTCAATCAAGGCTGTCCTCCTACCTCCTCAAATGCAACCCCTGATGCGTTGAGAGCTTTGGTGGTTTATGGTTATTGAAGCCTCTTTTGTGCTGACGGTAGTTGAATGAATGTGATTTCCTATCATCTCTACCTCAATCAAATTTGGACGTATTGAAGGTCTACTATTCTTGGATTTGTAACACCTAAATTGATGATCTTTCTATTCTGTAACTTTGGCTGGAGGTCTTTTTTTGGACTCTACATCTCTACTACTATAATGGGAGAAGGCCTTAGCGTAATTTGTCCATATCCTAACCCGTGTAATGTACGTACTGATAGAATTTTTTTTTTACCCTTTTCATTCCCCCAATTTTTCCCACGTAATACTAGTATTATTAAAAGGAAAAGGGGAAAAAAAATTCTTACACTTTCAGACATATGTTTAATAGCATAGACATAACTATTAGATTAGCAAAAAAAGTTAGCATAATTAGTAGGCACTGGTTATTTTCTAAAACCGACCTAATCTCTTCTAAAACTCTATTACAAGCCATTTTAAATCAATATAAAGATCTCACTTCCCTGAGAATTCATTAGATGGTAACTGGAGTCAAAATACAATTTATGATCACTTTTTCAATTAGTTTGTGTGCATAAGTAGTTAATGTAGGGAAAAACTAAGGTTTATTAAGATGTCTAACACACGCTGCGGAAGCAATCTAATCGTGCAATCAATAATGTAATACAAAAAACAAGAAAAGAAAAGAAAAAAAAAAAAAAAAAAAACCAGAATCACTATGAATCAAAACGAATTAGATCAATAATAAAATATTTTAGAATTACTTTTTGTTGATGTGAAGAATTCTTTTTTTGTTGTTTTAGTAATGATATGTCTAAGTATTCGTCCTCCAATGGTGATCCACACCAAACATTTATCGGGATACTGTCGTACTCACTCTCTATTCAACATTTTGATTTACTTATAGGAAGAGAAATGAGAGAATGAGAGTGAGTGAGATTTATTTTCTATCTTCGACTTTTTTTTTTCCTTCTTGTTCAATCGAGAGAAAGGGAGGCCTCCCTACACCTGATCAGGGAGTGAGATTAGGATTTAGAATTAGGTGGTGGGATTACGTGGTTGGTGGTAAGCACTGAATTCTGATTTTTTTGCTGTAATAGGCCACTTTTTAAAAAATATTTGCGATTATAGGTCAGTTTCGAAACTATTAGTGCTCGTGGGCTACTTTATGTCACGTCAGTAGCGGCCGCTATTCTCTTTAGCGATATCTTCATTTTGAAAGTCACTAATAAGAATAACGGCCTATGTTTTAAGATATTTTGAATTTTTTTGTTTGTTGTCGTTATTCCTATTAGCGACTAAAGCACATATGAAGTCGCTAATAAGATTAGCGTCCTTTAATGAATTGTATTCTAACACTTGACAAAATTTAGAAAGCTTTTGCTCTCTGAAAAAATAACAATCAATTTATTTTTGAAACTGAGGTTGCTATTCGGAATAGCGACCTTAGTTGTACAAATGTTGCTATTCGAAATAGAGGCATATATTGTACTAAGGTCGCTATTCCAAGTAGATGGCTTTGTTGTGTGACAATTTTACAAATTTTAAAAAGAACAAGAAAATTAAGTTTCCTACTGAGGTCATTATTGTGAATAATGACCGAAGTATACTAAGGTCGCTATTCATAATAACAACCTCAGTTTTAAATTTCAAAGAGAGCAAAAGATCTTTAGAAATTGCTAGGTGCCTCAGTAATCCTACGACTATAAACATTTTAGATTAATTTACTTAAATTTATGTCTCACTGACATGATCTCGTCATGGCTTAATTCATGGACTTCATTACAATAATAAATAAATGCCCCAAATAAATGAAATGAAATGTCTCAAATAATCTTATCAATCATGAGTAATGTTTACAAGAGAATTGCTTTCATAACTCATGGAATTGAGTGTAGGGTACATTCCTAACAGTGACATCGGTTCCCTCAGAATATATATGCTCCTGTTACTTATATAATAGCGCTGTTATTAGTAGCCAAAATGCAATTCTTTATCCGGGTTCTACATCTCTATATATCTCTACTATTATAATGGGAGAAGGCCTTAGTGGTATTTGTCATTAATTTTTTTTTTTTTTTCATTTTGTCATTTTGAAGCCAAATGACTCACTTTGGTCAATATTTTCGAAAGTGGACCAGCTTGGTAAATATTTTCGGAAGTGGATCGGTTTGGAAATTATTTTTTTTTTATCCTTTTCATTATCCCTTTTTTTTTTAATCCTTTTCAGTCGGTTTTTTTTTGTGGTCTTTCTCCTTCTTCCTCCACGTGCATCGCACGTGCATTTTTTTTTAAATCCTTTTCATTCGGTTTTTTTTTGGGTCTTTTTCTTTCTCCCTCTACGTGCATCGCACGTGCATGATACTAGTACTACTATAATGGGAAAAGGCCTTAGTGTAATTTGTCCTTCTACCAACCCGTGCAACACAAGTACATGAATTTTTACTTTTTAAAAAATATGTATTTATTAAGCCGTGCAACGCACGTGTAAATTACTAGTAAAATAATAATGCTGATTATTTATTGTCACTCTGCCTGCCAAACCCTTCTAATTGATTAATTCGGCTTCTAAAATTAACGACCAAAACTGGTTTCCAACAACTCAGACTTGATCCTTTCTTCCTAGAAATTTGACGGCGCTTTCTAATTGGTGAAAGAAAACTTGCATCTTTCGATAAGCTACTTTTTGGTTTGTTTCCTTTTAAGGTGTACCAATTGAAATGCAAAGATAATATATATAACAAGATCAGATAATATATATTTGCCATTCCATTGCTGGGTAAGGTCCGGGTTTCAAAACATCGTTAGACAGTTTGGCATGCTTATAGATGTCGATAGGCAGACTATCACTCACTCAGCTAGAAAATTTCCGAGGATCAAGGTAGGAGTCGTAAACAAGTCCGATATCCCGTCCAAGATATTAGTCGAATTCGATAACTATATCTACGAAGTGCGTGTCATAGTTGAGGTTCAAAAAAATGTTTCGTTTTCAGTTCATGCTGCTGGAGAGAAGAAATGTTTTTTCAATGGCCCAGATGTTATGCCAGAGGAGGAAGATGAAGCGGAGCCGATAGATGAGAGGGAGATCACACGAACGAATCAGATGGTTAAAGGAGATTTCGAAAGATTGGGCCCACTGGATCTAGAGCGCCAATTCCGCTGTTCGAAGTCAGCCAAGCTCCTGCAATCCCCACTGCACAAGTCCAAGCAACGGCTAGATGCTTCCAAAGCCAACTGGCAAAAGGCAACAGTGGAATTCCCGCAGCTGTCTTCTATCAAATCGACTCTGCAAGGAAAGGATGGTGCTACTGCAGCTGAAGAGACTGCATTCGGCGACTGGACTGATAGATGTGATGGGAAGGTTAAAGTCGATGTGACTAGGCTACCAAAAACAGCTTCGAAGCTTGGAATTCTCAAACAAGGAAATGATGTGGGCTTAAGCAAACAGATGGGCCTGATTAGTGAAGACTGGATGAGATTCTCTAATGAGGAGATAGAGAGATCGGTGAAAGCTGCTTTGAGTGCTTTGATCCCGTCCAAAGAATTGTCACTCCATGGGCCTGGGCCTTTGGGTAAGAAAGCTTTTAATTCCCCTATGGAAGAAAGGCCGATAGGTGTTATTACACCTATTCCATCACAAGTTGCTACTGACTCTAATATTCAGCATGTTCACTTACTCAACGCTCTGCCTATTTCGGAGCCAGACCCGGGGGAGGGGATTATCGGAGCGCTAGACGGAATTCGGGAGGACAATATCATCTCAGTTATACAAACAGAGGGCGACCATAGAGAAGCTAGAGGTAGTGTGGGGAGCTCGTCCACTAAAAAAATCACTGAATATCGGAGGAAGGGAAAAAGGCAGTTGGTCAGCATGGATAGCCACAACAACGAGCAGGAGGGATGGACTCATAGGGGAACCAAACAATCGGAGGATATCGCGCCAGGAAAAGGTACCTCTACATTTAATTGTTCAGTCCTTAATTCGTTATTTGATGATTCGCTCATTTACTTTGCTAGTTTGTATGGTCTAGCCATAGGTTCCTCTAAGGCTGAACAATTATCCAACTTAGCATCATTAGAGAGGACACCAAACTAGTCACTTTATAACCCTAGGATCCTTGGGGGAGGGGGGCACTCTAGAATTAGGTGTTTATATGGTTTTTTTATGGTATACATATTTTGGAACGTTAGAGGGATGCGCCAAAGGTTGAAAAGAAGAGCGATAGGTGTAACTATAGCCAAGAGTCGACCTGACATTTGTGGCTTTCAGGAAACTAGAATAGAAACTCCGATAGAGGAGGATTTTACTTCGATCAGAGGGTTAACAGACTTCCACTGGCGCTTTAAGCCGGCTAGGGGATTCTCTGGAGGCATAGCGATAGGAGCTAGTTCCTCTACATTCGAGATTGTCGACGATTTTATTGGGGCATTTACGGTTTCCATTAGAATTAGACGTCGACGTGATGATTGGTCACAGACAGTTACTAGCGTCTATGGTCCATACGACAGTAGATTACGTCAAGAGTTCTGGACGGAATTAAGATTCATTAGGAACAAATGGGATGGGGCATGGGTCATCGGGGGGATTTTAACATCACTAGATTCCAGAATGAGCATAAAGGGAGGGGCCATGGCAGCTATGATCAAGACTCTTTCAACAAGACGATAGATGATTTAGAGTTACTAGAACTAGAGATGACTGACAGGAAATATACTTGGTCAAATATGCAGCGTAATCCCATTATGGCCAAGTTAGATCTAGTTCTCGTGTCGAACGAATGGGAGGATGTTTTTCCGTTTGCAAAGGTCAAGTCCGTCCTTCGGTACACTTCAGATCATCTGCCTCTGGTGATCGATTGTGGGCTTAAAGAGAGAAAGAAACACTTCAGCTTCAAATTCGAGAAAGCTTGGACAGTTTGCGAGGAGACTAGGCAGGTTATAGCCGAATCGTGGAATGCTGCTACCGTCTAGGGCTCGGCAGTGGGAATTTGGGTAGAGAAGACAACACGGCTGCAAAAGAGATTAAAAGATTGGGCCAGACATAAAACGAGGGATATCCATCTTAGACGGGAGACGCTAGCCTGTAGAATATCACAGTTGGAAAGTGCTCAAGAGGATAGAGACTTACAGAACTCGGAGAAAGATGAACTCTCTAATAAAAGACTCGAGCTACAACACATAGGGAAGATGGAGGAATTATACTGGCAACAGAGAGCGAGAGTTCAGTGGCTTAGAGAGGGAGATGCTAACACAAAATTTTTCCACAAGGTCGCCAATGGCAGAAAAAGACAGAACCATATCACGGGAATCAATGTTAACGGAATCTGGACGGATAACGATGACTTGATCAAGGAGCATCTAGACTCTCACTTTCACGAGCTATTAGGACGAGATACGGTTAGTAGATGTGCTATGGCTCAGGATATGTGGAGCTCCGCCAGAATAGAGGGGAGTGATGGGATCGAATCGAGATTCACCAAAACTGAGGTGTTAGATGCAATTAAGATGCTTGGACAAGACAAGGCCCCTGGTCCAGATGGGCTCCCAATTTTTTTCTTCAGAATTTACTGGAATATCATAAAAGTCGACCTTTTAAATATCTTTCAGGAGCTACACGACGGAGTTGCGAACTTGGATATGTTAAATTACGCCACGATTGTCCTCGTCCCGAAGAAAAGCGAAGTTATCTCACACGAGGACCTCAGACCAATAAGCCTTCTCAACGGATCGTTTAAGATAATAACGAAGGTTCTAGCACAAAGATTAGCCCCAAACCTTCAAGAGGTGATCGCTCAGTCGCAAAGTGGATTCATTAGTGGGAGGGACATCATGGATAGTATAGCGGCGGCACACGAAATTGTTTTCAGAGGTCACAATGATAAAGTCCAGGGGTTCATTCTTAACCTCGATTTCCAGAAAGCATACGACTCAGTTTCCTGGGATAGTGTGGAGGAGGCGCTCGTGCTTAAAGGTTTTGGTCCAAAATGGAGATTATGGATGAATAAGTGCATTCGAGGCGGAAAATCGTCCATTCTGGTGAACGGATGGTTGGGGAAAGAGATCGGATGCAAGAGAGGGTTACGACAAGGGGATCCTCTGTCGTCCCTTCTTTTCACAATTGTGGTCGACGGACTAGCGGAAATGATAAGAAGAGCCATGGAAAATGACACAATCAAAGGCATCAACATTAAGGGAATCACAGAACCTATGTCTATACTACAATATGCAGACGACACAATTCTATTCGGAAGTGCAACTGTTGAGGAAGCGGTTGCCTTTAAGACGATCTTGGCGTGCTTCCAAGGATGCTCAGGGATGAAAGTGAACCTAAACAAGACTAGTATTATCCCAATCTATGATCAGCAGGAGGCATCGATAAGGGATATTAAGGAGATATTAGATTGCAAGATCGGCGAATATCCATTCAAATATTTGGGAACTCTAATTAAGCCGGGAGCCCTTCTGAAGGAGGACTGGAACTTTATTATCGCAAAGATCGAAAAGAAGCTATCTGGATGGCAGAATAGGTTTCTATCACTGGGGGGAAGGATCATTCTACTCAACTCAGTTCTTAGCGTGATTCCGCTATTTATCATGTCTATTTACGAACTGCCTAAGTGGGTCATCAATAGAATAGACAAATTGAGGCGTAGATTCTTATGGAAGGGCACTGGGGAGGGAAACAAAGGTTTACACTTAGTGAACTGGGGAAGAGTCTGCAAGAGAAGAGAATATGGAGGGTTGGGTATCATTAATTTGCATGATATGAACAGAGCTCTGTTAAGTAAGTGGTGGTGGAAGATCAATAACAAGCAAAAAAAATGGTGGAGCTACTCTTTCGAGCTTTACCGTAAAAGAAGAAAGTACAGATTTGGAGGAAGAAGTCCGTCGGCAAAATTGTCCATAATCTGGAAGGGAATAGCAAAGCAGGGTGAAATTTTCTTTTCCAACACCAGATGCAAGGTAGGAAATGGGAAAAACACTAGGTTCTGGAAAGACAAATGGTGTGGTGCAACAACGTTGCAAAACCAATTCCCACAAGCAGCTGAAGCAACTCTGAATCTAGATCTCACAGTTGCAGACATTAGAAGAAACGGTACTCTTAATTTTAAGGTCTCACACAATATTACAATAGAAAGCATAGCCCAATTTGAAGAGTTGAATAAGATGATCACGCAAGAAGGGGGGCAGGCTAATAGTTTACCAGATGAGATATGGTGGGATAGAGACAATTCAAAAGTGTTTTCGGTTTCATCCATGTATAAATGGATCAATGATGGGGGTATGAGATGTCAAGTTCAATCGGTTATTTGGGGGGCCAACATTCCGTACAGGGTTAAAGTTTTCTGTTGGTTAGCCCACAACAACGCTATTCTTTCCAAACTTAACTTGTAGAAGCGAAGCATGCAGATAGAAGCGACATGTGATACGTGTCTAGCTGCACAAGAAGACGTCAACCATATCCTGTTCCTTTGTCCCAAAGCTCGTCTTGGGTGGGAGATAGTATGTAGGGGATTTGGGTGTTCTCACTTTCCTAGCACGACCACCGACATATGGCGGTATATTAGAGAGGCGCACATCAAAGTAGATGATAGAAAGGCGTGGGATATAGCTATAGCCGCTACAATCTGGAACCTGTGGCTAGAAAGAAATGATCTTATTCTCCGCAATAAAGTCTATAGATTTCATAATTCAATGCATAAGATTTTTCTTCTTATCCATGATTGGCAGGAGCGCAGGAGGCAGCGAAGAGGTTCAGGATCAATGAAGGAGACTAGCATGCCGGGAGCACAGGCTAGCTTCAGAGCAATCGGAGGCCTTGAAGCCTAGTAGTAGATAAGCAACGATGGGTCTATCAGCATTTTGGTTGCTCATGTGGAGGGAACTCTTTTGATGTCGAGTTGTATCAGATGTTTGGATGTCTTAGTAGCTTTTGGCTAGCTTTCGTTGTTGTCTTTCTTTATTATTAGATGCTTTAGTTGTTATTTTAACCTTATGTACTGCTCTGTTTCCTTAATTAATCATTAATGAAACGATGGCTTCAACCATCTTTTATATAAAAAAAAAAAAAAAAAAAAACAAGATCAGGTAAATACAAAGCAAAACCCAAATAGGAATTTGGATATTTTCAACTCTCTCTCTTTTCACCAAACTTTTCCAAAACCCCATTTTTTTTATATTAAGTAAAGAAGGTAGATAAAGATAACCTACCTACAGTACCTAGTGCCCATATACTATTGGTCAAGCTAAGTCAGCATCAAATTATACAAAATAGTTGATCCTGCTATAGTATAATCTTAGAGCATCCACACTGGTTTGCTTATTTGTCATTTTTGTCATTTTTTTGGTACTGTAGCGCACACAGTCGTAATGTATTTTATCATTTTTTAGCAATCTGTGTACAGTAGAAAGGGAGAAATAACATTCGAAATAGCAAAATGCATATTAGAGCATCCACAGTCGTTTGCTTATTTGCCATTTTTGCCCTTTTTTTGGTACTGTAGCGCACAGTCGTGATGTATTTTGCCATTTTTTAGCAATCTGTGTACAGTAGAAAGGGAGAAATAGCATTCGAAATAGCAAAATGCATATTATAGCTGACGAAACATCATGTTTCGTCTAGATTATTTAATTATTTTGTTAATTGATCGGACGAAACATGATGTTTCGTCCGAATTAAAAAAATATATAAAAACCAAATAAAATATGTGGGAATAAACATGATGTTTATTCTCATATGTGGGAATAAACATCATGTTTCGTCCCATTCCTTTTATTTATTTATTTATTTTTTTAATTTCCTTTGGGACGAAACATCATGTTTCGTCCCGTATTTTTTATTAATATTTTTTAACTTTCGGCCTGTATAAATTATTTTTTTATTAACAGACGAAACATCAATGATGTTTCATCTGTTACTTTTTAAATAAATTTATGTATTTTTTACCTTTCAACGACTGCAGCATTTCGAAGAAATGCATTGCTAAAATATGCATTTTGCCATTTTTTCCGTTGAACGACTGTGGATGCTCTTATAGCTGACGAAACATCATGTTTCGTCTGGATTATTTAATTATATTGTTAATTGATCGGATGAAACATGATGTTTCGTCCGAATTAAAAAAATATATAAAAACCAAATAAAATATGTGGGAATAAACATGATGTTTATTCTCATATGTGGGAATAAACATCATGTTTCGTCCCATTCCTTTTATTTATTTATTTTTTTTTCAATTTCCTTTGGGACGAAACATCATGTTTCGTCCCGTATATTTTATTAATATTTTTTAACTTTCGGCCTGTATAAATTATTTTTTTTATTAACAGTGATGTTTCGTCTGTTACTTTTTAAATAAATTTATGCATTTTTTACCTTTCAACGACTGCAGCATTTCGAAGAAATGCATTGCTAAAATATGTATTTTGCCATTTTTTCCGTTGAACGACTGTGGATGCTCTTAAAAGAGGTATACTTCTGAGGAGTCACAGTATTCAATGAGAGAGAGTTTAGGCTAAAGTGAGAAAGGAGGGAAAATTTTGCCCTACTGACCCACTTTTTGAAAATATATGGCGCTCTGACCTACTTTCGAAAATATTAATGATCTGACCCAGTTTTGAACACGTCAGCATAAACCGTTATTGAAAATAACGGCATAGGTTATTTACGTGCCGTTATTTTCAATAACAGCGTCTATATTTAAAAAAAGTGTCATGCCGTTATTTGGAGTAACGGCATAGGTTATTTTATTTTTCGACAGCTTGTAGTCTCCATTTAGAGAACAATTGCAAGTGTGAAAACCTTATAACAGATGCCGTTATTTCAAATAACGACATTCTTAATACTGATGCCGTTATTTGAATTATAATTTTTTTTAATAAAAAAGTAACTTATTATTCATCCTCTCTGACTAATAAGTTAATTTAAAAAAATAATAAAATTATAACTGATGCCGTTATTCCAAATAACGGCATCAGTTATAAATTTTTTTTTAAAAAAATTAACTTATTATTCATTCTCTCTGTTTCCAAACAACGGCAAGAGTTCATTTATATATAACTGATGCCGTTATTGCATCAGTTATTTCCAATAACGGCATCATCATTCAAATACCGTTATTGGGGATAACGGCATTATTTATAAGTTTTTTTCACACTTATAATTTTTTAAAGTTAGAAGATTCACACTTGTAAGAGAAATATACTGATGCCGTTATTCCAAATAACGGCATGGAAAAAAAATGTAAAATAGATGCCGTTATTGGAGATAACGGCATGTAAATAACATAGCGTAACATTAGCCGAATTTTTTCCCAAACTGTCCCACTTTTTGAAAGTTTTTCCCAAACTGCCCTACTTTTTTTTAATTTCCTAAACGCCCTACTCGCTTTTTGAAAAAGCGAGTTTGGGATAAATCCTCTCGCCTAGGTTGTAGAATTTCCACATCCTAAGACTCGCTTTTTGAAAAAGCGAGGGGATTTATCTTAGACTCACTTTTTCAAAAAGCGAGTGTCGTTTGGGTCTTAAACCCCCTATCGCAAACAGATCTCACTTACTCTTTTTCCTTCTCCTTTTTGCTCATGAAACCCTAACCCATTATCTTGGCGCTCTGATTGAAGCCCTTAACCAATCAAATTTCGTTGAATTACTCCGAAAAACTTTAATATCTCATCTCCGTTCAATTGGCCAGTTCGTTTTTGGGGGTTGCTTCGATTTTGGGGGTGATTGCCGTTTAGTTGTTCGAATTTGGGGGTGAGGATTTTGATGGAGGTGTAGTGGTTCGCATATTGGCTAAAGATTGTGGTATATTTCTCAAACTCTATATTTTTAATATTATATATATATGTAGAATTATTTTGTTAGAATTTGTTTGATATTAGTGGGGGTACAATATGGACACTGTCGAATTGTGGAAAAATCGGGGTAAAATGTGGGGGTAATTTGGTTGTAAAATTTGGATAGTGTCGGTGGAGGTGTATTAATTTTAAAAAGTGGATAATTGTCGAATTTGTGAGTAAATTTTGGATATAGTTAATAATGGTTGTATGTTCGTATGTGTTCAACCATTTGTTGGTTATATATTTTGGTAATGTTAATAACGATTGCTTTTAGTTGTAGGATACTCTATTTTTTAAAAAATGGCACGGACGATGGAAAATGTGGAGGAAGGATCTAGTAGTAGTCCTCATCGTGGCGATGGACCACGTACATCTTTTGGCCTACCTCCTCGCGGTGGACGTGGTGGTCGTCGTGGTGGTACCATGCATACTAATGTAAGCTTATAATTTTCTATATTCGATTTGTTTCATTATCATACAATTAAATGTTATATTTCTCTGTTGATGTAATTGTTGTTGTTGTTGTACAGGTCCCAAGTAATCCAAATGTGGCAGGTACTTCTTCTCCAGCCCCTTCTTCATCTTACATTCCCCTTGGAGGTCCAGGTCCCCTCGACCCCACACTCCTTACTCTTCAGACGCAGCATCGTTCGAAGGATGTGTGGGAAGGCGATTCGAAGGAATGTACATTCTGTGGGGGTTATCCACTACTTATGCACCCACGGATTCACCAAATCCTAAGGGATTGTGGACTGTATGGTATTGCAATGATGAGCTCCATCAAGTGCAATCGGTCTCTTCTTACAGCACTGCTAGAGAGATGGCGGCCTGAAACACACAGTTTTCACCTGACAGTTGGTGAGATGACAGTGCCGCTGCAGGACGTTTCTGTACTCACCGGCCTTCCAGTTGATGGGCAGGCAGTGACAGGCTCAATGGACTTCGATCCGATATATTTAGTGGAACAGTATCTCGGTGTCGAAGTGGAGGCCGGAGCAGTGAATGGAAAACAAATTCGGTTGAAGTGGTTAAAGGATAGATTCAAGAACCGATTGAATGATGATTCCACTGATGAGGAGGTCCAGTACTACTGCAGGGCCTACATTCTGACACTGTTTGGAGGGGTGTTGTTCCCAAATTCTAGCGGATACTCTGTTCCCTTGATGTACCTCCCACTGATTGCAGATCTGGGACGAGTCAGTCAGTACAGTTGGGGTAGTGCCGCCTTAGCGTCCCTCTACAGGAGTTTGTGCTTGTGCAGTCTTGGCCATATGCAGATGAATGGGCCAATGATATTGCTACAAGTGTGGAGTTGGGAGCATATTCACGTGGGTCGGCCTGTAGTGCGGAAGCAATCACCCCACTGGATCCATCTCCTCGAGGACCAGCACATGTTACCTCTACTTGGTATGTACTGGTCCGGCAATCTTACATGGACTGCCAACCCTAACAGGTACCTGACCTACTTCCGTAATGAGTTGGACAGGTTGGCAGATGATTGCGTAGTGTGGATGCCCTACACGGAGGCACATCTTGCTCGACTACCGCCTATTTCCTTGTACAGGCGTGATCTGTGGCTGACGAAAAGACCATTAATCAATTTCGGCATAGTTGAGTTCTATTATGTGAATAGAGTGCTTCGTTAGTTTGGTCTATATCAGTTGATTCTTGTTGCTGAACCATTTAATGCGGATATGCATTCAATCACTGGAATGGGTCGACAATCAGGACATAATTGGGCCACCAGCTTTTCGACATATGTTGAGAGATGGAATTTCCACAGGTTCGAGGAAATCATTGATAACATTCCTCCATTTGATCGAACCGTGCATGACAATTATATGGGCTGGTACGGGAGGATGACGAGGCGATATATATCTCTGACAGGATAGACTCCTGTAGGTGTAGTTGTCCCGATACGTCGACCGGCAGCCGAACCAGCAGATCTACATTCAATGAACTTGTCTATGTTTCAACCGAAGGCATCAGCTATTCGTACAATTGTAAGTTTTTAAGAACTGTTGTATTCATCAAAGTTATTATAGTATTTTGGTTTACATATACATTCACTGCATTTAATATTTCAACTTATTATGTTTTGTAGATGAGCCAGACTTGGAGTATGGGTAAAAAATGTGCTGCTGTGTTGAGTAGCAACGTCGTCGATGCGGTTAAGGACTTTGCACGCGAGATGTTGACGTTTTGTCGTGCACAAGCTGACGCTGTGGGAGAGGGGGCGACCTTGGATGCTATTCTAAACACTCCCGCTCTTCGAACCAGTGCACATGCTCCACGTATGAAGAAAATCGCCTACAAACCACCACGTCATCCTAGAAATGAGCAAGAAGAAGAGAATGAAGTTCAAGAGGCTGAGATTCAAGTTGAGGGGACAGAACAACAAGAGGAAGATGATCCGATAATTATGTCCGGTGTGACACATGCTACTCCACCACGAGGTAAACGACAACGGAGACCTCCTACATTCTTCATCCCTGATCCGTGAGGCTTCTTTGTATTTTGTTTAACTTGTTTGTATTATTAATTTGTTAATATTATTTGTTTTTTGTATCAATCATGTACTCACAATATAAAATATGGAATATATGAAGTATGAAATGTTGGTATGGGGTGTGTGAGTGTGTGATGTTTTAATTTTTTGGTTTTGTGTGAGTTGGTTTCAGTTGAAATGTGGTGGATTTGTGAGGTTTGGAGAAATTGATGTGTTGGTAAAGTTGAAATTGATGTGTGGTTGAAGTTGAAATTGATGTGTGGTTGAAGAAATTGATGTTTGTTCACTCATTGAAGTTGGGTTGCTGAAGTTTGGAGCTTCTAGTTGAACTGTTTGTTCGCATTCTTGAAGTTTGTAGGGTTTATGTCCCACTTAAACAAATTCTGGTGTTGTTTTGTGTGTACAGACCCAAGACTCGCTTTCTGAAAAAGCGAGTCTAGGTGTAAACATCGCGCTTTTTCAAAAAGCGAGTGTTGTGCTGTTCGTTTTCCAAAGGTGAGGGTTTCTCTGAAAAACATACCACTCAACAGTCGCTTTTCGAAAAAGCGAGGTTATTTTCACTTAACTCGCTTTTTCAGAAAGCGAGTCTTCAGCCTGTATGTTTTTTTACAAGCAGACTGAAGACTCGCTTTCTGAGAAAGCGAGCCTAGTTAATAGTTCCACGCTTTTTCGGAAAGCGACTGTGTATGCTAGGTGAAATCCAGAGAAAGGCTTGATCTCTGGATAACACTGAATTCCATACTCGCTTTTTGAAACACCGAGTTATTTTGTACCAGACTCGCTTTGGTCAGCGTGTGAAAACATATAGACTCAAGACTCGCTTTCTGAGAAAGCGAGCCTAGTTAATAGTTCCACGTTTTTTCGGAAAGCGACTGTGTACGCTAGGTGAAATCCAGAGAAAGGCTTGATCTCTGGATAACACTGAACTCCAGACTCGCTTTTTGAAACACCGAGTTATTTTGTACCAAACTCAGAAAGCGAGTCTTTGGTCAGCGTATGAAAACATACAGACTCGAGACTCGCTTTCTGAGAAATTTTCAAAGATATTTATTAGACTCGCTTTTCGGAAAAGCGAGTGTAGGCTTTGAAAATGAAATATTCATATTTGCTTACAATACTCATCACGCAACAATCACACTCTTACATATGAAATGGATACAACTGATTTTTCCAAATTAAACTTTGTAACCTCATTCTTCATAATTAAACTCATACCACTTAGTACAATTACAAAGTCCAAATTAAAAGTACAATTATAAGCATACAATGGTTAATTGTTTTGAGTTTCACTATTAATGCATCGCCGCTTATTGTGTCCATGCAAACCACATTTTGAACATTTCATCCCCGTGCCCCTGCTAGACCTATCTCTCACATCCATGTCATTACGAATTCTCGTAGATCTAGGTCTGCCTTTCCTTGAAAATCGCAAACTAGTATCAGGTACGAGTCTTGGTCCGTCAATAGTAGGCCAATATGCTGGATCTAGAATAGGATGAAACACGGGAGCCCATGTTTGTGCTAATGACGTGACAAGGTAAAATTTGTCAACAAAAGGCTTGTGATCGATAGCACGATATGTACAAACTGCCAATACATGAGAACATGGAATATGATATAGATGAAATTTCATACATGTGCATGTTTTCGTACCCAAATTCACAGTGTGCAAGTTCCCACCCTTCCTTTCTCCACTTACCATGCGGATACCCGTTCTCACGGAAAAAACTCCAGGTTGATGATGAAACATTGTAACCTCATGTCGGTTTGCTCTCTCACGGCGACTATCGATCAGTTCATGTACTCTTCGGGCAAAAATAGTCCCTTCAGATAAAAGCTTACTGGCTTCCTGTCGATGAGTAGTAAAGTAAGAGTTTAGACGATAGAAGATCATCTCAACAATCGCAGTTACCGGTAAACTACGAACACATTTCAAGACTGAATTGAAGACTTCTGATAGGTTCGTAGTCATTATGCCGTATCTTCGACCTTCATCTGCATAAAGTGTCCATTTCTCAATCGGCTTCTCTTTCAACCAATTAGCCGCCTCGACATTGACGATTTCAAGTTCAGAGAGTTTGGCCATGAATTTTTTTGGTTGGTTTTGACACGCTATAATTTTGGCATTTTTCCGCAATGCCTTGCTACCAAATTTACTATAGAAATTTGTAGCAAAATGATGCATACAATAACGATGATATGCATTAGGTTCATTCCAAGCTCCATTTTGCAAATCCATAGCAGACAATATACCGGCATGACGATCCGAGATAACACACAACTCAGTGCGATCGGTGACATAATACCGAATGCAAGTCATGAACCATGTCCACGTATTTATACTTTCTCCATCAACCAATGCAAATGCAAATGGAAATAAGCAATCATTAGCATCTAGAGAAACAGCAATTAGCAAACAACCCTTGTACTTACTGTACAAGTGAGTTCCATCAACACTAATAACAGGTCTGTAAGACTTAAACCCTTCAATCAAAAGGACCAAATGCCCAAAATTCTCCTTTGAATGTTTCTTCGCTAGGACTAGACTCATATTTATCCCAGTTGACAACGGTTCCTGTATTTGCTGCTTGAATTGCTGTTAGTAGAAAAGGCAACTTCGTGTATGCTTCTTCGAAGGTACCATACAACCTCCCAATTGTCTTTTGTTTTGCTATCCAAGCTTTCTTATATGAAATCTAATAATTATATTGTACTTTCACAATCTCAATAATTGCCTGCGGTGTTAACCCAATATCCTTCTTCACCACACCTACAATCAAATTACAAACAAGATTACAGTCAACTTTACGGTGGTCCTGATTCAACGTGGCATTCTTACAAGTATGATGCCCAACTATCTTCTTCACCACAAAATTTGTCCCGTCTTTTGGAACAATTGCTCGTAATCTCCAAGGGCATCCATCATCACTTACTCCTAGGGGACCTTGCACGATCTCCTCAATTGTACGTTTTCTAGGTGCCATTTTGCATTTAACAGTGTACAGTGACAGTGAATATTTCAATGTGACGAATTCACGATGTTTCTTGATAGAATACAGCTTCACAGCCTGCTGAATCGACTATTTACTTACAAACTCCTGTCCAATGTATAATTCGTCTACATTGGATGAACCAGACGACTCTTGTAGAACTTGGTGTACTCTAGCACCTTGTGTCATCTCCTCGGTAACATGAGCGTTAGCATTGACATAGCTATCAGTAGTTCTCACTTCATTAGAACTGTTATTCGTAGGATTTATATTTGCTACATCATCATATTCGTCTCTATCATCATTTTCTACACTATCATCAACTTCATCGTCTGTTTCTTCCTCTTCTTCATCATCGTTTAATAATTCGTTGTTAATGGTAGCATTTTGAAAAAGTTCAAATACAGTGTCATTTGGAACATAGTCATGAACCGGACTAGGTTGGCGTGGCAACTCAACATCTGTAGAATCCGGGTCTGTGAAGGTGTTTTCTTGTGAGGACAATGGATTTTGTTGTGAAGTTTGAACGGGATTACACCGCATCTGCTGTGTAGGTACTACTCTTACGAAGCTTGAACTAGGAATATCATGTGGTTGAGCATTCGACATTTGAATTTGCTGAATATATAACTCTAATGCAGACCAAGTACAATTGGAATCAAGTGTCCTAGCAATCATTGACTTCATAGCATTATCAGTAGATACGGGCACTGTCATAGAATACTGACCATCTCCTCTACCTACTGAGTATCGAGCCAAAACTTTCACAATCCATTGATCCCTATCCCAATTAGTAACTTCATAAATTTTCTCAACTAATTCTGCCAATGTAATGGTACGAGGTACCCAAACTATTTCAGGATCCAGCACACTATAACAACAACCGATCTTTGAATCACGAATTATTTCACCACCAAAGTATAACCAAATAGGAATTTCCAAATCCATACCTACGTTTATTTATACCAAAATACGAGTTATTATCTACCCATAAACAAAACCTATGAAAATTAACAAAATAATAGGACAATAAACATCATACCTTCATAAGCTTATTTGAAAAGAAATTTGCCGTAGATATTTGGGTAAATTAGTTGAAGTTGCTTTCCTCTTCAAGTATATCAAAATTCCAAAATTTTGATGTTTCGGAAGATGGGTTTAGGGTTTTCAAAGCAATTTTATGGGTTAATCCACAAATTTCGGTGGTACTTTGACGAAAATGAGATGAGAGATGGGTTAGGGTTTCGGGGTAAGAAGAGGAGGAAGATAGAGAATTAAAGAGAATGTGAGATCTGATATCGGGCGTGAGGGCTAAATTCCCAATCGACACTCGCTTTTTCAAAAAGGGAGTTTGGGATAAATCCCCTCACTTTTTGAGAAAGCGAGTGTTTCTCGTCCACACTCGGTTTTTGAAAAAGCGAGTTTGGGATAAATCCCCTCGCTTTTTCAAAAAGCGAGTCTTAGGTTGTAGAATTTCCACATCCTAAGACTCGCTTTTTCAAAAAGCGAGTAGGGCGTTTAGGGAATAAAAAAAAAGTAGGGCAGTTTGAGAAAAACATTCAAAAAGTGGGACAGTTTGGGAAAAAATTCACATAAGCCTCACGTACAACACACAGAATGCATCTACCTCCACTAAACTCACTAGTTCATGAGTGAAATCATACAAAAAGCATATTCCTCTCAATTCTCCTACTAAACCAAAAACACTTGAGGATTATTACTTACTAATTAGGTGTATTAAATCAGATAGTTGACACGAATCCCACCTATACCCAAACTACTCTAGGCTTATGTTACAAGTTGCAAAATTAGGGTGCACAGAGCAAAATGCATAACCCTAACCCTAGTCGTCACCGCCGCCATGTGGACCAGCTTCTTCACCACTAGACTTCTGGCCACATCGTCGTCTTGGGCCCTCTCCATCACCACCAAACCCCGCCATGGCGCCACCTTCTCATCCCTCTTCAACTTATCCTTCCAAGTCCCCACTGCCGGTTGCCGCCGCCTCGTTCTGCCATGCTTCATCCACCATTCCCCCTCCCCCGTGTACACTTTGGTACCGGCAACAACCCTCCACACATCCGTCGAAGAGGGCGAAGAAGCAGCACTTGCAGTACATCTTCTCCACGAGAAAAAAAACGTTTCAGAAAAGAAGGACGCCAAAGACAAGGGGGACTCGATCAATGGAACGAAATGCCGGCCTCTGACGAGAAGAAGAATGAGACATGAGGAGAAGGACTCGCCGACCTCCGGCAGGAGGGATGACGGGGGAGATAAGAAAAGTAGAAAGTCATGGACTAAAATTTTTGTAACTATACTTTTTGTGCACGTTAGTAGCCTATAATTGGCTTTGATTACTAAAGTATTTTTTATTTAAGAATAAACTAGCTTCCACTGCTCCAAAGCAAAAGGTATATATAATAATATTTGTAACATTATATACAATAGTGATAAGATAAGATGAGAAAAATGGAAAACATGTATGAATCCAAAAATCCCAAATACTACTAATTTGGATATTTACCCTTTTCAACCCCCCAAAAAAAACCCAATTGCTTACTTCTTCCCACTCTTCTTCCAAATAAATAAAAAGACGACAAAAAGGGCGTGACTTGAACTGAGGACTAAATAAAAATGATCATATAAAACCATCCTTCTCTCCCGCAGTCAAACCAAAAACCTACCTTCCAAGCAAAAAGACATGGCCTCTTCTTCTTCCTCATCCTCTTCCGCGAAACTCAAAATTGCCGGCGCTTGGTCCGGCGTACTCGAAGTGCAATTGGACACGTGGACGGCGGAGATGCTCCGCGATGAGGTGAAGCGGCGATCGGGCGCTGCTGATGGCTGCACCGTCAACCTAATCTGCAGGGGGAAAGTTCTGAAGAAGGAGTGCGATGGCGGTGGGGCCCACAGTCTCGGTGAGTTGGGACTGGGCAACAACTCCAAAGTGCTGGCCACTATTGTCAGCCCTGGAAAGGGCAAATCCGTTGATCAAGAACTCGCTTCGGAATCCGAACGATCGGAGCGGTTGACCCGGTTGAAGTAAGATTCTCCTGTGATTTTTTTTTATTTTTATTTTTTAATTTGCCTAAATTGGATTGGATTGTTGGGTGTGTTTAGTTACATGGAAACCATTGGGACCTGTGCAAGAGTGAAATTTATGTTTCGAAAAGTTTCGTTGATGCCAAGCAAAGCACTTGCCTTGGCTTCTCACTCATCTTAAGAGTGAAAGGTCACATATTGGACTCTCCTGCAGTGTGGGCGGCTGCAGCGAATGTCAAGAAAAGAAGAAGAAAAGTTTCATTGATACACATTTTGAAAACGCATCAAAGAACAAAGTAGCAGTTTTGAAGTTTAACGGAGGAGGTTTGAACTGATTTATACAATAGTGAAATGGGGTTTTATTGGGGTTTCTTGAAAGGGGAAAAAAAAAAGTGAAACCCAAACTTTCAGCAGGTTTTACGGGTAAAACCTGTTTTATGAAACTTGGGGCGTATGAAGTTTCAAGGTCATGTGTACCGTGTACGCATCGCGATTACAAAAGATAGACATCCTTTCTGATGTTAACAGCCACCTTTTTTTGGTTAAGAATCTTTCATAGTAATGAAACAACATACTGCTTTGTGTATTTGGAGAACTTTATTTCTTCTGGGAATGAGAAGTATATCTTAATACATCGAATTTGAAGACCTGTTTAGGTAGATTGTGTAATGTTTTTAAACTCAGGATCAGGAGCAGGATCAAGTTTTCCCAAATATTTGGATTGGGATTGGGATCGGTATCAGCTAGGTCTGTAGTGTCGGGTTTTTTGGATCGGGCATTCTTTAGAATTAAAATATATATATATATCTAATATGTTTCTATAATTAAACCATTTTGGTCTCCACGATAACCTTGAGATCAAGAAACATCCAGTTTCTAATTACGTTTAGTGTGTTAACTTTGAATAAATATGAAGGTGACTTAATTTAGAATAGAGGGACCCTTTTGGACAACTCGTATGAAATGACTGTACTTAAATGAGAAGATTTTTTCATCTCTAGAAGACATGCACCATCTCTCCTTTCTCATGTTGATTTGGTCTTCATTACGATTGAAATACTACTTTGGCGTCGGACTTTGTTATTAATATTTGTGCATAAGACGAATCGGTTCTTTGGTGTTGAGACCTCAAATCACAACTTGCGTTGAATCCTACTCTTAGATTATGCGTCAGTCTTAATTGCTTGATCATTTCACGCACACGAACACGGACACTCACATTCACACTTTGGTTTAGTAGTCTGGTGCTGCATCAACATGTACTGAAAAAATTTATTCAATCTTGGTCTTCCACTAATCACCATAAGTTGTATCCTGATTCCTATTTACTATTTAACTTAAACCCTGCTAATTAGCTTTTCCAATCTTTCAAGTTTGTTAATTGTTTATTGTATGCCTGATTACTTTATGGAAGAAGGTTTGTCGTCTGAAATTGATTCTGAAACCATGATTGTAATTCATGGATGGGATTTTTTTATTATTTTCATTTGAGACTAAACAATGTAGTCCTACTATAAACACAGATGCTTTAATTTGTCAATTTTGATAGGGCTGCTGCTGTTGCATTAGTTGAAAGGCATTCTTTAGATGGTGCACTTCCATTGGAGGACTTCAACATGGAGCTTGAGGATCAGAGCGGCCAGAAGATAAATCTAGGATCTGAAACTGATCGGAGGTAATTCGTTGTTTACTGATCTCTACTCATTCATAAACCGTCAGTTGTCATTGCAATGCGAGCTCCCAAAAATTGCGCTAAAAAAATGAGCATGCTAACCATTATTGGCAGGGGAATCATGATGGGTCTACTGCTTCATGCAAAGGGTAAAAGCCTAATAAATAAACAGAATTACAAGGATGCGTTGGATGTGCTGTGCATGGCAGAGGTTAGCTGAAAAACTATTACTAAATGATCACCCTTTAAATGGTTGTATTGAATTGAGTAGTTCAAACATATTTTTTCTGTTGCAGGAAGCATTCTCCCTTTGTAATCCCAAGTTAACCGAGGTAGGTTAAAAAAAAAAGAAAAAAGATAACAGATTGTCTTCTACAGCTAATTGAGATTTTGTTTCTTCTAATAATCACATTCAACCAATTGAGCTTAGCTCTTGTGGTTAAACTCTCCACACTTCAGTGCCTTAGTGGAGAGGTCAGGGGTTAGTCCCCAGTAGAAGTCCCTCCTGCAAGAAGTTATTAAGCAAATTGGAGAAAAAATGAAAACTTATCCAGATTTCTCTGTCTGTTGTTTTACCTCCAGATGATTGACAATGTCCCAATGCTTCAGTTAGACATAGTGTGGTGCTACTTCATGCTTCGGGATATCTCTTGCCTATCTGTGGCAGGAATGCGACTGTGTAAGGCTAGGAAAGGGTTTGAACGCTCACATGGTAAAGATTCCAGTAGACTTAGAATCATCCAAGAAGGTCGCCATGCTGAGCTTGCAATGTGAGCTACTTTTTTCTAACCAAGATGCTATTTTCCTTATTCAAAGAACCTTTAATTGTCTTTTCTTTCTATCTTAAGTCATCATCTGTCTTTATGTGTGCAACCAACTGGGTTGAAACTAGATACTTGAGACTGGAGCTTCTTGAAGGAGTGGTGGCTTATCACACTGGAAATCAAGAAGAATCTCGTAAAGCATTGAATTCTGCACAGGCCAAATTTAATCAGGTTTACTTATTTACCACAATATTATCAGTAGTTCATATGAGATTAAGTAGCTGCCTACCTCATTGTTAAGTTCTCTCCTATTTGGTTCAATATATAGTTTGAAGCATGATGTGCAGAGAAGTTTTGAAGTCTGCTGAATGCATAGTGTTCCTTGTGTGATTATTTAAATTTTATTACTTGATTTTCCGCTCATTACTGATTAATATTGAATTTTATATGATTTCCACTCCTTACTGATAAATATTGAATTTTTAAATACAAAATGTTTCTTTTTTCCCTTGACTTTAGCTTCAAGTGCCAGATGAGTCTTTGTCATTGCTGATGAACATGGGATACAAAGAAGAGGCGGCAAAGAGGGCGCTAAGAATGACTGGTCATGATATTCCGAGTGCAGTAGAATTTCTAATTGAAGAACGAGCAAATAAAATCCGCAGAGTTGAGGAGAATAAGCAGAGGCAAAAGGAGATAATGTGATGATCTCATTTATGTGATTCATGAGTTTTCTCTGCCTCTAATTTTCTTCATATTGTTATTGATTAAAATTACTTACAGGGAACAGAAAAAATATGGCATCACTGCAACTGGCAAAGCTGTTCATATCGGAAGGTTGAATGAGATGGTCGCCATTGGGTAAGCTTGCTCAACTATGGCTTCGATTATAATTTAAACATCTGTATTACAATTATGGATATCAAAGTCTAGAGTATTCAAACTGGTGTAAGGACGGAAACCAGCTGAAAAAGTAAGGTTCTGATTGGTATTAGTTGAAAATTGGTGAATATCAGCCTGATACCATTTGATATTCGATGGTGGACAATACCAATATAAATCAAAGAACAAGAAGAAAGAAAAATGTTCTGAAAGAATAAACTGGGATTAATATGTTTATTTACATGCTTTGAAGCATGGATACGAATCCGAGTTGTGTGATTTTACCAAAAAGTAGGGTTTGGGTACGTTAAATATAATGTATTTTAAATTATATCTTTAAATGAAAGTTATTTGTCTTGTTAAAAATGAAAGCATTTAAACAATTTCATAAGTTGATACAAATAAACATTCTTGGAGAGAATTCATGACTGTCTAAATATCAAAATTTTGGGTATACTTGTTTCGTGGAGCAAAACTATAACAACAAAATTTTTCAAGTTACACCAGGGTCTGAGCATTTATATACGAAACATAATTCTGTCCAAAATTTTGAAAAAGTGCACTTAAAAATTTTGTAATCATTGGGTATGCACCTCAGAATACCCAAAGAGTGTTGACGTTTGATATGCTCTTGGCACTGGTAATCGGCCTTTGGAGTGTACCCGTGCTCCTTACATGCATGTGGGATTAACACTTCTACACAGTTGAATTAAAAGTTATAGGCTATTTTCCTTCTTTCTTTTGTGTGTGTGTGTGTTTTTTTTCTAGTCTACAGAGGATTAGATACTTGAAGAATGGTGTTGTTTGAAGATGCCTGGTAAATATCTTTGCGCGACAGTAGAGTTAAAACACCCCCAAAAGATTCAAAACAACTCGTGTATTTGCCTCCATTTCATTCAGTTTTTCTTACAAGAGAGTAAGCAGTTCTGAAGAATAAATTAATGGTTCTCAAAACTAGAACTACGGAAAAATGGATAGCTAGACTATGGGTGTTTTGGTACCTTCTGAAGGTAAAAATATGCATAAAGAAAGCAAATTTACATCTCAGAGATATGCATATGATGCCAAAAAATAATGATGTCCATGAGACTAATAATTTAAATAAAATCTAATGGATCTACAACATAAGTCATAAGGATGAAAACAAGGGAGTTTAGATCTACAATATCATCTACACATCATGTTAGAAGTGTTTTCCAAATTTGATGAAGAGGATGTGATGTGCAGTTCTTTGGCATTTGAAACTCTAGAGATATTTCCAAGAATTTTTCCATGACGCTCTGAATAGTTGACTTCACATTTTGAAATAAGAAGAGAAGAGGGTATGACCGTTATTGTTTGCTTAAGCAGAAGTTTCACAAAATCTGTCCAGTAGAGAGAGATATGGACTTGAGGAGATGAAGGTTTTAGGATCGCATAATTAGGTTTTACAGGTTTTCCAAATCAATTAGGAGTCACATGTCACATTGGCTAGCCCCATCACAATAAGTATTGACTTAATCACCCAGAACAACCCAAACGCTGTCAAACGAGAGACCGAACCTGGTGTTGGCCCACCAGTAAGTCGATGGACTCAAGGTTCAGTCAACTGATACTTTCAGTCAGTCAATTGACACCAGGTTCATTTAGTCAACTGTTGATCAGCATGTGATTTAGTCTCCATTTGACTTGTAACTCACCACATTGGTCTATCAATCAATCGTAGGTATACTGTATGTGTATTTCTAGACTTTGGAACGAGTCCAATTGATTGCAGTTTGGTACTAACCAATCACTCATTCCCATCAATATATCTAAATTGTGGAATTGGCTAAATTTTTTTTAAAAAAACCTCGAACTATACCCTTTCTGCATAAACCCATCTTGAACTTTTTTTTGCACACACCCCCCCCCCCCCCCCCCCCCCCCCAAAGTATGTTTTCAAAAAACCCCTCTAATGTTGTATCAAAAAAACCACATCTAACTTTTCTGCTTGTATTAGATAACCTCATTCAGATTTGCAAGTTTGTTATCTTTCTCGTTATTATCAAAAAACCTCACTCAACTCTCATGTTCTGTAAAAAACTTAGCAGAAAGCTCACGACGTTGGGAATGAGTTTTTTAAAAACATGCTTTAGGGTGGTTTTTTGTGCAAAAAAAAGTTCAAGATGGTAGTTCGTGGTTTTTTTAAAATAAGAATTTAACCTTGTGGAATTAGTTTAAAATTTGTGTGTTGCACTATGACTCCAACCTCTTGGACATGTACTAAGCTACATCATAGACACCACATCTGTCTCATAGGCTATAAGGAGTTACTTGGGGGGTCTACCAAAATTCCTAATAAGTTAACAATGAGATACAGTCCAACTTGCATAAGCATACATGCTTGCATCCAGTGTTAACCGTGACAAGCATTACCATGGCACCATGGTTGAACTCCCATGAGTAGCACACTAAGTTAGAGAGGCTGCCTTTGTCATTACCATTACCATGCTATTATCCTGACACAAACATCCATCTATAGCTGACTAGGTCAATCGATTGTCTCCCAAATGTTGTGTTATTCTCCCGAATCCTATGACTGTCTTGGTTTATGTGCCAGTGGTCATCTTATTTATATTTGTCCAAATCACTTCTAACAGAAAAAAAATGACCTAAATAAATTCTGTTGCTATAAATCTGATCTCATGTAATATTCATTCTCCGCCTAGAGGAGTGTGTACGATCCTTACATAAACGACATCTTAAGTTCCAGCAATTAATTGTCAAACACACCGAATATATTGACGAATGGATCAATTCATTTATCGGCGTACCAAAAGAATTAATTGTGATGACTTCAGTTCATAGGACTTCAGAATCTTTCACAGCTAATAATGATCGAATGATCGTCCATGTTACTTCTAGATGGTTAATTTTGAACATAGCATCACAAGATCCTTATTTTCTGTTTGCATTATACTAGCACATACCAATGTGTTGAGCTGGAGGATAGCTTTACTAACCAAGATAGGTCGCTAAGACAAACACACTAGATTCTGGATTGTACTGGATTGTATGTCACTAGCAGCAATCTGTGAACACATGAAACATGTTGATCCAAGAGAACTTATAACCCATGTCTATTGTTCATGGTACTCATCACACACGAGTCACATAGATTGACATTACAACACATGCACATATGTACATATATGTACTCAATAAGATCTGAATATGTAATTATTTCTACTAAAACGTAAGTAAACGACTAACGGGAATCATTGTCCGTATAGATTGGTAAAAAGAGCTCGTAAATTTAGCACCTTTACTTGCTCATTATTACCAATACAAATAATAAATTGAAGTTGTCACTAGCTTTAGTTTTAGGTCGGGTTTGGGTTGTGTAGATATGGTTTGGAAAGTAATATTAAAATTGTGCATCCCTAATTTGGCTTACCCAGTAACTTCTCTTAAAGTTATTTTTTATTCTTAATCTTCAAGCCGCAATTTAAACTAGGATTTCCCAAACAATGGAATAACAAAATCTTTTTCTTGTTGGCTGATGTTGTGAATTCTGTTTGAAGGTTTGAAAGGAGACTTGCAGCAGAAGCTCTTCGCTTGAGTGAAAATGATACCCAGCTAGCCTTAGATCTCTTGACAGATCCTGACAAAAACTGTAAACTCCAGGTAAGTTTGGTGTAATGAATTACATAGTTACAAGTTGTTTATCCTTTTTTGACATTTTTTTGCTCCCAGCATAAAATTGACTTGAAGAAACAACATTCTGCTGCTGCCGCTGCTGCTGATTCTGTTGCCCCTGCGGCTGCTGCCGCTGTTTCCTCTGAGGCTGCTGCTGCTGCTGTTGCTGCTGAGGATAACGAAAATGTTATAGTACAAGAAGGCTCCTCATCAGGAGCTGCTGCTGCTGCTGCTGCTGAGAGTACACGGAGAGATGTAGAGATGGAGGGTGAGCTTGCAAATGAATTGACAGGGGATTCAATAGCAGACTACGATATTGAAGCTACTAAGGAAGGCGAAGCTATAGTAGAGTACTTGTCCTTGCTAGATTCTCTTCATAAACATTAAGTCAACTTGAGTAAAAACTTTGTCCGAGACGCCGTAGTATTTTAGGTGCCATATAAGTTCAGATAGGCATTTGTAAATATTTGGAGCGCATATATATTTTAAAAGTTTTACGAAAGATTATCTTTAAAAAATATTGAAATTTCTGTTTTTCTAATACAATACGACGACATTTCATTATTCTCTGGTTGGTTCTCTCATTTATTTCTTTTCATTTTTATTAGCTTGTATCAATGTAAATGATTTATTATTTTCTTGTTATCTTCTTTGCTGCAACTTTATGACGTCGATTCTGACCGATGTCATCGCATGTTTGAAGTTAGAACCAGAAGGAAATCTATGAATTTATTTTTTTCAAGTAGCTAGCTGTCTGAAGCTCAGATAGTATTTTCTGAAAGAGGATGACTACACATACATGAGTTTTTACCCCAAACATACATTATAAATGCATTGGGCCCCACTTCTCACTAAAAGACAATGTTCATTGTCTTTTAGTGAGAAGTGGGGCCCAATGCATTTATAATGTATGTTTGAGGTAAAAACTCATGTATGTCTAGCATTTTGCTTTCTGAAACTTCTTTGCTTCAAACAAATTCAATTTATAGTTGTGAACTTGTATTCTACAGATGACTGCAACCTTGTTACGGCTGGTCGTGACACAAGCTTAGACTTGCTTTGGTATAGGATAGGATCTCCCTCATTGACATTTACATGATCAGCTTTCGCATCTTCATAATAACTGTTACGAGATTTACGATATTATCTTATAGCTGTCTCGTTTGCTTGGCGATGAGTGATGACCTTGGAGTAGAGAAATTGGCAACACTCAGCTTGCACGGATCCAATTTTCCTGTGTACAATTTTTTTGCCCCCCCAAAAATAACCCAGGGCCGGCCGCCTCGGACTCCCAAATTTTGCGCATATTTATTAGGCTCCCCCAAATATATTTTTTTTATAAATCACACGATACTAAACCATACCAAACAAAACCAACCCCAAATTGCACAATCTAACATAACACATTTCATCATTTCCTCTTGCAACTGGAAAGGGAGGGAACGTAAAGAAGGGAGGAGACGACTCTTAATTTTGTGAGGGATTATTGTGAGACAGCATTGTTAAACATACTAACGGAAAACAGTGATTGTATGTATGTGACCGGATTAAGCTCTTTTACGATAGTTTCTAATTTGCTCCTTATTTAACATAACTAGTGATACACTAACCGGGCAGTGGGATTGATTTTCTGGAGGCATCGCGGTTGGAGCGAATTCTAGACTATTCGAGATTGTAGATAACTTCATGGGAGCTTTTTCGGTCTCGATTAGAATCAGAAGAAGACGTGACGACTGGTTGCAGTCTGTTACCAGTGTGTATGGACCTTATGACCCTAGAATGCGCAAAGAGCTATGGAAGGAATTAAGAGACATCAAGGACAAATGGGACGGTCCTTGGATAGTAGGAGGAGATTTCAACGTCACAAGATCCCAAGAAGAACATCAAGGGAGGGGTCACAGTACTAACGATCAGGACTCGTTCAACGCAACAATTGACGAGTTAGAGCCACTGGAATTAGAAATGAAAGATAGAAAATTCACCTGGTCAAACATGCAACGAGATCTGATCATGGCTAAGTTAGACTAGTTACTAGTTTCCAATGACTGGGAGGAGGAATTTCCATTGGCAAAGGTCAATTCCGCCACTCATTTCACGTCAGATCATCTTCCGCTCGTTATAAATTGCAAGCAGGGTGGGAGAATAAAGCCTGTCTTCTTTAGATTTGAGAAAACATGGACCGTATGTGAAGAGACTAGACCAGTGATTGCCGATTCCTGGGCCACAAATACCAGCGAGGTATCAGCGGTGGGAATCTGGGTGGAGAAGACGAGGCGCCTTCGTAGGATATTAAAAGGGTGGTCGAGACATAAAATGTCCGAGATCAACATCAGAAGAGAGACGATAGGCAACGGAATCTTGGCCCTGGAGACCATGCAAGAAAGCAGAGATCTGCTGGAGCTAGAAAAAGGCGAATTAGGGAGCTTAAGAATAGAGGTCCAGCAGATAGGGAACATAGAAGAAATTTACTGGAGACAGAGATCAAGGGTGCAATGGCTCAAGGAAGAGGACGCAAACACAAAATATTTCCATAAGGTGGCAAGAGGAAGAAGAAGACAAAACCATATTATTGGATTATCAGTAGACGGTTCTTGGACGGAGAACGAAGGGCGGATCAAAGATCACTTAGACAAGGAATTTCACGACTTACTTGGACGCGAATCTGCAGGGAGATGCAAATGCCTGTCGGACATGTGGAGTACTTCCAGATTGGATGGAAGCGAAGGTATCGAAACGAGATTCACAGAAGTAGAAGTGTTTGAAGCGATCAAGAATCTTGGTCAGGACAAGGCCCCAGGGCCAGACGGTCTACCTATTTTTTTCTATAAGACGTATTGGCATATCATCAAGGAGGATCTAATGAACATCTTCCATGAGTTTTATGACAGGACCGCAAAGCTGGAAAGGATAAACTATGCCTCAATTATTCTTGTCCCCAAGAAAAGCCAGGTAAACGCTGTCGAAGACCTTAGACCAATAAGTTTGCTCAATGGGTCGTTCAAAATTATTTCCAAAGTCTTGGCCCAAAGATCGACACCGCATATGAATGAAGTGGTTGCCCCATCCTAAAGTGGATTCATTTGCGGTAGAGACATTATGGACAGCATAGCATCAGCCCACGAATTGGTTTTCAGGGGGAGCAGAGCTAAAGCGGATGGATTTCTTCTCAAATTAAACTTCCAGAAAGCCTATGATTCCGTGCATTGGGAATGTGTAGATGAAGTGATGGATCTCAAAGGATTCGGGCCGAAATGGAGGATGTGGATCAAAAAGTGTGTACAGGGCAGAAAATCTTCCATTCAAGTGAACGGCTGGCAAGGTAGAGAGATCATTTGTAAACGACTAAGACAAGGAGACCCCCTATCGTCTCTTCTTTTTGCACTAGTGGCGGACGGTCTGGTGGAAATGATTAGGAGGGCTCAGGAAAAAGACATTATCAAAGGGGTGGAGATAACAGGAATCGCGCAGCCAATGGCAATCTTACAATACGCAGACGACACACTGCTTTTTGGAAAGGCTAAAGTGGAAGAAGTAGTGGCAATAAAGGCAGCTTTTATTTGTTTCCAAGGGTGGTCAGGGTTGAAAGTGAATCTTAACAAAACAAGCACCATCCCAATCAGCTATCGGCTTTCAACCCCTGTCAGCGACATATTGGATATTTTACAATGCGGGAAGAGCGACTTTCCATTAATCTACCTTGGGACCCCAATTAGACCAGGTAAGCTGCTTAAGGAGGACTGGTCCTTTCTGTTTGAAAAAATTTCAAAGAAACTGGCAGGATGGAAGAGCCGATTCCTCTCTTTAGGCAGAAGGATTATCCTGTTAAATTCGGTCCTCAGCGTGATTCCAATGTACCTAATGTCTATGTACGAACTGCCAAAGTGGGTTATCCAAAAGATCGACAAGCTTAGAAGAAGATTCTTATGGAAAGGAACGGGTGAGGGGAACTGCCAAAGGGGGTTCACTTGGTAAAGTGGGGTAGGGTCAGTAAGAAGAAGGAATTTGGGGGATTGGGCATTACGAACCTCCACGATATGAATAGAGCACTCCTAAGCAAGTGGTGGTGGAAAATGGTTAACAATCATAAGAGCTGGTGGTCTTTCTCTTTCGACCGCTTCCGCAGGAGAAGAAAATATAGGTTTGGTGGCAGAAGTGCGTCTGCAAGGGTGTCGTTGCTCTGGAAAGGAATCACGAAGCAAGGAGAGACTTTCTTTGCTAATACCACAAGTAAAGTGGGGAACGGAAAAAGTACCAGATTTTGGAAGGACAAGTGGTGCGGGACCACGCCACTACGGTACAGATTCCCAACAGCGGCAGCAACGCCCAATTTAGAGTCGTCGGTAGCAGACATACGGAAGAATGGTAAACTAACATTTACTGTCACGGAAGGTCTTGCCCAGGAGGGTATCGACGAGTTCGAAGATTTGAACAGACTCATTCAAGCAGAAGGGGTACAGGAGAGCAACGCAGAAGACCAAAGATGGTGGGACAGAGAAGATTCAAAAGTCTTTTCGGTGGCGTCAATGTATAAATGGTTAAATGACGGAGGAATCAAAGGTAAAGAAGAATGCATCATCTGGGAGGCACAAGTGCCGATGAAGGTGAAAGTCTTCTGCTAGCTAGCTCATAACGATGCGATTCTTTTGAAAGCTAACCTAAGAAAGAGAAACATGTTATCTGACGCAACATGTGGGCTATGTTCCAACGATATTGAGGATACCAATCACATTCTTTTTCTTTGTTCTAAAGCTAGATTAACCTGGGAGGTAGTTTGTAGGGGATTCAGGTGCTCAAATTTACCGGTTTCAACCGCTGACATTTGGGGTGTACTAAGAGACGATCATATCAGGATAGAAGATAGAAGGGCATGGGATTTAGTTACCGCCGCATCCTTATGGAACCTATGGCTAGACCAAAATGCTTTTATCTTTCGCAATAAATCATACTCTTTTACAACTTCAGTGCATAACATTTTCCTACTAATCCATGAATGGGCAGGTGCCGTGGAGACCAGGAAGAGGATGAAGATAACTGAAGAGGAATAACAAAGCAAAGCAGAGAAGTTGAGTTGTATCACTGTGAATTTTGGGGATTGTATGTCGTTTTCTACTATCGGTGGATAGTTAGGGTAGAGAGGTTGTACTATTTGTATTTGTATATTGCGTCATAGACTGCTGTTGTTTACTTCTTGAACTCGGCTAGTTCCGGGTACTTTTGATGTTTCGTGAAGCTTGTTGCTCACGAATATTTTGTTTAGCTGTACTACTTTGTTTCGTTATTACTCATTAATGGAACGATGACGACCATCTTTTATCAAAAAAAAAAAAACTAGCGATACACTATTTTAGCAATTAGTAATATGTAATAATCGTAATTAGGATGTATGATTAGTAGTGATAGATAAAAGTATTTATTTATATTATAAGGGTGAACATATTATAAGAAATGAGAGGTGGGATTTGTAATTAATAAACACGTTCATGTTGTGTCGAGATTTTCGAGGAAGCAAGTAGAATTATTTATTACTAGTATTATACACGTGCATTGCCCGTGGGAAAAATGGGAAGAGGGAATGAAAAGAACAAAAAAAATCTAGTATTATACACGTGCGTTGCACGTGGGAAAAATGGGGAGGGGAATGAAAAGGACAAAAAAAAAATCTACCAGTTGTATGTGATGACAAAATGACACAATGACAAATGACACTAAGGCCTTCTCCCATTATAATATTAGAGATTATTATTTATTTTTTTCATTTTTAAAGGAACACTTTAGCTGCTGAACATCTATATCTATAATAATAACTATTATAATGGGAGAGATGGGGTTCTCAAACAAATAAACAATTTTTTATTCTTTTGTGTATGTGTGTCAACACGTGTTGGCAGTTTTTTTTTGTCCTTTTCATTCTCCCTCCCCATTTTTTCCACGTGCAACGCACGTGTATAATACATAGATTTTTTTTGTCCTTTTCATTCCCCTCCCCATTTTCTCCACGTGCACCGCACGTGTATAATACATATTTTTACAAAATACATCGCACGTGGTTTTTTTTCCTTTTCATTCCCCCTCCCCATTTTCCCCACGTGCACCGCACGTGTATAATACATATTTTTAAAAAATACATCGCACGTGCATCGCACGTGCATTATACTAGTCTATATAACTATTATAATGGGAGAGATGGGGTTCAAACAAATAAACAATTTTTTATTCTTTTGTGTATGTGTGTCAACACGTGCAGCACACGTGTTGGTAGTTTTTTTTGTCCTTTTCATTCTCCCTCCCCATTTTTTCCACGTGCAACGCACGTGTATAATACATAGATTTTTTTTCCTTTTCATTCCTCTCCCCATTTTCTCCACGTGCACCGCACGTGTATAATACATATTTTTAAAAAATACATCGCACGTGTTTTTTTTCCCTTTTCATTCCCCCTTCCCATTTTTCCCACGTGCACCGCACGTGTATAATACATATTTTTAAAAAATACATCGCACGTGCATTATACTAGTGTGATTAATAAGGAAATAATAGTGTTTGCTTTGTGTGAAATTTATTGGTCCATCGTCGCAATGTATTAGAAAATAAATATCTCTTAATTGAATATATTAATTGATTTATTAATAGTGTACTTACAAAAATGTCATTTTATTTGATTATTAAGCATCTGTAGTCGTTTCCTAAATGTGCATAATATGCATATTTGGCCAAAAACAGCGCTGCAGTCGTTGGCCAAATATGCATAATTCGCTACAGGAGATTGCCATAAATGAGAGAGAAAATGAGAAATATGCATATATGAGAGACGGCACTTGAAGTGCCGTCGCACCAAAACAAATTATTTTTTTAATTGTCGAACGGCACTTCAAGTGTCGTAGCACAAAAAAAATATTTTTTTAATGGTCGGACGGCACTTGAAGTGTCGTTCCACCAAAAAATTTAATTTTTTAATAAAAAAAAAACCAAAAAAACCTACCTCTCCCTCGGACGGCACTAGAAGTGCCTTCCCACCCTGTAGGGGGTTATTTGCAATTTTTTGTATTTTTTGTAATTTTTTGTAATTTTTTTGTAATTTTTTTTAATTTTTTCGTAATTTCTGAAATATTTTTGTGATTTTTTATTTGCACTTCGAGGATGATTTTTTCCCTCGGATGGCACTTGAAGTGTTGTCGTACGTTTTATAAAAAATAGGATTTAACGACTGCAGCGAAACATAATTTTGCTATATTCATTTATTTATTTATGCATATTTTGACCCTCAACAACTGTGACGACTGTGGATGCTCTGTTTAATTTTTTAAAATTAAGCTGTTAAGGATAGAAATGGAAGTTTGATTGAAAAATTATGGGTATATTCATCTTAGACCCCTGATCAAAGATTTTTTTTTTTTTTGATAAGAAGATGACCTCTGTCATCGTTTCATTAACGAGCATTAAAGAAACAAAGTAGTACAACTTACATAATACCCAAAAGGTCCCTAAATCCTAATCGCTTACACTGGCTAGAGTCCTACTAGTCTCAGTGAAACATCAAAATACATCCAAACATACACTACTAAAACATCGAAAGCAAAAGTACATCCATTACAATCGGATAATTACTCCACCCATGTCCCTGCACCCCCGCTGATCCTATCTCAGTGCTCATCCTCTGTCAACCTGATCTTCTTCGCCTGCCCTGCCCTACCTGCCCAGTCATGAATAAGGAGGAAGATGTTATGTACAGAAGAAATCAGAGTTTGATAATTGTTTCTAAAGCATGCGTCGTTACGGTCTAGCCATAATCTCCATATAGTAGCAGCTACTGCTAAATCCCATGCCCTTTTATCCTGTGATCTAATATTGTCGTCCCTCCAGGTACCCCATAACTCCGAGGTGGAGTTAGGGAAACGCGTGCACCCGAACCCTCTACAGATAACCTCCCAAGTATGTGCAGCCTTAGTACACGTGAAAAATAAGTGAGTGGTATCCTCATCAGCGTGACGGCAAAGCGCGCATCTAACGTCTATCTGCATATCCCTTCTCCTGAGATTAACTTTTGTAAGAATCGCATCGTTGTGCACTAACCAGCTGAACACTTTGACTTTAAGCGGAGCGAGACTTGCCCAAATCATGCTCTCTACCCCGCTCCTTATCCCCCCGTCATTTAACCACGAGTACATAGACGCTACTGAGAAAGTCGCTGAGTTATGGAGGATCCAACTCCTCTCGTCCGGTTCGTTGATCGTGACGCCCCCCTCTGACTGAATTAGTCTGTTAAGTTCTTCGAATTGGTTCGTGCTCTCTTGTGTCGTACCTTCCTTCACCGTGAACTTGAGATTGCTATTTCTCCAAACGTCTACTACCAGGGTGTCCGGATCTACTACGGCCTCCGCTGCTTGGGGGAATAAATTCCTAAGAGATCTGTTTCCGCACCATTTGTCGTGCCAAAATCTGGTGTCTTTGCCATCACCTACTTTGCATGTCGTGTTTGTAGCGAAGATCTCTCCTTGTTTGGCGATACCCTTCCAAAGAAAGGACACCTTACGGCCCTTACTTGTTCCCCCAAACCGATATTTTTTCCTCCTTCGATATAGGTCAAAGGATAATGACCACCACCCTTGCTTTCTGATGTAGATCTTCCACCACCATTTGCAGAGCAAAGCTCTATTCATATCATGTAGATTTAGTATGCCCAATCCTCCAAACTCTCTTTTCTTACAAACCCTGCCCCATTTGACGAGATGAAAACCCTTATTTCCTTCGCCGGACCCCGTCCATAAGAAGCGTCTCCGCATCTTATCTAACCTATGAATGACCCACTTAGGGATTTCATAAACTGACATGATGGATAACGGAATGGCGCTGATAACCGAGTTAAGCAGGGTAATCCTTCCGCCAAGCGATAGGAACTTACTCTTCCACCCTTCCAATTTCTTCGCGACCTTTTCTATCAGCGGCATCCAGTCCTCTCTAAGCGGGGGACCCGGTCTAATCGGGGTCCCTAGGTATTTTAAAGGGAAATCCGCAGTTGCACAACCCATAATTTGTGAAATTTCTGGGGTCGAAATGGAAAGCTGACCGCTAATTGGAATAACGCAGCTCTTCTGTAGGTTGATCTTCAACCCCGACCACCCTTGGAAGCAAGCTAGGGCCACTTTCATCGCTACGATTTCCTCTACTTTAGCCTTACCAAATAGCAAGGTATCATCGGCGTATTGCAATATGGTCATGGCTTGTCTTATACCTTTTATCTCTATTCCTTTTGATTATTCAAACTACACTTTTAACCCTGATCAAAGATTATCTTTCTTTTAACCCTTTTGATTATTCAAACTACACTTTTAACTTATAGGTTTTTAAAGTTTAAAAGAAAATAAAGTTACATTTAGAGCGACAAATTACCATTTCTCTATATCTAATGTCCGCACTAATTTTCAGGGTTGCCCAAAATTTATCCCTTAATAAGTTGAACATAGATTAATAAAATATCTCAAAAGTTAATTATCACTTGAAAAGTTAATAAGGATCTTTGCTGTACACGGCCTTCATATATAGATTTCCATTTTTTTAATATTACTGAAAGAAAGAAAAAAATAATCATAAAAGTTATGTCTGTTTTTTGTTTTTTTGTTTTTTTATTATTATAAAAAGATGACATCTGTCATCGTTTCATTAATAATAATTAACGAAATCAAGTAGTACAAACTTATCTCCAAGACAGGGCCCTAACGTTTCCTTAATACATCGTCCGACTTACAGTAAAAGTCGGAATCAAGTAACTGTTGTGCGGAATACGAATCAAACAACCAATCAAAGAGAGAAACAGCGAGAGAAAACACAGAAAAACAAACAAACACAAGGACACACAGATTTAATGTGGTTCGGCAAACAAGTGCCTACATCCACGGGGCGGTTGGGGTTTCTTCTTCAAATAATCACCAATGGGCGAAAACAAACCCTTACAAGAGATGACGGCTGCAAAACCGAATAGAGATCTGTAATTTTCGTCACACATCACAAAACCCTAACGGGTGTATTTATAGGGAAACTACTGGGCCTTTTCGAAATGGGCCTATTCTGGTGTACGGACCCGCCGACAGTCGACTGGCTTACTTACCAGTCGACTGGTCATTCTTTCTGGACAGTCGACTGATTCCCACATTCAGTCGACTCCTGCTGCTGTATCCTTAGCCTTTGAAACTCCTCTCTGGACAGTCAACTGAGACCCATCTCCAGTCGACTGATGTACTGGAACTTTCACTCGCTGCAGATACTACGGATATAAACAAACTAAACCAGAATCGAGCCATTATCCTACAATCTCCACCTTGGCGAGATCTTCCAAGTAGCCCAAGCAATCTCCAAAAATACTCCAAAACAAATGCTCATCACCAAATGTAACAACAAACCAAACTCCACCTTAGTATGATATCACATACTAGGCAAACAAATAGCGAAGCACCATTCCAACCGCCCATGCCAAATTATCAAACATGCAAAATATTAGCCAGGTTCATGCAATGCTTGAACTTGGCTGCCCCAACAACTTTGGTCAACATATCAGCAGGATTATCAGCTGTTCCAATCTTCACCAAATGAATATCACCATCCTTTATCAAATCACGCACAAAATGATAACGGACATCAATATGTTTGGTCCTTGAATGATGAACTTGGTTCTTCGCTAAATGAATAGCACTCTGACTGTCACAGTGTACCTCCACCTTCTCCCGATGAATTCCCAAGCTCTTCAAAAGTCCATGAATCCAAATAGCTTCCTTCATGGCCTCAGCAACTGCCATGTATTCAGCCTCAGTAGTAGACAACGCTACAGTGGACTGCAAATTGGACCTCCAACTTATAGGTGCTCTAGCCATAGTAAACAAATAGCCTGTAGTAGACCGCCTCTTATCTAGATCACCTGCATAGTCCGAATCAACATAACCCACCAATAACCTGCTAATATTGTCATCCCTTTCAAACTTCAAACCCACATCTGTGGTGCCACTTATGTACCTCAAAATCCATTTAGCTGCTTGCCAATGCTCTCTGCCTGGATCATGCATATATCGACTAACCATACTCACCGCCTGAGAGATGTCTGGTCGAGTACAAACCATGGCATACATCAAACTGCCAACCACACTAGTGTAAGGTACACTAGCCATATACTGTCTCTCTTCATCTGTACTTGGAGACTGAGAAGCACTAATTCTGAAATGAGTGGCTAAGGGTGTACTGACTGGTTTAGTTTTCTCATCTATACCAAACCGTTTCAGCACCTTCAAGAGATATTGCTTCTGTGTCAAACTCACTATGCCCTTTGCTCTGTCTCTAGCTATCTCCATCCCAAGTATCTTCTTGGCTTCACCAAGATCCTTCATCTCGAATTCAGTACTCAGCTGATTCTTCAAGTTTTGAATCTCCTTAGCATTTTTAGAGGCAATCAACATATCATCCACATATAATAACAGATATATGAAGAGCTATCCTGCAACTTTCTGAAGTAGACACAATGATCATACTCACTTCTGGAATATCTCTGCACTTTCATAAACTGATCAAACCTCAAATACCACTGCCTTGGAGATTGCTTCAACCCATAGAGAGACTTCTTCAACCTGCAAACACAATTTTCCTTCCCAGCTGTCTTAAACCCATCTGGCTGCAACATATAAATTTCTTCATCTAGATCCCCATGTAAGAATGCAGTCTTCACATCCATCTGTGTCAATTCAAGATCAAACTGTGCTACTAATGCCAACAAAATCCGAATAGAAGGATGCTTCACAACCGGAGAGAACACTTCATTATAGTCAATTCCTTCCTTTTGAGCATACCCCTTTGCAACTAGTCTAGCCTTGAACCGAACACTGTCTTTTGGACCTTCTTTCTTCGTATATACCCACTTGCAACCGATAGCTTTCTTCCCCTTTGGCAATTGCACTAGATCCCAAGTCTTGTTCTTATGAAGAGAGTTCATCTCTTCATCCATAGCAACTTTCCAATCTGCATTTTCTGAACTTCTAGTAGCTTCTTTGAAGTTGGAGGGAACTTCATCATCCAATAGGAAGAGCAAATGCAACTGTTTCTGTAAAGCGAGATGGTCGTTTGATATCTCTTCTTTGTCTTCTTGCTGCAATTGATTCTTCCTGTTGGGGAGGGTCTTGGATAGGAACTTCTTCCTCATCCTCAGTATCAACCACATCATCTTCATTTTGGGCAGGAGTAGAATTTTCAACTGAACGCTTTTCTAACTCCACCTGTTGGAGAACCCTCGAACCAATCGACTGAGAGCATCTACCAGTCGACTGTCCCGAGCTAATCTTCTGCTTCTCTTGATCAGGATCATCAGTCGACTGCATATAAGGACCAGTCGACTGTCCCGAGCTGATCATGCTGGTCTCATCAAAGGTAACATCTCTGCTGATTACTAACTTTTTCTGTTCTGGACACCACAACCTGTAACCTTTGACACCAGTACTGAAACCAACAAATATAACCTTTTTGGCTCTTGCATCAAGTTTAGTTTCAGTTACATGAAAATAAGCAGGACAACCAAATATATGCAAAAAACTATAATCAGATGCAGGTTTACCACTCCATACCTCAATAGGTGTTTTGCCTTCAAGTGCTGCTGATGGTAAACGGTTGACAATGTGGCTCGCATATATAACAGCTTCTGCCCAAAATGTCTTCTTCAATCCAGACTGTGCTAGCATACATCTCACCTTCTCAAGTAAGGTTCTGTTCATCCTTTCTGCAACCCCATTTTGCTGTGGAGTCTTCCTAACTGTGAAGTGCCTCTGGATCCCTTCATCTTCACACAATTTCAGAAACGGATCGTTCTTGTATTCCCCTCCATTATCTGATCTCAGAACCTTAATCTTCCTTCCAGTCTGGTTCTCAACTTTCTTCTTCCAACTTGTGAACAATGTCAAAACTTCGTCTTTGTGTTTCATGGTATATACCCAAACTCGTCTGGAGTAGTCATCAACAAATGTAACAAACCAGTGTCTACCACTCATAGAAGGTGTCTGAGTAGGGCCCCAAACATCTGTGTGCACATAATCGAGGATACCCTTTGTCTGATGTACAGCTGTACCAAATTTCACCCTAGTTTGCTTACCCAAAACACAATGTTCACAAAATTCCAACTTGCACCCTTTAGCATCTTTAAGCAACCCTTGCTTCACAAGCCCCTGCAAGGCCTTTTCTCCTGCATGCCCGAGTCGCATATGCCACAACCTAGTAGAGTCGGGAACAACCTGTTTAGGCCTTTCAGTTACACTGGCAGCCTGACCCAAATATGTTTTTCCCTGCAAGAAAAACAAGTTCCTTTTTCTTAGCCCTTTCATCACCACGAGTGATCCACTAGTCACCTTCAGAATGCCACCTTCACTAGCAAATTTCAATCCACTGGCCTCCAAAACACCAAGTGAAATTAAATTCTTTTTCAAATCTGGAACATACCATACATCTGAAAGCTCCCTAATAAGACCATCGTGCATTAGCAATTCAATCTTCCCGATTCCTACCTTCTTACAAGGTGCATCATTTCCCATCAAAACTACCCCACCATCCATATACTCCAAAGAAGTAAACCACTCCTTTCTCCAAGACATATGATAGGATGCTGCTGTATCAAGAAACCATACTTCTTGATAAAGTGAGGGACTGGTTGCAAGTGCATAAGAAAAAACATCATCACTATCTACATTATCAACAATCACATTTGCAGTCGAATTTCCCTTATTTCGTAGCTTAGGACAATCCTTTTTCCAATGCCCCCTTTCATGACAGAAAGTACATTCATCTCTGGCTGGTATCTTTCTGTCCTTTGAAACTCCTCTCGATTTGGAACGAGATTTGTTTCCCTTTTTCCCAGATTTGGTCTCAGATCTGGTCTCAGTTCTGCCCCTTACAATCAATGCCTCAGAAGTTTCTCTATCAACCATTTTATCCCTTCTCCTAGTTTCATTATTCAACAGAGCATTTGCAACATCTTCATATTTCACAGTATCTTTTCCATATATTAACGTTGTTGCTAAATGATCATAACTTTCAGGTAATGAATTCAACAGAATTAGGGCTTTATCTTCATCTTTAATTTGCTCATCCAAATTTAACAAATCAGACAATAATTTATTAAATGATTCAACATGAGCGTTCATAGACATACCTTCAGTATAGGTGAAGCGAAAAAGCCTCTTCTTCAAATACAGCCGATTCTCCAAACTTTTCCTCATGTATTTGTCTTCGAGTTTCTTCCACAACACCGCAGCAATGGTATCCCTCATCAAATCATACTTCTGAGCCTTCGCAATAAAGAGCCGAATAGTCCCACACGCAACTCGATTCAACTTCTTCCAATCTACATCGGACATATTCTTTGGTTTTTCTTCCTCCAAAGCAACATCTTGTTCTTGTTGAACAAGAACATCCAACACCTCACACTGCCACATCCCGAAATTGTTTGTTCCATCAAATTTTTCAACTTCAAATTTTGCGTTGTGAATCGTTGTTCTGGACGAACTTGATCCCGCAACATCCTTGGTTGCATCTGCATCACTCGCCATCTCCCTCTAGGTCGAACCGAAAGCTCTGATACCACTTGTTGTGCGGAATACGAATCAAACAACCAATCAAAGAGAGAAACAGCGAGAGAAAACACAGAAAAACAAACAAACACAAGGACACACAGATTTAATGTGGTTCGGCAAACAAGTGCCTACATCCACGGGGCGGTTGGGGTTTCTTCTTCAAATAATCACCAATGGGCGAAAACAAACCCTTACAAGAGATGACGGCTGCAAAACCGAATAGAGATCTGTAATTTTCGTCACACATCACAAAACCCTAACGGGTGTATTTATAGGGAAACTACTGGGCCTTTTCGAAATGAGCCTATTCTGGTGTACGGACCCGCCGACAGTCGACTGGCTTACTTACCAGTCGACTGGTCATTCTTTCTGGATAGTCGACTGATTCCCACATTCAGTCGACTCTTGCTGCTGTATCCTTAGCCTTTGAAACTCCTCTCTGGACAGTCGACTGAGACCCATCTCCAGTCGACTGATGTACTGGAACTTTCACTCGCTGCAGATACTACGGATATAAACAAACTGAACCAGAATCGAGCCATTATCCTACAGTAACAACATGAAAACATCAAAACAAGGAAAATACATCACAAGCAGTAGCTGTAGCACAACATCTATCATCTAAATATTCATGCTTTCCCTTCCATGATTTGATGCTCTACTCCTCCTCGCTCAACTTCAGCTTCTTCCTAGCTCCCATGTATCCTGCCCAATCATGAATAAGAAGGAAAATTTCATTCTTAGAAGTAGAAAAATCTGTAATGAATATTTCGATAGCATGAATCGTTGCGGTCTAGCCAGACTCCACAGGGTTGCCATTACTTCTATATCCCATGCCCGTTTGTCCTCTATCCTAATGAGGTTGTCCCTCCAACATCCCCACACATCTGAGGTTGAGGTGGGCCAGCGTACGCACCCGAAACCCCTACAGACTATTTTCTATGTAAATACTACCTTAGGGCATGTGAAAAATACGTGTGTAATGTCCTCGTCCGCATCTAAACAAGTATCCAATCTGGCATCAATTTGCATGTTTTTTTTCTAAGATTGACTTTGGTTAGAATGGCATCGTTGTGCACCAACCAGCTAAAGACCTTTACTTTTAGGGGCGCCTGTGTACCCCAAATGACGCTCTCCTCTTTGCATCTTAGTCCCTCCATCGTTGAGCCATTTGTACATTGATGCCACTGAGAAGGTTTGTAATTCTTCGATGTTATACCATCTTTTGTCAACCTCGTTCGTCGTTTGACCCCCTTCTGCTTGTACAAGCCTGTGTAGCTCTTCGAACTGCCTGATGCACTCCTGCGTCAATCGTTCTGCTACCGTCATAGTTAGTTTCCCCCTTTTTCAGATATCTGCCACTAATGCATCGGAGTTGATTACAGTTGCCGCGGCTTGCGGGAATAGGTTTAATAGAATTCTGTTCCCGCACCATTTATCCCTTCAAAATCTAGTGCTTTTTCCGTTAAAAAAGTTATGTCTTTTCCCATTAAAAGTTATGTCAGTTAAAAAATAAGCATGCAAGTCCTGGGTTTATTTAGTACTAGTATAATGCACGTGCGATGCACGTGGAGGGGGAATGAAAAGGACAAAAAAGAAAAAAATCTAGTATAATGCACGTGCGATGCACGTGGAGGGGGAATGAAAAGGACAAAAAAACCACTAACACGTGCGCTGCACGTGTTGACACACATACACCAAAGAATAAAAAATTGTTTATTTGTTTGTGAACCCAAACTCTCCCATTATAATAGTTATAGATGTTGAAATGATATTGATTTTAAAATAAGTTGAGTTCTAGCTATGGACCTAGAATTATTTTTCCCTAAATAAAAGAACCTCCCATCCTAGAATCACGCGCAACTTTTTTCTCTCACCTTGATAAAAAAAAACCCAGATTACACAGAATTTTTAACCAAACTATCCCACTTTTTGTAAGTATGTACGAAACTATCCTTGTTTGAAAAGTTAATACCAAAACATCCCTGTCATCAACGAGGTTAACGACCTTGGTAATAATAGGCACGTTAACTGAGTTAACGTGTCTATACTTAGTGATTTTTTATGTACAAAATATCCCTGTCTGTTTGTTTGTGAAGATAGGCATACACATTAACTCAGTTAATGGCCTTGGTAAAACAAAGCAGTTAACGTGTCTATACTTAGTTATTTTTTATGTACAAAACATTATTGTCTGTTTGTTTGTGAAGATAGGTATACACGTTAACTCAGTTACTGGCCTTGGTAAAACAAGGCACGTTAACTAAGTTAACGAGTGTGAGTATCTCCAATTTTCAGAAATTTTTAACTTTCTCGAAACTTGAAATCTTCACACTCATTAACTCAGTTAACGGCATTGGTAATAATAGGCACGTTAACTGAGTTAACGTGTCGATACTTAGTGATTTTTTACCCACACCCCTCTTTGAGGTAGTGCCCCATACTGTCCCAACTACAAACGTTAACTCCGTTAACGCGAGTGGTTTAAATACTACCGCTAACGGGGTTAACGAGTTTATATTGGATGAGTTTTTCTGCAAATCCCCACTCAAGGGGAAAAGTTGTATCCCCATCAGCACGTTAACGGGGTTAACGGTGGGGAAACTACTAGACTCGTTAACCCCGTTAACGATGGGGATGTTTTGGTAATAAATTTTCAAACAGGGATAGTTTCGTACATACTTACAAAAAGTGGGATAGTTTGGTAAAAAAATCGATTATACACCGGACAATTTACAAGTCGTTTATCTCTTTCTCTTTCTCAGAGCATCCACAGTTGTGATAGTTAAAAAATACAGAAATGGATAAATGCATATAGCAATTTATCATTTCGCTGCAGTCGTCGAAAGCTATATTTTACCATTTTAATTTAAAATAATCTAAATTGGAGAACAGATGGTGCTTCACATTGCGTCGGAGGAAAAAAAAAACAACAATTTAAAAGGTGGGACAGAATTTCGAGTTTCATCGGAGAAAAAAATAAAAATAAAAAAAAGGATCAGACGACACATGAAGTGCCGTCCAACCAAAAAGCATATAAAAACATATAGCTATATGCATTTAATACTAGTTCAGTTGTTTTTTATTTGTTTTTTAATTAGAAAAATTCCTTTTTTTTGGAGGGACGGCACTTGAAGTGCCGTCTGATGATTAATTTTTTTTTTTTTTTTGGTATGACGGCACTGCGAGTTCCGTCCTTCATATATGCATAATTCTTATATCGATTCTTATATATAGCTGGCTACTGTAGCAATATATGCAAATTATGCATATTTGGCCAACGGCTGCAGCGTTATTTTTGATCAAATATGCATATTATGCATATTTACCTAACAACTACACATGCTCTCACCCCCTGTAAAGTGATTTTTTTTTATAAGATACTTTTTAAAAATATTTGCAGAAAGATGATAGTTGGTAAAGTATTTGTGCTCGTAAACTCAACAACCAAACTCGCCGTTCCCAACGGCAAGTTTAGTTGTTTCATGCTCGTTGTTGGGACACGGTGAGTTTAGTGCTAATTTTTTTAAAAACTCGTTGTTCCCAATAGCGAGTTCAGTTCAGAATTTTCAATGAAGACTCGCTGTTCCCAACGGCGAGGACATTTATACTAGACTCACTATTAGGAACAACGAGTTTAATTCAAAATTTTGAAAGAAGACTCACCCAATGACGATGACATTTATACTAGACTCATTTTTTTTTTTTTGAAGAAAAGGTGGAGTATGGCCACCCTGTTTCATTAATAAGGGATTAATAAAACAAACTCAGAGTACTAAATCAAATACAAGATCCTACAATCATAACAAAAGTATAAACTCCACCCTCAACATGGGGGGTGGGACAAAAGAAGATCAGAAAGTCAGTAACATACATGTGACTAAACAAAATACATTATATCCCCCAACAAACCCTCGGGCGGTGGGTATCTATCAGAGGCAGAGCTGGTTGTCAGTCGATCGTCGGATCGATCTCGACTTCATCATCATCAAAATCCTCAACCTGAAATATGCTCGCTATCCTCCCCCTGGGACCTACTGCAGCCACATTAGCCCAAAATAAAATAAAATGCATAATGTGAGTCAAATTACCAGAAATATTATTACAAGTTCTGCAAAAATAAAAATTATTCCTGTCTAGCCAAAAAACCTGGGTCATTGCGGCGATAGCGATATACACGCTTCTCTCATAGTTCTTCTCTCCGCAGCAAATTTTGGCCCTGCCCACAGTTCGTTGTACACACTAGGGTACTGATTCGTCCGCAGGGCGCTGAGTACCTCAATGAGTACCACTTTGCTCCTATGGCACTGTAGGAAGAGGTGGTCTCTAGTTTCTAGAGAATCGTGCCAGAACCCGCAACGAGAGTCCATATTCGGTTGGCGTTTAGTGAGATTTCCTCTAGTCAAAATCGCATCGTTCAGCACCAGCCATAAGAAGGCTTTGATTTTTAGCGGTGCTTTCGTCCTCCAAATGACGCATGCCCACTTTGGGGTACATCCCCTAAAGTGAATGCGGTTATACATGGACGAACGGTGAAAGTGTCATTTTTTTCCAGACCCCAGGATTTCTTATCTAGGCCTTGAGAGCAACTAATACCAGCGTTGGCAATGTAGGACTGAAGTTCGATGAGCCTAAGCTGAGAGCCCGGATCGAGCGAATGCTTAAAGGTTGGTTTCCAGATGCCTCTTTTCCACGCAACGGCTACCGTGCAGTGTGGTTGTGACGCATGATCATATAGATCGGGGAACAGGGCTCTAAGTGTGTGGTCACCACACAATTTGTCCCACCAGAATCTGGTAAGCCTGTCGTTCCCGATAACTGATGTCACACAGCAAATGAAGGGATCATAGGCTTTAGCGATACCTTTCCAGAACCAGGAGACACGTGGACCTACCCTAAAGCCCAAATTCCTCGTTCCATTCCCATGTAGATATCTCTGGACAAAATCTTGCCACCCTTCTCCATTAGGGTGGAAAACTTTCCACCACCATTTACCCAGTAGCGCAAGATTCATATCTTGGAGATCAATAATACCTAGTCCTCCATGAATCTTTTTCATGCATGCCTTCCCCCATCTGATAAGGTGATAACCGCCTCGATCCGTGTCTGCCTCTTTTTATAAAAACCATTTTCGAGTCCGGTCGATTCTCTGAATTACCCATCGCGGCATTTCAAAGAAGGACAAATAATAGGTTGGAAGATTTGAGAGGACTACATTAATTAGCGTGACTCTCCCGCCCAATGATAGGGCTTTCCCTTTCCAACCTGCTAGACAGTTCTCAACCCGGTCAATAATGGGTAGCCAATCAGCCTTTTTGAATTTTCCGGACCTAAGTGGCAATCCCAGGTACTAAATGGGGTAAATTCTTGGTGGAGCAATTGAGCATTGTGGCATCTTCTAGTGCCTCCTCTGTTGTCAAGGCAATGGGGATGAGAGCACTTTTGTGAAAGTTAACCCTGAGGCCAGATCAAGCTTCAAAGCTATATAATATTCCTTTTAAGGCGGTTGTTTCTCCGAGGTTGTCATTTATACTAGACTCGTTGTTGGGAACAGCGAGGATGTATGAAATTTCACGGAGAGTGAAACATTCTATTGGACCTAGTGAATTTTCGAAAAAAAAACTCTACGGAATTTTTTTTGAACTAAACTCGCCGTTCCCAACAGCGAGTTTAGTGTAAATGTCCTCGCCGTTGGGAATAGTGAGTCTTCATTGAAAAATTTGAACTAGACTCATTCCTAACAGCAAGTCTAGTATAAATGTTCTCGCCATTGAGAACAGCGAGTCTTCATTAAAAAAATTGAACTGAACTCGGCATTGGAAACGGCGAGTTCCTCAAAAAATTAGCACTAAATTCGCCGTGTCCCAACAGCGAGTATGAAACAACTAAATTCGCCGTTGGGAATAACGAGTTTATTTGTTAAGTCCACAAACGCAAATACTTTGGCAACTGTCTTATAAGTTCAAATATTTTCAAAAAGTAGCATATAAAAAAAATTCCTGTAGTGTCCGTAGGAAAGAGAAACAACAAGAACAAGAACAACAACACAGCCAGTATTCCTAAAAATAGAAAAATAAGAGTAAATTCTAATATCAAAGAACAACTGGGATGTAAGAATCTGAATGACAATAGACATCAACTGGTTTTTATGCTCAAGTACAGATTGCTATTCCGACAATTTCTCTCTCATAGTAGTAGTAGTGTTGTTGTTCTTCCATGCTGTGAGTTCAGAGGGAAGAACAGCTTCATCAGACATGATAACAGCTTCAGCTATCACCTTCCCAATTAAACCATGGTAGAGAAGTCCTCTAGAACCTAACCCTCCGGCAAACCAATACTTGCACCTCCGACCACCCCTATCCTTGCTGTTGATGTTGTTGACAGCAACATAATCATCGACACAACCCAAAAGGGGGAGCGATCCGAGAGGCGTGAGCGGCGGCATTGCTCTCAAACCTGCCCTTGCTCCAACCACTTCCCACCGCTTTATAGCTGGATAAACTGCCGAGGCTTTGGGAAGTAGCTCTTCCAAGGCAATGGATGATTCTTCTGCACTCACCACAGATGAGAAATTTCTAGAGTTCCAGTCCCACGTTGATCCCATCAATACACTCCGGGGCCCTTGGAATGCCAACCATGCATCAGACAATATGGATGGACTGTGATCGCTGTACTCATCACTGAATTCAAGTTCAACAAATAACTTAATATCTTTCCTTACTACCAAGGGAAGGATACTAGGCTTAGCTACTCTTTGATGAGTATACCATCTAATGATCATTAAAATGAGATATTGAACACTGAATTGTAAATATAAGTTGGAGCTTCTTCTCTGGTTAATAGCATTTGTTAGGCAAACGGAATCAGTTAATAGCAAAGAATGTGTATTATATTAATCAGAGCAAAGTGCATAAAATTAGATGCCTGTACATAACCAATATTTATTCTCTCTTTCTTTTCTTTTTTTGCTAACAAAACCATACCCAATATTGCTGATTGGCAGTTCGAGTTGTGCAATTACACCTCTGCATGTCCTGAGGGGAAGTTTTCCTGATAGCTCTGGAAGCATGCTGGATTTAGCCCCAAGGCATATGATCACCGCGTCATACTCACCTGTAAATCTCCAAATAGGAAATACAGCTGTTAACTACACATTATAATGAATTGATTTAAACATTGTTGCTAAAAGTTCGTTGCCAGTCAAGTGGTGGCTATTATTAATTCATTATCAATCCAATCACAAAGAAAGTATATTTTTCAATTCCTAATTAAGTCATTTTGAAGAAGAAAAAAATTCAGAAACATCTTAAAATATGTTTGATCCACGGTATAATAAATAACAATAAAGATTAAATTTATAAAAAGATGCATCTATTCATTTGTTACACAAATACTACTTTTACGTAAGGAAACATGAAAATACATATAAACTGGTAATTAGTAGTTTTTGTAGTGTTATAAATTGCAATCTTTCATACGCAAGATCTCAAGTTTACCGGCAGTGCAAGCTCATACTGTCATACATGTACTAAGTAAGGCTATCTTTCACATGCAAGAACTCAAGTTTACTGGCAGTGCAATTCATACTGTCATACATGTACTTGGTCCTGAATATCTTTTGCTATTTTTGGGTAGAATAGTTAGCTTCACTGGTATTACTGGTTGAATAGTCTGAAAGAAACAAAAAAATCACCAGTATGTTAGCTTCAACTGAATAATAAATTTTTTATTTTTATCGAGTTTTTTGTTCTTTCCAGTTTTTCATTTATAAATCTTATGGTGAATACAGCGAAATAAGGCTACTTACCAGTTGGAAGAAAAACTCGAATGTTAATGATTTAGCCAGTTTGATGATTACAATATCATGCATGATACCATTCATGATACCAATCACTGCTATATAATTCCAAAAAGAAGCATGTGAAGCCGGCCTGATGTATGAAGGCCACCTCCTCGGAGCATGCACATTATGTTTACCCCACATTGATATGATAATTTTTTGGTGTTTGACAAATACTGTTTTTGGTTCTGATGACTACTAAGTCTGTAGGCTCAAGTGTGAAACAAACAGTCAGAGAGCTATAGATGGAGGTTGGAGGAATGTGCTCAAACATTATTCAAATGTAGGATGGATGGAAAATTGGAGTGTCATTAACAGATTTGGAATATGTTAATTTGATGAAGGAGGTGGCCAACAATGGAACAATAGAATTGAGTGGAGGAGAAGGATTCATGTAGCCAACCTAAAAATTTGGGATAAAGGCTTTGTTATTTAGTTGTAATTTAATAATCCAAGCAAAGACGAAGACAAAGCCCGTGTCACTCGACGACAACTGAGCTTGAAGCTCGCCAAGTGAGTTCAATTGTTATTTTATTTTATTATAATTTTAAAGGATTTATGTTAAGTATCAGCTCTAAAGTAGGTTTTATGCATATCCATTTGATTTTACCTTCTCGCATTGGTTTCATGCACGTTTCACGTGATACGTCGCTATACTCTGATTTCCTTGCAACAAAAATGAACTTTGACTAGAAGGGGATTTATTAAAACAGGGTGTTAGTTCTTGCCTTTGGCAAGTATTGAACCCAGACCTCATGATTTACAAAAAGAAACCTTACCACGAGTTTGTGTAAAGAGTAAGAACTTTCAGATATACTGTCGTATGAAAATTACCCTAAAGTTTTAACAAACATGCATTTTTTAATACCTTTTTTCGTTGCAATTTTAACAATACATGAAACCACAACAATTGTCACCACAATAAAGATTCACAAATCTATCTATATGGTCGCAACCTAATATTCATGTTTACAGAAGTAGAACAAAGAAGACTGTTGAGATAATAATAGATATATCTTATGAGTGAACAAACCAGTTCAACCCACAAGAACAGGCATAAGTAACCCAATTTTTTGGTTTGAAATGGCAAGTAAATTGATCTTGACAGCTAATATACTAGTCTTGTTATAGACTCAATCTAGTCAGACCCAATGACCATGACGTTACATAAGCCAATTCTTTATTTGATAAGAGATGATGCTACATAACGTATTGTCAATAACTCAAGATATTAAAAAAATTTAAACTAATATAAATGAATGTGTTGCATAAACAATAAATTCTACTTCGGATTTCTAACCAAAATGATTGTCTAATGATTGGTTCCATATATGAATGTATGCATATTTTTTTAGCAGATAGTGATAATGCCTATCTGTTGATACAGAAATCCATAGAGTCAGATTGAGTATAAAATAACTATATCGCAAGATATGTGTTTTTCTAGGTGCTAGCCACTTTACATGTGGCTGCAAAGTCACAAAACAGAAGTGTCAAATCCTTCTGACGCTATAATATTAAATATACATGTTCATGGCCGGCCTTCTGACGCTAAAATATTACATATACATGTTCATGGCCGGTCATTGATTCATCACCCATACAACAAAAATATACAAAAGAGTGACCTATAGATTAGCATCTACTACTCCTGAGTAAATCAAACAGCAAGCATAAGCTTGTAGTTCACAGTAAATAAAAACTTTTAACACTTTCAAGTACAACTCGAATTAACTAGACATACATGAACTAACCGAACATGCTTAGAAAAATGGTGAAATAGTTTACTCTTAACACTGAAACTCATCTTTACTAAAGCATTACCTGAAAGTTCGTGAAGGGAATTAACCGATTGTCTACACAAATTTATTTCTTTTTCTCCCGAACCTGTACCCGACAATTGATCGACTAGATTTTGGCAAGCTAGAAAGAGCGCCTGTAAGATGATCAATGAGGATATGAATTAAAATCCAAAGGAGCTTCATAATTTAAAAGCAGAGAATAAAGTAAAATCCTTCGGTCCTTCCACACCTGAAGATATCTCTTGGGGTGAATATTCATCGCAAGCGGCATATGGATAGTAGAATCAAATGGCACACATAAATTAGGTACAAGACGATTGGTGGCAACCCTGTTTAGAACCTCTAGACTGCAAATTTGTAGGCAATGCCGAGCATTCTAGTTGCTTAAAGAGAGAGAAAATTACAAATGATGAACAATTACATATTAAAAAAGAAAGTTGCATCTCTTCGCCACATTGGAGATTACCTCCTTCAAAATTTCCACATTCTTCTCAGCAGTAACAGGTTTTAAGATCCCCCTAGAAGGTATTAACACAATAATTAGCTAACTTACACTAAAAATTCTAAAGCAAATAACATACATTTGCTAGATCCATCTTAATAATAAAGTGGGCAAGATCAAATAAACTAATATACTATTATGGAAAATCTTGTCACACCTCTGCACTTGGTGCATTCTATACTACTAGAATGGCACTCGATGGTTAATTTTGAATGTTAAAACTCTTAATAATCACATGAAATGAATGAAGGAAGCAGTTATACAGAAAATAATTACCTTCTCAAAACTATTGGTTCATCAGAATTGCATGATGAATTTTGAGCAGTCATCTTCGAATGACTTGCTTGCACCGCAATTTCTGCTACACCCAATAGCTTCAAACACTCTCTCCAGCACTCAGCACCTCTCCATAAAACCTTTACTGTATTTAGCAAAATTAAAATGTACAAAAAACAAGTTAGTTTTAGTTTGTTAGATCACTATTTAAATGGCTAGCCTATTGGAGCTCATCTCTCTAACAATGTGAACATCAAGATTATAAAGAATCAGTAAAGATCACAATCATAATCTTATAGCTGAAAGCACATGAAACAAAATTACACAACTCAAATCTAAATTATTAGAGATATATTGACAAGTTAAGACCTTTTGGGGAATAAGGATGAAGGAGTCCTCCAGAGGCACCTGATGCACCACCACCTATCCCAACTTCATCATAGATATCTATATGTATATAATTTTCCAAAGGAGAATGCTGCACAATAATGTTCAACAAAAGCCCCACATGAGTGCTAAAACAACAATCTACTCAAGAAGGGTGAATCAATATATGAAATCATGCAACTCGTTTGAGGATATTGTGGCTTGAGAAAATCATAAGGATAATGAGGATAACTGATTGCTGTACGAGAAAAATCCCACTTCAATAATCTGCACGAAATATGCACTTTGCATTTTCTTAAAAATTTCATGACTGCTTACCAAAATCTATAATGTTTTACTCATCTAAGAAACAAGCAAATTCTTTGAACTTTTCAATTATTTTATTTCATCAGCAATAATAGATGTAGATTTTTTATTTTATAGGGAAAAAATAATATAGTTGATAATTAAATATATCATATACCTCCATATATATATAGAAAGGGGTATGAGCAACTTGCTCATTTAGTAAATGAGCAATTGATGAGGTGGCATGCATGTGATTGTGAAATCCTAAAAATGGTTAGTTGCCCAATGTATCACATGTATGTCACCTCATCAATTGCTCATATCCCTTTTACTCATATATATATATATATATATATATATATATATATGCCACAGAAGGAAATTTCTGCCTATGGCACACTAAGAATCCATTCTTTGCAACCAAAATTCAAGATCCGCACCGTTCAAATTAATTTTCATATCATTAAACATGGATTGAAGAAAAATCACTAAATTTGAATATGGTTTGCCGATTCATCATGAGATTGCAAAAAGAACGATTTTTCAGCAATACAACAATTTCGATCATTTAATGCATGGGTAAAACATATTCAACTTCGATAATATTTCATCCTCTAATGTTTTATGACATGTTGAACGCTTTGAATGGTGTGGATCATGCATTTGGGAGGGGTAGAAATTTTAGGTGGCATAAAAGGAAATTTCCTCCTGTGCTACTTTTCCTTCCATTCTCTCTCTCTCTCTCTCTCTCTCTCTCTCTCTCTTTCTCTCTCTCTCTCTCTATATATATATATATAGATAATAAAACACGAAGAAAGCTATCAAGTGGTCTCCTTCAATCCCCACAAAATCAAAGGCCCAGATCTAACTTCACAAAACACATTTCCTCCCCCCCCCCCCAAAAGTTTCCCCCCAAAAGTCAAATTCAAATTCCCAACCCAAAACAACTCCTTGATTTATTTAATTATTTCTATCTTTCTCTCTTTCTCTCTCTCTTATTCAAAAAAATTTAAAAATTTAAAAAATTTAAATTTAAAAAAAAATAAAAAAACTAAAAAACTAAAAAAAAAAACTTTAAAAACTTTAAAAACTTTAAAAACTTTAAAAACTTTAAAAATAATTTTAAAATATCAAAAATATCAAAAACTAATAAAAATATTTAAAAATTTTAAAAATTAAAAATATTTTAAAAAATAAAAAAAATTAAAAAAAATTAAAAATTAAAAAATTAAAATTTTGAAATTTTGGAAATTTTGAAAATTTGAAAATCTTAAAGCAAATCCAAATCCAATATCGAATCCCAATCAAGAGGTCGTCGCCGATATCTGATCCGCTGCTGATTCCATATCGGTGGCTCCCCTCCACCAAATCGAGCGCGAATATCAAGCGACTCCGTATCAGCGACTCTCCTCCACCGAATAAAAAGCCTCTATATGCGATGCGACGACTCTAATTTCATCTCATTAACCGAATTCTCATTCTAATTTTTAATTTTGTGTGTGCAGAGGATTACTCAGTTTTTTGCTGACTCAGGTTTTGTGTGTGGATGAGATCTAAGTTCAGTCAGGTATGATTGTTTCATTTTTAGGTTTAAAATTTTTTAATCTAGTAATTTATTTGATGAGTTTATTATTGGTTTTGATTTCAGGTGTACGCAAGTGAGATGGATTATTTGGTGGCCTCAATTTGGGCTTCCAAACCATAGCAGGACAGGTAAGTTGACCAGCAACCTAAAATAACTTGGCAAATATGCAACATTAATTTCTTTACTACAAGAGAAAATACTATCGTGAAGTTTTCACTGGTTATTAGAAACCATGGATAATATAACATATAAGAACTTTTAGTTTATGTTTGGACATATAGGATTGTGATGACTGGAGTAGTGGAGTTTACTAGTGAAGGGTGCAAACTCTCCACTCAAGAAAGATAGCAAAAATAAATTTATTATTTATCCATTTTGATTTTTTTTTATAAAGGTGCAATGGGGAGACAAAGTAGAGATAAAAGAAATGATTAGCTTAGATTAAAGTTTTGAGAACTTCATGTATTTCATTTTGGTTGAAATAATAATAAGAGGTATTTTAATTGTCAACTGAGTCTCAGACAAACAAATGTTTAGATTATCGGTATCACTTTTAGATACCTTCACACATGCACTTGCGTTACCATTGTATTTAGACATGCTCATAGTGGTTATGGGATTAGAGTAAGCTCTATAAGACCTATATGATAAGGTCCTTGCATAACGATTACAAGCATCCAAAAGTGATGCTGAAGTTAAAAAAAACTCTATGCAGTGTTTCTAACAAACTATATGCATTCCAGGTAATTTCAAGCTAATGATCAAGAAGGCGATGGTTGAGCTTAAAGGTAAATATACTATTTCCTCATATAATATGTCGGATACTTCAATTTATTTGCTGGACCTCCAAAACTATTTAATATAATCAAACCATGTGCACCGTTCCGAAGACGTGCCGTAGGCACGTGTCAACGGGCAAACCTCGTATATATATATATGATGCGGTTTATTTCTGGGAGACGTGTGGATGCACCAGGTGTGAGTTCGGACTCGATTTGTATTTGAAGGAGAATGCTGCTCGTCTGCCGATCTTCGGTTGACCTTCTGGAAGCTACGATGAGCTCGGAATGATGTTGAAGTCTGGGCTCGGATCTGAGGGGTCGGATCCGAGGTCTTGTGTACCTGCAGACGGTCCTGAAACACCGGGGTTTATCCCGGTGGCGGACCCTCCGACGATCTAGTCAGTCTCTGTGAGAGAGTAGCAATAACTAGGTATATTTAGGTGGCAAAAGATTGATTACCTCAAAAGGTGGGTGTGGGTCTAGTATTTATAGAGAATCCCAACCGGGTTTGGTTCCCTTTGGGGGCCGGGTCTGGATCCGAAGGCCCGTGGGCCTGACGTGTCAGCAGGCCCAGGGAGTTTAGGGCAGACGTGGCAATACCAGGAGTGGTATAGGGCTGACGTGGCGAGACCCTTGGTGGTATTTGGAGCCGACGTGGCTGATCGTGGGCCTCCTGTTCTTCTGGGGGGATCGGAGGGCCTAGGCTGCGCCAGGTCATCCTTCTGCTTCGCCAGAGAGGGGGGACGGCCTGTGGCACTGTCACGGGTCGGACTCCGAGGACTACCGAGGCTCGTCGGCACGAGGAGGCCCGTACTGTGAGGGCAAACATGAGGTTCGGCGCCATTTTCTGAAGTGGTTCGGGGCCGAGCTAGATAGCTATTTTTACCTTTTCGAGTGAGAATTGTATTGGGCCCTGGTTGGGCCTCAGGCCATTTTTACCCTATCACACAAGCCCCCCACTCCTGCGGGGGTGCGGGAGCAAGCCTTGGAGGAGTGTTCATGGTTGTGGAAAAAATGGGAGGACGACTCACAGGGCCTTCTTGGTGGGGTTGCCCTGAGGCTTTGACCGGACCTCGAGCTTGTCGAGGGTTTATGGGTAGGTGAAGGCGATGGCGAACCGTTGTATCTTTCGGAGAAGAGTACCCTGGTGCCTGACAGAACCTCGAGAGGACGAGGGTTTATGCGTCGACAAGGGTGATGGCGAGCCGTTGTTTCTTCCTGAGAAGAGTACCCTGGTGCCAGACCGAACCTCGAGACGAGGGGGAATTATGGGCTGGTAAGGGTGATGGCCAGCCGGTGGATCTTCCGAAGAAGAGTACCCGGGTGCCAGACCGGACCTCGAGCTGGCGAGGGATTATGGGTCGGTAAGGGTGAAGGCGAGCCGTTGTTTCTTCCTGAGAAGAGTACCCTGGTGCCAGACCGAACCTCGAGATGAGGGGGAATTATGGGCTGGTAAGGGTGATGGCCAGCCGGTGGATCTTCCGAAGAAGAGTACCCGGGTGCCAGACCGGACCTCGAGCTGGCGAGGGATTACGGGCCGGTAAGGGTGAAGGCGAGCCGTTGTTTCTTCCTGAGAAGAGTACCCTGGTGCCAGACCGAACCTCGAGATGAGGGGGAATTATGGGCTGGTAAGGGTGATGGCCAGCCGGTGGATCTTCCGAAGAAGAGTACCCGGATGCCAGACCGGACCTCGAGCTGGCGAGGGATTACGGGTCGGTGAGGGTGAAGGCGAGCCGTTGTTTCTTCCTGAGAAGAGTACCCTGGTGCCAGACCGAACCTCGAGACGAGGAGGGATTACGGGTTGGTAAGGGTGATGGCGAGCCGGTGGAACTGTCGAAGAAGAGTACCCTGATGCCAGTGAAGGCGATTCGTTATTTCACCCGAACCTACCCCCGTACCGAGCGGCCAGCCTGGCACTGGGTGACGTCAGCAGCACACGTTTCGAGGATGCGGCGGGATTTCCCAGGTGGCAGTTGCACGTCAATCGGTGAATAGTGACTGCGAAAATCGAGGAGTCGTCCCTATCCTCTATAAATGTTCTCCCCCCTCCTCCCATCGCCCATTTCTTTCTTGCCCTTTATTTTTCAAAAAACCTTTCAACTCTTCGGTGTTCGTCCCCTCAGCTTCCTGCAGCAGGATCGTTCTTCCGAGGTGACCCCAGGTTAGTTGGTAACCCTGTTTTAGCTTAGGCACAGATGGACAGGGCTCAGTCCGGGTCGTCGGCGTCGACATCTGGGGGGGAGTGAAGCCTGTCTTGAAACCGACTCCGGGGGAGGAGCCGGTAGGCGAGGAGGAGGTTGTACACAATGTGAAGCCATTGCGATCTCGGAGGCATTTCGTGGTGGATAGTAGCGACTCTGAGGAGGGGGCGGTAGTTCAGACGAAGTCCGGATCCTAGGGTTGGCCGCCGGAGAGGAGGGTGATTCCGAGGGGGACGGTACCGCAGGGCCTCGGAATCCGCCCGTTCTGGGGCGTTTGTCTACACCCTCGCCGGAATGGGCCAAGAAGAGGAGGGCTCCGAAGAAGAAGGGATCGAGGATTGGCGGCCCAAGTGATTTAGTGATAGGGTCGTCCGCACAACCCCAGTCTTTCCGCCGCTACCCCGACGATCTCTCAGATAAGGAGTCCTTGGGGGTCCAGCCGTTGTTGCCAAGTCGGAAGAGGTTGAAGGTGGACGCATCCCCGACCGTTCTGGAGGCAGGCGACTTGGGGGTTCTGCAGTTGGCATACTACATAGGGTCCGGCTATGAGCTCATGCTGCCGAACTCTACTCTTCGACCGACCGACCCCCTGCCGGATAGGTATTGTATCTTCCCTGTGGACGCCTTTATCTCCGGCCTGAGGCTGCCTATCCATCCCTTCGTTCGGGAGGTGTTAAATTGGTCGTCCCTGGCGCCGATGCAGTTTGGGCCGAACTCCTGGAAGCAGATCATCTGCTTCGTGCTGTTGTGCGAGGAGCAGAAGGTACCCCTGCGGCTGAGCGTGTTCCGAGCGATGTTGATGATCGGCTCATCGGCAGAGGGAGTATACTATATCTCGCCTCGAGGTAAGGCGAAGGTTGTCCACGGTCATCCGGATTCCATCAAGTTTTGGAAGAAGATATATTTGGTGATCCGGAGTGAGGATCCTTGGGGTATCCCCACTCGGTGGAACCATTCTAAGCCGAGTTACGAAGCACGGGACCGGGGGACCTGACGGCGGAGGAGTGGAGATTCGTTGAGCGCCTCCGTCTGTCGTATAGTATCAATTGGGGGAAGGTGACGGAGGCCCATCTGGCGAGCGTCGGACTGAGCCCGAGCCCGGTCGTGCCTCGTACGTGGTTGTTTCTTTCCTCTCGCTCTTCTTGTACTTTCTTGCTCATTGTTCTTAATGGATCTTTTTGCAGATATGGATGAAGAATCGATTAAGGCGCTGAGGCTCGCTATGAAGAAGACGAAGGCCGAGAAGAAGGGGGACGTGGCGAAGACGACCGAGTTGTCCCAGGTGGTCTCCGAGGCCCCAATTCAGCCGAGGGTGAAAAGGACCCGCTCAGAGACAGGCGGGGACGCGGTGGTCCAGGGGGGCTTGGATCAGGATAGGGCCGCCGACCTTGATAAGGGGAAGGGTCCCCTGGTGGATCCCGGACTAGAGGAGAGACTTCGGCGACGGTGGGCGCCGGATTGGTCGATCCGCGAGGGTGATTGCCTGGTCCGGGGGCGCCAGGCCGTGGAGGTTGCAGATAAGCTGGCGACCCCTCGGGACCGTTCAGATATGAAGGCCCAGACCCTGGACGAGGCGTACGTGCGTCTTGCGCAGGCCACTGTGCTGGTAAGTCAATCGAGCCCCCTTGCTTTCAGATTATGTTGCTAAGAAGGATTTCTTAGTAGTGTCCGGCTGTGGCAGGCGACCGTGCAGGGGGCCCATGTGAGGGGCCTCTATGAGGCGACGTTGCAGCGAGAGCGAGACCGGGCTGACAAGGCCGAGCAGGAGGTGACGGAATTGAAGGGAGAGCTCGAAGGCTCTCGTAAGAAGGAGGCGGAGATGAAGGTGGCCTTTGACAAGGAGAAGGAGGAATGGGCGAAGGCGAGGGTGGCTCAGGAGAAGAGGTCGGAGAAGGAGAAGAAAGAGGTGACAGAGTCGTGTCAGCTCCTGGTGATCAAAGTCCAGGATAGCAGTTATGCGAAGGCCCTCAGCCATGTGAGGCACTTCCATCCGACTATCGACCTGTCCAACCTCGAGTATGATATGGAGATTGAGGGGACACCGAAGACCCCTGGCGAACAAGGGTCCGATGATAATCCGGTCGCCGACCCCCCTGCGGATCCAACTGACATTGAGGTGGGAAAATAAGCTGTATACTTTTGTACTTCTTTTTCCTTCTCTCGATTGTATTTGCCTTCCGCGGACTGGCCACCGCATTTTTTGTATGGGGAAATTGAATTTATAAAAAGAGGGTTTTTTGGCTGGCCAAGTGTTCCAACTTCGAAGAATTCCCGAACCTCCTTGCTTATATGTTTTGAGCGGGCTGGTTCTCTTGTAGGTTACGGCTCCCCCTCCTGAGGCGGACCCCCTTCGTTCCGACGTGGCGTGGCTTCGGGGCAAGGTCGAGGCCCTAGAGGCCACTTTGGTCCGGTATCGAAAGAGGGCTCGTGACACTGATGCGGCTTTCCATTATTACAGGAACAAGTCTGAAGCCCTAAGTGAGGAGGCAAGCCGGCTGAGGAGGGCGATGGCGGATAGGGAGCTCGGGGGCATTGGTCTTGGATATACCATGTCGAGTTCCTCGGTGCAGAGGCCCTCCTCTGAGAAGCTGCTCCGTGATGTGATAGTGGAGAAGGAGATGGAGATACACCGCTACAGGACTATGCTGGGTGTCTCGATATCTTCCTCGGGGGGTCGGCGAGCGGAGGGGGCTCCCTCTGCGTTGCTACTGATGGAACGCATGCGATCCGTTGATGCCCAGAGCTCCGTGGCCGGCGCGTCGTCTGTGGCAGAACCGAAGGGTCGTCAGGACGAAGAGAGAGCTCCAAGTCGTCCGGTCGGGGTGATTCCTTCTTTTGCCGGACCCGAGGGGCCCTAAGTCGGCGGTTTTCTTTAGTTAGAGATGAGTGGAGTGGTCCTGTAACGGTCTTTGTTTGTTTTCCCAGAACAAAATAAAAGAGTGAATAAAGAAATCTTTTCCTTTTTTGCTCTGGCTAGCGGTGTGGTGAAGGGCGGTGGAGGCGAGGTTGGGCTCCGCCGATTCGTGAGGGATCGACGCGGGGCGATAGGAAGATCCCCCGGTCCGGAGCTGGGTCGAACCTACTGAGACGCTTGGGGACGAGACCTGAGTGAGAACCCAGGTGCCGACCCCATTGCCCGGTACCAGGTCGGAGCTGCCGAGGCTTTTAACTTTTGACAAAAAAGAGACTTCTTTTATACCAGACAGGGAGGGTCGTCGAAGTGGCCCCTTACACATGAATGCTTACAAAAGATTTAATTTACTTTAGTCAGGCTAGATTCTAGGCTCGCTCTCCCCGGAATTTCATGAGGTGCTCGGCGTTCCAGGGTCGGCTGATGGGTCGGTCGTTCATATCCGCCAGGCGGTACGTACCAGGGCGTACAGCCTCGACTACGCGGTACGGGCCTTCCCAGTTGGGAGCCAGTTTTCTCTTCTTGGTTGGGTCAGAGACAGATAGCTTTCGTAAAACCAGGTCCCCTGCCTGGATGTTTGTGGGGCGGACCTTCTTGTTGTAAAATCTCTCGATTCGTTGCTGGTAGATGCTCCTTCGGATTGAGGACTTCTCTCGCACCTCGGCGACGAGGTCCAGGTTGGCCCTCAGTCCGGACGCATTGTCATCTTCATCGAAGGCTATGATCCGAGGAGAAGGCAATCCGACCTCGACGGGGATGACTGCCTCCGTCCCATAGGTCAGACTGAACGGCGTCTCTCCCGTGGGGATCCTCTGGGTGGTTCGGTGCGCCCATAGTACGCTGGGCAGTTCCTCGACCCATAGCCCTTTGGGGGAATTGTCCAGGCGCTTTTTGAAGCCGTCGAGGATTTGCCTGTTCGCGTTCTCCGCTTGGCCGTTAGACTGAGGGTGGCAAATGGCGGAGAAACGCTGCTGGATGCCGATGTCCGCACAGAAAGTTTGGAAGTTTTGACCTTGGAACTGGGTTCCGTTGTCCGTGACGAGGATTCGAGGGATTCCGAATCGACAAATGATGTTCTTCCAAAGGAACTGTTGCACTTGGCGCTCGGTGATGCTGGATAGTGGTTCGGCTTCGATCCACTTGGTGAAGTAGTCGATGGCGACAATCAGTAATTTCTTTTGCCCTACCGCTGGGGGGAAGGGCCCCACAAGGTCCATACCCCACATGGCGAATGGCGTACGGCTCGCCAGGGACCGGAGATTGGCTTGAGGAAGCCTTTTGATAGGGGAGAATCTTTGGCAGGGACCGCACCTCTTGACTAAGTCTTGTGAGTCTTGGAGCATGGTGGGCCAATAGTACCCTTGATTCAGGGCCTTTCGGGCAAGTGTTCTACTCCCCATGTGGCATCCGCCGATCCCTTCGTGCAAGTCTTTGAGGGCGTAGCTGGCCTCGTCGCTGGTGAGGCAGCGGAGGTATGGCTTGCCGTCGGCCAAGGTGTACGAGCGTTTGAAGAGGATGCCATCGATCATGACGAATCTTTCAGCTCGGATTCTGATTCGTCTGGCCTCGGCTCTGTCTTCAGGAAGCTCGGCAATGCTTAAGAATTTTCGGATGGGAGTGGTCCAGTCGTCCGGACTGGTCCCCTCTTGCACACACATCGCTTCCGGCTCTGGGTCACTGATGCTTGGCTTTAGGGGGACCTCGACGAGCACCGTTCGATCGAGACCCTCGAAGGACGAAGAGGCAAGTTTGGATAACGCGTCTGCCTGGGCATTCTGTTCCCTGGGGACTCTGATAACCGTGGCGCCGTCGAAGGACGCCAAGAGTCGTTTGACTGCCGCCAAATACCTCATCATTCGCTCGTCGTGGGCTTCGTATTCTCCGGTGATCTGATTGATCACGAGCTGAGAGTCGCTAAAGGCCCGGATTTGCTTGGCACCGGCTCGGTGGGCGAGGGTCAATCCGGCGATCATGGCCTCGTATTCTGCCTCGTTGTTGGAGGCCGGAAAGTTGAGGCGGAGGGAGTATTGAAGTAGGAATTGGTCGGGGCCATGGAGGATGATGCCAGCTCCACTCCCCGTTTCGCATGACGAGCCGTCGACGAAGACCTCCCAGGTCGGATCCGACCCTTCGAAGTCGGGCTGCTCGGAGACGGTGCACTCAGTTATGAACTCGGCGAGGGCCTGTCCTTTAATGGCCGCCCTCGGATGGTAGCTGATGTCGAACTGGCTCAGCTCGATCGACCATTTGACTAACCGGCCGGAGTTTTCGGGTTTGTGGAGGACCGTCTTCAGTGGCTGGTCGGTCAGTACTTGGACGGAGTGGGCCTGGAAGTAAGGTCGAAGTTTTCGGGCTGCCATGACCAGGGCATAGGCCACCTTCTCTATCTTTGCGTATCTCGTCTCGACTGAGAGTAGTACTTTGCTCACATAGTACAGTGGTTTTTGAACTCCCTCCTCCTCTCGGACGAGGACGGCGCTGAGGGCGCAGTCCGAGGCGGACAGGTAGAGCCAAAGCGGCTCGCCTGGCTCGGGCTTGCTGAGGAGAGGCGGGTTGGCGAGGTATTGTTTCAGCTGTTCGAAGGCTTCTTGTTGATGGGTACCCCACTCGAAGCCCCCTTTCCCGCGTAAGGCTTTGAAGAAGGGGAGAGACTTCTCCCCTGACTTGGAGAGAAAACGGCCGATTGCCGCCAGCCGACCTGTGAGCCTCTGAACCTCTTTGACATTCCGGGGTGGGGTCATGTCAATGATGGCTTGTATCTTTTCGGGGTTTGCCTCAATGCCGCGTTGGCTGACGATGAATCCTAAGAACTTCCCCGTGGAGACGCCGAAGGCGCATTTAGCCGGGTTGAGCCTCATGTTGTGGCGTCGGAGGACACCGAAGGCTTCCTCGAGGTCGGCGACGTGGTCCGGCCCAGCCCGGCTCTTGACAAGCATGTCGTCGACGTAAACTTCTACGTTGCGGCCGATCAGGTCTTTGAAGATTCTATTGACGAGTCGCTGGTACGTGGCTCCGGCGTTTTTCAGCCCGAAGGGCATAACGCGGTAACAATAAAGACCCTGGTCGGTGACGAACGAGGTCTTGGAGATGTCTGGTGGAAACATCCGGATCTGATTGTACCCCGAGAACGCGTCCATGAAGGACAGTAGCTCATGCCCTGAGGTTGCGTCTATTAAAGCGTCGATGCGGGGGAGGGGGAAAGGATCTTTCGGACATGCTTTGTTAAGGTCCGTGAAGTCGATGCAGATCCGCCAACCCCCTGTTGCTTTCTTCACCATGACGACATTAGCCAACCACTCGGGGTAGCTGACTTCCTGGATGAATCGGGCGGACAAGAGTTTGTCCACCTCTGTCTTTACAATTTGTTGCCTCTCCGGGGCGACTTTGCGCCTCTTTTGGACGATCGGTTTAGAGTCAGGGAGGACGCTCAGTCGGTGCATGATCAAGTCTTCGGAGATCCCGGGCATATCGGAGGGCTTCCAAGCGAAGAGATCAACGTTGCGGCGGACGCAGGCGATGATGCCTGTCTTCAAGTCTTCGGTGAGCGAGCGGCTTACCCGGAACCATTTTGATTCATCCTCGGCGTTGAATAGGACTTCCTCTAGTTCATCAACCGGCTCGGGAGCTGGGCCGTCTCTCTTAGGTTCGAGTTCAATGGCGTCGAGGGGGAGGACGCCCCCGCCCACGGCGGTTACGCAGCACGACCGCACTGCTTTGTGGCTACTTCGGACGATGCCGACCCCTTGGGGGGTGGGAAATTTGAGTTCCCGATGGTAGGCCGAGGGTATCGTCTGGAGGGAGTTTAGTCCGGGCCGGCCAAGGATGGCGTTGTAGGCCGCCTTGGCGTTGATGACCCTGAAATCCATGGACTCGGTCCTCTTGACAGGGGCCGATCCAGCGGTGACGTCGAGGGTAATAATCCCCTCTACTACGACCGGGGCGCCCGAAAATTTGAGCACCGTGTGTCCGGCTGGTTTGAGTTTCCCTTTGGATAGTCTGAGGCTCTCGAAGGCTTTGAGAAAGAGAATATTTACCGAGCTGCCGTTGTCGACAAGGATTCGGCGAACCTCACAATTGGCCATGTGGAGGCTAACGACGAGGGCATCGCAGTGGGGTAGGCGAACTCCTTCGAGGTCCTCTCCTGAGAAGGAGACTGGCGGCGGTTGTAGCTCGGGAGAGGGGCTGTACTGAACAGCGTTCACCTCTTGGATGAAAGTTTTCTGGGAAGTATCGGACTCTCCCCCCATCGGCCCCCCGTGGATGTAGTGTAGGGTAAATGGCGTATCAATGGCTCCCTCGGATTCGGGATCCTGACCCCGGATGCGGCTCGGATTAGGGTTCGGGGTTGAGAATCCCCGGTTCCTATCCCCTCGCCGACCCCGTGGGCCTTCATCCCCGGGGATCTGTCTTGGACGGTTCGGAGCCGGGTTGGAAGCGGCCCTTCCCCAGCTGCGGGTGATCTGGGGGTTGACGGTTATTCCTCGTAGGTCGGGGCGGACTGGCTGGGTGACGCTCCTTTGGGACTCCTGAGGGGGAGCCCTGTGTTTTGAAGTGCGTGGCCCGGTGTTAGCAGTTGGCGGGGGCGAGTCCCGTCGGTTGACGAAGGAAGCAGCCCCCTCGCCATTGGAGGCCATGAGGATTCGGCTGTCGAGGCCCCTCGAGGGTCTGGCTCGGATTGGCTTCTGAAGCAAGTTCCCACAGACGGCGCCAACCTGATGCGGTTTATTTCTGGGAGACGTGTGGATGCACCAGGTGTGAGTTCGGACTCGATTTGTATTTGAAGGAGAATGCTGCTCGTCTGCCGATCTTCGGTTGACCTTCTGGAAGCTACGATGAGCTCGGAATGATGTTGAAGTCTGGGCTCGGATCTGAGGGATCGGATCCGAGGTCTTGTGTACCTGCAGACGGTCCTGAAACACCGGGGTTTATCCCGGTGGCGGACCCTCCGACGATCTAGTCAGTCTCTGTGAGAGAGTAGCAATAACTAGGTATATTTAGGTGGCAAAAGATTGATTACCTCAAAAGGTGGGTGTGGGTCTAGTATTTATAGAGAATCCCAACCGGGTTTGGTTCCCTTTGGGGGCCGGGTCTGGATCCGAAGGCCCGTGGGCCTGACGTGTCAGCAGGCCCAGGGGGTTTAGGGCAGACGTGACAATACCAGGAGTGGTATAGGGCTGACGTGGCGAGACCCTTGGTGGTATTTGGAGCCGACGTGGCTGATCGTGGGCCTCCTGTTCTTCTGGGGGGATCGGAGGGCCTAGGCTGTGCCAGGTCATCCTTCTGCTTCGCCAGAGAGGGGGGACGGCCTGTGGCACTGTCACGGGTCGGACTCTGAGGACTACCGAGGCTCGTCGGCACGAGGAGGCCCGTACTGTGAGGGCAAACATGAGGTTCGGCGCCATTTTCTGAAGTGGTTCGGGGCCGAGCTAGATAGCTATTTTTACCTTTTCGAGTGAGAATTGTATTGGGCCCTGGTTGGGCCTCAGGCCATTTTTACCCTATCACAATATATATATATAGTCCTCTTCTGTTGTAAACCACTTTGGTGTGCATTTACTCCGTAGAGCCCCCATGAAAAATATGAACCGCTCATCTTGTTCTACATGCCTAAGATAATAATAAATCAAGTAATATGAAGTTCTGTTGTTAAAAAATTTCGGCCATACAATTTTGTGATGATGTAAATCATGGGCAAATAACTTCAAATTACTTGATTTCTTATTGTTAGGCAATTTTAGGCGTGTAGAACAAGATGAGCGGTTCGGATTTTTCATGGGGGCTCTACGGAGTGAGTACATAAGGTAGTGCACACCAAAGTGGTGCACAACAGAAGAGGACTCATTTTATATATATATATAGAGAGAGAGAGAGGTTTCTTCCATTGCAAATGAGTTTGTTTGCACAAACCAGTTGCAAACGACGATCTGGCTATAACCAACATACTATAAGATTGACAAAAAGAGAACAATCTAAAGTGTTCATAGCTAAGTAAATTAAAAACAAAAAAAGTAACTAGATACAAATAAAGTATAAACTACCAGTACCAAGTAACACACCTATTAAAGAAGCATGCATGCTTGATATGCAAAACCATGGTTTTAAATCTCGGATTTTGGACTCGTCTCGGCAATGGGTGTTTCGTCTCGGATTGGAGATATCGGAGATCTCGGGGAAATGTGATATATCGGATGTTCATTTCCTATACTCAATCAATATTTTTTTGGCTACTAAATAAAATATTATATGTTCTACAGCTCATTTATCATATAAAATACTGTAAAATAAAACTAATGACTTGAACCAATTATGGTAAATCTTCGCATAATTTAACAAGAATATAGAAGAGAATGTAATATAAGTATATAACTAAATTGAATTTGCATTGATTAGAAAAAATGTATTAGTTAATAAACTTACTTGACTTTGCATATATACAAACAATAGCGATACGAAATCCTCACATTATTTTAGCTTAAGGTCCTATATTGAAAGACATACAAAAAGTAAAACAAAATTTTTAAATATATTCACAATAACATGTCTATTTCGGCTGATATTTCGCCAATTTCGCAATATTTCGGCCAATATTTCGGTAATTTCAGCTGAAATCTACACATTTCGGTCCAAAACGATGTAGAGTATAAAATATGTGATTTCGTATCGGCAAGCTACCCGAAACGAAATTTCGGCCGTATCGGAGGAAATTAAAAACAGTGTGCAAAACAACTACCATTCACCAAGTACCAAATCTCAACTCTAAAGTAAGATAGCAAAAAACAGATACATTAAACAACACTCATGAGACAACCATGTCAATAACTAGTACCTTCAGAAATAAATTACAGTTCAACAAATAATATTCAAGTACTCATCATCTTCACCTAGGCTCCACTTCTATATAGCAGCAATATTATCATTTCGTGCCAAACCAAGTCTATTTCAACATTCTCTTCCTGAATTTTTTGTTTCCTAGCCCTAAAATTTATGTTTCCCTTTCAGTTCTAAATTAAGTAACTCCCACGCCCTGATTCCCTTCAAATCAACAGCACCAGAAACATTTGATTTTCAACCACTACCTATCACAAGAGCATGATCCTCGAACTCTACCTGATGAACATGCTACACAAGAACCAGTATGTCTACTAGGCTCCTCAGCTTCAGTTGTCGTAGTTGCATTAGTTGTAGGCTCAAAGAATAAACCATTTTATATGTTTATAGTTACCTTCCTCACGAAAAGCTTTGAATAGCCATTTATTGAAAAGTCAATGTCATTCAACTTGACATAAGTAAAGGCATACCTATAACAATTATATCTCTTCAACAGCATCTTCCTGAACTGCTGTACATAACATAGAGAACGCCCTCTAGCCTTTTTTTGTCTGGACTGTTCGATTTCACATTTTAGAAATTTTGATATAACTATTTTGACAGTAACAAAAACTATCATATTTGATTTTAATTATATAATCATATAACTGTGTTCGTATGAATCAACATTAGTAGAAATTATTTATAGGAAGCTTTTATTTGTAGGGTATTTCGTAATACAATATTCTAGGTCATAAATCCTAGCTTGTTGTCAAGGACGCATTGTTTTGAAAAGCGTATGCTTATGCTTAAGCACTCAAATAAGCATAAGCTGGCTCATTTTGGCTTAAACAGCAAAGCATGCGGACTGACAATTTATCTGCACTTTTTGAGATAACCTTATATAAAGAAGAAAAAAACTACTTCAAACCCAAATTGTGCATGCCCAAAATTTAAAAATCTCTCAATGAATTGATCTTATAAAATCTCAGCCTCCCCCACCTCACTTTTTGAGATAACCTTATATAAAGAAGAAAAAAACTACTTCAAACCCAAATTGTGCATGCCCAAAATTTAAAAATCTCTCAATGAATTGATCTTATAAAATCTCAGCCTCCCCTACCTCTACATCTTTTGTTTTATCACAATCCTCAAGGATCCAAACCTCCCACCTCGATGCGTCCTACTTCTCTATGCTATTCCTCCTCCTTATGGGGGGGGGGGGGGGGGGGGGGGGGGGGGGGGGGGGGGGGGGGTGGGGCATACCATCCAACCACACTAAATCACTAAGTTTTTTTTTATTTTATTGTAAACGGTGGGTCGAGAACCCCTGCGTTTCATTAAAAAGCTTTTAAACAAACAAACAACCAAGCAAAGGGTAATGATCTTCATGGATCCCAACACGTGGATTATGAGACTCATTACCCAACAAAAAATAGAGAGCCCATCCCATACAAGATAGTCACTAAGCTTTTTTTTATAATACATTTCTATATTATTTTGAGACTACGACTACGAGGGCAGTGAGTAGAACCTTTTTAGATTTTATTTCACATTTTTGTGTTTTAAAGAAACTACACAGACATTGAAATCTTTTAGATACACAATAACCTTTACATACATTATTCCAGTGTACTAGTTTTTTGTGTACTTGAACATTTGCAATTGATATAATGGACTGGCATTATTAGCTTAATATACTACTAGTAGTTTACACGTGCGATGCACGTCTTAATAAATATAATTTTTTTAAAAGTAAAAATTCAAACGTAGTCTGAATTTGATCTAAAACCTCATTTATAATAGTTATGTACGTGCGTTGCACAGGCTGGTAGATGGACAAATTACACTAAGGCCTACTCCTCCCATTATAGTAGTAGAGATAAATTTTAAAATCATTCATAAATTTACTGTTTTTCAAAGTTATCAGATTTAATTGGTCTTTGAAATTGGAACTTTTATTATATGCTTAAAATTGCCATAAAATGACATCACGACAAACCAAACAAACAAAAAAATATGACAAACCTTGAGAAGGTTCCAGGCGACGGATAAACCAGCGAAGCCAGCCCCAAGAACCGCATACTTGGCTGCTGCTGCTGCTGCGGATTTGGGTTGTCGCGCACACAAGATTCCTCTTCTAGTGTTAACAAGGTTAGGGTTAGGGTTAGGGTTAGGGTTTGGTCGGAGTCGGGGAGGGAGGCGGAGCGTCATAACATGGAAGATCAGCCACCTAATTTATTCCAATCTCCCAATCTCAAATCTCAAAGTTACTTGCTAATAAACCCACAGAGATGAATATTGAAATTCCATATTACTACTTGCCCACAAATTTGTACTTTCAAATTAGGCCCAGTTTGGTTTGGCCATTTTTTTTTTTTTTTTTTGATATTTAAATTACTATTTTTCTCAGAGGCATCTTCAATGGTGCGTTTAGCCCTTCAAAAGTTACTTTTACTTTTTTGAAAAGCTAGAAGTTCAAAAAACATAATTCTTTCTAACAATACTTTTGATATTAGTACTAAAAAATATTTTTCATTTACAGCAACCTTAAACAGAGTTCAGATTTGCGTCATCCCGTCACGATATGAAAGATGCCTGATTTATTGCTATTGCTGCAACCACTTGGGTGTTATGGCTAGATAGAAACAATTTTTATTTCCGTGCTTCATGTAAATCTATTTCTAGTAATCTTACTCATATCATGCATCTAATCTCCTTTTGGGCTGCAGCGGCTGCTTCAGGAGCAAGGGAGAGAATTGCAAGGGTTTTCCAGGTGGATGATTATGACGACGAGGAGATAGAGATCGGGCCAACTCTGTACTGATGAGTGAACACCTGCCTCTCTACTATATTTTGTATCAGGTCTTTGTCTTTTGACTGCCTTGGTTCTTTTGTAGCTGGCCTCTGTTTTTTGTATTTATGCTTTGGTTGCCTTTAGGCTAGATGATGTAACCCACCCCCCAGGGTTTTTGTTGGGGGTTATGTTTTATTTCCTGCACTGTACTTTTCTTTCCCGAGACTTCGGGGTTGTTTATTAATCCCTTATTAATGAAACAGGGTGGCATTATCCCACCTTTTCCTCAAAAAAAAAAAAAAAAAAAAAAAAAAAAAAAAAAAAAAAAAAACAACGTTAAACAGAGTTTGAAACTCTCAATCGACTGCAAAAGTGATATGTTCTCTGATCTATTTAACAAACTCTTGAGAGTAAAGGGATCACATAGTCATTCTCTCGTTGCAATTTTTGCTCTCCTAATTAATTCTACTAAATTCTTTTCGTCAAATTTGTTCAATATATCATCTATATAATAAAACACAAAGAAAGCTATCAAGTGGCTCTCATTTAATAGGGTTGAAATCAATGGTTCAGATCTAACCTCACAAAACATATTTTTCCGCCCAAAAGTCTCCCCCAAAATTCAAATTCAAATCCTTCCAAAACAACTTATTTATTTTTTTTTTTTTTCTCACTCTCATTCTCTCGCTATTTGCTCAGAAATTTATATTTCCAGATTTCAGGTTTGTAAATTTTCAGATTTTTTATGCATTTTTTTATTCATGTTACATTGAAAATAACAAATATCTCATCAACAGTTAAATTTCATCATTTTCCACCCTCAAAGTTCTAAGAAGTTGGATTTTATTACACCCCTATTTATAAATATTGTTCAACATATACTATGGAAACATTACTTTTATTTTCAATTAATTATTATTTTACTATTCAAACTTGAGCTACATAATTATTGTTTTACTGTTTCCAAGACTTTCATATGTTGTATTGTTCCGAAGACGTGCCTACGGCACGTGCCCGGGGGAAATCTAGTATTTTAATAATGTTGCAATTGAGTATTAGATTGGTCACTTTTAAAATGGATTGCAGGGTAAAAATGAAAATAGTAATTTTTTATGGAACTTTTTTTCGGGGAATCTGAGAATTTGTATCATACCTTTCTCTCTCTGTATATTAGAGATATGTGCATCTCCCTCTATCTCTAAATACCAGGCTATTAATTTTTAACTTGTGCTACAAGAGAGTCATTGTGCACCACCTCATTAATTTTCTCAACTCTATATCTGAAGCAGACTCTTCAATAAAGCCAAAGGAGAATATTTGGGAAGGTCTTAAGGTCTTCCAAGGTCCGATAATTATGCGCATTCGCAGACTTCTTCTCCGACTATTGAAATAAACTCCTAACCTGGAGTGTATGTGAGAACTTCTTTTAAACTTTAGTGGTATAATCTATATGATGTGTTTATCTTTATTATTGTTTTAGATGATTAAACTTTATGGGGTTTTCTTCTGATCTGATGCTTTGTGCTAAAAAATAATGTACTTTTAACATATCAAATTTTATGGACAAAAATATCTTCAATAGTTAAGCAGTGTGTCCCTCCCTCATCTCTCCCTCCCCGATCGAAACTCCTCCTCCCTTCCCCTCCCTTCCTCATCCTCCCTCTCCGACCGAACCGCTATTTTGGGGAGAGGAGGAAGCCGTTGGCTCCTCCCTCCTCCCTTTCCCCACAAAAATATCTCCCCTATATATTTATTTAATTTGATGACTTTACTTTTTTTAGACGTGCATTGTACGTATATTATACTATTAGAGATGGAGGAGAACGAATGGTCGATCAATATGGACTTATTATTATCTTCTTAGCAAAAGTCAAGAAACTTCCTAATGTTTGCAGCAAACTGCGTTTGGTTTGTTGTTTTGAAAACAGTTTTCTAACAACACCCTAACCAAACAAGTTGGAGTTTTCAAAAATATTTTTCTAAAAATGTAAGGTTGCGCTCGTGTAGAGAGAGAATGACTGAACTTAGAGTTTTGTGAAAAATCTTTTCACAAAACACCCTAACCAAACACGTTTTTGGGTTTTGTTAAAATAAATAAAAAAAACCCAAACCAAACAGACCCAGGTTTTGAGTTTTCATGACTTATACTCTTATTTTCTTTTAAATTTAAATTTAATTTTGGATTAATTGCATGTTACATTTGATATAGAGTTTTCTACTAGCAATCAGGAGCGGATCTGGGCCCAAGCAGCACGCGCAACTGCTTTGGGCCCCATATTTTTTAAGTATTTAAAATGTTAAAAAGTAAAATGTAATATTTTTTGATATAATTACATTATATTAATAGTTGGCTTATTAGCTTAGTTGGTTAAAGAGTTGTGCTAATAATGTGTAGGTTGCAGGTTCAAAACTTGCATGTGCCAATTAATCTTTTTAATCATTTTTATTTTTAAAACTAATTATTTTTCACATAGCCATACAGGTCATTTTACCATTTTATGAATTTAATATTATTTTTCACTTAGCCCATGTATGCCACTCTATGATATTTTTCAATGTTCTATGATATATCATATTTACCTGTTTATGATAAATTTCTAACCAAATCTTCAAGTGCATATGGTTATTCTACATTTTAACCTTCCAACTAGTATTCTTATATACATATATTCATTATCATTCATTCTGATCGTGTTCTCTACAACAACAACATAGCCTTTTTCCCAACTAGTTGGGGTCGGCTACATGAATCCTGATTTTCCATTCTGCTCGGTTTAGTGCAATATCTTCTGTGAGGTCACAAACTATCATATCTTTTTTCACCGTTTTCATCCAAGTTAGTTTAGGTCTTCCTCTACCCCTAACTCTACCCTCAATACTTATCAAATCACTCTTTCTAACGAGGGCACTACTAGATCTACGTATGACATGTCCCAACCACCTGAGGTAATTCTCTCTTAACTTATCTTGAATTGGAGCTACCTTTAGCATGTCTCGTATATGCTCGTTTCTAATTCTATCCTTTCTTGTTTTACCACACATTCATCTTAGTATCCTCATCTCCACTATACTCATTTTTTGGACATGTTATTTCTTTGTTGCCCAACACTCTGCTCCATACACATTGCTGGTCTAACAGCCGTCTTATAAAATTTTTCCTTCAACTTCAAAGGTATACGTTTGTCATACAAAACACCACTGATACTTCTCCACTTAAGCCACCCTGCTCGGATCCTATGTGTAACATCTTCACAAATCTCCTCATCTCTTTGAATAATCGAGCCTAAATATCGGAAACAGTCTCTCTTAGGTATCTCTTAGCCATCAAGTTTCACTACTTCCTCAGTTGTGTTCCGAATATCACTAAAATTACACTCTATGTACTCTGTTTTAGTTCTGCTTAGTTTAAAGCCTCTAGCTTCCAATGTTTCTCTCCACAATTCTAATTTAGCATTGACTCCTGCTCTAGTCTCGTCAATTAAGACAATGTCATTGACAAAAGGCATACACCAAGGCATCTCATATTGTATTCCTCGCGTCAATTTATCCATAACCAAAGAAAAGAGGTAGGGGCTTAAAGCCGAACCTTAGTGTAAACCTACTGTAATAAGAAAATCGCTGGTCTCTCCTGTGGTTGTTCTAATTGTGGTTGTTGCCCCTTCATACATATCCTTAATTACCTCAATATACCGAATAGTTACTCTTTTATTATTTAACACCCACCATACTATGTCTCTAGAGACTTTATCATATGCTTTTTCTAGATCTATAAAAACCATATGTAGATCTTTCTTATTCTCCCTATATTTTTCCATAAGTCTCCTTAGTACATAAATTGTTTTCATTGTTGACCTCCCTAACATAAATCCAAACTGATTCTCAGACAATGTAGTTTCTAGTCTTAGTCTATATTCGATCACTCACTCCCAAATTTTCATCGTATGAGTCATTAATTTAATTCCTCGGTAGTTTGAGAAACTTTGTATATCTCCTTTATTTTCATATATAAGTACTAAAATACTTTTTCTCCATTCATCGGGCATCTTCTTAGTTCTCAAAATTTTATTAAATAATTTTGTTAGCCAACTTAGTTATACATCCCCAAGACACCTCCAAACTTCAATGGGTATATCATCCGGCCCTAAAGATATTCCTATTTTCATCCTTCCTAGAGCATTTCGAACCTCCGATGACCTAATTCTACGAAAAATATATGCTTTCTGTAATACCCTAAAACTTCATTTTTATAAAAAACATTATTTTTCACGTGTTGTGCACGTGCAAACTTCATGTGTAAATCATTTATTTATTTTGTATGAAATCTCATTTTTGTATGAACAATTATTTTCCTTTGTTTTTCTAAAAAGCCTATTTCCAAAAGCCTAAAACACTAATTAATTGTTTTAGCCCACTTTAATTAATTACTCCCGCCGTTTCACTTTAAGTGATATTTAGAGTTTTTTTTCTTGTTTCACTTTAAGTGATATTATCCCATTTTTTCCCTTTTTTCCGAGAAGACCCTTATTTATGTTGAAACTTTATCTTAATTACTCATCTTAATCCTATCAAACATTCTTAGAAAATTGTAGTTTCAACTTTCTAGATTTTATTTTCTCCAAATGTGTGTGCAAAACATTAACTACAATGTCTAGAAAACAAAATTTGTATTGAGAAAACATTAATTACAATTTCTTGAAATCAGAATTTGTATTGAAAAAAAGAATTAGTAATTAAATCATGGAGACTTATTAATAAGGGTGTAGAGGGAAAAAAATGTTTATCTCACCATTCCTTAATTTGTGTGCAAAATTCCTGAATATCACTTAAAGTGAAACGGAGGGAGTATTAATTTGTTGTCTTGGCCCACAAGCCTAAGCCCACTATTTATGAAGCCCACCAATCTAATTAATTAATTAAATGGTCACACTTGTCATGTAGAGATAATTGGTGAACATTTTGATTAATTAAATTGTACAACCTTTAAATAGGGGTACTAAGTGGCACGTGCAAAGCACGTAGTGTGCAATGCACACTTTATTTCGGGCCGGTTGTGCATTGGAAGGAATGGGAGAGTGGGTGAGTGTGCATGGGTAGTCATTTGTGTGTGGGTGGTTGCTATAACTCCTACTCCTATCCTAGCTATTCATTCTACAACTATCCATTAAATCCTAGCCCTCCAATCTATCTTAGAATTAGTATAAATACCCCTCCAATCTACCTGTATTCTACACTAATAAGCTATTGAAAGAGGAAATTATATAGGGGATATATATTGTGAGTGTGAGTGTGAGTATTCCCCTATTGGAGGCCGGCTACTTTTCCCATCTTGGAGCTTTCGGTGTTAGCAAGGAGGAGGAGGCGTGCATTGCAATCAAGGAGGCTCTAGGGGATATTTCTTAATTGGGTTTTCTTCAAAAAGGTGGGTGTTTCTCATGACTTCTAAACTAGAAATCATGCTAGGGAATGAAATTGAATTGTTATTATGAAATACCAGTTGAAATGAAATGCATGCTTGCCTAAATAGAAGGGAATTGAGAAATTAGCAAATGTGTGTTAAAGATGAATTGATAGAATAAATTATTAAGAAATGATTGGTAATAGATGTCATGAAATTCCCCATTGCTACTTATGCCATTAGAATGAATGAAAAAGAATGCATTTTTGCAAAACAAATGATTGAATGCATCTTGTGTAATTAATTAATAAAACAAAGGTTTTTATACAGCAAATGATCATTGTGAAATACGGGTTTACTGTAAATTTTTAAGTAGATTGTAATCTGGGAAGTTATGTTTCAAAAAGAGAAGAAAATATATTTTTTTAGACTTGAAAAACCCCGCAGCACAGCCGACTGACTATATGTAACAGTCGACTGTCCTGGTCATTTTGATTTCGAGTTGAAAAACATCACAGAGCAGCCGACTGATCACATTTAACAGTCGACTGGCCTGATCGTTATTTTTTAGTATAAAATCATAACGGAACAGCCGACTATCCATATGAGACAGTCGACTCCTCTAATTATTTTATTCTCGAGCTTTAGAAACTCGCAGAACAGCCAACTGGTCATGGTTAACAGTCGAATGTCCTGAAGTTTCAAATAATATCTGTGTTGTGGGAGAAAATCTCTATGACCTGAGGCTTTGTATAAGTGAGACTGTTTTTACAAAAGGAACTCTTTTTAATTATTAACTTAATTTGTTTCTTTAAGAAATTTCGAATGGGTCGTTTAAGAAGTTAAAATGAGATTTTTGGGTAATGAGAAATTTGAAAGGTGTGAATTGTGAAACAATTGAAAATGTGAACTGTCGATTTGGAATGGATTGAAATCGAATTATGTGAGCTTATAAATTAGTGAATGCGACATGTTTGAAGAATTTCAGTTCCCAAGTATATATGCATTGAATTATTGATTGTGATGAGTTATGAAAAATGTGAATACATGGATACTATGCTTTTGAAACATGAATGGTGGTTAATCATGAAAAGCTCTTATGGGTATGACATTATAATTATGAGTTGAAATTGAGAATTATGGTACAGCCAAGCCTTATACCGGCAGAGAAATGAATTGAAATGGAATTTGAAATGAAAAGAACAAGATTTGGGTCATGTTGAATAAATGGTTAAGACCGGTATAGTGGAAGTGCTACATTCTAAGAGATTAATTTTATTCATGATTCAATTAAACTAAAGATTAGATACATAGTGAAGATGTGATGAAAGTAAGAGAAAAATATTGAGTATGAGGGCCATTGAATTGGCGGTGTGAGAGTATTCACAGGCTGTCTTCACGATGCGTCGTGACATGACGTGGATACTGCTCCAGAGTACCGTCCCGGTGGTGACGCTCGTGGGATGTTTGGTGACTGCGGGTGGTGTCATGTCCCATGACGGAGGCTGAATTGATCACAAGCTGTCTTCACGATGCGTCGTGACATGACGTGGGATTCCCCTCCAGGCTGTCTGGACATGAGCTCGTAAATCATAGAACATCTAGGATACTTACCGTAGTTACAGTAGTAGATTAAGTCATGGCGAGGGATTGAACCCTATACCCTCGGACCTATGTAGTATGGGATGCATAGAATCCGAACAAGTGTGCATTAGTGTCATATAATATAAATAATTGCATTAAGGACTAAGTGCACATTCACAACACGACATCAATACGATAGTCCCTTTAGTTCTGTTTGTGACAAGTTTGTGATTTGTTAAGAAATGAGAATCGTTATACTGTTTCCGGCATAGAGAGGATGGCCGTGTATAATATTTCGTCAGTTGAATGAACTGACGCGCCCACAGTTTTATATGCAGCGTAAAGATGCTTGACTATTGAAGTATACATGCTGCGCAGGATTGAGTTAAATATTGTTTCATGTAATTTATTGTAATATTGCTTCCGCTGTGATAATGTACAAGTGTAAATGTAACTCTGATGAAAGAAAAGTTTTTATTTCCTTATAAAATTGTACAAAAGAAGCGTAAAGATCCTGTGGAATCTCGAATTCAGTTGTATTTGGAATTCGGGGTGTTACATAGTGGTATCAGAGCCACGCTTCACACTAGTACAAGTTTATAAGGAACAAAACCCTAGAAGTTGACATTAGAGTGTGTGTTGAGTTTAGAGATTTAAATGTAAGTTACTTACATTTGTGTTGCTCTATGATTCATGCTTCTTCCTCTCTATTTCTAAGATGGCTGATCACTTCGACCCCGCTGAAGACGACAATTGGCATATCACAGAGGAAGATTATTATCCTGGACAAGCAGATTCCGAGGAAGAATACTACCCAGGACAAGCAGACTCCGACGGAGAGGAATGGCCTGGGTCCCGAGAGATCACCCCACCTCCGGACTCATCTGATGACTCTTCTGAAGAAGAAGAACCAGTTCCAAGTAGTCTTATGATATCTCTTCAGAGGCAGGTAGAAACACTGCGGGAGAGAGTCGGACTATTGGAGGCTCAGTTGGCGAAGCGCAAGGAAGATTTCGCGGTTCTCAGTCATCGTGTATGGGAACTCGAGAAGAGGAAAAACATGACCGATGTACTGAAGGAAGAAATTGAAGAACTACGAGAAGAGATTCGTGAAGCCAAGAGGAACCGTAGGAGTTAGACAGTTGTAGCTTCTACTGCTTTCATTCTGATGTCAAGAAATGTTTTCAATTCGAATGTATAAAGTTTGAAATTCAATGAAATGAAAAGTTGATGTTTTATACTTTGAATTCAATAGATCTTTTGCATCATAATATGGCTGGACGAAGAGCAAGAAACGGTGAAGGTCTGGACTTGGAAACGGAACTAACGAGGGTCTATCAGACACTCAATGCCTTGGCCATGAATCAGAACCAAGGAAGGGTGCCTGTGAATCCAGTACCCGATGCAATCAAACTCGTGGAATCATTCAAGCGGATGAAACCACTGATATTTGAAGGGAAGTCAGACCCTGACACGGCTGACAACTGGATCCGGCAGGTAGAGACTATCTTCGAAGTCTTGGAGACCCCTGAAGGCAGTAAGGTGAAGTTGGCGACTCTGCAATTTGAGAAGGATGCGGCTGTGTGGTGGCAGTCGATGAAGCGGACGATGGGAGGTATTATTCTTGGCTGGGAGGAATTTTTGGAGGAATTCCGTAGTCATTACTTTCCTTCAGACGTCCAGGAGAAGAAGGCCATGGAGTCTCTGTCACTGCAGTAGGGCAGCATGTCGGTTAGGGAGTATGAGACGAGATTCACTCAGCTCTGAAGGTATGCTCCCAAATTAGTGATGGATGAGGCGAAGAAGGCTCGTAAGTTCGAGCATGGGTTGAGGCCGAGCTTGAGGTCCAGAATGATACCCCTCGGTATCAGGAGGTTTGACAAGCTAGTCAAACGGGCGGCAGCCACGGAAGCAGACATGGAGCAGTTCCATGTTGTTCAAAATAGAAGGAACAACTGAAACATGGGGAAGAGGCCTGCAGTTGCTGGGAGTGCCAGGGGACAGCCGTCAGCCCAGAGGTTCAAACCAACGGGAGCGAATACTGTCAACATAGATGGGAGACCCGGAAGTGCATGGATGAGACCTCCTGTGGTGACGTGCTACAACTGTGGTGAGACGGGACATTACATGTCTCAATGCTCCAAGCCGCAAAATGTCACCCGTAGGGGACCAATGCAGCAGACTGGGAAGAAGCCGTACCAGCAAGGGCGAGTATTTGCCTTGACTGAAGCTGATGCTGATGAGGTGGATCACGTCATCACTGGTACGAGGGAGGATGTTTAGGAGTGTTTTTTGTTGATTATCTCTTCCCATTATTTAGTGAACTGTTATGTAACGAGTATATGTTGTGTAACAGGAGAACTTATTTTGAATGGAATGAAAGCTGTTGTTTTGTTCGATACTGGGTCCTCTCATACTTTTGTATCACCTAGATTTGCTAAAGTGTTGGGAGTTGAACCGAAAACCTTTCCAGGCAAGATTTTAGCAGTAGTTACTCCATCAGGAGAGATTTTAACCACTGATCGGTACTATGCTGACTGCGAGATCGTGATTGGAGATCGAATTTTCGGGATCGATCTGAATGTTTTGGGAGTCGATATTATCATTGGCATTGATTGGATGTCGGTGTACAGTACGAATATCGAGTGCAAGACCAAGACAGTAACAGTAAAGGCTCCAAGAGGACCTGAAGTCACTTTCCAAGGGAAGAGAAGATGTTCAGAGTTGGTTGCTGCTATTAGCCAGAAGAAGGGGATTCCTACAGAGGTGCAGCAGATTCCTGTGGTTTGGGATTATCCGATTGTGTTCTTGGAAGATTTGCCTGGGTTACCTCCGCATCGTGATGTAGAGTTCAGCATCACTATTCAGCCAGGGAGTGCACCTATTTCCAAGGCACCGTATAGGATGGCACCTGTGGAGCAGGATGAGATCAAATGGCAGATTGAGGAACTATTGGAGAAAGGCTTTATTCAACCGAGTGTGTCACCTTGGGGAGCGCCGGTGCTTTTGGTAAAGAAGAAGGATAGTTCGATGAGGATGTGCATCGATTACCGAGAGCTGAATAAGGTCACTGTTCAGAAAAAATATCCGATTCCAAGAATTGATGACTTGTTCGATCGTCTACAAGGAGCTGATGTTTTCTCCAAAATAGATCTTCGATCAGGATATCATCAAGTTCGAGTGAAAGCTGAGGATGTGCACAAAAATGTGTTCAGAATTCGACACGGGCATTACGAATTCTTAGTTATGCCATTTGGAGTAACGAATGCACCTGCAATCTTCATGGACATGATGAACAGAATTCTGAGGCCGTTCATTGATTCTTTTGTCGTGGTGTTTATCGACAATATTCTCGTGTACTCCAAGTCGGAGGAGGAGCACACGGAGCATCTGGCAGCAGTTTTGAGAAAGCTTCAGGAGCATGAGTTGTATGCCAAGTTGTTCAAGAGTGACTTCTGGAAATCTGAAGTGGCATTCCTAGGTTACATCCTTTCTAAGGAGGGAGTGGCAACTGATCCTCAGAAGATAGAGGCAGTGAGAGATTAGGCAAGGCCTACTACAGTAAAGGAAGTCAGGAGTTTTCTTGGATTGACTGGAGATTCATTCAAGGCTGCGCTCAGATAGCCGTGCCGCTCACTGGTTTGACCAAGAAGAATGTGAACTTCAAGTGGACTGAGCAGTGCGAGGCAAGCTTTCAGGAGTTGAAAGAGAGGCTGACTACTGCACCAATTTTGGCTTTGCCTAGAGCAAGTGTTGAATATGATGTCTACAGCGATGCTTCACATCGTGGGCTTGGTTGTGTCTTAATGCAAGAAGAAAAAGTGATCGCTTATGGGTCTAGGCAACTAAGACTGCATGAGAAGAATTATCCGACTCATGATCTGGAGTTGGCTGCGATTATCTTTGCCTTAAATCAATGGAGACATTATGTGTATGGTGAGAAGCTGAACATGTACACAGACCATAAAAGCTTGAAGTATATCTATCAGCAGAAAGATCTGAACCTGAGGGAAAGGAGATGGCTGGAGGTACTTGAGGACATTCGTCTGGAGATTAAGTATCATCCTGGGAAGGCTTATGTTGTTGCTGATGCACTTAGTCGCAAGAGCAGTTTGGCGAGTTTGATTACAACTCAGAGGCAGTTGGCAGAGGAGTTAGATCGGGCTGGTATTGAAGTTGTTCTGCAAGGCTTGTGATCATCTTTAGCTCAGTTGAGACTTCAACCGACGCTGAACGAAAGGATTATTGCAAGTCAGAAGGAAGATGCAGAGAGTCTGGAGATGAAGGAGCAGGTTGGTGCTGGCAAGTTGCCCGGATTTCAAATCAGGGATGAAGTGCTGTGGTTTGGTGAGAGGCTGTGTGTTCCGGATCAGTCGGACTTGAAAGAAAGTATTCTTCAGGAGGCACATGCTACTCTTTTGTCTGTACATCCCGGGAGTACCAAAATGTACAGGGACATTAAACAATATTTCTGGTGGTCAGGTTTGAAATGGGATGTGGCTGAATTTGTGTCGAGGTGTGAGATTTGTCAACAAGTCAAAGTTGAGAATCAGAGACCCGGAGGCTATTACAACCGTTACCTATTCCGGAATGGAAGTGGGATAACATCAGTATGGATTTCATTATGGTATTGCCCAAGAGTCCTAAAGGCAATGATGTGATTTGGGTTATAGTCGATCGACTAACCAAGTCCGCTCACTTTTTGGCAATGAAACTCACTGCTTCGATGGACAAGTTAGCTGAGATGTATGTGGGTGAGATCGTCAGGCTTCATGGCATTCTATTGACCATTGTGTCTGATCGAGATGCGCAGTTTACTTCGCATTTTTGGAGGAGTCTTCAGACAGCTTTGGGTACCAAGACGGATTTCAGCACTGCTTTTCATCCGCAAACCGATGGGCAGATCAAGAGAGTCATCCGTATTCTTGAGGATATGCTTCGGTTTTGTGTACTAGACTTTGGAGGCAGTTGGGAAAGGTATTTACCTTTGGTAGAGTTCGCCTACAACAACAGTTTTCAGACCAGTATCAGGATGGCGCCGTAGGAAGCTTTGTATGGCAGGAAGTGCAGGACGACTGTTTGTTGGTTTGAAGTTGGAGAGCGTCAGTTGTTTGGACTTGAGATTGTGCAGCAGACCTCTGAAAAGATTGATCTGATCAGGAAGAGGTTGGTGGAAGCTCAGGGTAGGCAGAAGAGCTATGCAGACAACCGGAGAAGGGACCTTGAGTTTGAGGTTGGTGACTTTGTCTTTCTGAAGGTATCACCCAGCAAAGGCGTGATCCGATTCGGCAAGGGTGGAAAGCTAGTCCCGAGGTTCATAGGCCCGTATAAGATATTGAAAAGGATCGGAAAAACTGCTTACTGGCTTGAATCAGGTGCACAATGTCTTTCATGTGTCTATGCTGAGAGGTTACATTCCAGATCCAAGTCATCATTTGCCAGAAGTGCCAGAGGGTTTGCAGTTGGATCTGAGTTACATTGAGTTCCCAGTTGAGATTGTTGATTGTCGGGAGAAAGTCTTGAAGAATAAGACGATACCGATGGTCAAGGTAGTCTGGAGAAACCAATTGGTTGAAGAGGCTACTTGGAAATCTGAGGAGAGGATGATGAAGGATCATCCTGAGCTTTTTATTTGATTTTCTTTTTGTGTTTTGTATCTCACTCTTCAATTGTAGTTCCGGGGATGGAACTATTCTAAGGAGGGAGTGTTGTAATACCCTAAAACTTCATTTTTATAAAAACATTATTTTTCACGTGTTGTGCACGTGCAAACTTCATGTGTAAATCATTTATTTATTTTCTATGAAATCTCATTTTTGTATGAATATTTATTTTCCTTTATTTTTCTAAAAAACCTATTTCCAAAAGCCTAAAACACTAATTAATTGTTTTAGCCCACTTTAATTAATTATTAATTTGTTGTCTTGGCCCACAAGCCTAAGCCCACTATTTATGAAGCCCACCAATCTAATTAATTAATTAAATGGTCACACTTGTCATGTAGAGATAATTGGTGAACATTTTGATTAATTAAATTGTACAACCTTTAAATAGGGGTACTAAGTGGCACGTGCAAAGCACGTAGTGTGCAATGCACACTTTATTTCGGGCCGGTTGTGCATTGGAAGGAATGGGAGAGTGGGTGAGTGTGCATGGGTAGTCATTTGTGTGTGGGTGGTTGCTATAACTCCTACTCCTATCCTAGCTATTCATTCTACAACTATCCATTAAATCCTAGCCCTCCAATCTATCTTAGAATTAGTAAAAATACCTCTCCAATCTACCTGTATTCTACACTAATAAGCTATTGAAAGAGGAAATTATATAGGGGATATATATTGTGAGTGTGAGTGTGAGTATTCCCCTATTGGAGGCCGGCTACTTTTCCCATCTTGGAGCTTTCGGTGTTAGCAAGGAGGAGGAGGCGTGCATTGCAATCAAGGAGGCTCTAGGGGATATTTCTTAATTGGGTTTTCTTCAAAAAGGTGGGTGTTTCTCATGACTTCTAAACTAGAAATCATGCTAGGGAATGAAATTGAATTGTTATTATGAAATACCAGTTGAAATGAAATGCATGCTTGCCTAAATAGAAGGTAATTGAGAAATTAGCAAATGTGTGTTAAAGATGAATTGATAGAATAAATTATTAAGAAATGATTGGTAATAGATGTCATGAAATTCCCCATTGCTACTTATGCCATTAGAATGAATGAAAAAGAATGCATTTTTGCAAAATAAATGATTGAATGCATCTTGTGTAATTAATTAATAAAACAAAGGTTTTTATACAGCAAATGATCATTGTGAAATACGGGTTTACTGTAAATTTTTAAGTAGATTGTAATCTGGGAAGTTATGTTTCAAAAAGAGAAGAAAATATATTTTTTTAGACTTGAAAAACCCCGCAGCACAGCCGACTGACTATATGTAACAGTCGACTGTCCTGGTCATTTTGATTTCGAGTTGAAAAACATCACAGAGCAGCCGACTGATCACATTTAACAGTCGACTGGCCTCATCGTTATTTTTTAGTATAAAATCATAACGGAACAGCCGATTATCCATATGAGACAGTCGACTCCTCTAATTATTTTATTCTCGAGCTTTAGAAACTCGCAGAACAGCCAACTGGTCATGGTTAACAGTCGACTGCCCTGAAGTTTCAAATAATATCTGTGTTGTGGGAGAAAATCTCTATGACCTGAGGCTTTGTATAAGTGAGACTGTTTTTACAAAAGGAACTCTTTTTGATTATTAACTTAATTTGTTTCTTTAAGAAATTTCGAATGGATCGTTTAAGAAGTTAAAATGAGATTTTTGGGTAATGAGAAATTTGAAAGGTGTGAATTGTGAAACAATTGAAAATGTGAACTGTGGATTTGGAATGGATTGAAATAGAATTATGTGAGCTTATAAATTAGTGAATGCGACATGTTTGAAGAATTTCAGTTCCCAAGTATATATGCATTGAATTATTGATTGTGATGAGTTATGAAAAATGTGAATACATGAATACTATGCTTTTGAAACATGAATGGTGGTTAATCATGAAAAGCTCTTATGGGTATGACATTGTAATTATGAGTTGAAATTGAGAATTAGGGTATAGTCTAGCCTTATACCGGCAGAAAAATGAATTGAAATGAAATTTGAAATGAAAAGACCAAGATTTGGGTCATGTTGAATAAATGGTTAAGACCGGTATAGTGGAAGTGCTACATTCTAAGAGATTAATTTTATTCATGATTCAATTAAACTCAGGATTAGATACATAGTGAAGATGTGATGAAAGTAAGAGAAAAATATTGAGTATGAGGGCCATTGGATTGGCGGCGTGAGAGTATTCATAGGCTGTCTTCACGGTGCGTCGTGACATGATGTGGATACTGCTCCAGAGTACCGTCCTGGTGGCGACGCTTGTGGGATGTTTGGTGACTGCGGGTGGTGTCATGTCCCATAACGGAGGCTGAATTGACCACAGGCTATGTTCACGATGCGTCATGACATGACGTGGGATTTCCCTCCAGGCTGTCTGGACATGAGCTCGTAAATCATAGAACATCTAGGATACTAACCGTAGTTACAGTAGTAGATTAAGTCATGGTGAGGGATTGAACCCTATAAGATGAAGAACGATTAAGGGCTTGCCCTCGAACCTATGTAGTATGGGATGCATAGAATCCGAACAAGTACGCATTAGTGTCATATAATATAAATAATTGCATTAAGGACTAAGTGCACATTCACAACACGACATCAATAGGATAGTCCATTTAGTTCTGTTTGTGACAAGTTTGTGATTTGTTAAGAAATGAGAATCGTTATACTGTTTCCGGCATAGAGAGGATGGCCGTGTATAATATTTTGTCAGTTGAATGAACTGACGCGCCCACAGTTTTATATAAAGGGTAAAAATGCTTGACTATTGAAGTATACATGCTGCGCAGGATTGAGTTAAATATTGTTTCATGTAATTTATTGTAATATTGCTTCCGCTGTGATAATGTACAAGTGTAAATATAACTCTGATGAAAGAAAAGTTTTTATTTCCTTGTAAAATTGTACGAAAGAAGCGTAAAGATCCTGTGGAATCTCGAATTCAGTTGTATTTGGAATTCGGGGTGTTACACTTTCGACTCTCCCTCGAGTCCTTTAAAATTAAGTTGCCTACAACTTTTCATTTAATAACTTCTCAAAGTAATTTCACCATCTTTCCTTAATTTCCTCATTTTTTTCTAGGACTCTTGAATCCTCGCTCTTAAATCACCTAATTGTATTCAGGTCTTTTATTTTTCTATCCCTTTGTTTAGAAAGCTTATAAATATTATTTTCTCCTTTTTTTGTTTCTAATTTTGTGTATAAATCATCATAAGCTTTTTCTTTTGCATCTCTTACCGCTTTTTTAACTTCTTTTCTAACGGTCTTATATCTCTCTAAATCCTCTTCATTTCTACTCTTTTGTCACATTTTGAAGGTTGATCTTTTTTCTCTTACAATAATTTGGAGTTCTTCTTGCCACCACCATGTTTCTTTATTTAGCAATCATCTACCTTTATACTCTCCAAGTACCTCCTTTGAAATTTCTCTTATGTACGTAGCCATTTTAGTCCACATCATATTTGTATCCCCTTCCCAATTTTATGATGCTCCTTTATGGACTTTATCTTTAAAAACTTATTGTTTATCTCTCTTCCAGTTCTATCACCTAATTCTTGGGTTCCTAGTCTCCTTCCTTGCACATATGTGTTTCCCAATCTTCACATCCAATACCATTAATCTATACTGTGAGGTTAAACACTCTCCCGGTATAACTTTACAATCTTTACATGTCAAGCAATTTACCTTTCTAGTGATGAAAAAATCAATGTGACTTCTATTTGCACTTTTAAAGGTTATCAAATGTTCCTCCCTCTTCCTAAAATAAGTATTTGCTAGTATAAGATCATATGACGCTGCAAAATCTAATAGATCCTCTCCACCATCGTTCTTATTTTTAAATCTATGTCCTCCATGCACCATCTCATATCCCATGTTATCTTCTCCTACATGTCCATTGAAATCTCCTTCTATAAATAGTTTCTCATCTAAGGGTACTCCTTGAATTATCTCATCCATATCTTCCCAAAATTTATTTTTAGCTTGTGCATCTAATCCTACTTGGGGTGCATAAGCACTAATGATATTAATTATGTTTTCCCCTAATACAAGATTAATTTATATTATTCTATCTCATTTCCTATTAACACCTACTACATCTCTTTTAAATTTCTTATCTACTAAAATTCCTACCCCATTTCTATTTCTAATTTTACCAGTATAATATAATTTAAAACCATCTATCTCCTCCCCTACCGACTTTGTTTCTTGTAAGCAAGCTAAATTAATATTTCTTCTAATCATGTTATCTACTAGTTCTATATTTTTTTCCTGTCAATGTTCCTATATTCCAAGTCGCTAACCTAAGCCTATTTTCCTGAACTAGCTTTTTTACCCGCACACGTGCAGATTGGTGTAGGAACCCTTGCCCATTTTTCACCGCACCCGGGCGCCGGTGCGATGCCCCTTGCACATTTTTGAAGCACCCGGAGGCATGCACAACGCATCGCTTCCAGGGAATGCCCTAGTATTTCCACGTATATTATTAGGATTCATGTTCATAAGATTTGACAAACTTTTATGCTGGCTGTCAACTGCATAACGCAACCCTCCGCCTTATCCGATTTGTGGCCGGATTCCTGGTTATTCTGATCATGTTCTCTGATATATCATATTTACCTTTTTGAGATGACATATTTCTTTTTTGCTGTTAGAGTTCGTCCGGGTTCTTTTTGCAACGAGTCATTTCATATAAAAACTGTACGTTAACAAAAAAATTTTTTGAAGCATATATATAAATGTCATTTTACCATTTTATGAATTTAATATTATTTTTCACTTAGCACATGTATGCCACTGTATGATATTTTTTCAATATTCTATGGTATATCATATTTACCTGTTTATGATAAATTTCTAACCAAATCTTCAAGTACATATGGTTATTTTACATTTTAACCTTCCAAGTAGTATTCTCATATACATATATTCATTATCATTCATTCTGATCGTGTTCTCTAATATATCATATTTACCTTTTTTAGATGACATATTTCGTTTTTGCTGTTAGAGTTTGTCGGAGTTTCTTTTTTTCACGAGTCATTTTATATAAAAACCGTACGTTAACAATTAATTTTTTTTGGAAGCATATATATAAATATGTTTTCATTTAAATAGTTTGTTCTCCAATACTCCAAGTTTGTTTGTATTTAAATAATTGTTATTTCTTATTTTTTCAACTTGCAAAAGACCCATTTGAGAACTTGCTTAGGGTACCCTGGACTCAGATATGCCCCTGCTAGCAATTTTCTTCTAGTCATGTTTTACATTGTTATATCCAAATAAATTTGTTAGTTCAACTATGTAACTAATCGGTTTTTTACCAAGATAACCAGCATAGCAACTTGTGTCCACTTGTTCCATAGAAGTAGAAGGTGAATCCAAGACAAAAAGTTAGAAATGCATGTTAGATGTGCCTTAGCGTTCACACTCTTAAGTCAACGGTCAACTGTCCATATTAGGCAATGGACTGTCCATATTGGACGGTCGATGGTCGAGACCTATCTTGCTCTCTGCTTAGCTGAAGGTCGACTGTCCATTATGAATCTTGAATTGAAAGTTGCGGGGTTTGGGGTATAAAAGTCCATGCACGTATACTAAGGTTTCTCTAGGGTTATGAAAAGTAGATTGTTTGAGATTTCTACAGTTTGATTGAGAGAGCTTTTGTAAACAAATAAATCATTTTGTGGCCTTGTAGGAGAGAGATGATGAATTTTGGGTTGAGAAAATTGTTATTCTCCACTATTTGGGCAAATTATTGTTTTCCATCTTGCAATCTTCTTGATAGTGAATTCTTCCTGGTTAACTTCCTAACTAAATAATGTGTGTAGATCCGTTATTTGTTGATTTCTTTCTTTGTTCGTTGTTTGGTGAAACCCTAGTCATTAGATCGTCTCCGCTTGCTCTATTGCACATCGAAGGGAAGCCTTTTCTTTCTTTATTCCCCAACAATGCACTCGTAGAGGGAAAAAAAAGATGTTGAAGAATTTTTGCTGATGTTTGTATTTGTACTACACGTCTATTTCTAGTTTCCTTCCCTCTGTAATTTTTTATTTTTTATTTGGATCGGTAACGGTGGGTCCAAAGTCCCCCGCGCTTCATTAAAAAGATTTTAATAAAATATACAATCAGCAAAAAAGGGTATGATATTCACGGCGGCATACCCTATGAGACTCATCCCTAGTCCAAAACTAGCGAGAACTCATCCCATACAAGATTGTTCCCCTTCCCTCTATAATTTCAATTTCACACAAATCATGCACATGCTAATTAAAATTTGGAACCAAAACATCAGATTTGAATAAATTGTTCATTTGTAATATCCTTTAGAGAAATCTGAGAAAAATCTACCACAGACCAATCAGTATCTATAATTCGATATATCTGCGACTCTATCTCACGAATCCGTTTTACATTTAGTTTCCTCTCTTCTCTCCTTTGAAAAAACGAGGAAAAAAAAATGAAAATACATTTTCCTCAGACTAATGCGACATGCATCTTCTTCATAATCACCTATACTGTGTGGTTCTGTTGCACTGTTTCCATGTCCAATCCCTTACTCTTGACGACTGACTCGACATGACCCTTAACGGCGCTAGCCTCTCTAATCCTGCAAGAAAAAGAGACCCATCAAACCAATTTCTTTATGCAATTATAATTAGTGAAGAAGGTATATATATATATATGTATGAGGTTAATTTATCTGTGTATGTCAGTTGGATATTTTTATAGTTCCGGGTGATGTATATATATATATATTATGTACCTAGCAACCTCTGCGCGCTTCTTGGCCAGCTCAGCAATCTCGGACAGCTCCCTGTAGTCAGTTTTGTCATTCATTAAGCCCGAGGTATCAGCTGTTCGGAGCCCATGTAATGTTCGTTGTGCTACTGCCCACTGTGCCTCTCTCTCCCCCTTTCCGTAATCATTCTTCGAGGTGAAGGCAGTCTAAAACAAATTCATTTATTAATTTTATCAGCAAGGTATTTAAATCTACTACTGAAAACATTATACTAAAATTATCAAAAGATAGATCGAGTGTCTGCAGTGATCGATGACAGACCCTGCTATGGAAAAGGTTGTCCCAAGCCTTGCCGCTCAATAAATATCGAGTAATGAACTTGAGCACATCCTGAGGGATGTAAGTGATGACGGTGAAGGCCCAGATAACTGCGGCCCATCCCCATCCAATACCTGACATTCTAGCGAAGGACCACTCTGCGTAAACTGCAATACAAGTAGCCACCTACAATACAATGTACACGTACGTACATGCAATGAGCAAATTATCTAGCCATATCTGTATGTTAATTGGTACAAAACCAGTGGTGAGCATGCATATGACTCACCAATTGAGCAAGAAAGAAGGCGAAGACAAGCAAGAAACCAGGTCTCTCGACGAAGGACCAACTTCTGGACCGAGTGACGAAGATGAGAGCCTGACTGATGATACTTACTTGCAGATAGAGGGCTGCTGTCATCTCATCCGTATTGTACCTGATTTCCTTCACTCCAAATTTCTCCTGCATTATATGCATAAAAAAAAAGTTGAAGGGAACAAATAATATATATATATATATAGTCGTTTAGTGCATATATATGAGCGAGCATATATGTCTATATATAAAGGTAGTTAGTACTAACAGGGAAGAAGTCAGTGTCATGGACAAGCCAGAAGAAGAGTACAGTCATGAGGGCCTGATAAGTTCCGAGAACAACGCCAGTAGCAAAGATCTCATTTAGCTTCCACGAGTCAGGAAGAGGCGAAGGCTTGACACGATCCTTAGAAATGGTCATAATGGTACCGTCGTTGAGGATGGCAATGATGAGGACCATGAAGGGCGAGAAGTCAAATTTCCAAATGAGGGCAATAAGCAAAAACCCAAGGACAACTCGGATTGTGATGGACACAGCGTAGATGGTGTAGTTCTTCATCCTCTGGAAGATGGCACGGCTAGTCAACACTGCACTGACAATCACACTCAACCCTGGCTCTGTCAGCACAATGTCGGATGCACTCCGCGCAGCATCAGTTGCATCAGCCACTGCGATACCAATGTCAGCCTTCTTCAGAGCAGGAGCATCATTCACACCATCTCCAGTCATACCGCAGATATGCTTCCTATCTTGTAGCCTCTTCACAATCTCATACTTGTGCTCTGTGTAATTATGTCATTGCATGGATCCCAAAATTATTACTAATTAATTTATTGCAAGCTAAAATTTAAATTATTTATTATATATAGGAAAATTAATCTGGAAGAAATAAAGAACCTGGGAAGACTCCTGCAAAGCCGTCAGCCTTCTCAATAAGCTCATCGATGTCAAGGTCATTGTGCTTGTCACCTAAAAGGGTGGTGGATGGGTACATGTTTGTGCCCATGCCAAGTCTTCTGCCAGTCTCCTTGCCAATAGCAAGCTGATCACCAGTGATCATCTTGACATTGACACCAAGGTGAAGTGCACGACGGATGGTTTCAGCACTATCGTGCCTAGGAGGGTCAAAAAGTGGGAGCAACCCCAAAAATTGCCACGGTGCACCCTCACTCTCTTTGCAGGCCTCAGGTACTTCCTGCCGAGCGACTCCCAATGATCTCAGTCCGCGATTAGCAAAGTCATCAATCATTTGATGGACCTTCTTTTTCACATCTTCTTTAAGGTTGCAAAGGTCAATAATCTGCATATATAAAATTAACATTTAAGTTATTGATCAGTTAATATTTAATTTTATTGGGAAATTAATAATTACAGAAGTTGGGAACAAATTAAGTACCTGTTCAGGTGCACCCTTGCTAGACCTGTGCCACTTTCCTGTTGAGTCGATGTAAGTGATAGCTGTGCGCTTCTCGACTGGGTTGAAGGGCAAAAAGTGGACCTCGGTGATCCCAGCTCGAGCCTCCTTGGGATCAGCAAGCATATTAACAATTGAAGCATCAATTGCGTCTTGGTTCTCGCACCTGGAAGCTCTAGCAGCATACAAGACAACTTCATCCTTGTCCACACCCTTGGTGCACACCTCAATCAGAGTCTTGTCCACCGTGAGTTTATTCAAAGTAAGTGTTCCAGTCTTGTCGCTGCAAAGTACATCCATGCCGGCCATTTCCTCGATGGCTGTCATCCTCTTGGTAATGGCCCCTTGCTCAGACAATCGGTGTGAACCGATGGCCATTGTGACCGAAAGCACTGTGGGCATGGCAATTGGGATACCGCCAATCAGAAGAACCAATAGGTTGTCGATACCCTCTCTGTATCTGCGATGCTGGACTGGGTACATCACAACGATCTCAATAATCATTCCAATGGCGATGGAGCAGATGCAGAAGTTACCAATAGCAGTAAGCACCTAAAAAAGTAAATATATATTAACATCTTGAAAGCAAATTAAGAGAGCGAATAAGGCTTATGAAGTTCAGATCCCAACATGCTGGGTTTGTATTATTAGCTAGCAGTGGTGTACCTTTTGGAAGTGTCCGACATTGTTTGTACTATCAACAAGGTGAGCAGCCTTGCCAAAGAAGGTGTGGACACCGGTGGCGATTACGACAGCATCAAGCTCACCTTGCTTGCAGGTGGATCCAGAGAATACCTCATCTCCAGGCATTTTGGTCACTGGAAGGGATTCTCCGGTGAGGGCTGCCTGATCGATCTTTAACGGATCGCCTTCCAACAACCTAGCATCGGCTGGAACGATATCTCCAAGCTTGATGCTGATAATGTCTCCTGGAACGAGGATCTCGGCCTCCTGCTCTGACCACTTGCCATCTCTCAGAACCTTAGTCTTGGGGGCAAGACCAGCCATAAGAGCTGCAGCTGCATTTCCAGCATTGTTCTCCTCAATGAAGCTAATGGTTGAGTTGATGAACAAGAGAACCACGATACCGACAAAGTCTTGCCAATCGGGGGCTTTGCCCTGCATGTAGATGAAATATATTTTAGATATATATACTGTTAACTTCAATGCTTGTTAGGGTGTAGTCAGTATATTAATTACTCCTCCATTGGCTAAGGCAATGGCCATGACTGCGGCAATCTCCATCACCCACGAGAGGGGGTTCCACATGAACCCCAAGAACTTGAGCAACTTGCTTTCCTGTACGTGTTTGGAGTTGATTATTATGTGACCTACTAAGTAATTAAAACATATCAAAAATATGATAAAAGTATCACTATATGTACCGATTTTTCTTCAAGTTTGTTTAGGCCAAATATCTCAAGACGCTTCTCGCCCTCTGCGGAGGTGAGCCCTTCTTTGGTACATTTGAGCTGCTCAAACACCTCGCTAACAGGAATCCGCTCCTAAAGCATTCAAAGAAAATTAGTTCAATTTCTCCTGTCGTGTATCGTGTGCTGGTTAAAATACAAGTGCAATTTTTCTCAACCCTTCTACAACTTCGAAGTAATAGCTTAGTCGCAGAGACTTTCAAGCAACCCAAGTTCAAATCTCATTCACAATGCCTTACACCACCACAGTGAAATTTCTTTATAAAATAATAGCATTTGTGTACTCAAACTAACCAAAAAAAATTAAAAGGAAAAAAAAAAAAGAGTAAAGAGAGAAAAATTCCTTACAAGGTCAACAGTTTCATTCTTGATGTCGTCTAAGCTCGACATTGTGCTCTTTATTATAATGAGTAACAAGAGGCTAAGAGAAAGGAAAAGATAGAAATGGATGCTGAGGAAGGAGAAATTACTCCTTCCTCTCTACCTTCCTCTTGGTGCCTCTTGTTAGGCTTTCAAACAAGAAAAAAGAGAAAGGGTTGGACAAGGAAGTTGATGGTAAAAGGCTAAGAGAGGAAGGGTATTTATATGGTAGTTGTAGTAAGTTTGGATGGTAGAGAGAACAGAAGCAATATTTGTGGCCTGCCTATTAATTGACTTGGTAGAAGCGAGAATTATGAGGGGAACCATTCAAGAGTAGTAACAAGACTGTTACTTGATTTGTGGGAATTCGACCAACTAAGTACACTTGTTAATTTCCAAAGAAAAGAAGGAAATAAATGGTCCTTATGTAACTAAAACTAGATCAACATATATAGCTTTAGTAGAGAGTGAGATCCATGTATTGCCAAAATGTTCATATATGAATGAGGAAAAATAGTAGTATTTGAATTTCCTGTATGCATGCACATGGTGTATTTATGATTCCTTTATTTAGTTCCAACCTTCTCCCAGCAGCATAGCACTTAATTGACTGGGGATGCTCTAATTTAAGAGAAGAATTCGGTACATGTCTTAGTGGGGAATTCAACAAGTCCAAACCCCTAACAAATTACATTCCAAGCTAACCTAGCTTTCGGGCAATTGAAAAAAAAAAGTGATTTGTATCCTCTTCTCCTAAGCTACATCTACACCAACCAATGTCCACTCAAATATTTCTCCTCCACAGGTTCACTTTGAAAAGAATTGAGTTGTTCGCTACCAATCATAAAAACGGCTTCGCTTTTGTCAATGCTTGTGTCTTCCATATGGTTTTAGTCTCCATACTCCACGGACCACCATCATTCAGCCATATGTACATTGATTTAACTGAGACTATATGCTCTAAAGATTTTTTCATAAGGTTAGTCTACTAACCATATATTTTTTTTTAATAAAAAAGATGATCGCTGTCATCGTTTCATTAATGAGTGTTAACGAAACTAAGTAGTACAGCATTACATGCAAAACAGGATCTTACCGAACCCTTAATACAACTCCACAGAGTATCAAGTAGACGAACTAAAGTAGCATCAAGAGAACATCAAAAACAACAAAATACATCACAACAATCAGCTAGTCACGTCCTCGGTGAGAAATGCACTCTCATTCCTTTAACTTGAAGCTCTACTCCTCCTCGTACTAACCATATTCATGAAGAAGGTTTGACTAACCTTTGTGATTGGAAAATCGTTACTTCTACCACTGCTTACTGAAGTCATATAATTTGCAGTTCGACTTAATCCACTAAGTTCGGAAGATTTTATGGCTCACCAAGGTTTTCCTTCTTAGTGATGTTTCTACAACACAATTATTTTGGACCTTATTTACTTAGTTTAATATTGTCCCCTCACAATTCAATCCACATACCTTTTATTTCTAGTACGGGCCAGTTTAATGCTCAAGGAAGACCGAGTTATTTTCCCTCAGATGGAAGATTGAGGAGTATTGGCTTCCGAACTAGGGTTGTTCATCGGGTCAGGTTTGGCCCAAATCTATTCAAACCCAACCAGCAGATAAAGAGTTTAAAAACTCCTTTAAAACCCACCTGAACCTGAAGTTAAAAATTTTAAACCCATTTTTTTGGGGTAGGCTTCATATGTTTAATAAACTCACCCGAACTAGAACCCAAGCCTGCCCATTCTAAATAGAAGGTAATAAATTAAATTGTTGTATTCTACATATAAGGTTCACCTTTTTTTGCTAATAATATATAAAGTAGGAATATATAAAGGGAAAAAGGGGTATGAGCAACTTGCTCATTGAGTAAATGAGCATTTGATGAGGTGGCATGCATGTGATTGGAAAATTCTAAAAGTGGTTAGTTGTCCAATGTATCACATGCATGCCACATAATCAATTGCTCATTTACTAAATGACCAAGTTGCTCATATCCCTTTTACCCATATATAAAATATATATTATAAAATATGTAATATATCTTGCATTATTATTATTTTTATCATAACTACTAGCATTTATGTATCATGCATATATAAAGTGAGGTGTTGGTAGTTTATATATATATAAATGTATGGATGTTTTATATGTTGGGATAAGATATATTGTTGTGCATTAAATTTATTTTTTAATTTTTTGATAAATTTGTGCATTAAAATATAAATATATGGAAGTTGAAAATGTATTTGAGTTAAATATTATATAATATTGTTATATTTTGATATTTCTATAAATAATGTTCAAATACTTGTGTTCAAAGAGGTCCAACCATTTGAACGCGATCCAAGCCCGAACTCGACTTTTAAAATCTGACCCGAACCCGAACCTGAAACCTACCACTACCAGTGGGTTCATGTAACGCTCTGAATTCCAAAATACACTAATTCGTAACACAATATGATCTTTTACTTCATTTCGTACAATTTTACAAAGAATTTAAAACTTTTATTCATACAACACTGTTCCTTTACATCAACGCAGCGAAAATTAAATATTACAATACAAAATATGTACAATTTAAACATCCACATTTAAAACAGTCTTTAGCTTCAAATTTATCTTCCAATCTTAGCGAATCCAAGCTCTGCATTAAACACTGTAGGCACGTCAGTTACATATAACCGACGCAATATTATATACGACTATCCTCGCTATGCCATAATATAGTGAATCACTTATTTTAGCAACCGCAAACTTGAATGCATTACAAAGTGTAAAAGCGACTAGCCTAAACATGTTAGTGTATGATATGACTTAATGCCTAATGCAGATTTACACCACGATGACACTAGTGCATACTTGTTCGGATTCTATGCATCACATACTACATAGGTCCGAGGGCAAGCACCTACCTACTCCACAATAAAGGGTTTAATCGTTCGCCATGAAAACTACCCAGTAATAAATCAAGTTTTAGACGTCCCACGAGTACGGATTCCTGCCCTGGAGTCCACCGTCAAGCTTATAGGGAAATCATCGTCGTGCGAACTTCCCACAAGTATCTCTCTAGCCCCGGTATACGCATATACACTGGAGCACGACCTCCCATCCGTCCGACTATTCATGATCCTGGAGTCCACCGTCAAACCAATCATAGTCCCGGATTTAATTAAGGCTCGCCTCTATCGCAAGCAACTACAGTCCCGGAGTCCACCGTCAACCTGGGTCTATAGTCCCGGAGTCCACCATCAAACTATATAGAGGCAACCCACTTACGTTTGCCCAAACTTACTACATATTCCACTTAGTGCCTAATCCTTATGCTTAAAATATGAATAAATTACACCACCTAGAGTCAGCTTTTCCTCTTACTGGACTTAAACAAAATATCAAGATAACCCACATAGCCAATTCTCAAATCAATTAATTCTTTTCATCACTTTCCAATACTTTGGTCTCACTAAACCTCTAGAATCACATATTTTCATGTTAAATAATCATGGGTATTTATACTCTTCATTATTCATGTTTTCAATTCACTTTATTCACATCTTATTGAATTCTTTCATCTTATTCTTGTATTTATCAAACATGAATAACAATCTCAAACTATTCTTGTTCACAAAGCTCTTTTCTTGTATATTCATCTAAACTTTCCCATCCAAAGTTTATTAAGAATTAAACATCAGCTCAACCTGCATCTATAGTCCCAGAGTCCACCATCAGACTATATAGAGGCAACCTACTTACGTTTGCCCAAGCTTACTACATGTTCCACTTAGTGCCTAATCCTTATGCTTAAAATATGAATAAATTACACCACCTAGAGTCAGCTTCCCCTCTTACCGGACTTAAACAAAATATCGAGATAACCCACATAGCCAATTCTCAAATCAATTAATTCTTTTCATCACTTTTCGGTACTTGGGTCTCACTAAATCTCTAGAATCACATATTTTCATGTTTCATAATCATGGGTACTCATACTTTTCAATATTCATGTTTTCAATTCACTTTATTCACATCTTATTCAATTCTTTCATCTTATTTTTGTATTTATCAAACATGAATAACAATCTCAAACTATTCTTGTTCACAAAGCTCTTTTCTTTCATATTCATCTAAACTCTCCCAATCCAAAGTTTATTAAGAATTAAACATCAACTCTGGAGACTCAACACTAGAAATTTGTTATAAAAAACTCATCACTAATCAACTTTTATTATCTTTGATTAAATATATCCTCCCTGAATTTCCATCTTATCTAACACTTGAATATACTTCTTAATTTCCCAGAATATAGTCCAAACAGTGAGAAAATAATTTCAGTTGTTCCCACAATATTTATAAAATTTTTCTGATTTTTTAAAACTAAAAAAAAATCCCAAAAACACACTAAGTATTGTTTTTTATTCAATAAGGTTCTAACCCAAGACCTCAGACCTTGTTGAGTGCCACGTGGCAACGCATGAGCGCAGCACGCCCTGCTAGTCACTAAGGCCAAAAGCCTTAAGTGATGTATTATGTGTTTAATTCTTTAAGTATCGACACTCTGTCAAATCTCATTTTCTACCATTTCAACCATTTTAATTTCCATTATTTTCCCTAAAATTTGATATTATAAAAGTATAGTCCTAGACTCCAGAATTCTTCTTTTACTGATTTTAATTGTAATTTAGAGGATATGTCCCCATTTCATGTGCATATCCATTTTAAAACATATAAACAGAAAAAATTTGGTTTATTAGTAACTATCTCTTTTCTTCAAACTAATACTACAAATTTGCATCTATAGATCTCCAACATATATTATCTTACTGATCTTATCAATTTTAAAGTGACTCTTTACACAACCATGTGAATAACAATTCCTTAGGATTTTTATACAAATTTGCATTTTAAAAAAAAAGTTGCAATACTACTACACATGCACATATACATATATATTTTATTATTCATGATGGGGGAAATTTCTCCAAAATTTTATATTCTACTTGAATCAAACACATGCTATCTTTGCATTTAGTTTGATTATTAGAGCATCCACTATCGTTTGCTATGTCAATTGCTATATATAGCATTTAGAAATAGCAAAAGAAGGACCACGCTGCAGTCATGAAAGTCTAAAAATAAAAGCGACGGGAGATCATCTTCCGTCTTATTATTATTATTATTATTATTGGTATTCAGTATAAAAAAAATCAAAAAAAATCCAAACAACACACCAAACGGATGAACATCATCCGTCTGGGTGTTTTTCAGATTTTTTTTTCAGTATAAAAAAGAAATTCAAAAAAAATCAAAAAAAAAAAAACCAAACAACACACCAAACGGATGAACATCATCCGTCTGGTGTGTTTTCGGTTGTTTTCTGTTTTTTGTTTTTTTTTTATAAAGTGGATAGAGCCATACGGCTCCAGCCTGATATTAATAAAAATAAATAAATAAGGTTATACAATAGTAGACAATTTTACACGGAGTAAAACTGAACAAAACAATAACAGAAATGCCAAACCACCGCAGAATGGGGCGGTAGGCAATGAAAAGAATTGCCACACAATGGAAAAAAGAAAAACAGTAGGAGGTCCGACAAGAAGACTCGAGCTACCAAAAGCCGCCGGGGTAGGCACTGAGGATGCAGCTGCCGCAGCAAGCCGAAACAGCAAGCAGCAGACACAATCCTGGTAGCCGATGCAAAACAAAATCTCCAGAGTCAAACAATACAGACCTAGGCCAGAACGGCTCCACCAATAGAGTTCAGAGTGCCACCAACTAGGGATGCAACCTGAATCAGACAACAACCAAAAAACAAGTACCACAAGAGAACTAACAACCAACATCATAAAGGACCCGAGCCCAAAACAAAGAAAACAACCAAACAACATCATAATGGCCTGAGCTTGAAGCAACTAGAGAAGGGGAACAATCTGGCTAGACCCAGACAGGGATACCAACACCGCCAAAACAAATAAAGTCACGATCGCAGAGAGCGAAGAACCACGCAAAAATTAACCAATATGGAAGCAGGAACTAAGCAAACCTGAGCTAACAAAGTAACGAAATACAAAATCAAGGCCGAGCTAACATAGTAAGGGACCTGTGCTAACAAAGTAAAGAAGCAGGAACTAAGCAGACCTGAGAAACCATAAGAACATAACCAAAGGACAGTTAATACAGTGAAGAAACAACAACCACCACCAAAAGATCAGGCCTACTAATAAGAACATAGCCATAAGGAGAGTTTAAAATAGCTTAAGAACAACAACAAAAACCAAAAGATAAGGGCCAGCATCTCAAAAATACGATAGCTCAAAGTTAAGCTGACGCACAACCAAAATAGAGACCCCTCACAGCGCGCCCAAAAACAAAGGGGCCATCAAAACGCAGTCACCAAGGGGTTAATCCTGCATAGAGAAGGAGAAGAACTGTTACAACAGGTCTGTAAACAAATAAGGAGAAAAAATTGAGTGAGAAGAGTGGAAGAATATCGCGGCTTCATCTAGATGATGAAGACTCAAAGCCTCCACTTTATGATGGGGTAAATGGGAGGTCCAATGCTTAGTGAAGAATAAGAACTCATCGATAATAGTGTCAGAGGTTTTAGAAGAATTAGAAAATATGTGATTGTTTCTTTCTATCCACGTAACCCAGATAATAGCCATAGTAGAGAGGATCCAAGACTTACAAAATTCTCTCCTAACCATCTGTGAGTTCCAGAAAACTGAGAACGAGGAAGGGAAATTGGAAGGGTGCCAAGCATGAACGCAAATCTGCCATAATTGGTGGGTGAAATTGCAAGAACAGATGATCAGTGTTCTCCTGACAATTCAAACACAAAGAACATAATTGATCCATAGCGAGGTTCATCCTGTTGAGATTTTCCACAGTAAAGAGTTTATTGTTAAAGGCTAGCCAGGTAAGAATTTTAGTCTTCAGTGGAGCGTAACTGCTCCAAATGAACTTCGCAATAGGCTAATTGACACCCCCAAAGTTAAGAAACTTATAGAAAGATTTAACAGGAAAAGAACCTGTGCTGGTCCAACGTCACCTGACATCTTCTTTGGGATGCCAGGGATAATTTTTTAAACAGGATAAAAGACGTGTGAAGTCTGGCAGCAGCTCAGGGGGAAGAGTGGAGGAGAACGGAATATGCCAAACTCTGTGGTTATTTTGGACAGTAAGATAGTTAGCCACTCTTGCCGAGGGAACGAAAGCAAGATGAAAAGGGCGGGAAAGGTAGAAGCTAGCTTGAGGTTACCAATCCAATGATCAGTCCAGAACTTGGTCCTCGAACCATCCTCGCAAATTCGGAAAATACCACATTGAAAGGGAGCAACCATTTTCCATACTCCCTTCCAAAATGGGGATGCCTTGGACGAAAGGGATGGACGGAAATCCTAAACCTTATGACGACGATAGCATTTATGAGAAATAATCCGAGCCCAGGGCAAATGGTCTTCTTTCAGCATTCTCCGTAACCATTTACCCAAAAGAGCTAAATTTTGATTCCTGAGATTAAGGACTCCCAAGTCACTTGCAGCCTTGGAAGTGCAAACAATCTTCCAATTACAAAGGTGCGTGCCGACTCTATAGTTGTCCGCACCTGATCAGAAGAAATTCCTTCTAATCTGATCAATCCTCTTGATAACCCAAAAGGAAACATAGAAGAATGACATCATATATAGAGGGATATAAGAGAGAACCGAGTTGACAAGGATCAGTCTACTTCCTCGGGAGAGGTTCTTGCCAGACCAAACATTTAGCCTGGACTCAACTTTCTCAATCATCGGGACCCAATCCGATTTATGTAACTTGCCCCATCTTAGAGGGATGCCCAAATAAATGACAGGAAATTAAGAGGAGGCGCAATTAAAGAATTGAACAATCTCTGTCTGGCGATTGTTCGAACCACCCAGCCAGAGGACAGAAGATTTATTGAAGTTAATGGAAAGACCCGACACACTTTCAAAGATATAGAGAAGGAGTTTAAGATTTCGAAGGGTGCACCCATTGGGTTTAGCAAAAATGATGGTGTCATCAGCGTATTGTAAATTTAGAACACCACGAAAGCTCTGGGAACCGCCAAGTCCTTCGATGACATTGTCCTCCCACGTGTTGAGAAGAAGTTTGCTGAAAACATCCGCAACAAGAGTAAATAAAAGGAAAGAAATGGGGTCACCTTGACGGAGACCACACTTACACTTGAACTTATTACCTTCCGAACCGTTAATAAGAATGGAGGAAGTGCCAGCAAAGAGGCTGGACTTAATCCAGACGATCCACTTCGGACCGAAACCTCGATGAAGGAGAATATCAAAAAGAAAATCCTAACTCACTTTATCACAAGCTTTTTCAAAATCTAATTTTAACATAATGCCTTCAGAGTTGGATCTATGATATTCGGAAATAAATTCTTGAGCAGTGGCCACACTATCAAGGATAAAGCGATCTTTAATAAAACCCATTTAGGCGGGGTTGATGAGGGGAGAAATTACTAAACTGAGACGGTTAGAGAGAACTTTCGTAATTGTCTTGAAAGTGGAGTTGAGTAGGCCAATCGGTCGGAAATTAGAAACTGAATTACCTCCCACTATTTTGGGGATGAGAACAATGTGCGCATAATTAATACGATCAAAAGAGAAGGAACCCTGGTGGAGGTCTGTGAACATCTGAAAAAGATCATCTTTAAAGTAATCCCAAAACCTTTTGAAGAAAAAGGACAAAAAGCCATCCGGGCCTGGAGCGAAGTCACTTTTTAATGAGAAGACAGTGGATTTAATCTCCTCTATTGAAAAGGGTGCTTCCAGACTGGACAGATCATGGGACTCTTGGCCATTAAGCTGATCCCAGTCAAGTTGAATGGAATGGGGTTTAGAGGACCCTAATAAGTTTTTATAAAAATGGAGGAAAGAAGCGTGAAAGTCAGAGGAGGAGTTGAGCTCAATGTCGTTGTCAACGATGTTAGAGATATGACTGCATCGTTGACGATGCAACGCAAAATTATGGAAAAAGGAGGTATTACCATCACCCTCCTTGAGCCATCGAATCTTAGCCTTCTGCGCCCATTTGAAATGGTCATTGTGAAGAATGGCAGCATATTCACGCTTGCAAGAACTTCGTTCGTTGCGAAGGGAATCAGAGATCGGACCAAGCTCTGCAAGCTTGTCAATGGATTCAATGGTGGAAAGGAAGAACAGTTTGAGAGCATTGGCGTTAGCGAAGCGCTCTTTATGCCAAATTTTGCATCCATGTTTAATAGCGTGAAGCTTAATCAGGATGTGGCCAAGACCGTAAGAGCCCGTAACCGAGGAGAGGCAGTCTGTGATGAGATTTACAAAGATCTGGTCTTACAGCCAGAATTTTTCAAAACAGAGTTTGAACGGTTTAGAGAAGTTATAGTTAGAATGGAAAGCAATAGGAACATGGTTAGATACACGATTAGGTAAAGCACAAGAGAAAGAATTGTGAAAGTAAGAGATCCAATCATGGGAGACAAGGAACCGATCTAGCTTGGCCATTGAATGTAAGAGACGCATATTAGACCACGTGAATGACCTCCCGTTAAGAGGAAGATCGCTTAGATTAAGGGATCTAATGCGATCATTGAAGCGGGAGGAGTCTAAGCTACAAGATGGATTCCCAGATCTTTCATGGGCAAATCTGGTGACGTTAAAGTCACCATAGAATAGCCAAAAACCATTAAGATTGTTATGGAATGAGTCAAATTCATTCCATAATAAGTGGCGCCGGTCAGCAGTAGACGAGCCATACACCGATACTACTGTGAGGCTACAATTGAGTTCGTGCCAGTGAAGGCAAACAATGAGAAAAGTTTATACGATGAACAGAAATGACTGAGAAGTAGGAATTCTTAAAACCAAAAAGGATGCCTCCTCGCGTGCCTATAGCTTCTAGGGAAATCCAACTCGTGATTAAGGATCCACCGATGGAACGAAGAAATGGGGGGGAGGGGGGGGGGAAGTTGAATCAACTCCTGAATGGAGATCCAATTACAGTGGGAAGAGGAGATAAGATGGAACAAAGCTTGTTGTTTGGACTCACTCCGAAGACCCCGAATATTCCAAGAAATGCTAATCATCAAAACGATGTGTCTCTTTAGCGCTGGAAATTTCGCGGCGACGAATGGAATCAAAGTCCGAGAAATGACTGGAGTCAACCACGAAACCCATACTAGTTGCGAGGGTAAGCATGTCTGGGTTCGAAAGAGAATCAAAATGCACTTGGTAAATAGAATCAAAGAAAGGTTGATCGGTTCTATTAGGGGGAGGAGGTGGAATTTCCAAGTTACGAACCTGAGCCGCTAAGGAGGCCTTCGACTTAGAAGAGAGATTCGCTTTATTTTTAGCCTTAATACGAGCACTAGAGCAGATAATAGGGAGAGAGTATTTATGCTTGGATGATGAGAAAAGGCTCCCTTCCTCATGAACAGGGTGGACAACCTCCACCTTAGGAAAGGCAGCATGATTGGGGTACTCCATCTCTGGAGTGGCATCCGATAGGAGGGTGGGGAGGGGAATGACCCCTCAGCAGATGGTTGAGAGTCAGAATTGGGGAGATCAAAGGGGGCAGGACAGGAAAGAGGAGAAGGGTATGGAAGCCGAAGAGAGAGAGATAGAGGTAGAAAAACGGAAGAAGAGGAGTGCTCTTTTATGCATTTAATAGGATGTGCAGCTTTAAGAAAAGGGCTAGAACCTCGACCAATCGAGAGACAGTGATAATAAATCTTAAGAGAGTACGAGGATACATAGTTAGATGAGAACAATAGAAAAGGTCCTAAGTGAATAACACATATGCATTTAAAAGAAAATTTAGAAGCGGAATAAACATTAAAATTAAAAGAGTTAACGGGGATGAATACCTTGGGTTGCAAGGGAGGATTAGTAAGCTTCGAAGCTTCCTCAGCTAGAAGATCATCACTATCCATCCAAGCATATGACTTAGAAGGGGGAGTGCCCGATGATATCTGGGAAGCCAGATAGGATTTGGACGTCGGGGAAGGAGAGGTGTAGGATAATGGCTCGATTCTGGTTCAGATTGTTTTGGAGTATCTGCAGCAAAAGAAAGTTACAGCATAAGTCGACTGATAGAAGGATCAGGCGACTGTCCAGAGAGTTTTCGAAGGCTAAAGATACAAGCAGCAGCAGAGGATCAGTCGACTGATCGGTCGACTGCCAGATGGAGTGCCAGTCGACTGGTAAGTCGACCAGTCGACTGTCGACGAGATTTTGAACTAGATCAGGCCCAATTCGAAAAGGCCCAATAGTTTCCCTATAAATACACTTGTTAGGGTTTTGTAATAAACGACGAAAATTAGAGATCCCTATTTCGGTTTTGCAGCCGTCATTGATTGTAAGGGTTTGTTTCGCCCATTGGTGATAATTTGAAGAAGAAGAAACCCCAACCGCCCCGTGGATGTAGGCATGTATTTTGCCGAACCACATTAAATCTGTGTGTCCTTTTGTGTTGGTTTGTTTTGTGTTTTTCTCGCTGGTTCTCTCTTTGTATTCCGCATTGATTCTTGTTGGTTTGATTTGTATCGCGCACAACAAGTGGTATCAGAGCTGTTGGTTCGACCTAGAGGGAGATGGCGGGTGATGCAGATGCAACCAAGGAGGTTGTGGGATCAAGTTCGTCAAGAACAACGATTCACAACGCAAAATTTGAAGTTGAAAAATTTGATGGGACAAACAATTTCGGGATGTGGCAATGTGAGGTTTTGGATGTTCTTGTTCAACAAGAACAAGATGTTGCTTTGGAAGTTGAAAAACCTAAGGATATGTCCGAAGCAGATTGGAAGAAGTTGAATCGAGTTGCGTGTGGGACTATTCGGCTCTTTATTGAGAAGGCTCAGAAGTACGATTTGATGAGGGATACCATTGCTGCGGTGTTGTGGAAGAAACTCGAAGACAAATACATGAGGAAAAGTTTGGAGAATCGGCTGTATTTGAAGAAGAGACTTTTTCGCTTCACCTATACGGAAGGTATGTCTATGAATGCTCATGTTGAATCATTTAATAAATTGTTGGCTGATTTGTTAAATTTGGATGAGCAAATTAAGGATGAAGATAAAGCCCTAATCCTGTTGAATTCATTACCTGAAAGTTATGATCATTTAGCAACTACTTTATTATATGGAAAAGATACTGTGAAATATGAAGATGTTGCAAATGCTTTGTTGAATAATGAAACTAGGAGAAGGGATAAGATGGTTGATAGAGAAACTTCTGAAGCGTTGATTGTAAGGGGCAGGACTGAGACTAGATCTGAGTCCAAATCTGGGAAAAAGGGAAACAAATCTCGTTCCAAATCGAGAGGAGTTCCAAAGGACAGGAAAATACCGGCCAAAGATGAATGTGCTTTCTGTCATGAGAGGGGGCATTGGAAAAAGGATTGTCCAAAGCTACGAAATAAGGGAAATTCGACTGCAAATGTGACTGTTGATAATTCAGAAAGTGGCGAGGATTTTTCTTTTGCACTTGCTTCTAGTCCCTCACTTTATCAAGAAGTATGGTTTCTTGATACAGCAGCCTCCTATCATATGTCTTGGAAAAAGGAGTGGTTTACTTCTTTGGAGTATATGGATGGTGGTGTAGTTTTGATGGGAAATGATGCACCTTGTAAGAAGGTAGGAATCGGGAAGATTGAATTGCTAATGCACGATGGTCTTATTAGGGAGCTTTCAGATGTATGGTATGTTCCAGATTTGAAAAAGAATCTGATTTCACTAGGTGCTTTGGAGGCCAGTGGATTGAAATTTGCTAGTGAAGGTGGCATTCTGAAGGTGACTAGCGGATCACTCGTGGTGATGAAAGGGCAAAGAAAGAGGAACTTGTTTTTCTTGCAGGGAAAAACATATTTGGGTCAGGCTGCCAGTGTAACTGAGAAGCCTAAACAGGTTGTTCCCGACTCTACTAGGTTGTGGCATATGCGACTCGGGCATGCAGGAGAAAAGGCCTTGCAGGGGCTTGTGAAGCAAGGGTTGCTTAAAGATGCTAAAGGGTGCAAGTTGGAATTTTGTGAACATTGTGTTTTGGGTAAGCAAACTAGGGTGAAATTTGGTACAGCTGTACATCAGACAAAGGGTATCCTCGATTATGTGCACACAGATGTTTGGGGCCCTACTCAGACACCTTCTATGAGTGGTAGACACTGGTTTGTTACTTTTGTTGATGATTACTCCAGACGAGTTTGGGTATATACCATGAAGCACAAAGATGAAGTTTTGACATTGTTCACAAGTTGGAAGAAGAAAGTTGAAAATCAGACTGGTAGGAAGATTAAGGTTCTGAGGTCAGATAATGGAGGGGAATATAAGAATGATCCGTTTCTGAAGTTGTGTGAAGATGAAGGGATCCAGAGGCACTTCACAGTTAGGAAGACTCCACAGCAAAATGGGGTTGCAGAAAGGATGAACAGAACCTTACTTGAGAAGGTAAGATGTATGTTAGCACAGTCTGGGTTGAAGAAGACATTTTGGGCAGAAGCTGTCATATATGCAAGCCACATCGTCAACCGTTTACCATCAGCAGCACTTGAAGGCAAGACGCCTATTGAGGTATGGAGTGGTAAACCTGCATCTGATTATAGTTTTTTGCATATATTTGGTTGTCCTGCTTATTTTCATGTAACTGAAACTAAACTTGATGCAAGAGCCAAGAAGGCTATATTTGTTGGTTTTAGTACTGGTGTCAAAGGTTACAGGTTGTGGTGTCCAGAACAGAAGAAGTTAGTAATCAGCAGAGATGTGACTTTTGATGAGACCAGCATGATTAGCTCGGGACAGTCGACTGGTGGTATATGTCAGTCGACTGGTGAGCAGCAGAAGAGTGGGACAGTTCTTCAACAGGTGAGTAGCAGAAGTTCGGGACAGTCGACTGATGAACAGGAGCAGTCGACTGATGGTCCAAAACAGCAGAATTGTGGGAGCTCGGGACAGTCGACTGGTGGCAATAACCAGTCGACTGGTAGGAGAGTTTTTCAACAGGTGGAGTTAGAAAAGTTGTCAGTTGAAAATCCTGTTCCTGTCCAAGATGAAGATGATGTGGTTGATAGTGAGAATGATGAAGAAGTTCCTATCCAGCAGGACGAATCAATTGCAGTAAGAAGGCAAAGAAGAGATATCAAACGACCGTCTCGTTTTACAGACACAGTTGCATTTGCTCTTCCCATTGTGGATGATGAAGTTCCCTCCAACTTCAAAGAAGCCACTAGAAGTTCAGAAAATGCAGATTGGAAAGTTGCTATGGATGAAGAGATGAACTCTCTTCATAAGAATAAGACTTGGGATCTAGTGCAACTACCAAAGGGGAAGAAAGCAATCGGTTGCAAGTGGGTGTATACGAAGAAAGAAGGTCCAAAAGGCAGTGTTCGGTTCAAGGCAAGACTAGTTGCAAAGGGGTATGCTCAACAGGAAGGAATTGACTATAATGAAGTGTTCTCTCCAGTTGTGAAGCATCCTTCTATTCGGATTTTGTTGGCATTGGTAGCACAGTTTGACCTTGAGTTGACACAGATGGATGTGAAGACTGCGTTCTTACATGGGGATCTAGATGAAGAAATTTATATGTTGCAGCCAGATGGGTTCAAGACAGCTGGGAAGAAAAATTGTGTTTGCAGGTTGAAGAAGTCTCTCTATGGTTTGAAGCAATCTCCAAGGCAGTGGTATTTGAGGTTTGATCAGTTTATGAAGGTGCAGAGATATTCCAGAAGTGAGTTTGATCATTGTGTTTACTTCAGGAAGTTGCAGGATGGCTCTTTCATATATCTGTTATTATATGTGGATGACATGTTGATTGCCTCTAAGAATGCTAAGGAGATTCAAAATTTGAAGAATCAGTTAAGTTCTGAGTTCGAGATGAAGGATCTTGGTGAAGCCAAGAAGATACTTGGGATGGAGATAGCTAGAGACAGGGCAAAGGGCACAGTGAGTTTGACTCAGAAGCAATATCTTTTGAAGGTGCTGAAACGGTTCGGTATAGATGAGAAGACTAAACCAGTAAGTACACCCTTAGCCAGTCATTTCAGAATTAGTGCTTCTCAGTCTCCAAGTACAGATGAAGAGAGACAGTATATGGCAAATGTACCTTACACTAGTGTGGTTGGCAGTTTGATGTATGCCATGGTTTGTACTCGACCAGACATCTCTCAGGCGGTGAGTATGGTTAGTCGATATATGCATGATCCAGGCAAAGAGCATTGGCAAGCAGCTAAATGGATTCTAAGGTACATAAGTGGCACCACAGATGTGGGTTTGAAATTTGAAAGGGATGACAATATTAGCAGGTTATTAGTTGGATATGTTGATTCAGACTATGCAGGTGATCTAGATAAGAGGCGGTCTACTACAGGCTATTTGTTTACGATGGCTAGAGCACCTATAAGTTGGAGGTCAAATTTGTAGTCCACTGTAGCGTTGTCTACTACTGAGGCTGAATACATGGCGGTTGCTGAGGCCATGAAGGAAGCCATTTGGATACATGGACTTTTGAAGAGCTTGGGGATTCATCGGGAGAAGGTGGAGGTACACTGTGACAGTCAGAGTGCTATTCATTTAGCGAAGAACCAAGTTCATCATTCGAGGACCAAACATATTGATGTCCGTTATCATTTTGTGCGTGATTTGATAAAGGATGGTGATATTCATTTGGTGAAGATTGGAACAGCTGATAATCCTGCTGATATGTTGACCAAAGTTGTTGGGGCAGCCAAGTTCAAGCATTGCATGAACCTGGCTAATATTTTGCATGTTTGATGACTTGGAATGGGCGGTTGGAATAGTGCTTCGCTATTTGTTCGCCTAGTATGTGATATCATACTAAGGTGGAGTTTGGATTTGTTGTTACATTTGATGATGAGCATTTGGAGTATTTGTGGAGATTGCTTGGGCTACTTGGAAGATCTTGCCAAGGTGGAGATTGTTGGTTGGTGGAAGATCTCGCCAAGGTGGAGATTGTAGGATAATGGCTCGATTCTGGTTCAGATTGTTTTGGAGTATCTGCAGCAAAAGAAAGTTACAGCATAAGTCGACTGATAGAAGGATCAGGCGACTGTCCAGAGAGTTTTCGAAGGCTAAAGATACAAGCAGCAGCAGAGGATCAGTCGACTGATCGGTCGACTGCCAGATGGAGTGCCAGTCGACTGGTAAGTCGACCAGTCGACTGTCGACGAGATTTTGAACTAGATCAGGCCCAATTCGAAAAGGCCCAATAGTTTCCCTATAAATACACTTGTTAGGGTTTTGTAATAAACGACGAAAATTAGAGATCCCTATTTCGGTTTTGCAGCCATCATTGATTGTAAGGGTTTGTTTCGCCCATTGGTGATAATTTGAAGAAGAAGAAACCCCAACCGCCCCGTGGATGTAGGCATGTATTTTGCCGAACCACATTAAATCTGTGTGTCCTTTTGTGTTGGTTTGTTTTGTGTTTTTCTCGCTGGTTCTCTCTTTGTATTCCGCATTGATTCTTGTTGGTTTGATTTGTATCGCGCACAACAAGGTTGGCACTGCTTTTTTGTAGTTTTCCCAATCTAATGAGAAATTTGGATTGATATCCCATGCAGGCCATTTAGATACAGAAGCAACCAGCTGATTAGCAGGCACTGATAATGAACAGGCTTCAGACACTGAGGGGGCATTAGATGCCATTGCCAAAGTAGAAAGAGCAGGATGATGTGGTGGTTGAGGGCCCGGTGAGCGAGCCTTAGAGGGGATGTTTTGCTTTGTATTAGAGAGTGAGGAGATGTCTAGGTTGATCCAGACAAGATTTGGAGGCTTCGAGGGCAAAATAATGGGGAGGTGGATGGGGCAGGAACACTTTTGCGATGAAAGGAAAAATTATTTTTAGTAGAAACCTTGTTACTGCCCCTAGGCTTGGGAGGGTTGGCAGAGGGTTGAGACGAAGTGCCCACATTGAATTGCTTCGGAGTAGCATGGCAAAGGTGTCTTTGACATACTTTGAAGATGAAGGGACTGAGCCAAACTGATAGTTGGCTTGTAGTGATAGCTGACAGAAATAGAAAAGAACGTCCAGCCCACTCGAAGAGAGTAAGACAAGACTCTGTCTTCCACCGGAGGGCAAAGGAACTCGGCTCTACTTGAAGGCAACCAGAAGCCAAGAGAGAGGTGGAGGAGGTACAAGTCAAGTCACCGATACATTTGGTCATGTCGGCGACGAGGCGAGGAGAATCATAGAATGGCGGGAGACCCAACAGTGTAGCTTTAATGGGTATTGGATCTAGAGTCGGAGGTGATGAACCCTGATGGACCCATTTGCGAATGAAGAGTTTAGTGGTGCCAATTGTAAAGGAATTAATTGCAACTGGATCTTCAAGAGCTTTGGAAGAGGGGAAATTAATAACCACGTCCCCGTTAGAGCAGGCGTTTACGGCCCATGTCCAGTCTGAGACGTTACAGGTGTTGCAGAGAAAGAAGTCAAGGGAGTAATTGGAGATAGATCCTCCAACGAACGAAACAGCCCCGTAGCAATCAAGTTTCGTCATTTTAGCTGTGATGTCCGGCAAAGGCACATAAACAAGAGTAACATGGTGCTTAGAATCCATAGGAGAGGGGAGAGACTGCACAGGGGGGAGGGGGGATCAACTGCAGTGAAACGTTGTGAGGCAGGGGGAATGGGAAGAATGGGAGATTCAGAAGAAAGTTTGGCTCTTTTCGGCTTGTGAGCCTGCTGTTCAGATTGCTTGGCTTGAAGCGCTGGAAAGTCTAGAGCGCCCAAGACTTGATCGGAGATAGGGACCCCCAAAGAGAGACCCAACATTTGTTGAAGGGAGAAGCAGCGATTTCTAGAATGCCCTGATTTGAGGCAGAAAAAGGCACTTCATATTGGAGGTGCAGAAAGCTTTGACATGCCTTGATTGAAGACAGCGGGAGCAGCGAGGAGCTACTGAAGAAGAAGAGGAAGAGAATTGAGAAGGTGGAGTGGCAAAAAAGTGCAGGGGGCGGTGGAAAGACCCTAGAAGAATCCGCTTAACGGGCTGTTCTAGGGATGGGCCCACAGGGAGGGCTGATTTGGAATTAATATTTTTTCCTTTTAACCACATTGACCCAGGTAAGGCCCACAATTGGCCCAAGTCTTAGACAGCGAATGTAAAAGAAATGAAGGGAAGAAAACAGCAGGTAAACCAGTACTGTAGAGATCCCAAAGCGAGGAAGAGGCGACAAAAAAAGTAGTAAAAGAGTCAGAATTAAAATCAAGGCACAAAGACGAAAATAGTGAGGAGATCACTCTAAAGACAAGAGAGAGGGAGACGTAGAACGTGAATCGGGGATAGTCGAAATCCCAAACAGAAAAGAATTCAAAATTAAAATTAATGCAGAAGGAATGAAAATAGAAACGAGATCACACTTAATCTAAAACTATAACTAAAATCGAGAGAGGGATTCGGAGAACGAGAAACGGGGAAATACAAATTCCCAAACCAACAACTCAAAAACAATCGCTACACTAGAAAAACGTAAAAAGCATATCAAAGAAATATGAGCAAAAATAAAGAAGTGGCTCATCTAGCCACATAGAGTCCCAAAAACAACTAAAAAACAATCGCTACACTAGAAAAACGAAAAAAGCAGATCAAAGAAAAATGAGCAAAAATAAAGAAGTGGCTCAGCTAGCCACCTAGAGCCTCAAAACGTAGTAAGAGTAAAAACTTACAGTGAGGGGGAGAGGAAAGAACCTCAGTCGCAAACCAAACCTGGCAGAACGCCGGAGCGAGCCAAACCAAGTAGAGCACTGGAACAAGCCAGATCAAGCTGCACTTGAGCTCTTGAACGGCAGGGGCCAAAGGGAGCAAACCAGACCAAGTAGAGCACTGGAGCAAGCCAGATCAAGCTACACACAGAGCAGGTGAATAGTCAGGGGCCAAAAGGAGCAGCTTGCCTGAAGGAACTTGATCTCCACACGGGAACCAAAGCGCCACCGAGGAGGGGGAAAAACTAAGAGGAAGAGGAGGAAAGTTGTGGAGGGCAGGAGAGGGACAACGAAGGGTATGGGTGTGAAGGGAAACTCCGGATATACAACTTTAAAGAAGGGAGAGGGGTGAAAAGGGGGATGAGAAAACGGGATCTAGAGGTTAAATTTTTTGGAGACTGCTTTTTTTTTACTGAAGAAAAAAAAAATCAAAAATCAAAAAAATTTCAAACAACACACCAAACAGATGAACATCATTCGTCTGGGTGTGTTTTCGGATTTTTTTTTTTTTTTTTGGTTTAAAAAAATATTAAAAAAAAAACACACCAGACGGAGCAACTTCATCTGCCTGGTGTGTTTTCAGTGAATTTTTTTTTTTTAAAGAAATTTGTTTTCGATGATAGACGGCATATCTTCATCCGTCGCTTCGTCAAACGGATGAACATCGTTCATCTTCTATATTTAGCAATTGGCTAAATCGGCTGTTAAGTTTAGCAATGCACTGTTCACTTCTATCCTAAGTTTTGAATTTTTAACAAACAACTGTGAGTACTATTTCTAAATCGATTTTTAATTTTTGAGCTTTTAGAAAACGACAGTGAATGCTCTTAATGATGTTAAATTTAGTAATTCTCATAGATTCATTTTATATTGTAGAGTGTGTTAGATATGTGTTGCTCTCAGGTTTAAGTAAAAGTAAAATGTTATTTGTTTGGTGATAGACTATGTTGACACATAGCTATATATGAATGGACTTGACAGTAAATGATGAGATGTTCATGCGTGACTTTGTTCTTAGTTTCACCTTCGATAGTCTGTATTAGTATTGAATATTATGAGTGTTAATTGTGTTTGACTATAGTAGTGGTCGAACTTCTGTTAGTACTTACTGCTTTGTAGCAGTGTTTGATATACTGTTGCTTTAATTATTAATTGATTGCTAATATTATACTAATGAGGAGAGTTAAGTTTGTTATTTTATCGTAGATTAGGTAAGTATTATTGGTGTTAATAGGAGCCTCTACCAAATTTACTTGTATTAACTAAAATTTTGCATGGTTTTACATAAAAAAATTAACACAACTAAAAAATTAACCGCATATCTATTTTACATTATAATTTTCTATTTAACATGCAATTTTTAGAATTCCTCAATCTCTAGATTTCTAAATGTTCATACAATATGCATTACACAAAGAACATTTGGAGTAAAACAATTCAATCACATAAAAAATTCTAACATGAATCTCCTAACATGTATTAAAATACAATTAGAAATGAAGTAGCGACACCTACCTATTACAGAGTGTACAAGTAGCAATTTTTCTTCCAAAAGCACTCCAAAACTCCACAAAACCAAAGCAAATCCCACAAAAGTATCCAACATCAAGCAATCCGAAAACGACCCATTCACTTTGGTTTTTGATTTGTTTATAGTTTCTGTTAATTAGAATAGGGTGTGGGTAGTTTCATAATGGGAGTGGTTTATTTAATTAAGTTAATTAAATATGTAATCAACCCACTAACAATTAACCACCCACTAAAACTCACCCTACTACCATACACAGCCGGCCTCTCATTTTGAGGTGTACACATTGCACGTGTGCACTTGCACTTTGTGTACACTTCACAAAAATTAATTATTTTTTAATTTTTAAATTAAAACATATGTATATAATATATTATAAAACTAGTTTAATTATAATTATAATAATAATAAATTTAGAGCTTTCATGCACAAATAAAAATAAACACACACACACGTCAGAAATTTCATTTTGAAAAAGAATACACCCAAATATGTGCGCTGCACGTATAAAAATATTTTAATCGAAAATATGAGAAAATGAAGTTCCATTTATAAAACGAATTCGAACACATAATAAAATAAATAATTGAAACACACAGAAAATATTACACGTAATAGTAAAATATACGTAATTGACACGTGCACCGATAACACGTACAAAGCACATAAAAATACAAATATTAAAAATTAATATTTGAGTTGACTCAAATAGGATTTTGAGAAAATGGAAAATGTTTAAATAGTCAGAATCCAAAATACGTGTTGAAGTACGTTACAGATATTATCTGTAACGGTACAAAATATACTTGTGTAACACACGAGGGGCAAATTGTCATAACTCAATTTTGCGGGGTGTTACAGTTCGGGTCGGCTTTAAGTATCAAAATTTCATACATGTTTAAAAATCCTCTAAAACAGCCCAACCCGACCCGTGAACATCCCTATTCCCTACTGTCCCTTCTTTCACCTGATTTAGGTCTCCTAATATCGTAAACAACAAATGCGGAAGCGAGATTTGGAAGAGTTTTTTTTTTTTTTTTTTTGGGGGGGGGGGGGGGGGGGGGGGGGGTAAAATGGGCCATAAATTACTTTTAAACTAACCATCTTTTGAAAACACTACAAAACCCATGTTACAACAGATAATGAGTTTTTATATTTTTGTGGAAAGCTTAGATCTCAGCCCTCTATCAGATCCATACGTGAGACTAATATTTGCGGTATTTGGTGGAGGTTATGGTGGTTGCACTAGCTAACATCTCGCCGAAAACCTGCAATGACAGTCTTAAACACCGGGGGTGTTCCTGGCAACAGACCCTCCAACAATTAAGTCAGTAACCAGAAATCAAAGTTGAGTTTTAATTACTAAAATTGTGATTACTTGGTAACTGAGGAAGAATGTCTGTATTTATAGGCATGTATATGAGCAGTTAGTGGGGATCCCTTAACTGATTTGAACTGATCCCTTTGATTAAGGATCTAAATCGTTGATTATTCCCTGATTTCAGACAGTCTGATTGCCCACCACAAATGGCTAGTAAATCCCCCCTAATCGGGCTGCAGTTTCTGATTATGGGCCTGAGGTTGACCCTTGTTCTAGCTGTGGGCCTGTAGTCGTTATGAGAGAACTGTTTGGCCTTTCAGAGGTCTCCGAGATCCGTGTGAAGATCGTACGATCCTGATTGGCTGTGATTTTTAACCTCCATCAGCTGGTTTGTCATGTACGTAACATAATCTTTATACCCTTCTTATATTGATTTGCCCACTTTGTCAGTCTCCCCTGTTTTTGAAAAAGGAAAAAATAACAACTTTAAGATTTGTTTTTAATTATACTAGTATTTTTCACGTGCGATGCCGTTTTTATAAGAGTTTGAGGATTTTCACGTGCGATATACGTGTTAAGAAATAGTTTTGGAGTTGGACGTACGTTAGGCGTAATTCGGAAAAATATTTTGAAGGAAAAAACTACAATTTGTACGTGCAATGCATATATTTATAAGTAGAATTTTAGTTGTACGTGCAACTATGTTTAATGTTAAACAAATATTATGAAATTATTTTGCACGTGCCTTGCACGTTTTAAATAGGTGGAATTTTTTTATTTGTTTGTTTTGTTGTAATTAATGAGCGAGTTGAAGTTACATTGTATGTTGACAAATGACAACTCCAACTCTCCTATTATAATATTAGAGATTAGAGATGATTATCACTAGTTAAAGGCTAATTAAAGTAAGAAATTATCACAAATTAGAGTAACTAATTAATAGATATACTTATCTTATGTTGTTGGATTAGAATAACTAAAATAATAATTATTTGAAGATGTTCTGAAAATTGAAGGATATTATTATGTACGTGGCAGTGTCTTCTTCCATCCCATATGATATCATACATACTCAACAACCTGCATTACATTTTTTGACTATATCCCCTGTCCACAAATACAATACCAAAACAGGTGGCCCCACCGCCTCCTGTTCGCCGCGGTTCTTTCCGCCCACCTTTTTCAACTCCGCTCACATTATTTAAACACAAACAAAAGAAATCAAGAAATTGACTTTCTAAACTCACTCAGTTCTTCTACACCGCCATGTTCGCCTCAAGATTCGCGTGGATCGGTCGCAGATCAGGGAGAACCGGAATCCGACGGCTGTCGGGAACCAGCCGTGTCGACGGGGGACTTTCTCAGCCGTCGGATCAAGGCCTTGTTCGCGCCTTTGCGGGAACGGCAGCAGGGATTTTGGCTGTTGGCGGGGGGCTGTGGCTGATCCCTTCGTCAACCGATTCGCCCTTCGCTTTGGCTGACGATGGAACTAGTAGTGGCTTCAAATCCTTTCGTTCTGGGCTTCTTGAATCTTGGAATGACAAGAAGCCCAAATTTATCTTCAGTGGTAAGAGCTTTGTGACTACTTCAGTACAATTCAGTTCTTGAAATTCATGAGTTGATAGGATAAGTTATGGTTTTTATTATGATTATGATTTTATAATTTGTTCTTTTTATAATTTTTTTTATTTTTTATTTTTTTATTTTTACTTTAGATGATAAATAGTAAGGGTGCGTTTGGTAATTGAGTTAGGGTATAGCAAGGAGTTTTGTGGAATCATCTCGCGTAGCTTTGGTGATCTGTTTGGGTCACACTTTGTGGAGTGAGATTACTCAAGTTATATGGAGTTATCTCTATTTTTTTGGACCACCAAACACTTAGTTAGGTGATAATTGAAGTTATCTTTTAGGTTGGAGGTAGAGGTATAACTCCACCCAACAATGACTTTGGTTATCCACTTTTCGGCCCTAACATGAGTATTTCACGGCCTTCCGAGATTTTATTACTTGTTTACTTTTTGAATCCCCCATAGAAACTGACTTTGCTACAGAAAAAACTTTTATTGCAGCTAAACATACCTTTTTCTTCCAAATATTTCTACGAATATGTTTTTTTTATATACATAGAAGTACGCTTGTTTAGAACTGCCATTAAAAATAAACGAATTACTTATTTGAATATGGGTGATATCAAGTGCAAGCAAGAATACTTGAGAATTATCTTGCTAGACTAAGATACCCCACATTGATCCTTAACGTAATTGTTGTTGAGAGCCATGGGACTTTGGGTTGGGAATGGAAGATTTAAGGGAAGGAGAAGAATTAGGGAAAAGTGGGTTAGGGTTTTCTAATTGAAACGAGGAAGAAAGGGGAAGAAGGAATTGGTGATAATGGTCTAGTGCTCAAATATGAATTCTAGAACTTGATGGCGGTGGTACAACCAACTCTAAAAGTGGTGTTGGTAATATCAAATTTCTAAGGACAAAAGAAGTTGAGAAATGAAAGGGAGTGATTCTGTTGAAGGAGGTAGCGGTCAATTCTCTTACAGAGGTGATGGAGAAGAACCCAGTGATTCCAACACTTCATCATCCATTTTTTTTGGGTGTAAAAATGCTCAATAATTTTGTCATCAGCTCAAAGAAATCTATTTTCTTGCTGACTTATTCCTTTTAATATTTACAACAACAAAAAAATTCTATAATTATCAATCGAAAATCCCCGTTTATTTTTGTTAATTTGGCACCAGGAATGTTGTAGGGTAGCGTGTTGTATTTGATAATGGGAAATTGAAAGTGAGATAGGAGAAGGACATTGATCAAGTGATGGAAAACAAATGAATTAAGGAAATTGATGCAAAATGGGGAAGGGGAGATGAAATTATGGGAAAGGAAAGCAGAATTGGAAGGGTAAAGATAGAAGAGGAAGGGAGAGGGTTAGAAAGGGTGATAGGTTTAGGTCCCCTATGACTTCACTTAGTCATTCTTTTCAATCTCCAATAAAAAGGTTTGTATGCTAATTGTTGCCTTTAGGAAGGCATCGTAAGGAATACCGTGAAATGTATTGCCTTATGAAGAGGCATTAAAAAGCAATTAATAGTATCAAATTTTAATTAATTATCAAGCAATTTTTATATATAAAAGAGGTAGCTTCTAACCTTGTCAAAAAAATTGTTTACCAAATATTTGAAGTACTCAGAATATATAAGATATAGCTAAATTTTCTATTATGAGTTGTTGAGCTTTCTGAATGGATCTATTATTTTCCAACCTAGGTTTAGCAACTTCCTCATCACATCATCAACAACAAAGACTGTTATCCAGTCTTCCGGTGTCTTGACATTCTGTGTCTGGCGACAGATAATTATACATAGTTTTTTTGCATACACATCCCAACCAAATATCATACTTTCATATCTATCCCACATAATTTCATATTCAATTATATGTCTTCATCCTTCAATAGTTCAGGGCTCGCTCATTATAGACCTTGCTTTTATATTTTTTAATGTAAGCATGATTACTCTATCTAAGAAGGCAAAGGACCTCTGTGCCGTAAAATACACTAACCCTTAACTCTTCTACCTCTTTCTTTACCAAATCAATTTTCCCACAACAAAAAAAATAATCTCTAAGCCCTATCCAAAGATCATATCTTCAAGTGAATCAAAGAATGATGACAATTGTGAAATAGGTATAGAGCAACAACAACAACAAAGCCATTGTCCAACTTTGTGGGGTTTGCTAACGAGTATACCTCTTCTCAACTTATTGCGGGCGACCTCCTTCATCAAATTAACACATTTTAAATCCTTATTAATAGCCGGCTCAAGTTTATGTGGGTCTACCTTGGTTCTTTTTGGTCCCTTAACTTCCATGATGTCAATTTTCCTATTGATATGGTAATCACTCTTTGTTGTATGTGTCCAAATCATGTCAGTCGATTCTCCTACATTTTATTTTCAATTGGAAACCTTTACTTCCTTCCCTCTACTTCTTCTTCTTTCAACTTAATATCCTAATTTTAGCTACACTCATTTTTTGAATGTGTTGTTTCTTAACTGCCTAACACTTTGATCCATAACGCATGGTTGGTTGTATCATTGTCCTGTGACACTTTCCCATCAATCTCAAGGGTATCTTCCGATCTCACAATACTCTGGATGGATTTAGCCATTCTAACCAACCCGCTTTAAGCCTTTTTGTAACATTCTCGTCGACTCCCCATCCAAATAAATGATCGATCACAAATAGCGAAAGTGGTTACTCCTTGGTAATTTGTGGTCCTTAATGCAAACTACACTTTTTGTCAACACTCCTAGTTTTAGTAGAGAGTATAGAACTAGAGAGAAGAATCCGAAGATACAACTCAAATTGCATTTTTATGGAGAAGAAGGTTTAGAACGAGTCGTCATTCTTAAGGAGGGGAAAAGGGCCGTTGAGAGGTTATATTCTAGAATACCCTTGCCCTCTTAAGAATAAGAAAATTACATCTTTTACTAATCAGATAATTTAATGGGGAAAAAAGGAGTGAGGCCCACATCATCGGAGTATATGCAAAGTATGGATTTGTGGGATAAATATGACAATACGATGTTTGTTAGGGATATGTACGCAAAACTCCTTATATAATACTGCGCTGCAGAATTGCTTAATTTTCCTTTTCTGATGCATTGTTGTTTGACCATGTTAGTCATCCCTAATAAGCTACCTGCTACTTCAGTAAAAACATCCAAAATTGTCATTCATGTTTGAATAATTTGGTTTTCATATGATTTATATTAAAGAGATATTTCATATTTCTATAAACTTATATATATTCCATATTCATGCTTGTTAATTTTGTGAATAAGCTATGGTTAATAGAAAGATCAATCATCTGTAGGTCTCACTGGATCATAAAACATGCATTAGCATAATAGTGTGGTTTTTTCTATATTTTTCCCAAATGTCCAAAACAACTTAATGGTGCTCTTCTGAATGTGCTAATTACCTAATTACGCTTATGAATTTAAGAATGTGCTAATAGTGTGGTTTTTTCAATTTTTCTCTCCTTTTTCCTTTTTCAATCGTTCTGTAAATTTAAGAATTTTTCTTTAGCATAGTAGATCCAGTTTATCATGCTAGCTACGTTTTCTTGTATAACCATTTCTACAAAAACTGAAACTGTAATTGGGCTACAATTATCGCACTTTGTTATTGTTAAAGTAGTCTTTGTTTAGTCCCACCTCTGAAGTATATTTATATTACTTTCTGTAATCTTCTATATATAGGATCCAATGTATTCAGTTATAATTATCTCATTAAAAGCCTTCATTTCAGTCTCTATACATTAACAGTGTATCAGAGCTGCAAAAATATACACAAAAATTTTCTCCATAAAGAATTAGGGTTCTCTCCTTTTCAATCTAATTTTTTTTTAAAAAAATAAAAAAATAAAAAAAGTCACTATTCATCTTCCCTCTTCCTCTAACTCCGAAACCCTAATCCTCACCTTCCCTCTTCCTCATCCACGCCACCGCCTTGCCCCTCCACGTCGCCGCCTCTGCACCCGACCTCGATCCTCACCCTCCCGTTGCCGCCCTACCGATCACCTCCCCGTCCCACTTCCGATCTCCAAAACCCAACTCCTTTTCATCCCCGAACTCGACCCACCTCCAAATCCACCTCCTACGCCTCCTCACCATCCCGCCTCCTCCTTTTGCTTCATCTCCCGGTCTTGCCTCCTCCCTTCTCCCGCCGTCGCCCTCTTGGCCCGCCCCTCCTGTAGCTGAAAGAAAAAACAAAAAAAAAAGTTGAAAAAATACCTCGTGATGTGCACTGTTCTGTAATACGTGTCAATTTTGTATGCCCTCTTCACTTATCCTCCTCACCTGTTTTCTCCTTCAATTTAATCTAGATATGCTCCTATGGCAACCCCCACTACTACAACAGTGATCTCTCATCCTCCTTTAATGGCGACCTCATCTCTTCCAACGGTGAGCTCTTATCCATCCACAGATGCTCCTACAAATGTGTCAACCTTCTCTCAATCTATCACTTCTGCTGAAGAGTATCAGAATTTCCGCAACATGTTGCATCCTCCTTCTGGTAACTCTGTTCATTCGGGTAATGCTTGTCATGTTTCCTCACATTTCAAACAAAAGATCTTTGTCCGCTTCGATATTTTCTTGGCATTGAGGTTGTCCGCAAAAAGGATGAAATCTTTCTTTTTCAAAGAAAGTATGTCCTTGATATTCTTACCGAGACAGGAATATTGGGATGTCGCCCCAGTGACACACCTATGGATCCCAATATTAAGCTGTCATCCTGTAAAGATGCATTGTTCTCTGATCCAGGACGATATCGCAGGCTGGTTGGCAAACTCATATATCTATTAGTGACTATGCCAGATATTGCATTTGCAGTTAGTCGAGTAAGCCAGTTTATGCATGCACCGACCATCACTCATTGGGAAGCAGTTCATATTCTTCGCTATCTTCGCTATCTTAATAAAGCCCCAGGGCAAGGACTTCTCTTCAGGCCTGGCGATTCTCTTTCTTTATGAGGATATTCTGATGCTGACGAGGTAGGATCTGTTGATGATAGGCGCTCAATAAATGGGTATTTCGTATTCTTTGGAGCAAATCTAGTATCTTGGAAAAGCAAGAAGCAACCTTTTGTAGTCAAATCAAATGCATAATCTGATTACCGAGCCTTTGGACATTTGGTTTCTATAGTATTATGGCTCAAGTCTCCTTCGAGACTTGTCAGTCCCAATATTTTCTCCAGCTCCACTATATTGTGATAACCAAGCTACTATGCATATTTCTGAAAATCCAGTTTTTCATGAGCACAGATAACACATCGAGATCGATTGTCACTTCGTTCGTGATGAGTTGGAGAAGAAAGTGATCTCGTTTTCATATGTTCGATCTTGTGAACAACTTGCTGATATCCTAACTAAAGCACTACCTTCTAAGCTTTTTCAAACTTTCTTGAATAAGCTTGGCTTCAATAATATCTACGCACCAGCTTGATGAGGAGTGTTAAAGTAGTCTTTATTTAGTCTCACATATGAAGTATATTTATATTACTTTCTGTAATCTTTTATATATAGGATCCAATGTATTCAGTTATAATTATCTCAATAAAAGTCTTCTTTTCACTTTCTATACATTAACAGTTATGATTAAATTATAAATTTTCATTTCTAATCTTTGTTATGAACATAAAATTATGATTAAGTTATGAAGTTACATTTCTAACCTTACCCATGCTTGACCATAAAATTATGTCTTTGTATCCACACTATTGATTGTTACCTTGTTTAATATTACAGAATCATTTCGAAAGAGGGTGTTCTTTAACTATGAGAAAAGGTTGAGACTGCAAAGTCGGCCTGAGAAGGTACATACGTAATAAGAAATTTACAATTGTCTTAAGAGTTTGCGTGAAAGCATGATGTAATATGTATTCCCTTATAACATAATGAACTTGTTTATTGAACATTTAAACTACTATGAAGAATGTTTAATTCATGTATCAATTTCTTTTTTGCACATACAGAAGTGTTGTGGCACATGTATATGTTTGTTATAGAAAAGAACAGCATGAGATTATGCTCTCTTTTCCTCTTCCATTAGTACGTTTTGCCAGTAAAAAATGAAAACAAAGATAGATCAGTAGAACTCCATAAGAAAATTGTGATGAGTTAAAAAATATTATGTTGCTTTCTTAAACTTTTTGCGGCACACTATCTTAATTATATTTTGGTGAAAGTATGTATATGATGATTAATTATTTCGAGATTATTTTTTCTCTGTCATAAATAAATGTGATAATTCCACAGTTTAATATATATTCAATATAACACATATTCTTGATGGAGTTCAATAATACATGTTACAACTTACATGCTGGTTACAAAGTTGAGAAGTACAACAGTTAAAAGCTGATTTTTATTGATGGACTTCACTAGGTGAAGGATAATGCAAAAAGTAAGACAATGTCGTGGCTAAAGGAGCATAGGTGCTGAAAGTCTGTTGTGCATGTTGGCTCCATGCAGATCTTGAGTACTATTGCATAGAGATTCCTTAATATAAGTTGGTGTACGGTAGGAAGGAGTTGATGTCTGTAAATGCTGAGGTCAATAATCCAAATCTTAGGGACCAGAAGACCAACGATTACCCATAAATTTGTGTCCACTGATGAGCCAAACAATAAAATTTATAGGTATTCAATGTCATTGGATATTAAATTCTTGAACTATATGTCAAAGACATTGCAGGCATGGTCAGGAGGATTAATGTCAAGATCAGTACTGGGTAGAGCTGACTCTGTTATTGAATAGACGAGTTCTAGATGGTGGTCGACATGGACATTACTAATGAATGTCAAAGCTAAACAGAATATTTTCTACTATGATTCCAGTCTCTGTAGGCAAGACACGCTCGCTTGATAAAGGCTTTACAGGTGGGAAGATTGATTATCTTGTTTCAATGCAGGCGTGGAAAAGCCTCAATAAGAAAAACCTGCATGCCCACGGCCATGGTGCAAAGTCTAAAATTGAGTATAAGAGCAGTGCTGCTCCCCAAACAACTACTTAGTCGAAGGTGGCGATAACTTTGAGTTTTGCACCAATGATTGTCACAAAAATAACTAAATAAGTGTGGGAGAGTGTCATGACTAAGATCCAGTAGAGTGGCAATTGATATTTGAGGCCCATTAAGCCACTGTAGATTTTTGTTTCTAGGAGGTTAATGGAAATCTCTATAATGACCTTTACTTGAATAGGAGGTGGTTAATGAGAGGATCTTCTGTTCAATGTAAACCCAGAATTCAGATTTGAGTCATACAAGGGTTATTTTCTCAAGCCCTCTTGTCTTACGCTCTTGCCTTCACACTCCTCTTGCCTTTTCTCCTCTTGAGAAAAATGCTAACTAGACTCTGAAAGTTAGTGTATACCGATGAGTTTTCTAGAAGTTGAATGACAAATTTTATATTTTATTTTGGTGAATAGTGAATTCTGTTAAAATATATGTTAGATAAATATTGTTTTTGGAACTCATGGTTTGACTTATATGTTGTTAAGCCAAAACAGTTTGTTTACACATTTATCAGAGATATTGACCTAGGGTACGTTTCTATATCTATATTCCAGATTTTTGAGTACTTTGCGTCTTTCCGTAGCCCTGAAGGAGAAGTATTAATGTCAGCAGCAGATTTGATGAGAGCAATTGTTCCTGTATTTCCTCCATCAGAATCACACATTATTAGAGAAGGAAATCTTAGAGGGGAGCGGCTTCCTGGTGAATTGCATTGTCCTCCATCAGCATTGTTTATGCTTTTTGATACCAATAGTGATGGACTAATATCCTTCCCGGAGTAAGTTAAAGGAACTTTCCAGAATACATCTAATTAATTTTGTCATTGAAAATCTAATGTTGACCCACTTACACAAGAATTTTGATCTTTGTGCACTGATTTTGCTTTGGTTTTATTGTCATAGGTATATCTTTTTGGTGACGTTGCTCAGCATTCCTGAATCAAACTTCAGAGTAGCATTCCAAATGTTTGATCTTGACAATAATGGGTTGGTATTTGTGTCTCTCATTGACTAAATTCGCTTAGCTAAGAGAATTCACTTGCCAATTAGTTCTTTTATATTCTTAAATAGTTCTTATGTATTCTTAAAATTTCCATATGTCTCTTATATATCATTGTTGATCTGTGTTCATATCTAGCACATAGGATGCTTGTAGATTATATGATGGAATTATTTTGAGTTTCAATATTTGTTCAACGAAGATGGAGAAGTTTACATTATCTTTATTGGTAAATTGCTTTTATACTTGGTGAATTTCAAGAACTCCTCCCTCTTTTTTGCCTTCTCACTGAAAATCAAAATTTGACCCCTCAGTTTTGGTTTATGCATCAAAATGCCCCCTCCATCATATGCACTATTTGGGCCTTAAAGCATGGGTTGAGTTACGAAAACCGATGTTAAAACCCCTCACGATTATGGTGATGGGGGTGGGAGTGGCTATGGAGGAAAGAGTAGAGAGTTTATTAGGTTAATGATGGTGGGTGTAGAGGAAAAAAAACTCGATGTTTCAACATGCTGATTTGTGTATTTAAATATATATCGGGTAGATATTCACGTCGAAGTACTGAAAACAACGAAATGGCCCATGTAACATTAAGTGTTTTGTTGAAAAGTTCATGATATACTCTATCTTGTGCCCTACTTCTAAGGTGAATAAAGATATACTCGTAACAATCTACGTGTGTATTGTGTCCTGTTGTTTGAAACTTAACCCTTAATTCTAAACACCAATGAATGGAGAGTAAAAATTAATGTACTCTACACTTAAGATTGGGGGGAATGGCTTTGTAATTGGGACTACTTCTATGTTTAATAGAATAGAATAAATCTCATAACAACTTCATGGAAAAATTGAAGGACTTTAATGGTATAAACTAGGCTCTCGAAAAATTTAAAGAAAAAACTATTGCATCAGAAGGAAAATGTGGTCCCTGTAACTTAGAAGAAGCTACTGCTACCACCATATGCTCTTTGGGGTTATTATCATCCTTAATTGGGTGTTAAGAAGCTTCTAAGTAGAATAAGTACTGAAAATAGCTGAACCAGGATAAGCTTCTTATTCATTTACTCTAAATTACAATAATAGAATAATTCCCTCAGTAAATGCACTTCTTGACAAGTATAAAATAATGCTGTGGAATCGTGACAAGGTTAGCATACGTCCAACTTAATCTTCCATAAATGAGTAGGGTAAGGTAAACTGAGATTTGACTGGTGATGATTGACCTGGTGTCAGTGAGGACCAGCCTATTTTCTCCAATGACGATATGGTGTGCAGATGTGCACTCATGCACAAGAAGATGTGGCATTACCTGTTGTCCTCTTCTTTTGTTTAAAACAACAAGACTAATCTTGGCTTGTAGATAATGGTTTGTTAGAAGGGTCTTCTAAATTTGACTTGAAGGCTAGTTAAAGAGAGAGATAAAACAGGTCACTTTTTGTATTTTGATATTTCATAGAGAGTTAAGGTAATAGGATAAGATAGAGAGTGAAGATATGTATATTACAATTTGATCATTACTTGTGGATGCATAAGTCTTCCTCTAATTTGTCACTAACAAGGAAACTGTTATTGGTGTTGAGGGCACATTGATCAATGAATACATTTATTATGCAACATTTCCTTCCCACAGTAATAAAACCTTCCTAGGTTAGTGAAGTAAAATAGTTGAGGCATTACATTCATCAAACAATTATTGTCCAAACAATTTTGAATTGTTTGGTTAATTCTTAAAAAGTAATGGGGATCTAATATCTATTCGTCTTTCTGGAATTTGTAGCATGGATTATGTTTGAGATTGCTGGCTGCAAGTAATCTGAATGATTTTCGGAAGCGGTCACTTAGTTTAATAAGCCCTTAAATTATTCTTCAATACTAATTCAATTGTGTGCAGTTAAATAGTATATACCTTTTGTTGTTTACTCATGACGATTTGTGTGCAGCTAAATTTTCTTGTCCAAATCCAGAATAATACAAAGTCTTTGTAAGTAAATATCAGTTCATTTTTTTAAACTGAATGTTATACTGGCTCTTTTAAATGATTTTTCTGGGGAAATAATCTTCATCCTTCCATTTAAATAATATTGTTTTTGTTTTATAATTCAACAGAGAGATTGGAATAGAGGAGTTTAAGAAGGTAATGGCATTGATGCGGTCTTATAACAGACATGGGGCACATCATAGCAATGGATTACGTATAGGCCTCAAAGTTCGGAGATCTGTTGATAACTCGGGACTACTCCACTACTTTTTTGGCGAGGATGGAAAACAGAACCTCCAGCATGATGAGTTTGTTAAGTTTTTGAAGGAGCTGCACAATGAGGTATTATTATATTTTTTGCAACTATCTGAGTTGGAAAATTTTATGTGTTTGAATGCTGGTCTTCTCCATTTAAAATTTTTAAATCAACTTCACTGGATTCTGTTTTCGCCATATGTGTTGGAGATATTTGAAGAGGCCATTGCCCTGATTTATTATCGTTCTCATTTTCTTGCTATTAGCCGAAGCCATTTCCTCATAGTTGAATGTACTATTTGGTTTGAATATTCTGGTCACGTTCTGTCTCTTCTTGGCATTACTACCACTGCCACCCCTTTCCCACCATTATTTTATAATTATTTTATCTTGATTAATGGACATTATTGCCGTTGTACAGTTGTTCTAGATCTCACTGTTGGTCCAACTGTGAAATTAAGAACAGATGTTGTGGTTTCCTCTTTACGTCCAAGGTGCTTGGAAGTCCTACGAATATGATTTGCATCTTCATGCAATCTGGCACATAGGATGCAAAGCGGTTGGAGAACCAAATGGATGTATGACGAAAAATATATTAGATCGGGCAATTGGCTCACAAATAACAAAATTAATTGTTATTGAATTAATTTTAATTGCTTAAACAAACACTAAAAGGTTCAAAAGTACTTTAGTTTAATGGTCCCGAATTATTTTGGTTATAATAAATGCCGTAGATGCTTTGGGAAGTTGTTCAACACATGAAGTATTTGAATGTTTTATTCAGTGACTTTTTGGCTATTTGGTACCACTGACCAGCCCCTTAAAATTGATCAAAGTGCTAAAGAAATGCTTAAAATAGGCTGAATCTCACCTCAAAGTTTTTTCTATAAGATTTTATTAGATCTGTAACCTCTTATTGATACCAATGCCCTTTATTTACAGGTCTCAACATGCAGAGTTTTGTTAAGAATATAAATTCAGATTCATCAAACCCTCACCACAAAACATCAGGGTTTTGGTTGTAGTGTCGCTGACTTTTCATAAACCATAACAAACCTAAACTTTAAAACCTCTGCAAGCTCACTTCTCTGTCTATCTGACTCAATAGCGAAGATATTACCACCAGCGTGAACTAGGGATGAGGCATTAGCTGAATACCTAACCTCTTCAAAAGTAAAGCCTTAAAACAAATATGTTTTTCACATTTCTTCCCATCATTCTATTTTTCTCCACCGTCATGCAACTGCTGATCTCATCCTTACCCTCTGTTTCTCTTTCCTGTAAGCACTGTTCACGTTCATATTCATCAAGATTTTCCTCTCAACTTCATCTGCTACTATTTTATTTTCTACTTTTTTCTTGTCATCTACTTGCCTTCATCTTTCTTTTCCTTATTTTATTATTTTTCAATTTTAGAAAATATTATGATGTGATGCCAAATTTTTTGTCAGGCTTTGTGTGCAGATCCATGTTTTAAAGATGTCTTTTCTCCGATTAAAATTCTGGCTGATAAGTCACTTTATTATTACTATTCTTAGCTATTTTCATTTTAATCTGAAATGTACGACGTAAATGCATATGCATATATGTCTTTGCCCGCAAACATTTGCATTTAAGACTCTACATGTGTGATTGTGCACCAAAATGGTCTTTTAGTGTAGTAGTCTTTTAGTGATTTTATGATGTGCAAATACATTCTTGACACTCCACGATTTCACCTAATATTGTGTGTTTGCAAAAAAATGATAATGCCGTAAATTGTTGAGAAATCTATGATACTACTTGTATTAACAATATCATCTGTATACTTGTTATAATGTTTATTATGCTTTGTCATAACTTCTTTTTTTGTAATTGCTTTATCATAGTTATTTGTTGGAGTATAGAGTATTGCAGGAACACAATTAAAAATAAGAAATTAGTCTCAAAGTGAATGTTGTTTTCACTGTCTGCAAAGTATTTAAACTTGGGAATCAAACATCTCCTTGAGTTGTTCAGGATGTGCCTTTTTTTCAAAAAAAAAAAATCTAATTATATTCATGAGCCATTGCTTCAAAAGAAAAGTTTCTAGTACAGTACAAATTTATACAATATGCAAACCACTTCATACATAAGACAAGCTGAACAATATTAGGCTCTATGAGAATGTGTGCACAACAGAACATAACAATGGATAACAGTGGACGGTAGACCTGCTTGTGGAGCCAAGGTTCACTTAAGAGTTTCCATGTCCTGAAGCATAAGCTTGCCTTGCAGATGATGGCAATGATGTCTGATACCATCGGTTCTTGATATTCTGATGATTATTGACAGCTACTTTGGTTAAACAGCTATTCAGGATGTGACTTATGTTAAGATATGAATGAGCACTTTTTGGTATCATACATTGTTTATATACTAGGTTTGCCCGTTGACACATGCCTATATCACGTCTTTGGAACGGTGCACCTGGTTTGATTATATAAAATAGTTTTAGAGCTCCAGCAAATTAATTGAAGTAGTAAACATATTATATCAGGAAGCAACATATCTATCTTTAAGCTCAACCATCGCCTTCTTGATCATTAGCTTGAACATACCTGGAATGCATATAGTTTGTTAGAAACACTGCATAGAGTTTTTTTTTAGCTTCAACATCACTTTTAGATACTTGTAATAGTTATGCAAGGACATGATCATATAGGTTTTATAGAGCTTACTCTAATCTCATAACCACTATGAGCATGTCTAATTACAATGGTAACCCAAGTGCAGGTGTGAAGGTATCTAAAATACCAATAATCTAAACATTTGTTTGTCTGAAACTCAGTTTGCAATTGAAAAAAATACCTCTTATTATTGTTTCAACCAAAATGTAATACATGAAGTTCTCAAAACTCTAATCCAAGCTAATCATTTCTTTTATCTCCACTTTGTCTCTCTATTGCACCTTTATAAAAAAAATCAAAATGGATCAATAACAAATTACTTTAGTTGTCTTTCTTGAGTGGAAAGTTTGCACCCTTCAGTGGTAAACTCCAGTCATCCCAATGCTATATATCCAAACATACACTAAAAGTTCTTATATGTTATGTTATCCATGGTTTCTAATAACCTGTGAAGGGAACACTTCACGATAGTATAGTAACTTGTAGTAAAGAAATTAATGTTGCATATTTGCCAAGTTATTTTAGGTTGCTGATCAGCTTACTTGTCCTGCTATGGTTTGAAAGCCCAAATCGATGCCACCAAATAATCCATTTCACTTGCGTACACCTTAAATCAAAACTAATAAAAAACTCATCAAATAAATCACCAAATTAAATTTTTTTAAACCCAAAAATAAAACAATCATACATCTCTGAACTTAGATCTCATGCACACACAAAATTCGAGTCGGCAAAAAACTGAGTAATCCCCTACACACAATTAAAAATTAGAATGAGAATTCGGTTAATGAGATGAAATTAGAGTCGCCACATCGCATGTAGAGACTCGATTCGGTGGAGGAGAGTCGTCGATACGAAGTCGCTTGATATTCGCGCTCGATTTGGTGGAGGGGAGTCGCCGATACGAAATTTGCAGCGGATCAGATATCGGCGACGACCTCTTGATTGGGGTTCGACATTGGATTTGGATTTGGATTTGCTTTCAGATTCGCACTTGAGAGGACGATGGAGGCTTCGCTAATGGAATGAAAGCAAATGTTTAAGAAAATGGTTTTAAGGATTTGTAGTTAGCGGCTTAAAAATCCTAGGGGAGAGAGAGAAATTGGACTTCTCTGGTTTGGGGAATAGATGGAGCAAACTGATCTGAATAGTAGAGAGAGAGAGAGAGAAAGAGAAATAATTAAATAAATAAAGGAGTTGTTTTAGGGGGATTTAAATTTGAGTTTTGGGGGGAAACTTTTGGAGGGGATGTCTTTTGTGAGCTTAGATCTGGACCATTGATTTTCTTACTATTGAAGGAGAGCCACTTGATAGCTTTTCTTTGTGTTTTATTATATAGATCTCTTAAATTTCTGATTATTTTTTTTGAGTTTGACCAATAATTTAATGTATATTTAGTTATTTCTAATCACTTTTTAAAAACAGATCTTGCGATTGGAGTTTGATCATTACGACTATAAGGGTAGAAAAACGATATGTTCAAAGGATTTTGCGCTGTCATTGATTGCTTCTGCCGACGTTAGCCATATCAATAAGCTTCTTGAGCGTGTTGATGAACTAGATAAGAACTTGCAACTCGGAGATATATACATAACCTTTGAGGTAATACTTACGAACAAAATCTTAAAACTTATTTATTTTGAAGAAAGATCTTCACCCTTATGTTGTCATCCTTATAGCTGTTGGTTCTTATTTAAAAATTTGCTTTTGCTTGGAAATTTAGGAATTTAAAGCCTTTGCCGAATTGCGGAAAAAATTGGGACCACTGACTCTGGCCATCTTTAGTTACGGTAGAGTAAATGGTTTATTGACGAAACAAGACTTCAAAAGGGCTGCATCTCAGGTATAATTGGACATTATAGTGTTTTTCAGATTAATTTTTAAATTAGTTATATTTTCCTCTCTTCTTTTACTAGTTCTACGATAGAAGAATCTGATGGAACCTATTCTCTTTGATAGGTCTGTAGTGTTACTTTGTCTGACAATGTGATTGATATCATTTTCCACGTGTTTGATGCAAACCGTGATGGGCATTTAAGTTTGGAGGAGTTTTTGAGAACCATGCAAAGAAGGGAGTATAATATGTGCCACCCAAGTGTAATGGGAGGACTTGTTTCAGGTTTCTGTTTGAAGTGTTCAAAATTTTGTTCTCCTATACATACTGCTGCTGTTTAGCAAATAACTAATATGCGAATCCTCACAAAAATTGGCTCTGGCAAGTTAAAATCTGGATTTGGATGTGCATAGTGGTACCAATGTGCATAGTGGTGCCGGAGATTGTTTCTCGCAAGTGGGATCGCTCTAGAATTGGGTGGAAAAGTTCTCTCGATGTCGTTCTATGAAGCAACTCTTGATGTCAATAGAAGCAGCTATTGTGGTGTGATTAGATTTTTAAAAAATCTCTTGTGAGTATAAAAATGCCCTGAGCTGCGGATTTACCTCTTAATTGATAGCTGACCTTTAGTCCTGTTCTGTTTCATGGAGGGACAAAGAAGTGCACCTACCTGTTTTATGTAATGATCAGCACCTACCTGAGTAGCTGTCATGTCTGTTTCTATTGTAAATTTTTTGTGATATAAGAGAACCAACATAGTATATGCTTGTAGATGGTACTTCCTTCAAAATTTCATGTTTATGCATTTGACGGAAGAGGGTGAGCTGTATAATGCATGTTCTTTTATTAAAGTTATGTAAATAGTACAAAAAATACTATTTATCCTACGAAGCAATTATTGAGTGTGGATTTATATGGACCTCCATTTTCTTATTATCTTATTATGAACCTGCATGATCTTGTACCTGTTCTTTCTTTTTTTTGTTCCCAGGTGTCGCTTGGGCTTGTTTCATTATATTACTTATATTTCACTACGTTTTCTTTAAAAAAGAAAAGAAAAAAGAAATGATATGGAACATGTTTTATAAAATTCAGCTTATTATTCTAGTGTGTATAAGCAACGTGAAAGTAGTACTGTAAAGTTTTACTTTTGGCAAAAAACTGATTTTCTACTGATTCACTGGTACGTATTTCGCTCGTGAGTAAGAAATCAGATATTCGAATATCACTTGCATCAAAAAAAGTCAAGAAGAAAGGGAAGGATCCCTTGCATAAAAAAAAGTCTATAAGAAAGAGAAGGATGTGTGGTTTTCTTTTGGGTAAATTTCACAAAACCACCCAGAGTTTAGGTTTAGTAGGTTTAGGGAGATTTTCAGCTAGTCCACTTATTTTATTTTTCTCAACAATGTGATACCTCCTCAAACATTTTTTTACATACATTTCCTACATGATATAACACCGTTATTTTTTTGGGGTAATGCTATATTCTAGTGTATATCCTAGTGTAATTTGAAAAGAATTTAAAAGAATGTGAAAATCCTATATTTCTCTTCACTATTTTAGGTGGCACACTCCAATAGGTAGGAAAAAATAGAGTAGGTTGGGGAACTCTTCAATAGGAGTAGGCTACCTGAGATGATGAAGAAAATGATAATAAAATTGGTAATGGCTAAAGCTTTACTTTTTTTTTTGTTTTTTTTTTGTGAGAAGTTAGACTATTACCCCCTGAAATATGCTGGATTTTTTTGGTTGTAGGACCCAGCTGTAAGATTTTTTTTTTAAAGGGAAAAAAATGAGAAAACACAACCCATATCAACCTCTATTTTTTACATCTTTATCTCTTCATCTTCCTCATTTCAACCAAAATAGAACCCATTTTCTTCAAATTTGAAGACCCTAATTCCCTAACTATGAGTTAAATTTCAAATTTCAAATTTCAAAACCCCCAAATAGATGGAATAGAAACTGAGTCAAATTGAGGAGTCAAAATTAGATCTAGGATTATTGACTTATTGATCCTTTGTTTTGGGTTGGGACGTTGGGTGGGGGAGGAGGGGGACAAAAAAAAGTTCTAATCCTTCACGTTATCCCATGTGGCCATTTTAATTTTGAAGGGGTGGTTTTTTTTACTCAAATTGTAACGGACGGGCCCCAATAATGATGAAGATAGGGTGTGTCCTACGATGTCGTCGGTGAAGTCTTTACAGTGCCTACTATCTGGCTATTGAGCTTCCTCCACCTTAGGTCATTGCCTCGTGACAGCGCCGCCTATTCCCTCGCATTGGGAGTTTGAGGTGAGATAAGTCTGTGTGGTGAGAAATCGCCGGAGAGAGCTTGAACGTGAGAGAGGTAAGGTATCCTCTACACGGCTCTCTCCTGGAGGATGATGTTTGGTAGGGTGAGCGAGATAGTTGCTTTGTGAGAAATCGCAGGAGAAAGCGCTATCGTGTGAGAGGTTAAGGTATCCTCTCCACGGCTATCTCTTTGGTAGCGGCTGTAGAAGCGGCAGGCGTATTTGTAGGATGAGTGGTGAAGTTAGTGGTAGGCTGCGAGTTTCGATCTACGGGGCTTGGGCCCAAAGAGGGGTCCCCCAGCGAGGTGAACGCAGGGAGCGGCGGGTAATAAAATCCTGCCAGACTTGTTTCAGGCGGGTGTGCATGTGCCGTGGAGGCACTGTACGAAGCTAAACTGACGTACTCACAATTTTGCTGGACCGAACTGGTTTGTCGGCCCACCCTCCAGGGCTGTTGGAGGGGCTGGTTGTTTGTAGTCATGTTGCTTCATATATGTTTTATTATATGTCTGTAGTTTGTATTTGGGCCCAGTACTCTGGGTTTGTTTCGTTATACTCTTATTAATGAAACAGGGTGGCCTTATTCCACCTTTTCCCTCAAAAAAAAAAAAATAATGATGAAGATAAATTTGGATAGTTAACTGTCAAACCCCTAAATTGAAGGTGATTTTTGTGAAACTTCGCATTTTTCCCCTGGTAATGCTATACCTACAACCTTACAATCTTAGGTGGCGCAATCTCATTGGAGAAGTGTACAATCCACTACAATTTACTCTACAATACATTCCAATGAAATTGTGCCATTGTAAAAAAAAGGTTGTATGAAAAAGTTGTAGGTATAGCATTACCCTTTTTCCCCTACCATGAAGTGTAATTTGCAGAATCTAGTTTGCTTCGACAAACCTTCCCTACAACCGTATTTTCTGCAACTATTTAATTAAAGAGTTTTTTTTTGTTAATGACACTCAAAAAGATGGGTAATGCTACACCTACAACCTTACAACCTTAGCTGGCGTAATCTCATTGGAGATGTGTATAACCCACTACAACCTACTCTACAATACATTTCAATGAAATTATGTTACCTAAGGTTGTAAAAGAAAGGGTTTTTTTTTTTTGATAAAAGATGACGCACGTCACCGTTTCATTAATAAGCGATAACGAAACAAAGTAGTACAACATAAGCAGATAATAAAGAAACTACATCCATGAACGGTACCCGGACCAACCCGGAACCAAACCGAAGCTACAACAAACTAATACAAAGATACAATCTAAAGCTGCCCCATGCTGTAACAAAACAAGACCCCAAAAGTGAGTCGCTTCAGATGTATGTAATCCGGTATTGGATCAGATGCTCTGCTGCTGACAGAGATCCCGGCCTTGGCTCTTTCCTTGTTGCTATCCCTCTGTCGAATACCGCAAGTCTCCTCTTCCTCTAACCCTCCTCCATGGCTAGACTGCATCATTGTTCCTGATCCTCTTCACGCCCTCCTTTGCACCTGCCCAATCGTGGATAAGATTAAAAAAATTTTGCATGGCGACTGATAATCTATATTGACAATAGCGAAAAATGAAATCGTTTCTTTCTAGCCAAAGACTCCAAATAGTAGCTGCAGAAGCGATGTCCCAGGCCCTAGTATTAGTGTGGTCAATATGAACCTCTCTAAATGAACCCCATATATCTTTCGTTGAGATGGGAACCCTATTAGTCCCGAACCCGCGACAAACGATTTCCCACGTACAACGCGCTCTTGGACAATGGATAAAAATGTGATCAACATCTTCGACTTCGCTGAGGCACCTCTCGCAAATGACGTCTATGTTAGAGATTCTCTTTTGAAGATTCGCTTTTGATAGGATCGCGTCTTGGAAAGCTAACCAACATAACACTTTTACCCTGAACGGAACGAGTGCTCCCCAAATGACCGCTTGACCTTTACATCTGAGACCACCATCATTAATCCATGAATACATCGACGACACAGTAAAAACTTTAGATTCATCTCGCACCCACCATCTTTCGTCTTCCAAGTTGGATTCTCGATCACCATTTTGTTTCACCATAAAATTCAAAGCCTGGAACTGCTGCACTGCCTCTGAGCTTAAATCGCACGACACTACGAAGCTCAACCTACCGTATTTCCTGATGTCGGCCACCGTTAGATCTAGGTTCTGTGTTGCTTCTGCGGCTTGGGGGAACTGATTTAGCAGGGTAGTTTCTCCGCACCATTTGTCCTTCCAGAATCTCGTCTTTTTCCCATTCCCCACTTTACATCTAGTATTTGTGAAGAAGATATCTCCTTGCTTTGATATGCCTTTCCATAGAAGAGAGACCTTAGCGGACACACTTCTCCCGCCGAACCGATATTTCTTCCTCTTGCGGAAACTCTCGAAGGAGTGCCTCCACCACCCTCTGTTGTTGGATGAGATCTTCCACCACCACTTCGAGAGCAAAGCTTTGTTCATGTCTTGTAGGTTCGTGATCCCCAATCCACCGAATTCCCTTTTCTTACAGACCCGTCCCCAGTTAACCAAATGGAATCCTCTGTTGCCTTCATCCGTACCTTTCCATAGAAATCTCCTCCTAAGTTTGTCGATGCTGTTGGAAACCCATTTAGGTAGTTCATAAATAGACATCAGATACTGCGGGATTGCGCTAAGAACCGAATTGAGAAGGATAATCCTCCCTCCTAACGACAGAAACCTACCTTGCCATCCTGCCAGTTTCTTCTTAATTTTGTCGATAACAAAAGTCCAATCATCTTTCAGCAGCTTACCGGGTCTAATCGGCGTCCCTAAGTATTTGATTGGGAAATCGCTAGACTTGCAGCCCAAAATCGTGGAAATATCGTTAACCGACATTGACAAATGCTCAGATGCGGGTAACACACTCGTCTTGCTAAGGTTAACTTTCAGTCCCGACCACCCTTGAAAGCAGGCCAACACACCTTTAATGGCTGTGACTTCTTCCATAGTAGCTCTGCCGAATAGGATAGTATCGTCTGCATATTGTAGAATTGACATAGGCTTTTTAATCCCCTTTATTTGGAATCCTTTGATAATCGAATTCTCTTGCGCCCTTCTGATCATTTCCGCCATCCCGTCCGCGACTATAGCAAATAGAAGTGATGAAATTGGGTCCCGCTGTCTGAGTCCTTTTTTGCACCTGATCTCCTTCCCCCGCTTTCCGTTAACTTGAATGTTTGATTCCCCCCCCCCCCTAATGCACGCTTTCATCCATAATCTCCATTTGTCACCGAACCCTTTAAGCTTTAGGGCTTCCTCTGTGCATTCCCACGAGACCGAGTCGTACGCCTTCTGGAAATCAAGCTTCAGTAGAAAACCATCCAGCCTTCCTTTGCGAGCTCTAAAGATGGTTTCATGGGCTGAAGCGATGCTATCCATAATATCCCTGCCTTTTATGAACCCACTCTGAGAAGGAGCAATCACCTCATTCATGTGTGGTCCTAATCTTTGTGCTAAGACCTTGGTAATGATTTTGAACGATCCATTCAGCAAACTAATTGGCCTGAGGTCTTCATGGGAGCGGACTTCACTCTTCTTAGGAATCAAAATGATCGTAGCGTAGTTTAGCCTGTCCAGGTTACACGTCCCATCGTAAAGTTCCTGGAAAATATTGAGAAGGTCATCTTTGATAATTGGCCAATATGTTTTGTAAAAAATGATAGGAAAACCATCCGGGCCTGGAGCCTTATCCTGCCCCAAATTCTTTACGGCTTCCCACACTTCTTGTTCAGAAAATTTGGTTTCTAATCCTTCGCTTCCATCGATCCTTGAGGTGTTCCACATATCTGGTGCTAGCGTGCATCTCCCTGCTGACTCCCCTCCTAAGAGGTCGTGATAGAATTTGTCTAGATGGTCCATGATAAGTTCTTCGTTTTCTGTCCACATCTCATTTACAGTGATACCCGTGATATGGTTTAATCTTTTCCGCCCGTTTGCCACCTTGTGGAAGTATTTAGTATTTGCATCCCCCTCTCTGAGCCATTGAACTCTCGATCTCTGTTTCCAATACAGTTCCTCCATCCTCCCGATCTGTTGAATCTCCAATCTCTTATTTGCGAGCTCGTCTTTCTCTTCCTCCTGCAGATCTCTCTCCTCCAAGGCGACTTCTAGACTGCTGATTCTGTTGATGAGCTCCTCTCTTCTGTGCACAATGATTTCCTTCTCCGCTTTTGCCCAATCGCGTAATCTTCTTCTAAGACGTCTTATCTTCTCTATCCAAATGCCCACTGCTGACGATTGAGAAGTACCAGTCTCCCAGGAGTCTTTGATAATTTGCCTCGTCTCTTCGTGGATTGTCCAAGCCTTCTCAAACTTGAAACCGTAGTGTATCCTCTTACCTCTCGGTCCGCAGTCTATTACAAGGGACAGATGATCAGAAGTGTACCTGAGCGCTGATTTCACCTTGGCTGTCGGGTGTAGATCTTCCCAATCGTTGGAGACCAAGACTCTATCTAATTTCGCCAGGATCGGGTTGCATTGCATATTCGACCAAGTGAACTTCCTGTCAGTCATCTCTAGTTCCAATAGCTCTAGTGTGTCTATAGTCTCGTTGAAAGAGTCAATGTCCGATTGACGGTGGCCTCTGCCGTTGTGCTCTTCGTGGAATCTAGTGAGATTAAAGTCTCCCCCTACCATCCATGGTCCTGACCATCTGTTTCTGATGTCCCTTAATTCTGACCATAGCTCGTTGCGACTCCTGCTGTCGTACGGGCCGTATACGTTTGTAACTGACTGAATCCAGTTGTCGCTTCTACGTCTAATCCTGATCAAAACCGTGAACCGTCCAATAAAATCGTCGATGATCTCGAAAATAGTTGCGTTAGCTCCTAGAACTATTCCTCCTGAAAACCCTCTAGCCGAATTAAAGCGCCAGCTGAAGTCTGCAACACCCCTAATAGTCGAAAACTCCTCCTCCGTGGGCGACTGTAATCTAGTCTCTTGAAGTCCACAAATGTCAGGCTTAATCTTGCTCAGGGTTACCCCTATCGCTCTTTTTTTAGTCTTTGACGCATCCCTCTAACGTTCCAGAATGTATAAATCATTAAATGATAAATAAAACGTCTAATCGACTACACTCAACCCACTCTCCCCCTAATCCGAAGGGAACAAGTACTCAAAAACCCGAGATCCTTGATCCCTCTCTAATAACAGCTATATTAGCTAAATGTGCTTCTCTAGTGGACCCCATATTTAACCCGTAAAGACTAGCGAAGTAGATCAACGATTCATCAATTAAAGAGTTGTAAAGGAAAGGTTGTAAGAAAAGATTGTAGGTGTAGCATTACCTTTGATATTTTCAAAATAACACCTATAATTTATATATTTTTCAAAATAGCAGCTGTAAGTATTTAATATGTTCCCCAAAAACCACCTGACGTTACATGTTAAGTTCTGACGTTACATGTTAAGTTTTGGATGAAAAATGTGTTAAAATGGCTATTTTACTCTTATTGTTTTACTTCTTTGCTAACTTTCTTTCCCCTCTTAGGTAGGTTTATGGTTTAAAAAAAATCTCAAGGAGGAGAATAACAAGAGGAAGTGGGTTAGAGCATCTGTAGTTCGTTTAAGTTAAAAAATGGGTATATGAAAATTTTGGAAATAACAAATGGCGGAAACGCTGCAGTCGTCTATACTCAAAAATTGGCTTTTTTGGACGAAACAGAAGATGATATACCGTTTGAAGATCTACGTGATTTTTAAAAAATATTGCGAAGGACGGCAGATGATCTGCTATCTCGAAAATAAATTTTAAAAAAAATGTGAAGGACGACACATGATGTGCTGTCCAACACAGGGAATTTTTTAAAAAAATTTCCTTTCTCCCAAACGGAAGATCATCTTCCTATTTCCATTTTTTTAATAATTCAAATCGCTGATCATATAACGTTCGAGCATTTCTCAATTAAAAAGTTTGTCTCAGACGGCAAATCATATACCATCCGACTATAAGATGGTAAATCATATTCCAATTTCTAAAATATGGATAAAGTCATTTCCGCTGCCAAATATAGCCGTCTCCTGTTTATTCGAAGCCCAAAAAATGGGTATATAGACGACGACTAAAGAGGGTTTTTTTCCTTCAAAATATCCATTTTTTAGATATATAGCCGACGACTACAAATGCTCTTAGGTGTACCTAAGAAGATGGGTAGAAATTGAATGAATTTGGGTATTATTAAGGAAATGAAGAAAAATAAATAAGATTGGGATGTGACAGAGGAGATGATATTTTTGTCATTTAATTTTTTATGAATATTCCATTAACTTAATGAATCTATTACCTCATGTGATTTTTTGGAATATATCAAATAATTATAGTTACTTTTTATAGAATATGAAAAAAATAAGTGTTATTTTAGAAATATTAAATTTGTACGGGTGCCATTATAGAAAAAACCCTTATTGAAATTCAAAAAAAATTACAAAATAAAGAATCCAATTTGAATGACTTCGACGCAAGCCACCGTTGCACAAAGAAGGAAAGAAGGAAATAAAAAATAAAAAAAAAAGAGAGAGAGAAGAGTCCAAGTCTAAACTAAATCTTTTAGAGCATCCACAGTCGTTTTTGCTATTTTGCCGCTATTTTGCCAAATATGATAAAATAGCATATAGTAAAAAGAGCAATTTGCTATAGTCTTGGTTTGCTATAAATTGAAAAAGAAATATTAAAAAATGAGCTGATTGTTCGGTCCTTTTTTTTATATACATAAAGTTTAAGTTCATTAACTAATAATTAGATATTAAAATAGTTAAATTAAATAAATTAAATATTAAAATATATACTAATTAACCTACTTAATACACTTACCAAGATTAAATGGTTTAAATTGATCCATTTGAGCTGGACCGAACATGTTGTCCCGTCCAAGCTATTTTTAGCTTAAGACGGGACAACATGTAGCGTTTGAGATTTTTCGTTTATATATATATATACAACTACCGTTCCCGCTATTTTCATTTTTTCCCTTTTGTAATATTTTATTTGATATTGAATAAAATACTTTATTTTTGGCTATTGATTATTTTAATTAGATATTGTTCATGAAATTCTTCATTCTTTTGATCGGGCTATTCTTATTGATCATATTATTCTCTTATTTAATTGTGGGTATTTTGTTTTGAACCCTATTGATTTTGATCTATCTCTTAATTGAACCCAAAAACCCAATTTGATTTGTTCTTAACCCTAATCCGTTGTTATTGGACCCCTAAACCACTAACCTAGTACCCTAACTGTACCCTATAAATACAACCCTAATGCAAACCCTAAAAATGGCACAATTTTTGAAACCCTAGCCGTCTACTCTCTCTCCTACTCTCTCTCTCCTGTTTGGTTTTTCCCGCCAAAATCACCCCACCGTCCCCTTCCAGCCATCTTCTTCGACGAGCCTCTGCTCCGTCCACCCCCGTACTCCGGTGACCTCCCCCTCGTCACCACTCCCTCCCGGCGCCGCCTCCTAGCGCCACCCCCAAAACCCTCTGCTCCCTCCCGTCCGCTCTCGTCGACAGACAACCAAACCCCCCTGTTGTGCTCCCTTTTTTTCGATCGCCGGCACACCCTCGCGCCGCCCTGACCCGTCGCACCGCCGCCTGCGATGCCGACGACCCCCGCCGCCCTTGCCTCTACTGTTGCCGAGCTCTCTCTCTCTTGCTCTGTTGCAGTGCTGTCTCTTTGCTATTGTGTGCTGCTATTTTGTTTGGTTCTCTTTTACACGTGGTTCGCACATGTTTTACTGTGTGTTCATGGGATCATGTTGTTGTGGATTTGTGTTCGTTGCTTCGGGATTCTCATCCTGTTATTCTTGGTATTCAAATTCACCGTTATAAGGCAATTCACCGTCCACTTGAATTGTTAATTGTATCAAATTCAAGTTTTATTGAAATTCTTGCAAGTATATATCTTTGTTATCGTATTATCCATTGCTCATCTCTTCGTTGGGTCTATTGAGGGTTTACACGAGCTAACCTCAATATTCTTGACATCCTGCCACTTTTGACTCTAAATTTTGGATCTTTCATGAGTGCGTGTAGAATTGATAATATGGTTAACCGTATAACCATGACAAAAATAAATTATTGTAGAGACAATTGATAGGTTGTATGTTGTTTGATCGTTTGATGGTTGATTGATGATAAATTAGTGTATGTGTGTGTTATAATTTTATTTATCATGTTTTGACACCCATCATGTTGATTACACAATTTATTAACTAAAGAATCGATACCCATATAGTCTAATTAATTTTATTTCAAGAAAACTACCCAAAATCCAGTCTTGCTGACCTGAATGTTAACTGCTATTTTCGAACTAGTAAACAATCCTAAATTGAAATACTTTCTGAATATGATTGTAGCCTTATCTTTCCAGTTTCCAGAATATCTTAAATTTTTGAATTCCGAATTTTGTAGCAAAAGTTATGCTCGTTTTACTACAGCCGTATTTTTTACTTTCAGATTTTTAGATTCTCGTACCTTTCATGTTTAAACAGTAAAAATATTGATCAAATGATAAAATTTTGCTCCGAAAATTTCCAGATTCTTAAATTACACGTTTAGGAATCTAATAAGTATTTTTAATGAATTTAATATCGAGTTTTTGCTGTTTCTAAAATTAAATTAACTAGATATCGAATTTCTGCCTGAACATGAAACCTGTAAAGAACCATGTGTTTGACCTAGCTACTGTTGTCGGAATTTGTACTTTAAATATGCGTTGGAACTGTGTGCAAGTCTAGCTTCTAGAATTTCTGATGGATTCAATTTTTGATTTCTGAGTCAGCGGGAAACTGCATTTTTGTACAGACTATGCTTGCTGTCTAGAATTTTAGATTCCACTTTTTAATAAATTAATTATTCCTATGTTGTACTATTACATGAATTAATGAATGTATGTTACATTGCATATTCCCAATGAGTTATTGTTTCATAAACAAATTTATCTATTTTATTGTGTATTTAGTTTATAATTGGATTAATATTATAAAAGAAAATATTAAATTATCATAAGCGTAATTAATAAGAAAAAATTGTGTATCAGCGATGGGTATATATTTAAATATTTGGATGCGAAAACCATCACTAAAACCTATAGCAATGGAGTTTCAACCGTGGGTATAGGAAAGCAAGAGGTGTCGTTAAAACCTATACCAACTAATACGAAACTGTGGGTATAACACCGAGGTTTTGTCCAATTAACGGGTGAAAAAACCGTCGCTATAGGCTATAGTGATGGCATTCTGCCGTGAGTATAGCTAATTAAAATTAACTACAGAAAAATATGTCCATTGGTATAGATTTTACGGGCTATACCTACGATTTTCCGCTTTTTACCCACGGATTTTGCTGTCACTGTATGTCAAATTTCTTGTAGTGCTTCTAATATTAGTTATGCATGTGCATTGCACGTGTTACTTTATTGGGTTACAATGCACGTGTTTCTTTCGTTACGAATGAAGTTTGGTTTGATGACAAACTCTTCTATTAAAATATAGTAGAGATATATTGTGGTTTACCAAACTAATCATGCACGCCTATTTTTAACCCCATATATATAAATAATTTGCTAGCTAGCTCCCTAAATCTGCTCCAAGAAAAATTTCCTCCCTAAAAAATGTAGATGGAATTTGTTTTCTCTTGACGTTTATTCATGTTTCTTGCCTTGTTTATAGGACTAATAAAGGAATGCAGTTAACCAAATGGATACATGGACAACATACATCTACGTAGGTACCCGGCCAGAAGTAGAAAGAAGGATGTGGAGGAGGAGGAGGAGGGGAGGGAGAGTGTAGCGAAAGCGAAATAGATCGAGGTCAGTACTTAGCTAGGAAATGAAACAAGTTAGTATCCAAAGCCCAAAAGCTGATCATGGGGAAGCCCTCCTCTCATCACCAGGGCCGAGAAAAATATCGTACAAGAGATGCGCATCCCACGCACACGATGAGTTAAAGAGCTTCCGGTCGTGCCTACGGTGGATGTGTGTCGACCATTCGGACCGATGGCGGACAGCAATTTCTTGGTCTCTCTTCACCGTCCTAACGTTGGTGGTTCCTGTTGCGTCCCACTTCTTCATGACGACGTATGCTGATTCCGGGCAATGCGCTTATGATCTCATTGTTCAGCTTTCCCTCACCAGCGCCTCCATCATTTCATATGTTTGCCTCTCCAACTTGGTCCAGAGGTAAGCAATTAACATGCACGTACGTACCAAATATACATGGATTTTTACCCCAAACCGTACATTATAAATGTATTAGGGCCCACTTCTCACTAAAAGATAAGGTTAAAACATTGTCTTCTAGTAAGAAGTGGGTCTCAATGCATTTATAATATATGTTTAGAGTAAAAATCCATGTATATGTAGTCATCCTTCAAATTAATTAAGAATTAATTACTACATCGATCGATCTGCTAGCTTTAATTTAAAATTAAAATTTACAGATACGGTCTTCGGAGATTTTTGTTTCTAGACAAGCTAGTAGGGGAGAGTGAACGTGTCCGGCTAGGCTACACGTCGCAGCTGAACCGGTCTTTCCTTATCCTCTCCAATTTCGTCCTACCATGCTTTGTAGCTGAGGTAATATACAAGCTCATATGGTATCTATCGGGCCAAATCCGTCTCAACCCAGGCTCATTCCTTCTCTTCCACAACCCTTTAGTGACCCAAGTCTTCGTGTGTGTGCTTGAGTTGGCATCTTGGCTCTATAGGACATCTATATTCTTTCTTGTTTGCGTTCTCTTCCGCCTTCTATGTTACCTCCAAATCCTGCGCATGCAAGACTTCCAGGAAACTTTTCAGCAATCGCCAGATGTAACTGCGGTGCTTAAGGAGCATCTAAGGATCCGGAAACAACTGCATGTCATCAGTCATCGCTACCGCATGTTCATAGTGTCCATTCTCATCCTAGTCACTGCTAGTCAGTTCGTCGTGCTCTTCCTCACCACCCGTCCTAGGGCTCTCGTCAATTGGTCCAACGTTGGAGACCTTGCCGTATGTACCACTAACTTAAATTTACTCCGGCCTCTTGTTTAATTAATTAATTATTTAGATATACTTATAATATAAATGTGATTTATGCATGCAGTTGTGTTCAATGGGTCTCGTAACAGGGCTTCTGATCTGTCTACGAAGTGCTGCTAAGATCACACACAAGGCCCAAGCAATCACGAGCCACGCAGCAACTTGGCATGTTTGTGCCACCATCGACTCTTCAGATGATCCAGAGGTGGCTTCAAGTACTGAGAAACCTAACTACTGGGTTTTGTATCCTAGAGAGGAATCTGGGGACGAGGATGAGGAGGTTGGCGATGAGGATGTACTCGATGACACAAGACTCGTTTCTGCTGTTCAATTCAACAACACTTCCTTTCAAAAAAGGCAGTCACTAGGTGGGTCACCCACTCGAAATGCATATATGCTCTCACTTTTTCCATGCATACCTTAATTCCAAATTTCTAATAATGAAATTGACGCATGCATCAATGTTACCCCAGGCAAGGCAACTTTTACTACATATATATCCAAAGCATTTCATTACATTTACAAAACAAATTTCTTTAATTTCTTTTATTTTCTATTCATTTTTTATCTTCCGATTAGGTGGATTTGATACAATCTTAACATTGCATCAAGTTGTACAATTTAGTTCTTTCTTTCTTTCTTTCTTACTTTTTTTTAATTTTAAATAAAGTTGTAGTCATACACACCCACATTTTACCTCGTATCAAGGCCGGCCACCCAATGGAGGCCCGTCATTTTTTAATTGGACATGAATTTGTATGGAGATTTTTTTATCAAATCCCTAAATCTCTATCCATTTTTTCATATATATTGGTTTTTAAAAATTGTGTCAAAAAAAAAACTTTTAACAATTTTTAAAATTTTTTTATGGGGCCATTTCGGAAGTTCACGTCGGCACTCGTAAACTCAGGGCCGGCCCTGCTCCGAATATTTGTTAACTGGAGATTTTTTTAGTGCAAGTGAAATTTAAATTCACACATGTGCACACAGATGCTTGCAATTTAGTATTTGTTAGTCGCACACACATACACACAATGAGTTACAAGTTGTCCCATTGATTTGATTATTCACACATGTGCACACACAAAACCCCCATACCTATGTGGATAAAAAATTGGTGTAATTTAAAAGTAAAAAAATAGCTTGATGCAATCTTAACAATACATCAAATTATCTATTTGTTTATTTAAAACATGTTCAATTTAATATACTTTATTCAGGAACACATACACATGCATTTCCAGACAATGTGGTTCCCCTCTTAAATAGTATTTTGGCATAAATCGAACGACTAAAAGCCTTAGAGCATCAACAGTTGTAATTGCTAAAAAAAATAGCAAAATGTATATTACACTTATAGCAATTGAACGTTTGCTACAGTGATAAAATGCTATAATATAGCCACACACAAAAATTGATCGGACGGAACTTTAAGTTCCGTTCTGCGAAGAAAAAAAATCTGGGCATTTTTTAATAATTTTAATAATTAAAAAAAAATTTTAAAAAATTTGGGACGAATATCAACGATCCGTCCAAGGCCAAATAGTGAAAAAAAATATGGTCATTTTTTAATAACAAATTTGAATATTATAATAATTTTAATAATTAAAAAAAGTTGGGACGGATCTTGTAGATCCCTCCAAGGGCAATGCAGAAAAAAGAAAAAAAAAATTGGGAAAAAATATTTTTTATTTGGGATGGAACTTAAAGATTCATCCGATAAAATAAAAAAAATATTTTTTTTGTTTGAGACAGATCTTAAAGATCCGTCCGCTATAATATGTATATTCTCATATCTGCTATCATATATAGCATTGTTCTGTAGTGATTTTGTCAAAATATGAATAAATAGCAAATGACTACAGAGTCGGAAAAACTATAATATAGATAAAATGAAAAAATAGCAAAACTATCTGTGGATGCTCATGCCATTGAACTACAAATGCATGGTGTATTGGACATTTATTTTTATCTTTTTTGTTTACACAAGTACAAAGCTTACGTAAGTTACATATTAAATATTACTAAACATACAAAAAAACATACAAAAAGGGCATAAGTTCTCCCCATTAATATTTGGAAGTTTAATTACAAATATGTCGTTTAGTTATGGAAACTCCCCTACTCCGTTAAGCTTAAATTTTCTCTTTATTTTGATTTATCAAAATAACGAAATATCCTTGAGAGACTTTAAAGGGTTCTATGGCTGATGGTGGTGGTGGAATTGGTGGAGGTGCTAGTTGTGAGGTCATAGGTGGTGGCGGTCTTCATAATGGAGCCAGGGTGGCATTAGTGATGGGGCCGCGATGGAAATACAGGTGGAGGACAGACGGGTGGCGGTGGGAGTGGGAAAAGGAGGGGAAGAAAGAGGGGCATGGCCCAGAACTCATTCTCTAATCTCTAATCTCTAATATTATACCATATTCCGCGTGCAACTCTAACTCTATCATAATACACTTTATTTAAATCTACCAACTTATGTGCATTACACGTATAATTCAAACTCTCTCATTAGATCTCATCTTTATATTACTTTTAAATAAATTTATTTATTAACTCGTGCTATATTATATTACTTTAAAAACTATATACTAATTAAAACCTGCATCGCCCGTGTTAAATACTAGTATATATAATGGGTGAGGCTCCTTAAGAAACAAAAAAAACTATGACTGAAATCTCTATTTAACAGTAAACTTAGATAAATCAAACCATAAGCAATACACTTCTAACACAACTTACAATTCAAGATCTGTCACAAACAATTACAACAAAAATTACCCCCAAAAACACCTCAAATTAAATCCATCAAACTTGAAAATTGGGAGAAAGCCCATTTGAATTCGGATTCTTTATATTCAAGTCTCGATACCAGAGCATAAACTTCAATTATAATTCTGAAAGTCCCATAATTAACTAGCTTCTCTACCAACTCCACCACCACCACCATCAACCGATAAATCATTAAAACCCGTTAAACTCTCATATGGGTATTTTGGATATTTGATATATTAAAATTAGACTAAATTTGAAGGGGAAAAAAAATTTGAATTATGACCTTTATGCAGAAAACCCTCCTGAAGTGTCGCAAAAAATTCACTGTGAGACTTCTGCTAAAGTTGAGGAAGGTTTTTGACAATAATGAAAAAGATGTATGATGTTTTTTGAAACAACTTGTAAAGATAAATGAGGTCATCTGATACAAGTAGAAAAGTTAGACGTGATTTTTTAAATTACTTCGCGGGGTTTTTTTTTTTGCAACACCCATACTTCAGTGTTGATCCAAAACTATTAGCGGGAGATTTCATAATCTTTGCCCTAGAAAAAAAAACACTTTTCAAACAACTCCAACTACACAATTGATTAATTAATTTCTTCATTTTTGGTGTTTATTGCAGTAACTTACTTAGAGAACAACAAAGCTGGAATCACTGTATTTGGGTTCGTGGTGGACAGAACATGGTTGCATGCCTTATTTATGATAGAATTCTCTCTAATCTTGTGGATGTTGGGAAAAACAGTTGGCATCTCTTAGTAGGTTGCATTGGTTTCTCTCTTATTAGTACAATTCTTCATATTCGATGATGATACATGTCCAAGCATATTTGCCAATTATAGAAAACACTATGTACAGTTTACAATTTTCTTTTATTATATCCCCCCTTTTTTTGGGTATTGAAAGAACAATTTTCTTTATATAAAGTGAATTACTTGGTGAATGTGCATGTTTGTGTATGTATTAACAATTTTAACGCTAGTGGATGAAATTACTCATATTGATGATGACAAACTAATTCACACAACATCAACCATTCCAATGCTAGTAAGTAATATTGTAGAGTTTTCTGGCAATAATAATGCATTTGAGTGAACTTTTGTTTCTTTATAAAAGTTAAATAACTATTTTAAGAGTTTTTCTTTCATAAAATGATGAATATCTTTTGCTCCTTTTTTTGCATACCAATACAGAATTAATTGTGACTTTGAGTGGTTTTGTTTGTAATAGGGTTTCTATTTGATCTCTAATTAGTATTTGCTCTAATTTTGTTATTTAGAGCTCTAGCTTATAAGGTGGAAGAAGATTATATGATCTTGCAATGAGAAAATGGAAGTAAAAGTGGTGTAGAAATATGTCACCTTAAAAAATCATACCTCCTTCTTATAAATGCATGATTCATATTGTTTAATATTAAACATGTCTTAAAACATAGAAGAATAAAATATTATCAAAATTGAATGTGTTTTGGCAATGTATTTAATGATCATAATAGTTGTAATGTTGAAAAACCGTTCATTTTATAATCTTATCTATATTTTATGATATGAAGATCAACTTGAACAATGTTGATTATAGATTTTGATTGCGGAGAATGATTTTTTAAAGCGCCAAAAGAAAGTATTTACTCTATGACATACGACCCCCCGTATCATCTCTTCCAATTATGACAATTTAAGTTATACGGCAGTAGCCCTCTGCCATCTCTTCGTTGTTGTTGCAAAAACCTTATTCTTCTCCCTCTTCACTAGAGCTACTCATATAAGATCAAATGCAATTAAGAGATGCATCAAATATACTATCCGTATATCTCTAATCTCTAATATTATAATGGGAGAGTTGGGGTTGTCATTTGTAGACAAACAAATACACGTATTGTCCATGCATAACTAATATAAAGGAGGTATTATGTCGTAGTCATTACTTAATTTTAAAAATTATGTTTATTAAGATGTGTATCTTATGTGTAAATTACTAGTATATGTAAGGTATGAGTCAGGTTGCTTAAGTCTGCCTTCAAAGGTTTAAAATATAAATGTTTACTATATTTTGGAATTATCATCAATTATTTATTTTATTATCTGTGTGTGTATTGTATATATATGTTAGAGCTAATTGCCTATTTGACCCACTTTTTTGAAATATTTAGCAAAACGATTCTGTTTAGAAAATATTTAGCGAAATGATCTAGTTCTTAATTAAATTTCTATAATATACTTCATATAATATTTTCTATAGGATGTGTGACATTTTATTAAATTCTAAAGGTTTTTGGGTTTTAGTATAATTTCTAATTTTATTATTAAAATTTTGTTTTCTATTATATATCTTATAAATTAGTGATTAATTTAAAGAAAATAACAGAAATTAAGTAAAAATTACTTATTCTGTACTGGTTCTGATACCAATTGGGTGCGAAGCGTGAAATCTCTCCTGAAAAATAAAATTAAAGAGAGTATCAAAAAACTTTAAAACTTTAAAGGATCAAAAATTTTAAAGATGATAATTTTCTGTAAAATAATATTATTCGAAATAATGTAAATTGTCTATCTTAAAAAAGTAATCAAATGTGTCTTCAAGATCTCCCATATATTCTAATTCTGTCTCAGATATTTCATTATTACTATCATATGGGGGTTCTTCGAGTTCTTCTATATGTCTATTTCCTTCTCCAACCGGTTCATTTTCTTCTAGAAATTGTCTATATGCTATTGTAGGGCTCCAGATATAACTACTAAATACACCATTTTCATAAAATAATAAAGATCTTTCATAAAAAGTTAGATCATCAATTATTTCGACATTTATATTACTAGTTTCTCTAGGATTTATTTGATTTATTGTTATAATTATTACTCGTTGTACACTAAAGAATAATTTGAATTCATAACAATCATTCATGCTTGTTACTCTATGAGGATAATAAACATCAAAAACTAGTATTCTATCACTTCCTTGATAATTAATCATTAATTCAAAAATTTCTGAGGCAATACTCAAACTATTATTATCCATTAGTTCTATTGAACAACAATAATTATAAAATCAGGAGTAGAGAGAGATTTCTTAGGATACCCTAAAAATCAAAACAAAATGGCTCATCATGCTTCCAACCTAGTTAAACTTCTTCGAGCTGCTCTGTACCAGTTACTACCAGTGGATAAAATATCTCTGGTATGCACCCCGATTTCAGTGCTCCTTTTACGTTCCTCTCATTTCAAGATTACTATGCTCTCAAGAGAGATTCATCCGAGAGATACGTCTGGAACAACTAGTAGCACTTCGATACAGGCAACTAAAACCTAACTCGTTTCATGCTACTAGGTGTACAGTCTAACTATAGAATGTTACAAATAGGTCTTTTTACAAGATCCTTCAGGTAGAGCTTTACAAAACTCTCCCGAAGTAAGAAAAAATAGTTTTTCATACCTTATTTTGTACAAGATCTTGTAGTAGAACTTATAGAAAGATAATTTTATTTCTCCCAATCCCCTTACAAACTTTTCTTATAAACTTATATGGAATTTCTTTCCTCCTAGATAGTCTGTCTTTCTCCCTTATCTTGCCTCCCCTTTTATAGAAGAAGGGATGGCTTTACATCAGATACAATTATTGTTCCCATTACATCATTGCTTACATCATAAATAAATAATTAAGCCAATTATGTCACTGCTTACGTTGAAGATTTTTTTCTGGCCAACATCTTCGCGTGCTTCACATTAGAAATAACTCTTCGTCAGTCTTCTCTTGTTATTTTCTGCATTGTCCGCATTCATGCCGTGATCCATCCTCATCAATCTACAGTAGTGGACAGCTGTCTCTTCTGTCATTGTCATATCTTCTTTATGCAGAATTCGATTCCAGCTGTCAAATACGTCTTTCTTTGACTGTGGTTATTTAATTTTTGCTATGCTGTAAATTATTAATTTCTGTGGGTCAGGGCTATCATAGATCCATATGTTACCGTCTCTATTTTGTATGTCCTTCAGTTCACAATACATTGTTCTAAATCTCGTAACTCTTCTTTCTGGGATCAGTTTTTCAAATTCTTCGTTTTTATATGGTATAATATTGGTTTCTTCAATTAGGATTTGTGTAGTCATCCCTATATTTATAATATGTTCAGCTTGTAGTTCTTCATCATCTTCAAGGAATTCTGGAATAGTTGAAAATATCCGAACATATATTTTGAATGTCTTTGTAAGACCAAAATAACTTTTAGCAGCTTTACATACTTCTTTTGGTAACTAGGTAAGTTCTTCATCTTCTCGAGATGAATATATGCAGTGGATAAGTCCTCTTTCGAACAATAATCTCACTGTTTTTGGATTTGCTCCTGGTAGTATGATCGCTTTGTTCATATGTTCTTGAGAAATAGTCTTGATAAATTGGTTGACCTGAGTGGTTTGGCATAATTTCTCAATATATTGTAAAAATAAATCCTTCTTGGAGTATTTTGGAGGATCTGAGTAAACTCTCTTTGTAGGTAGTAGGCTGTATGGATGTGGAGTTTTTCTCTTGTGTGGCTGTTTTTGTGATCTCACTTGTATTTTGTGGGTTAATAGATTTACTCACTTCGCTCATTTTTTCAATATGATCTGTATTTATATGTTGGTAAAATATACTTTGAAGATCACATATTTGTAGTTGTAGTTGGTTAAATGCTCATTTTAATTGCTCCACAGTCTCCTTTAGGTAAACTACATCATGTTCTATATGCTGAACTCTATTTTCCATCCTGTAAAAATGAAATGGTTATGTAACGCCCCGAATTCCAAAATACACTGAATTCGAGATTCCACAGGATCTTTACACTTCTTTCGTACAATTTTACAAAGAATTAAAAAATTTTCACTTTACATCAGAGTTACATGAAAACTTTACACTTTACATTTTACAGCGGAAGCAAGTTTACAACATTTAAATAAATGTACATCAACATTGAATAATCTCTAAGCATCCGTGCTTCTTTAATCTTTATCATGTCATTTACCCTGCATACAAAACTGTGGGTACGTTAGTTTATTCAACCGACGAACATTATACACGGCCATCCTCTCTATGCTGGAAATAGTATAACTGATTTTCCATATTTAACAAATACAAACTTGTCACATATCAAACTAAAGGGAATACCCTATTGATGTCGTGTTGTGATTGTGCACTTAGTCCTTAATGCAGTTATTTATATTATATGACACTAATGCACACTTGTTCGGATTCTATGCATCCCATACTACATAGGTCCGAGGGCAAGCCTCTTAATCGTTCTTCATCTTGTAGGGTTCAATCCCTCGTCATGACTTAATCTACTACTGTAACTACGGTAAGTATCCTAGATGATCTATGAGAATAAGCTTGTGTACAGAAAACCTGGAAGGGAATCCCACGCCATGTCTTGACTCATCAAGCATGCATTCTGTGGCAATTCAGCCTCCTTCATGGCACACGATCCTCTTGCAGTCACCAAACATCCCACAAGCGTCGCCAAGGTCCGATCATTCTGAGTAGTACCCACACCATGTCTTGACGCATCAAGCATGCATTCTGTGGCTCACACCCGCATCGTAAACTCGAAGCTCTCGTACTTGTGTTTTTCTCTCACTTTCATTACCTCTTCACTATGTACTAAATCCTTAAATTTAATGAAAATCATGAACAAAATCAATCTCTTAGAGTTAGCCCTCTCACTACTACCGGTCTTATTTCTTTCGTTTCACAATGACCCAAACTGGTCTTTTCAATATCAATAATCATAATTCATCACTTTTCACTTGCCGGTGTGAGTTTTGGCTACACTCTAATTTTCAATTTCAATTCATAAATTCACATATTTGAGCTGTCATACTCGATAATATTTCTCTTTTCCAATCATGATTTCTAAATTATTCATGAGTCCATAACCATACATGGAATTCAATTATTCATCAAGTAATTCATCAAGTATCATTTCCACATTAAAATCACATCACTAATTATATGGTCAAATGAGTATTCACAACTCATAATTGTCACACTATTCTTCAATAAGAATAATTCATACCACTTCACTTCATATATTGCCTTTCTTATTTATAATTCTTTTCTAGCACTTTATTTCAATTCTTTTTGTAAACTAAATTAGTGTAGAACCATACAACTTTTCACAAATAAATTAGTGTAGAACCATAGTTCTATCTACACTTTTATTCACAAAAATATACTTCATTTTATTCTAATACTTCCCAATTTATTTTTCATAAATCCCACATAATTTTAGGATAATAATAATATTTTTTTAACAATTTTTAAGTATCAAAACCACCAAAAAAAATATTTTTTCCCACAATTAAACACTGGCCGAGACCAGGGATCGAACCAACAACCACAGGGAACCAAGCCGCAAGCGCTGACCACTAGGCCGATCGCGCCAAGCAATATAAAAGGGTGTTGAGAGCTTTAAATGCTCTCGGCTGTAGCTCTATTAATTTTTTTAAATTCGCACAAAATATGTGTTGCTCACAGAAATCGAATGATCGACCTGTGCTAGCCTCAACCGCACACTGTAGCGAATAGAAACCCCTTGACCACTTGAGCTATATGCTCAAGTTGTCTCAAATACAACTTACATTCTAATTAAATTAACTCTCTCTGTTTAATAGAACATTTCGATGTTCAAAAAGCTCTCATTTGATTTTGCTTTTACAAAACTTACTGTAAATTTTCAAATTAATTATTCCCATCATGATTTATACTCCAGTATATTAAAAATAATTTTTTCAATAATTAAACACATATTTTCCATACAATTTGGCTAAATTGTAAGATACTACTACCACATTTCTTTTTCAACATTTCTTATCCAATTTTGATTTCCACAATCTCTATATCAATTCTCTGTTTTTATTCATTTCACAAACCCACAAATTATATTTTTGGTCATTCGTTACAATATTATCACACAAGGTCCATTTAAGCATATAAAACAACATTGTCGTCTACTAACTTTTGCATATAGTTCTTGATGCTAATAATGAATTTTTCTTCAAACAATCCATTGCTACAATTTATTTACACGCAACTTAAATTAAATGATGGAAACACATACAAGATATTTATTAACATTCCAATCAATTAATAAGCCATTTTTTCAGTGTACTCTTATTAATCTTTTTCATGCATCATCATTTCAATTCAATTCTAGCATGCTTACTAATTAGAAATACGAAAAATAACCCACCTTAATTGGAGAGAAATACAATTTGCAACACCTCCTAAACAAAAGTCCTTGCCAAGAGAGCGATCCTTCTCCTCCTCGATGTGCACTCGAGCCTCCAAGTTGCCAAACCCGAGCTCCAAGATGGCGGCCTCCCCTTGGTGCAAACACAAATTCCTCACACACAACTCTCAATCTTTTAACTCACTTGCTATACTACTAATAATGTATTTTATACTATAGGTCTTGGAGAATTAAAGAGTATAAAAATAACTAGGCTAGGGGGGGAGGGGGGTATTTATACTAAAAATTTGGATAAATGGAAGGCTAGGATTAAACTAGGAGTTAGAAACAAAAGGCTAGGATTCAAGGAGGAGTTACAATAACCAACCATGATCAAGTAACCACCACCCATGACTCAACTCATCTTTTCATTTTCCCTCCATGTCAAAGCCGGCCACACAAAGGTGCATTTGCACGTGTACGTGCAATGCACGTGCATGCATTAGTCCTCCATTTAACAAAAATTGTACATTATATTTTCTATAAAAATAATCTTTAAAAGATGTTCTACATTACAAGTTGTAATTAAAATAGAAATAACTCATGGGCTTTAATTAATGGGCCAAAATAATAGTCTTATATAAAAGTAATAAATAAATTACATTTTGGGCTTAAAAAGAAAGGCTTATGTTTATTTGAAGAAAAATGGACCTTTATAAAAATAATTAAAGAACACCTATACACACATCATCCATAATGAAAAATAATTATAAGATTTCATACTACAAAAATTGCATGTGCACACTACGTGCAAAATAAATAAATAATTTTCATAAATGAAAATCGGGGCATTACAGGTTAGCTTCTTGATAAGAAACCTGCTAGGATGTTATCTTTTTCTTTTATATTTTCTATTGAGAAGTCGTAATGTGCTAACTCCATTTGCCATCTTATCAACATTTTATTTGCTATAGTTGAGTCTATTATTTTGTTAATCGAACTCTTTACTTGTGTATTGCCTGTTCTTACTGTGAATTTTGTATGTATTATGAATAACTCAAACTTTTTTATAGCTTTTAAGATTGTTAATAGTTCTTTTTCATTTATGTGGTAATTTTGTTGGGTCTGTGTGAATGATCCAGTAGTATATCTGGCTAGTCTTTCTTCTTCTTCATCTATTTCAATAAATTTTAATACTGCTCTCCAATTTTTTTCACATGCTTTTGTTTCTATTATCCATGAACATTCTTTAACAGGTAATCTTAGCTTATTTAATTTTGAAGTTTGTTGTTTTAATATTTTAAGCTTTTCTTCATCGATCCTCTGGGATCCATTCCCATTTCTTAAACTTTTTTAGTTTTTGTTGTAACCAATTTGTTTTTGCTAATAAATTTGGTTTGTATCCTCTAGTTTGATTTAGTAACCCGATTATAGATTGTACTTCTCTTTTTTCTTTTAGGACATTAGGAAATGTCTTTATTTTTTCTGCTATATGTGGCTGTAGTTCTATTCCTTCATGTGATAATTTTGTTCCTAAGAATTCTATCTTAGTTTTGAACAATTCCATTTTCTTTTTTGATAGTATAATACATGCATTTTTTTTACTATTTCTATGAATTTTAGTAGATGCTCTTTATGTTGTTCCTCGTTTTCGGATCCTATTAGAATATCATCTACATATACTAATATGAAATTGTTGTATTTTTCAAATATCTTATCCATATATTCTTGAAATATTCCTGGACTATTTTTATAACCGAATGGTAATACATTCCATTCATAGAATTCTTGAGGTGTGCTAAATGTTGTTAACTGATTCGAATCTTCTGTTAGTTTTACATGATAAAATCCTGACTTACAATCAAATTTTGAATATAATTTTCTTGTCCTTACTGTGTTGAGTAGTATTTGCATATCTGGTAGTAGATATCCAAATCACTTAGTATTTTTATTTAGTTCCTTATAATTTACTGCTATTCGAGATTTACCTCTTTTTTTTCTTCTGAATATTTTCTTACTATGAATGAATGCTGGTGATGAATGTAGACTTTGTGATTTTCTTATGTAATTATTTTCCATTAATTCTTTTATATGTATTTTGAATTCTTCTAGATCTGTTGGAATGCGCCTTATAGGTTTAATTTTTATTACTTTGTTCTTATCTATTAACACTATATGTGCTGTGGGTTTACTTAAGTCCCATTTTGCCAAGGGGTCCTCTCCGCACAGATCTTCTAATTGTTTTTGTAAAATTTCTTTTGTAGTTATTTCTTGGACTTGTTGTATTCTAGTTTTGTTTGGTAAATATTGATATTCACCACGCTAAGTTGAAGAAACTTGATGTGTGGCAGGTCTGTTCTAGAATAAGGTTGGATTATTCTAATTTCTATTGCTTGGTGTCGACAAGGTGTCATAAATATAACTGATTTATGTGATATGGTAATAGGATAGTATTGTTGGAAAAAGTCATTTCCTAATAGCACATCCTTATTCATTTCATCAAACTGGTATATTATTGGTATTTTTAGTATGTAATTTCCTATTTGTATATTAACATTTTGTTGATACTTATCAAGTATGATAGTTTGTCCAGTTAATCCAGTTATTGCTTTTTTATTATATTCATCTTGTTTCCATTTTGGTAGTATATTTTCGCAGCATAGGCTAGTGCCTGCTCCGGTGTCTATTAAACTATGATAGTTTCTTGAACTGTATCCTTCGTAAACAAATTATGTTAGTATGTATAATGTGTTTTTTGTTGCTCTTAATGGATTCATTTGTCCAATATCCTATTTATTACTATACTTTCATTATTTACTATTATTTTGATTTTTCTTCTTGAATTAAGTAAGGTTGTACTGATGTAAGGAAATCAGTTCCTAATAACATTTCATTAACATGGTGTTCTGGGTCTACGTGTAAGTGTAATAACATTTCGTTTCTACCATTTATCCTTAGTGGCAGTATTATTTTATGTACAATTGGATGTCTATTATTTTAATATTCTAGATAGTAATATGGGTTTTCTAATGGCATTAATTCAGTTGTTTTAATATTTGTTTGTTTAATATGTGAATTAGTAGCTCCTGTATCTACTAAGGCTACTTGTTTATTCCATTTTCCATTGTCATAATATTCTAATTCTATTTTAAATTGGTTATTATTTTGGTGTTATAATGTATTTATTATTGGTTTTAATTCCAATGCTTTTTGTTTGTTTCTGATTGATAGTAATCTCTTTCCGAACATTATCTGTGGTGCTTTTTCTTTTGCAATTTCTTTTGCTTTATAAAAGTCGAATTCTATATAATTTGGTATAGTTATTTCAGGGTTTTCTCTAACTGGTTTGTATCTTATAATTTCGCTGAATAGCGGCTCTATTTTCAAATTATCTGTATTTCTGTTTTTTACTTCATGCTTACCAGTGAAACCATAAATATTTCGTATTTGTATATTCATAACTTTACTTTTTTCTATTATTTCTATTCCGGATAATATGTGATACATGACTAGACTTTTGTCTTTATTTTCTTCCGCCATGCTTATAGAGAAATTAGGTTTTATTGTAATTTTTTTCTTTTGGTACATTAGGTTTCCTTGTACTATTCTTATTAAGGCATCTTGTGTACTTGATATTATTCTATCAATCATTAGGTATGTTTCGAGTGGTGTAATTATTCCTTCCTTAAAATAGGCTTTTATTATTATTTGTACAGCTCCTAAATGTATGTGTCTTAATGTTTTTCTGGTTTTCTCATTTAGTTTTTTCATCTCTTGTCTTATTATCTTTTTGGTTATTAATGAGATTATGGTTTTTCCTTGTACTTGTTCAATGTCTATAGGTTGTTCATTATTCCTAGCTATTATGATGGTACTTTTCTTCCTTTCGAATATTGGTAGTTTAAAATTTTCGTTTGGATTTATATCTAATTTGGTCGCTCTTATTTTATCGTATTTTTGTATGTCAAAGCACATTTTTCTCTTACTTCTTTATTGTTTTCTTCTCTTTCTTATGGTTCTTCTATTTCTGTTATTTCTGTCATCATGTTTATTTCACATTCTTTTGTTTCACCTTCACTACTTTCACTATTTTCTTCCATTACCATTATTTCTTCATCTTCACTTATTTCTGACCATTCTTCCTCATATTCTATGGGTTCATAATTTATATTATTCATTTCTTCAATTTCTTCTACGTATTTTACATTTTCTTTTTTCATTCTTTTAGGACAATTTGGTGATATATGTCCTACCCTCCACATATGTAACAATTACATTTCTTAGAGTTTTTTCTCAAACTCTAAGAAACAAAAAAAACCTTCAGTTAGTCATAGAAACAACAAAATAACATAAGGTCACTCGATCCCGAACCAATATATACAAAACATGGGATCCACCTTTCAGAATTTTTTCTCAAACTGTCCCACTTTTTGAATTTTTTTCTCAAACTGCCCTACTTTTTTTTTAATTCTCAAATTGCCTCACTCAGTTTTCAAAAAACCGAGTTTAGTTAAAAATCACTCGGTTTTTCGAAAACCGAGTGTTAATCTAGGATTTTTCGAAGAGTAACACTCGTTTTTTCAAAACCGAGTGATTTTTAACTAAACTCGGTTTTTCGAAAACCGAATGGATCGTTTTGATAAATACTTTCGAAAGTGGGTCAGTTTGGTAAATACTTTCAAAAAAGTGGGTCATTTTGGTAACAAGTTCTAATCTGAGAAGAAGGAAACGGACATACCAGGCTCACAACCAAATCCTCGAATCTTCCCTCGCCCAAATCCTGAATACTCCCAAATAAGACTGGCAATTAATCCGAACCCGACCCGAGCCCGATCAAGTCTAACCCGTTTTTAGTATGGCTCAGGCCTTTTTTTTTTCGTTTTTCGGACCCGGACTCAAAAAATAAGCCCGTTAAATTTTCGGGCCGGGTTCGGGTGCGTATGGGTCCGACCCGAACCCGACCCGATTTATCTTTATACGTCGCTGCCCCTTCGTCTTCTGAGCTTCTGAGCACCTCTCTCTTTCCCCAATTGTCTATCTCTTTACCCCAAAATATATATGATGAATCCCGAGCGCTGCCCCTTCATCTTTTCTTTTTCGTTGTGATTATTTAACTAAGAAGGGATTTAGCTAGTCCGTCAAGAGCTTTTAGTGTTTGCAACTTTCAGAATCTAATCTTTTCAATTGGAGGGAGTGGATTGATGCCTTGGTCGATGATCTTATTGTGACCATGAATAGGGTGATCACCTTGGCTTGAGGGGAAACTACAACCCCTAAGGACAACCCGTTTGTTGATGATCCTGAATTGCAACCAGAGATTTGGGCCTTGGGTCTAAGAAATCCTTGGCGTTGCAGTTTCGATTCATAAAGACCTCCTCAATTTTTATGTGGAGATAGTGACTAGGTTATTAAATTGTACATTGATTTGTTAGTTTCAGCACTTTATCAACATCTTTATTACATCCTCCAATTTTCATTTTCTTCAAATCCTTCTTCCTCCATCTTTCGTTGTGAATCCATTCTAACCTTTATTTTTCATTGATGTTCAATTTAATTATTAAATTTGTCAATTACAAGCGAAAGGTGCAAATTTAACAAATGCTTAAATTTATTCAGCCACATTTCAGAGCAGAAATCGAGCCGGGCTCGGGTTTTTTTGTTTATTCGGGCCCGGGCTTGGGCCTGCATTTTGGAGCTCAATACAAAATCGGACCGGGCTCGGACCCTACAAACTAAATTCGGGCTCGGGCTCGGGCTTATAAAAGTCCGGCCCTAACCCGGCCCGTTGCCACCCCTACTCCCAACCCTTCAAATATACTTTCTTCTTCTTTCCTATTTATCTAATATATATATATATATATATATATATATATATATATATATATATATATATATATATATATATATATATATATATATATATATATATATATATATATATATATTTATTTAAATATATATATATATATATTTAAATATATTAATAATTATTTAAACACGTAGAGAAGAAGAGTATAAACAGTATAATTTTTTATGTCTATTCACAAAGTAAACAAATAGTTTGGATCAGAAGCTATGTCTATCGATATTTCCTTCGTGCGTCTTCTTCTAAATTTTGTACTTCCAGTATCCCAATTATATTTTCTTCTTGATCATTTAGCACAGGGTCGGCCCCTACTTTGAGGCGGGCCAGGTCTCCGAATTTTTGACAATTTTAGAAGCTTTCAAATTTGTATTCTCCTTATAATATAGACACGTATTTTACGCGTAAAAAAATTATATTGTAATTAGGGACCTCCAAAAATAATTATTTGGTCTTGAGCCTCCGGGAAATTAGGGCCGACCCTGATTTAGCATATATTAGATGTTCATTTTCCTATGCATGGGTTTTTTAATATGTTTTTACCGCAGTTATATAATAAGCCCAAGAAAGATCGATGTATACTATATGAATTCATCAAAACGTGTGCAAAGTGGGCACTGGTAGAAGCCTCAGAACTTTCTCAGGAACAAAATTCTGTGGGAACATATAATTTAGTTGCGTCATGCTATTTATGTAGGAAGAAACATAAATGCTATGGTTGACATTCTTCTTTCTCATATTACATCTAGGACCCCTGCTATCGATGAGAACGTTACGTCTTACGTCTCCTGAGATTAACTTTTGATAGAATAGCATTGTTCATAATCAACCATAAGAAAGCTTTCACATTCTAAGGTGTTTTCGTCTTCTAGATAATGTTGGTATCTTGAGATCTCACCCCCCATCATTCAAGAGCCAATACATGGATGCCACTGAAAAAATCATATTTGAGTCTTGGGCCTACTCCCTGATATCACTTTCTTCATTCGAGTATTGTCCCCTCTCAACCACCCAAGAATGTAGTCTCTGAAGTTCGTCATTAGTAATTGTTGAAAGAATTCCTTTGAATACAATCTGTAACATATCATTTTTGGATGGATATTAGAAAGTTTCAGAATAATGTCCTCACAAGCTTTGGCGTTTACATTTGAAACTTCCAGATACAGTTGAATAATTTCCTTTGTTCCCTGACGTGAACTTTACAAACTCATTGAACTTTCGGAAACCAATTCAAGAATAACATATAGTAACACAGATGAACTTAAAAGCATTGTGTAGAATTATTTATTGTAAACTCAATAATCCATAAAAATCTGTATATCTAAGGCAGGGGCAGGGGAGCAAACCTGGTGTACAGGAGGATACATGGAGTTTGTACACACCGGGCACTCAAGAAGCTCATACACACCACTCGAAGAAGAAACAACAGCTTTCAAACCAGCTGAAAATGAAGAAGTAACCCACCAACAAAATTCAACTGAAGAATTTCCCAATTCATAGCTCAAAAAATTATCATCATAATGCATCTCAGAAAATTATCATTGCTTAACCTATTAAAAAATAAACAAATAAAATTGTAACGCCCCTGCCCCCTAGCTCAGACAATTTATACAATTTATAAGACAAATTAGATACTATGTAGTACAACTGCCCACCACAGGCTGCCTCTCAAAAGTTGGTTAACCGATTAGGTGACTCTTGATCCTTGACAATATTATTTATATATTATTTTAATATAGTTTTCTTCCGATATGGTACTATATCCATTCCATACCATTTACTTTTTTCCGAAATCAAAGCCCCCCATGTCACCATCTAATTATCATTCAATCAGGCCATTCATTAAACAGCCCATGCATGCATTAATATCCATGCATATCAACTTACACAAACAGCCAATTCTATATGCTTATCATATATAATATATGGGTAAAAGGGATATGAGCAACTTGCTCATTTAGTAAATGAGCAATTGATTATGTGGCATGCATGTAATACATTGGACAACTAACCCTTTTAATGATTTTCCAATCACATGTATGCCACATCATCAATTGCTTATTTACTAAATGAGCAAGTTGCTCATACCCCTTTTCCCCATAATATATATATACTTATATATATCTCTTTGAAAATTTACGGGGTGTTACAAAAATAAATAAATTTGACACAATATGATTAGGATCAGGTGTTAATTCGAATCATGGGTAAACTACACAGCACAGCACGAAAATCAAAGCATGAGATAAACAAACAATTTCTAATCACAATACCAAATACGGTAACCCGAGAATTAACACAATTTGAATCAAATGAATTAAAGACCAGACCAGACCAGACCCTTTTCAAAAGTCAAACAGTCCCACTCACTAGTCTGAAGAACTTGTTATCAAAATGACCCACTTTTGAAAGTATTGACCAAACTGACCCACTTTCGAAAGTATTTACCAAAACGATCCACTCGGTTTTAAAAAACCGGAGTTTCGTTAAAAATCACTCGGTTTTTTCGAAAACCGATTGTTACTCTTCGAAAAATACAAGACTAACACTAGGATGAGTTTTAACTAAACTCGGTTTTCGAAATTTGAAAATTTTTTTAAAAAAATATGACAGTTTGGAAAAAACATCCAAAAGGTGGGACAGTTTGGAAAAAAATCCCCACCTTTCATTACTTTTCAGTCGAAAATGAACTTGATGTCTCTCCTCGCTCCCTACTGTAGCCTCGTACGTACCCCCTCTCCTCGCTGCTGTCATTGCACATGCACAATAGCTTTCACCCATATTCAGACTGTAAAACTATCTAGATGATCCAAAAAATCCTCACGACCGATTAACAATTTTTAATGATAAAAACCATTTATCTAAACAAACAATGCATGCTAAACAACAGTATTTTACTCGACACCATAATCAAATTTCCTAAAATCTCACATCTGATTTGAAGATCTAACCAAACTACAACTCCAACCCATACAAACCATTAACAATGTAGCAGAAAAAACCATCTTAGAAGAAACTCTTTGCAAAACATACAAAATCGAAATAGTAGTCCACCAACTGTTTGTCAATATTACAAAGGGAGAAAAAGAGATGAGTCGCGGGTCTCCCAATCTTCAGGCATACACTATTGTAGTCTCTTTATACAGGATATGATTCGTGATGCTTTGAAGCTAATTCTATTGCACAATTGAATAAGAGGATCAGAATATGTCGTGATTCGTACTGAATTGTGATAAAAAAAAAAAAAGAAACCTTATGCAGTATAAACTTCCAGTATATTTGCCAAAACATACATTCAAATTAATCCTTTAACAAGAAAATAAAAAAAAATACATCCAAATTAATCATCAGTATTAATAAGTTTGAACAAAAATTCTACCATCAGCCGCCCGGTTTATAATTCATGACATTACAGGCCAAACTTGATGCCTGCAGAGCGGGCACATGGGTTTCAAATTCCGAGAAAGCCAATGGTCAATACAATTCTCGTGAAATATATGACCACACTCAGGCCAAGCCTTCACCAATGCCCCAGTCGTGAACTCCTCCAAGCATATACTGCAACATGATTCTTTTCTGTAAGAGAAAGCCGCTTGACAATCTGCAGGTAGTGTCGGTGCACCGAGGCATATATCTCCTAGGACACTGACAAGTGTGTTTTTGTTGAGATTGACTTCAGTGGTAGTCTCTGCCATTATCTCCACATGTTTATCATTGTGGTCTATATCAATGCATACCTCCGACATCATCTCCTCTTGATTTGTGCCATCTCTGTGACCTACGACACTACGTGTTGGAGGCAAGATCTCCTGCTGGTTCATCTCCTCATAATTCAATCTGCTGTTGTGATCTACAACAAGGCGTGTTCCAGGACAGGCAGGATTCAACTTCGCTGAGTGCGAGATCCACTCATCAACACAATCTGTATGAAAGGTGTGGCCGCATAAAGGCCACACCTTCACCATCTTTCCCTCTGCAAACTGCCCCTTACACATGCTGCAAGACACATCTTTATAATATGGAAAAGCTTCTCGGAAATCTGCCCGCATAATCTGCTCAATACTTGTGCGCCTATAATCATGAGGTAGTCCATGCAATAATTCCAGATGAGCGAGGAGCCCATCTTCCATCGCCGCTTGTATTGCCTCTTGTCGCACATCTCCTACTGTGCTCAGTGCCCTATTGAAGTTGCGACGGTGTCGTTGTCGAGGTTGGCGATAGAACTTCTCGTACAAGAACGATACCACAACAATGAAGACTAAAATGATGTCGATGTACAAATCAATGCTTTGCAGTTCGACAGTAACCATTCTGTGTTAGAGAAAAAGACAACCTATAATACGCTTATAACTAATCAGGATGGTATATATAAAGATTTTTTTTTAGGCAGCCCCTATATAAAAAGATATATATGCATATCTTATCTTTCAAAAAAAAAAACTAATAATTATATATATAAATATATTTTTTGAGGCAGCGCCTGTATAAAAAGATATATATATATATGCATATCTTATCTTTCAAAAAATAAAAAAAACTAATGATTATTATTATTATTTATAACCGATAATGATAAACTCAACTGCTATTAGTTTTTAGGGTAATTTGAACCTGTGAAAAAGTGATAGGAAAACCATAATAGTTACTAATTAGTTTTATTTTTTTAACTATCTTGTTTCAAATTTTGGCAAAGGTTTTTTTTATAAAAAAATTGGCAATATATTCCAATAAATTATTTATTAAATTTGATAGCTGATTTTTTTAAAAAACTTTTTTTTAAAAATTTAAATTTGACCTCAAATTCTCTTTTTTTTTCTAAAGATAGGATTGCTAGTTGTTGCAGGAATTTTATCTATACGAAAATTAATTCAAAAGAAGTTGCATTTGGAGGTGCATAAGAGAATATGCGCATTAAAATAGTAGAGATTGTCGATACAATTCCAACTAAAAAATGAGGGGACAGATTCATAAATTGATGGCTGTTCATAAAACAATACAACTCCCGTCCATTATCTCTACTTGTATTTTTCAGGTGCTATGCACATTTTGATAAGAGTTGGAGAATTATCACGTATGATTTATGCGTTAAGAAATAGTTTTAGAATTGGACGTGCATTGCACATAATTGGTATTAAAAAATTGAAGAAAAAGCTACAATTTGTACGTGCAATGCACGTGTTTATAAGTAGAATTTGAGTTGTACGTGCAACATATGTTTAGTGTTAAAAAAATATTGTCAAATTATTTTGCACGATTTAAATAGGTGAATTTTTTTAATTTGTTTGTTTTTATTGTAATTAATGGGAGAGTTGAAGTTGCACGTGCAACGCACGAGTTTGTATGTTGACAACATTACAACTCCAACTCTCCCCGTCTGAACAATATTTTTTTATATTCTATTATTCTATATTATAATGGGAGAAGCACGTGCAGAACACGTAAAATAATAGACTGACATTCACTGTTCATGATCATTCTCTCACGCGGCAAGTGCAGAGAGAGGGAGATAAAGAGGGTAGGGTTTTTGGTTTTTTTGAGAGATAGGGAGAGGGTAATAAATTTGAACGTGTACTGTACGTATTTCATTGATTTATATTGTAGAGTTTAATTAATTGTGTGTTGCACGGATTGGGATATGGACAAATTATACTAAGGCCTTTCCCCATTATAGTAGTAGAGAAGAGATTAGAAATTAGAGATTAGAGATTAGAGATAATATTTTGTGAAAGTGGGTCAGTTGGCTAAATGTTTTTGGAAGTGGATTCGTTTAGCTAAATAATTGTTGAAAGTGGGTTAGTTATTAGAGTTACCTCTATATGTTACTCAAAATCTGCTAGGTATCATGCATTGGACTCTTAACTTTAAGTGACAAACTCCTTAGAGCATCCACAATGAGGGTTAAAATATGCATAAATGGATAAATGAATATAGTAAAGTTACGTTTTGCTGGAGTCGTTGAAAGCTATTTTTTATAAAAAGTGCGACGGCACTTCAAGTGCCGTCGGAGGGAAAAATTCGTCCACGAAGTGCAAAAAAAAATTACAAAAAAAAATCAGAAATTACGAAAAAATTACAACAAAATTACAAAAAACTACAAAAAATACAAAAAATTGTAAATAACCCCCTACAGGTTGGAAGGGTGGGTTTTTTTTTAAAAAAATGGATTCGAAGTGCAAAAAAAATTACAAAAAATATATAAAAATTACAAAAACATTACAAAAAATTACAACAAAAATTCAAAAATTGCAAAAAACTACATTGAGTGGAGGGACGGCACTTCCGAGAAGTGGGGTCTTTTTGGTTTTTTTTTTAATTACGAAATTAACTTTTTTTTTGTGGGACGGCACTTCAAGTACCGTCCGACCATTAAAAAATTAATTTTTTTAATGCGACGGCACTTGAACGGCACTTGAAGTGCCGTCCGGCAATTTTAAAAAAAAAAAAATCGGTGCGACGACAATTGAAGTGCCGTCTCTCATATATGGATAATTCAGAGTTTGTAGCGAAATATGTATAATATGCATATTTAGCCACTGCAGCGTTGTTTTCAACCAGCAAACTACTACAGATGCTCTTATAATAAACAGGTTGACATGCATTCTCGTGATCGAGAAGTTTACACCAGGGGCTACCTTGTTTGAAATACCACTAAAAAATTTCTACATATATATTGTCAGAGTGACCGACCTGATAATTTATTTGTCATTTATTTTGTTGTATTGAACAATTAATAGCAGAAATTGAAGATATTTTCATGCGGACATACACGTACACTAGCTCCTCTAGTGCTGCATGGACATTACCTAAGATAAAGGATTTTTTTTTTTTTTTTTTCTTTTCTTCTGTTGTTGTTGTTGTTGTTGATAAAAAGATGACACTCGTCATCGTTCCATTAATGAACAATAACGAAACAAAGAGGTACAGATAAACATAATACCTGTGAGCTTCAAGCATCACGTTACATCAAAATACCCGTAGGTAGCAAAAGTCAAAATAGATGATCAATAGTCTAAGTAGAATTTAGCTTGGGGGCAACTCTACCCGTTTTGCGTTAATCTCTCGGAGGACGTCGACCATCTTTTTGTTCAATGCCCTATCATTCTCCCGTTGTGGAAGATTGTTTCTCTTGCATGGGACACTGGTTCTATCCCCCCCTCCTTAGTTGCTTGTTGATTCTCTACGCCTTCGAACGTCTCGTTTCGAAGTGCGTGGATTTTGTCGGTTCAGACCATTATCTGGATCATTTAGAAGGAAAGGAACAAGAGGCTGTTCCAACATCGCAGTTCACCCTTAGCTTCTATGATTGATGATTTCTTATTTCTTTTTCAGCTCTGGACCTCGGGCCTGAACACCGAGGGCAGTGGTTTTCCATGGTTTAAAAGATTAAACGACTCTGTGCATTGTCTTACTACTCTTCATGATTTATAACTCCGTACTTCTGTGCTTACCTTTTTCTCTTCCCCCTTTTCTCGCATGTCTCAGCGTCCCAGGAGTAGCAGCAGGTGTCTATGCCTTTGGTTTATCTTTTTGGCTGCCTTATCTTTTTGTAAGTCTGGGCTTCGGCTCAGTTGGATGTTTTACTTCTTATGCTCTCTCCCCCCTTTTTTCTTATGTGTATTACTCTAAGGCTGCTCTTTTTTTATGGGTGTTTTTATGGCTAGAATGCCCAACTCTGTAATGTATTGGTTATTCTGGCTGATCTGCTGCTTTCATAGCAGTTCTTGGTAATGGTTGCGCAGTGCTCAGACAGGGTGCTATGACTCTGTCTTGTTTGTGTTTGATGGTTGCTATGCTTCTGTTTTGTTTGTGATTGCTGGGTGTTTCAGCTATTGCTTCTGTTTTCCTTTAGCTCCACATCGAGTTTTGGTATGTTCTTTTTCCGCCCCTAGCTTCTTTGGTGGTCCTCGCTACTGAGGTTTGCGTGTTGTGTTTTTGCTCTCCGACGTCTCAGTTCGGCTCTGCGAGCTTTTGAGGGGTTTTGTTGTCTGTTGGTCGTGGGTTTTCGTCGGGGGTATTAGGCAATTGGTGGGTTGGTGGTTGTGCCCGAGTTTGGTCGGCTTCCTTTGGCTAGCTATACAATTCTCCTCCTGCGATGTGGTGGGGCGTTCGGCGAGTTTCATCCTCCTTGTCTTCTTCGCTCCAGTAGATCCCAGTTTCATCGCTCGACGACGTTGTACTCATCCTTGTTTGATCGTCTGTTTTACCTTGTCGTTTGTTGCTAGTTTTTATTCTGTTTTACGGCTTGTAAAATATGACGTCTATTCATTATTAATATAACTTTTGATGATGGCTGGAGTTGCAAGACTCTATCCGAGTTCTCAAAAAAAAAAAAAAAACAGTCTAAGTAGAAACATAGAGATACAAAGAGTACAACCAACTCCACCATGAGCATCCTTCATACAGATCTAGAGTCCAACTATCCCAAAATGCATTGGCAGTCTACACCTCTTCGTCCTCGCATTTGTTAGCTATTCCCATTCATTCATCTTCAGCCTCTTCCTGTTCTCGACGGCATCTTCCCATTCAAAAATATGAAGGAAAATTTTATGCATTGAGGTTGAAAAATTGTATGATTTATTGTGAAAGATTAAAACATTTCTGTCTAGCCATAGGTTTCACATAGTTGATCAACTATAAAGTTTATAGTTGATCAAGTAAATTAATCATTGTCAGGATCTTCTCAGAACCAAAAATGCACAGCTAAAGCCCTTGCTTTATGGAAAGAGTAATGCTTTAGCCACTATCAATTTCACTACTATTTTCTTCACTACCTTAGGTGGTATACTCCTATTGGAGAGTTCTCCCACCTACTCTATCTTTTCCTACCTATTGGAATGTGCCACCTAAGGTAGTGAAGAGAAATGTAGTGACATTGGTAGTGGATGTAGCATTAGTGTCATGTAATGTAAATGATTGCATTAAGGACTAAGTGCACAATCACAACACGACATCAATAGGGTATTCCCTTTAATTTGACTAGTATCATACACGTGCACACGTGCACGTGGAAAAAATTGAAGGATAATGAAAAGGGTAAAAAGAAAATAATTTCCAAACTGATCCACTTTCGGAAATATTTACCAAACTGGTCCACTGCCGAAAATATTTACTAAAGTTAGTCCATAACCCAACACGTGCGCTGCACGGGTTGGGTTAAGGACTAAGGGGTTCTCCCATTATAGTAGTAGAGATATGTGACAAGTTTGTGTTTGTTAAATATGGAAAATTAGTTATACCATTTCCGGCATAGAGAGGATGGTCGTGTATAATGTTCGTCGGTTGAATAAACTGACGTACCCACAGTTTTGTATGCAGGGTAAATGACATGATAAAGATAAAAGAAGCACAGATGTTTAAAGATTATTCAAATGTTGGTGTACATTTATTTAAATATTGTAAATTTGTTTTCGCTGTAAAATGTAAAGTGTAAAATTTTCATGTAACTCTAATGTAAAGTGAAAAGTTTTAAATTCCTTGTAAAATTGTACGAAAGAAGTGTAAAGATCTTGTGGAATCTCGAATTTAGTTGTGTTTTGGAATTCGGGGCATTACACAATACCAGCAAAACAAGGAGAATGGTGTGCACGAAGAAAATCTAGATAATATAGACGACCCTAACGACTAGCACGCCCAAACTTCTCACCGGTGGAGAAATCAGTAATAGAACAACCTAAAGAATCAAAAGTAACGAGAAGACGACTATCGCACAACGCACTAATAGAAATAAGGTTTATTGATAAATAAGGAGCATAAAGAACATATGGTAAAGTGAGAGTGGGAGAACTAATTGTTCCTGAGTGTGTAATAAGAAGTGGTGAGCCATCAGCTGTGTGTAGAGATGGAAAGTGAGAGGAAAGTGCTGTGTAGGTGGTGAATAGTGTCTGATTACTAGTGAGATGATGTGATGCACCAGAATCTAAAATCCAGCACGAATTCATACCGGGAGTGGCAAAAAGTGCAGAAGCAGAGGAGCCAGCATTGATAGACTGACCCATGAGCTGTATTTCCAGTTGTGTGAGGCGTTGCTGAAGATTAGTCCAATCATTAGGAGATGACAAGGCTGGAGTGACGGACGTGTCCGAGGATGTGAGGGACGACACACTGCGAGGGCTACTGTGACTGAGAGCACACCGTGGAGGGAGATACTGTTGGTGTCTGAATCGGTTTAGGGAGCAGGACGGTGCAGCCGATGTCGAAAGTAGAGGTGAGGGAGGGTGAGCAATGACGTTATGAAAAGGTAGGAGGCCAGAGGCAGACTGAAAGTGATGCTGCTGCTGTTTGAATCTGGAGGAGGAATGAGAGGCGGTTGCATCGAGGAAGTCAGTGGAGGCAGAAATATGTGGGAGAGACTGAGATTCCATCAAGTAGTAGTACCTATGTATATAATAATAATAATAATAATAATAATAATAATAATAATAATATATATATATATATATATATATATATATATAATAATAATAATATATATATATATATATATATATATATATATATATATATATATATTATTATTATTATATATATATATATAATAATATATTATTTCATTTTATTTTATTTTCTCTTTCGGATTTTTTTTCTCTTTTTTTTTAATACTGAAGTAGGGTTACAAAGTTGAGATGGGAGAGGCGGCGGCTAGTGACGACTTGAGGTGAGGTCGAGATTTCGACGGCTTGTGCAGATTCGACAAGTAGAAAGGTGGGTCGGATCCCGGCATCGGCGTTGGGTTAAAAACGACGAGGACAGAGGTTGAAGAAGGGGCCACTGGAATCTAACGTAACAGCGATGGCAGCAAGCAGAGGTTGAAGAAGATGATCGGAGGTCGGCAGCGGTGGTCAAGCTCGACGAGAGCGGATCGACGGGGGACAGAGGAGGAGGATCTGATGGCGAATCTGACGAGTTGTTGATCTGACGGGTTGTTGATCTGACAAGAATACTAAGTTGGAATCTGATGAGTTGGGATCTAACGAGTTGTTGAGGTAGGATATGGAGTTGGAATCGAATGACGAAGGTGAAGTATCGACGCTGGATTTGATGACGATCTGATTGCGGCGGGATCTTGAGATTCGGATCTCAGTCGGGTTCTGTAGGTTGAAGATGAACATTTTATTTTATTTTTTATTTTTTATTTTACTAGGATTTTGAAAAGAAATTTGTATAACTTGGCTCTGATACCATGTTAAGATAAATCAGAGAGCAATGAAGACAATACTAAATATTGAATTGAGAAATAACTGAGTACAATATCTCCTATATATAGGAGGAACCAAATACAAAACTAGCCAACTACCCAATATGGAACTATAATTTCTAACAACACAACTAAGAAAGTAGTGAAGCTTGATGGTCAAGAGATACCTACGAGAGATCGTTTCCGATATTTAGGCTCGATTATACAAAGAGATTGGGAGATTTGTAAAGATGTTATACATAAGATTCAAGCAGGGTGGCTTAAGTGGAGAAGTTTCAGTGGTATTTTGTGTGACAAACGTATACCTTTGAAGTTGAAGATAAAATTTTATAGGATGGCTGTTAGACCAGCAATGATATATGGAGCAGAGTGTTGGGCAACAAAAAAACAACATGTCTAAAAAATGAGTGTAGCGGAGATGAGGATGCTAAGATGGATGTGTGATAAAATAAGGAAGGGTATAATTGAAACGAGTATATACGAGACATGCTAAAGGTAGCTCCAATCCAATAAGTTAAGAGATAATCGTTTCGGTGGTTTGGACATGTCACACGTAGACCTAGTAGTGCTCCTGTTAGAAAGAGTGATTTGATAAGTATTGAGGGTAGAGTTAGGCGTAGAGGAAGACCTAAATTAACCTAGGTAAAAACAGTGAGAAAAGATATGATAGCTTGTGACCTTACCGAAGATATTGTGCTAGAATGAGCATAATGGAAAACCATGATTCATGTAGCCGACCCCAACTAGTTGGGAAAATGACATTGTTGTTGTTGTTGTATATATTAAGTTAATGGGTCTACCACTTCTCACATTCCTCTATTTTGAAATAGAGAAATGAGAACCAAAGTAGAAATTTAAACTAGCAAGTGCATTCTGCACGTTTTTTAATAAAAAAATAAATAAAACATATAGAAAAACATGATTCTTTTTAACAACCTTCTAGTACCAACAATTTTCAAGTTGAAGCACTTTTCATTCACAACAATACCAAACAAACCCTTTAGTTGGACAACCAAATAATACAAACATCGAAAAGGTAGTCCATTTCTAGAAGCAGCAGCATAGCTCTTATAATAGTTGATTTCTACCTAAAATAATAAAGATTTAGACATAAATAGTAGGGCAAAAACTAAAGTACCCCTCAACATTTAACCTGAATACAAATGCCCATATAACATTTGAAAAAAATATGTTATACCCATTCATCTGTTATGTTAAGTTAGAATTATTAAATTATATTTCTACCCTTACCTTTCATAATTCATTCTTTCATTTTTCTCTCCTTTCTTCATTCTTGATTGCACAAACAAGAACAAAGAATATTTGGTGCTTCTCTCTTTTCCTTTTTTGTATATCTGATTGTTGTAACTAAGACAATACATATTGAATTTTGCCTCAATTCATTAATATCTATATAATAAAACACAAAGAAAGCTATCAAGTGGCTCACATTCAATCCCTTCAAAATCAAAGGCTCAAATCTAACCTCACAAAACATATTTTCCCTCCCAAAATTTTAAATCCCCAAACCAAATCCTCCCCCCCCCCCCCCCCCCCAAACTAAAAAAACTCATTATTTTATTACTATCTCTCTCTTTTCTCTTCTCTCTTCCCTTTTTCATATTTCTCTCTTTCTCTCTCTCCCTATCTCTTTCTCCCATTCTTTTTTTATTTATTTGGAAATTTAGATTTTAAGATTTCAGATTTGTAAATTTTTAGAATTTTTATGTTTTTTATTGCACATGTTATACTGAAAATATCAAATATCTCTTCAATAGTTAAATTTTATCATTTTTCACACTTAAAGCTCTAAGAAGTAAGATTTTACACCCCATTTATAATTATTTTTTAACATATACTAATGGAAACATGGATTTTTATTTACAACTAATTATTGTCATACTATTCAAACTTGATCTACATAATTGTTGTTTTACTGTTTACAGGGCTTTTCGTGTTTTGTATTGTTTCGAAGACGTGCCGTAGGCACGTGCCCACGGACAATAATATATATATATATATATATATATATATATATATATATATATATATATATATATATATATATATATATATATATATATATATATATCATTTTCTCGATTTACTTTATGCTTCACCCTTTTCTTATCTAATAGTTTACATTTTCATAATAAATTTTTCCGTACAACAGGCAACTAGATGGCAATATTTCACTTATCTTCTTTTCAATTTTTTATTGCTAGTTAATGGATTCAATTTAGTGAAGCTTGATGGTCAAGAGATATCTAAAAGAGACCATTTCCAATATTTAAGCTCGATTATAAATAGAGATGGTGAGATTTGTGAAGATGTTATACATAGGATCCAAGCAGAGTGGCTTAAGTGGAGAAGAGTCAATGGCGTTTTATGTGACAAACGTACACCTTTGGAGTTGAAGGAAAACTTTTATAGGACGACTGTCAGATCATCAATGATGTATGGAGCAGAGTGTTGAGCAATAAAGAAACATGTCCAAAAAAAGAGTGTAGCGAATATGAAGATGCTAAGATAAAAATGTGTGATAAAACCAAGAATGATAGAATTAGAAATGAGCTTATACGAAACGTGCTAAAGGTAGCTCATATTCAAGATAAGTTAAGAGAATTGCCTCAAGTGATTTGGACATGTCACACGTAGACCTACTAGTGCCCCTGTCAGAAAGAGTGATTTGATAAGTTTTGGGGGTAGAGTTAGGGGTAAATGAATACCTAAACTTGGGTGGAAACGATGAAAAAAGATATGGTAGCTTGTGACTTTACAGAATATATTGCGCTAAACTGAGCATAATGAAAAACCATTATTCATGTAGCCGACCCCAACTAGTTGGAAAAAGGCTTTATTGTTGTTATTGTTGTTGTTGTTGTTTATGGATTCAATTCATGGAATTAACTCACTTATATTTCTTTATTCTTTTATAGTGGGTTGAAGAATCAAATAAAATTCTGAATTCAAGAGAGAAACTCGAATTTTACTGTACCAAGATGCAAGAACTTGCAAGTTTTTTTCGTTTTATTTCCATTGGAAAGTTCTGATTATGCTCATTGTTTGTTAACATATGACCTTAAACAAGAATTTTCATAATTTGTAACCCCTATTTTTCTGTTTTTAATTTTATTGTATTTTATTTTCTTATTTCTTGATTATTGTATTCGAATCTATTTTGAATAATAAATCTTGCTTTTCTTTGGGCTCATTCATCCTCTTTTGATCATTTTTTTACTCTTTTGGCTTGGATCCTGCATTTTTGGCTCACTACAAATTTTACTCTTTTGTGTTTGGGTTTATATTGATCCATTATATGTTTATCTCATTGATTTTTATTCATTTTTCTTTTTTTGGATCCTAAACCCATACCCTATTCCCATTAACCTGCAACCCAAAACCCAACATCTATCATCCTATTTAAATACCCCTAAACCCTAATTAAATTAATACCTTAATCTAATTTCTCTCTCCCTAACCTCCCGCCACTTATCCCCTACCTCCCGACTCTCTCTCTCTCTCTCTGGTTCTCTGCAACCCACCGACCATCCCTTTGACCGTCCTCCCCGTCCACCCTCGACCACCATGCCATCCACAACATCCATCCCCTCATCGTCGCTTTCTCATCCAACCTCCGAAGAACCCGTCGAACCCATCCCGATCGCCATCTTCGTCCACCTCCGTGAACCCATTGCATCACCATCCCCGTCGGGCGCCCATTACCATCCTCGTCCTCCTCGTCAGTCACGCAGTCGCTCTGCCTACTATCGCCAAACACCTCGAATTCCTCTGTTCTTTCCCCCGCTCCTCTATTTCGCCGCCCATCGTCGAGAACCCCCTTTCAGGAGACCATATCTCCGCTCAATCGACCCGCCCTAGCCCTGCCTTCCTCCACCAGTGCCACCTCGCCCCGTCAATCGCCGCTGTCCCCCACCGCTGTCTCTCTCTTTCTGCTGTGTGCTATTCGGGAAGAGGGATTGGGTGTTTGCTGTTGGTGTTGTGTAGAAGAGGGATAGGGTGTTGCTGTTTGGCGTGCTGGGTATTCTTCGCACGTTGTTTGTGTAACACCCCACAAAATTGGAAATAACAATTTTGCCCTTATATGTTACGCACGTGTATTTTGTAACCTGTTTTCACTACATATTTTTGATTTCCGACTATTTAAGTATTTTCCGTATTGATTTTATCCTATTTTGAGTCAACTCGAATATATATATTTCAATCTTGATATTTTTATGTGTTTTGATACACGTATCGATTATGTGTTTTCACCGCTACGTATAATAGTTTTCTATGTCTTTAAATGATTTATCTTTGGTACTCAAATCTATTCTTTTATAAACGAAAATCCATGTTCCCCTATTTTGATTAAAATGCATTTTTCAAATTTTGCACGTGTGATGCACGTGTTATTTTCATTCTTAATTTTATTTCTCATTTATTCATTTTGTTTGCATGCATAAGTCTAATTAGTTTTCTTTTAACTCATAGACCTAAAAGTTAAATCTAGCCCATTAGATTAAATTAAAAAAGAGTCCATTAGACTAGTTAATTAGTTAAATAAAAATAGAGCCCATGGATCAAGCTCATCAGTTAAATCCTATTTTAAGTTGTGCATGGACTCACACATGACATTTAACAACTTTTAATACACATATTAGGATTATAGAATTTGCGTTTAAATTTTGTGTGTGTATGTGTGTATGTGTAGAGATATATATAAGATAGTGTATAATGTGAAAAAAAATAAAAATGAATAGTGTAAAGTGGATTAATATGTATAGGGTGATATGTATTAAAATGTGAATAGTAGTGTATAACTATAAGTGATTAATTAAGTGAGTATGGTATGTGTGTGGATGGGGGCCCACGTAAGTGTTGGCTGATCTATATAATAAATTACAAAGAAAGCTATCAAGTGGCTCACAATCAATCCCCCCTAAAATCAAAGGCCTAGATCAAACATCACAAAACATATTTTCCCTCCAAAATTTCAAACCCCAAAACGAAAATTTTTCCCCCAAAACTAAAAAACTTATTACTTTATTACTATCTCTCTCTTCTCTCTTCACTTTTTCATATTTCTCTCTTTCTCTCTCTCCCTATCTCTCCCTTCCATTCTTTCTATATTTACTTAGAAATTTAGAATTTCAAAATTTTAATATTTTTTTTGCACATGTTATATTGAAAATAATAAATATCTCTTCAACTTATCACTTAAAGTTCTAAGAAGTTAGATTTTGTACCCCCATTTATAATTATTTTTCAACATATACTAATGGAAACATGGACCTTTATCTACAACTAATTATTGTCATACTATTCAAACTTGAGCTACATAATTATTATTTTACTATTTACAGGCTTTTCGTATTTTGTATCATTCCGAAGACGTTCCGTAGGCACGTGCCCACAGGCAAATCGAGTAGTATTATATGGTATAAGTGAAGTATGGTACATGTGTATGGAAAATGAATATGTGTATATGTGTTTTGGAGGTGGGGCCACTCTTGAATTTGTATGTTTTACTACATGTTTTACACACTTTCAAACCTATACCCGGAGTATGTTCGTCCGGGATATAATCATAAAATTTATGTCAATCGCTAGTTTCTCCTCTACTTTTCCTACTACTACGGGTTTGTGTGGTTTCGGGTTGTTGTTGTTGTTGTTGTTCTTCTTCTTCTAATTGAATGTCACCTACAACATCCATCTCGTGTGTACCCCATTGTTCCATAGTAGGATCAATGTAATCTTGGGCGGGCTCACTAGTTGGGACAATTGGTGGCCTACGTGAAGAGGAGGAGGAATCTTGTCTGCTACGACCGCTACTACGTGATCTAGACATAATGTAGTAATGTGCTAAAGTAAAGTATGTAAAAAAATATACAATGTAGGAGCGGTGAATTATACAAAAAAAAATCTAAAAAACAAGAGGGTTGAGATAGAGAGGTTCAAAAAAACGAACAATAATTTTAACTATAACGCAAAAACAAAATTAACGAGAGAGATAGAGATATTTTGATACCGTTCACCGTGAAATACGTGTATGTAAAAAAAACCGTTAAAATAAGAATAGAATAGAAAAGATGGAGGAGAACTTTGCCGATTCTGCAATTGAAGAGTTGAGAAGAGGTTGAAGTAGATTTGACGAGGGTCGAAGAGAGTTGAAGACGTTGAATTTTGTTTCCGATACGACCGAAATTTGATCGTGTATATGCCTCCTTGTACACTTGTTTGATGAATACTACAATTGTTCAAAAATTCTTTACAAATGATGTATAATAGTAGAGAGAGTAAGAGAGTGATGTGTGATTTTTTATGAGATTTTTGGGGGATATTTATAGGCTAAATAAGTGGGAAAAAATCAAAAAAAAAAAAAAAAAAAAACCAAACGGCTCTGGAACAGAGCGCAGCAGACCAGCAGCAGCAACGGTGTGATTTTCGACCGTTCGACCCGCGGGTCAACAGTTGACCCGTCACGGGTCGAATGTTCGACCCGTACGGGTCGAACGGGTCGAAACTCGCGGGTTGGCGGGTCAAATTCACGGGTTGGGCCGGGTTTCGCGAATTTGATTCGCGAAAATTGAGACCCGGGTCGACCCAGTACTGTTCACCGGGTTCGACCCGAACCCGCGAAGCAATTTAACGGGCCGAGTTTGTGGGTCGGGTCGCGGGTGGGTCGCCGGTTGACCCGGCCCAGTTGCCATCCCTAATATGTGGAGAGCTTGAAGGAGGAGTTGAGAAAGTGAAGAGTTGATTATGTTAAATGAAAAGTCATTAGGGTGATTTTTTTTGCAAATGAGACCCTAACCTAGACCTATAAATAGCACATCATTCTCTTCTCTTTTCTTCACACCAAAAACAAAACAAAAATCAAGAGAAAAAAAAGAAAGAGAGAAGAGAGTTCTTGTGCTTGGAGGCTCTTGCTAGGAGAAGAGGAACTAGGAGTCTTGGAGCTAGGAGTGGTGTTCACCTTCTTTCAATTGTTCAAGCTTCAAAAAGGTGGGTGTTCTCATGCTTTCTAATTTTTAGAACTATGCATGCTAGAGATAACAAATGAGAAATTTTGATTTGTGTATAGCATGAATAGTAGTGAGCTATGCTATGTTAAGTAAGTTGATTCATATCATGCTAACTAGCAATAAGAAAACGAAATAATTGATTAGTTTTGTTATGAACTAATATGCATAAAGAAATAGTAGATTGTATGAAAATGTTGAGAATACTTCTTTGATAAGTAAATAAAGTTTTATAAAATAAAGTTAATGTTATGGAACTCATTAAAATGTTATAAAAGTACAATATGCTAGAAAGAACGAATGTAAAAATTGTGTTGTTATTAATAAGGAACAACTTTGAAAGTTTGTTTTATTTTATTTTTTCTAAAATATGATGTACAAGGCAGTGAGTTACTGTTATAAATCTCAGTTTATATAAGTCTATTTCATCTAAATGAAAGGCTTGATCAAATTAGAGGAATTGAGTTTTTTTTGTAAAAGATATGAAATAACAGAAAATAGAACAAAAGCTTATCAATAAACTCTGTGTCAATTAGAGCACTTGGACTAGTGGTCGGAGGTTGCGTTGACTTTCTCTGTGGTCCTGGGCTCGAAACCCGTTGGGCCAAGTATATATATTCTTATTCACCCGAAAGCCTAGAGTGAACATTAGGGACTTTCGTTAAAGCCTTTGAACAATAAGTCCAAATGGACTTACTGGTTGGGGCGCTCTGACTTGGGCGCTGGCTCTGTTGCTCGGGTTTGAATCCCACGGTTAGCACATGTTTTTTTTAGGGTTTTTAATACATTTAGGGACTCTTTATGCATTTGAGAAAAAATTAGGAAAAAAATCCTAGTGTTTATAAAATGTGATGGAGATATTATAGAAAATAATTTTTGAAGTTCTTCCTTGTACATTTGAGTATTAAAAAAAAAAAGATATTTGAGATAGAATGAAATTTGTTCTTAAGTTAACTATTTTTTAAAAAAACATGATTTTTATCGTTAGAAGAAAAGTAAAGATTTTGATGAGAAAAAATTATTCTCTTGTTGAGATTGTCATTTATCTATATGTACTCAAACTGATAATGAGTTTAAAGTAGATGAATGCATGAGTAAAATCATTGATGGAAAAGAAATAAGAGTGGAAAAATAGACATTTGAATAGTACAAAAAATGATACATTGATTCGCACTACGATGTGACATTGATTAGTACTAAACTGCGGCCTTGATTAAGTTGTGAAATAAGAATAATTAACTCATTTTTGTGAAAAGTATACTAGTATTTGGTTATAGAAATATTTGATGGAATTGAGATGTGTTGCTAATGAGACTTAAATGAATTTATGTTCTTAAAGAGGATTATTATTTTTGATGGATTGTGATTAAAGAACTCATGAATAGTGTTAAATGAGACATTGATTAAGTTATGAATAAGTTAGAGATATGCATATAATGAGTTGAAGACATTGATTATTGGAGGGTATGTGTACCCATGGATTCTTGTACATGAAAACATTGTGATTTAGAGTTAGTGAGACCTCGGGTATCGGCACTATTGTGAAAAGAATTGAGTTATATTTTGATATGTGGCCATGGAGCTATCTCGTATTTGTTGAGAAAGTCCGGTAGGAGGTAAAACTAATTCTAGGCTTGAAAAATTATTCATGTCTTGAGCTAAATAAGTAGGCACTTAAGAGAAGATATAGTAAAACTTGGGCAAACATAAGTGGGGCACTCCATATAGTCGGGCGATGTACTTCGGGACTATAGACCCAGTCGAGCAGTGTACTCTGGGATTGAGGTTGCTTCGATGGAGACGAGCTTTTATTTGAAATTCGGGACTATGCGTAGTCGGGCGGATAGTTTGCCGTACTTTAGTGTATATACGTATACCGGGGCTAGAGGGGCACTTGCGGGAGATTCGCACGACGAGGAGTCTGTATAATAGTCGGGCAATGTACTCTGGGGCTGGGATCCGTACTCGTGGAATGTCTAAAGCTTGCTTTTATTACGAGTAGTTTTCATGGCGAGGGATTGAACCCTTTAATGTGGAGTACGTAGGCGCTTGCCCTCGGACCTATGTAGTATGTGATGCATAGAATCCGAACAAGTGTGCATTAGTGTCATCCCAGTATAAATTGTGTGCATTATGTATTAAGGCATGACATACACTTAGAGTAATCACATTTGTACACTTTATTTCATTCAAGTTTGTGTTTGTTAAAGTATTGAGATCGTTATACTGTTTCCGGCATAGAGAGGATAGCCGTGTATAACATTTCGTCGGTTGTAATCAACGGACATGCCCACGGTCTTATATGCAGGTATTGGATATCAAAGTGGATGTGCTGATGCTGATTTAAGTTAAAGATGTTGTAATTGTATTGTTGTAATTTATTTTGTCTTCCGCTGTGTAAACAAATGTAACAAACTCTGATGTATTATTGAGAAAAGTTTTAAATTCTTTGTAAAATTGTACGGAGTGAAGTAAAGATCCTGTGAAATCTCGAATTCAGCCTTATTTGAAATTCGGTGTGTTACAGTTTGCACGTGCTTTTACGTGTGCTCTGTTCGTGTTTCGTTGCCTGGGATTCTCATCCCGTTATTCTTTTATACTCGAAATTACCATCTAACAGGCAAGCATTTTTCTTGAACTAGTTTATTGTTTTGTTTAATAATTTCTTTGATTTCTGCAAGTAGATCCCAATCATTTTATCATATTGGTATTTGAATTCCGTTAAGTATATTGAGGGTTTACACGAGCTAAACTCAATATTCTTGACTTCGTGTCATTGTCTTTGACTCGAACCTAGTCCCTATTGTACATTGCATATGCACGTTATACATGAAAAATAACTAGGTCCATGTTATAGAATTATTTGATGAATTAAATATTTCCGGATTGAAATTGAATTGATGAATTAGATTACCATGATTATGAATTGCATCGTGAATCTAGAAATCTGCATGTTAATCATCAAATAACACTTTGTTTGTTAATTTTCATTAATTATATGTTTGTATGATGAAGTTATTGCCTATTCATATCGAATTATTTTCTGACCTGCTGTTTATTTTTTTTTATATCAGATTTTCGACCATGTTTCTGTAGTAGTTTGAATTAACTTTGTGAATATGAATTGTATCCCCATGAGTCTGTTTTCCGGAGCATTTGAAGGAATTGAATTCCGATATATATTCTGTTAGATATCAGTATTTTAGTACCGCTGGGTCTAGATTTTCAGATTCACAAAATTTCTGTGTATCACCTAGATTTAATAATAAATAGAGCATGTTAACAGTATAATAAAAATGTGAAATAAATTTGGCTGAAACTAGACATGTGTAGGAATCACCCTATATTCTAGTGGATTTAATTGATGAATTTTCTGACCTAATTCATATATGTTTACACAATTTATAACTTGCTGCATGAACACAAAATCTGAAAGAATAGAAGCTTGAACAAATTTTCTGTAACTTTTGTATATCGTATGTATATTGGCTGGAACCGGCAGAGAGTCTAGTTTCTAGAATTTCTGACGGATCCAGTTTTGCTTTTCTGTAGCAGCGGGAATCTCTGTTTTTGTACAATATTGTTGTGTTTTCTAGATTGTATGATTTGTGTAAATTTAATATGTTTGCTTCTTGCTTTGTCAGTAACGAGTATAATTAGTCACACCTAGCATGATACAACCTTGACACCTTCTTGCATGCTCACATAGTATGCAATAAAATATTAACAAGCCGGGGTATTATGGGTTGACTTGGTAGTGAACAACCGGAAACTGTACTTGGTCGGACCCTACTGCATGACTTATTATTGATATTGACTGATGGCCATAAAACACTACTTGATAATTACTGCTACTGAATATTAATCACTGATTACTGGGCCGAGTACACGATCTGTGAATTCACCATCGCTCTAAAATGTTAACTTGTTTACTTGCACTGAACCTGTGGTGTGGAACATATGGGATAGTACGTGCACTAGATAGGATAATAAAATGATTAATAACCCTCACTCACACTTCTTACTTGACCCCGTATACTATCATCAACACTGGACTTGAATCGAAATTATTAATTTAATGCATGATTGAACATAGACCCTTGAGATTATTACCAATCTTTGATTTTGTTATTGACTTTGATCCCGTCCCTTCTTTTTGATATACCATGTTCCTATTATTCCATGTTTTCTCTACTTGTTGTCCATGACTTGCTCTAAAGACATTGTTTTTTTTCTTTTTAGATCACAAATTTACAGGTACTGAAGAAACAATACTAGAAGGAATTGACGAACAACGATTTTAGAAGATGGAACCGAAGATTGCGTTGTTTGAATTAATTTATGCTATATTTAATTTTTTTGAACATTGTATTTGATATTATACATTGTTTTGGGCTTTTGTCCCGTAGTTTTCTTTTCCCAGATTTTGGATATTATGTTGGATATTATTTTGAATTATTTCATTATTATTGAAGTCGTTTCTTGATTCATGTGATTATATTTTCTTGTGTGGCTGTGTTAATTGTTTATATTGTTGAGTTAGACTGGTATAGCTCATGGATGTTGTTTACATCATTCGCTGGGCTTTCGTTACATACTCGTATTCCGTATTTTTGGAAGCGGGGCGTGACATAATTCTTGACTTATAATTAGTTATAGCAAAGTGTAAAGCTATGTTTGTGCAATCAAGAATGAAGAATATTTTCATGAATTGTTTGTGCAATTAGGAATGAAGAAAGAGGAGAAAGAAGAAAGATTTAAGTATGAAAGGGTAAAAGTAGAAACATAGTTTAATAATTTTATCTTAACAGATGATGTTAACTTAACGAAGGAATTAATATAATGTATTTTTCAAACATTATATTGGCATTTTGTATTCAGGTTAAACATTGATGGAGTATTTTGGTTTTTGCCCTAAATTTCTAATCTATAATTTCCAATCTAATACTATAATGGGAGAGTTGGGGTTATCATTTGCAGACGACCTGAAATTTGTAGACAATCAACCTTTAATTTTAAAGTCACAGTTATATTAACCATTCATTTACTCAATTATTGTTAGTTACCATAATACCCGTAAAGTTTAAATTTATTTATGACATTATTATTTATAAAAGTGCCACTCACATAAAATAAAAGTTTGTGCCACTAAAAATAATTTGTAAAGAGTATGTATGGATAAAAGGATGTTTCAGGTTCGACGTTTTATTATTCACTCTATAAAAAAAGAAGAAAAAAATTAATTAGAACATGGATGGCACATGCATGTGCAAATTACTAGTTCTATATAATAAAACACAAAGAAAGCTATCAAGTGGCTCTCCTTCAATCCCCTCAAAAATCAAAGGTCCAGATCTAACCTTACAAAACATATTTTCCCCCCCCAAAACTCAAATTCAAATTCCCACCCAAAACAACTCATATATTTATTTAACTTTTTTCCCCCTCTCTTTCCCTCCCTCTTCTATTTAAAAAATTAAGAAAATAAAAATTAAAAAATTAAAAAAAAAACTAAAAACTAAAAAACTAAAAAAAAATAATAATTTAAAAATTATATAATATGTTTTTTTTGACCCCCAAGAGTTTCTCATATAATATGTTTGTTACTTCAATTAATTTGCTAGATCTCCATAATTATTTTATATGATCAAATAAGGTGCACCGTTCCGAAGACGTGCCGTAGGCACGTGTCAACGGGCACACCTAGTATTGTATAAATCCGAAAAGTAGTTCATTTCCCAATGAATAGTTTATCTTTCAATTAAAACAGTACATTTAAAATAATCAAGATACTAGACATACATGAATTTTTATCCCAAACATACATTATAAATGTATGAGGCTCACTTCTCACTAAAATATAATTTTTAAATTTTTTTTTTTAAGTAAGAAGTGGGCCCCAATGATCTTCTCTTTTAGTGAGAAGTGAACTCGAATTATTTATAATGTATGTTTGAGGTGAAAACTTGTGTACGTGTAAAAACTATTTCAAAGCAAGCCGAACTTTAGAGGCTTTTCATTAGAAAAAACGTGAAAAGGGTTAAACCAAAACCCCCAAATCCCTTATTCCACACAGAGCATAGAAATATAATTAAACCATGTCCGGCGCCTATTACCACCAGCCGCCTCCGCCCTACTACCCTCCTCCGCCGCCTCCTCCTCCTCCTTCCTCCTTTTACCCCGACTACCCTCCCCCTCCCATCCCCGGCGCCGCCCACCACCACCCCCCTCATCCTCCTCCTCCTCCTTACTACACTCACCATTATCACACCCCGGCACCGCCGCCTCCGCCACATCACTACTCTCTCCCTCCGCCGCCTCCGCCTCCAACTCAGCCCGAGATTCAGAACGAGCTCCGAACCCTCTTCATAGCCGGCCTCCCTGACGACGTCCAGGCCCGCGAGATCTACAACCTCTTCCGCGAATTCCCCGGCTTCGAGTCGTCCCAGCTCCGCGCTGCCGGACATACCCGCGTAAGCACACACAAATCCATTTCTGTATTTGTTGATTACGTGCCCTTTTTATAGAAAGAAGACTGCTTGATTGATGGATAGGAGTCGATCATATGTTTTTCAGTCTGTTAGAATGTAGATCATGGTTGTTTTGGTACAATTTATTAAAATTTCTATTTTTTTAATAATAAAAACCAAAAGCACTTTGCAAAGTTGCAGTTTTTGACCTTTTTCTCACTGCATTTTTGTTAAGAATACTTTTTTTTTAGAAATATAAATTTTAAGGAGGAGCACTTTTCGTTCACACAGGAATACCAAAATGGAGCCGTAGTCTATAGTTTAGTTTGGATGGAAATATAAAGATACATGTACCAGGTGGAGATTCTAGAAGCATTTTTAGGATTGAAGGTAAAGCGAACAGAGACGATGATGGAAAACAAATTGGGTGAAGTTGACCATTGTCTGATTGTGTAGTAAGAATATAGAAGGAAAAAATATACATATTTTATATCAAGTATTAACATGAAAATTTTAATAGAAAAGATAATTAAAATTGACGATGTACTTGCAAAATGGTGTTTAACTTTTAATTTTTGGTGAAGAATAAAAGGCAGAGAAGGAAGGGAATGCTAATTGGATGGATGGGAATAGCGAGGAGTAGATGGTTTATTGTGATTGGAGGGAGTTGGGTAGCAAAAGGATTTGCGTAATAGTAAAGTTTGTTAGTCAAAGCTAGGTTTGGTTGTTTAAACATGGTGTCAAGACTTGGTATCCGGTATCTTGTCAGATGTTCGATTTTGGTATTGGTATTGGATTTCTCAGTTATCTTATGTTGGCTTTATTGTCTCGGCTTCCCGGGGTCTCTAGATTTTTGGTATCTGCTTCTTTAATTGTTTAAAATTTTATTGAAACTTATGGAATAGTGAAAAGATTGAATCTTAAACCAAACTTTGGATCTATAATATATTTGAATTATAAGAATTGATCTTAAAATGATTTTGTGTTTTGTGTTTATTTTAATTTTCAAGTAGGAGGAGAAGAATTCATGTAGCCCACCTCAAAATTCTGCAATAAAGGTTCTGCTGTTGCTGTTGATGTTGTTTCTCATTATAAATTTATTCTTTTTATAAAGTATACCATGAATCTGAAATTATAATATATATACTAAATTTTAAAAATTGAAGCTACAAAAGATATACTATAAAATATATACTATATATATTGTTTTAATATCTTCCTTTGAGCTCAATCAATCGTATTGTCTTATTCTTCTGCCTTCCTGTTCCTACTCATCAGCGATAGCGCCAATAATATGTTATATAGTCTTCGGTTTCAATTGCTTAATTTTGTTTTGCTCTTCCTTCTTTGTTAACTTTAAGTATCAGTGAATTCCGAAATATTAGGCAAATATTATATCTGATAGACAAAAGACCAAGACGATTACAAAGTTTCATCTCGCTCTTGACCAAGATTTGATATCATGGTTTTAAATGACAAGGAAATAGACTTTTGGTGATGGTTGTTGAATTATATGATATTTGATTTATTGGCATCTTCTGTTGATTCCTGCTGTTCTCTAATTTTTTTTTAATGATATTGCAGGCATTTGCCTTTTCTGTTTTTACTGATCAACAATCAGCAGTCACTGCAATGAATGCTTTGAATGTAAGGAAACAACTTCTATGTAGAAGTACCATTCTTACTATATATATTTAATTCGCGTAAAATATTTGCCGTATGATTTACTGGTGAACATGAACCGTTCTTTGGTCTTTAATTTTCAACAGAATGTGAATAATACTTACTTGGATTTATATACACGCAGTGACATACATAGACACAGATGCAGATGAAACTCGTCCATAATTGTATTCTTATACATGAGCACAAATGTAGTCATCCAATAGGATTTTATTGACATGAATAAATTCCCATTTAAATATATACACATATACGTCATAGCTTACCTTATCAGATGATTGCATATGAGCACTATTTGGCTCAACCTTGTGAATTGTGAGTTTGTCATCATTGTCTGGTCACTCTTGAAATGGATTACCACTAACCATACTGATAAATTTTCAGCATTGTTTGACCAAAACAAGGTTTTGTGAAAGATATCTTATTATTGGTTTCAGTTTGTCAAATTCTTGTACTGCAATATAAATCATAATGCCATGAAACACTTCGAAGAATACATAATAAACGCCACAACTCACAACCAAGCTGTATGGCTTATATAGTTATATATGTATAAAACTACGTAGCCCGTTAGTATAACATAACTAATTTCGTAATATCACACTTTTCAATTTCAAGTACTTAAGTAGTGGAATAACAATTACTAGATGCCTTAAAACAAAGTTGTTCAAATATTGGAATAATGGAATATTAATACCACAGTTTGTTAGCATGACTGTATAACTTAAGTCCCATACTCCAAAATACCAACTCCAAACCAAAGGTTTAAATGGGAAAGGCGAAGACAATGTCTCATCCATCCTTGCTCGCCTGAGGCGAGAGGCACCAAAAAGACGCTCACATGAGTGTAAAAGGTGCCATGTAACGGATTGAAAAAATGTAATTTGCAACATGTAGATAAATCTATTCATTATAAGCAGAGTTCAACTAATATATGAAAGTAATAAGGTCAAACAAGTATACACATAACGACAGAATGTATGCGTCATGTGTAAAAAAGAAGTATGTTGTGGAGTGCAGACTATCCAACTAAGATAATAAGATATTCCAATTTACAAACTTAAAAAGTATCAAGAAAGTTACCAAGTAAAAAAGAATGCATAATTGCATATAGAATTTACCTATAGTCACACTCATATAGCAAAATATATAATGATCTAAATGCTCATACTTAATAATACTTCAACCACGAAGCATTTTCCAAATATATCTAAACAAGTTATCTAGTTTGAACATGGACATGTAATGGTACACCAACAATAGCTTGCCATGCATAAATAGACTACAAAACATCACTAAATAGACTACAATGCATCACAAACCAGTCAAAGAGTTATAAAACCAATTTCACAAAATAACATAAAGTTACTAAACTAGTATAAACTACTAGTACTCTAAGACTCCCTAATCTCTCGGAGAATATATACTTTGTTATTCTCACCCGCATTAGAACATGATGCACCTTCATTATATATATTACTAGATAGAGTATAATTTTAAAAGGTGGTGTTCATAACAATACAGTGATAAAACATGAAAATTAAAGAGGTGACACCTTTTGTTGCCTCCTGCCTCTTGTCTCAGGCCACGCCTTATGCCGTTTTGGCGCCGTGGTACCGCCTGATTGAAGGAGTCTGCCCGGGCAAACCCAGAGGCGAGGGAGTTGGATTCCGCATCGCCCGAGTGCCTGAGGCGCCCTAGACTGTACTCCAAACTATCAAATGGTCTGCACCTAATATGAAAAAATGTTTCCCAAAATGGGGAGAGCTTTACGATCTAGCAGTTACCCACAATGCAAATAAAACAAGAAACCACACATGGATATTTACAAATAATACTGTAATATCATGTGCAAATCATGCTAATCAAGGACACAAAAAAATAGCATTGTAACAAATGCAATAGTAACATAGTGCCACAGAAGTGTCCATAATGCATGATTAGATCATATACTATGAACACGTCAGGGTCTACAAGAAATAATTCTGCCAACTAGGATCCGCGTGGGGACAAGAAGTAACCCCACTGGGCTAATGGCTATGCTCCCGGCAGTGTAAATAGTATAAACAGATTGATTATTGTTTGCATGGTATAAACAATATAAGCCTACTTGCTATGGTCCGCATGGCATAGATAGTGTAACCACACTGGCTATGGCTGGCACAGTGTCGAAAGCTCGATCTACCTAAGACCTTTGGTTGCTCATTATCTTCCCAATAACTCACAAAATTACAAACATTGGAAATAACATCAGTTTGGTATAACAATTTCTTTGAAGCGTGAAACTGTGTCATGCATGTAATGCATCATATGTAAACACATACTTTGGAAGTGCAAATCAAGTTCCATATCTCAGTTTATTTCGAGAGACATCAAATCATCAATATATGGCTATGCCTTGCATCAGTATGAAGCATTCATGTACATTTCACCCTAAACAGAGCTAACATCCAAGATTTGGAGTGACGGCTTTGTTGCTGTTAATATTGTCGCTCCTTCTATGTTCTTTTTTTTCCTCTTATCATTTTATTTGAAGAAGATTTACTCCAGTTGGAAATCTTTTTCTAACTTGAGTAATTAGATCCTTCGCAAGCAGATGATTGCATGCGCTTCGATGTTTGCATTTTCTGTGGGCTACGGACCTTACATCCAAATCACATGCAATTTTTGGATGTGATTATGCTGATTTATTATATTACTATTTTTGTTTGCTGATATCTCTGTTACTTTGAAATTTTTATATCGTCTCCGACATAAGAACTGTTGTATTATATTATATGTGAGTGACCAACAAATGCTTCTACTGATTATTTCAAAGGCTTATGTTGAATATAACTCCGTACCTTTATGTTTTTTTCAACTATTTTTCCCTACTGACGTTCATGCTTTCAGGGACTGGTATTTGACCTCGAGAAGGAATCAACTTTGTACATTAATCTTGCAAAGTCCAATTCTAGAATTAAGCGCTCGAGAACTGGTTTGCAGTTTCCTCTTCATATTAAACATTTATGAAATACTGCTTTCACCTAATTCATTTGTGTAAGTGCAAGCTAATTAAATTTTCTTTACATCAGATGATGGATCACCGTACTCTCCTGATAAAAAGTTTAGAGGATCCATGCCATACTCAAGAGGCTTTCTCGATGCAGGTAATTTGACCTGGTGGACATTTTGTAAAAATGACTCTGGTTTTGGCAGTTAATTTTATCTCTAAGCATAGGTTTGTCTAGGACCTAGTTAAGGATTGTTCTTATAATCATTTGCTAGTCCTTAAGACAATGATTCTAATCATTTTCAGTTTCCTCTTTTGTATTAGAGGTCAGCTGGTAAGGTTTACTCTGATATTTTATAAAACTCGTTGATTCAGTTGCTCATGTATCATAGATTCATTGTTATCTTTGGTAGTGCCATGCCATTATTACTCACATATTGAACACTTTTCAAAAAGCTCACGCCACACATGTTTGTCACACTTGTCACACTAACAGGTGTTGGAAGCAATATTCACATGCCTGGAATGGGTAATTCTGCTTACAGCATAAATGGTTATCCTTCTACACAAAGGTTAAGGAACACTACTTAAGCACAACTTTTTTGTTTTAGTTTTATCAGTTTTATATATCCGTCTTAAATTATGATGAAATGTTGTCTGGATATAGTTACTGGTTTCCTTTATAAAAGTAACATCCTGAAGATATAGAGGTGTTTCCTATCATGAATTCTACTGATTGTTTCTCTTGTTTTTTCATGTTTATTCATTGCAGTCACACATCCTTTGACTATGGAACTACAGATTCTAACAAACCATTGGTGAGCATGCTTTGACCTTGGTATTTATGAGTACATCTAAATAATGATTTTAAGTTAACTATTTTAGCATTTAGTGGTCTAGAAGTTGAGCACTGTAAAAGAATGCACTCTTTCTGAGAGTCATATCACCCATCTTACTGATACTATAGCTGTTAAATAGAACTTGCATATATCTTTATACTGCTTCAGGTCAATCATTTTGCTGCGGGCCCTATTTCAAACATTTGAGTATCCGTTCCAAACTTTAGCTGATATTATGGTATTTCAAGAACAAATTATTTGTTCATGATGTTCTCGAGTTTGTTCTGTGGCATTTTGACTATGGTTCGCTGTGGATGGTGTAGGAGACAATGTTTTCTCACTTACAATGTTTCAACATTGTTTTGTCAAGTCATTGGTTATTATAATGAAGAAAATTGTGACATATGACATTGGATGATGTTTTGCCTCTGCCTGTACTAGCTTCTGGGATATTATTGTGTGGGGAAGGTAGCATAGTTTCAAAATGCTTTTGACTGCCATTTTCCTGTTGTGGTGCGGGAGTAGGCTGTGAGGATGTAGGACCGTAGGAAGTAGTGTAGTGGTTGCTTGAGGTCATCATCAATATGTTGTGGCAGACTGCTATTTGAAAATTATTGCTGAGGATGGGGGTGAGTGAGTAATTGAACTTTAAAGTCAAAATGCTTTCTTAACCATTCAAGTCGATTTTACTTACTGATGAAACCGCCATGGGATAAGCATCACTAGAAGATAGTAACCAAGTAGTAGTATGCTCTCACTAATTAATACTACCCAAATTAGAAACTACGTAATTGCCTTCCTACTTCAAGATTTCAAATCAATATCAAATCATAATTCTATCCTATAATTTAGGCCCCTCTTCAATATTCCTTTCCCATTATGTGGAGAATGATTCTTCCGGATCTCCCTTTGGTCTGCATCACTCCACAGCTTGGAGATAGTCTTTCAGGGAAACAAATTGTTAGAGGATGTACGAAGTGCCGTACTGTTACCTGGGAGAATCTGCATGCCATAGTGTAGTAATTGTCACACATAATGTACCATCTTTCAAATGACGAGACTATTTTTCTACAATTTGAATCGCTTGCATTATGTTCTGTACCTTCTTTTACTGAAAGCCTCAATAAAATATTGTAAGGTGTCCCTAGCCTACCGCCTACATCATTCGGGAAGGAATATTTCTCAGTGCTTAAGTATATCCTTTGTTAATTGTTTCCAGATATGTTAGGCGGCTGACTAATTTGTTGTATTGTAGAATATCATCTTTGTCAATTCTGATCATAAACATATATTTGAATAAAGATCTTCATTCCATGATCTTGTTTACTTAAATATTGTTATTTTGGCTTTTTTCTCAATCAAACTCAAGAAGTAGGAAGGCTGACCAGAATAAACTTATTCAAGATTACAAGTTTATAATAATTTCAACTAAAGCTCCAAGGCTAAGTGTCCAAGTGATGAGAGGGCTTAAATTGAATCATAAGAAATTCACCTTGTTTTCCTACATAAGCCTTATGTTTGAATACATTAAAGTAATATTGTTAGGGAATGGTGGCGCAGTGGAGTTGTCGAGCAAGGTAGTGAGGAGCACAGACAATCTGATGAACAACCAAGCAAGTAAATCACATCAATCACACAAAGATTTGTCCCGGTTTGGGCGAACCCTAATCCAAGGAAAAATATAGGGAGATATTATTCGACTAGAGAAGATTACAAGGAATTAGTTACAAACTCACTCATCAAGAACTATCTCTCGAGTCTCACTTACAATGAAAGAAATATCAATGAAGTACTTCTCTCTCATTGTAGACTATTACAATATATAGAGATCTAGATAAATCCTAGGTTTAGTCTTGATACAATAATCATCCGATATATACTAAAGATGAAGCCACACAATATGAGCCGTATAATTTAATTTGAAGAAGTTGGGTCCGAAATAGAACAAAATATTCAGCCCAAATAATATCTACTCGCCATCAACGGTCGACTGTCCAAAAGGGACGGTCGACCGCAATAATCCAATTCCAATCCAGAGAGCATGCAGTCGGGGGGTCGGTCGATACCCCCGACTGCAGCTGCTCTCTGTTTTGAGAGAGACGGTCGACCACCCAAATGGCGCAGCGACTGTCGAACATAGACATGTTGCAGCTGCTGTCTGACTTCACTCTTCGATGCTTCGACCTCCTTCGCTTCATCGCATTCTCTACGGATTGGACCTAAGTATGCAAGACATATACCCACCACTCTCCACCTTAGATTGCATACGCGTGCTATCAACACTGTGTGATTAATCTCCTCTAGACTCTTTTACGTTCCACCCGTAAACAAACTCGGTTTAGTAGTTTTCCCAGCTAGTTAAATCAATCTTTCACCTTGTTTCACCAATCACTATGTTCCGCAATGGCACATCCCAGTAGGCGTTAACATGGAGGAGTCACCCTCTACATAAACTGTACATACTCCGAGACAGTCCACCTCTCAACGGTATTTGAATGTTGTGGTCTCGCTTCGATGTTCTAGCTGTGGCAGACTAGATGAAGCTTTACGAATAACGGGGTTAGAAATATTTGCGCAAGATTTCTGATTCCCACAAAGCTTGTAGTGGTTTTGTTGACCAAGTCTAACTTACCTCTTTCCGAACATCACCTTACGACGACCTTCCCAAACAAACAAAACTCCACATCGAGTTGTGTACCTGCAGCCGCGTGCTTCCAAAGTTCTCAAGAGTATCATATTTTGTTTCAGCAGAGGTATATGCATGACTTCCCTTACGGCCTGTTTGGTTGGAGGGGAATAGAGTATCATATTTTGTTTCAGCAGAGGTATATGCATGACTTCCCTTACGGCCTGTTTGGTTGGAGGGGAGGGGAGGGGAGGAATTTTTTTAAACATTTCTTGTTTGGTTCATTTTTTAGGACGGGAGGGGAGGGGAGGGGAATGGAGGGGAGCAAAATTCCTCCTGAGCCAATTTTGGCTCCCCTCCAATATTGGGGGTTTTGGAGGGGAGGAAAAGTGGGTCTATTTTTTTAAAAGTGATTGGACTAAAATATCCGGGATAATATTGTGAAATACAAAATTGCCTTAATTTATGGGAGCATTTTTACGTCTACTGGATTCCCTCATTCATTGGCGCTATCCTTGCTGCTTGGGTCTTCAGGTTCCTCTTCCTGCAACCTGCAGCCCCCAAGGTTAAGAAGGCTTGATACCTCAGATCGAACAAATGAGAAGAAAGTACACCTCAAACTATAATAGCCTGTTCCTAAATGATTGAAACATTATTACAGGTCTTCTTCATGATGATCCATTTTATTCTATGCTTAATACTAATGATTTGGGACCTTTTTAACTTCTGTAGTTCTCCGGTACTGTTGAAGTGGACCTGGGAAAAATTCATAATGAACTTGGCAATTGTTATGCATTGTTTGTGTTACATATAAAATTGGTTTATCTCACTGTTGGTTCGAATGGGATTAAAAGTTTGTTTCTGAGTGGACATAAATTTACAGCTTAGTCCTAGCTTTATAAAGCTCTAGTTACACAGAACATGGAGTAGGCTGTTTATTTTGATTCAGTTGCAAGTGTTTGAATCAATTTCAAGCGCTTATTGGCTGTGACAATCAAACAAACAACTTTGCCGTGCAGTTTCTTAATTTATTACTTACGAAGAACATAGGTAATCAATTAGAAAACACCCTATGAGAAATGAAGAAGAGAAATGCAGAGTGTAAGCTAAGAACTGAAGTTCCACTCGAACTGAAGAACGCATGCTCATTGCGTAAAAATCCACACATTTCATAAGACAGAATTCTTCATGACATGGAATTATTTGAAATAGTACAATAAAGAATACCAAGTTAGAATTAGAAATAGTAATGCATACGCGCTCCTAAAATGTAAAAGGGTATAAAAGTAATTTAATTATAAAATCTCTTCCCTCCCCTTGTTAACCAAACAAGAAGATAATTATTTTTCCTCCCCTTCCCTCCCCTTCCTTTCTCTCCTCGAACCAAACAGAAAATATGATTAAAATCCCTCCCTTCCCTTTACCTGCCCTCCCCTCCCCTTCCCTCCATTAAAATTTCTCCCCTCTCCCCTCTCCCCACTCCCCTATTTTGAACCAAACAGAGCCTAATTAGAGTATACATGTTTCCACCAGACATCTTCAACTCAACTGTTCCCTCACCAAGTACTTCACAAACCTCACTGGTACCCATTTTCACACAACAACTTGTTGTTGACTTGTAAGTAGAAAACTTCTCCCACTCTTAGCAAATGTGAGTAGAACTACCATAATTAAGAAACCAATTAGAATCCACATCTAAAGAATTTAAAACAAGAAGACAATTAAAATTTTTAGAATTTTACCTGATTCAGTAGCACTGACAACATTGACGCTCCTTTAATTCTGCAACTTGCGACATTTTTTCTTGTAATGCCTAACCCTCATGCAAAACGATCACTCCTTTATGCTCACTTTAATTTTCAATTGAAGGATCTTCCAATTACTAAATAACTTGTGGAGGTAGATGATAATTTCTGAGTCTCCTTCCTAAGTTAATCTTCCTTCAAATCCTTGATCACCTCAGCCACCGAAAGATTCTCCTTGGTAGACTTTCCGTGTAACATGGTAGTTATCAAATCTCGTACAAATCTGACAGTGAATATATCAAGTTGAAAGCTAGGCAGTTAAAATCGGTTTTTGGAACTAATCGGTCTAGGAGTGATTAGTGATTAATCGGTTAATCGAAAAATAATCGGGGATTAAAACAGAAAAATCGTTATATGCATAATTAAAAAAAGATATATCTTCATTATCTAGCAACCTTAAATCCTAACATAAAACTATTATGAGATTATCAAATATGAACATATAGTTATAGAGAGAAAAAAAAGAGTACTTGGTTTGAGCTGAGTTTGGATTATGGAAGTGTGTCGGGTCTGGTTAGCTGATCGGTTCTATCAAACAAAAACAATCAGGGAGGAGAAGCAGTGCGAGCAACAAGAGGAGGAGATGCAGATGCGGGCCGGGTCAAGTATCCGACGGTACAGGGAGAGTAACGGCGGGTTGGGTTTAGGTTTGCTCGAGGAAAAAGAAGAGAATCAGTTTAGGTTTGCACGAGGAAGAAGAAGAGAGCGGCGATATGTCGAGTTTGGGTTTGTGCGAGGACCAGAAGGGGTTTGAATTTTGAATTTGAATTTTGGATTTTGGCTGGATTGAGCCCAAATAATGCAAACGAGCATGAAAATTAGAGGAGATTTAATTGGTTAATCGGCCACTTAAAATTGGCCGATTATTCCCGATTAAATCGCTTACTATTGAAATATTATAAAGCGCTAAAAAAATAATCGCTTAGCTTCTGATTAGCGATTAATCGGGGATTAATCGGGCATAATCGGGGATTAATCGGGCGTAATCGGAGATTTTAACTGCTTAGGTTGAAAGTTTTATCCTCTTTGCTTAGATCATCCATGTTTATTGCCCTCAGTTCAGACAACACATGATTGATCTCAGTAATATGATCTTGAAAAACGGTACCTTCCTTCATTGAAAAACGAAACAATTTCCTCTTCCGCAATATTTGATCTAATAATGACGATCTCGAATAGTCAGATATGTTCTTGCCTACGGACTCGCCGCGTTTTTCTCCTAAAGGAAGTTGCAATTGACCTCGTCCACCAACGACAATCGGATTTAACTTGGGGCTCTCAGAAAAATCTCATCCCACTTCTCATTTTTCATGTCGGATGACTTTTCTTTATCTCCATCTACTACTAGATGTAGAGATTTTTGAATTACTACATCATACATGTCCACCTTCTAAAGATTAAAGTTGATCTTATCAACAAACAGCTTGATCTTCACGTTTTTGTGACCTGTCATCTTCACCAATGGACTAATCAACTGAAGATCTGATACCAACTGTTAGGAAATTGTGGCTTTGCGAAATTGTTGAGCTAGGTAGCGAGGAGCACAAACAGATTTGATGAACAACCAAGCAAGTAGATCACACCAATCACACCAACCAGCAAGTAGAGCACAAACAGATTTGTCTCGGTTTGGGCGAACCCTAATCCAGAGGGAAATATAGGGAGATATTATTTAAGTAGAGAATATTATAAGGAGTTAGTTGCAAACTCACTCATCGGGAACTATCTCTCAAGCCTTACTTACAATGGAAGAAATATCAATGAAGTACTTCTCTCTCTCAAGGGATACTGTTACAATATATATAGATCTAGAGAAACCCTAGATTTAGTCTTGATACAATAACTGTCCGATATATACTAAAGAAGAAGCCACACGATAGGAGCCGTACTATCTAACTTGAAGAAGAAGTTGAGCCGGAAATAGAACCAAATATTCAGCCTAAATAACATCTGCTCGCTGTCAGCGGTCGACTGCCTAAAAGTGTGGTCGACTGCAATAATCCAATTCCATTCTAGAGAGCACGCAGTCGGGGGGTCAATCAACTGCCCCTGACTGCAGCGACTCTCTGTTTTGAAAACAGAGACGGACGATCGACCACTCAAATTTGCAGACGACCGTCAGACAGAGACTTGCTGCAGCTGCTGTCTGACTTCACTCATTCAATGCTTCGACCTCCTTCGCTTCATCACCTTCTCTTCGGATTGGACCCAAGTATGCAAGACATACGGCCAACAAATATAATATCCAGGAAGTTGGGTTCAGAAGATCAATGAATGCTTTTTTTTTTTTGATGTGGTGGCAGTAATCTTGCACCACTCCCTTGTTTAATTAATCAATTAAAACCACATCTCGATACACCTGATTCTCTCTCTCTCTCTCTCTCTCTCTCTGTGTGTGTGTGTGTGTGTGTGTGTGTGTGTGTGTGAATTTTATCTTCTTGAAGTTGTTGAGCAGTATTCTTGTATCTTTCGTATCAACAATGTCTACATCCTTTTCCCATCAAATAGGGTTGGCTTTATTAGTCCAAGCCTCCATGAGAGTTAATGATCATGTGTCAGTATGTGATCAACCAATCTTTGGTCCAAAATTTCTAGCCAGGAAACTATGAGCAAGAGAAGGACTTCCCTACTCTTAATGACCATTTGGCATCCTCTAAATTTTCGTGGTAGAATATTTAAAAGTATGATATTGGATTTGGTAAAGCGAACTACATTAAATCCTGAATGAAGTGCAATTTTTTTGTATACTGGTGCTTTTAATTTTTTATATATTTTGTACTTAATTTATCCAAAAACATTCTATTTTATTATCTAGATATTCCTATAATTAGTTATGCATATAAATGCATGCCAAATTGGCCTTTATCAAGATGAAGTTCCGTACTAGTTTTGTAATCAAGTTCAGAATTTTGTTCTGCCATTTGCTGATGTAGCACAAGTGACTCATAAGTCACTTTTTTAAAAATCTGTTATCTTTTCTCATTGCTAAGTAACTACTTTTTATGTACTAACATTCTTCAACAAATTTGATTTTGTAGAATAGTAACAGTAACCCCTGTTCAACACTATTCGTTGCCAATCTCGTTCCTACTTGCTCGGAGCAGGACCTAACTGAACTTTTTTCAAGGTTTGGAGCAATTTGTGCTATTCTTTTTTGACAATCAGCAATTTGTGCTATGCTGAACATTCATAATTTTTCTATATTTCAAAGTCAGCTGTAAAACCGAATTGATATTGTTTCTAGATGCCCGGGATTCTCAAAATTAAAGATGCGAAAGAAAAATGGATTGCCTGTTGCCTTCGTGGACTTTCAGGTATTTTGTCATCTCTCTCTCTTTACATAAGTTCTGTACTTAGTGAAGGAACTGTATTGACTGTTTAGGGTTATACCCCAGAGGAATATTGATGACATTTTGACTTTTGACATCTATTTTACTTATATGTCATGTTTAACTGTGTTACGGGATGAAAATTTGGGTTTTCTACTTCTAAGAAATGTGATGCCATTTAGCATTGGTATAAATACCCGAAATCCGGACCCGGCATTGGACCGGAACCGGCCCGACCAATCCGGGTCTGGGTCCTAAAATGGGACCCATTGTACTTTCGAGTCCGGGTTTGGGTCCGCTCAAAAGAGACCCGACCCGGACCCGGACTCGTTAAAAAATCCAAAAAATCAACATAAAAATATTTTTTCTATCCTCATCCCTTCCCTCCTTCCTCAATTCTAAATCTTCCTCTTCCAAACTCAATACTCATGTCTTTTTTGTTCCTTTCTCTATTCTAAATCCTACACTCGCCGTCTCCGCCTGCCGCTCACAATCCCGCTCCTACCCGAATGGGTAGGAATATTTTAATGGGACCCGGACCCGGTCCTTACTGGTCTGGGTCCAGGTAGTGAAGGACCCGATACCAATGCTAATGCCATTAGCACTTTAATTTTCTATATATTTTTTATGCTATAGATAATGGTTTTTTATATATAATAACTGACATATGTGATATCTGGACTATTATAACACCCCCCCTAATTTTCTATATATATTTTATGCTATAAATAATGGTTTTTAATATATAATAACTTACATGTGATATTTGGACTATTATAACCCCCCCACTCCCCAAACACAGAGAGAGAGAGAGATCTCATATTTCGAACAATAACACACACTATACACACAACACGCAGACACACACAGACATGCTATATCTGATATTTGTAAGAATAATACATAAATGTTTAGTTTCCCTATCATCAAACAGGGGCACTCTTTCCCCTTCATGTTATATAAATCTAACATTGGTCCTTGTGTTGTAAATATATGTGTATATATAAGGATACGAGGAGATCAAGTGGCATAAAAGGAAAAAGTCCTCTGGCATGCTAAAAATCCAATATCCGCTCAAGTTGATTTTCACTCCATACAACATTAGTGTGAAAAACATTACAAAATTTGCACATGTTTTGCTCGGTCATCATGAGGTTACAAAATAAATGATTTTTCAACAATAAAACAATTGTCACCACTTAATGCATGGGAAAAACATATTCAATTTTGATATATTCATCATATTAAATTTTATGATATGTTGAGCACTTTGAACGTTGCGGATCATGCCTCTGAGAGGAGGTAGGATTTCTTAGGCGCCGTAGGAGGAACTTTTCTTCCATGCCACTTGACCTCCTGTAGTATGTCACCATCTAACTTAGCTAGGGGGACATCACAAAACTCTCATGTCTGACGATCCAAAATGAAATTTCGAACCGTGATCTATACCTCAAAACTATGTAAAAAATTTGAGATGAATTTGATGAGGTTTAACCACTCATCATGCAAACCTAAAATGGAGTAATTCTAGACCGTTTATAAAATGCCATTTTTTGTCCCATGAAAAACGGTTAAACCTTGTCAAATTCATTTGAAATTTTGCACACACATACTTTGCAAGGTGTAGATCACATATAATGGTGTGGATATTTATTTTGGATGGTCGAGATATGATTATCCCTCTTATTCTCATTTATACAAGGGCTAGGGATATATATGGTTATGAGACACAAGTGTGTTTCATGTGGTTTTCAGAAGTGAATAAAACCACATGAAATGCATGTGAGGGTGATTTTTATGATAATTTTAGCAGTTTGTACTAACTCGTAATAACAGAGGATATATTAGGTGGTTTTCTTGAAAGGAAAACAAATTGATAAGTATATTTCTAAAAAAAGCATGAAAGGATAGGGAATGTTCTTTTTGGTTTTGTTTGTTTTTTGTTTTTGCTTTCTTTGCCTTTTGCAATTTAGCCTAAATAAAGTGCAAATATTGAAATACTTGAGTGACAGAAGAACTGAAATTAGTTTTTAAACCATTGTCAGTACGCTGTTGGTTCAATTTTTTATTATTTTGAAAATCTTAATGTGCATTTAGATTTCTTTTCTCTTTTACCTTGAGTTGCATCTGTACATGGTTGAACCCCATCTTATTTTAAAGAAGATGTTGATACTTGTTCAGTAAGTATCATTATATATTAACATAATCGTTAATTTGTTATATTGATATTGTCGCAGAACTGTGCAGTAAAATTAAATGTGGCAACTCTTCAACACGGTCTTCATTTCAAGTGTTAATTGAAATTTATGTATTTTTTTAATGATTCTCCATTTTCTTTGCCTTCATCTAGTCATACTTCAAGTTGTCATTTTTGATGCAGGATGTGGCCTCTTCAACTGGAGCGTTAAACCATCTGCAAGGAACACTCTTATACTCTTCCAATGCGGAGGGCATGCGTTTAGAGTATCCTTTGCTATTACTTTTGAATAGACAGTAATAATAACTGGTAGGATCTATAATTATTTATGTACTGTATCGAGAGAAAAAAATGGATTTATATATTTTTTTCGTTGCACCTCATCCTTAACAAAAACATAGATATGCAAAATCACGCATGGGTCTACCTGGACGTGAGAAGAAGGCATAGATCCAGCTGCCCGGATTTAGGCATTCTCGAGTAAGCTTTGCAACTGCAAGGAGTTCTATCTTCAGCTTTTAGCAGACAAAACCATCTGTAGCTAACTTTTGTGCGTATTTACTTCAGATTTTCGATATGCTGGGATTCCTTTTAGGAATATACCTAACTGCCTCTGTTGATTTCTGTTTATGTCTAGGAGTTGTTTAACTATTCTATTTATGGGAATGGACAAGTATACTGGCTGACTATTAATGCACCATGCTGAAGAGGCCATTGACAGTCAATGTTTTAAATACAGTAGCTGTGCATTAGTATTTTTTTTATTTTAATTTTTAATCTTTTTAAAGATCACTTGGGTTTTTGGGTCTGAAGTATCGACGATGGAAATTCAGTTTCACGTCTTAACAATGCTTCTTTAGCAGTAGTGTTCATTGCAACTCATGTTTATGGATAACTGAAGACGTAAAAGAATCCTTCCTCTGCACAGTAAAAATAGGATATTGGAAAGATATCGATCCCAAACAAACAAACAAAAAAACGATTCTGTAACAATGAAATCACTGCTTAAGGTCGTGGTCTGCTATTTCATATGAATCTCTCAGTCCTGCAGCCTGCTTTTACCTCCACTGCGTTTCCTTGATCCCACTTATGTTTCGAACTACGATTGCCTCCTTGGTCTGGGTACAACTAGTTATTAACATTTTATTTATTTATTTACTTTTTAGTATTTTCTAAAACAAGATTGTGGCTGCACATACGCATTCCCATATTAATTGTAATGCGAGGGGCATTCCCATATTAATTGTAATGCGAGGGGCTCGAACATTCGGATATGTAGTGTAGGGAGAGGTCCAGAAAATAATTACCAAACCGATCCGCTCACTAATCAAACAACAAATTTAGTTATAGGAATTTTTCCAACACTTTAAACTTTTTTGCCTAGTCTCAAAACACTAAAGTGAAACTCGCCGATTGAAATAGCGAGTGGATTCGAACTATACTTGTTGTTTGAGCTTGTTGTTGTAAACAACTAGTCTAGTTCAAATTCACTCATTGTTTCAAACCACAAGTTTAGTTGTAGGAATTTCTCCAACATTTGGATAAATTTCATCAATTCTCAAAACACTAAAGCTAATCTTGCTGTTTGAAACGACGAGTGGATTTGAATTAGACTTGTTGTTTTAAGCATGGAGTGGGTGGATAAGATTGGTAATTAGTGTCCAAAGTGGGTCAATAATTTTAAAACGTGGGTCATTTTGGAAAAAAAAAATTTGCATTTGCATTTTGAGAGGAATTCACTCCCCACCCACCCACCCACCACCACAGACACACACACACAAATTTATGTGGCTGGACTGAAGGACTGAAATTTGTGGTGGACAGCAACGATAGAGAACGAGTAACTGAAGCCAGAGATGAACGGCACACCATTCTTATGGCTAGTCATTAAGGTTTGGTCAAAATTTGTTAAAAGTACGGTAATGCATCTTGAGAATCACTGCTTGGTTAGTGCAAACTGAACTACAGGGGGCAGCATTGCTTGTGTTCGCGAATAAGCAAGATCTTCCAAATGCAATGAGTATTGCTGAAATCACTGACAAGCTTCCATGACTTGAATTCACTTCGTCAACGCCGCTGGTATGAAGTTTGTTTACATGAACAATGTTCAGTACAAGAGAGTTTCTCTCTCTAGATTTTCTAGAGAGAGAAGCTCTCCAAAAAACCAAAAAAAGAAAACCCTAGATCTATTTTTGTGTTTGGAGGGGTGGCGGCTGGGGGTTCGCCGCCCCCTCCCCGCCGTCCACCCATCCCCTCTCGCCGCCACTACTCCCGCCGCTCCGGTCCGGACGAAGTCTCACATCGAGAGACGCGCCGCTTCGTCTGATCGAGGACCTCAAGTAATCCCGTCGAGATCCTCTCGCCGTGCTCCTCTAGTCTCCGCCCCGTTGAGGCCTTCCGGCGTGCTCCTCCAAGCGTCGGTAGAGATGCTGGAGGGGCAAGCATCACCGCAACGACTAGTCGAGCTGTCTTAAGCTCGATGACGATGGTGCTCCATCGCCGACGCTCCATGTCCAGCTCCGGCGAAGCTTCGCCCAGTCGATGGACCTGGACATTTGTCAATGTTTTCATGTTTTCAAAAACTATTGTTAAGGTAGGAGTTGAGGTGTTGGGGGTTGATTGTGTGTGAGTGTGTTGATGCGTTGATTGTGAGGGGTAGTCATTGAGTTGAGATGGAGGAGTTGATTAGTGTTTGGCAGTTGAGAGATGAGATGAGAGATTGTTGATGTGCAACACGGTAGTAGGGCTTGGGCCTGAAGATGGGATCCTCCCATGAGATGTGCCCACTTGTTGCAGCACAGTTGTGGGGCCTGGGTCCGCAGATGGGGTACCCCAATGAAGTGAGCTGAGTGGTAATGTAGTATTGGAGGTGTTAGGGGTTTTTTGGTTGTCAGTGTGTAAGTCACACCCTGAATTCGACCTCCTTTAACCAACTGCCACAGGCTCCGCGACAGCACTGCCACTACGCCCTCATCAGTGAACCTGAAATCTACAACATCCACCGCCCGCAGGGGCGAGAGGGAAAGGTGATGCTTCAGATTAGTTGTGATTTGTTACAGGTTTTTCTTGCATGAGAGAGTGAAAGAGTGAGGTAGTGAAGATGTTACTTCTCACTACCCAATGCAGGTGTATGTTAGCGTTTGTGAGAAATCACTTGAGAGAGCAAAAGTGTGAGAGAGGGGAAGGTATCCTCTTCACGGCTCTCTCTTTGACTGTGCCCGTGGTTAGGATAAGTGAGAGTTTTGTTTGGTGAGAAATCGCTTGAGAAAGCAAAAGCGTGAGAAAGGTGACGGTATTCTTTTCATGGCTCTCTTTTTTGTTGTGACTTTGATTGGGCCGAATATGAGAGCGATGTGGAGAGTTGGGAGTTGGGGACAGTTTATGGGGATGGGAGTTGCGAACTTCTAAATCCCACGTGATTCGCTTCAGGTGGGTGTGCGCGTGCCGGAGAGGCAGTGCACGAAGCTTATTTGACGTACATATAATTAGTTGGTCCTTTCTTTGTGCCTGGGCCCAAGATGGGGTCCGGCACAATATTGGTGGAGGACGGGGTCAAGCTATGGACGGTTCCATCTTGCCGATTGTGGGTTGTTGTTTTGGTGGTTGTTGTTGTTGTTTTCATGGTCGGCTCACCCTCTAAGGGTGTTGAAATGAGTTCTAATCGTATTATTGGTCATGTTGCTTCATGTTCTATTTTCTGTTTGTAGTTTGTAATTTGGCCCAATACGCTGAGTTTGTTTGGTTAATTGCTTATTAATGAAACATGGTGGCCATATTCCACCTTTTCTTAAAAAAATTTAAAAAAATTTATAAAAAAAAAACAGAAATGTTTTTTTTTTTTTTTTGTTTCTTTCGGCGAGAATCATTTCAGTATCAGTATATAATTTATACGATGCCTCAAAATAACATAATCTTACACATAAACCTGGTAAGAGAAGACCAAGTTATTATTAAACGATGAATACAATGAATATTCTGAATGTACATTCAGAAAAAAGTGCTTTATATGATATATATGTGTAAATATTATTCTGTACATAGAGTACATCTGTGAGTAGAAGATCAGATATAACCACTTAAAACACGAAATGTATCATGGTTTTAATATTAAGAGTAATGCTACATCCATTACCTATTTTACTATATTTCTCTTTACTATCTTAGATGGCACACTCCAATAGGTAGGAAAAGATAGAGTAGGTGGGAAACTTTCCGATAGGAGTATGCCACGTAAGGTAACGAAGAGAATGGTAGTGAAATTGGTAATGGCTGAAGCATTACTCTAATATCAAACATGTATTTTACAAGCACTAATTTTGTTCAATTCAACAACTCACTCTATGCTTGCCCTCATGTCCCAGTTTACTAAGGCTATCTGCAGCTGTTCCCTCCCCCCCCCCCCTCCCCCCCCCCACAAAAAAAAAAAAACAAAAAAGCGTATACCATGCTGCAACTTCAATGTCCCATTATCAGATTTCTGCTTTCTGGCTTTAACGGCTGTCCAAGAATCTTCATCAACTGTTAAACAAATATTCTTGTGCAGGAATTTGTTCATATGTAACATTTCTCGCGCATCTTCTCTGGCGAAATTGAGATGCTTAAAATCTGTCAGCATAAGTTCACCTGCGTCATCCTATCAACCAAAACAAACTTGCCCATTAGAATTTAATTATAGTCAATAAATAACATGCTACTGGTGATGATGAAATTTATTCTATCATTCTCATAAGTCACCACTAAGATACAATATATGACACATTTTCTCCGCAAATACTATGTATCTTGTCTAACAAATATTTTGCTCAAGTATTATGCCGTAAAAAGGAATTATCCTCGTCCATTTCATGTGACTGACCTTAATATTAGAAGCGTAAAAATATTTTTAGTTTGTTACTTCAAGTTCAATTAATATTTCAAAATTTAGAAATTAATAACTGAATAAAGGCAATTTCACATTTATATAAATAGAGCGACATTGCTTAGTTTATTGCGAGAAATCCCTTGCCCTCTGTTTCCTCAATGATTGGTTTAAAGTTAGAACATAGATGAAGTACAAACTTGGGAGTAACTGGACAGTCAAATATATGTAATTATTCAATGGATGTGTGACACTACAAAAATCTGGTCCCTGCTACTTCCCCTGTGATATACCCTGTTGTAAATCATATTGTAAATGTAACAATGACATTTTAACCGTTGTTGGCATATATCTTATCAAATGAATTTGGACTTCAGGGACCGTCTCCTCCCAAAATTTAAAGAATCTACAGATGAACCTGCTGAAACTGCATATAAATACTAAGCTCATGGTTGGTGCTACCCTTTGCTCCTTTAAGACAAAACCAGCACTTACCTCTGCTATCACCTTTGGCCTTTCCCCTTGACCTTGACCTGTGATATTGTTCGATTTCCCCTGTTTTGACTTCTTTCACAGTTCTCTATCCAGAGTAGTCGGTATAATGTTGAATCTCTTCCATAAGTCTTCCGTATCATCTCTCAGTTCATGATACTACTCATTCCTACGGTCAGGGTCAAGTCCTCCTTCATGGTAATTGAAATCCCCAACACAGTTATATTACAGTATTGGAAGAGAAAATAGGAAGAGAAGCACATGAAACTTAATACTCATCTTACGAACTGCAGAATTCCAACTGACGCTCCTAGCAAGGAAAACAATTCACATGCTCCAACAAACCCTCTTGTAATAACTTCATCTTCACCAGCTTCTTCAACAGAATTTCTTTATTTGCTGTACAGAATTTCTCAAATTTGAGTCTCCATAGCCTCCTTCTAAGTTTTTGCATTCATGATGTGGTAGTCCGTCTTCTTCGTCACTCCAAGAAGAATCATCCCAAGCACCTTCCATCTACAGTAAATAGATGCCCAAGTAGAAAGGGATATACTTTTATCGTATCTTCCTCCTCCATAATGGATTGTCTGACTCATTGCCTGACTAAAAAATTACTTAAGAGATAATAAGAAATCTAACTCTTTCCAATGTACCCCTCTTTGAAGTTCCAAAGTCAAATAAGCTACATTCTGACTCATCCTCACTCAAGAACAATCTTCAGTTTAATTTACAATTAGCTGGATCTGCGGCTCCTTCAATTATTCCTAAGCTTCAAGGCTTTCTTTACATCTGCACCTTTATAGGAAAATTCTCATCAGGGGATACCCCCACATTCGCTGTCCAAATGCAATTAGTCACCTCCGCAAAAAATCACTATAGCCCACCACAAGATTTTGGCCCGCCATAATCACCTAAACAGTCTGCAACAAAATGAGATAATGTTCTGAAACCATACATGCAAGAAGCTTAACAGAACCTTGAAGTTTCATTACACCTTGACATTGCCTGTAATCCCAAATCAACAAAGCTACTCGCCGACATAAACTCTCAAAATTCCATGACTCTGCTGACCTCTCTGAAACCTCCACCTCTTTTTCTCTCAGCTATCAAAACAACACTGACATATCCCTCATCACCACCATAGGAAAACCCTTCTATTTTAACTCCACTAGTATCTCCCATAAGCACAACCTCTTCTAATTCAACGCACTTGCATCAAAGGCATACACTGTGTTCTTGGTTGAATACCTCTTTTTGAGTATTATCAATTAAAGCTTGTCCCTTAAGTTTGATCAACTCTGAATGAAGCTCCTGCCTCTCCACAACATCATGATGTCAACATACCCCATCCACATGCTCATATCAAATCATATTCATGTCAACATTCTGTATCTAAGCAGAGAAATTGTTTCCATTACAAACTTGTTCTTGTGTAAGAGAAAGACAACCGATACAAATAATTGAATCTCCTTAAAATATAGATTTAATTGGATGATATGTAGGGCATGCAAAACTAGTTATGATGTTGTCAGCAGGAAGAGTAAATCATAGTACTGAGAATATCGCCATCAGAGCACTGGGATATTATATACAATGGCCAAATTACTAGCATCGAAAGAGTAGTTACTTATATGGGAGAAAGATATTAAGCTTTAAATGAACAATTTTCTACTAGTGATTATTGTTGCAAATAACATTTGTCAGCCTTTGAATATGGTAAATAACTTTAGCATGAGCATTTACAAACTAGTATATTCAGTAAATGAATTTAGAAAGAAAGAAGAAAACTGAACATTTACAAATCATTACAATTTCATTTTATTTCTTGCCAAACATATATCAACACTCTATGACTTCCAATCTTTCAACCACTTGAAACCAATGTTAGATGGACAGAAATACGGAGATATGACACCATACAATGTGGACAGGGAAATTTGGCAAACTTGAAAGAATAGGACAGAGAACACACTTCGTTAAAATATCAAACATATTATATTTTCTGTTCGTATTAAATAACTAAAAATATAACTACAGAAGGTTTGCAAGAAAAGGAAATGATCTGCTATTGCCGCTCCTATTTTTGGCACTGCCGTGAATTTGTTGCTGTAGATCATAATTAGCAGTAAGGAGGAAGAATGAGGGAGGCATCACAATCATGTTCTAACAGATAGCTAAAAGATTGCCCCTAGGGTTTCAGTTTCAAGAGAGAGAGAAAAAGGAGTGTTTGGGTCAGGTAGCATGATTCAAACCCAACCATAACTTCAGTTGTCTACTTGGGCTGGAATCAACTTGTGGGTTATATCAACCAAAATTTTATTTTAGTAACCCAGCCCGTTTTATCATATGCCCTAATGCTTCATCCCCTTCCTCGAAACAGACACAGTTCCTCTAATTCTAAACAAGGTTGTCCGCTACCGCTACCAAGGCCAAAAAATTTTAGAAAGAAAGAAAAACAAGACGGTGTGTCCTCAACGTTTTAAACAGTGTCCATGGCAAATCTGAAGTGGGATACACCAGTACATGATCAGACCCTTATGTGACACAAATTAATCTGTATATGTTTGATATGGCTAAAAATAGAACCAAATCGGGACCGTTCAATTCGGACATGAATCTTAAAGCTCTCGCGGGTAAACCGGTAATTCACATACAAACGGGTCCGAAATGAAAACTGGGTCTTTATTTAAAGCCCAATAACCCAAAAACGGATCTGTCTTATTGGGTATGGGTGGCAACCCGCCACAGACCAGCCCCGGATGATTAGAAAGTAATTAATATTCATGATTATCCTTAAGAGGCGGTTTAAACTAAATCCCTTATCATGAAACGATTTGAACTCTACATCTTATCCAAAAACACCTGGACGTAGGGATAAATGATTATCTCTAAACTGTCTCTAAAGACGACTATAAATACCCCTCTCCCCCCACCATAAAAAAGGTAATCAATATTTTTTTCACAAATCGCTCTTTCATAATCTCCTGATTACTGACTTGACCGTCGGAGGGTTCGTCACCGGGATCCAGTGTATCGAATATTTTGCAGGTTAACGGCAGTAGCGAAAAATAGTCAAATGCCGGCCAAAAGTCAACAGGTTTGCCTTATTTGTTTCGAAAAAATCCACAAATTCATCTGTTTGCTCCCACATCAAAATCAGCAGCAACAGATTGACGCCGTCTGTGAAAAACAGAAAAAGCAATCCAACCTTACTTAACCGGTAAAGTTAGTTTCCAAGTCATGCCTCCGAAAGGGAAAGGAAAAGCAGCGGCTTCCAGCCGAAGAGCCACTCCTCTTCATCCTCCACCACTCCAAGATCTTCTTCTTCAACTCGACCAACAAGTTCAGCAACCGGAGCCTGAACAGCCCCTTTCTCAACAACTTCCTCCCCAGCAGGCCCCTCCAGGGTCTCGGAGGGCTGCCCCGGGGGGCTCTCGTCGAATTCGTCCAAAGCAACACTATCTTCATGACCACATCTCAGTCCACAACCGTTCAACTGACTCTATGGCTTCTCAAAGCCCTCCCGAACAGGATCTCCATCAAGTAACTGTTAACCATCAGCAGGGGATCGACCTCCGAACTCGCTTGAATGAAAGACGAGCCATTGAGGAACTCCCTCACCCTGAACGCCCAAGCGCCCCGAGAGCCTGACCCCCCGCAGGCCGAGGACCAGAAGATCCCCTCCACGTCGTCGGCGGAGAAGTCATACTCCAATAAGCCGAGCCACACCTGGGGACTGCGAGCTGGAGGGGTACCAGTAACTCAGGCCGAGCTCCAGAACTTCAAAGAAGATATCCTGTGAGCTCTTAATATTGCCACGAGTCAGGATCAGCGTGCGCCTAGCCCTCGCCATACCGCCACTCATGAAGGACAGTCCCGAGGATCGACTAGATCCGACCGGAGGGATGACTCGGTCCACCGCCGTCTCCACGAGATGAAGATGCGCCTCAACAAGATCAATCCCGAAGAAGAACAACAGACCAATAAGTTTCGCCCAAGCAGACCCCCCCTTTTCATGGCCATCATGGAAGCTCCGGTCCCCGAAACCTTTACGCCACCCTGCTTTGAATCCTACAATGGGGAGTCCGACCCGGCCGATCATATCGAGAGAGTTAAAACTCTCATGATGATTCATCAAGCGTCGGACGCGCTACTCTGCAAGGCCTTCCAATCAGCGTTGAGACCAGCGCGAGAGTGGTACTCCCGTCTATCCCCAGCCTCCATCTTCTCATTCAAATAGTTTGAGGAGCTCTTCCTCACCCACTTTGTTAGCAGTCGCTGAGCCGAGAAAACAAGTACATCTTTGCTAGCCCTCAGCCAAAGAAAGGGTAACGCCTAAGAGATTACGTTCGGCGCTTTACCGCTAAGGCCTGGTCTGTCGCCTCTCTCAACCAATCAGTGGCCTCTGCAACATTCAGGCACGTCAATAACACCAACCTCAAGGCGTCCCTTGCCAAGAAGCCTCCTAGGGACTTCTCGGACCCTCTTGCTTAGGAGCGAGAAGTACATCCGAGCGGAAGAAGTTTTCAACCACCCCAGTCAAGATGAATCATCTTCGGGGAACAAACGGAAGAATACAAACGAAGAAGGGTCCTAAAAATTTCAGAAGGACGACACTGGCCAACGCCGCCCAGCTCCTCGTTTTAAGAAGTTCACCCCCCTCGATGCTAGTATATCAGCAGTTCTTATGGAGGTGGACAAGGTAGGACTACTCCGCGGTCACCCTAGAATGAATACCCCTGGCAAGAAAAGAAACATGGATAAGTGGTGCCGCTTTCATAAGGACCACGGCCACGACATGAAAGATTGTCGGGCTCTCAAATAGGAGATCGAAGAACTCATACAACGGGGACACCTGACCAAGTTCCAAGACTCCGAACCTCCATTCCGAGGAGCCAACAAGCAAACTCCGAACCTCCACTCCTCTCCGAGGAGATCGAAGGACGGGGCCGATCCTCCACTCCGAGGAGCCAACAAGCGAACCGAGAGGCCCACCGAGTTCCAAGACTCTGAACCTGGGGCCATCCTCCACCTTATCCATGGAGATCCAATGGGGGGAGAATCAAACTCCTCCCGAGAGGCCTTCACCCTATCGTAGAAGTAGGTTTTCAATTTTCTATATGGTCGATGCTTGTAACACGGCCAAAAGCATGTAATTATGGCTCGCCCATTAAAGCGGCCACTTAGTTTGTTTCAATAAAACTTAGCATTTTTTATTGAAAATTATTGCATTTGCCTTATTTCTATCTCACTGAGTCACATCTACGACTCGTTAAATGGCAAGTTCGGAGTCCAGCTTGTCCTACTGGGCTGCTCCCACAACTTACTAAGCTCAAAAGACGGGTTTGGAGTCCAACACTTGGTTCGACGCCGCTTTAGCCACTTGTAAACAAGCAAGTGCGAAGCAGCTCACCATTCGGAATTACTCCTACAACTTGTTAACCCCTCAAGCAACAAGTTTGGAGTCCAACACTTGATTCGAAGCCGCTTTAGCCGCTTGCAAACAAGCAAGTGCAGAGCAGCTCACCATTCGAAATTGCTCCTACAACCCGTTGAAATTCTTAAAACAACAAGTTCGAAGTCCAACACTTGGTTCGATGCAGCTTTAGCCGCTTACGAACGAGCAAGTGCGAAGTAGCTCACCATTCGGAATTGCTCCTAGAACTCGTTGATAACTCACTAACTAGTTCGAAGTCCACAATCATGGTACGAAATTGCCCTTACAGCTTGCAAGTATGCGGTTTCGGGACTCAAAACGAGCATTCATACTACTCTCACTACTGGTTAAATTTTGCAACAAACAAGTTCGGAGCTCAACTCTCCCCTAGAGTTGCTCCTCAAACTTGTCACCCAAACGGCTTTTTCCTATAGCCTGGCGATGCTCTCCTCCCAGTCACCTCCTGAGCGGCCTTCTTCCAAACAAGTTCGGAACTCAACTCTCCCCTAGAGTTGCTCCTCAAACTCACCTCCCAAACGGATCTCACCAAGAGCCTGGTGATGTTCTCGTCCCACTCGCCTTCCGAGTGGCCTTCTTCTAAACGAGTTCAGAGCTCAACTGTACCCTAGAGTTGTTCCTCAAACTCGCCTCCCAAATGGCTTTCTCCTAGAGCCTGGTGACGCTCTTCGCTCCGCTTGCCTCCTAAGCGGCCTTCTTATTAATGAGTTCGGAGCTCAACTCTCCCTTAGAGTTCTCTTCAAACTAGCCTCCCAAATGGCTCTCCTAGAGCCTGGCGATGCTCCTCCTGCTCACCTCTTGAGCGACCTTCTCCTAAGAGAGTTCGGAGCCTAACTCGTCTAGAGACGCTCCCTAAACTCGCCTATAAGAATGGATCTTCCCAAGAGCCATACAAAGCTCTTCTCAACTTCATGAAGGTAAAGATGTTGCGGGACTATTTTGACCATGAAGAAGAATGATTCTTCAACTGACTTCTAAAGATAAACTGTAGATCCTCGAGTCAGCTTGCGAGTGGTCAAACGCCCCGATCGGACATCCGTAGCACTGGGAAAGTGGGTTGCAACACAGCTGCGCCGAACCAACAAATCGTTGACTGGTCAACGGTCAAAGGACACATGTCACGCGGTCGAACAACCGTAGCTCTTCAGTGCATGACCTGAGCAAACGTGTCCCCAAACGTGAAATTGGACAAAATCCTCACCTCAGGATGCACGCCTTATCCAGATCGACGGATCAGATCTTACCACATCGCTCGGATCCAAAATCCGAGCAAACTTGTCCCCGAACGGGAAATGGGTGGTCTCTGCCTCGTGATGCGTGCCTAATCCAGATCGACAGCCCAGATTTTGCCAAGTCCTTCGGATCCAAAACCCGAACAGATCTACCTCCAGATACGAGCCTCATCCAGATCAATGGCTCGAATTTTGCCACGTCGCTCGGATCCAAAATCTGAGCAAACTTGTCCCCGAACATGGAAATCGAGAAAAACTCCCAATCCACGCTCAAATTTAGATCGACGTCCACAGATTTCCAAAATAATAATAATAATAATAATAATAATATATATATATATATATATATGGGGTTAACAGGTCGGGTTTGAACCCATTTAGGACCCAAACCCGCAACCATCTCCATTCCTTCTTCCCCTTCGAAATTGAGCGCCAAACAAAAAAAGAAACAAAAACACATTTCCTCGCCTCCAGCTATTGAGGTCGGGGGGCCACTGTTGCGGAGCCACCTCCTTCGCGAGCTCCCTCCACTGCCGTTGACCTCACCCCATCGGAGCCAACTCCTTCACCAACTCGCCGGGCTCCCTCCTTCGCCAACTTGTCGAACTCCGAGTTCGAGCTCCTCTCCTCGCCACCATCAACGACCTCGGTCGAGCTCCCCTCCTTCACAAGCTCCTTCAACACTGAACTCCCTCGCCGATCAACCTTAACAAGCCCCGTCGAAGCTCCCCTCCTTCACGAGCTCCACCACCGCCATCGTCGAGCTCCACGCCGAACTCACCATCACCCTTGTCGAACTCCGCCAAACCTCACCTTCGACGAGCTCCCCTCACCGAGCTCCTCTCCTCGAGCTCCAATGACGCCCTCGGAGACGGAGTCAAGGCGTGATCGAAGGCACAGTCGAAGTCGGAGTCGAAGGGAAGAGAAAGAAAGAAAAAAAAGAAAAAAAAAACGTGGCCATCTCGAGCCTTCTCAGCCAACGCTCAGCAAGCTGCGAGCAAAGTGTGTTCTGAGCGTGAAAACGCAAGAAAACACCCCGCCTCCCGATGCGTGCTCACTTGATCGTGATCAACGCACATGATTGCGCCACGTGTACAGCTAAATATTAATTAATTTATATAATTATTAATTGAATTAATATTTTTTTAAAAATCTGAAAAATTAATTAAAAATTTCTAAAAATAATTATTAATTCAGAAAATAATTTTTAAATTCTGAAAAAATAATTATTAAATTAGAATAATTAATTAAAATTTTCAATAATTAATTATTTAAATTCGAAAATTGAATAAAAAAATTCAATAAATGATTAAAAATTGGAAAAAAACACTAAAAATCCCCATTTTTTTTTCTTAAAATTGGGCATTTTACAAGCTCAGAATAACACTGTTACAACTCGAGCAAGATCTAAACTCCCCCGAGAACGATCTAAACTCCCCCGAGAACGCCGATAAATTCTATAAGCCATTAAAAACGGGCGAACTACTCCTTAAAAGCTGTGAAACACAGTCTTCAGGAATGAGGGGGCTTGTGATATGGATAAAATTAGAACCAAATCGGGACCGTTCAAATCAGGCACGAATCTTAAAGCTCTCAAGGGAAACCCGGTAATTTTACCTACAAACGGGTCCGAAATGAAAACTGGATCTTTCTTCAAAGTCCAATAACCCAAAAACGGATCTATCCTATTAGGTATGGGTGGCAGCCCGCCACAGACCAGCCCATGATGATTTGAGAGTAATTCAAATTCATGATTATCTTTAAGAGGCGGTTTAAACTAAATCTCTTATCATAAAACGATTTAAACTCTACATCTTCTCCAAAAACACCGGGACATAGGGATAAATGATTATCTCTATACTGTCTCTAAAGACGACTATAAATACCCCTCTCCCGTCACCATAAAAAATGTAATCAATATTTTTTTCCACAAATCGCTCTTTCATAATCTTCCTGCTTACTGACTTGAGCGTTGGAGGATTCGTCGCCGGAATCCATCCCGGTGTATCGAACATTTTGCAGGTTAATGGCAGCAGCGAGAACAGTCAAACGCCGGCCAAAAGTCAACAAGTTTGCCTCATTTGTTTCCAAAAAAAGCCACAAATTCATGTGTTTGCTCCCACACCAAAATCAACAGCAACAATGTTGGTGGCAAATATGTGTTGGATAATTGTTCGCCACACCGAGCAACAATGTTAGTGGCAAATATGTGTTGGATAATTGTTCGACACCGGTGTGGCGACACTAAAACCGTGCCCATATTTCCCAAGTTGATAATTTTATCCAGTTCTTCATACTTGTATTTGACACTGATATTTTGCTAAGTATGGCTTGTGCGGCCTAAACTTTATTGAAATTTCATCCCCAAAGAAACTTCAACAACTTCAACATGAACATGCACGTCAGAAGGTTAATTATATGTCGTTTCAGCAACAATTTAATGAGGGTTTTCAAAATCTTCTTGTAGGTATATACAGAGTGCATGTGCCACTTCAGGAGAAGGCCTCTACAAAGGTCTAGATCGGTTGTCAAGCAACATATCTGACAAGAGAAAATAAAATCCTGGAGAAGTATAGCAAGACTATTAGTATTAAGCGCGACAGTGTTCTTTCTATAACTAGAAACATGAGATTTATCAAAAACTATATTTTTATATATATGCAAAAAAAAAAATTATAATACAAATTATATACACATGGCAAGTGCATTTTGTGTGTGTTCTTGTAAATTTTCTTTGTATGTGATTATACCTCCTATAATCGAATTTCAGAAACTCTTCAGTTCTCTCTATTTTCTTTCTGATTTTGAATCGATCTAATTATTGATCTAATTATTTGTTGCAAAAAAAAAATTATAATACAAATTATATACACATGGCAAGTGCATTTTGTGTGTGTTCTTGTAAATTTTCTTTGTATGTGATTATACCTCCTATAATCGAATTTCAGAAACTCTTCAGTTCTCTCTATTTTCTTTCTGATTTTGAATCGATCTAATTATTGATCTAATTATTTGTCACATTATATGTGTTCCACGAAAGAAAGCTGCAGGTGTCCTCCATAGAGTTCATTGACTGAAACCTGGAAAAAAATGAATAGAGAGGTCAAGAATCAGTTGAATGGAAAGCTGTAAAAGCCAAAAGTACAGTGGAAAAACCTGATGTGATATGTAATGTGAATTATAATCATATGGAAAGCCTTGCAAGCTCTTGGGTTTGTCATTGACACAGATGTCACGTTGTCCACCATAAAACATATCACTAAATTACTAAATTAACATGCAACTAACAGTAATTATCAGGGAAATTCAACCACAAGCTGAAATCTGAAGTTTCCAGAAGTGGTTGTATTTATCACAAAGTCATGAGCTGGCAAAGAAGAACAAATCTTGTTCATAATACATTAACGGTTTTTAGGATAAGAACCTTGAGAGCACCTCACTGTATCAAGTTATTATTCATTGATAAATTCATACTTAGCTCTCAAATATATGGATTGACAGCAAACTTTCCAGTTAAGTTTCAAAAGTAGATTTAACATTTACATCCTTTAGATGTGATGAGATATAATAGACTTACGATGCTTAACTGTTTGTGCATACGTTGCACTTTGTCAAAAAACAAACCAAATTTCAATTACATCCCAATGGATAACTAATTGTTATCTCTACCTTCTTTTTGTAACTTAATGGGATTACACTCTCTCTAGTAGGAATGATCATGCGAAAAGCTGTCATTGAAATTCCAGTTCAACTCATGAAGTAAAGGAGTAGGTATCAGATCTGCTCAATATATAAGATTCATCAAATTTTCAGTCCACATTTCTATTGATAGAGAACACTGAGGTGTGCCCAAATTAAAATTGGTGACCTGGTAAAGGATCACTTAGTAGTTCTAAATTTAGATACAGATAGATTATTGGGGGATCAGTTATATGAAAGTATAATTAATACTTTTTTAATTGGCTGCAACTGCAACTGCTAAATAGCTTCAGAAATATCCAGTAGAATACTAAATATGAGCACTATCATCAAGCGTAATACAGAAGAACTAAAAAGTACTACAAGGTTCTACTCTATTCGATAAAAAAACAAGTACTATAAGGAGGAAAGTGTTCGTGTGTGGCTACATCCTTGTTCTACTATTTAATATTATTTGACATCATGATCCAAATTTACACTGTAATCCATATTCACACACACGTGTGTGTGTGTGAGAGAGAGAGAGAGAGGGAGAAAGAGAGAGAATTGACAAACGTTCTGATAAAAGAGATGAGTTGAGAGAGAAAAAACCAGGGTTTTCTGAATTGTACGGAGGAGAAAGTAAACCAAATATTAAAATGCAAGATAATAATGGCATTACTGAAAAGAGAGTATCAAATAGTTTATAATCTTTGCAATTCGGTCGGCTGTCCAACCAATACTATTTAACATCAAAATGAGAGTTGTAAAACAGTACCTGAAGTTGAGGAAGAACGTAGTTGTATACTTCTAGTAAAAGCTTTGACACTGATGAAAATCTGCATTGATCACAATTTCTATATAAGATGACTAGAATCTATTATTTCTTGCAGTCAAAAAGAAAGACTTAGAAAATGCACAGTTAGCATAAGTTAAGCCTGTTAGAAAATTAGCGCATGCACTGCACGAGGATTTTTGCTTCATGTATATTTTTGGTACATAAGAAGACCGCTGTAATTAAAGCTCTCTCGTAGGAGAATTTAAAAGGTGGAAAAAAATTCAAATTTTGACAACTAGACTGGTAGATAATTTGTTTTGATAATTATCCACTAGTATAGATAAAAGCAAAAAAAATTGGAGCAACATGACTGAATGTGTCGTGTCACGGCTACGAACCACAACTCTGATTATAATATTAGAGATAGAGATATATATATTCATGTCTTTTACTGAAAGCAGTGATTAGAAAATAATTTATGTTTAGGAACAATTGCCAAATGAACAATGTTTAAGAACACTTCAACTTTAAAACAGTACAAACTAGTCAGAATCAGTATTAAAAGAAAACAGGTCTATTGCTGTCAGTTACCGCGACACTTCATGTTTTACCAGTTTGATGTGTTGGGCTTCACACCTGGAAGTTGGATGCTCCAACAACACTCGGACAACATACTATGAATATATCAAGATGATATCAGATGTCCACTCTGACATAAAACATTTCATATGAAAGATGAAAAATCTAGTAACAACTATAGCGGCACCAAAACAACTTAAACAAATTAATTATAAATGAAAAGGTTGACTATGTTGATCTTTGACCGCATGTGCACATTCATCAATGCACCTAGTATGGCCACAGTGCCCCAAGTATCCACAAGGTCAATCTGCCGACACTTTCTAACAGACAATCACATAATATCCATGTAAAATATGAATACACTAGGTTTGCCCGTTGTCACGTGCCTACGGCACGTCTTCGGAATGGTGCACCTTATTTTATTATAAAAAATAGTTTCGGAGGTCCAGCAAATTAATTGAAGTAGCAAACATATAGCAGAAAACATATTATATGATTTTTTGAATTTTTTTGAATTATTTTTAAAGTTTTTAAATTTTTAAATTTTAAAATATTTTTATATTTTTATTTTTTAAAATATTTTTATATTTTTATATTTTTAATTTTTTGAATAGAAGAGGGAGGGAGAGAGAGAGAGAGAGGGAAAAAAAATATAGGAGTTATTTTGGGTGGGAGATTTGAATTTGAGTTTTGGGGAACTTTTGGGGGGAAAATATGTTTTGTAAGGTTAGATCTGGGCCTTTGATTTTTGGAGGGATTGAAAGAGAGCCACTTGATCGCTTTCTTTGTGTTTTATTATATAGATATATGTTCTAAGTTCATCATATATACAGGAAAAGACTAAGAAGAATTTTTATATTTTGATAGAGGACTATGTAAGTAATTCTACATGGCTTTCCGCTGGCTAAGTGCCACACCAAACAGGTATAATGAGAAATCATATCAAGTATATAGAATATTCTATTTGAGAATCCATACAACTTATAAGGTGCAGGGAAGCCACAATTAGTAGCCTAGAATCCTTAGAGCTCGCACAAACTAGCCCAATTCCGAAGTGCTTGCGTCAATATGAAATTCTTAATTTGACTTGCACGCAAGATAAGATGTCTGATGTCATTCAAACTTATGAGGCCGTTTCTTGTACTAGAAACCAACAATGTGTGACATTTTTTATAGTAGTCCGTCGCACTTGAGGACTGCATTTTTCTCCCTTAGTGTGCAATAAGGTCAGATCATCAACCAGCCTATGAAAGCAAGGCCACAGGAAGAAAGTTTAGAAGAAAAAAAGGCTTACTCTTATTAAACTAATCCTACTACGATGGTGACGTCAAATCCTACTCACTATAGCTATTTAGATATGATAGACCTAAGAATAGTACACTCCTATGACTTTAAGAATCAAACCAAAATTGAAATGCGTTTACCAAAATCAAGCATCACCCTTGATTTAATTACTATATTTACCACATGATGAGCATGAATATATGTTGTAACCCTATCATATTCAGTAACTCCAAAACTAAAGAAAATGTTCTTTCTCTCATTGGCTCTCTCAACTCAAGATTTGAAGCCCACTGGCATATTAGGGCTGCCGTTGAAGAGTACCTTATTATTATACAACGTTTTCATCATTTTCATTGTTCTTTCTTTCGTTGGAATTTACTTCTATTTTGCTTCTAGTTTTCTTTCTTCGCAAAGTAAACTGAATGGTGCTTTTCATCTTTACCTTAACTTCTTTTTCTTTTCTTTTTTAATTATTGAACAAAACCAGTATCAAATGAAGAACTTAAAACAAGCTCTATCAAAAAAAGTTGAACGCCTCTAGGAACTAAGGGATAATGCCTGCCAGAAGTCGTACCAAATCACATAAGTACAGTCTATGAGCACTTTGAGAAAAATGTTTATATTTGCAAGATTAGATATTTATGCACATTAAATATACCTACTGACAAAAATGCTTAAACTTTTTAACTCTGGCAACTAGGTCCTAATTAAATACATTAAGTTGTACATGTTATTTTGAAGCGGAAATGTTCTTGTAAAATACGCGACAGTGAAAAATCTGTTTAAATGCCAGCAAATATATATCCTATATGCTGGTCGATGTATAGGGATTCACCCCATATATAGGTGACATTTGTTCGAAAATCGAAAAACAATATCAAGCCTTCAAATAGGTAACACCCGACCCCAAAAAACAAATATTATGGACAATATTTACAACAGTGCAATGGAGTGAACTTGAAGTCATTACTTTCTTTCACAACACTACTGGTGCATGTGCATAATTACATAATACCAGGCCTAGCACAAAATTAAGGTGAAAATGAAGCTTATTTATTTCAAGTAAGCATATGAAGGTCATCAAGTAAAGTAAATTCCACAGATTTGAAAATATGCCACATGACAAACAAATGAAACAACATATGTTTTTGGGACCATAGCCTGGACCAACATAAAAAGAACCACAGAAAATTACAGTTAAAAGAATAAGCAACAAAACAGTGTAGCTCCTCAAAAGAAATTACCTTTTCAAGAGACGAAAACAAATGTAGAGCTCCTCAATATCTGACTCAACTTTTAGATCAATGTACTCTATTATAAGCTCACACAAACTGGCGAGGGCTTCATCCCATCCCTCACTGATCAGATCAAAATTTAAAGGACAAGAGGAAAACAGTGACTGCAGGATGGAGGATAGGTTGCACCTTGTTCCAGCTTTAGCATACATTTCAGCAACAACATTCAACAACAAGCTATTACTGACTTTGAACATTTCAACCCATTTAGGAGGATTTCCCAACCACAGACAGACCTTGGATTTTTCAACCTTCTGAACCCTTTCACTGCCACTGCCAGAGTATTTATTGAGAGAATCAGTCGGAGGATTGCCAGTAGCACCTTGTGACCTCTGCACCGGAAATGAATTAAATATATGAACAACCAGGCAACAAGTCCGATCCACTCTTCAATATGTTCAACTTAAAATTTTAATACTAATATTCATAGCCTAGAGTATAATTGTATATATATATAGACAACTGAGGGTGCAATGACATTGCACCAAACTACCCAACTTAGGTGCAGTGTTATAACGTGTCATGGCACTGACTTTTTGTAGAAAGTGATAAGGGATTTTATGAAAACGTGTTTCTTTTCACCCAATCACACGCCGTGAAATTGCACCTAAATTGGGTGCAATGTCACTAAACCCTCGTTTACTCATATATCAAAGCACCTAAATTGGGTGCAATGTCACTACAACCCTCGCTTACTCATATATCAAAGCACCAGTAAATTCTTTTGATTCCGTTCAAAGTAAATCCCAATCATTTATTTGTTTGAGTGATCTAATAGAACAGTGGTTAAGATAGACATGACTTCAACTGAATGTGCATCGCACATTCGCACATTGAACAGACGTAATAAAAACCTTGAACTTCTCTAAGAAAATCCTAACCATTAATACTTTATAAATCTTATCTAAATTGTGAACCTTAACCCAAACTCAAAATCTATTTTTAGCCTATGGCCTATGGCTGATCCAAATTATCTTTAAATTAAAAAAATACCTAAAGGTAAATTAATTTTATGATAATTATAGAAACAAGTAGGGACATCTGCATGAGGCGTGAACCTACGAAAACCAAACAAGTAGATATATGAGAATAGGGATAAATAACAAACAAAATACTTTGGGCCTTTTTAAGATTACCCTAACTATACAATGATGCGTTCAACCCCTATACACTATTGCTTTTACCAAATAGCCTTTTCTTTCTTCAGAAAGTTGCTATAGTTTAGGGTAGTTTCTGAAAGTAAAAAGAAGGTTGAGACAATGGGGTGGGTGGGGGTTGCATATTAAAGCAAGGTTAGGGTAGTTATGTGAGGAAGGCCCAAAATATAGGTTAGCTTTTGCCTTTCTGTAGTTTAGCCTATAAAATTTCAGTTAACACGTACTCCACGTCAACTCAAAAAGAAAAACATGTGTGGATTAAAATCTGATGAATTCTCCAACAGCAACAAAGTCGGTGAAAAGAAACGACCAGTGCCATGATTTTAAGCAGACCGTTTAATTTAATCAGCTTTGGTGGACCAAAAGGAAATGCACCCAAGATTACTTGGTGCGGTCTGATACTTAGTACCATGACTAACACCATTAAATAATAATTAAGGAAACTTAAATCTTTTGTATGACATTAACGATTTAGCTTATATGAAAATGTTCATCCATTAAGCTCTTTCTTGAATTTTGTGTCTTCAGATGGATGAGATAATCTATAGAAAATCAAATCAATCTAAGACTGAGGTGGGAGTTTCACCCTAGGTTACAGGAGGTTTGTCTACATATCAACTAGCTATCAAGCTTCTTTAGTACCCACCATGGTACTTAATTACCATGGCCACGCATAGTTACCCATTTTAGGAATGTGGCATCACTTCATTAAATGGTCCGCCTATATTTTTGCATGCAAATGGGTTTTGATAATGGAATAGGAGTCCACATCGAGAAGACTACATGGAAAATCAGATAGGAGTATCATGACCAGCTGTGAATCTGTTAACCACTTAAAATGGTGCCCTGTTATACGTTGATAGACAATGACAAGAGTATTGCACAAACATATGGTAACCTATCTGCAGCTAGAAAACCACCTTATCGGCTTCACATTCAACCATGAAACTGTTGGGATTGGGGCATCAACCAACGCCCGTTGTCGCAGCGGATCTAATAGAGCAATGAGGAAGACGAATTAGACGGGACGAATAAATTGAGCAAGCAAGTAGATCCACCAAACTAACACAAACACACCGATGACTTATCCCGGTTAGCTTTTGTTTAATCCGGGGGGAATATAGGGAGATCTGATATTCAACTAGAAGAGATTACAAGAAGTTATTGATTCACTCAATACAAGGAATTAAACTCACCCACCAAGAACTATCTCTCTCGAGCCTCTCTTTGCAATGGAGAAAAGAATCTATGAAGTACTCCCTCTCATATTGGAGGAGTTTACGATATATATAGAAGAATAGGAAAAAATCTAGGTCTAATCTTGATTCTCAGTCGTCCGATATAACCTGAAAAAGAAGTAACTGAATAGGAGCCGCACGATCTAACTTGGAGTTAAAGATTGGGAAGAAACAACCTAACAAATTGAAGCCCAAAAACGAACACAACGCCGCGGTCGGTCGACCGTCCAACAAGACCGGTTGACCGTACCACTCTCGGACAATCCCTGTACTACGAGCGGTCGGGAGGCGCGGTCGGGGGGTGCGGTCGACCGCAACTTGGGACAGTCGACCGCAACTATGCCTGCACCTTGCTACTGTTGTTTTCTTCTTCTACTCACTTCGACGCTTTGACATCCGTGCTTCATCTTACCTTCTTCTAATCTGAACAACAAGAATACAAGACAATCCTAACAAACCCACCTTGGATTGCATACGAGTGCTATCACATGATGTGTTACTCATCTCCAAACTCTAATAAATTCTACTTGCAAAGAAAACTTAGAACAATAGCTTCTTCTACTTGAACTGATCTCTACCCAATCTCACCAATTCCAGTATACCCCTTCAAGGATACACCTCCGTAGATGTACTCACAAAGTTGCCAAACTCCGCACGAACTCCACCTACCCTGAGACTTTCTCCACCTCTCAACGATATTCGAACGTCGTGGTCTCATCTCGATGATTCTAGTTATGGCAAACTAGCTGAGCTTGCGGGAATAATGGGAAAAGAACTAGCAACCCCTGCGCAAGATTTTCGAATTCCCCAAAGCTTGTAGAGATTGTGTTGGCTTGGCCCAACCACTCTCATACCTCTAATCACTTCACGACGACCTTGAAAAACAGACAGAACTCCACCTCGAACTGTGTACCTGTAGCCCCGTGCATCAAGAGTTCCCAAGAAAATTAGATTCCGTTTCAGCAGAGGAATATGTAAAACATCCCTTAAAGTGAACATATTTAGACTTGGCATCTTCAACTCAACTGTCCCCTCACCTACTACTTCACAAATCTTCCCAGTTCTCGTTGTCACGCAACGCCCCGTAGTAGACTTATAAGTAGAAAACAACTCCCTCTCAAGGCAAATATGAGAAGAACTTCCCGAGTCAAGAAACCAACTAGAATCCACTTCAAAAGAATTTAAAACAAGAAGACACGAACCACCTGAATCAAAGGCACTAACCACATTAGCGACTGAATTCATGTTCTTTGCGCTCTCCTGATTCTGCAACTTCCAACAGTCTTTCTTGATATGCTCTGGCGTCTTGCAATATTGGCAACAGATCGAATCCTTTTGCAAAGCACTTTGTCTTTCCCCCGAAGGACCATCTACTGCTAGACAACTTATAGGAATAGACGATGATGATTTATGGGTCTCCTTCCTAAGTTGGTTTTCCTTCAATGCTTTGATTGCACCATCTACCGAAATACTTACCTTGGCAGATCTACCGTGTAGCATGGTAGTGATCAAAGGCTCGTACGAATCCGGCAGTGAATATATCAGGTTGAAAGCTTTATCTTCCACACACACATCTGCGTTGATCGCCTTAAGTTCAGATAATACCTTATTGAACTCTGTAATGTGGTCTTGGAGATCGGTACCTTCCTTCATAGATAAACGGAACAACTTTCTCTTTCAATGCATCCGATCTAATAACGACGAACCAGAGTAGTCAGCTATGAGTTTTTCTCACAAACTCGCCGTATCAGTTTCTTCAAGAAATCTACACTTGACCTCGTCCGCCAAGGATAGTCAGATCAGACTTATGACTCTTTTACGAATATCTTCCCAACCGTCATCCTTCATATTAGTTGGCTTTTCTTTTTTCTTAACGGCTAACTGCAACCGTTCTTGAACAAGAACATCATACATGTCAGTCTTCCAAAGATTGAAATTGATCTTTCCATCAAACTGCTTGATCTTCAAAATACTGTGGCCTGTCATCTTAACCAAGGGACTTGGCAACCTGAAGCTCTGATACCAGTTGTTGGGATTGGGGCGTCAACCAACGCCCGTTGTCGCAGCAGAACTAATAGAGCAATGAGAAAGTCGAAGTAGACGGGACGAATAAATTGAGCAAGCAAGTAGATCCACCAAACTAACACAAACACACCGATGACTTATCCCGGTTAGCTTTTGCTTAATCCGGGGGGGAATATAGGGAGATCTGATATTCAACTAGAAAAAGATCACAAGGAGTTATTGATTCACTCAATACAAGGAATTAAACTCACTCACCAAGAACTCTCTCTCTCTCTCGAGCCTCTTTTTGCAATGGAGAAAAGAATCTATGAAGTACTCCCTCTCATATTGGAAGAGTTTACAATATATATAGAATAATAAAGAAAATCTAGGTCTAATCTTGATTCTCAGTTGTCCGATATAATCTGAAAAAGAAGTAACTGAATAGGAGCAGGGCGATCTAACTTGGAGTTGAAGATAGGGCTGAAACGACCTAACAAATCGAAACCCAAAAATGAACATAGCGCCGCGGTCGGTCGACCGTCCAACAAGACCGGTCGACCGTACCACTCTCGGGCAATTCCTGTACTACAAGCGGTCGAGGGGCGCGGTTGGGGGGTGCGGTCGACCGTAACTATGCCTGCACCTTGCTGCTGTTGTTTTCTTCTACTCACTTCGACGCTTCGACCTCTGTGTTTCATCTTACCTTCTTCTAATCTGAACAACGAGTATACAAGACACAATCCTAACAGAAACACCCTTCAAAAGGATTATCTTGATTGATAGAGGAGATGGGGAGTTGATCATAATTATTATAGTAAGTGTTCAATCTTGTGGCACAGATATAAGCCAAGAAACTATATGGAAGCACAGTGTCATAACTAGTTTGTATATGATAACAAAGAAAACAATATATTTCAATGTATAAGGATACAATAATATGCAGGTTAGTTGAATTTTGTTCTAGAGCATGCAAAAACATTTAGAGTGATCAATTTGCATTTCATTAACTTATACTTGACAATATCTTTTAAGTTTATATAATTACCAGAATAATGTGACACCAATAATTTTACTTGTCAAGGAGACCCACCTCCCCATGAATTGGAAGTACACAAGCAGGAAGAACAGGAAGAGGAGAGCAAAAAGGATGCTTTTCTTTATCTCTCATGTCTCGGAAAGGTTGGGCTGCTTCTGCAGAAGTCATATTTCCTTCTGCATCACCACCTACTTTCGGAGACCCAGATGATGAAGCAGTCTCAATCTCTTTTGACGACCTCGCAGCATCTGTTTCTCCATCCTTGTGAATGTTATAGTTCTTCATGAAATCACATAGCTGTCCATTATACAAAGCATTCATTTCTGAAAATATTTCAGGAGGTAGATTCTCAATAACGTCTATATCAAGTTGGCACAATGCTGGCAGTGTAACATTTCTGTTTTCATGTGGTCCAGCATTATTGAATAGTTTAACATGTGATGGATCAGAAAAAAGATTCTCATTCACACATAATTTAGACTTTCCCTTATCATGATCAACCTTACAGTGCAGGGGTTTATGAGCATCTGCAATTACAATAAAATGATTTAAAAAATAACATTATTACCAATAAATATAATCCAGTAATGACCAGAGGAAGAAAAGAAATGCATATCAATAATAGCATATAAATGCTTGATAGAAGCACAAAACGGAAACCAAGTCATAGCTACAATTTTGAAAATGATACACTTGGAACTTATGGTGATGAATAAAAGGCAAAAGATAAGAAGAGCACTGAGAAACTACAAGTTCTACATGATGATTAAGAGATGTTATTACCACAGTCACCTTGATTGGAAGAAGAGATGAGCTCTTTACCAGTTTCTCCAGTCTTTTTATAGGAAGAAAGCCATAATTCAAGTGCATTATTTTTGTTTCCTGTCGAAAAAAATAGTCATTGTCAAATTGTCCACTGCAGTAAAAATAAAAAATAGTAATAAAGTAAAGGGAGTATTTCATATACAATTACGTGTACTGTCCATTGAATACCCAAAACCCCAATGAAAAAAGGATCATAAAGAATGCATAGGTATAAAGAAAATAACATCTTAACCACAAAAAGGTAAAAGAGATTCAGTCGCAGTTCACAATTACTACCTTATCTTTGGCAACCTATGCAGATATATCTTTTGAGTGTTAGCAAAATGGACATAGAAAACTCTAGTTAAAATGGTCTTCACATAGGGATTACAATTTTTATGTCCCAATCTTTACCATGATCCTTTCTATGTAGGGTCAGGTAGAGTCTAAATAATGAATAAATATGATGAATAATTAAATAGGAGCCAGACAACTTAATCCAACACGCATATGAACAAATTACACAACAAAGGTAAATCAGGGAATGATAAGGGGATAATGTATTATGCAGAATAAAGAGGAAGGCTCCAACAGTATCATACTACCATCTATCTTTCAGGGACTCAATGGTTGTATGATACTGTAAACAGGGTAATCCCTAATTCCCATGGGCTGTGATGTATGATGCATAATCAGAACTCTTTATAATGTGGTTTGAATATAAAAGATAGCAGTAGAGAGATTCAAAAATAGATAGGTTACAACATTAAGTTGCTAACCAGGGTCATTAACATGCCTAACTTTATACTACTGAGTAGTGACCAGACTCACAATTCAAACATCTAACACATTATCATGAACAGTAGTACCTTTGTTACTCGAGTCAACATGCTCAAGCCTTGTTATTTGTAAGCCAATACCACGAACATCCTTGACATCTGCAAGGAAAAGTGAACTAGGAATAGTTTCAATCTGATAATTAACAGTAAGATATGCTGCTCCTAAGAAATAAACATAAAACTGAAGCCTATGAAAGAAATATACACTTCTGGAAAAGGAGATGCATTCCATTACAACAACAAATATAGGTAAATAATAAAAAAAGAAATTAATAAATGAAAAGGAGGATAAGATGTCAAGCTTGGGGAGGCATTGATGGAGCATTACATCCAGCTTGCTTGAGGAAGTGAATGCAAGGTGAGGGATCAGCTTAGTTAGTCAGAATGGGATAAACATACTGGGGATCTGACCCAATATGCAGACTGACATACTGGCCCTAGCAGCCGATTTCTATAACAGTGGCGATATCAAGGAAATGGCATAGTAAAAAAGCAAGTCGTGTACTATTTTTATTCACTAACATAGAGGGAATCGTCTTAAAACACATCATACTATGCTGAATGATGTTCTCAATACTGTTTCAATTATTAGGATGGAAAGAGAAGCAAATTTTTATAACAGTATTATACATTCTCTAAAAGTAAAATGTTAATCAAAGACTTTTTGCAGAATATTCTTCTTCGAAATATTACAAACATTTATTTTATAACATAAAACCCTATATACATAATATAAAATACTTTTCTTTCTAGTATCCTGAGAGGATACACCACACCCAATACAAGACTTAAGAGGCTGATACCGAGTTTCTAGACCATGTCTTGTAGAACCCTAAACACCCTTTTAGATTCACAGTAAGTTACAGTGTTGCACATCCTAATAAGAAGATTATTATGATGTTAGTTCTCCATTACAATTTTAATAACACATTAGAGAATAGAGACTTAGTATCAATTCCTCCACTATATTTGGTGCATGTACAGTGCACTTATTCTTTAATGATAATGTAAAAGAACTATGTAAATTAAGAAATTGATCAACACTTACTAATTTTCATTTGCATGCAAAAAAGGACTAAATTCATAACCACCTAAGGAATTGCCCATCATTATGAATGATGATTCATCTAACAGTGCTCACTAATTCCTCATGTGCATATATGAAGGAGAAAACACGAGCCTAAAAGAATTAATATAGTAATACAGACATCTGGTTACAATACAAAATTTTAGATTATTCATTTTTGTTCTTTTGAAGAAGTCCTCAGTAATTATTGGACTGATTGGATATTTTTATGATGTTAAAACTTACAAAACAAGAATATTCTTGCTTATGCTTTGAGCTACATTGTTTCCACGCTATGCCTCACCAAAAGGAGGAACATTATGCATTATGGTATAGTAAACTTCCACACTGGTGTGTCTACAGATTCAAGACTTACCCACACAAAAAGAACCATAAATTTGTCTAGTTATCCTGTGCAGTAAAACCACTTCACCCGTAGCAAGTGGAAGCTGCAAAGATTGAGCACTTAGTTAAGAGAAGTAAAACAAATAGCAGATTTATAACAAATTAAGCACCATATCCACACATACATGTGCGTAATAAAAGAAAACATGTACACCCATTACCGTTGTCGAGCGGCTCAAATTTTCACAATCGCCACACCCCATGTACTTTGCAGGCTCCTTCGCATCTTTTCTTCTCTTTTTCACCTGGATTAATCAAATGTTTCAAGAAAGATAATGCAAAGTTGACCGCAAAAGCAATTTTAAAAAAAAACAAATAGAAATTATATGAGCAGGTTACAAGTATTAGCCTTTTAGGTAATCATCATACTAATACACAGTATAAGTATGTCACTTCGATGAGTTGACAAGAACAAAAATATCATGTGCACGACTCGAAAACAAATATATACATAATTAGTACCTTCAAAGTAATAGTGCGGCCTTCGACTCCACACTCATTCAACCTAAATGAAACCTCCTTACATAGGTTTAGGAGAAAATGTTCGCACTGAAATACAAAGAGCAAAATGAAGTATATTGCAAATATATACTTTCAAAACAAGTAGAGGAAACAGTAATCTTCAGCAAATACGTACATCCGCAATGTCATTGAATCGCACACCCCAATTCACTTCAGCTCCAACAGATTTCATTTCCTGTCAATAAAATATTGACGATGCTTTCAGAAAATATATATAAAAAATAAGGTATAAGCACTCATTCTTATTCAAGTACAAATATATTAATGAACAACAAAGTTTGAAAGGAAAAGTACATGTAAGGAACAATGATCTTGAAAAAAAAATGTACATTTCAGGAAATCAAAAGTATAGCAAATAAAATGAAAATAGAGAACATCATATCCTCCGATATCTCTGATCCAAATGAAAAAATCCTAGCCGAAACGATGCCGAAATCCGAGATTAAAACCTTGCATTCTCTTTATGAGTCAAATGGGATAAACAAATAAATAAATTTTAATCCCCCTCATTGAAATAAAAGCAGTCGCATCAAAACTGAAAAATAATACATTTTCCCACATTGCTATCCCCATTTATATTAAATTTCTGTCTCATGAAAATGGATGAATGTTTATACATACAGTGACAAATGCAATACTAATTTTAGTGACAGTTATAATTGAACTACAAATAAATACAAGTGAAACACGAACTAACCGTTTATATCACTACTTGAACATTCAGTTTTCTTACTTGCCTCATATCAAGATACCGGTGATGTTGAATATAGTATGTTTATATTTAAACAGAAATATTTCTCATGTTGTTGCCTTGTTGGAGAAGATTACATATCCCTCTTTGATCATGAATATGGCTAAAATGAATTTCTTGATTGGAATGTCAATTTTAGATGGATGTATATACTCCATAACGGGCCACATTAACTTTTGTTGTTGCCTTGAATTGTATGCTCGTGTCTATTGCTCCTAATTCCTACTTTTTCTGTGATGTGTCTAAACAGTATACCATTAGTTGGAATATTTATTTAGGTGATACTTTCTGTTGCACAACTATCAATTCAAATCCAAAACATAGTTCCGCAATCTTTTGGAACAGCTTCCTCCTGACATTAACTCAATCACATTATCCCAAGATTCCAAACATGCTCCTCTTCTCACTTTAAATTCCTTAACTTTAATGGGCATATCTTAACGTATAAAAGCATGGGAATGCCTCAGTTAAATTTAATTTCAAATTCGCTGTTCAATGTATACACTCGGTTTCCACCCATCTCTGTTAGCAATCAAAGTTTGAATTTAGAACGGATCATGAACTATGGCAATTAAAATTGAACAAGTTTTGGATTTAGTTTCAATACTGGAAATGCGATTGACGTTTCAATTTCAAAACAAAAAGACTTGCTGCGCATGGAGCCGCCGCACACCAAAAGTCACATCCTTTACCAGTAAAAGTAGACAATAGAGCCCCACATCATAAAATGCTTGAAAATAATATATAAGAGTGATCCCATGCTCTAGGAACATGGTAAATAAAATTTAAAATAGTTCTGTTTAAAAATAAATAAATAAATGCTTTTGGAATTTCAATTACAAGAAGACTAGGATCCTGCATCATATAATGCTTGAAGATGATATGCATGGGTGCCTAATCAATCCCACCACTGTTGTGGAATAAAACCATTACAGTCAACAGAGATAACTCATTGGCGGTGATAGAGCACCCATCATTTGTAGTGGTTCATAATACAACTCTACGTCATCTTTTCGAGCACTTCACCGCAGCGGAGGTCAACATTGGAGAACTTTTTCGTTGATCTCAACACAAACTTACAAAATGTGAGATCCTCAACCTCCTCCCCTACATATTCCCAATGGGTTACTTACTATTGCTGATGGAGTGTAAGGTAAAGCGATCTCCCACTTTTAGCTTACTGGCAGCAAAGTGAGAGGGACTTGCTGGAAAGTTTTACAAATAACCCTTCAATATTTTATTATGGATTATTGGAAGTTACATAGATGAGTAATGTTACTAGTAAATTCTTTTGTTATAAAAATATGAACAGTTGAGGGGGCTTTCCATTGCAAAAGTACATGAGTTCACAAAAATGTAATCGTATCGTCCAAAAGCAAGGTAAAATGGCAGATAAGTTATTCATTTTCACCAAATGGACACAAGAGGGTATTATTTACCAATGGATCCTATACTTCTAAGAAATCATGATTTTAATAGGTTTTAGTAGGCATTTGACTTAAAAGTAAATAATTCCAAATTGAGTAAATTATAAGATTCTAATTAGAAATTTCTCCCGAATTAAGTAAAAATATGTATATCCATGTATTTAGAGTGATATACATATCCTACAGCAAATCAAACCACCTTTTGACGGTGATTTATTTGTTTTCTAACAATTTTGATATGAAGTAAATGTTAATGTGAAAGTCTCTGCCACTAAACTAAAACTTCGAAGTTGTAAAAGGGTTGAGAGAAATTGCACTTATATTCTAACACTCCCTCTCAGGTCGAGAGCCCATTTTTATGGGCCAAAGAAACGATATAATGCCCAACAAATTGTGAGCTGAGACCTAAACTATACGCAGCGGTATTTTTTTTTAAATCCACATTTAAATTGAGTAGCCGGTGGATTCAAATCCGGGTTGCTCTAATACTATGTGAAAGTCTATGCCACTAAGCTAAAACTTCAAAGTGGTAGAAGGATTGACTCCCTGCCACTATGCTAAAACTTCAAAGTTGTAGAAGGGTTGAGAAAAATTGCACGTGTATTCTAACAGTTAAAAACTACCCTATATGAAAAGTTTGAGCATCAACTATTCTGCTCTATGAATTCATTGAAACATGATGTAGCCAACCTCAGTAATTGATAATATGTCAAAATTTCACTATTTTTATCAACATTTCTCAAAGATTTATAGTTAGTTGCTAATACTATTGGACTATTGGGTTTTGTGGCCATGATGTGTAGATCCATTACCCTGGATCATTTTTTGGGATCATTTTTTGGGATGGTCAGCTAAACTCGCCACATTTGACTGCTAAGAGGGAGAGAGAGATCAGTTTGGGAAGTTATAGTAACTTCCAGACTTCAACATTATGAAAGGATTCCGTTTCTCATTTTACCTCTGAAAAAATCATAATTACTGTCTGTCTGTCTTCACAACGTTTTCTTCTTCCATAGTTTCAGAAATTAGGGCTTTTGCAACTTGGATAGAGGTTTTCTTTCCAATTTGCAATCAAACGCCAACCTAGTTTAAAGAGGAGATCATCTTCAAATGGGGCAAGTTTTTTAACCAAATTTCATCTTACCTAGGAAAAATATTTTTAAAAAAGATACTCAGGACTGAAGTCACTGCTATTGCCTATACAGATAACCAATAAGGTGTTCAAATTCGATACAAGTACCGAGTTTGTGAACCTTGAAAAATCCAACAAAATATATGGTAACTAACAGTAACAAAGCAACAAACTGAAATGATGTGAAAAAATAGCTTATGAACAACCTCAGCAATTCAGATAAAAAGTATTAGAAAAAAACAATAAATGCCATATGATTAGTCAACAAATGGCTACAATACATACAAATATATGTCACAAACTGTAGAATGTAGAAACCTTATTAAAATTAAGAAATAAGCAACATAAACGAAAGCAAAAGAGATAGGACTTGTACAAACAGAACAGGAGATATGTCTACTAAACGTTAAGGACTGCAACATTGAGAAAGCCACTATTATCATTCAGCAATATTTATTATCATTATTATTCAGCTCTCTAGTTATATGGTGATGAAAACATGACCATTATTATCATGCAGCACTATTTAGTCTTACTTAATCAAATAGTGTAAGTAAATATTGACAGGAAAACAATACAATGAAACATCGTATAGAAATCAATATTCAAAAAAATGTTGAGATATAAAGTACCACACCAACAATTATAGCTAAAATCCACTTTAAAAACCTGAATTACTTCAACAGCACGGTTATCAACTCCTCTACAATAATTCCACAGCATATCACCAGTCTTCTCACCAAAGTCATTCTGAAGTTCATCCTGATAAAGAGAAACACAAAAAAAGTATATTTAGAATAAGCTGAAATCCACAGAGAAGGCTATGGATATAGCTAATGATTGTGATCGAAAATAGACAATCCAGTGTTTGGTAAAGCTAGCCTTGCAAGCTACAGTGCATGCATCTTTGGAAAAAAAAAGGAAGGAAAGCAATATTTTTAGAGGAATGGAGAAGCACAAGCTCACCATCTTAAAAAGGTTTAGGAGGAGTTCAGTATTCTTATTTGTAATTGTACTTGGGTTATGGGTCTAAGGGGGAGGCATTCTTTGTAATTGGAATGTTGGGTGATGGTCAGAGACCAAACTAGAGATTGAAGTTCTAAGTGACAGCTATGGCCCTCTCGGCAGACCCTGGACAACCAATTTGGTCAATGTATCATTTTCTTGTATCAATTTGTACCCTCCTTTTTACTTAATTGCCTTTCAGAATAAATATGATTAATAATCATAAACACATTAAGAAGTGTTTTAAGAGATTCAGCCAAAAGAGCGAAATGAGGAGCGAAACCAGACACGCCAAACAGACCACCTTTCCCAAATCTTACTCCCAGTACCAACTCAAGCCTTCGTCGAATCATCCCTTCACCATGGCCAAGCGCCCCAGAGAAGAAAAGGACGATCATCGTTCGATTAGGCAATACGAAGACAACTACCACCGCGGCAAGCAGCACCTAGATAGAAAGAGATCTCCGCGCCGTGAACTTCGATCCGATCATAGAGATCGATCGAGGGATAGAGATAGAGGTTTAGAAGAGAATAGAGGTAGGTGCAGAGTGCAAATGAGGTCACCAGAGGGTAGCCGAGACGAAGTCAACAACAAAGATGTAAAGAAGAAATCTTTCACAGATGTTACGAGGGGTGATCACAGCGCCGGTGTTGAGCATAAAGCTCGTCGATCGTCCAAAGCACCGGAGGTAGAGCCTAGAAAGAAGGAAGACGAAAAGGGTGAGTGGGTTTTGGTGAAACCCCGCAAGCTCAAATATGCGGAGAAGAAGGATAGTACAAGAGGCAGCGTCTCCTCATCGGAAGGGCAAGCACAAGCCAGCAAGCAGAGGTGCCACAAGTGTTCACGGTATGGTCATGCCATCAACGCCTGCAAATTTGACTGGTTTTGTTATGTTTGTAAGGGGAACGAGCACATCTCTTTGGATTGCCCATTGAAGAAGACTCCGATGTCGACAAGGAAGAAGGCAACCACCAATGCGGTGTCGTCGATCAATCCAGAACAGAGTATGACGAAAGAGAGCGAGCCAGACACGCGGAAGATATCGAGAGCAACGATTACGCCGACTCCAATCATGACGGAATTTGAAAGAAGATTCTCTTACTGTGTAATCGTCAAAGCTCACAGTGGGAACCCAACGAGTCAAGATATAGGAGAGTTCTAAACTGCGGTGATCATCCCAACACCGAACTGGAATTTGGTGGCTCAAAAGATGAGTTGTAACACTTTCTTCGTGCATTGCTCGAATGAGGAAAGAGTGCAGGAGGTATTGGCTTTGAAGGGGATTGAAGGGAGAAGTTTCTATGTTACATTCTCTAGGTGGCATCGTTCGATCGGAGCGTCCAAAGCAAAGAACATGTCAGCGATATGGATTCGAATTTTCAGCCTTCCCTATCACTGTTGGGTGAGGTCTGGTTTCCAGAATCTTGTTATAGGATTTGGATTGGTCGCCGATATCGACAAAAATACAATGTTACAAGAGAGAAGGGAATACACTTGTATTCGAGTCGGGGTTGAGCGAAAAGAGGATATACCATCCCTGATCAAGGTAGATTTCGATCAAGATGTTTTCGACGTGAAGATTGTGATAGAGACGAAGAAAAATGTGTCGTTTAGGGCTAGAGTTTACGACGGGAAAGACGAGCCAGCTGAATTCGAAGGGCGCGAGATAGAAGATGAAGTGGGATCGTTGGATTTGAGGAGAGCTAATCCCAACCGCTCAACTCATATCAATTCAAAGCATGATGTCCCTGCGTTGGATCAAGGTTCGGAAAATCCTGATCGTCCAAACAAATTGATAGAGGTAGTGAGGTCCACAAAAGAGAAGGTCATTCCTTCACGTCTCAGCATTAAGTATAACAATTCAAAAGCTGTCACACCAATAGGGAGAAGGGACAGCTCAACTGTAGCGGAAAGGGGGTCATATCGTTTGAAAGAGGTAGTGGGGGACTTGCTACTATGTGGGGGTTGTGGCTTGATCGTAATGAATTCTGTTTCCAAAAGATTGATCATTGAATTCCATTTTTGATGCATAAAATTTATTCCCCTTTTCACGATTGGAATGTCCTCACAGGTGGACAGAAAAGGCCGCGCATGGGAGAGGAAGAGTAGTTTGATGCTGTTTTTCATGGTTCGATAGTGGTCGGGCGTATATGTATCTTTTAATTATGTTGTTCACTTCTGTTGTTTAGTGTTTGTTGGTATCTTCATAGATTTCGATTACTGGATTTTGTAATATGTAGTTGGATGTGCTGTGTTTCATTAATTAATCGTTAATGAAGCGATGACGTGGGTCATCTTTTATCAACAAAAAAAAAGTATTTTAGGAGGACAAAATAACCCACCAACAAATTCATCTTGACCCCTGTGGTTTTAGCTTCCATTGACCAATTATGAACTCATAGAATGAGGGGTAAACCTTGACTTAAGAGAATGACAATTGACGTTTTTGCAACAAAACTATTTTAAATATATATATTGCATGTTATATAGGCTACAGTTATTGATTTGAAAACCACATACATCAGATATGATGCAACTCTATCAAGATAATCACAATTACAGAGCACCAATTTAGATTCCACATACTCTAATCTACTAACTGTAAATTACGGAAACTGAAGTCATATGAGTAGGATTTCTACAAGTAATCACATCACTGCGCCATGCAGTTCACTAGCAAGTTGGTCAGATCTTTCTTTGCTACTGAAAGAAATCTCTTTGTTTGTGGTTGTTCTCACAGCAATACAGCGAAATAGAATTTCTTATGGCTAACAAAAGCAATTAGATCTGCCTCTACAAGACATGGATGTTCTACTAGTATTTCTTATTCAACAAGATCGGCCAAAATATCCCCTCCTTCAAGGATTTGATGAAGACATGTTCAAGTAAAACATGAGCACATGTTTAAGAGCTAAATAGAGAATTCTTCTTCCATGCCTTTGCCTCAGGGTTGGCACTTTCTAGTTATCCCACATTTCAGATTGCAGTTTACCAGTCTCTACATTCAAGTGCATCAACAGTTTCTCATCAATGTTACATGAGCAGCTTGTAGGGAACTAGCCACTTGCCAACAACGTGCAAAGGTTAAAGTTGATATTAAAAAAAAAGGAGTAAGAATGATACTTTTACAAAAAGTAAAATTTTCATCTTGTTAAGATTTCCAAGCACATGCCTAGTAGATTTCGCATCATTAATTGTTTAATGACATTGAAAAAGCTTGTGGAAAGCGAAAATCATTCAGAAGTAGGAGGCTAGGGGTTTCTGAGAGCAAAGACGAAAAATATGACAACCCTATCTCAGGACAGCCCTATCTCAAGCAGTAGCCAAAAGGCTAAACAAACATAACAATTATAAAATCAGCTGTTAATTTATCAGATGAGATCTGTGAAAAAAGTAGGAGCCAGGGAGCTAAAGACATAACAATGGCAAAGAAACTTAAAAAATCAGACTTGGATAAATCACACTGCACATAATCAACTAATCTTCACCATTTTCTAATTGCACTCTCAATATATTCTAATTCAACCAAAATATAAATTTGAAGTTCGAGCATGGAAATACTTACAATAGCAGACACTGCTGCATTTTCAAGAATTTAATGAATTTCTTCCAAATATCATTGACAAAATGACAAATAAGAAGATCATAACAGAAGAATATAAGAAAGGACAAAGAGGAAAGCAGTAAAGGATAGTTGCACTAGTCAAAATAAAATGATAAATCGGTAATATAGGACTACAATTAATAAGCATGAAAATTTTATTTCCAACATCAGTTGATCAAGAATTTATTTCTGTATAGTAAGCAAAAAAGGAGAAAGAAAAAGGGGAACAAAAAGAATCAATAGAAGTCCAAAACAGCAACGAGCCCTTTATTCAGATTCTTACTATATATTAAGATTTTGAAGATTCTCTAATTTTATATAAAGTTGGACTACAAACTTTCCTTTTAATCATGTGAAAGACCCTGCCACTATGCTAAAACTTGAAGTTGCAAGAAGGGTCGAGGGAATTGCACTTGTATCTTAACACGAATCATGTGAAAGACCCTGCCACTATGCTAAAACTTGAAGTTGCAAGAAGGGTCGAGGGAATTGCACTTGTATCTTAACACGCGCCCACACATCGAGAACCCACTTTTTGTTAAAGGGCCAAAGAAACGAGACAAATGCCCAACAAATGCCGAGACCAACATGTGCACACTGAGTTAGAAATTTTCTTTGCTTTATTCCGAAATAAATAATTAAATGAAGTGCACCCAGCGAGAATCAAACCCGGGTTGTTCTAATACCATGTGAAAGACTGCCACTACACTAAAACTTCGAAGTTGTCGGAAGGGTTGAGGGAATTGCACTTATATCTAAATAAATCTAAATTTACGTTTAACACTTCTCCAATGAACACACTTTTCAAACATTTGATTAGCCATTGACATAGGTGTTTGGTTTTACTTTTTGGTGCTTTAAATGCACTTGGAAGAAGACAAAAAACTTTCACTAATCTCAAAGATGATTCCAATGGATAAAAACTATTGAATCTACTTTTTACAATTAAAAGGAAGTTTATAGTCCAACTCTTTTATGTATTATAAGGGATTAAGGAGGTAGGGTGCCACCCTACCAAACAATCGTACACACTTTCGAAGAAACAAAAATAAAAAGACGACCTCTGAAGCACAGATACTCCACGGAGGGTGTCGTTCCCGTATCTTGTACGTATCCGATACGGGATACGGCAGGATACGGCGGGATACGTACAGGATATGGATAGGATACGGCTAACAGTGTGTCCAACACTTTTTATGGAATGGATACGGCAGGAATACGCGGAAACACAGTGGGGACACGTCAGGGATACAGTTTGGATATGGCTTGGGTTATAATTGTTCACACCCGACCCATTTTCACCTCTCTCAATTCCGTTAGTGCTCTTTCGTTCCCAAATCTGGGCCCCAATTCCAATTTCCAAATCCTAACTCTTCAATCTCCAAACACTAAATCTTCAATCTCCACTCTTCCTGAGTCTCATCCTCCCCTCCTTTCAACAGCCTTGGCGGCGACGGCCATGCAGCTCGATGGCAACGATGGCAACGAAGCTCGATGGTCGACTCCTCTTCCTCAATATCACTCTCCCCTCCTTTCAACAGTTTCGGCGGCGACGACCACGCAGCTCAATGGCGACGAAGCTCGATGGTCGACTCCTCTTCCTTAATCTCATCCTCCCCTCCTTTCAACAGCTTCGGCGATAGAGACGGCCACACAGCTCGACGAGGACTCAGCTCGATGGCGACGAAGCTCGACGATCGACAGCGGCACAGATCGACGACAGCAACAGGTCGACAATTTAGGGGTTTTTTTCATCGGTTTATATTTTTTCTTCTTTATTTAATTTATTCTTTCTTTTTGTTAGATTAGCTTTTCATCTTTTTAATTTAATTTATTCTTTTTTTATTTTAGACTAGCAGTGCTTTACTGCTTTAATATGTTAGTTACTGTTTTAATTTACTACTTTATTAGGTTGTTTTTTTTAATTATTCTCTGTCAATTATAGTTGCTTATTTTTATTTATTGTATGCTATTGATAATACTTGAAATGGTAGGACTACTGCCTGCTATGCACACATATAATTTAGTTTATTGATTATGGATTTTGTTTCATTAATTTGAGTTAAGATGTCTATCTGCTTACACATACAAAAATTATAACTTACACAAATACAATTTGTAACAAATTACACTTACAAGTTACACCTACAAAATAAACTCGCATTGTAGTTTTACAAAAAACACATTGATCAACTTCATCTTCGGGGCAAGAAAATAAACTCGCGTAAATCTTCCCATTACCGATTGGTATAGATTATCTATATGAAGACAAAAGTATAAATTTATTAACAAATAGATACTAAATATGCGACAATTAAAATTTAAGACAATCATTGATAAGAGTTAGGAATGGCCAGTATAAATGCTAAGTGTTTGTTTTAATTAAATGCAAAGTAATTGTTTCAATTCAATTCAATGATGAATTCAATTATTAATGCTAAGGTATGTGTAATTATATATGTACCCGTGTCCCGTATATATTATATATGTACCCGTGTCAATTATATATATATATATATATATATATATATATATATATATATATATATATATATATATATATATATATATATATATATATATATATAAAGCCGTATCCCCTCCGTATTCCGTATCCTACTTTTTTGAAAATTGCCGTATCTCCCGTACCCGTGTTCCCATATGCGTATCGCCGTACCCGTATCGGTGCTTTCTAGAAGACGACCCATGCCATTGAAAATGATCTTCGCATTATTAAACACAAGGTGATGCAAAATCACTAGATTTCCACTTGTTTTTCTCACCCATCATGTGATTGCAAAATGACATTTTTCTGTAATAGAGCATATGAGACCAACTTTGAATTGTGGAGAGAAACTTTGGAATCTAGAGGCTTTAGAATAAGCAGAACTAAAACAGAGTATATGGAGTGTAATTTTAGTGATATTCATAACACAACTGAGAAAGTAGTGAAGTTTAATGGCCAAGAGATACCCTAAGAGAGACCGTTTCCGATATTTAGGCTTGATTATACAAAGAGATGCAGAGATATGTGAAGATGTTATACATAGGATCCAAGCAAGGTGGCTTAAGTAGAGAAGTGCAGTGGTGTTTTGTATGACAAACGTATATCTTTGAAGTTGAAGGAAAAAAATTTATAGGACGCCTGTTAGACTAGCAATGATGTATGGAGCAGAGTGTTGAGCAACAAAGAAACAACATGTCCAAAAAATGAGTGTAGCGGAGATGAGGATGCTAAGATGGATATGTGGTAAAATGAGGAATGATAGAATTAGAAACGAGCATATACGAGACATGTTAAAAGTAGCTCCTATCCAAGGTAAGTTAAGAGAGAATCACCTTAAGTGGTTTGGACATATCACATGTAGACCTAGTAGTGCCTCCGTTAGAAAGTGTGATTTGACAAGTATTGAGGGTAGAGTTCGGGATAGGGAAAGACCTAAACTTACTTGGGCGGAAACAATAAGAAAAGATATGATAGCTTGTGGCCTTATAGAAAATATTGTGCTAAACTAAACAGAATGGAAAACCATGATTCATGTAGCCGACCCCAGCTAGTTGGGAAAAATGCTTTGTTGTTGTTGTTGTAGAACATATGAGACCACATAATGCATGAAAGCACGCACCTTCATGAACTTTTGTAAAAACGTTTTTGGTTTCTTCAGCTGTCAGACAACGTAATAACAGTCCGTCAAAGCTCCTCCGGTAAAGAATTCCTTCCAAAACCCCGGCATCGTCCCACACAGAAAGAAAGAGCGCGGAGTTGCCAGCGCTTTCCCGGGCCGAGTCGGAATTCTTTATTAGAAAAAGGCAGGCAAAGCCCGAAGGAAGGCTGCTATCCTCTTGGCCTTCGTTTTCGATGAAAAACAAATCGACATCTCGATCTCCGAAAGCATTTTCCTTACCCCGCCGCATCTCCCTTCGTCGAGCCTTTCCTTTAGTGGTTTGGAAAGTATTCCCTTATCTGAACGTCGGCAGGCATTCTTGAATTCCCCTTTCGGACCCTGGGGTTGTTTTGGTTTGAACATAGGCTCAAACATTCTTGCAAGGACCTCCTCGCCGCCGACAGACCCATTGCTGGCTACAACATGTTCAAATCAATTAATCTTACATCACCCTGATATTTAATGATATGAAGGTCATTTTCAACGACATAGATCATATTTTTCTTTTTATTTCCTCCAAATATGGATGTGTATGATTTTTAGGTTGGGTGTCACCTGACCTCCACTAATCTCATATTATAATGATAAAAATTTTGATAAAATAAAAGTTAACCATAAACATAATCATACACAAAAAATAAACAATAAAATAAGCAAACAAGAAGTAATGATTTACTACAAATGAATTGCTGAGCATGAGATGCTATAAACATTTAAATTACTTACGTACTTCGATGTTCAATGACCAGCCAGCAAGCAAGCATCAAATTATTGATCTCGTCAGATCACCAAATTATTGTTATATGAGATAAGAAGAGATATTCAAAAAGAAAAAACAAAAGAATGGGCAAAAACTTGAAAAACCATATTTTCAAATCTTCACATCTTTCATGATACATAAGAATAATAATTCACAGTAAGTAGGACAATTCAAATTATTCAATGACCAGCCTAGTTAAAACCACGTTGTTGACATTCTAAAGAAATAATAAAATACAATAAGGCAAAAGAAACATGGTTCAATATTGCGCTGACCTGCCAAACCTTTCAACCATGGTATTAACACTATATATTAAGCAAAAAAGACTCTACCCCCTCTATCCTTTCTCTATTTTGAAATGAAGAAAGGAGAAGAAAAGTAGAGTGTCCTCATTTCCTCTTTTCCCTCTTACACCTCAACCAGATTTAAAATTCAAATTTGATGAAATTTGAAATATTTAAATAGAAGGCTATTTAGAAAATCACAACCCCTGATTTCTAGGAACGTGAATATTGCATTTCACTTTAAAAACCTCTCTTTCTCTATCTTTCTCCTTTGTCTAACCCTCTCAACCTCTTGCACGCTTTCTCTCTTGTTGTCTTCTCCCCATCGCGCATGCTCTCTCTATCTGATCTCCTCTCACTAGTGCTGGCTCTTCCTGTTGCTGGGATTGGCACAGAAGATGGTAGCAGTGGCAGCAAAAAAGGACGGACGATGGTAAGAATCCTTTCTTCTTCCTCCTCTACCTCCACAGCACAAATTTATGTCAATTTATTTATTCTTTAGATAATTTAGTAATTGATTTTACGTCCATTATTTTTTTGATTATTGTTATTTTAGAGAAGGGATACATGCACAAGAAGTCACGGATTGACTAACATCCATTATTTTTTTGATTAATTTTATTTCAGAGATGGGATAGATGCACTAGAAGTCAAGGAATGACTAATTAGGAAAAAAATTCCAATGTAAGTAGAGAGTCATAATCAAGAGTTTGACCTTATTTATTTAATCTTTTATGCTATTATTTTCTCCTTACTTATTGCAGTGCACAATAAGTGTTTGTGAAAATGCCTTAATGAACACAGACCTGAAACTGGAAACATTTAAATAGCAGAAAATGAACCATGGTATGTTTGATCGGATGCACTTATTAAGTAGTACCTTTTTCTCCACATACTCTTGGTAACTTTCTCTTACTAAAGCGTCAGGTCATAATTCAAGTTTTTGACCATTCAACAGGTCTAGGTGTCAAGGTTTGTACCTATCAATGGAATTTGTTTATGTGAAAAATGACATCATCATAGTATCACAATTACGTAAACTTGAGGTCTTATGTATATACTAGAGACCATGCCCCCCCCGGAATTATTTCATCACCCTAAACCCACCCTCACATACTACATTAGAAGATTTCATGTGGGTTCTCCATACTGTACCCCACAAATAGTTCTTCCATCCAAATAATATATGGGAGGTTTCATACTTTCATATGGAATTCTATGGCCCTTCTTTTGTTGTATCATCTAACCTTTTACTCTAAAACCAATTTTTCTTAATTATCTTCTTTTCGTATAAAAATTAATTATCATTTCATTCTGTCAATGTCATCATACAACTACTACTATGATCTCCATACACACAGCCTAACGCTATTAATGTATAAGATAATTATTATTGTTATTTTTGAAAAAAGAGAAAGAGGCTACCACTATTAAAGTTGAATGTAGAGAAGAACCTATGTGATTGCTCCAATCACAAATATTATAGTAAAAACAGCAAGCAATATTTTTTTCTCGAATTAGGATTAGAAGAAAAACATTAACTCATGACTGATAAAGTTTATAAAATTCCAGTAGAGTAAAAAACTCAATGGCAATATGCTCATGTCGGTAAATATAGTAAGAAATTTAGTTTTAAGAGGTTATAGATAAGGAGTATTAAAGACAATCAACATAAGCTTATGTATCTAGAAAAGCAATGAATTCAGAATTAGGAGGCCTTACATGAACAATAAAGAGAAATAAGAATTGCAATTCTGAACTTGCACTCCGCAAGAGGTCATGAACCTATTATATAGATATATGCTGAAAGAAGGTGAAACAATATAGAAATTTTTTATTATGAGTATAGGTAAGTTATGTACTGGTTCAACTGCACTAGAGGACTGAGTGCAAAAATTATTGTCCGTGATCATATACTAAGAAGTTGTAGAGAAGAGGTAGATTGACTCCGAAGTTAACATTAGAATATAGAACTCAACATATAAAGCTTGATCTGAGTAAGTTGTAGTTGAAATGCAAATAATGAAATTAATTCCGATAGATGTTGTTTCATTGGCATCAAAAGATGTTTGAGGTCCTTCAGAATCAAAAGTTCTAAAGATTTTGGTAACTAAAGAGTGTAAATGTTGGAGAATGTCCAAGGAATTAAAGCAAAGAGAGAACCTTATGTATTTTATTTAAGGGTAAATTGCGAAAAACACCCCTCATCTATAGGGTCACAGCAAAAAACTCCCTACACTATCGGCCAACGTGATAACCCCCCCCCCCCCCAGCTCATAATTGTTGTCAACTCATGCACGGAAACCCTAAAAAAACTATGTGAAATTTTCAAATTGCCCTTAAATATTCACGGTCTCTCCCCCAAAACCCCAAAAAAACCATTTTAAAAATTATAAAAACACACAAAAAACAAAAATTTGCACCCCCCCCCCCCCCTCCAAAAAAAAAAATCCAAATCCAAAATCAAAATCCAAGTCCAAAAAATATTCCTCCCCATCACCACCACGGGCCTCCTCATCTCCACCACCAACCTCTTACAAATGGTGTTGAATGGATTTTTTGGAGTTGGAGAAGATGATGAAGTAGGAATTAATGCTTCTTTTTTTTTTTTGTTTCTTGCTTTGGTTGGTGAATTTGTAGAATGGCGTTGAATGGGTTTTCTTGAGTTGGAGAAGATGAGGAAGAAGATGAAGATGAGAGGAAGATGATGATGAAGGAGGTGAAGATGGTGGAATGGATGTCGGGATGGAGGCCGACGGAGGTCGAGTTGGAGGCCGAAGGGAGATGATGATAGAGATGAGGAGGTTTGGTGGTGATTTGGATTTGGGGGGAGAGTGTGTGTGCGCGCGCGCGCGTGTGAAATTTTTTTGTTTTTTGGGTTTTTAAATGATTTTTTGGGTTTGGGGGAGAGAGAGCGAAAATTTAAGGGCAATATGGGCATTTCATATAGTTTTTTAAGGTTTCCGTACAGGAGTTTGACTGTAATTCTGAGTTTGGGGGGTTCATCGCATTGGCCGATAGTTTAGGAAATTTTTTGCTTTGACCCTATAAATGAGGGGTGTTTTCGCTATCTACCCTTTTATTAATTGCATTTTTTATGGGAGTGACTACAACTTCACCACCTTCAACTCTCCTTCAATTTCACTCTTGGAAAAAGTGATTCTATAATGTGTCTCCGTGTATCAGTTTTTAAAGGTCCTTCAGTCTTGATGGTACTTTTCTTTTCTTGCAGTATTATCCTTACTCTTTAGGAAGAGCTTCATAATAGTAGATGTTACTGGAATTCATCTATCAATTACAGGCAGATAGACAAGCCTAAAAACGGTGTCTAATATGAACTTTTAAATTTTCAATGTATTTTGTTAGCAGTAATGTTATGAATCAGTCAACAATGTATTAACTGATTTTATATATGACACAGGATGCGGGTGGTGTGATGATCTTGAAGTCCCATGAATCCTGAATATTCTTGACCAAAACTTTGTATATTTAGTAGACTTTTAGAGAATTCTATATATGTAAGGAAAGAATGACTACTCAATGTGATTTATGTATTCACGGTAATAAAAGAATTGAAGTTATATATGAAACAACGAAGATTTATATAATAAGTTCTCTTTTTCCCCATCTTATTCTAATGACTAAAGAAGAAAAAAATTGACTACAAGTTGAATATTGTGCTCGGATGAAATCAGACTGATTGATTATGGACAAGGGTAAAAACATTTAGTTTATTCTCAAAACAGTTCTTTAGTAACTATTGTTTTTTTGTTTTTGAATAGTGTTTGTCGAACCACATAATTTGTTGGGCATTCTTATAACATATCATAAATGTTTAAACCCGTAAAAAATTGTTGTGCACGTAAAGGAATCTACTTATACCCGCACCATGAATGCAACATCGAAGAGTACCAACTTCAGTCAATCCTTATAGTTTTAGTGATCTCATAATTATTTGAGTCTGTGCAGGGGGATACTAGTTAACTATTAAGTATTAGTTGGAAATTTATCACCAACACGTCTACAAAAATAAAGATTAGAAAAATGCGCTAACAAGATGTAAAAGATGAAAGGGCCACAAGATTATGTGAAGAACCTTTGATATCAAGAGCAGCTGGCTGCAAGTATGAATGTGCTTATTTTTCAGCTTCTCTCCTATGGAATGTCCAATTCCTGGAAGTTCCCCGACAGGAAGATCCTTTAGATAGCTATCAACCTGCATGAAAGAGAATTTAGATAACTGAGAACCAAACCCATTGATCAGATCTTTTCGCAAACAGTTGAAAGAGAATAAACCCCACTAAGGTATCTTCTTCTTTTCTCTTTCTATCTCTATTTATACGGAGGTCGTCAGGTGAGTCAGGGCTCACGATAAAGTTCATAATGAAACATCCCACGAATGATCCATGATTTGAAGTCATCCAATATCCAAAATCCGTTTCAAATTGTATGGTTTGTAATATCTTTATTTTTGCAACAACATGACGCATGGGCAAACAAACGGCTTGGAACATTCATAGGATGTCCCCACCACAGAGAGCTCCCAACCTTAGTTATATATGGGACTAATGGAGGTAGGCTGCCACCTTACCTAAGAACCATACATACCCATATTTGGAAAGGAAAGCATAATGATAATAAATCAGATCCACGCCGTTGAAAAAAATCTCAATATCATTAAACAAAGGGTGATGCACAATCACTAGATGTTCACATGCCCATCCATGGTTGCAAAATGAACTAGATGTTCACATGCCCATCCATGGTTGCAAAATGAACGGTTTTTTCTGCAATAGAACAAATGGAACCACATGATGGATGGGCAAAACATGTTCAAATCTAGTGCAGACTACAAAAAATGATATGGTCATTTTCGATAACATGGATCATTTTTTTTTCTTTCATACATGGGTGACTGTGCATGATTTAGGTAGGGTATATATATATATATATATATATATATATATATATATATATATATATAAGAACAAGCAACTTTGGTTCACTGCATTGCCAGTATTATACTCATTGTTTACAGGAAACTTTTAAAAGTTTAAACCAATCAGAACAATTAAATGTGCAAAGGTAAAGATTAGTTTAAATCATGCCAATCTGACACTGACACTGAGCCCCTTCAGGACAAAGGGATTTTATTAAGTGCACCTAGCACTTAAAAATATCACAATTTTATGTTTCGGAGTGTCTCAGCAAGAGACCGGTCTGCACCCAAGTAGAGACGAAGGATGTTCCAAATGGAGTTAACGGTTTAAAATTTATTAATTTGAAAGAAATTTTATCTAATAAGCGGATGAATGAAATTTTATCTAATAAGTGGATCCACACAGGAACATTCTATACATATCTAACGAGTCATTAAAACTAAACTACTTTTTGTAGTGAATTACATCTGCATTATTAGGTTAAAAGATGTGAGGATAACTGGAGTTCTTAAAGAAACTAATAGAAACAATGAACGGGAGTCGTGGATCAGTTTATGAACAGCAAACTTGTACAGATCAAAGTTCAGTTGTGAATGGTTATTGTTAAAGTAGTCTTAATTTTAATCTCACATCTGAAATAAACTTAGAATTAATCATTGTACTCTTATATATATAGGAGGCAGTGTATTCATTTATAATCATCCAATAAAGTATTATTTTCAGCCTCTATACTTTTACATGGTATCAGAGCTAGAAAAGATTATACAAAAATTCCCTACAACAAATTAGGGTTTTTAGCCTCTAAAATTTTTATATAAAAAAACAACTGTTCATCTTCTTCCTCCTCTCCTGCCAAACCCTGACCCTAATCTCCTTGTCTCCATCCCCACACGCCACCGCAGCCGCCACTATACACCCCGTCCTACCGCCACATGTCGTCGCCGCCGCTCCCATCCAAAACCCTAATCTTCTACTCCACACAGGGCCGACCCTGAGTTCCCAGGGACCCAAGGCGAAAAGCCGAAATAATTATTTTTGGGGGACCCTAATTACAATATAATTTTTTACGCGCAAAATGTGCCTATATTTACAAGGAAAATACAAATTTGGGAGCCCCTAAAATTGTAAAAAAATTGGGGGCCTGAGGCGGCCACCTCACCAGCCTCAAGGTGGGGGGCGGCCCTGGCTCCACCCTTCGTCGAAACCCATCGTCCACCTCCTCCGCAGGCATCCCCCTCCTGACCTCCTCCCTACCGAAAACCCTCCCGACCTCCTCTCCTCCTCTCTTTCTCCCTGTTTAAATTTTTTTTTAAATGACGCTCCGTGATGCGCGTTGTTCTGGATTGCATGCCAGTGTTTGATGCCCTCTTCAATCCTCATCTATCTCCCTCACCTGATCTCTCCTTCAGATCTAATCTAGATCTGCTCCTATGACGACCTTCGATAATTCAACGGTGACCTCTCCTCCGCATCCTCCTCTTCCTCCTCAACAAACAACTGATTCTCCTTCTCTCTTGAAGGTCAAACGCATGACCACTAAGAAACTCTCCGGACACAGCAACTTCATGACATGGTCCCGTTCTGTCATGCATTTCATCAAAGGACGCGCAATGTACCATCACCTCACTGACCCAGCTCCTCTGTCTATAGATCCCACATTCAAAGTCTGGGATCGTGATGATAACTTGATAGTCAATATGATGACCAATTGTATGGACCGGGACATCCACACCTCCATCACTTTCATCGACAAAGCCAAAGAGATATGGAATACCCTTCACAACATGTACTACTCTTCCAATAATATGCAATGCCTGTATGATATCTTTCGTGATGCCATCGAGACCAAGCAAGGTGATGACATTCATGCATATCTATCTCGCTTCAATCAGTTCTTAGAAGAATGGAAGATCTATCATCTATACTATGCCGATTCTGTTGTCTAGCAGCAGCAACGTGAGGCCATTCTTGCAGTTCTTGCTTTAGGCAATATTCACCCATATCCTAAAGGTGTTCTCTCTCATATCCTCGCCACCAACGTCAATCCCTCTCCACGTGATGTCCATGTTCAACTACCCCGAGTACCCCCTCCTGCTCTTATTGAAACCCCAACATCGTCTGCACTCATCTTTGGCCGTGGCCGTGGTGTTTCTGATCCCTCACAACTATTATCCTCACCCTCCAGGGGTCGTGGTTCTTATTCTTCACGAGGCCGTGGTGATCGTGGTTGTGGCCGTGGTAACAGTCATCGGAACACTATGTATTGTACCTATTGTCAGGGTCAGTCTCATGAATATGCGACATGTTGAAAATGCATTAGTCGTCCTCCTGCTCATCAGTCTTCCACTGTGGGATCTTCCCCCACTACTGCTCCTACAGGTGTGCCTACCTACTCCCAGTATACCTTCTCTGCTGAAGAGTATCAAGCATTCCGCAATTAGTTGTCTCCTCCTGGTAAATCTGTTCACTCAGGTACTGCTTGTTATGTTTCTTCACATCAATGGATTATAGATTCAGATGTTTCTGAACATGTCTCATTTACCACTTTCTTCTTTTTCTTTGCTTTCCAATTATCATATGCGTATTGCTGATGGCTCCCCTGTCCCTGTTGAAGGGAAGGGCGATATCACTCTTTCTCCTGCACTCTCTCTCTCATCTGTTTTACGTGTTCCAACATTTCCTAACAGCCTATTATCAGTTCCTAAACTTTCTTAGGATTTAAACTGTTCAGTAATATTTTTTCCTTCTCATTGTGTGTTTCGGGATATTACGATGAGGAAGGTAATTGGCACAAGTCGTAAACAACAAGGGTTATGCATCTTAGATTCTCCTGTCTCATCTTTAATTTCTTCTACCGATCTTGCATTATGGCACCGGCATTTGGGGCATCCCTCCCTCCCTACTATCAAGCATTTAGTTTCTGGTTGTCTTCTTTTCAGCTATCTTGTGAATCTTGTGAGTTAGGTAAACATCATTGAGCTTCCTACCCATGACACATCAATAAACGTAGTGAACATTTATTCAATTTAGTATATTCTGATGTTTGGGAAACGATTGGTTTTTCTATGTTTAATAAATATCGTTATTTTGTTACGTTTATTAATGAATTCTCCTGCATGACGTGGTTGACTCTCTTAAAAAATCGTTTTGAAGTGTTTACAGTATTTCAAGAATTTTTCTGTGAGATAAAAACACAATTTGGTACTATTTTTAAATATTTTCGTTCTGATAATGCAAAAGAATATGTGAGTTATGATTTTCAAATATTCTTTTCCAACATGGCATTATACACCAAACATCTTGTGTATATACTCCTCACCAAAATGGAGTGACCGAACGGAAAAATCAACATTTACTTAGCATTACTCGCTCTTTGATGTTTAAAACGGAAGTCCCAAAGTTGTATTGGAGTTTTGCGGTTCTCACTACATATTTTCTTATTAACTGTATGCATACTCCTCTTCTTTAAAATCAGTCACCTTTCAACCTTGTATTTCCATCTATAGATCAATTTTTCCTACCACCTCATGTTTCTGGTTGCACTTGTTCTGTTCACAACCTCCAACCGAGCATTGATAAACTTGACCCACATGCTAACAAATGTGTTTTTTGGCTATTTGCGTTTTTCAAAATATTATCTTGGCTATTGCCCTTCACGACAGCAAATGTTTACCTCGACAGATGTTTCATTTTTTGAACATTAACCTTTTTTAAAATAAATTTCTTCCAAAATTCTCAATTTACCAAAGGTTGTTGTTGAGAGTCTTGATTTTCCACCACCACCACCGCATCGGCCAATTCAGATTTATGTTACAAGACGTCCAAATCGTTCCGACTCGACCATCCAATCTATACACTATGTTGTTCAACCAGTGTCAACCACTTCTATCGGTAATATTCCTATCACAAATGATTTACCTATTGCTCAACGTAAGGCTAAGCATTCTTGTGCTCACTGTCATATTGCCCAGTTTGTTTCTTCTTCTAAACTGAACAGATCTTTTCGAGCATTTACCTCTTCCTTGGATTCCATCTCTATTCCAAACAGTGTTCAGGAAGCACTCTGGTTGGACAACAACCATGAAAGAGGAAATGCAGGCTATTCAGCAGAATGATACTTGGCAGTTGGTTCGCCTCCCTATAGGTGGTAGGTCAGTTGGTTGTAAATGGGTGTTCACAATCAAACACGATCATGATGGCACAGTTGAACGACTCAAAGCTTGTCTTGTCGCTAAAGGATATACCCAGAAATTTGGGGTCGACTATGCTAAGACTTTCTCCGGTTGCAAAACTCACATATGTTCGTATTCTATCCCTCTTGCATCCAATTGTTCTTGGCTTTTTCATCAGCTTGATGTTAAGAATGCATTTCTTGAAGGAGACTTGAAAGAAGTGGTGTATATGCAGCAACCGCCTGGTTTTGAGCGACAAGGGAAGAATCTTGTATGTTCGCTCAAAAAGCCTCTTTATGGCCTCAAACAATCTCCTAGAGCTTTGTTTGAAAAGTTCGGTAAAGCTGTGTGCTCTAATGGGTTCTCAAAAAGTAGGGTAGATCATTCTCTCTTCACAAAAAAAGAAAGTAAAGAAATTGTTATTCTGCTAATCTATGTTGATAATATCATTATCACAAGCTGTGATTACCAAGAAATTACAGACATCAAGCTGCGATTAGTTCAAACCTTTCAAACAAAGGATCTTGGTCCGCTCGATATTTTCTTGGCATTGAGGTTGCACGCACAAAGGATGATATCTTTTTGTCTCAAAGAAAGTATGCTGTTAATATTCTGACCGCGACAGAAATATTGGGATGTCGCCCCAGTGACACACCCAAGGATCCCAATATTAATTTGTCCTCCTTCTCTAATCATACATTGTTCTCTGATCCAAAACGATATTGCAGGTTGGTTGGCAAACTTATATATCTTTTAGTGACTAGACCATATATTGCCTTTTCAGTTAGGCGAGTCAGTCAATTTATGCATGCAATGACTATCGCTCATTGGAAAGCAGTGATTAACATTCTTCGGTATCTTAAGAAAGCCCGGGACAAGGACTTCTCTTCAGGTCTGGTGAATCTCTTTTGTTACGAGAATATTCTGATGCTGACTAGGCAGGGTCGATTGATGACAGGCGATCTACTAGTGGATATTTTGTATTCTTTGGGGAAAATCTGGTATCTTGGAAGAGTAAGAAGCAACCTGTTGTAGCTAAATAAAGTGCAGAAGCTGAATACCGAGTTTGGTTTCTGAGGTTGTATGGCTCAAATCTCTCCTTCGAGACTTGGGACTTGGCAATTCCAGTATCTTCTTCAGTTTCAATGTATTGTGATAACCAAGCTGCTAAGCATATTTCTGAAAATCCAGTGTGATGAGCGCACAAAACACATCAAGTCGATTTTCATTTCGTTCGTGATGAGTTTGAGAAGAAAGTTATCTCATTTTCATATGTCCGATCTGGTGACCAACTTGCTGATATCCTCACTAAAGCATTACCTCCTAAGCTCCTTCAAACTTTCTTAAGCAAGCTTGGCTTCGACAATATCTACGCACCAGCTTAAGGGAGTGTGTTAAAGTAGTCTTAATTTTAGTCTCACATCTGAAATAAACTTAGAATTAATCTTTGTCCTCTTATATATATGTCATCTTATATATATATATAGGAGGTAGTGTATTCAGTTATAATCATCCAATAATGTATTCTTTTCAGTCTCTATACTTATACAGTTATCAATATAGTTAGTTTGGATTAGGATGAAGATTCCTCTGTTAATGGAAGAGTTTGATAAACATGTAAACATGTATCAAACAGAGAAAAGGAACCCCTGTTCAGGCTTGAGAACTTTTATTTACAAGTAAAATTGGTTATTTTTCTAAACCAATGGACTTGGAGCGATGAAATCTGTAACTGAGTAAGATTTAGGAATTGGAGCATATAAAAGAGAGCATAGTCCTACTTTGTTCAATTATAAAGTTCATTATTTTTCAGTATTTAAAGAACGAAATTCTGAGAAATCAATTCAGCAGCTAAATCTAGAATCATAATCAAGTGTAGGCATCAAAGTGGTATCCAAAATGAGCCAAGGAGGTCGCTGAGGACAATTATGCTTAGTTGATATATAAAAGTGCCACCAATTTAATTTGAAAATATCTTAAAAGTTGTCACCCATATTATTTTCCTCTGTGAAAGAACTATTCCTGTTAAGAAAATGATTAAGCTAGAAGAAATTTTAATGAAGCATGCATTTCATTTTGCTGTCAATTTGAACTTCAAGAACACTATACACTGAAAGTCTACCTATAGCACCCAGTAATCTTAAGCTTATAGGAAACTTAATGGCACAATTTTTGAACCCAGAGAAATGACAGGGCATCATCAAGAAACTACACTACACGAGTAACATATCATATGCAAACAAAATATGGAAATACTGAAACCTACTTTCTCAGTTGGGATGAAACATTGACCATTTGGCTTTGCTGATTTAGTAGCCAAGCGAGCCAAAAGCATGTTCTCAGCAATCCCCACACTTGCTATACATCTTGTGGTGTCAGCAATTTCCTTTCTAATCATCGAAGCAAAGTGTTCAGGATTATCATTGGCACATTCAGTGACATCCAAAAATGCTTCATCACAGCTTACCGCCTGCCTTTCCAACAAAGGGAGTTTGCACAATGCAAAAAGGAAAGATACAGTTATAATTCATCATGCTCAAAAATAAAATTCAAAAATTTTCAAAATAATGCATGGTACAGTAATAATTGATTAATCTTCACTTTGTAGCTGTTGATGACCTCATCTTCACTCCGAAATTTGCAGCAATTATAACAAATATTATGTATTACTGACTTGAGAGCCCTATAATATACCTGAACTTTGCTGCAATGTTTATGCAATATACTATAGAGCTGATCAGCAACCTGCAGAATAAGTAATAACATAGTTTAAGATTACAATAACAAGCATAACCAAAATAGTTTCAATACACAAACAGAGACAGCATATGACAAACAGAGACTCTGGATTACTGAGTGCATGATTGACCTCTTCATAGGCCTGAAAATCGTAAGGAACAATAACAAGGTCCGGACAGTGAGTTTTTGCATCTCTCACAAACATCCCAGCTCTTACTCCTGAAAGCAAATAAATTCGCAGCAAATAATATATAACAGAAATATATAAAAGATATGATATGATATGATATATATATATATATATATATATATATATATATATATATATATATATATATATATATATATGTGCCAGTCTCAAAAGATGTAACCGGAAAGGTACCATAGTTTCGTGCAGGATAGTTTGCAGAGGATATTTCTGCTGTTCCGTTAGGATTGTCTGAGTGGCAGACTGCTACAGGCCTATCTACGAGTTCAGGATAGTTCCTGATGACAACTGACACAAAAAAACTATCCTGGAAGAGAAACGATTCTTAAAAAGTGCATGAGGGTAATCTAAACAGTAAGGGGGGAAATTACACAAAGTATACTTGAAAATAGTGAACACATATCGAGAAAGTAAACTACCAAGTACTTTCTTTTAAAGGTAGATAAAGAAAGTTACCATGTCTATATGTATAATCCATGATTTCTGCATACCGGCAACAGCACCCACATTAAGGTCATCACGTTTAGCATCACGTCGTACATTACAAAAGCGTTTGCGGTAACGATTTCTCCAGGTTCCAATAAAATGCAGTCTAGAACTCTACAGTCACAACATGTTCGTAAAAATCTCTCAACAAACCATTTGGAAAAATAAGTAGTATATAAAACTGGAAACAGAACAGAGACAGCATGAGTACAAATAATTTAATGAGAAAATTCCATACAACAAAGCTTTAAAAGGATCCAAACGCTAAAATATTAAAAGTCGAAGGGATGATCGTGGTCTACGACGATGAACAACCCAATTAATTCTTCTGTCAATTCAGCACCATAGTTTGAAAAATTAGCAAAGAGCTCAACATCAATAAGACCGTAATCATTTTATGCTAAGCACCGGCAGAAAACAGAAAAGAGTAAAAGCTTTAGAACATTAGAACATGTCAAAGGAACGTGATTTATAGCTTCACACCAGCCTCAAACCTTGAAATTTATTCAATTTTAAACCCAACACCTTTTAAATATACTGATAACCCCAAGCCCAACTCTTAGACTTATCATATAATCAGGTTTTTTATTATCTTCTTTTACCATATTGTCTGTGTTACCCTTCTCTCAAGATGAAATCTGATATTCTAACAGATCCTCTCCTCATCTCTTTCATCCTCTTCTTCTTTTTCCCCACGGATCCAAAAGAGGAACGAATCGGATGCCTAGGCAAAAAAGATGAAGGGAACCACTGCCTACGCAATATGAATGAGTGGTGGGTGTGATTTTTAGAAAGAGGTTTGGCTTCCAATGCTTTTGACTAAAAATTGATGAGATAAACAATTGCTTATGCAGTCCAGGTGCTTTGCTATAGATTCTTAGAGGATCTCAACATTCTCATTTGAAAGTTTTGCTTTTCCATTCTTTTGCTTGTTATTTGATATTTCCATATTTTTATTGTTTCCATAAATTCTTAGAAGGATCTGATCTTGTATTTTTCAAACCAAAATTAAGACTAATTAACTACTGATCCTCATCCATCTCTTATTAAGATACCGGCAAAACAGAAATTTATTGGAAACAAATAATTCAATGGATATACATAATCAAGCTGATAAAATGGGTTTTAAAATAATTATTTTTATGGTAATGAGGTTTGTAACATTTATGATACCTATCGGGTTTTAATATTAAACAACTTTTAGCTTTGGTCCTGAAAATAATTTTCCCTTCTTCGAAATATAGATAATCAAAATAAATTCTTGCAATGGCAAGAAATTGTAAAATCTAAATAACCAAATAAAATTAAGTTGAATATAAAGAAAAGGACCCCCCAAAAAAATTTATTAACCCAACACTCTAGTGCCACGAGCTTAGGTCCATATCCATCGTGAATTCTCCCACAGCACATGTGCATCAACTACGAAGCCATTTTTAATATAATAGTTCCCATGTGCTCAATAAATAATTGTGCCAACAATTATGCAAGATGAAACAATGGAGCAAACCCCATAATTGAGTGGTCCAGAATCATAATAGTACTAAAAACGGGTGTTGCCAGAAAGAACTTCCATCAAATTAAACTATGAGGTTATAATGATGGAAATTTCAACAAATGAAACTATGCAAATTTTATGGCTTTCTTTGAACACAGAAAAGTGAAAAGGTATCATTCTAGTATGGTCAGAGGATAGGCCCGAGGCATGAATGAAGTTATTCACTCTCCTGAAGCCAGAAACTGATACTCAAAAAATTAGTTAAGTTCAGCACTAAGTCTCCACTGTACCAAAGGTCCAAAGCAAAAGCATATCTAGACACATTAATTTCACTTAGTTTAAAATTATTTTCTAAACATGTTATTTTGCAAGAACAACCAATACTTGGACTAAACTTGATATTGTGGGATTGATGCAAAATCTTCTCAAGCATCCATGAGTCCGGACGTTAAATGGATAAAATGAAGGGAAAAAAAGTTTTGTCTACAAAATAATAGCAGATGTTTATTGTGTATGGTGTCATGTATCTCCACAAAAATTAGTAACCAAAGGTGCCCGTATTTCATACTGACATATTCCAAGGACTAAAATGCTGTGTATTTAATATAAGAAGTTAGTTATTCGGATGATATATAAAGCAGAATTAAAGATACATTTACTTGAAGTTGTTAACAAAACTGGATAGGTGCTCCTGTGAGTGCGAAATTCCAGTTTAAAATGTTAAATTTACTCCATCAGAGGGTAAAGAAAATACTGAGTAGTAATTCAGGCAGCTCTTCAAAAAACAATGCACATTATCAGTACATACTATTTAACCAGTACTCTTCATGAGCTCAAGAACAGCATTAACTGTAAAGCCCCGGCCCGAAACAACGATTTTTCTAACAACTGCCCACCACAGGCTTGCCTCATAAAATGTGTTATAGCTTATTGGTGATCTCTAATCCCAGACAATTTTATATATACACACACACACACACACACACACACACACACACACACACACACACACACACACACACAATTAATCACAATTCTCCCCGATATGGGATTAACCAATCCCACATCTCTTCCTTGCTCGCGAGCTGTACACATCCAGACCCTCATGTGGACTCCACATGCACAGCCCACGTGCAGCAGCACCTGCCCCCCCCCCCCCCCACCAAACCGGGCGGGCCCCACATCCACGTCATCCAAATGCCAAAGCACAGCAACAACTCTACTGCTAACAACCCCCTTCAAATCATTAAATTTTCATGCAACTCCTCCTATAAGAATTCTATAAGACACCTTATTAATTCTATATATATAGGAAAAAAGGGGTATGAGCAACTTGCTCATTTAGTAAATAAGCAATTGATGATGTGGCATGCATGTGATTGAAAAATTCATAAAAGGGTTAGTTGTCCAATGTATCACATGCATGCCACATAATCACTTGCTCATTTACTAAATGAGCAAGTTGCTCATACCCCTTTTACCCATATATACAGGGCCGGTCCAGGCCTGATGCAAGTGAAACATTTGCATCAGGCCCCAAAAAAAAAAATGTATATGAAGGGGCCCCCGTTTTCAGAAGAAAAAAAAAATTGGAAATGTGTATATGCAGAGTATATGTGAAAAAAAATCTAATACATGAGGGGCCCCCATTTTCAGAAGAAAAAAAAATTGGAAATGTGTATATGTGAGGTATATGTGAAAAAAAATTCTAATACATGGATCGTTTTTTTTTTTTGGTATATGTGGGGCACCTTTTTGAAAATTTGCTTCGAGCCCCCAAAATCCTAGGGTCGGCCCTGCATATATATATATATATATATAATATAGAGTATTACACACACACACACCCTTAAAAACTCAGTGTCCTCACTCAAAACCAGGACATACAACGTAGCACAGGATCTCCTTTCTAGCCGATGTGGAATGGCGTACCCTGATTCAGCTAATTCTAGCGTACTACCATGGCCAAACAACCAGCGTACTGACCTTAGCTCTCTCTCAGGCATACCCACCCTGACCCACACTCGGTATCGAAAGTCGGCTCTAATACCATTTCTAATGCCCCAGCCCGAAACAGCGATTTTTCTAACAACTGCCCATCACAGGCTTGCCTCATAAAATATGCTATAGCTTATTGGTGACCTCTAATCCCAGGCAATTATGTACACACACACACACACACACACACAATTAATCACAATTCTCCGGATATGGGATTAACCAATCCCACACCTCTTCCTTGCTCGCGAGCTGTACACATCGAGACCCTCATGTGGGCCCCACATGCACAGCCCACGTGCAGCAGCACCTGCCCCACCTCTTCAAACCGAGCGGGCCCTACATCCACAGCATCCACATGACAAGGCACAGCAACAACTCTGCTGCTAACAACCCCCTTCAACTCATTAAATTTTCATGCAACTCCTACTGGGATTCTATAGGACACCTTATTAATTTATATATATATATATATATATATATATATATATATATATATATATATATATATATATATATTCTTAATACGGGGTATTAAATTAACAAAAGCTTAAATTATAAAAATCAAAGTATCTAACTAAGAAGAATTACTGGAAACAATTCAAAAACATAGAAGAGGAGCACGAAAATGAGCGATTATCGTCTACCTTAAAGTAGTTTGCAACAAAATTTGGATCCCCAAGTGTTGAGTGTTGCGGCTTTGAAGCTCTTAAAGATCTTGTGGCTGAACAGATGGTAGCCTCGGTGCAACTCTCATTAATTATATCTGATTGTCTATGAGGACTTGAATCAAAGGCCTCTACGACACTCTGCTCCTCTTCTACATCAGTAGATTTTGGATGCGTGCTTTCCTCTTGCCTAACTTTCTGAACGGAAAGGCATGTGGATTCACCATTTTCACGAATTGTGCTGTTGGAAAAGTTGTCACCTCCAGGAGAAGATAACTGCTTAATTACAGCTGACCCTGAGCGTTCAGCGTGAAGTTTGAGGAAAGGATCTTGAACATTTTCAACACTAACGAAATTAGAGGTGCTTTTACAAGCAAAAAAAGATGAAAGCTTCTGCTGTTTGCCGGTTTCCTTCACAAACTCACTCAGTTGGTAAGGAGTACCTTGGAAAGGAAATGAAAATAGACGATCACAAGGCAAAAATATGGATACTTAGAACAATACCTAACAATCTACAACCTCCATAATTTAAATATAATAAGCATGCGACCTGTGCATGTGAGAATTTGCATTTTGGTGCAGTTGAGGTTATAACCAATTCTTAATATATATTAAAATGAGAACACAATAATTTTGTTCCGGCTATAAATCAGTGAATCCCAATTTCCTATATTAAAAATCCATTTATCAAACATAGCTTTTAATACTAAGTTGATCAAGGGTGTAAGGCATGTCCGGGAACAAAGTGAGCATAACCAAAGTTATTTTCCAAGTGAAGATACACGTATTCTAGCTTTGGTTATCATACCTCCACCTCCAACAATAAAATCACCTCAGTTATCTTTTGTGAACAAAGTTAGGTAACGATAACTGGAGTTATCTCTCATAACTTTCAACAACTCTAATTATCCTAATGCGTGGGGCTCATTCAGTTATCTTACTCAACAAGGTGAGAAGTAGTTATCTAAACTCCACCCTTACTTAATTTCTCATAACCACGAAGATAACTTTAAAACGGAGGTAAAACGTATGACTACCAAAGTCGGCATACCTTGTACCTCCAAAGTTAAAATAACTTTGGTTATCTAAACTTTTGTTCCCAAATATGGCCTAAGTTAATTGTTTGACAAACCACAATAAATCAGTTCTTGAATGCAATTTAGATAACTCCGATCATCCCCGAAAAAGCTCTGCATCAAACACAATTTATATTATTCCAGTAAAGATGAATGGTGCAAGTGGAATTCGAACACCCGAACTAGTGAGCGAGGCTGACCACTCAAAGTTATGAACTTTGCTCCACAAAACTATCATAACATAACTTGATACCCAAACAAACACCTACAGTGGTTTTGGCACTTACAACTTAAGAGCTTGTTCGCAGCCAGAGAATCAAGGATCCAAGCAGGCTTCACAACCGGCAGTCCGCGGCTAAACGCCCTAAAGTTCTTCAACTTCGAATCCGGCAAATTGGAGCATACAATATGCGTGACCCGCTGCCTCGAGAAGTAGTTCTCGAACCGTCCCCCGTTCTTCAGCATCAACCCCTTCAGCTCCTGACTAGACGGCACCGTGAACCCGTCCACGAATATCGAAACGCCGGTGAATATGCCGGAACTGGAAGCTTTTCCTCCGACGCCGACGCCGGCCGCGTCGAACTGCTCCCTCAGCTTCCGGTTCTTCTCCGTCATGTAGCTTCCGAAGTTGGGGAAAGGGGAGGAGGACGATTTCTTAATGGATTTTTTGGGGGCGAGTCGGGTTTGGTTCTTGGAGGAGGAGGCGGCGGCGGCCGAGCGGGAGGTAGAATCGAAGCTCATGGTGGTTGGTCGGTGATTGGGGGGAGGTAATGGGGAAAGGGTTCTTGAAATTGAACTGAACCGCCTTCGCACGTGGAAAGCACGTGAGTGTTGGAGGAATTTTATATTTTGCGTATGAGTGAGTGCCTGACAAAAAGCGTATAATATACGGATACATCCTCGTAAATCAGTATTTATGTAATTATTCTCTGCATTGATTAAGGCACTATTCTTTTTTTTACCTCTTATAAGAGTCTCTTGTAAGAGTCTCTTTTTGAGATGTTCTTTTTATATAAAAATAACCTCTTATAATAGATTTCTGTTCTTTTTTCACCTCTTACAAGAGCCTATATTACCCCAAAGTCTATATTACCCCCAAAGTATAAAAATAGTGAGATGAAGGATAAGAAAAAATAAGTTCAAATCACTAATATATAAACTAGTTTAATGGCAAGTTAAATTCACAAATCAGTGTAAATCATCCATTATCATTCCAGGCTACTACAGACTTTTAATTAGTATGAAAACTAGTATGTATAAATATAAATAATAATAATTTGTTTCAAAGAAGTTGGATTAAAAAAATTTAAGGTCAATGGACTAATATAAATTCTCCCTTAGCTGTAAATAAATAAAAAATACAAAATACAAAATACAAAATACAAAAAAATAAATAAAAAATAAAAATCCTGATTGGCTGCAGGATTTGAACATGGTGGCATCATAACAGGACAAATCCACTAGCCACAACTCAAGTAATGTACTTACTGGACGTAAATATATATATCTTTAAATAAATCAGTGTTTCGACAGCATTCCTAACATAATTGTTCGAGATTGTGAAGAATGAATTCCCACACTTTTTCTAGGATAGCATATTACAGTCAACTATGTATATGATTACACTTTTTCTAATATAGCATATTCCGGGTTACTATAGACTAATATATAAACTAGTTTAATTAGTAACAATTATAATATAGACTTTGGGGTAATATAGACTTTTTAAGTGATAGAAGTCTTATAATAATTTGAAAGAGGCTACTAGAAGTCTTTTAGGCTTATAAGATATTTTGAGAAAAATGTCTTATAAGAGGTAAAAAAAGAACACTAAAAAAACTTTTGTAAGAGGGGGACCATCTCTTACAAGAGGTAAATCTCTTATAAGAGGAGAAAAAGAACACTACCAAAGGCCATCTAAGAGCATCCGAGCATCCACTATTGTTTGCTAAATATGCTAAATACAGATTTTTTTTAGCAAACATACCCTACTGTTGTTTGCTATATATGCATACTAATGTTACTCTGTGCAAATTGCACAGATTAAAATATTTTTAACAGACTAATAAAATTATATGGAACTTAAAAAATACAATAATGATATGCCTTTTGTCTTTTTTTTTCCTTTCAGTTTATCTTATTTAATAACATGTGTTACTCTTATCTGAAAAACCCAAATAATAGTATGTTTATCTATTTCGGTCATATTCTTTGAAACCACTAAGGGAGATTTCATTAGTTCATATTCTTTTATTATCATGCACAATAACTTTAGTTTTTAAACAAAAACATAAGAGTTATTAAAGGACGGAGGTGACCCTATTCAACACCGACACAACATTAAGACATAGTTAAACCCTAAATCCCTAAATTTAAAAATGTCCCTTAACTATTTCGATCACAATATAATTAAAAGATGACAAATCAAATTAACAAATTCAAATTTTCAAATCAACCAACATCATTCTATATTTTTAAAGCAATGAAAAAAAGTCGAATAATTACCGAAGTTGTGCTTACAATGAAGTAATTGGTGGGGATGTGGCTCTTCTTGAACTCCTCATTTTGAAAAATAATTAATTTTAACAATATTTGATCGGACGATTATATATATCTTCATAGTTTATGAAGTAAGAATCCAATACAGTAATTATACCATAGGTTAATGTTGAATAGAAAAATTACTGAGATTGCAGCAAAAGAAAACAATTTTAATCAAAATTGAAGTAAAATAGTAAAGCAACTTTAATCAAGATATATGTTTCCTTCTCGGAAACACCCTCAATAAACTTTGGTATGGCGCTAAAGCTAGTCAGAAAAAGTATAAACATATGTATTGTTTTGAGCTTAAGAGATTTACATAAATCCTTTTAATACAATGCGCAGGATGAAGCAGCCCCTTTCTGCACGCCTACATAATGGCAACAGATGCTTGCCCCAAAAATGGAGTATGGATCAAAAGATATAGTATAGGACAAAGTTCATCATCAATGAGAAACCACTACAGAGGAAACCATCGAACACAATGTAATTCCTAAGTAGTAGACTTTACCTTCTATATCCACATTCGTCAGCCATCCAAAATCCGTCGGCAAGACAACACCTGAAAGAAGATAATTTGAATGACTAAATTGAATCAAAATAATACCAAATAATTATAAAGGTCTTTTGAGCATTTTCACAAACACCTTGTGTGCACCACAAATGAGAATATAATTGTAATCAAGATAATCCCGAACCCAAATTTGAACCATTCCCACATCTATAAGCATCTTACTGAATCTTATATTTCGACGATTGGTGTATAAATCTCTAATCAAATTCAAAATTAAAACTCATCCACTTGAGTTCCATATGCCCCCACCACACAGCAGGCTCCTACAACTAACATATTTCAGTTCATTCATGCATTTTATCAAACAGGATAAGCGGGTATAGTAAATAGAGATAAGATTGAAGAATTTAACATAGGAAGACAAAGTTGCACGTAATAAACCAAAGGATCTTTGGAGAGTACTCTTAGATTCATCAATTTTTTTAATCTCTTTAGCAAATAATTATACTATATATATATACAATCCAAAATAAAAGAAAATGTTACAACTTGATCAATACCTTAATCTCAGTTCATTTATGTTTTTTTAATTTTGCAATTGATGTGAGCTGCATGTGTTAATTCATAATTTTGCTCTCCTTCCTCTATTTCAAAATAGAGAAAGAGGAAATAATTATAAAGGTCTTTTGAGTATTTTTACAAACACCTTGTGTGCACCACAAATTATAAAATAAATGTAATCAAGATAATCCCGAACCCAAATTTGAACCATTCCCACATCTATAAGCATCTTCCTGAACCTTATATTTCGAAGATTGGTGTATAAATCCCTAATCAAATTCAAACTTAAAACTCATCCACTTGAGTTCCATATGCCCCCACCACACAGCAGGCTCCTACAACTAACATATTTCAGTTCATTCATGCATTTTATCAAAACATGATAAGCGCATATAGTAAATAGAGATAAGATTGAAGAATTTAACATGGGAAGACGAAGCTACACATAATAAACCAAAGGATCTTTAGACATTACTCTTAGATTCATCAAATATTTTCATCTCTTTAGTAAATAATTATACTATACATACAATCCAAAATAAGAGAGGATGTTACAACTTGATCAATACCTTAATCTCAGTTCATTTATGTTTTTTTAATTTTGCAATTGATGTGAGCTGCACGTGTTAATTCCTACTTTTGCTCTCCCTCCTCTATTTCAAAATATAGAAATGAGGAGAAGGGATAGTCCTATTAGCTTAAGATATATATAAATTTAGCAATGGAAGTGAACAAGGGCGATTGCAATTGCTAAATATAGAAGACGGATCTGATTAATTTTATTTTTCTTTTTAAATATGGACGGACGAAATATCATCTTCCGTCCATCAACTTATTTGGAATTTTTCCCCCACAAATTACGAAATTATCATTTTAAAAAAAATAAAATAAAAAAAATTCTTGGACGGAAGATCTTCTTCCGTTCACTTCTTCATTTTTGCTTTCTTTCAAATCTTACAAAAATGTCATTACTTATTTACGAAAATGTCATTTTTAAATTTTTTTTTTAAGGGATTGACCGAGGAAGATCTTCCGTCTTTTTTTTATTCTTTCTTTTTTTTGGCAAACTTGGCACGAACGATAGCAGCGCTATCACTTCATTGCTATTTACCAAATGCCAAATATGCATATTTTAGAAGCAAAGATTGTGGATGCTCTAATTGAACCCTTCACTTGAGTGGCTTTTCATTTTTCCTAAATAAAAATGGGGTGGGCTAAATTAAGAAAAACCCAGTGTGAACTTTTGTCGCCATGTTCGCTAGTGAATGAAAGAGAAATAAGGAGCTTGAATGTGCACTTGCATCAGTTTAATTACGCTAAAAAATTGCGTACGAGTGAGTTATTATATATACTAGTAATATATACTATATACGTGCGGTGCACGTATTTATTTTATAAAAATTAATGTAACAATTGTGATTTGCACATGCGAAGCATATCTTAATAAATATAATTATTTAAAGTAAATATATGTTTTCTAAATAATATAATATAGCACGTGTGAGGCATGTGTTAGTAATATGTACATAAAGTGTATAATAGGAAAGCTGGACGTGACGTTCGAAGCACGTGTTAATTAAAAAAAAATAAAGTAAAAAACTTCGATGTAAACGTGCGGTGTATGTGTTAATTTACAATTTTCAAAGTAAACAATATATGCTTTATGTGTGTTGCACGTGTAAATTTAAAAAATTTAAGTAAAAATTGGGAGTTGGAATTGCACGTACAATGCACGTGGCAATTTAAAAAATTTAAGTAAAAAATGAGAGATTTAGTGTTACACGCACGGCGCACGAGTTTGTTTGTTGATAAATTACAACTCAAACTCTCCCATTATAATATAGAGATTTGTTTAGACAGGTCGTACTTTTATTAAGTGGAAACTTTTTTGAAAATCATGTAATATAAAATTTGGCTAACCGCGTTATCAAATTGTTAATTAAAGGACTTGCCGTAGTATAAGACCTTATGAGAAGTGAAAATAGGGGAGTTACATAGGATGGTTAAGAAGAAGGCATGTTGAAAAAATAATTTAAATAGAGCGACAATACATTGTAAATTCAAGAATTAGGGCTATAGTTTTTTTTTATAAAAAAACTACGGCAAAGCTTTTGCTTGAACCAGGGGTACTGGATTTGAACCGCCACTCAATTATCTATCCCACCCAATACCAATCAGAACATTGTATGTTGGTAGGGGTTATATTTTATATATATATATATATATATATATATATATATATATTATAACGACTACAACCATTAATTATTATTTTTTATAAGACACTTTTCCAAAAATATTTGCAGAAAAAGGACAATTAGCCAAGTATTTGCGCTCATGGACTCAACAACTAAACTCACCGTTCCCAACGGCGAGTTTAGTTGTTTCATCATCGCCATTGGGAAACAGCGTGTTTAGTGCTATTTTTAGTTCAGAACTTTTAAAGAAGACTCGCTATTCCCAACGGCGAGGACTATACTAGACCCACTGTTGGGGAACAACGAGTTTAGTTCAAAATTTTCAAAGAAGACTCGTTGTTCCCAGCGGCGATGACATTTACACTAGACTCGTTTTGGGAATAGCGAGTTTAGTTATAAAAAAAACTATGGAGTCGTTTTCGAAAATTCACGAAGTCGAGCAGAATGTTTCGCTCTTTGTATAATTTCATACATCCTCGCCGTTCCCAACAGTGAGTCTAGTGTAAATGTCTTCGCCATTGGGAACGGCGAGTCTTCTATGAAAATTTTGAACTAAACTCGCTGTTCCCAACAACGAGTCTAGTATAAATGTCCTCGCCGTTAGGAACAACGAGTCTTCTTTGAAAAATTTCAACTAAAAATCAGCACTAAACATACTATTTTTCAATAGCGAAGATGAAACAACTAAACTCGCTGTTGGGAACGGCGAGTTTAGTTGTTAAGTCCATGAGCGCAGATACTTGGCCAACTGTCCTCTTACGGCAAATATTTTCTAAAAATGTCTTATAAAAAATTTAATTATACAACCATAGCTGTAGAAAATAGAGAAAGAGAGGGAAGAAGAAGAATAAGTACGGAGAGGGATATGGGCGGGGCATGGGCGGCAGAGAGTATAGTTGGAGTAAAGGAGGGTAAGGGGTGAAAGTGGAAGAGGTAGAAGGCGAGGCGAAGAAAGGGAGAAGAGGAAGTAGTAGGAAGAGATGAAGAATGTGAGGTAGTTTAATTATATTAGCTTGAAAATAGGGTTTTCATCGCACAAATTATTATTAACAACTAATTACATGTAATACCCTGATTTTTCAATTAATGAAAAATTATTTATTTTGCACGTAGGGTGCACGTGCAATATTTTGTTTGGATTATTTTATTATGATGTGTATAAATATTTAAATATGTGTTCTCAAATTATTTTTGTACAAAAAGCCTTTCTTTAAATAAATAGAAAACCTTATTTTAATTTAATTAAAAAGCCCTTTTTCTTAAAAGCCCAAATGTATTTTTATTTTATTTATTTTAATAACTATTTTGGCCCAAAAATAAAGCCCATGAATGAATCTATTTTTGATTAAACTTGTCATGTAGAAGACTAATTTATCATTATTTTATTTTTGTACAAATTAAAATGTACAAATTTGGCCTAGTTGCATGCACGTGCACTACACGTACACGTGCAATGCACACTCTTGAATGGTGGCCGGTTGGCATCTTTTTGGAGGGAGATTTGATTTTGGTCATGGTGATCATGGAGGTGGTTTTGTGGATGTGGGTAGTTTTTATAACTCCTATTCTAATCTTGGCCCTCCATTCTACAACCAACTAATCAATCTTGGCCCTCCATTTCACTTGTTTTCTAGTATAAATACCCCCCCCCCCCCTCTCATGGCTATTTTCATATGCAAACTATATCTTTTCAAACTATAGTATTATGTTAATATTAGTGTGAGTTATAAAAGAGTGAGAGTTGTGTGCATTTTGCTTGGAGAGGAGGCCAGCATCATTCCAAGGAGAGGAGCTTTCGGTTGCTTGGTGGCTTGGAGCTTGTGCATCTCGTCGCAAAGGGCTTGTGTTGCTAATTTGTTTAGTTCTCTCCATACAAGGTGGGTAAACATTTCATATTTCTAATATAGGGATCTATGCTAGATTCAACTATCAAAAAGATGCATGAAAAATACTAATAAGAACACACTTAAATTGAGAAGTTAGTTTACGAATTGATTGAAATGTGGTGATTAATTTGTATGTGGTTCTAGTATTAAATTAAATTAAATTGTGTGTAGAATTATCCATGATTATTAGTATGTAGTAATGATGGTGATTAAATTCTCTCAAGAATGTTGCTAGTATGAATTGAGACATGATGCATGAATAAGAACGCTTGTTAATTGTAAAGTTGAAACATGGAATTGATTGAGAAAAAGTACACTTTAAATTGAAAAGAGTGAATTTCTTGAATGATTGAGATGTGATTATGCAAATTTAATAAGTGATTATATATGTTGTGACATAGATTGATTAATGGAACTATTTTGTTATCATTAAAAAACTACTCATAAAGTTAGTAGTTGAGTTTTGCCTATTCATGTGCTAAATAGACCACTATGATGATATGGGTATGGACAAATTAAAGATATATGTGTTGGTTGAATAAAGAGTTAATAACAGTAATTTATTATAAGCAAACTTGAATAAAAGATTGGGAGTTCAATTGTTTAGCAATGCCGGAAATGAAAAATATATTAGTTTTTAATGAACGATTCATTGACTAGTGTGAAAAATATAATTTATTAGTACAAAAATTATTTTTATCTTACTGGTATGAAATTCATATGAATGAAGATTGATCTGGAGATTTTCAGTAATTTTTACAAAAGCAATAAGGAACAAAGTTCGGTTGAACATCGAAATAATTTTATAACAGTGGGAATTAGTCTAAAAAGAATTTAACGCACACTGTAACAACCTGAGCATGTAGCTCGAGTGGTCACAGCGTCACGTTGGGTTCTCTGCCGTGACCGGTTCGAATCTCAAGATCAACATTATTTTGTTTAGTTCTTTCAAAACAATTAATCAGCGGACTGGGAGCATTTATAGCTCTCAGTTGCCTTTTATATTGTGGCGGCAACCGGCCTAGTGGCCTGTGCTCTGGGCTGTGTCGGTGGTGTGCTGGGTTCGAATCTTGCTATCGGCAAGATGAAAAAAATATTTTTTTTGGAGTTTTATGTATTGAAAAATTATGAAAAAAATATGTATATTCTCCTAAAAATGTAAGGGACTTTCTAAAAATAGTTTGGGGATTATTTGAATGAATTTAACTATGGTTTGTAGTTAAAATGCATAAATAGACATATGGTTCTATATAGATTATTGATATGAATTTATAACTTGAAAGAATAAGTGAATTGACACATTAAGAGTTGATTTGGCAAAAGGAAATGTGGTTATGTGACAAGATGCAATTATTTTCTCACTTGTGGAACAATATATGAAGTGTGCATATTGTTTAGTAATGTGGAATTATTGTGATGTGATAATTAATTAAGTGCATGCAAATTTATGTGCGATGATGAACTTGTGAACAAATAGAAATCATGAATTGAAAAGAGAATATAAATGTGAGTATGAGAACTCAACATGGAAATTTATAAGTTGAAGATTGTGAAATGAAATTTGAAATAGAGTAGCTAAGTCTCCCCGGCATTGAGAAATGAAATGAAATGAAATTAGACCAAGGTTGGTCATGATGAAATGAATGAATAAGTCCGGTTGATGGAGAGGCTAACTCTAGAGATTAATTTTGTTCATGATTTTTAATAAAACTAAGGACTAGTGCATAGTGAAGATGTGATGAAAGTAAGAGAAAAACATTGAGTATGAGGGCCCTGGGTAGCGGCGAGAGCGTATCCCAGGAATTCCCATGACGAGTCTGGGTGAGGATGCTGCTCCAGAGTACCGTCCCGGTGGCGACGCTCGTGGGATGTTTGAAGACTACGGGTGGTGTCATGTTTATGGTGAGAGCTGAATTACCACAGGATGTCTGCATGATGAGTCATGTCAGCGATGGGATTCCCTCCAGAGTGCCTAGACATGAGTTCGTAGGTCAGAAAACATCTAGGATACTTACCGTAATTACAGTAGTAGATTAAATCATAACGGGGGATTGAACCCTACAAAGATGAAGAACGAATAAGGACTTGCCCTCGGACCTATGTAGTATGGGATGCATAGAATCCGAACAAGTGCGCATTAGTGTCATGTAACATTAATAAATGCATTAAGGATTAAGTGCACAATCACAACACGACATCAATAGGGTAGTCCCTTTAGTTTGAATTGTGACAAGTTTGTGTTTGTTAAATATGGAAAGTTAAGTTATACTATTTCCGGCATAGAGAGATGGCCGTGTATAATGTTCGTCGGTTGAATAAACTGACGTACCTACAGTCTTAAATGCAGGTAAATGACTTGTTAAAGATTAAAGAGGAATGGATGCTTAAAGATTATATCATGCTGTTGTACTTTTATTCAATTGTTGTAAATTTTACTTCCGCTGTGCAAAAGAAAAGTGTAATATTGATGTAATCTCTGATGTATGATGAAAAGTTTTAATTTCCCTGTAAAATTGTACTAAAGAAAGTGAAAAGATCCTGTAGAACATCTCGAATTCAGTGTATTTGGGATTCGGGGCGTTACATTACATGTACCACAACGTCAATTTCGATATAAACTTGACTTTCTAGAGAATATGTACCACAACGTCAATTTATCTAAATTTTGCCGTTCCATCTTTTTTATGTGTAATTTAGGTACGCGTATCTATACTATTATTAAGCAAAGCCCTATTTTGGAGGTTTTTTACTATTATGTCATCATAAACATAAAAAATTAAAAAACAATGCAGGGTTGATTATGTCAAATTTTACCCCTGATTCCTACACAATCAGAGGGCACAAGCGTAATTTTCACTTCACATTTACTTCAATCTCTTTCACTCAACCCGTCCATTCCTCTCCCTCTCTCTCAAAATCCCCACCGCCTCTCTCTCTCCTCACCCCCCCCCAACTTCGCTCGCGTTGCGCAACCCCCCTCCCTCCTGCCCGCTCCGCTCTCGAACCCTCCTCCCTCGTGCCGCGCGACTACGCTCCGCTCTCGAACCCTCCTCCCTCGTGTCGCGCGACCAACGCGACCTCCCTCTATTGATCGATCGTTGCATGAAAATCTCATCGCGATCTCACTCCCTCTACCACACAAAATGGAGAATGCCCCCGTCGAAAAGACCGCCTCCGAAAACCCTAATGGTTCTTCCGATGAACCCACTTTGGAGCTGGCGAATTCGAACCCGAACCCGAGCCCTAACTCGAATCCGACATCGAGGGCATCGTTCACTAGCCTTGAACAGGTCAACGCCGACCTTGCCATCGCCCGCGCCCTCCATGAGCAGGTGAATTAGGGGTAGGGGTAGGGTTAGGATCAGAGTTCAGTTCACAAAATTATGATTAGGGATTGTATTTCAATTGGTTTTGGTTGCAGGAGAGGGCGTACATGATGCTGAGAATGGACGGCGTAGATGGGGGAGGGTATGGTAGCTCCGATTCCGAAAGCTATGTGTATGAGGGCAAATTGGACGGCAATGAAAATGGTGATGGTGATCACAAAAATAAGAACCATCAAGATGATGGTGATGATGAAGGTCATCTTGGTAAGAATCATGGGAGTGTGGAAGGGAGTGACTATGGTGAGGATGCTTTCGATTCGAATGAAGAGGAAGTGGTGTAACACCCCGAATTCCAAAATACACTGAATTCGAGATTCCACAGGATCTTTACACTTTATTTAGTACAATTTTACAAGGAAATTAAAAATTTTCACTTTACATCAGAGTTTACATGAAAACTTTACACTTTACATTTTTACAGCGGAAGCAAATTTACAACATTTAAATAAATGTACATCAACATTTGAATAATAAACATCTGAATAATCTCTAAGCATCTGTGCTTCTTTAATCTTTATCATGTCATTTACCATGCATACAAAACTGTGGGTACGTCAGTTTATTCAACCGACGAACATTATACACGGCCATCCTCTCTATGCCGGAAATAGTATAACTGATTTTCCATATTTAACAAATACAAACTTGTTACATATCAAACTAAAGGGAATACCCTATTGATGTCGTGTTGTGATTGTGCACTTAGTCCTTAATGCAATTATTTATATTATATGACACTAATGCACACTTGTTCGGATTCCATGCATCCCATACTACATAGGTCCGAGGGCAAGCCCTTAATCGTTCTTCATCTTGTAGGGTTCAATCCCTCGTCATGTCTTAATCTACTACTGTAACTACGGTAAGTATCCTAGATGTTTTCTGACATACGAACTCATGTCTAGGCGCCCTTGAGGGAATCCCAACGCACTGACACATGACTCATCATGCAGGCATCATGTGGTAATTCAGCTCCTACCATAGACATGACACAACCCGCAGTCGTCAAACACCCCACGAGCGTCGCCACCGGGACGGTACTCTGGAGCAGTATCCACGCCCTATCATGACTCATCATGGGATATCCTGGGATACTCTCACGCCGCCAATCCAATGGCCCTCATACTCAATATTTTTCTGTTACTTTCATCACATCTTCACTATGTAACTAATCTTTAGTTTAATTGAATCATGAATAAAATCAATCTCTTAGAGTTAGCCCTCTCACTACTACCGGTCTTATTTCTTTCATTTCATAATTACCCAAACTGGTCTTTTCAACATCAATAATCATAATTATTCGTCACTTTCACTTGCCGGTGTGAGTTTTGGCTACACTCTAATTTTCAATTTCAATTCATAATTCATATGCTTGATTTTTCATACTCAATAACATTTCTCTTTCCCAATAACATGATTTCTAAATTATTCATGAGTCCATAACCATACATGGAATTCAATTATTCATCAAGTAATTCATCAAGTATCATTTCCACATTAAAATCACATTACTAATTATATGGTCAAATGAGTATTCACAACTCATAATTGTCACACTATTCTTCAATAAGAATAATTCATACCACTTCACTTCATATATTTTCTTTCTTATTTATGATTCTTTTCTACCACTTCATTTCAAGTTCCTTTGCGAATTATAAACTCCACAAAATATAAGTGTAGAACCATGGTTCTATTTATACATTTGTTCTAAAAAATATACTCTATTTTATTTTGGTAACTAGCTACCAAATTATTTTTCATAAGTCCCACATATTTTTAGGATAATAATCATATTTTTTTCCTAATTTTTAACCAACAAAAACCACTTCAAAAAAATATTTTTTTCACAAATTAAACCCAGGTCGAGACTGGGTTTCGAACCAACAACCCAAGGGAAACAAGCCGCAAGCGCTGGCCACTAGGCCGTTCGCGCTAAGCGATATAGAAAGGGGCTGAGAGCTATAAATGCTCTCGGCTGTAACCTTATTATTGTTTAAATGTTCAAAACAAAATATGTGGTGCTATTGGGAATCGAACCATCAACTTGTAAGACACCCCGCCCACTGTAGCGATTAAGAGCATCCCGACCACGAGCTATAGGCTCGGGTTGACTCAGAGATAACTTGAAGTCTACTTAAATCAATTCTTTCTGTTTAATAGAACATTTCGATGTCCAAAAGCTCTCATTTGATTTTGCTTTTAACTAAACTCATTGTAAATTTACAGATTAATTATTCCCATCATAGTTTATACTCTAGTATATTAAAAATAAATTTTTCAATAATTAAACACATATTTTCCATACAAATTGGTTAAATTGAAGGCTACTACTACCACATTTCTTTTTCGACATTTCTTATCAAATTTTGATTTCAATAATCTCTATATCAATTCTTTGTTTTTATTCATTTCACAAACACACAAATTATATCTTTTAAGTCATTCATTATAACATTATCGCAAAAAGTCCATTTAAGCATATAAAGCAACGTTGTCATCTACTAACTTTTGCATGTAGTCCTTGATGCTAGTAATGAATTTTTCTTCAAACATTCCATAGCTATGATTAATTTACACGCAACTTAAATTAAATGATGGAAACACATACAAGCCATTTATTAACATTCCACTCCATTAATAAGCCATTTTTCCAATTATTATGTACTCTTATTAATCTTTTTCATGCATCATCAATTCAATTTAATTCTAGCATGCTTCCTATTTAGAAATGTGGAAAATAACCCACCTTGATTGGAGAGAAGTACAATTAGCAACACCTCCTAAACGAAAGTCCTTGCCAAGAGAGCGATCCTTCTCCTCGTCGATGCGCACACGAGCCTCCAAAGATGCCACCCGAGCTCCTTTGATGCCGGCCTCTCCTCTGATGCAAGCAAAACTCCCACACGCAACTCTCAATCTTTTAACTCACTTACTAAACTACTAATAATGTATTTTATACTATAGGACTTGGAGAATAATTAGTACAAAATAACTAGGCTAGGGGGGGGGGGGTATTTATACTAAAAATTTGGGTAAATGGAATGCTAGGATTAAACTAGGAGTTAGAAACAAAAGGCTAAGATTCAAGGAGGAGTTACAATAACCAACCATGATTAAGTAACCACCACCCATGACTCCACTTGAATTTTTCATTTCCCTCCATTGCCAAAACCGGCCTACACATGTGCAATTGCACGTGTACGTGCAATGCACATGCATGCACTTGACTCCATTTAACAAAAGTTGTACATTATATTTTCTACAAAAATAAATTTTTAAAAGATGTGCTACATTACAAGTTGTAATAAAAATAACTCATGGGCTTTAGTTTATGGGCCAAAATAATAGTTTTATAAAAGAAAGTAAGTAAATTAGATTTGGGCTAAAAAAAGGCTTATGTTTATTTGAAGAAAAATGGGTCTTTATAAAAATAATTAAAGAACACACATCATCCATAATAAAAATAATTATAGGATTTCATACTACAAAAAATTGCACGTGCACACTACGTGCAAAATAAATAAATAATTTTCATAAATGAAAATCGGGACATTACAAGTGGAGCTTAATCCGACAAATTTTGACTCCGATGAGGCATTTTCTAGGGCTTTACAAGATGCCGAAAAAAGGGAGATGGTTGTTAGATTGATGGCTATAGCAGGGTTAAATGATTGTGAGTAAAATCAGTTATTATTATTATTATTATTATTATTATTATTATTATTATTATTATTATTATTATTATTATTATTATTATTATTATTATTTGGAGTGTATTGAGATTGAATATTAGATGTTATTTTATTTTATTTGTTTTGTTTTGTTTTGTTTGAGTATTTTCAGGGGGCGTTGTGGAGGGTGAAGTCTTTGGTGAGCGTTCTGAGGTAAGCAGTATTTTTCATTACCTTTTAAGTGTATTAGAATATGATATATATGATAGCTGCTCCGCCCTCGAACCTCCCCCCCCCCCCCCCCCCCCCCCCCCGGGTTCTCGGATTGGGTCAACTGATCCATCTGTAGTTAATTTATTCATTGGGGTTTTTTTATAGGGAAAAATATTAGGTTTGTTTCTAATTGGGTTAATTTATTCATTTGTAGCAAGAACACAAGCTTGATGGAATGGATGCGGTTGCATTTGCGGCGATTCCGATGGTGAAGTACAGTTGTGAGTCGTTTGAGTCTAAACAAGATGCCCAGTAAGCATTTGATTTTTTTTTATAGAATTTTTTAATAAAATTAATGCCGTGTTGTTTTGTAATTTCTGATGTTATATTTGAAATTAGTGCACATTGTTGTCGTCTGTTTACATAAAAAAGAAAAAAATATTAGGGCATGCATAGCACGCGTGCAAATAGCTAGTATATGCAAGAGTATGAACTGTTGAATATATAGGTATATTCTCTATATATAATAACTAGTATTTTTCACGTGCGATGCACGTTTTGATAAGAGCTGGAAATTTTTTATGTGCGATATACGTGTTAAGAAATAGTTTTGAAGTTGAATGTGCGTTGCACGTAATTAAGAAAAATATTTTGAAGAAAAAACTATGATTTGTACGTGTAATGCATGTGTTCATAAGTAGAATTGGAATAGTACGTGCAACATATGTGTATATTTAGTGTTAAAAAATATTATAATATTGTTCTGCACGTGCGTTGCACGTATTAAAAAATTGGAATTTTTTTATTTGTTTGTTTTTATTGTAATTAATGGGAGAGTTGGAGTTGCACGTGCAACGCACGGGTTTGTATGTTGACAAATGACAACCTCAACTCTCCCATTATAACATTAGAGATATTAGAGATATATGTGTATATGAATAACACGTGTATTGAACGTACAATTTATTGGATATTGGAACGCAGGTTTATGAGCTTACAACCTAGTACCCAAACCAGTATTTATTCCATAAATAATGGCTTGTGATAGCAGTCTAGGTATTCCAATTTTGATACCTAAGGGTGAATATCTCCAGCAACTTAGATCTAGATATTAACCCTAATTTCACTTTGATTATTTATCACAAAACTTTAACAATCTTGAGATATCCATAAATTAGTTCGTGAGAATAACAAAGAGAGAAAAAGGAGTTCACTGGATCTAGTCGGAGCCGTCGACGTTCGACGCCGCCTCCCGCAGTCGTACGTCGCCGCCGTTGAACGCTAGTCGCGCAATCGCAGACCGGACCAACCAAGCCCTTCATCCTCTTCATCTTCGTTGTTGATTGATTGGATTTGTGTGTCAGATCCAATCAGAGCAAACCTGACCCGCAAAGAAACTTCTTCATTGGCTATATTTTGGTGTTTGCTGCTTGGGGCATTTGACCGAATCTCGGTGATTAGGTGTGTGCTAACTGCCGCCGTCAAAGACAGTGGGGGTTTCTTTCTTTCGGATTTGAACCCGCAGCAGACCCTGGATCTGAGAACACTTCATCTCATCATCAAGATCTGGTCATTTCTGAAATTTAAGATTTGTGCAATTTATCTAATTTATTTATTCTGTTATTAGTTTGCAGATTTACACATAAATCATCTTCTTTCTCTAAAATTACTTGTGCAGTAATAATTCAAAACATACTCTCAAACTTTAGGAACTCGTTGTTTGTTCCTTAAGATAGAAAAACATGACCGTCCGTATGAGGTTCCTAAACTAGAGGCGTTTAGTAGTTCTGAATTCAATAGCTAGAAGAGGAAAGCACAGTATGGAATGAAATTTATGAAAATATTCTATACCTATCAAACGACCTATGATGAGTGTACTGAAGATGTGGATGATGCCACTTGGATAAGAGACGAGGACTTGTGTAAGGAGTTCCTGCTGAACAGTATATCAGATCGGTTAGCATATGTATACAGGAAATATGAGATAATCTGCTGGATGAATTCAAAAGGATGAGAAGGTCTCCAGGACTCACTTGGTTTATAAATTCATGAGTTTTGAATTCAAAGAGGAGAAAGTCATTCTCCCTCAGCTAACTGATATTGAAAACTTAGTAGCTAAATTGAAAACTGAAGATATCATTTTGTGTGATATTTTTCTTACTGGAGCAATAATTTTTAAATTACCTGCATCATGGCTTACATTTAAGACTGAAATGTATAGACTACCAGAACAAATTAAGCTTGCACAACTCAAACGATGTATTAAAGTTGAAGATGAAACGAGAACTATGATCAATTTGGAATTGGCCAAGAAACAATTTTCTCATGCTAATGTATTAACCAATACCAAATATGTTCATAAGTTTAAGAAGATTAAGCTTAACAATAAGAGTGAATCGTCTAAGTTGGAAGTCACTAAAAAGATTGTCAAAAAGAAAGAAAAGTGTTACAACCGTAGAAAGTGGGGTCACCATGCTACCGAATGTAAGTTACGCAAAAGAGAACAACCTAACAAAGAAAATTTGAACTTGTAGAGGGTAACACTGATTCCACCAATTTTCTATGTGTTGTTGGTAACAATAAAGTGAGTGCCTCTGCTAGTTGGTTGTTGGACTCGGGAGCTACATGCCATGCTTGCAATGATAAAAACCTGCTAACTGATTTCAAGAATGCAAACGAGTCCGTTTCTATGAAAAATGGAGAATCAGTCATGGTGCTCCAGGTTGGAACTGCAAATCTCTGTCTTTCATCAGGTAAAAAATTAATTTTGTGTATGTATCTTTTTTAGCAAGAATTTAATTTCTATTAGCTTACTGAATCATGCTGGCATGGTAGTTTCAATGATAAGTGATAGAGCTATTTTATCTGTTAACTCATACTACTTTTGTTGTGCTTACTTAGTCAATGATATGTATAAACTTAGTTTAGTAAATGAAGTGATTAATATTGTTAGTTCAAAACTGTGTAGCCCTTCTACTTGGCACAACAGATTGGGACATGTGAACAATATTAAATTACTTGCTGTCGCTAAAACTTTTAATCTGCTAATTGACACATCCTTAAAATATGAGAAATGCGAAGTGTGTGCTGAGATAAAGATAAATAGAAAACCTTTTAGTTATATTCTTAGGAGTACACAACTTCTTAAGCTAGTTTATTCTGACATATGCGGTTTTAAAAATTTTGTGACGCAAGGAGGTCGGAAGTATTTAATCACTTTTATAGATGATTATTCTAGATACTGTCATATTTATTTGTTAAAAACTAAGGATGAAGAACTTACTAAATTCAAAGAATTTAAAGACCGTGTCGAAAATCAGTTAAATGATAAAATAAAAGGTTCACATCTGATAGAGGTGGGGAATATGTATCAATGGGTTTTAAAGAATTTTGTACTTCACATGGCATTATCTCTGAAACAACAGCACCTTACTCACCACAGTCAAACGGTATAGCCGAAAGAAAGAATCAAACACTCATAGAAATGTTGAATTCTATGTTATTGACTGCTAGATTGCCTTCGAGTTTTTGCGGAGAGGCTGCATTGACTGCAAATAATATTCTTAATATGTTACCACACTCTAAGCTGCTTGCAACACCTTATGAGTTATGACACACCGAGTTTTGATAAAGTAAAAAATATGGGGGTTGTATTGATTTTGTTAGAATACCATACCCTAGAAGGCCTAAAGTAGGACCACATACAAATACTTGTGTGTACCTAGGAAGTGCAGTTGATAGTGCGGAATATAGATTTTATGACCTATCTCTCAACAAAATAATTGAATCTAGAGAAGCAAAATTCTTTGAAGATGTGTTCATCAAAGACAAAGGTATAACGTTATATGGCCACACAGACTTAGTCAATAATTCACAAACAGAATCTAGACCTAGCATAACTGACATTGAAATTTCAATTGAAATTGAGCGAAGAAGAACCTCCCCCAGAGATAAGATACCTAGAACCTCTGGTGATGATTTTGTAACATATGCATTGTTGGCTGATCCACTTAGTGTAAAGGAAGCCCTTCGGTCTAGGGATGGTTTTCTTTGGAAAGAGGCTATTGATGATGAGATGGATTCTTTATTACAAAATAAAACTTGAAAATTCGTTGATCTGCCAAAAGGGGCTAAAACCATAGGAAACAAATGGGTTTTGAAGAAGAAACTTAACCGTGAGGGATCTGTAGCAAAGTGTAAAGCACGACTGGTAGCTAAAGGTTATACTCAACAAAGTGGAGTAGATTATTTTGATGTTTACTCACTTATTTGTCATATTGCTACAATAAGGATTCTTCTTGCCATTGCATCTATTGAAAATTTTGTTATTCATCAAATGGATATTAAAACTGCTTTCCTAAATGGATATCTTAATGAAGAAATCTTTATGAATCAACCTCAAGGTTTTGTACTTAAAGGTTTAGAGAACAAAGTTTGTAAATTGGTAAAATCTTTGTGTGGATTAAAACAAGCACCCAAATTATGGCATGAAAAATTTGATACAACAATAAAGAGCTTAGATTTTAAATCTAGTAATTCTTATAAATGCCTTTATTTTCGTGATCTATCAAATAAAATTGCTATAATTTGCTTGTATGTTGGTGACATGCTTGTTGTTACAAGCGACCTCTCAACTGTAATTGAAGTTAAAACAATGCTATCCAAATAATTCAGCATGAAAGACCTAAGTGTTGTGGACACTATATCAGGTATGAGAGAGCTTTGGTAGGCAAGAAATATTCCTTAGTCAATCTTACTACATCAATAATGTGTTACAAAAGTGAGGATACAGTGATTGCAAAAGGTTTGAAACACCTTATGATTATAACAACAAGTTGACATCTAACGATGGTGCAATAGTGAGACAGTTGGATTATTCTAAACTAATTGAAAGTCTCATGTATGCAATGGTCTGCACTAGACCAGACATAGCCTTTGCGATAGGCATGCTTAGCAGATTCACAAGTAATCCCAGTAAGTCACATTGGAATCCCCTTGAGAGGCTAATGGGTTACCTAAGTGGTACTCAAGAGTTGGCTTTGTGCTACTCTGGACATCCTTCAGTTTTAGAAGGTTATTCTGATGCATCATGGTGCACAGAATTTGGTGAAAGTAGATCCACTAGTGGTTATGTGTTTACACTAGGAGGAGCAGTTGTGTCATGGAAATATAAAAAGCAATCAAGCATTGCATGCTCATCTATGGAATCAGAACTCTTTGCGCTATCTTGTGCTGGTGAAGAAGCGGAATGGATGAGAGATCTGTTGCTAGATATTCCATTAAAATAACCACTTTTAGCCTGTTTTGTGACAACCAAGCTACAAAAATTGTAGCATCTAATACTCTTCACAATGGTAAGAGACGAACTGTTGGTCTTAAACAGACAAAGTTGAACTATCTCATTAAGCAAAGAATTATTATTCTCATTTATGTGAGATCCAAACAGAATATGGCTGATGCCCTTACTAAGAGAATACAAAGAGGTCTTGTCATGCCCTGCTTCCCAAAATACGTAATGCAGGCACGTGACGTTGGCCCAGCGAATGACTTGCGTCATTCATAAGCTGTTATCGATTCAACTCAACAATATAAACAAGAAAGTAATACTACCATGCATGGTAAAGGAGTAATCACATGAATAACAATTGGTGTGAATATTTGCAAGTGTACAAAATCGCAACAAGTAATATAGTTAGTGAATAGAGTGTCGAACCCACAGAGACTAGATATTTTATTGAGTACCGATATTACTAGATTAGCTACTATTTGGAAGATCGAAATTTACTAAATAAAGAAAAACAACTAAATTAAATTAAGCTAACTAAATTAATGGAGAGGGAGCGGAGTTTGAAAATTGTAATTTGTTAATGGCAAAATTAATTCTAGGGCTTTAGACTTCCCCTAGTTCATCCCACACAATTTATAATTCCTAAAAATATTATTTTTCCTGATTGTAGACCAAAATCCCCAACTTATTCGATGCTTTCTCTCGAACAACACCAAAAATATCTCCAACTAACAGTTTGACACATCTCTATGCAAATTTAATTAATCGAAGACTCATTAAGTTCTGTGGATTTCTTAACGGCCACATCAATCGCGGTAAATTATCTCTAATTTCGCTCAATCAATGGTGTTTAATTTTTATTGTTCTAAATCACAAATTACCTCTCGGTCTCTTCATGATCCAATAATCATACAAAAATCGGCCAAATATTTGTAAGCATTAAGCACAAAAATTAAACACACAACCGTAGAAAAATATGAAATTGTGTTCTCAAAACTAGGCTACATCTAAATCCTAGAAAAATAAATTTAGTTCATAGTGAAATTGCAATTAACAAAATTGTTCATGAATTGCATTATTAAAAATTAGAGAGAGAAAAGAGATACAAAAATAGACTGTTTTGTAATAAAAATTGCAAACCGAACGGTCTTAAAAATTGTGCCCAAATAATAAGCGTAGTCTTCTCTCTCTGTCTTGGAGTCGGAGCCAGCCACGTCAGCGTCCACGCAGTCGAAAGAAGCAAACCAGCACGCCACGTCAGCGTCCAGTGGTGTCACGCCTGCTGTCTTCGTCAGTGGGTTCTGGGATTCCGCGCCGGCTGCTTCTCCTTTATGCTTCGATCCACAATCAAGAGACAGAGAGAGAGTTGAGCTCTGTGCTCTGTCTCTCTCTCTCTCTTACTATCCTTTTTTTTTTTTTCTTTTTTATTGTTTTGGTGCTGGCGCTTTTGTTCCGCCTCTCGGGTAAGTGTCTACGTTAAGCTCTTTCCGTCCTCCGCGTCTCTCTCTTTTCCCTTGCTTTGGGTTTTATTTTATAGGAGCTGTAGATTAGGATTAGGATATATCTGCAAAATAAAATTCAGAATTTTAAAATAAATATTTAAATTTAAATTAATTAGATAGACTTAAACAAACAACTAATTTTTATTTTTGCTTTATAAAAATCCATTTAAATTTATTTTTCTTTTTACACACTCTTAACAATTAAAATTGTATTTTGCTCCTATATTGTCAATTTGTAATATATAAAATTCAACAAATCATAATAAATCAATAGTTTTCTTTGTTTTGTTGATTTTCATAAAAAATAATCACTTTTTACATCAAAATTCTTATTTCCTCAAAATAATTAATTAATTGAAATCTTATAGAAATAAGGCAAATTATAAACAATAAAAATGAAAACAAGCAATTTTAATGGGTAAATGAGTACAAATATTTATATAAAAATCAGACACATCAAATACCCCCAAACTTAAGATTTTGCTTGTCCTCAAGCAAAAAGTAGAATCATGAATAAGGGAAAAATTAATCAAGAGTAGACTCAACCCGTCACACTAAGAGATCTCATCATGCAAGCATTAAAATTTCAATTAAAAATATAAACAATTGCAAATAAAGTAAAAACAAGGATACCCACTTTCTCCAGTGCAATTATTTATTCACAATTCCAAACTCAATCATATTTGTCATGCCATTAATGTGATTATAGTATGTAACAACTCCATTTGTGATTATCCCTTCTCACTACTGCAAACCGAGTAGCAAACTAGAGGGTTTTTTTTTTTTTTTTTTTTTTTTTTTTTTTTTTTTTTTTAGTCTCTTCTCTAAGTTGTCACTTGCCTTTTGACGCGAATGCAAAACATTTGTGATGAATTCACCCGGTTACTCAACAAGTCACAAACTTAAAGTGCTTTGCATACTCATATTTCAAGTTGCCGTTTTACGTAAAAGTAAACGTTGGTGATGAATACCCCTAGTTACTAAGCAACTCAAAACATTGGAGTAGATTGACTTTATTCATATATTTTTTCGTTATTACTCTATTTACTTAAACTCTGTTTAGGACTAGATCAAAGAGGATAATCACAAGAGAAAGCACATTTATCTTTCATGTATAATCGCATGACTCACAAAATTTTGTAAGGAATTTTGAAACTCAATAATTCTAAAGTAAATAAGTATGCTTACTCGTGCTTTATAAGCAATTGTTTATCCCAAAAAAAATTATTTCAATGCTTATCTAAATGAAGAACTCAAAAGTGTAATGGTGAGATTAATTTAAATCCTTTTAAAATTTTTGTTTTTTCTTTTCAAAAAAAAAAATAAATCATAAATTTGTAAACCTTCCCCCCAAACTTGAATATCACATTGTCCTCAATGGGAAAGGGAAAAGAAAAACAAAAAGAATGCGAAAAGTTCAGAATTTCTCCCCTGATTCGTCGTAAAATTTCTGCACGCGCAGTGTTCAGTATTTTGATGATATCTGGAGCTGTATAAGTCGAAATGGGCTGAATTTTTTTTTGCTGGAAAGCTAAGAAGATAGGCTACAACTTCTTTTTGAATCAGTTTTCCAGATTCTGACTCCATACTGCTCAAAAACAGCCATCAATAAAAGCATACAAAACAGCTCCGCCCGGCGACTTCAAAATTATGCAATCCTACAAAATAAAATCAAAAATTAAAAGTATAAAAATAAACTAAAAGAAAAATCTAACCTAAATGCAGTAAAAGAAAAACATGGGTTGCCTCCCAAGAAGCGCTAAGTTTTAAGTCTTCAGCCAGACTTGGGGGTGAGATGGTTATGTAACGCCAAGATCCAACAACATTAACACATCTTTTCTAATTTTTCTCTTCAGATGTGGATCAGGTTCAAGCTCAAGTTTGAGGCGTTTCCTTCGTGAAGATGATGTCTTTGATTCCCCCACCTCTTTAAATTTATGCTGCAAAAATAAATAAATAGAGGGTGCAGCATCCAAATACATGACATGTTCAAAAATATTTTCTTTTTCGGTTTCAAAAATTTCTGCAATTGTTGGACATACTTCTTTAGGCAATTTTTCAATTTCAACACTATGTTTCTCGCCCACAATTATATCAATTTTACTTACTTGACAACATGACTGTTCTTCAGGAGGAAACTTTATGGAATTAAAAACATCATACGTTACTTGCTCATGTTGCGTTTGTTCCTCCACAATTGGTTCGATCTCACTTTGCTTTTCAACCACATTCTGTTCGCCATTTTCTTCTTGTGGTTGCTCAATTGTCCTCCCACTGCTTAGTGTTATTGCTTTGACATCCTCCGTGGGGTTGACAACTGTGTTGCTTGGTAATATTCCTGCAGTTCTATCATTTAAAATATTTGAAATTTGACCAATTTGTACCTCAAGATTGTGAATGGAAGCCGTATTATTTTGAATCGCCACATCTGTCTTCTGCATATACTGATCTGTCTTTTGTATGTGGTGTTCTGTCCTCTGCATGAATTGCATGAACATCTCTTCTAATGTCGGCTTCTTTTCTTGCTGTGGAAAATTTTGAGGTGGTATAACTGCTTCTTGATTGTTGTTCCAAAAAAAATTGGGGGTGTTTCTCCATTCTTGATTGTATGTGTTTGCATTATGATTGTTTTGCATTTGAAAATTTGACACAAAATTGTCATTTTCGGCATTTGATGGAGCAAAAGGGTTCCCCACTTGGCAATCTGCGCTTGAATGATTTCCTGCACAAAGATTACAAATGATATTAGATTGAATAGCATTAACATTCATATTACCTATTTGCTTAGATAAAATATCAAGTTTTGCATTTATATTAGAAATAGGGTCAAGTTCAAAAACTCCAGCCACTTTTCTTGGCATTATTATTTCTGAAGACCACTGGTAATGATTTGATGCCATCTCCTCTAAAAGATCATAGGCTGCTTTGTATGTTTTGCTCATAAGTGCACCACCAGCTGCTGCGTCAACGGTAGATCTATGTATAACTCCCAAACCATTATAGAATGTTTGCATTTGCAGCCATTTCGGTAGTTCATGATTAGGACACTTTCTCAATAACTCTTTAAACCTTTCCCATGCATCATACAAAGACTCGGTCTCAAATTGCGTAAATGTGCAAATATCATTTCTTAGCCTTGCGGTCTTTGCTGGTGGAAAATACTTGGCTAGAAACTTTTGTGCAAGTCCCTCCCAAGTAGTAATACTACCGGGTGGTAGATAATGTAGCCAAGCCTTCGCCTTATCTCGTAGGGAAAAAGAAAAGAGTCTCAGTCTAATTGCATCGTCTGATACACCGTTGTGCTTGAAAGTGTCACAAATTTCTAAAAAGTTTGCAATGTGAGCATAAGGATCCTCGTGCGGTAATCCCCAAAATTGAACAGTCTATTAAATCAATAGAATCATCTCCGGTTCAATCTCAAAATCGTCAACTTCAATAACCGGCTTCTTTATGCTTGATTCATAAATCGAGGGCTTAGCATAGTCTCTCAAAGGCCTGTTTTCATCGTTTGCCATGATAATTTTCTTGTATGTCCTGAAATGTAAGTACTAGAAAAAAGTAATAGAAAAACTAAAAAAATAAAATAAGAAAAATAAATGAAAGTAAAGGTAAGTCAAAAGAGGTAAAATAATAACAAAATACAAAAAATCCAAACTAGTAATAATCTAGCAATTTTCAATATCAATAAAAGAAAAACTAGTCCCCGGCAACGGCGCCAAAAACTTGGTGTGAATATTTGCAAGTGTACAAAATCGCAACAAGTAATATAGTTAGTGAATAGAGTGTCGAACCCACAGAGACTAGATATTTTATTGAGTACCGATATTACTAGATTAGCTACTATTTGGAAGATCGAAATTTACTAAATAAAGAAAAACAACTAAATTAAATTAAGCTAACTAAATTAATGGAGAGGGAGCAGAGTTTGAAAATTGTAATTTGTTAATGGCAAAATTAATTCTAGGGCTTTAGACTTCCCCTAGTTCATCCCACACAATTTATAATTCCTAAAAATATTATTTTTCCTGGTTGTAGACCAAAATCCCCAACTTATTCGATGCTTTCTCTCGAATAACACCAAAAATATCTCCAACTAACAGTTTGACACATCTCTATGCAAATTTAATTAATCGAAGACTCATTAAGTTCTGTGGATTTCTTAACGGCCACATCAATCGCGGTAAATTATCTCTAATTTCGCTCAATCAATGGTGTTTAATTTTTATTGTTCTAAATCACAAATTACCTCTCGGTCTCTTCATGATCCAATAATCATACAAAAATCGGCCAAATATTTGTAAGCATTAAGCACAAAAATTAAACACACAACCGTAGAAAAATATGAAATTGTGTTCTCAAAACTAGGCTACATCTAAATCCTAGAAAAATAAATTTAGTTCATAGTAAAATTGCAATTAACAAAATTGTTCATGAATTGCATTATTAAAAATTAGAGAGAGAAAAGAGATACAAAAATAGACTGTTTTGTAATAAAAATTGCAAACCGAACGGTCTTAAAAATTGTGCCCAAATAATAAGCGTAGTCTTCTCTCTCTGTCTTGGAGTCGGAGCCAGCCACGTCAGCGTCCACGCAGTCGAAAGAAGCAAACCAGCACGCCACGTCAGCGTCCAGTGGTGTCACGCCTGTTGTCTTCGTCAGTGGGTTCTGGGATTCCGCGCCGGCTGCTTCTCCTTTATGCTTCGATCCACAATCAAGAGACAGAGAGAGAGTTGAGCTCTGTGCTCTGTCTCTCTCTCTCTCTCTCTTACTATCCTTTTTTTTTTTTTTTCTTTTTTATTGTTTTGGTGCTGGCGCTTTTGTTCCGCCTCTCGGGTAAGTGTCTACGTTAAGCTCTTTCCGTCCTCCGCGTCTCTCTCTTTTCTCTTGCTTTGGGTTTTATTTTATAGGAGCTGTAGATTAGGATTAGGATATATCTGCAAAATAAAATTCAGAATTTTAAAATAAATATTTAAATTTAAATTAATTAGATAGACTTAAACAAACAACTAATTTTTATTTTTGCTTTATAAAAATCCATTTAAATTTATTTTTCTTTTTACACACTCTTAACAATTAAAATTGTATTTTGCTCCTATATTGTCAATTTGTAATATATAAAATTCAACAAATCATAATAAATCAATAGTTTTCTTTGTTTTGTTGATTTTCATAAAAAATAATCACTTTTTGCATCAAAATTCTTATTTCCTCAAAATAATTAATTAATTGAAATCTTATAGAAATAAGGCAAATTATAAACAATAAAAATGAAAACAAGCAATTTTAATGGGTAAATGAGTACAAATATTTATATAAAAATCAGACACATCAACAATACTTGGAATTTAAGCATAAAATAACCAAACATAAAAACAATCCAACATCTGCAATAAACAATAATAATATTCGGGTCAAAAGCCCACAATACAAGAAATAACAATGTTCTATTTATTTAAGTCTTCAAAACAAAACAATAATTATTTAGGCGGCAATGCAAATTCAATTCTTTTACCATTATTGTTCTCCTAGTCTATCAGGCAATTCTCCTTGATTACCTGTAAGTTGTTCATCTAAAAGAGAGAAAAATATGTCCTTAGAGCAAGTCGTGGATAACAAGTAGAGAAATAGAGAAACAACGGCATTTACGATATAATAATGAATTCAATGAACAATGGCAAAATGACAACGATGCAATGTACAATAACATTCTCCTTGATTACCTGTAAGTTGTTCATCTAAAGGAGAGAAAAATACGTCCTTAGAGCAAGTGTAGCACCCCGAATTTCCAATATGATATCTTAGAAATACGTGGTACAATTTCCAGCATCAACTTCAATTGCAATAGTAAACACATTCCAAAAACACAGATAATTTTTATTTCAACTTTTATTACAATAATCATTTATAAACACAGCGGAAATACAAAATACCTTGAATTACAAACCTTTTCTTTTACAACACTTTCTATTACAAATTACACAAGCTCTATTATCTTTCTAGCATAAGCATCCAAATCCCAAGTTACAAGCACTTACCGGCAAAACATGAGGCTAGAGATAACCCTAACCCCCAAAACTACAGGGGTCAGCCATAACGGTGTGAGTGACATAAAAACAAAACAACATGAAACATGGAATCATAAACAACATGTAATAAGAACGAGAGTAAATGAAATGAGAAATAACAATAAGTAAAACATGAAAAACATCAAGGAATACAAGATAGTAAATAGTAATACACGAAAACATCAAGTAAATCTAGACTAAGTGTCAAGTGTACGAAAAATAGGAAAACACAAGCATAAAACCAAGTCAAGAAAATACAATCTCTGTATGCTAACTCTCTAATGCATACTTGTCGGATTCTATGCATTCCATAGTACATAGGTCTGGTGCAAGCCCTTAACGATCTCTACTTTATAGGGTTAAACTCCTCGTTATGCAACTAATCCTACTACGGTGATGGAATATAAGATCTAGAATACTCCGCGAATAGGCACCATGGCCCTCGATGCGCCAGCATCATATAAGATAGCTCAAAATCAGAGAATCATCTCCCTGCTGTGTACCCCACGAATAGGCTTGCAAGGCCCTCGACGTGCAGATACACCAGGTACATTTCGTGAATAGGCCTGCCGATCCTCAATATGCGAATGCACCCTGTATGCTCCGTGAATAGGCCTGCAGACCCTCGATACGCGAACATACAAATGTCCTCTCGAGACAGAACACAACAAACAGTCCCAGAACGCATCCGTTGGACTAACAAAACCATGAGCCTATACTTACGTTTTCTAAGTTCCATCACATATCTACTAGTGCATTTCCTTAAGTTGGATATTATTAAAACACAATAATTTCTCCTCTCTAGAGTTAGTGCATCCTGTCGAACTTAATTTCCACAAAACAAACCCAAGAACCCTCTGGTTTATATCCACAAAATCTTATCTGCCGGTTTACAGGACTCCCACTCAACTCCTAGAGATTCACAAGCGAATATCAACACAAAACTACCAATAAAACCCACAATCCATCATCAAAACGATTATATGAGGAAAACTTCTTAAATCAACAAAACCAAATCCATTTAATGTGTTCATAAAATTTCAGAATTCAAATAAAAGATTAAATCCATTAAATAACTGAAAACCATATTTTTGAAGTCATAGGATATCATCAAAACATCTATTTATTGCAAAACACATATAACTTACTTAAATAAGATCATAAGAATACTTTTAAAACTCAATTTCAAATAAAATACAATTCTCTGTAAGATACTGTAATTTGTATTAAAAACATCATTTAAACAGTAGATTAATAATCTATAGTTGAAGAAATAATCATTTAAAGAAACATCAGAAAACTCAAGAAATTCATCAGTCAGAGCAGTAGCAGTCGATTTCATGAGGTAGTTGGTCGATTGTCCCGTGTAAAATCCAAAACTCAAGAAAACATCAATCAGAGCAGTGACGGTCGACTGTATAAGGTAGTCTGTCGACTGTCCCGCGTCAAATCCAAAACTCAAAGAAAACATTAATCAGAGCAGTGACAGTCGATTGTATAAGATAGCCAGTCGACTGTCCTGAAGAAAATCCGAAACTCACAAAAAATGCTTCAGCCAAGGCATCGACAGTCGACTGTCGAACCTACAGACTGCAGTTTAAGGTTCTGTGCATATTTAACCGATACATCGTTTTACTTCATAAAAACACAAACTTGTAAATACTAAATTCCTGAGATGGTCCATTATGACTTTTATAACATATAGGAGTTACTAAAACGCAACAAAACATATTAAGATCTCGAAATAAGAATTTTTCACAAAAAACCTTCAAAACAACAACCTATATATGCACATGTTCAAAATAGGAATTTAAGCAACAATTTTAGTAAAATCCCCGATTAGGTTTATTTGATACTGGGGATTACCTCAAATTACCTTACCATTGCCTAATAAAATATTCTATTATGTTCTTGTATCTTAAGGCAACGAATGCACAACCGCGATAAAGACAATGGATCGACTAAAAGCCTAAAATGTAGTAACTGTAGTTTGGATTTTTTTTAAAAAAAAAATCCATAATTGAAATGCAGTAGATGGCCTCTCTTACTGGCTGATTCTCTAAAAAGATAAACACAAATTAATAAATAAGTCCTAGCTTATAATATATTCTTTGAATTACAATTTATAAAGTTAAACTTAACTTCTTCATGGCATTACAACGCTATAATTAGGGGTGGACAACTATTATCCGAATCGACCAATTCGAACCAATCCAAGCCGAACCGACCGGTTTTTAACCAAATTAATTGGGGGTTTGGATTGGATCGGTTCTTGATCTTCAATAACCAATTAGACCGGTTCGGTTGTTGGATGAGGCTTTCAAATAACCGATGAAACCGAACCGACCATACCTCTATGCATAAGTCCATAAAAAATATAGTTCTCCTTTAATTTCTTGAATATATAAATAGTCATTTCTCATTTTCCTTGAGATACAAACAGTCTTTTTTAATATCTTTAATATAAACCGAGCAGTTGTTCTACCTATGTTTTGGTTCTCCATAATCCTATGTGTTATGTTGTTGAGAAATACTTGATTTACAGTGTGACCCAACTTAATATAATCATAAAGTTGATGTAACATTTAGTAGTTACTTTAATCAAGTCAAGCAGAAATTATTTTCTAAATCTTTTTTTATTGCACCTGAAATTCAATTAGCTATGGTTATTGATGTTTCTTTTATGATAATAAACTAAGATTACAGAAGTATGCAAGTGAAAAAACAGTTTATCTCACTCATTTAAACGTCATTATCTCAATCAATTAGTGCAAAATTCATTAACAACTTGTGGTTTTATGAATCTTCATTTTAAATTCATTTCTGAATAACAAATAGCAGGTTGTTTCTTAAGTTTGATTGAAGTTGTTCTTTTAAATTTCAACAAAATTATGAATGATGTTGAAGGTAAAAAGTAGCACGCCAAACCGACCATCCAATCCAATCCAAACCGAGCTTAATCGGCTTGGATGGAAACCGATCCAATTAAGGTTCGGATTAATTGCGGATGAGAAAATTAAAAAACCGATTTTTTTTGGTAAAGAGAACAAGCAATCACTCCTACCTATAATTGACCACTGAACAAGCAATCACTACACTTACTGAACAATTTATCATCCATTGTCCATTACCCGAAAGAAAAGATTAATACTATTTGATTAAAAATAATAAATAAATAAATAAACCAGATCGAATATATAAAATGACTGAACGCGAACTTATGCTCATCATTATATCAGAACGAATCAACATATTACATATAACCAAGTCAAAAAAAACACAAATGCAAAATGCCACAGTTAAACGGGCAAAGAACAACAAATTACAAATAAACCCATCAAATAACAAAATCCAATCAAGTGACCAACAATCCTAACTCACCATTAAAGCAATTCATCAAACAAGAACTGGGCAAAACTAATTGCAGCCCATTAAACCCGGGATCAATCCAAGGCTACCCATTAACTAATACATACAATCATAATCATCAATATTAAACAAACCAATTAATATAACGCAATTATCAATAAAACTAGTAATTAAATTTAATAACAGTGGCAGAAGAATTAAGTGAACAAACCCTCGATTTCTATTAGGTTCTCAACAATCGCAAGTCATCTAATTAGGATTTTAATTCATCAAAGACATAATTTCAACCAAAGATTCAATTTTGAATTCATCTACTCATCAAATCTATTATATCTTCATACAAACTCCTAACATGCTTTCCAATAGTCACTACAACCGGCGAAGGCTTCACCGGCGGTTTCGGATGGCTTCACCGGCGTTTATAAACGCCGGTGAACACCGTACCGGCGCGTTGAGAATCGCCGCACCAACCGCCGGTGGTGCGCGTGCCGGGCTTTCATGAGCAACCTTCATCGGCGCTTCCACAACCGCCGGTACATGTTCTTTAATGGCCGGCGCTTTCAAAAGCGCCGGTGGATATATATATATATATATTTTTAAAAAACAACGAATTTTAATCTACCCCGGCGTTTTGTAAAACGCCGGGGTAGGTGTAACATTTTTTTAAAAAAAAATTTAATTAAAAAATTTAAAAATTTAAAAATTTAAAAAAATTAATACAATTTTTTAATGGAGGAATATATTCAAAATCCATAATAAATTATTGTAATCCATACAACAAGAAAAAAATCTTATACAAAGAGTATTAACTAAAGCTATTAGCTCAAGAATTTAACTCAATTAGCAAACTCTGCATCAAATTGAACTCTGCATCAACCAACCGACCTTGACTCAGTTGTAAAATCTTCTCTATTCAGGATGATCTACATGTAGCGGGTGCAAGCTGATATGGAAAATTTGACCTGAATTTATTTTTTAGTTCAATTAATATGCAATCTAATTTGTAGTTCAATTAATATGCCTCAATTTGAACAGATGCAGATTAGATATTGCTAAACATTATGAAATATTGGAATCACAAATACATATCCAACTATTAGAGTATTGTTGTACAACACAAACATTAAAGCTTTATTTAGTATATCAGTGTGTACCAATATATTCAATAATCAGTGAAACTTTAAAATTTTATTGTACTTCATGTTAAAACATGGAACAAACTTTTTATAAAAACTCGTTTTTTCACTAAACCTCGGTAGCATCTACTATTATCCGACGAATATCTGCGTTTAATCTGAAGTTGAATTTGATTTCATATGAGTGATATCTGTATTAATGTCCCTATCAGCAAAATGAAAACAAACTCGAATATGCCAAAACCCATGCCAGCTCTAATTGTGCCCTTTCTAAAACCTAAGTATTTCAATAATATCTGACTAGCATCAGCATTATCCATATCTGCATTATCCATTTTGCAGTCATACTCTTGCTCTCACACAAAGAGTCTAGAGGGGAAACGCAATTAAATCACATCATCTTTTTCGTCACACATTGATAGGGAATAAAGGTCATGACCAATCAAAAGGACCAGAGTTAGTTATTGGAGTTAAAAGAACTCAATAAACCTACAGGGGTGGCTTTGGGGATACAATATGTACTAAAAGGAGTTCGACATCAAATTTAAAGGGAACTACCGGGTAAAAGAGGTACGAAAGACTTGAAAGCCAAGATTAATTCATTTGAAGGTCATAAAAAGATCTAAACAATTCAGAATTATAATCAGAAGGTTCTTCTAGTTCACAGATTATAATAAAAAAATTAACTTCGACTTACTTGATCTATGAGAGTCAGTAACAACCATCAGCCGCCTTTGCAAAATTGAAGCCATGAAAAGGAAAATAGAGCACATGCCAAACATGTAACGCCCCGAATTTCAAATAAGGATAATTCGAGATTTCACAGGATCTTTACTTCACTTCGTACAATTTTACAAGGAATTTTAAAACTTTTTATTCACAATACATCAGAGTTTCTTTACACTTGGTTTTTACACAGCGGAAGACTAAAAGATTACAATAATGGAAAACAACTTGTATAACTTAAACATCATTTGCAACATCTTTAACTTCTAAACAGCAACAGCATATCCACTTTATAACTCCATGAATAGTCCATTACCTGCATGTCAGTCTGTGGGCACGTCAGTTACTTACAACTGACGAAATGTTATACACGGCTATCCTCTCTATGCCGGGAATAGTATAACGATCTCCTACTTTAACAAATCACAAAAAAAGATTGAATGAACAAGTAAAGTGTCAAAAGTGATTATTCTAAACATAAGTGTATGTCATGTCTTAATGCCTAATGCATACCATTCTACACTAGGATGACACTAATGCACACTTGTTCGGATTCTATGCATCCCATACTATATAGGTCCGAGGGCAAGCGCCTACGTTCTTCACAATACAGGGCTCGATCCCTCGCCATGAAAACTACCCGGTAGCAAAACAAAGTTCAGACTATTCTACGCATGTGAATCCCAGCCTTGGAGTCCACCACCGGCTGTTATAACAGATTCCACATCGTGCGAATCGTCCCGTATGTGACCCTCTAGCCCAGTATATATATATATACATTGGAGACGGTAAACACAAAACTCATCCGTCCGACTACTCAAGATCTTGGAGTCCACCGCCGACCCGTCCTCATAGTCCCGGATTAAAATATAATAATCCGTCTCCCACGGGGCAACCTCAGTCCACCAACTGGGTCTATAGTCTTGGAGTCCACCGCCGACTATATAGAGCACCCCACTTACGTTTCACTAAGTTTACTACATCTTCACTTATGTGCCTAAATTTTCTTAAGTTCAAGACATGAATAATTTCCACATGTAGAATTAGTTGTTACCTCCTACCGGGCTTAATCAACAAATACGAGATGGCTCCTTAGCCATATCTCCGAATCATTTCTCCAATCCTTTCTTTCAATAATGCCGGTACCGAGGTCTTACTAACTCTAAATCATAAATTTTCATGTACAAGAAACCTGGGTACATATACCTTTCAATAAACATGTCTTAAACTTAAATATTCTTATCTTCACGAATGATCAATGTCTCGTTTAATACTACTCATGAATTCTTTAATCACGAACCTCCAAAAATAATAATCCTCCTTAAGAACATAAATTCATTTAAGTCTCATTAGCAATACATCTCAATTCCATCAAATATTTCTATAATCAAATACTAGAATACTTTCCACAAAAGGACTTAATTATTCTTATTTCACAACTTAATCAAGGTCTCAATTTAGCACTAATCAATGATCTATTTTTCCACTCTTAATTCCTTTCAATCAATGATTTTACTCATGCTTTTAAAATAATTAACTTGAGAATAAAATCTCATTCTATTTCAACGTCTCTTTTATATCTCAAATATGCATAAAATCTCTAAAGCTATAAATTCTCCATCATCTCTCTTTTATTTATTCCAAAAACTTGATTCTTCTTTAAATCTAATCTTCTCATTAGTCTACAATTGTATAATTTACTTACTAACAGAAACTTATAGATTAGAAAAATCTCATATTTTAGACAATAATTTATTTCTCCCTATTAATAAGCATGAATTTGTATTTACTCAATTTAATCAAAATAGCACATTAGATCTTTTATGAACAATCAAATGGGTTCCATACTATCAAATTTCACTTTACCAAAAATGTATTTTCTTATTAAAAAGGAAAACTCAACAATTATCAAAATCTCTAGATTCATGTATACTAGTGCATGGCAATAATAAATTCTTTTCTCATTTATCAACTAACAAGTTGTAATTTAATCTACTAATCATAACATGATTCACTACTATTCACCACATCCAATAGCATAAATTGTTCTACTTATCATAATCAAAATTTCTATACTATTCATCTATAATTACTAGCATGCATAGTTCTAGAAAATTTAGAAAGTAGGAGACACCCACCTCAATTGAAACTTGACTAATGAAGGGAAGAGCACCACTTCTAGATCCAATGTCCTCCTAGATCTTCTCCTCCTAGCAATGGCCACCAAGTACAACTATTTTCTCTCTTTCTTTTCTCTTACACTTATTTCTTTTTCTTCTTTCTATAATGTTTTTGGTGCCATGAAAAAAAAGAAAGTAGGGCTCTATTTATAGGGTTTGTAGAGGGTTCAATTTGCAAAATTTCACACCTAATAAATTACTAAATTAATTTTCAACCTCTTCATTTTCCTAACTCCTAAAACTCCCAACCTTTCACCTCCTTATAACTCCTACCTCTTCTAATTCTTAAATCCCAACTCTCCACTCTCTTCTCCCATTATTCTCTCTCCTACCATGCCCAACCGGCCTATCCCCTACACAAAAACCGGCCAACTCCCAAGTAGAACCTGGTCATACACAGCATGGGCATCAAATGGGCCTCCATTCAATTGCCATCCAAATTCACACATTATTCCAAATATCATCATGCATGCTTTCCAAGCCTCATGAAGAAGCAGCCCGCATAGTAATGCTGCTGTTGTTGCACCCCGTGGCCCCCGACAACCATTTTACTACCATTCCATTTCTAAACATAATCAAAAGCAAAGTACACTTACACATTTCCAACATTGTTATATATACCATTATACTATATAGCATATTCTAAAAAAAAATTATGGGGTGTTACACACTCCAAAATTTATTTTAAAAATAAACATACTCAAATATGTTCGCCTAAAACACGTGCGTTGCACGTAAAATATTAAAATGCGAAAATTGACTTTGTCGATGAAAAATTATTAAATATAATTGAAAATAATATAAGAAAAATATATTTACTAATTTTATATATATTTCATGATGAAATCGCAGCGCGTAGAAAACACGTGCATTATACGTGCAGAAAATCAAAAAATGCATTTTAATCAAAACAAGGGGAAAATAAATTTTTGTTTTATAAAATAGGTTTAAATACATAAAAATAAATAATTTAAACCTATAGAAAATATTGTACGTAGTGGTGAAAACACGTGCATCAAAGCACGTAAAAAGCACGTAAATTTCAGGGATTGAAATATTATATTTTAGTTGACTGAAATCAATACGGAAAATGTATAAATAGTACGAATTCAAAATATGTAGTGAAACACATTACAAAAATATACGTGCGTAACACCCAGGGGCAAAATTGTAATTTCCAATTTTGCGGGGTGTTACAAAACATGATGGTTATAGGGAATGCATTCACCTTCAAAAGAATATTTGAATAACATATAAGATAACTGGACCATTGTATATATCCTTGTGTTTTGATTAAATGAGATGAAACATGGATAATGTTGTTCTTCACTTCATCCCCCAACTCTCAACTGGCATAAATTTTGGGAGTTCTACTTACAAGTGACAACTTGCTCCAGTATAACATTATAAGTAAACCAAGCGATCATCTTAGGGTGTATGAAATTAATATGAATGCATGCTGGTAATTCAGCATAACCTATATGCATTTTTTGGGAAAGCAATAAACTCTGAAAAGAAAATATTATACTAACTAAAAGAAAACAACATGAATCATAGACGATAACAGATATACATAATTGTTAAGCATTGAAATAAAAAAGGAAAAGAATTGTATGTGTCCATTGTGAGATGATATGAAAGAAATTGAAGGTAAACTGCAACTAAAGCTATAAAAATATTCACACAGATCTGTTATCAAACATTAGATTGCTATAAGAAAATTCTAAAAATTAATTAGATAAAACTAATTTTTCATTCATTATATGCAAAATAATGTTCTGCTGGCATCAAGCATTAAATCTAATTAGAGTAAACATATAATGTGTATAAACGCACAACATCCTGCACATTCATATGTATAACTGTAAAAGGACTTGATCTCCTTCCAAACTATAAAAAATAAAGCTTTATCAGTAAAAGAAAGTAGGCAGCATTTTACATGAGCAACATACATCAAGGAAGATAATTTAAGTCAAAAGAAAAAAGAAGAAAAAAAATTACCTTGTTCATTAGAAGAGCTCAAGTACGAGAACAATTAAGAGAATGAAACTTACACTATCTTTATGTAGCGCATTCTCCAAGCCGGAAAACCCTAAGTGGCATCTTGCAGGTCCATACACGCGAAGTAGGTCAGGTTCCTGTCCATCATAGCCTAAAATAAAAGGAATTGATCAAATAAAATCTGAGTGATTAGATCAACGAAAAAATAGGAGATATATAATGCTGATATATCTACAATAAAAAAACATGCATAAGTGAAATTATCTTGCATCTATAAGAAGAATTACATACCCACTGCCTTTAATGTAGCAGTCATGTCAGCATTACAATCCAACTCATAATTTCAACATCTATGAGAATATGAACAAATTCCCTTTATGGGTTTCTAACCTCATGGCTGACAATCACAAAGAAATCAAAAAACCCAAAAGGGCAAATTGGGAGAGAGTAAACCACTTACTCGTAACGGGCCAATTGCACATTATTTTGTCCCTGAAATCCATATATCTGCCATAAATAACACAAAATATACATGAAAGACACAAAATCAATGGGTATGTGCTGAGAAAGAACTAAAGAAGAATCTGACATTGATCTCATTAGTTTGGTTGTGCTCTTGGTAACAAAATTAACATTGATATTAATTCCCACTGGATCCAATGCAACAATAATTGAGCAAATACCAAAAAGAACAAGTAAGCAAGAGTAATTGAGCAAAGACCAATTTCTTCATAGGTACAATCATTCTTTTGTTCTATATCAAAAATAACAGATGGCAAGAATCAAACCAGAACCTCTTTAGTTTTTAGTTTTTCGTTTTGTTCTATATTCTTTTGTTCTTTAGTTTTTCGTCAGTTTAGCTATTATTCCTTGCTCCTACTACACACCAGAACCTCTTGAGTTTTTCACAACAGGAATGATGTTGAGCAGGACCTATATGTTACCAGATATTATTTTCACAGAAATAACCATATTTCAAAACTGAATTAATGTTCAAGTGCATAATGAGGTTTGATAAATAGGAAAAGAGCAGTTTTTTGCTTCACAAACCTGGTCACAGATGGGGCAAGTATGGCTTCTCTCCATCCACTCTAGAATGCATGAGAGGTAAAAGTGATGCTCACATTTTGTGATGATGCGAGGGTTTCCCTTATCGTATTAATTCTGCCCAAAAAAAGAATTGAAGGAATGAGCTGAGCTGATCATTGATATCCTGTATACAGGATATCAATTGTGTCAATATAGGATACATGATCAATTATGTGTCTGATATATATAGAATATGTGATCACAGTCAATTGCTCAGTCTGTGCATCTTCAAACTGACCAAAAACCATGTACATATTCCTCAAGAAAACTATTGAAAGCTCGATGATTCCTCCAAACCAACAGTGACCAAGTAAACTTCCACAAACTAATGACTACTCTACTTCTTCAGGTATACATTTAAACAGTATGATATTTGAAAATTACAAATGATATGATATGCTATTTGAAACATTTAAATAGTATGTTTAAAAATTACATTTAAACAGTATGATATTTGAAGATAAAATCAAAATTCCAATCAAGTGTTTCACTTACCATCGTCATTGAGATCAACAGAGATACAAAATTTTTGTGCTTGGTTTTCAATTGAGCTGCACCTAGTAGGCGTTTGAGGTGACCTAGGCTGGGTAGGAGAGCTTGTATTGCTCTGACTTGAGTGCTCATTGGCGGTCTGGACCCTCAACTTCTGATTCAGAAACATCATCTCCATGCTAGGAGACCCTCCATTGATTCTTTTCCCCTTGTACCTTCCCCTGTTGAAAATTTTATTCAAACAATCCAGTATAAAGATCATAGCTCCTCAGTAAGATGGAAATGGCGAAATTACATATCAAAACAAACAAGTCAAGAACTTCATCTTCATTATCAGTATGCTATGCTTTCGAATGTAGTTCAGAAATTACTTCTTAAGAAATAGTTAATCCATTGAAAAGAGACAGTATGAAAATGTTAAAAACAAAAACTAGCACTAATTAAGGTTATTGATAAGTTGCTAACTGACCAGGAAATCCACATATTATATCGGTGGCAATCTGCATCCCAGTCCCAGGTACAAGTTTATTCAGATTTCAGAGTATCCACCACAATTTTGAATTCACTGAATTGTCCCACACACACAATGTAATCAGGTGATCTGCTAGTTTTCAAATTGTCCCACACACACACACACAATAAAAAAACGTAACTGAAGTGATTAAATAAATGAAAGTACAACTATACAGACTAAAAACTACTTAAGCTAAGTAGGAGTTATGCTAAATGTGGTTTTCATACCTCTACTACACTCTGAAACATAAATCTTTTCCTCTGTCCCCTCCAATCTTGATTGCACTAAATAAATAGAAGTTATGCCTCCATTGATACTGCCTCCATTGACCTATAAAGAAAAGGAGTTTAAAAACATTAGCTAAAACTGAATATTAATCTAAAACCACAAATTTTTAGGTTGGTTATTGCTAAACAGGAGTGCTCTAAAAACAACGATAATTTTTCCAATCCCAAACCCTAATTATTCTTCTCACAATCTCAAATTATCAAATACACAAATTAACAAATAACACAAACCCTAATTAATCCACAACCCCAAACCCTAATTATTCTTCTCCCAATTTTTTAGGTGCATCCTTCTAATGCTAATTGTTCATTTATTTGCATCCTTCAAATACAACAAACCCTAATTAGTCCACATTATCAAATCCCAACCCATTCTCAAATCGCAACATACCCCTAAATCACAGATTATTCAGCACAATATCCCAAACAATTTCATTACAAAATAAAAAATTTATTAAAAGTCGAAAAAAATCATACCGGAGATAAGAGAGGGTTTGAGAGCTAGAGAGAGGGGGAGAACGATGGCGTACGGCGGAGGAGCACGGTAGAGGAGCACGGCGGAGGAGACGATCGATAAGGTTTGAGAGAGGAGCGATAGGGGATTTGGGTAGCGGCGCTGAGCGATAGGAGATTTGGAGAGGGCGATTTGGAGAGGAGATTTGGAGACGAGGGAGGATTTGGAGAGGAGACGAGGGAGGATTTGGAGATTTGGAGGAGGCGAGGGGATTTGGAGATTCGGAGGAGGCGATAGGGGATTTGGGTCGCGCGCGAGGGTTTTGGAGAGAAGGAATTTTCGCGCGTCTAGGGTTTTGGACGAAATGGAGAAGGAGGGGATTTTATTAAAGGAAATTATTAAAAAAAAATCTGCGGTTATGGGAGATTAAAGGGTAATTAGCTAACTTCCCCGGCGCATCTTATACAACGCTGGGGAATATACGCTGTGACAGGGTAAAAATGGCCTGAGGCCCAACCAGGGCCCAATACAATTCCCACTCAGAAAGGTAAAGATGGCAACCTGGTTCGGCTCCGGACCACTTCAGGGTCGGTGCCGAACCTCGTGTTTGCCCTCACGGTGCCGGCCTCCTCGTACCGACGAGCCTCAGTAGCCCTCGGAGTCCGATCCGGGGCAGTCCCACAGGCCGTCTCCCCTCTCTGGCGGGGCAGAAGGAGGACCTGGCGCAGCCTAGGCCCTCAGATTCCCCCCAGAGGCACAGGAGGCTCACGATGGGCCACGTCAGCTCCAAATACCGCCAAGGGTTTCGCCACGTCAGCCCTATACCACTCCTGGTATCGCCACGTCCGCCCTAAACCCCCTGGGCCTTCTGCCACGTCAAGCCCATGGGCTTTCGGATCCAAACCCAGCCCCCAAGTGGAACCAAACCCGATTGGGATTCTCTATAAATACTAGACCCACACCCACCTTTTGAGGTAATCAATCTTTTGCCACTTAAATATACATAGTTATTGCTACTCTCTCACAGAGACTGACTAGAGCGTCGGAGGGTCCGCCACCGGGATAAACTCCGGTGTTTCAGGACCGTCTGCAGGTACACAAGACCTCGGATCCGACCCTTCCGATCCGAGCCCAACCTTCAACATCTTTCCGAGCTCATCGTAGGTCCCAGAAGGTCAACTGAAGGTCGGCAGACGAGCGGCAATCTCCTTCAATATAAATTGAGTCCGAACTCACACCTGGTGCTTCCACACGTTTCTCAGAAATAAACAGCATCAGGTTGGCGCCGTCTGTGGGAAACAGCTGCTCCAGAAGCCGATCCGACCCAGACCCTCAAAGGCCATCGACAGCCGAATCCTCATGGCCTCCAAAGGAAAGGGGGCTGCTCCCCCCGTCAACCAACGGGACTCGCCCCCACCCACGGATAAAGCCAGGCCACGCACGTCGAAACACAAGGCTCCCCCTCGGGAGTCCCAAAGGAGCGTCGGCTGGACAGCCCAGCCCGACCTACGGAGAGTAATCCTCAACCGCAAGATTACCCACAGCTGGGGAAGGGCCGCTTCCAACTCGGCCCCGAACCATCCGAGGCAGACCCACAGGGATGACGGCCCACGGGGTCGGCAAGGTGATAGGAACCGGGGATCACCAACCCCGAAGCCTAACCCAAACCGCACCCAGGGTCAGGATCCCGAATCCGAGGTATCCATGGATACGCCATTCACCCTACACTACATCCACGGGGGACCGGTGGGGGGAGAAACCGATACTTCCCAAAGAACCTTCACCCAGGAGACGAACGCTATTCAGTACAGCCCCTCTCCTGAGCTACAACCGCGGCCAGTCTCCTTCTCAGGAGAGGGCCCCGAAGGAGTTCACCTCCCCCACTGCGAGGCCCTCGTCGTTAGCCTCCGCATGGCCAATTGTGAGGTTCACCGAATCCTTGTTGACAACGGCAACCCGGTAAATATTCTCTTCCTCAGAACCTTCGAAAGTCTCAGATTATCCAGAGGGAAACTCAAACCAGCAGGATGCACGTTGCTCAAACTTTCGGGCACCCCGGTCGTAGTGGAGGGAATTATTACCCTCGACGTCACCGCTGGACCGGCCCCTGACAAGAGGACCGAGTCCTTGGATTTCATGGTCATCCACGTCAAGGCGGCCTACAACGCCATCCTCGGCCGACCCGGGCTAAACTCCCTCCAGGCGATACCTTCGGCCCACCATCTGAAACTCAAATTCCCCCCCCAAGGGGTCAGCATCGTCCGGGACAGCGTCGAAGCAGCACGGTCATGTTGCGTTACCACCAGGGGAGGGGGCGTGCTCCCCCTCAGCACCGTTGAACTCGAACCCGAGAAAGACGGCCCCGCCCCCCGAGCCCGTGGACGAACTGGAGGAGGTCCTATTCGACACCGAGGATGAGTCAAAATGGTTCCGGGTGAGCTGCTCACTCGCCGAAGACCTGAAGACGGGCATCATCGCTTGCGTCCGCCGCAACGTTGATCTCTTCGCTTGGAAGCCCTCCGATATGCCCGGAATCTCTGAAGACTTGATCATGCACCGACTGAGCGTCCTCCCTGACTCTAAACCGATCGTCCAAAAGAGGCGCAAAGTCGCCCCGGAGAGGCAACAAATTGTAAAAACAGAAGTGGACAAGCTCTTGTCCGCTCGATTCATCCAAGAAGTCAGCTATCCCGAGTGGTTGGCCAATGTCGTCATGGTGAAGAAAGCGACAGGGGGTTGGCGAATCTGCATTGACTTCACGGACCTTAACAAAGCGTGTCCGAAAGATCCTTTCCCCCTCCCGCGCATCGACGCTTTAATAGACGCGACCTCAGGGCACGAGCTGCTGTCCTTCATGGACGCGTTCTCGGGGTACAATCAGATCCGGATGTTTCCACCAGACATCTCCAAGACCTCGTTCGTCACCGACCAAGGTCTTTATTGTTACCGTGTCATGCCTTTCGGGCTGAAAAACGTCGGAGCCACGTACCAGCGACTCGTCAACAGAGTCTTCAAGGACCTGATCGGCCGCAACGTAGAAGTTTACGTCGACGACATGCTTGTCAAGAGCCGGGCTGGGCCGGACCACGTCGCTGACCTCGAGGAAGCCTTCGGTGTCCTCCGACGCCACAACATGAGGCTCAACCCGGCTAAATGCGCCTTCGGCGTCTCCACGGGGAAGTTCTTAGGATTCATCGTCAGCCAGCGCGGCATTGAGGCAAACCCCGAAAAAATACAGGCCATCATTAACATGTCCCCGCCCCGGAATGTCAAAGAGGTTCAGAGGCTCACGGGTCGGTTGGCGGCGATCAGCCGTTTTCTCTCCAAGTCAGGGGAGAAATCTCTCCCCTTCTTCAAAGCCTTGCGCGGGAAAGGGGGCTTCGAGTGGGGTACCCATCAACAAGAAGTCTTCGAACAGCTGAAACAGTACCTCGCCAACCCGCCTCTCCTCAGCAAGCCCGAACTGGGCGAGCCGCTTTGGCTCTACCTGTCCGCCTCGGACTACGCCCTCAGCGCCATCCTCGTCCGAGAGGAGGAAGGAGTTCAGAAACCACTGTACTATGTAAGCAAAGTGCTGCACCCGGCCGAGATGAGATACGCGAAGATAGAGAAGGTGGCCTATGCCCTGGTTATGGCAGCCCGAAAACTCCGACCTTACTTCCAGGCCCACTCCGTCCAAGTACTGACCGACCAACCACTGAAGACCGTCCTCCACAAGCCCGAAAACTCCGGCCGATTAGTCAAATGGTCGATCGAGCTGAGCCAGTTCGACATTAGCTATCATCCCAGGGCGGCCATTAAAGGGCAGGCCCTCGCCGAGTTCATAACTGAATGCACTGTCTCCGAGCAACCTGACGTAGAAGAATCGGATCCGACCTGGGAGGTCTTTGTTGACGGCTCATCCTGCGAAACGGGGAGTGGGGCGGGCGTCATCCTTCGTGGCCCCGACCTATTCCTACTTCAATACTCCCTGCACCTCAACTTTCCAGCCTCCAACAACGAGGCAGAATACGAGGCCATGATCGCCGGATTGACCCTCGCCCACCGAGCCGGTGCCAAGCGAATCCGGGCGTTTAGCGACTCTCAGCTCGTGATCCATCAAATCAACGGAGAGTACGAAGCCCGCGACGACCGAATGATGAGGTATTTGGCGGCGGTCCGACGACTCTTGGCGTTCTTCGACGACGCTACGGTTGTCAGAGTCCCCAGGGAACAGAACGCCCAAGCCGACGCGCTATCCAAACTTGCCTCTTCTTCCTTCGAAGGCCTCGATCGTACGGTGCTCGTCGAGGTCCTCTTGGAGCCAAGCATCAGTAGCCCAGAGCCGGAAGCGATGTGTGTGCAAGAGGGGACCAGCCCGGACGACTGGACCACTCCCATCCGAAAATTCTTAAACCGGGCCGAGCTTCCTGAAGACAAAGCCGAGGCCAGGCGAATCAGAATCCGAGCTGAAAGGTTCGTCATGATCGATAACATCCTCTTCAAACGCTCGTACACCTTGGCCGACGGCAAACCCTACCTCCGCTGCCTCGCCAGGAACGAGGCCAGCTACGCCCTCAAAGACCTGCACGAGGGGATCGGCGGATGCCACATGGGGAGTAGGACACTTGCCCGAAAGGCCCTGAATCAAGGGTACTATTGGCCCACCATGCTCCAAGACTCACAAGACTTAGTCAAGAAGTGCGGCCCCTGCCAAAGATTCTCCCCCATCAAAAGGCTTCCTCAAGCCAACCTCCGATCCCTGGCGAGCCCTACGCCCTTCGCCATGTGGGGTATGGACCTTGTGGGGCCCTTCCCCCCAGCGGTAGGGCAAAAGAAATTCTTGATTGTCGCCATCGACTACTTCACCAAGTGGATCGAAGCCGAACCACTATCCAGCATCACCGAGCGCCAAGTGCAACAGTTCTTTTGGAAGAACATCATTTGTCGATTCGGGATCCCCCGAATCCTCGTCACGGACAACGGAACCCAGTTCCAAGGGCAGAACTTCCAATCTTTCTGTCAGGACATCGGCATCCAGCAGCGTTTCTCCGCCATTTGCCACCCTCAGTCTAACGGCCAAGCGGAGAATGCGAACAGGCAAATCCTCGACAGCCTCAAAAAGCGCCTTGACAACTCCCCCAAAGGGCTATGGGTTGAGGAGCTGCCCAGCGTACTATGGGCACACCGAACCACACAGAGGATCCCCACGGGGGAGACGCCATTCAATCTGACCTATGGGACCGAGGCAGTCATCCCCGTCGAAGTCGGATTGCCTTCTCCCCGGATCATAGCCTTCGATGAAGACGACAATGCGTCCGCCGTGAGGGCTAACCTGGACCTCGTCGCCGAAGTACGAGAGAAGTCCGCGGTCTGAAGGAGCATTTATCAGCAACGGATCGAGAGATTTTACAACAAGAAAGTCCGCCCCACCAGCATCCAGGCAAGGGACCTGGTTTTGCGAAAGCTATCTGTCTCTGATCCAACCAAGAAGAGGAAACTGGCTCCCAACTGGGAAGGCCCATACCGCGTAGTCGAGGCTGTACGCCCTGGTACATACCGACTGACGGATATGAACGACCGACCCATCAGCCGACCCTGGAACGCTGAGCACCTCATGAAATTCCGGGGAGAGCAAGCTTAGGTTCTAGCATGGCTTAAGTAAATTAAAACTTTTGTAAACATTCGTGTGTAAAGGGCCGCTTCAGCGACCCCCCCCCCGGTCTGGTATAAAAGAAGTCTCTTTTTGTCAAAAGTTAAATACCGGCAACTCCGACCCGGTACCGGGCAATGGGGGCGGCACCTGGGTTCTCCCTCGGGTCTCATCCCCAAACGCCTCGGCAGGTTCGACCCAACTCCGGACCGGAGGTCTCCCTGTCGCCCCGCGTCGATCCCTTACGAATCGGCGGAGCCCGACCTCGCCTACACCGCCCTTCACCACCCCGATAGCCAGAGCAAAGAAGGAAAAGAAAGCTTTATTCATACTCTTTTATTTTGTGCGGAGAAAACAAGCAAATATCGTTACAGGACCAGTCCACTCATCTCAAACTAAAGGGGATCGCCGACTTAGGGCCCCTCGGACCCGGTGAAGGGCGGGATCACTCCGACCAAACGACTTGGAACTCTCTCTTCGTCATGACGGTCCTTCGGTTCTGCCACCGTCGACACCCCGGCCACGGAGCTCTGGGCATCCACGGATCGAATGCGTTCCATCAGTTGCAACGCCGAGGGAGCCCCCTCTGCTCGCCGACCCCTCGAGGAAGATGTCGAAACACCCAACATAGTCCTATAGCGGTGTATCTCCATCTCCTTCTCCACTATCACATCGCGAAGTAGCTTCTCGGAGGAAGGCCTCTGCACCGAGGAACTTGACATGGTGTATCCAAGACCAACGCCCCCTAGCTCCCGATCCACCATCGCCCTCCTCAGCCGGCTCACCTCCTCACTTAGGGCTTCAGACTTGTTCCTGTAATAATGGAAGGCCGCATCAGTGTCGCGAGCCCTCTTTCGATACCGAACCAAAGTGGCCTCTAAGGCCTCGACCTTGCCCCGAAGCCACGCCACGTCGGAACGAAGGGGGTCCACCTCAGGAAGGGGAGCCGTGACCTACAAGAGAACCAGCCCACTCAAGACATATAAGCAAAGAGGTTCAGAAATTCTTCGAAGTTGGAACACTTAGCCAGCCAAAAAACCCTCTTTGTATAAATTCAGTTTCCCCATACAAAAAATGCGGTGGCCAGTCCGCGGAAGGCAAATACAATCGAGAGAAGGAAAAAGAAGGACAAAAATTATACAGCTGGTTTTCCCACCTCTATATCAGCCGGATCCGTTGGGGGGTCGGCAACCGATTTATCATCTGACCCTTGTCCGCCAGGGGTCTTCGGTGTCCCCTCAATATCATACTCGAGGTTGGACAGGTCGATAGTCGGATAAAAGTGCCTCACATGGCTGAGGGCCTTCGCATAACTACTATCCTGGGCGTTGATCACCAGGATCTGACACGACTCAGTCACCTCTTTCTTCTCCTTCTCCGACCTCTCCTCCTGATCCACCCTCGCCTTCGCCCATTCCTCCTTCTCCTTGTCAAAAGCTGCCTTCGTCTCCGCCTCCTTCTTACGAGAGCCTTCGAGCTCTCCCTTCAATTCCGTCACCTCCTGCTCGGCCTTGTCAGCCCGGTCTCGCTCTCGCTGCAACGCCGCCTCGTAGAGGCCCCTCACATGGGCCCCCTGCACGGTCGCCTGCCATAACCAGACACTACTAAGAAATCTTCCTTAAACAACATCACCCGAAAGCTAGGGGGTTTGATTGACTTACCAGCACAGTGGCCTGCGCAAGACGCACGTACGCCTCGTCCAGGGTCTGGGACTTCATATCCGAACGATCCCGAGGGGTCGCCAGCTTATCTGCAACCTCCACGGCCTGGCGCCCCCGGACCAGGCAATCACCCTCGCGGATCGACCAATCTGGCACCCACCTTCGCCGAAGTCTCTCCTTTAGTCCGGGATCCACCAGGGGACCCTTCCCCTTATCAGGGTCGGCGGCCGCACCCTGATCCGAACCCCCCTGGACCACCGTGTCCCCACCCGTCTCCGACCGAGTCCTTTTCATCCTCGGCTGAATGGGGGCCTCGGAGACCACCTGGGACAACTCGGTCGTCTTCGCCACGACATCCTTCTTCTCGGCCTTCTTCTTCTTCATGGCGAGCCTCAGCGCCTTAATCGACTCTTCATCCATTTCTGTAAAAAGATCCATTAAGAACAAATGAGCAAGAAAGTACAAGAAGAGTGTGAGGAAAGAAACAACCACGTACGAGGCACGGCCGGGCTAGGGCTCAGTCTGACGCTCGCCAGATGGGCCTCCGTCACCTTCCCCCAATTGATGCTATACGACAGACGGAGACGCTCAACGAGTCTCCACTCCTCCGCCATCAAGTCCCCCGGCCCCGGTGCTGCGTAGCTCGGCTTAGAATGGTTCCACCGAGTAGGGATAGCCCAAGGATCCTCACTCCGGATCACCAGATACTTTTTCTTCCAGAACTTAATGGAATCTGGATGACCGTGGACAACCTTCGCCTTACCTCGAGGCGAGATGTAGTATACTCCTTCTGCCGATGAGCCGATCAACAACATCGCTCGGAACACGCCCAGCCGCAGGGGTACCCTCTGCTCCTCGCACAACAGCACGAAGCAGATGATCTGCTTCCAGGAGTTTGGCCCAAACTGCATCGGCGCCAGGGACGACCAATTTAACACCTCCCGAACGAATGGGTGGATGGGCAGCCTCAGGCCGGAGATAAAGGCATCCACAGGGAAGATACAATACCTATCCGGCAGGGGATCGGTCGGCCGAAGAGTAGAACTCGGCAGCATAAGCTCATAACTGGGCCCTATGTGGTAGGCCAACTGCAGAGCCCCCAAGTCGCTTGCCTCCAGAACGGTCGGGGATGCGTCCACCTTCAACCTCTTCCGGCTTGACGACGACGGCTGGACCCCCGAGGACTCCTTATCTGAGAGATCGTCGGGGTAGCGACGGAAAGACCGGGGTTGTGCAGACGACCCTATCACCAAGTCGCTCGGGCCGCCAATCCTCGATCCCTTCTTCTTCGGAGCCCTCCTCCTCTTAGTCCGTTCCGGCGAAGGTGTAGACAAACGCCCCAGAACGGGCGGATTCAGAGACCCTGCGGAGCCATCTCCCTCGGAGCCACCCTCCTCTCCGGAAGCCAACCCTAGGGTCCGGACTTCGTCTGAGCTACCGCCCCCCTCCTCAGAGTCGCTGCTTTCTACCACGAAATGCCTCCGAGATCGCAATGGCTTCACATTGTGTACGACCTCCTCCTTGCCTACCGGCCCCTCCCCAGAGGTCGACGCCGACGAGCCGGACTGAGCCCTATCCATCTGTGCCTAAGTTAAACGGGGTTACCAACTAACCTGGGATCACCTCGGAAAAACGACCTTGCTGCAGGAAGCTGAAGGGACGAGCGCTGAAGAGTTGAAGGATTTTTTGAAAAGTAAGAGGCAAGAGAGAAATAGGCGATGGGAGGAGAGGGGGGAACATTTATAGGGGATAGGAACAACTCCTCGATTTTCGCAGTCACTATTCACCGATTGACGTGCAACTGCCGCCTAGGAAATCACGCCACGTCCTCGAAACATGTGCTGCTGACGTCACCCAGTGCCAGACTGGCCGCCCGATACGGGGGTCGGTTCGGGCAAAATAACGGCTCGCCTTTGCCGGCACTAAAATAATCTTCTTCAGAAGATCCACCGGCTGGCCATCACCCTTACCAGCCCGTAATTCCCCCTCGTCTCGAGGTTCGGCTTGGCACCGGGGTACTCTTCCCAGGAAGAAACAACGGCTCGCCTTCACCCTCACCGGCCCATAATCCCTCGCCAGCTCGAGGTCCGGTCCGGCACCCGGGTACTCTTCTTCGGAAGATCCACCGGCTGGCCATCACCCTTACCAGCCCGTAATTCCCCCTCGTCTCGAGGTTAGGTCTGGCACCCGGGTACTCTTCTCAGGAAGAAACAACGGCTCGCCTTCACCCTTACCGACCCATAATCCCTCGCCAGCTCGAGGTCCGGTCTGGCACCGGGGTACTCTTCTTCGGAAGATCCACCGGCAGGCCATCACCCTTACCAGCCCGTAATTCCCCCTCGTCTCGAGGTTCGGCCTGGCACCGGGGTACTCTTCTCAGGAAGAAACAACGGCTCGCCTTCACCCTTACCGACCCATAATCCCTTGCCAGCTCGAGGTCCGGTCTGGCACCTGGGTACTCTTCTTCGGAAGATCCATCGGCTGGCCATCACCCTTACCAGCCCATAATTCCCCCTCATCTCGAGGTTCGGTCTGGCACCCGGGTACTCTTCTCAGGAAGAAGCAACGGCTCGCCATCACCCTTGTCGACACGTAATCCTTCGACCTCTCGAGGTTCAGTCGAACACCAGGGTACTCTTCTCCGGAAGAGACAACGGTTCGCCATCGCCTTTACCTACACGTAGACCCTCGACTAGCTCGAGGTCCTATCCAAGCCTCAGGGCAGCACCACCAGGAAGGCCCTGTGATCCGCCCTCCCATTTTTTACAATCATAAACACTCCTCCACGGCTAGCTCCCGCACCCCCCGCAGGAGTGGGGGGCTTGTGTGACAGGGTAAAAATGGCCTGAGGCCCAACCAGGGCCCAATACAATTCCCACTCAGAAAGGTAAAGATGGCAACCTGGTTCGGCTCCGGACCACTTCAGGGTCGGCGCCGAACCTCGTGTTTGCCCTCACGGTGCCGGCCTCCTCGTACCGACGAGCCTCAGTAGCCCTCGGAGTCCGATCCGGGGCAGTCCCACAGGCCGTCTCCCCTCTCTGGCGGGGCAGAAGGAGGACCTGGCGCAGCCTAGGCCCTCAGATTCCCCCCAGAGGCACAGGAGGCTCACGATGGGCCACGTCAGCTCCAAATACCGCCAAGGGTTTCGCCACGTCAGCCCTATACCACTCCTGGTATCGCCACGTCCGCCCTAAACCCCCTGGGCCTTCTGCCACGTCAGGCCCATGGGCTTTCGGATCCAAACCCGGCCCCCAAGTGGAACCAAACCCGATTGGGATTCTCTATAAATACTAGACCCACACCCACCTTTTGAGGTAATCAATCTTTTGCCACTTAAATATACCTAGTTATTGCTACTCTCTCACAGAGACTGACTAGAGCGTCGGAGGGTCCGCCACCGGGACAAACCCCGGTGTTTCAGGACCGTCTGCAGGTACACAAGACCTCGGATCCGACCCTTCCGATCCGAGCCCAACCTTCAACATCTTTTCGAGCTCATCGTAGGTCCCAGAAGGTCAACTGAAGGTCGGCAGACGAGCGGCAATCTCCTTCAATACAAATTGAGTCCGAACTCACACCTGGTGCTTCCACACGTTTCTCAGAAATAAACAGCATCATACGCTAACCCCGGCGTTTCGTGTAAAGCGCCGGTGAATAAAAGTCTTTTTTTTTTTAATTAATTCTTTCCCGGCGTTTATTTAAAGCACCGGGGTAAAAATGCCACTGTATCCTAATTAATTTGTAGTGAGTTAAATCATCACATACAACATACATGGAACAATACAAAACAAACATGTCCCTCACCTTGTTGAAGAGATCAAACGAATACAAATAGAAAATAGGGAAAAAACATCTCCTTCGCAAGAAATCCAAAATCTTCTCTTTATAACTCAAAAATAATAATAATAATAAAACCTTTGTGTTGTGCAGCGAATGGCGGCTACACTCAACCTTTTTAAATAGTCCGGAATTAAGAAAATTAGGGTTTCGAATACATTTGCAAAAATAGTCCTTTTAAATATAACTTTACATATATAGATCCATATACTTGGAAACTTAATAAAACCAATTTAATTACGTTCAAAAATTAAAAAGAAGCATCCCATAATCAGCCGGCACTGTAGGGAAAATCCAGAAAAACGAATTTGCATTTTTACCCCTCAAAATGAAAATTTTGTAAAAAAAACTTTTTTTAATCAAAACTTGTAAAATAAACCAAATTCATTAAAATAAAAAGTAAAATCTTCAACCCTGAGTTGACTAGGCAGTATACCTCGTCCAAAAATCTGAAAATCTGAAGTTTTCATTCCATTTGGTAATTTTGCACAAAACTCATTCTTTTTTGAAATATTTGCAAATAGGTTCAATAAATATCAGGAAAATCTAGGAAAATCACAAATAATCTCAAATAATAAATAATGATTTTCCACAAAATAATTTTGGCTTTTGAACTTCCCAAGAAAATTTTTGCACGTGTTTTGCACGTGTAAAAAGATAAATCTTCAGAAAAATATTTATTAAATCTCCAAAAATCATTTTAATTTATTTATAAATATTTAAAATAATATTGAAAAATACGAGGTACTACAGCAAGTCATGGACAACAAGTAGAGAAACAGAGAAACAATGACATTTACGATATAACAATGAATTCATTGAACAATGGCAAAATGACAATGATGCAATGTACAATAACGATGATTGATAACGATGATAATAAGCGATAACAATAACGGTAAACAATAACGATAACACTGTTCAATAACGATGACAATATGTAATGACAATGCGATGAAAATCTTAAGTCTATTATTCATTTTAATCCTAACTAATGCACGTAGTACTGCATCATATAACTACAGGTTCGGTGCATACAATCAATTTCGTTTAGACTAAGATGGTAGATTCTATAGGTCATGTACTCAGTATGATATAATATTGAAATAATAATACTGGCTATTGCAGCAATTTCTTGCACGATAACGATAACACTGGCCATTGAGGCAATTTCTTATACAATAACGATAACACTGGCCATTGACACAATTTCTTGCACAATGACGATAATGATATTTTGGGAACGAGGCCCACACTTCCGAGTATAGTCACTATATCATCAACAACTCTAGTCAACCCTTAACCCTGGCTTGATTAACATTCTTTATTCAATTAACATGCAATAGTGGTTGGCAATATGACGATACTATAGGGAACAATAAGGACAGAAGTATTAGTGGGGAAACAATAAGGCGAATAATAAGGGACAATAGAATGATGACAACACAACCCTAAGATCATGCAATGTACTCTATACAATCAAATGCACCAAAAACAATATTATAGATTTAATTATATATTATCAAACATGGAAACTCAATTCTGGACAACAGTAGGTTGTTATACTAAAATTGAATTTACCGCTTCTACAGAATAACAAATGTGGATCCGTCAAAAGTTTTAGAAACTAGACTCCTGCTGGGTTCCAACGCATATTAAAAGTCCAAAATCCGACAACAGTAGCTAGGTTAATTATAGTGTTCTTTACAGGTTACAGGTTCTGGCTGGTTATCAATGTTAACTAGTTTCAGTTATAAAAGCAGTAAATATTCATTTTAAAAATCAGCAGAAATAAATTTCATTACCCTAAGCATGTTGGCTATCAATCTGGAAATTATCATGGTAATATTTAATCATTAGTTCATCTATTTAATCAGGTTAACATGGTATATGCATAAATTTGGAAATAAAACGCAGCAGCAGTAAAATGGTCATAACTCATGCAATATAGGTCGGAATTCAAAAATTTTGGATGTTCTGAAAACTAGACACCTGGGGCTACATTGCATATTCAGAAAGTTATTTATTTTGATGACATTATGTAGGTCTAAACAGCATGACAAAGTTCAGGTTGATAGTAAATTTCAGGGTCTTAATATATTTTTCATGAATAAAATAATTAAAATCTTATAAACGGAGAATTAGAGATTGACAACATAAATCACAGCAAGTTATATCTATGTGAACATGGTATTAAGATGTATAATATTCAAAATCCTACTATTCACAATCAACTAATACACCAACATCAATCATATGAACAATCAACACTAGTATACACTCTACAATAGCTGTGTAATGTCATGACATAAATTACAATAACAATCATTATTCCTATATTCAATAATTAACTCTATGAATGCATGCAAGATCCCCATAATTCGGAGGCAAAAAGACAGCAAGATTTCAAGACTACTACTTGGATTCGCTCGTGTTAATCCTTAGTATCCCAACGATAGATAACAATAGACAATATACGATAATCAATATAGATCTACTTGCAGAATTAAATAAACAATCTCGAATACGATACAATATAATTCGAGAGTGAGATTACTTGCCTTTTTATATGGTTAATCCAAATATAACGAATAACGGGATTAGGATCCCGGGCGACAAACCATGAACGACAAAAGCACAGAAACACGTGCGCTCTATGTGCTCAAGAAAACAAAAGAAAAAACACTCCACAACACCAAACAACGAATACAAATCCTCTTCCACAGCAGAAAACAACAGACTCCCAACACCAACAATAATCAGCAATTACCTCCCAACAGCCAACAGTGACCAGTAATAACTTCAACAGCAACTCGGCAAAGGAGAGGGAGAGAGCAGCGGGGTGAGTCTCAGGGTGCAGTGGTGGTGATCACAGGCGGTGGTCGCGACTAGCTGACGAATGTAGGTGGTCACAGCTGACTGGTGGAGTATGGAAGACTGGCGGCAACAAGCACACAGCGACGTCGGCGAGCAGGGAGTGCTGACGATGGAGGTACAGCAGGTGGCTCGATGGGGAGGCGAGACTGCGGAGGTTGGAGTGTAATACCCCGTATTTGCAGCGAATAATCGACTGGTATATAGTAGCAGTCGACTGCTACTGCATAGTTGGGCCGGATTGGTTGAGAAGGATTTGAGAAGAATATTGAGAAATATAGTCCCACATGGGATGTGAACAAAAATAATTTGAGTATAAATATAATTAGCCAATGATCAAGAGTCACCTAATTGGTTAACCACCTTTTGAGAGGTAGCCTGTGGTGGGCAGTTGTACTACATAATATCTAATTTGTCTTCTGAAAAATATTAAAATTGTCTGAGTACTGGGGCGGGGCGTTACAGAATGGTATCAGAGCCGACTTTCGACACCGGGTGTAGTGGAGGTCAGTATGATCTGCGGTGCTGAGAGTCATTGATCTCCGGGGTCGGGTATATTCTGTGGTATTGAGAGTCACAGGTAGTGATTGATAGCCGGGTATCCGATCTGCGGTGTTGAGAGTGATTGATCTCCGGGATCGAGGACTATACTACATCGGCTAGAAAGGGCGGATCCTACACTAGATGTGTGCCCTATACTCAGCGAGGACACTGATTTCTAAGGTGGGGTGTATGTAATACCCCGTATTTACAGCGAACAGTCGACTGGTATATAGTAGCAGTCGACTGCTACTGCATAGTTGGGCTGGATTGGTTGAGAAGGATTTGAGAAGAATATTGAGAAATATAGTCCCACATGGGAAGTGAACAAAAATAATTTGAGTATAAATATAATTAGCCAATGATCAAGAGTCACCTAATTGGTTAACCACCTTTTGAGAGGCAGCCTGTGGTGGGCAGTTGTACTACATAGTATCTAATTTGTCTTCTGAAAAATATTAAAATTGTCTGAGTACTGGGGCGGGGCGTTACATGGAGGATGGTGGTGGACGATGTCGACCTGCTCATCGATCGGAACAGGGGACAAGGGCGACAAGATCTGGGCTGGGCGAGGGCTCGATAGGAGAGGGATAGGGTGTCGATGGGAGAGGAGGACGGCAGGGAGTGTCGATTGGCATCGACGAGGGCGAACGAGGGTAGAGCGGTGGGTTCGAGGATGGGGAAGACGGTGAGGCGAGGTTGGGAGGTGAGCAGTCGGTGAGGGGATCGGGGGTTGAGGATGAATAGGAGAGAGTGAATGGGGGTTGTACAGTAGGGTTTGGGGGTTGAAGGCGGCTACAGTATTGGAATCTAGGGTTAGGTTATAATATAGTAATAGTATTATAATAATCATATTAATGGGGATGGATGCATGGCTGATTATTAGGGATATCAAATTAGGGGTTACAGGATGAGAAAATGGTCCGGAGAAATTTTTGGAGATTGGCTGTTAGTGGAGATATGGAGTGGTTTTGGGTTAAAATTTAATAGGAGATGGCTTGGATTGAGCTTCAAATTAAATAATTAAATAATACAATATAGGTCAAAATCAATGGGTTTTAACAAAAAAAAATAATAATAATAATAATAATGATATTGGGCTTTGCAAAAATAATAATAATAAGAATCATGGCAATAAAAATACGAATAATAATAATGGTAATAACATCAATAATAAGAATAACAATAATAATAATACTAATAACAATATTAATAAAAATAATAACAATGAAAATACTAAAAATAATAATAATGATAGTAGTAATAATAGTACTACCAACAATAATAATAATAATAATGATAATAATAATAATAATAATAATAATAATAATAATAATAATAATAATAATAATAATAATAATAATAATAATAATAATAATAATATGCATCAAAATAGAATTTGAGATTAACAAGTTCATTAAAATCCAAACGGGAATAATATAAAATATAAATAGTAGATTAATTAGAAATAGAAAATACATCGTTATTCAAAGTAAATACAATTGTCGAATACAAAACACTTAGTAAAAGATCCGAACCCAATTTAGCACAAAATAGTTTATAAATACTCAGAATATCGAAAATATTCAGGAAATACGTATTTACGGAAACGGGGGTTACAATCCTACCCACCTAAAACAAATTTCGTCCTCGAAATTTGCTTAGAAGATATATAGGACAAGGCAAGGTAAACTTATGGGGGTAACAAAACAGGGAATTCAAGGGAAAAGACAAAATGGTGGCAACACCATAATAAGAAAATCATATATAGAAATGAGGTGATCTAGAATGATGTTGAATAAAGAATCAATAAATGAAGACAATGCAAATGTATGAAAAGAAAGCAAGCGGTGCAAGGAAGGGGAAGCAATAAGAGAATCCTGGGACCTGTGGGTTATGGGCCTACCACGCTTCCACTGCGCAACTCTGATCGGGAAGACTGTTTTATCATCATCCATTAACTTTAGCAGTCTGCCTCGTAACTTACCATATGCTTGACATGTCCAACCGGCATATCTCTTGCATGAAGTTCGAATTCTGGGCAACTTCAGATTCTGAACACTTTCTGAGATCCGGGGACTCTGCATGCACATCTTGGAGCAAAAGATGACACTTCCTCTCCTGGTGATGTTCCAAGCTACTGATATATCGTTGAAGACCACGTGATGCCAATCGACGAACCAAGCAGAAAGAAAAAGAATGAGACACCGAAATCAAAAGAAAATGGGTGCAAAAAGAATGAAATTGTACCCAATAAGGAATTATGAATGAGGACGACTGCAAGAGACGGAAGGCTGACGACCATTAATTTCACTAAGAAACCTCATTTGTTAATTTCGGTCGAGTTTAAAAGAGGCTAGATAGAGAGAGAATAGAGGGTAAAATTTGTGGGGTGTAACATTATTAGTTTAGATATGTGTTGGGTAATGGATTTGTGGGTTTGGGTATAGAGTTGTAATAGGGTGAATCGGGTGAATGAGCCTAGTTAGAAATATAGTGGATTAGTTAATTTTATAAAATAGTTAATACTTATTCTATTCTACATGATCTTACGGGGCTTGTTCATGCATGACAGTGGAACAGCTCTACTTAAGTTAAGCAAACCATAAGAGAATGACTGTTCAGAAACAGAGCACAAGCAACTAAGCAAAGGAGTATTGTTTCTCTTGGAAGACCAAATCCTTTGGCTTAATAAGGGACGGGAACCGAGTAAAGGCTTACAGTGGATACCTCGGCACCTAGAGACGAGGAAGGGCGTAGCAAGCTAAGATACCAAGTCAAGCCAGATGTGGAGTGGCAAAGGGAATTACTCGCCTTTAATCGACCTACACGCCTTCATACATCTAGAAAAAGGCACACGAAACCATCTATGAACTTCGAAAAGGGTTTTGGGATCTTTGTATAAAGACAGGTTATCATGATTGAATGATATAATATAGTAGGTCGTTTACTATGCCCAGTCATTCCGAAGAACACTTCCCCCCTCCGAGGGAGTCGAAGATCAATCACTCTTATCCTAGGTTTCTTCCTCCTGCGCCCGCCGCCGCCCGACCCGCATTAGAGGGGAAGATTAGCAAAGCTGAAAGATTTTTATCGGATACGAAATCACTCGTGCTCAATCTAGTGGTATTTTTATGAGGATTAATCAGACCTTACATCTGTGTATCTCTACCTATCCAACGTACGTTCGCGGTGCTTAAGGCCCGAGCATAATTAATAGATTAGCAAGGAAATATATTAAAATGCAGAAATACCTACCTACGTAGCCGATCTGAACTGCATCTTTATGGTTCCGGTATGGGTAATCTTGAGAATTTTGTATAATTGTTTATTTTGTATCAAGTTCATTCAGATACTGTCAACTACTGTATGTCAAAATTGCCAGATCTAGTGTGCATGTGTGGAACGAGTATGCAGTTACAACCTCATTAAAAATAAGAATAAATAAATATACGGTGTTTTGTGTTCAAGTTCCTAAACATGCATATTCGAACAAACCTCTACATGTCAGTAAGTTCATCAACTATTTGGACTAAAGTCTCTCTACTGTCTAGGAAAAGAGTTGGTGGGGTCAACTTTTGAAGGCCACCAGACCCCTCCCCACCAAACTTTTCCAACAACTCTCTCACCTACCCCAATATCAACCTATTGTAAATAGCCTCCAAACCCTACATTTTCTCTCAATCCTCAAATATCACTTTCCTCACTCATTTCAAATTTTGGAAGAAAAAAAAGAGAAAGAATTTGAGAGAAATTTGGTTGTTTTTTTAGTGTGTAAATACTTTGCATAGAAGGATTTTTTTTGAGGAAAAATTCGCGGGTTTTGGGTTATAATATTTTTTGAGTGTTTTATGAGAAAAAATATTGTGTACACTTTTATCTCATAAAGTGAAGATCTGCAACAGCTCCGGAGACGCAGGCATAAATTTGTGCTGAACTCCTTATAAATTTTTGTAAGTGCTATTTCCGCTTATATCTTGCATTTTCGCTAATCTGGTTTAAATGAAAAATTTTACAAACATATATTTTTCCCAACAAATGGTATCAGAGCTTTAATTGTTTTTTGTCGAAGAATAGTCAAAAACGATACAGGGGAAGTCAGATTCGAGTGGGAGCGATGGTCGCAGACGAAGGAAAAGTGAAAATTGAAAAGTTTGATGGTGGGGACTTTGGCTTTTGGAAGATGTTGATTGAAGATTATCTATATCAGAAAAATATGTATTAACCTCTTTAGGGAAAAAACAAAAGACATGGAGGAGGAGGACTAGGCTCTTCTCGACAGACAAGCCCTTGGAGTTATCCGATTACCGCTCTCGTAATGTTGCTTTCAACATGGCGACTCTCTCCAGCATGTACGAGAAGCCATCGGCCTTAAACAAAGTTCACTTGATGAGGCAGTTATTCAACTTGCGGATGACGGAAGGTGCATCGGTGGCTCAACATCTGAACGAACTCAACACAATCACAACCCAATTGAGTTCAGTAGAAATTGAGTTCAATGATGAAGTTCGAGCTTTGATTCTCTTATCATCTCTACCATACAGTTGGAATGCTACTGTTACAGCAGTCAGTAGTTCGTTGAAAAACAATAAATTGAAGCTCGGCGATGTCCGGGATCTGGTATTGAGTGAAGAAATTCGGCGAAGAGAATCATGTGAAGTATCAACCTCCTCCTCAGCTTTGCACACGGAGTCAAGAGGAATGACTTCAGAAAGAAACTCTAATCGCAACATATCGCAATCTAGACGAAGTAAATCTAGATCGGGAAAGAAAGCTTTCAACTGCTACAATTATGGTAAGGGATGTCTCGTTCAACGAAATTGCCGAGCACCGAAGAAAGTTACCAGCGCACATGAATCTGCCAACGTGAACGAAGAAGAAGGCGATGCTATGATTCTAAGCACCAAAAGTTCGATTGAATCATGGATCTTTGATTCAGGAGCATCTTTCAACTCCACCCCAAGCAGAGAAATTATGGAGAACTGCGTTGATGGTGATTTCGGGAAAGTTCATCTAGCTGATAATGAGACCTTGAAGATCGTGGGAAAAGGAGACATCCGAATAAAGTTGTCGAACCGGACTAAATGGAAGATGCAAGGAGTGAGACATATTCATGGCCCCAAAAGAAATTTGATCTCAGTGGGACAGCTGGATTGAGAAGGTTATTGTACAACCTTTTCAGGTTGTGAATGGAAGATTACCCAAGGAGCACTCGTCATTGCTCGTGGTAAGAAGACTAGTACTCTCTATGTAACCTCCAACTTGGCAAGTATCATTGCAAGCGCATATGCTGATGGAAAATAAAACCTATGGTACCAAAGGCTTGGTCATATGAGCAAGAAATGGATGAAGACACTAATGTCAAAGGGAAAGTTGCCATATTTGAAGAACGCAGATGTTGGCCTATGCAAGGATTGTATCTTCGGCAAAGAGAAGAATGTCAGCTTTGCAACGATTGACAAGACACCTAAGGCAGAAAAGTTAGAGCTGGTTCATACCGATGTATGAGCATCATCTCCAGTTCCATCTCTAGCAGGTCTGATGTATTATGTTACCTTCATTGATGATTCTACAAGGAAGGTGTGGGTGTATTTTATGATGAAGAAATCAGAAGTCCTTGATATCTTCATGTAGCGCCCCGAATTTCTAATATGATATCTCAGAAATACGTGGCACAATTCCCAGCATCAACTTCAATTATAATAGTAAACATAGCCCAAAACTACAGATAAATTTTTTAAACTTTTATTACATTAGTCCATTACAAAACACGGCAGAAAAACAACACCTTGAATTACAATCTTTCTTTTACAACACATTCTTTTACAATTTACATAAGCCATAACATCAATTATATCTCATGCGTCTGAATTCCAAGCTATAAGCACCTACTTGTAAGACATGAGGCTAGAGATAACCCTAACCCCTAAAACTACAGGGGTCAGCCATAACGGTGTGAGTGACATAAAAATATAGTATCATAAACAACATGCATTAACAATGTAACATCCCGAATTCCAAAATAGGCTGAATTCGAGTTCCACGGGATCTTTACACTTCATTTCGTACAATTTTACAAGAAATTTAAAAACTTTTATTTCAAGAATAATTACATCAAAGTCTTTTACATCAATATGCAACGGAATAAAATAAATACAACAATAACAACTGTACAACTGTAACACCTTTAACATTTAAATGATCATCAGCATCAAATCATCTCTATAACTTCTTGTAACTCCAAGTCCTACATGTAAAACTATGGGCACGTCAGTTGCTTACAACCGACAAAATATTATACACGACCATCCTCGCTATGCTGAACAGTATAACAATTCTTAAATACTTTAGTAAACACAAACTTGGTCACAAACAAATCTATAAAGGGACTATCCTATTGATGTCGTGTTGTGTTGTGCACATAGTCCTTAATGCAATTGTTAATATTTACATGACACTAATGCGCACTTGTTCGGATTCTATGCATCCCATACTACATAGGTCCAAGGGCAAGACCTTAATCGTTCTTCATCTTGTAGGGTTCAATCCCTCGCCATGATTTAATCTACTACTGTAACTACGGTAAGTATCCTAGATGTTCTATGACCTACGAACTCATGTATAGGCGCCCTGGAGGGAATCCCAATGCACTGATACATGACTCATCATGCAGGCATCTTATGGTAAGTCAGCTCCTACCATAGACATGACACCACATCATGCAGGCATCAAACAATTCTTTTCTACACATTTGCATTATTTTAACCAATGTCTTAACATGCATCAATTTCCATACAAATCATGTTTCTTCAATTCTAGTATTTCAAACTAACAATCATAACAATTTTAAAGAATAGATTAAGCCATTCACATCTACCACACCGATTGACATTTAGCAATTTAAACTCTACTTTAACTAGCATGCAATTTCATCATACCAATTAACAAATAAATTGTATATTATCTAGCATGCAAGTCTACTCTTAAATTAGAAATGATTTAAGAAATACCCACCCAAAGTTGAAGAAATTATACTCAAATGAACTCCTAGAATTAGGAGCTCCTAAAGAAAACTCAAATTGCAACATCCTCGAAATCCGCACACCAAAGCAAACTCCAAGTTCATTTTCGGCAGCAAAACCGTGAGCCATCCATTTGCATCTCATTCTCCTCTCCATTATACAATATCCATCTATATATCTATATATATATATGTATGTAACACTATCTATCTATCTATATATATATATATATATATATATATATATACATACATACATAGCGGACAAAAGGGTAGAATGTGGTAGGTGGGAACCAAGTATGTGGTCTGGGTGGATTTCAAAATGGACAGAGAAAGAAAATAAAAATGTGAAGGAAGTTGGTGGATTTGCTATATCTATACACACACACATATATATACACTACATCCAAATGTTTGGTGGGTAAAACAAAAGACAAAGTTTGCTGGCTTTGGCTTGGAGGCTTTCGGAAATAATAACAAGGAAGGAAGGAATGGAAGGAGAAGAAGTGAAGGGAGTAGTTTTATAAGAGTGTAGTAGAGTAATTATGATAACTACTCTCCATTAATTCCACCACTAATCCACTAACACAATTCAAACTCAATTTTCGCTCCTACCAAAATTTCCAACCGGCCACCTACTCATTCTATACTCCAAAACATGTGCACGTGATTTGCACTTGCACACACTTCTCAAATTAATTATTTTAAAAATACAAATTATATATATATACATAATATGTACGTAAAAATTTAGATTAATTAACAATTATAGTGTTTCACGCACAATTAAAATAGATACACACATTTCATGAAATTTATTTTGAAAAAGAACACACTTAAACACGTGCACCAAAAACACGTGCATTGCGTGTGAAATCTCAAAATTACGAAATTGACCTTATCAACTGAAAAATATTTATAATTAATCGGAATACAACATAAAAATATATTTAATATACATATTCGATAATGTACTCAAACATACAGAAAACACGTGCATTGCACGTATAAAAGCATTTTAATCAAACAGACGAAAAGTGAATTTCCGTTTATAAAACGAATTTGAACACGTCATAAAAATAAATAATGGAAACCCATCGAAAATATTGCACGTAACGGTAGAATACCCGAAATCGACACATGCATCGATAATACGCAGAAAGCACGTAAAATATAAAGATTGAAATTTAGCATTTGAGTTATCTCAGATCGGATTTTAAGAATACGAGAATGCATAAATAATCGAAATTCAAAAGACATATCGAAATACGTTACGGATATCACCAGTAATGGTACAAAATGCACGTAACACCCGAGGGCAAAATTGTTATTTTCAATTTTGCGGGGTGTTACACTTTTCCCCCTTAGAACAGTTCCGTCCCCGAAACTCGCTAGGGTAAAGGTTGTATTTTGTACACACCGAAGAAAATGTCCTTATTGTATATAGAAAACTGGAAACATTTAAGAAAAATAAATGCAGTCTGTAAATAAGTAATGGAGAAAAACAAGACAAACACTATATAAAGAAATTATAGGTATCAAAATCTTATAAGGACGGGCCAAGAAAACTAGGAAAATAGCATAAGAAAATAAATGCGACAATAAAGGATAGTAGATATTGAAAGGAGTTTTCGTACAAAATACTATTAAGTAAACCATTAGATAAAATGATAAATAAACTTAGTCATTAATTGTGACATAGTTCAGAAAATAATGCAATAAAGAGAAACATAGTCAATGGGTACTTTATAAATAGATTTAGTAGTCAAAATTCATCAAAGTAATAAGTGGTAGAAAATCGTAAACTAAATTGGTACTGTATATTAAAAGAAAAATTGAATTAGCAATTTAAAAAGAAGACTATTGGGTAACAGTTTTGAAAAGTAAACGAGAATGAAATTTCGTTAAAAAAAATAGGCAACATCAAATGATCTTGTATACCAATTAATATCATAAAATAATTTGTAAGGTAACTACATATGATTTGAAAATTAAAGATACTAGCGATAAAAAAAAATAAAATTAAAGATACGGAAGACATACATCGAAATACTTTCGAATTGTCAAGTAGAGAAAAAAAAACAACATACAAATATCATATACGTACATAAGCGTCAAAATTATCGGGGCGAAACAAATAACATGATATGAAAATCATAAATGATTTGTAGGAGTAAAACAAGACATCGTAGTAGTAAAAGTAATAACATATTATTGAAATAGTGCGAAGACTAATTATATAGAAAATAAATTATGAATCAAAGAAAAGTATTGATGTGGCTAAAAATAGGGGTTTAATCGAGACCGTCCAAATTGGACACGAATCCTAAAGCCCAGGGGTAAAATAGTAATTTTACCTACAAACGGGTCTGAAGTGGGTATTGGGTCTCCTTCTCACAGACCCAATAACCCGCGAACGGATCCACCTCAACTGGGTGCGGGTTTCGACCCGCAACAAACCCAGTCCAGAGGGATAGAATTAGGGTTTCTGATTAATATTAATCAACGGCCCAGATTCATATCTATCCTTCCACTGGGGATTAGGGATTACATTCCTTATCTATACACAGGAATTACATGCCTAATCTGTTCCCCAAGACGTCCCCATCCATCTCCATTTAGAGGTAATTAATCTTTCTCCATTTTTCGCGCTCTTTCATAATCTCTCTGATTACTGACTTGAGCGTCGGAGGGTGCGTCGCCGGGAACAATCCCGGTGTCTCGCACTTTTTGCAGGTCTACGGCGGGATCGACGATCAGTGCCCGACGGAACAGGTACGCAGGTTTACTATTCAGTTTCCCTAAGTATCCACAAATACTGTCTGTTTGCCCTCATACCAAATTTAGCAGCAACAGATTGTCGCCGTCTGTGGGAAACTAACGAATAGAGACCTCTCCTCTTCCCGTTGAACAGATCTTCTCCAGCCATGCCTCCTAGAAAAGTCAGATCCAGAGGGTCCAACAGAGGACCCAACCCCGATCAGCAGCAAGAAGTTCCCGTCCAGCCTACCCAGCAGCAGGGGCAACTTCCTCCTCTAGCGGAAGACCTGCTCCAACAGGATCTTCCTCCTCCTAATCAGCCACCTCCAAAGGGTCCTAACCCTCAAAAACAGCTTCTTCACCAGGAGCACGTCTCCATCCACAACGCCTCTTCGGACTCTATGGCCTCCCATCATCCTCGAGCCTCTGGCCTCCACAAAACCGCCCTCAACCGCCAGAAAGAGGATGACCTTCGCCGTCACCTGGATGAGAAGCGGGCCCGAGAGGGAACCTCCCGTCAACACCGTCCGGACAAGCAGTCCCCTCGCCATTGGAAATATAGAAGGTCCCCTAACCGAAGGGGTCGCAGAGAGTCCCCCGAACACTACCGAAGAAGGCCGCACTCCCCTGCAGGTCGGCAACAGCCCAGGAACAATGAGGCGCCTATCACGCGTGCCGAGTTCCAGCAGTTCCAAGCGACCGTCCTACAAGCACTTAATCTCCGTCCCAACACCAACGCACCCAAGATTCCATCTCCTCCTCCGGTCCGAAGCCCTCGCCGACGGTCCCCATCTCCTCGTCCTGCTCCTACCAACTCCCGGCGCACCCCAAGTCCTCGTCGCTCCCGAAGTTACCATCGTCGCAGCCCTCGCTCTCCCTCGTACGAAGACGAGTCTAGAGGCTCGGCAGACTACCGTCGGAGGGATGACGCCATGTACCGCCGTCTTCATGAAGTAGAGAGGCGCCTGGGTCAGATAAACCGAGAAGAGGAGCTTAGGGGGAGGACCCTACGTCCTAGCCGACCCCCTTTCTCCCGAACCATTGTGGATGCACCTGTGCCGTTCGGTTTCAAACCTCCCCAGTTCGAGACTTATACCGGGGAGACCGACCCCGTTGATCACATCGAGAGCTTTAAGACTCTGATGCTCCTCCATCAAGCTTCTGATGTCCTCCTCTGCAAAACCTTCCCCGCAACTCTCAAGGGCCCAGCACGAGAATGGTATTCGCGCCTTGCCCCGGCCTCAATATTCTCCTTCGAGCAGTTCGAGACTCTCTTCGTCACCCATTTTGTAAGTAGCCGAAGAGCAGAGAAGACCAGCATCTCACTATTGCACCTCCACCAGAAGAAGGGGGAGAAATTGAGAGACTATGTGAAGAGGTTCACAGCTGAAGCAAGATCCATTGCATCCCTCGACCAGTCGGTCGCTGCAACAGCATTTCAATCGAATGTCCTCAATTCCAATCTCCGCTCCTCCCTCGCGAAGAAGCCTCCACAGAACTTTTTCGACCGCCTCCTTCGCAGTGAAAAGTACATCCGGGCCGAAGAGGCCGAGCACCAACCCAACTGGGAGGGGTCTTCCTCCGGGTTTAAGAGAAAAGGAACAGAAGAGGAAAGGGCTAAGAATCTCCTGAAGGATAATGCCGGCCAGCACCGACCTCCCTCCAGATTCGAGAAGTTCACTCCCCTCACCACTAACGTCTCAACTATTCTGATGGAAGTCGAAAAGGAGGGGATCTTACCTTCTGCTCCGAGGATGAACACCCTCGCCAAGAGGAGGGATAAAGAAAAATGGTGCCGTTATCACCGGGACCATGGACTTGACACCAACGATTGTCGTGCTCTGAAGAACGAGATCGAAGCCCTTATCCAGAGGGGGCAGCTAACGAAGTTTGTGAGAAAGGACCGAGCCGAACTTCCTCCCCCGCCTCGGGGGGCTAACAAGCATCCGGAACGAGAAGAGACGCCCGACTTCGAGGAAGAGCGAGTCTTCCACCTCATCCATGGGGGCCCAATGGGGGGCTTCTCAAACTTCTCTCGGAAGGCATTTATAAGGGAAGTCAACTCGGTCCGAACCACCCCTCCTCCCAAAGGCCTTGGAGTGCCTGTCACATTCTCTAACGAAGATCTTGAAGGTGTTCGCACCCCTCATTGTGACGCACTCGTCATCAGTCTACACATGGCGAACTTTAAAGTTGAGAGGATACTTGTGGATAATGGCAGCTCTGTAAACATCCTCTTCCTCACCGCTTTCAAAGGCCTAAAGCTCTCCCGAGATAGACTCAAGCCCGCCGGATACACGCTCCATGGGTTTACGGGAGTGCCAGTGACTATCGAAGGGGTGATTACCCTCGACGTAACTGCTGGAAAAACTCCTACTACCCGAACGGAGTCCATGGACTTCATGGTCGTAGATGTCCCAGCAGCCTACAATGTCATTTTGGGTCAGCCCGGCCTGACCGCCCTTGAAGCCGTCCCTTCTGCCTATCATCTCAAAATGAAATTTCCCACTCGGGCCAGAGTAGGGGAAGTAAGGGGTAATCAGGAGCAGGCCCGCAAGTGCTATATGACCTCTACCCTCGGACCCGTCCTCTCCTTGGAAACTCTGGAAATCCCCCAAGATATCGCTCGACCAACGTCCGAGCCGGTGGACGAACTGGAGGAAGTGCTCTTCTCTGAGCAGGAGCCAGCCCGCAAGTTCTTTGTCAGCAAGACCCTCCCGTCCGCCCTATACTCAGACATTGTATAATGCATCCGAAGGAATCAAGACCTCTTCGCTTGGTCAGCTGCAGATATGCCCGGTATCTTCGAAGAGCTCTTAGTCCACCGCCTAAGCGTTGATTCGGGGTCCAAATCGGTTCAGCAGAAGAGGCACAAATTCGCTCCTGAGCGTCAGCTCGCTATTAAAGAGGAGGTGGGCAAACTCTTGAAGGCCCGGTTCATACAGGAAGTGAACTATCCGGAGTGGTTATCGAATGTAGTAATGGTGAAGAAGTCCAATGGGACTTGGAGGATTTGTATTGATTTCACCGACCTCAACAAAGCTTGCCCCAAGGATCCATTCCCTCTTCCGAGCATAGAAACCCTGATCGATGCAACTTCGGGACATAAGCTCCTCAGCTTCATGGACGCATTTTCAGGCTACAATCAGATCCGGATGTTCCCTCCGGACATCCCGAAGACCTCGTTCGTGACCGACCAAGGCCTCTATTGCTACAGAGTCATGCCATTCGGTCTAAAGAATGCAGGGGCGACATACCAACGCCTCGTCAACAAGGTTTTCCAGGCTCAGATCGGCCAGAATATGGAGGTGTATATTGACGACATGCTTGTGAAAAGCATCCGAGGCATTGATCATGTGACCGACCTCCAAGAGGCATTTGACGTTTTGAGAAAGCACAATATGAGACTCAACCCGAACAAGTGTGCGTTCGGCGTCTCATCAGGGAAGTTCCTCGGCTTCATGGTTAGCCAACGAGGAATTGAAGCAAACCCGGAGAAGATCAAGGCCATATTGGACATGGCCCCTCCTAGAAATGTTAAAGAAGTTCAGAGATTAACAGGCCGCCTCGCCGCCATTGGGCACTTTCTTTCAAAGTCCGGGGAGAAATGCCTCCCCTTCTTCAAGGCATCCTGTACAAACCCTCCTTCACCCAGGTGGATGGTCGGCCCTACCTGAGGTGCCTCTCCCCCGGGCAGACCGACTACGCCCTGCAGGAACTTCATGAGGGCATCGGCGGGGCCCATTCTGGCTCCAGAGCCCTGGCGGGCAAAGTGTTGAACTACGGGTATTTCTGGTCCACCCTCCTACGGGACGCCGAACGACACGTTCGACAATGTAGCTCCTGTCAGAAGCATGCCGACATCCGACGCCTTCCGCAAGCACCATTAACTTCCCTATCAAGTCCGATCCCCTTCGCGATGTGGGGGATGGATTTACTAGGGCCGTTTCTGCCAGCCCCCGGACAGCTCAAGTTCCTAGTCGTGGCAGTCGACTATTTTTCGAAATGGATAGAGGCTGAACCACTGGCCACGATCACCGAAAACAAGGTTGTTCAATTCTTCTGGAAGAGCGTGATCTGCCGATTCGACGTCCCCATGGTCCTAATTACGGACAACGGAACTCAATTCACGGGGGCTGCCTTCCGAGCTTTATGTGAAGACCTCGCCATACAACACCGTTTCTCCTCCGTCTCCCATCCTCAGTCGAATGGCCAGGCCGAGAATGCCAACCGACAGATCTTTTCAGGCATTAAGAAGAGGTTAGACAAGTGTTCCAAAGGCTTGTGGGTCGATCAGCTGCCTAACGTGCTGTGGAATTACCGCACCACCAAGCGGACCCCAACAGGCGAGAGCCCGTTCAATCTCACCTACGGGTCCGAGGCCATCATCCCCCTAGAAGTCGGGTTACCCTCTCCTCGTCTGATTGCTTATGAAGAAGAACAGAACGCTAAGGAGCTCAGAGCAAGTCTAGATCTGATAGACGAAGTCCGAGAGAGAGCTGCCATACGCCAGCAAACTTACCGAAGAAGGATCGAGCTAGCATACAACAAAAGAGTCCGCCCAACGGACCTCAGAGAAGGGGACCTGGTCCTCCGAAAGTTGGCCATCTCGTTCCCCAGTCAGAAAAGCAAATTGGCCCCGAACTGGGAGGGTCCTTACAAGATTTCTAAAGAAATCTGCCCCGGTACATACAGACTAGAAGATCTCGAAGGCAGGAAAATTCCCAGGACTTGGAATACCGACCATCTCTTAAAATACCAAGAGAGAGCAACAGCGCCTCTCTAAGTAATTCGAGATGTCGAACCGTTCCTTTCTTGTTACTTGTAGTAATTTTCTTTTATTTTTCCTTGTAATAACGGCTAGCAACTTTAGAAGCAGCCGATCATTGGATATTAATAAATAAAGTTTTTTCATATTTTTGCTACTATTACACCTCTGCTTTTAACTCTTCAATCTAACGATGGTTCGGAGTCCAACACTCGGCTCGACTTTACTTCCCCGGCTCGCCCATAGGCGAGCCAGAAGTAGATCGCCGTTCGGAATTGCTCCCACAGCCGTTGAATGGTTCGGAGTCCAACACTTGGCTCGATTCTACTTCGCAAGTTCGCTCCTAAGCGAACTAGAAGTAGTTCGCCATTCGGAACTGCTCCCACAACCCTTGAACTAATCTAACAATGGTTCGGAGTCCAACACTCGGCTCGACTTTACTTCCCCGGCTCGCCCATAGGCGAGCCAGAAGTAGATCGCCGTTCGGAATTGCTCCCACAGCCGTTGAATGGTTCGGAGTCCAACACTTGGCTCGATTCTACTTCGCAAGTTCGCTCCTAAGCGAGCTAGAAGTAGTTCGCCATTCGGAACTGCTCCCACAACCCTTAAACTAATCAAACGATGGTTCGGAGTCCAACACTCGGCTCGACTTTACTTCCCCGGCTCGCCCATAGGCGAGCCAGAAGTAGATCGCCGTTCGGAATTGCTCCTACAGCCGTTGAATGGTTCGGAGTCCAACACTTGGCTCGATTCTACTTCGCAAGTTCGCTTCTAAGCGAACTAGAAGTAGTTCGCCATTCGGAACTGCTCCCACAACCCTTGAACTAATCTAACAATGGTTCGGAGTCCAACACTCGGCTCGACTTTACTTCCCCGGCTCGCCCATAGGCGAGCCAGAAGTAGATCGCCGTTCGGAATTGCTCCCACAGCCGTTGAATGGTTCGGAGTCCAACACTTGGCTCGATTCTACTTCGCAAGTTCGCTCCTAAGCGAGCTAGAGGTAGTTCGCCATTCGGAACTGCTCCCACAACCCTTAAACTAATCTAACGATGGTCGGGGTCCTATGGCTCGTCTTTGCTGCACCGGCTCATTGTCAAGCAGGCCAGAGGTAGATGGCCATTTCGAACTGCCCCCACGACCACCGGGCCGAGCGGACGAGGTACCGACCCTCGTATATGGCGAAAAAACCTTCCGAGGCGAAACCACCGTCAGATCGTCTCAAAATGTGTGCTAGAGTGTGATGAACAGATCTGATTCAGCCACGTGTCCACAAAACGACAAGATAACGTTTTTTTGGGAACTGGACCTGCCTCAAGATTCGTGCCGCTATTCAACGGCTATGATCACTTCACTTCGTTCGGCACCAAATGCCGAGCGACAGGCAACCAGAACCAACCTTCGGCAAAAGTCACTCCGGATACGAAGCCACGAAAGCGCAGCCGACCCGTGCCGAGCAAGTATCCAGCTGAGCCTCGAAGGAAAGTTTGGGTTAAGATTTAGGGGACTTCCCCCTCGGTTCCGAACTTGGGTCATCACCTCTTCTACCGTGATTTTCCCCGACCCTGACACCCACATTGGGGCAGTCAGAATCGGGAGAAGATCACGGTGGAAGAACGACCACCCGTCCTCCCGAAGCAAACTTCTTCCTCGGATTCGGACTTGGGTCATCACCTCTTCTACCATGATCTTCCCCGACCCTGACATCCGCATCGGAGCAGTCAGAATCGGGTGAAGATCATGGTGGAAGAACGACCACCCGTCCTTCCGAAACACACGATCCCTCGGTTCCGGACTTGGGTCATCACCTCTTATACCATGACCTTCCCCGACCCTGACACCCACCTCGGGGCAGTCAGAATCGGGAGAAGATAATGGTGGAAAAACGACCACCCGTCCTCCCGAAGAACCTTTCCCTCGGGTCCGGACCACGGTCGCCAACTCTTCTGCCTTGCCCTCCCCCACCCCTGACATCCACATCCTTACTATCAGGAACGGGGAGAAGAACAAGACAGAAGGGTGACCACCCTCCGGACCTCTCGAGATGAAAGCTTTTCACAAAGCTGGCATCCGCCCAAAGGCAGACACCATCGATGCCACTAGAGTTCAAGACTGCAATGACAAAAACTACAAGGGAGGTGTGGGATTTATAGCCTTCCCCCAAGAGACTGTCATTATGAGCCTCGGGAGTCCAAAAGTCGCACCTAGGGAGCTGAAGCGCCGCGTATTTATTAAAGGGCGCTACTCTCAACGCCTTGGGAAGGTGAAACGCCCCCACGGATCCCGGAGCGCCATTAATGCTGTTAGGGGACTGGTCCCATCTTTTCAGAACCACGCTCGGACGTCCGAGGGCCTGCATATCTAATCAGGCCGCGTGGCCGCAGCTTCGAAACAGCTGTACCTTAGCGGCCGCACCGAGCCGCACCTGAAGGCGCCGAGCAAGATTCAGAACCACGGCAAAAGTGTGAGTTTCGAGGCCAAGATGCTTGACGAAGCAAACACTCGCCTCGCGGTTCATTTCGAGACTACCCTAGCTAGCGCAATTACAGCACAATAAGAAGGCAGCAAAGAACAGTCCGGATAACTCAACTCCAATTTTATTAATAAAACTTGGATAAATTTACAAAAAGATTACAACAAAACAAAGTTCGCAAGTCCAAAGACTAGACACGACCCGTTTACTGCCTCCGAGGAAGGGGGACGCTCCGGTTCAGCGACACCTTGGGTCGGCGCTTCTTGACCTCCGAGCTCGTCTCTAGACCGACGAATCGAGACGCCCCCTCGCCGCTGACCCTGACAGTCGCTCCAACCGAAGCACCACTTGAAGACACCGCTACCCCACTTTGGGCGTCGGCTGCTGTCCTACCTATGATGGGGGTTCAGCTCGCGGCCTGATAAAATGTAATCCCTCGCTCGATCTCTTCGCGAGTGCACGAGGTGCTCCAGACGTTAGCCCTCACCGGCTGAGGCTTGAGCCGAGCAACCTCTTCCTCCAGTTCGACGATCCGATCCTTCAACGTATCATCCTTTACTATCACTTTGAATCGAGGAAGTTTTGCCGAACCGGGATACTCGGCGCTGTCGGATATAATGCGGCGCAAGTGGGTCACCTCGATGCTCTTGTCGACCGTCACCCTTTGCAACTGTTCTACCTTCCGTGCGAAGTCATCTCGTTCGGCCGAAACCCGAACCAACTCTTCTTCCTTCGCAGATAGTTCGGCCTCAACTATCTGCAGATGGTGCAGCTCGACCAACTGCTCACTATTCCTCTTCTCAACATTATAAAGTATTCTCCTCGTCAGATGAACCTCGCCCTCAAGACGATCCTCCCGGGACCGCTGAAATAACTCGGCTCGGCGCCGATCCGCCGGGGTGATAAGTGTTTGCTCGGCCATCTAAAATAAGAAAGGGACAACATTGAAGTACTATACGGCCAAACCAAACACTTAGACAAAAGTCCAAAACCGAAACACAACACTTTTCATTCATTGTCAAAAGCGGTGGCCAGTCCGCACAAGGCATTACACTGTTTGAAAGAAAAACAAAAATTACAAAAATTTACAAGAGGATCAGGGGTCCACCTGCGTCGCCGCTTCGACCACGGGCGCGTCGCCAGGTGGCCCCTCGATCCTTCCCTCGACCAAGGCGTTCGCCACAGGTGGGTCGGCCTCCTCCTCCTCGTCATCGCCTTCGACCTCGTCGCCTTCGCCTCCTTCCTCCTCGCCGCCTGAGGGCGACCCGGGCCACAGTCTGTAGCCGACCCGCTCGAAGCCGGGGACACGATCCTGAACATGGTCGAGGGCCGTCTGATAGGACCTCTCCATGTTCTCGGCCATGTGTTTCTTCGCCTCATCCTCGACCTCGGCCTCTACCTCGGCCCTAATCTTGATGGCCTGCGCCTCCTTCTCTGCCTTCAGGTCAGCCAGAGACTTCGCCGACGCGGCCAGCTCCTCGGCAGCCTTCTTGGCCTTGGCAGACTCCGCGTCAAGTCGCCCCTTGGCTCTCTCCAAGTCCGCCTCAAGATCAGCGACCCGGACTTCCAAGGCATCGACCCGCCGCTGCTTGGCCTCGAGCTGCCGAACCGCTTTGACCTTCTCCGCCCTGTCTCTGTCACTGGCGGCCTTCAGCTCCTTCTCCTGCTCGGCGAACGTCTCGAGAAGGTGGCCGAAGTGGCAGGTGGCCTGCAAAAACAACGATCAGAGCAATGTGCGAACCGGGCAGAAAACTTGAACGAATTTACAAAAGGAAAACTTACCGACACGAGCGACCGAGCCACCTCATAGGTGTCGTCGCCGACCGTCCCCACTTTCAGTGCAGCTCTGTCCTTTGGCATCGCCAAATGCTTGACGACCTGAACCGACATCTGCGAGTTGCCGAGGAATCCGTCGTGATTCTTCACCCGCCAGTTCGGCACAAACAACTGCTTGTGCTGCTCGGTCAGGATTTCCTCGGCCGCTTTAGTCAACGGCGGAGCCTCAAGCGTCAGCACCGCCTTAACATCAAAGGCCCCCTCAATCACGCTCGGGGCCACAGGGGCCGAGGGCTCCTCGGCAGCAACCACCTCCGAAGGCACCTCAGTAGCCGGAGGAGGCGGGGTGATGGTAGAGGCGACCGTGGGCTACGGAGTCGACGAGGCAGCCGCGGCCGCCCTCTTCCTCTTTCTACCCCCGGCCAACTTGGACCTATCGGCCATCATGGCATTGAAATCGATCTTCATCGCCTCTGCATCGAACAACAAAAAAACGAGTCAGCTAGACGAACTAAAGACTTAAAGAAAAACGAAAATAAATGAGATGTTAGGAGCATACTCGGGTCGATTGGGCTAAGGCCAGACCCGAACAGCACCTCCTCCGTCAACTCCCTCCAACTCAACCGGGGAAGGGCCATGATCTTCCTCGCCACCTCCTCCTCGGCCTCAGACAGTACAGGGTCAGCTCTCGCAAATTTCGGCACCTCCACTTTCCACCGGGTCGGAATGTGCCGTATCGCCTCACCCCTTAATATAAAATACTTCTCTTTCCAACCCTTAATTGAGTCGGGGTTTTCTATGATCCTAACACCCTTCCTCGGCCCCAAGTAGTACCGATGCTCTGCCTTGTGCTGCCGGTTTATTCGGTACAGACCTCGGAAGACGATTAGGTCCGGCTTTACTTCAGCTTTATAGCACTGAAGCAAGAAAGCGTTCACGTGACGCCACGTGTTCGGCATGAATTGGGTCGGCGCGAGGCAAAACTAGCCGAGGATCTGGAGGATGAAAGGATGCAGCGGGAAATGTAGTCCGGCATTCAAGGAGTCGAAGTCGAACATGCACATATCCGACGACGACAGCTTGGAATTCGCTCGCATCCCGGGACCGGGGATCATCAGTTTATACTCCGGAGGGATGGCGAATCCCTTTCTGATCCGAAGGAGATCCATCTCGGATAACACCGAAATGAGCTCGTCGGCTTCGGTGGGAAGGGCCGGGTTAGGTTCTTCGACGACTTTCAACTTTCCGTAGATCGCCTTCTCCAAAAGGTCGCCCTCGTACTGCCTAACCCCCGAATGCCCAGACAGAACAGACGGATATCGTCCCATCTCGGGAGCTTGCTTCGGGTTTTCCACAATCACTGCCACCACGGGAGATTGGGTCGCCACCCTCTTCTTCTTCTCCTGTCTCACCTCGGTAGCCGACGGTTCGGCGACCTGCTTCCCCTTCCGTCGGGCCTCCGCCCTTCTCCTCTCCTCGCCGCCATCATCGCCCGAAGACGAGGCCCCACTTCCCGAGTTCACTCTTGACATCTCTAGAAAAAGCTAAGGCAAAGTAGACTGACCTTTGAAGTGACGTTCACGGTCGGAATGTGCTTGCCGGAAATCGCCTGGCCCACGCGACAGCTAACGTCACCGCCTTGGAGCAAGAATCGCCGCTAGCAGAGAACTTAGAGAACAAAAGTGAAATCTTGGAGTGAAAAGTAAGAAATGAGCTTGGGGGTTGGGGAGTGAAAACATATAACCCTAGGGGATAGTGGGCCTCTTTGGGAACCTCAAAGGCCCACTAAGAAGCCAAAGCGCCAAGCGGAAAGTTGCGATATTACTCTTCAAATCACCCAAGTCAACGACTCGGCCACCGGTCTGCCAAGCCGAGCTATTGAACAGCCCGGCTAAGCAACCGAGCTACTGAGTTCCTTCAAAATTTCCAGCTCAGCGCCTCGGCCAACAGTACAGAACCTCCGAGCCGAGATGACGAGGTACCGACCCTCGTATATGGAGAAAAATCCTCCCGAGGCGAAGTCACCGTCGGATCTCTCCAAAATTCGCGTCAGAATCCGATGGACGGTTCAGATCTTGCCACGCCCACAAAACGACAAGATAACATTTTCTCGTGATCTGAACCCCATCCTCGTGATTCGCACCTTGATGGACGGACCAGATCCGCCCACGTGTACCATCCGAACTGCCTACCATCGGCATGCTCGACCGAGCTACCGAACAGCTTAGTCGAGCAGCTGAGCTACTGGGCTCGGAGGGCAGCAACCCGTCAAAGACATCTTTCAAAATACCCAACTCAGCGCCTCGGCCAACAACACTGAGGATCCGAGCCGAGATGACGAGGTATCGACCCTCGTATATGGAGAAAAATCCTCCCGAGGCGAAGTCACCATCGGATCTCTCCAAAATTCGCGTCAGAATCCGATGGACGGTTCAGATCTTGCCACGCCCACAAAACGACAAGATAACGTTTTCTCGTGATCTGAACCCCATCCTCGTGATTCGCGCCTTGATGAACGGACCAGATCCGCCCACGTGTACCGTCTGAACTAACTGCCATCGGCCTGCTCAACTGAGCTACTGAACAGCTTAGTCGAGCAGCCGAGCCACAGGGCTCGGAAAAACGGAACCATCAAGAGGCGCTTCCTTTAAAGTATCCAACTCAGCACCTCGGCCAGCAGCACTAAGGCCGAGCCGAGCGGACGAGGAACCGACCCTCATATATGGCGAAAAAACACGCCGACCCATATGAGCCGTTGGATCTTGTGAAAAAGCGCGCTCGTCATGATGGACGGCCCAGATCCTGCCACGTCCACTAAACGACAAGATAGCGTTTTATGGGGATCTGCGCTGAGATGGACGGCTCAGATGATGTCACGTACCTCGGATCCTCCGAGCCGAAGAACCATCCTCCGAGCCGAGGTACCAATCCTCCGAACCGACCCGCGCGCCTCGTAAAGGGTGAGGCCGAGCCGGGATGACGAGGAACCGACCCTCGTATATGGCAAAAAAACACGCCGACCCATATCAGCCGTTGGATCTTGTGAAAAAGCGCGCTCGTCATGATGGACGGCCCAGATCTAGCCACGTCCACTAAACGACAAGATAGCGTTTAATGGGGATCCACGCTGAAATGGACGGCCCAGATGATGCCACGTACCTCGGGCTGGTCGAGCCGAGGCACTGATCTTCCGAGCCGAAGTGCTGACCCTCCGAGCCGAGGCACTGACCTTCCGAGCCGAAGCGCTGACGCTCCGATCCGAGGAACCGAGGAGCCGACCCTCGTATACGGTAAAAAAGCCTGCCGAGGAATGGGGACCGTCTGATTACTCAGAAATTCGCGCTCCTCTCTGATCGAAGGCCCAGATCATGCCACGTCATAAATCAGTATTTAAAAATCGATTTTTATTTATTTAAATCGTTTTATTTATTTAAAAATTGCGAAAAATTGCTAAAAAATCGGGAAAATTAGCTAAAAATTCTAGACAATAATTAGAAATTCGGAGGGATATTTTTGAGCCCCTGAATGAACAATTATCGCCTAGAATGTACTGTTAAGCCCCCCGAACAATTAGTTAACACATCGCAAAATTAAATAAATAACCCGAAAAAATAGATAAAAACTCGATACGGCCTCGGAACATCGTTTGGCTTCAAAGAAGAAGGAGCTACCTTACCCCTCCGCTTCATGATTCAGAATCACCCATTCGGACTCCGATACAACTCCGCTAGCCACTAAAACAGTCAAACTACTCCTCAAAGATTGATCGCCCTCAGCCTTTAGGAGTGGGGGGCTCGTGATGTGGCTAAAAATAGGGGTTTAATCGAGACCGTCCAAATTGGACACGAATCCTAAAGCCCAGGGGTAAAATAGTAATTTCACCTACAAACGGGTCTGAAGTGGATATTGGGTCTCCTTCTCATAGACCCAATAACCCGCGAACGGATCCACCTCAACTGGGTGCGGGTTTCGACCCGCAACAAACCCAGTCCAGAGGGATAGAATTAGGGTTTCTGATTAATATTAATCAACGGCCCAGATTCATATCTATCCTTCCACTGGGGATTAGGGATTACATTCCTTATCTATACACAGGAATTACATGCCTAATCTGTTCCCCAAGACGCCTATAAATACCCCCCATCCATCTCCATTTAGAGGTAATCAATCTTTCTCTAGTTTTCGCGCTCTTTCATAATCTCTCTGATTACTGACTTGAGCGTCGGAGGGTGCGTCACCGGGAACAACCCCGGTGTCTCGCACTTTTTGCAGGTCTACGGCGGGATCGACGATCAGTGCCCGACGGAACAGGTACACAGGTTTACTATTCAGTTTCCCTAAGAATCCACAAATACTGTCTGTTTGCCCCCACACCAAATTTAGCGGCAACAAGTATAAATTTTATTTTTGTTAGGTGAGTAACCACCAAATCTAAAATAGCAAAATACGATAAAGTTGTATGGAATACTTACTGATGAAAAGATCCAAAATAAGGAAAAGACGGCAAGATAGTTGAGATAAAGTGGTAAATACACAAGTTTGATAGATATAGAAATCAGTATAAACAATATAATGCTAGATTGTAAAATACTATAAAATAGTATAAGCTAGTACAAAAATAGAATAGTGGTGGGTAAGTATTATAAAAAACAAAGTAGGGGTCATCTAAGTATAATATTTCCTTCTGGTGTAGGTCCGCCTCGTTGGTTTCCAACTGCAGACTTGCCTCTTCGATCTCAAGTTGCAAAGTTGCTTCTACGACATCCAGTTGCAGTTTGCCTTCTGGATATTCGGTTGCAGACTTTGCCTCCCCGACGTCCACTTGCAGTTTGCCTCCATTGATGTCTTGTTGCAGATTTTCCCTCTCGACATCAGGTTGTACCAAAACGGAAGATGGAAAGATGTAATCTTCCATATACACTCTGATATCGGGTGTTTAATAAGGTATCATGTTATGTTTGAAATCAGTGATATATAAAATTAGGAGTAAAAGAAGTTACACGATGAAATATCAAAATAGATGTATAGGGTATATTAAACATAAATGGTGCTCAATCAGTAGTAATGAAATTGATTTATAACATTTTAAAAATGTAAAATATATGCACGAGTTGAAAATAAAAACAAAAATTTTTGTAGTGCAGCAAATTAGGGCAATAGACAAACAATTATATATAAAAATAGTAATATAGTAATTGGATGAGGGTGAAATGATAGGTATAGGAAGGATATTGAAATACATGACATATATAGAAATCAATTGAAACTATATGTAGTAACTAAGAATGTAAGGACAATTTTAAAATTTGAGAATAAAATCATTAGCTTCTCTTATAATTCATTTAACTCATATGCCATCAATCACAACAGTTAACCGCTGAATATATGTGATTGTAACACGTTATAGTCAAACTTGAATTCATCCAAACTCATCAACATGGTATTCATACATTTTTGATCCATTCGTGCATAAAATTCATCATACTCAATCAAATCAGCAAAAATCTGAAAGAAATAACCTACTCATGAATTCTATTAGGTTTTCTAATAATCTCAAATCATTCATATGTAAATTTAATCATAAATAACTAGGTTTTCATAAAAGATCCAATTTTTTACTCATCTACTCATCAAATCCATTATATATTTATGTTCAAACCAATCCCTAACATGCTTTCTAATAGATAAATCATCACATAAAACATTCAAAGTACAATACACAACAAACATATATCACTCACCTCTTTGGAGAATCAACCGAAGAAAAATAAAGAATAAGAAAAATCCTCCTTCACAAGAAAACTGTCACGCCCCGCTTCCAAAAAAGAATACAGAATACGGATACGTGAAAAAAGCCCAGCGAATGATTTTCATCATCCATAAGCTGTTCAAGAATCTTTACAACATCTCACAAAATAATCAGAGTCGGAAGCAAAAGAGTCAACCACACATGCATAACTGAATTAATAAACAAACAGATTTTACTTGAAACAAAATGTATTAATCTCAAATAAATCAGAATCTGGAGAAGACAAAATCATAGGTCACATTGCCCAAAATACAAAGTAAATATCCAAGTACTCAAAATACATTGTTCCAAAGAAACCATAATAATATTAGCAAAAACATGTCCAACACTAATATCTCATTTCGTCAATACCATCGGGCAAACGATCATTCTGAAATCAGTAAATTGCAGGAGAAGGAAAAAGAAAATAAGTACCCGTCAATGCAAGTTACGAGCCACTTATAATGTCGGATATAAGCACATGGGAAAACTAACAAATAGCATGGAATAATGCATCAAAAGTAATAACTAGCATGAATCAGTAAAACAAAGTCAACTAGCATGGTATACTAACAGTACAATTGTTTATGTCAAATGTAGTGTCATATGGCAACTAACAGTATCCAGTAACAGTAGGCTCAGTATATCAGTGTAACAGTATAACAGTATCAGTCTAACAATATCAGTCTTTGTTCTCACAGTTTTGTGTGTATTACTAGCTAGGTAGCACTTCATGCGCCCCAAAAACATAACACATGGTTGCTACAAAAAATAATTTTGCTTTTAGATTTCATAGTGGACCATAATAGGGCAGTGTACTTAGGTATCAGCAACAGTAACAGTAACAGTAACAGTAACAGTAACAGTATGGAACACTAGTTCCCTTCCAAGCACACGCGTACGTTTCCATATTTTCCACTACTAGATCTTCCCTTAAGAAACCCCGGCTTGATCACTTTTATTATGGTTATCAATCGACATAATAGTGCATGAAATAGTTTCAAACTAACATGGTATAATCAGTATTAGGTTCAGGGAAACAAATAAACATGCATGGATAATATACAGTCACTTAAACGAGCAAAACAGTGGATGTTCATATTCAGGACAACATGACAGTACAGTACTAAAACAGTGATTTCCGTTACTACAGAAATTCAAATCTGAATCTGTCAAAGAATCTGGAAAATAGACTTCCACATGAATCCAGATATCATACATAAGCTATATAGTATTTCACAAAATAATAACTCAAAACTGATTTGAATCCAGAAAATACATTTAGACAGAAATGAGTAAAACGAATTCACAATCAGGAATACAGCATCAACACCTATCAAATAAATCAAGGAAATATCTGGGGTAATCCCCTATATGTTTAGTATCAGAATATTAAGTTTCATAATATTCCAGTAAAATTAGTTCAGTCAACAAAAATCAGAAAATATCAAAAAATGATAGTTTGGCAAATCTGGAATTCCCAACACTGCTGTACAAAAACATCGATATCTCGCAAACCGTGAAAGGAAATCCAAATCTGTCAAAGGGATATGAAAATAGACAAAGTAAGCTAACTTGTATATTTCATAAATATTTTCCATACAGTAAAAGAAAATAGGGTGAAAATACGATTCTTTAGAGAACAACGAGCAAAATACAGCAAGTATAGCTTTCATAAACAAGCATGAAACAGCGTATACAACTCATCAATAAAATCCACCAAAATTTTGGGTAATCTTAAATAGATATAGAAATACTGTACAAAATTTCAGATCAAAATAATATAGTTAAGACTAGTATCAAAATAGTTTAATCATCAAAATTATCAAGAAACGAAATCTGGAAATAGAATACACCTCTGTAGTAAAATAGCCATAACTCTCTCATACAAAAATGAAATTGACCAAGGTCAGAGGGATTGGAAAGAAGACAGATTTATATACAATTCATGTCTAATATAAAAGTTAAGAATTCTAAACTTAATAGGGTCTAAAATACAAATCAAAACTGACTATCGACAAAATACAGATTTTCTCTTCAAAACAAAATCAACACAAATCATACGAAACTTGTTCCAATCACAATCAAACATGGTATAGAGTCCACTAAGTGTCCAAACATCATGAAATAGGGTATATAACATATTCAAAACCATCATATCACATAGATCTCATCAAACACATAATTTCCATAATTATCTCACATATATGAATAGGATCAAGAACGGTCAACCCTAGTTGTTTTCATGTCGATTTGTGTCGTGAGGCAACTATGGTCAAATAGCACTATATTGACAAAACACAATTAAATATAACACGCACACGAGTTGTCTCTAGAACCCAACTACACTGTAAACAGTGTTTTTGACTTGTATCATGCAAAAGGAATTTGAGTACAAGTTACTTGCTTTAACCGAAGACGAAAACGAACACCAAGAATAATGGGAACGGATTCTCGGCAACGAACAAACCCACGAACAAGAAATCCACGAACCCACGAACAATCCACACGAACACACGCGCACACGAGCACGTGCAACCGACGAGAGAGGGAGAGACGACATCGGGGGCATGGCCGCTGGCCTTGCGGTCGGCTGCTACTGTCTCCGGATGTTGCTGGACGACGGTGACGGCAAGAGGGACCAAGGAGATGAAGGAGAGGTGATGGAGATGAGGGTGCTCGGGGTAATGGTGTCGGGTGGCTTGGGTGGTGCAGGTCGAAGGTAGGGGCAGGTCGGGTAAGGGCTGGGGTGTGTTGACGGCGGGCAGCGCAAGCAGAGGAGAGAGATGGGGGCCGGGGGGTGTATGATGTATTAGGGTTAGGGTTTAGATATTTAGGGAGAGATAATATATAGGGTGTGTTAGGGTTTAGTTGAATGAGATGGGTAATTGTGTTAATGAATTGTGAGTATTTAGGAGTAGTAATAGGATTAGCTTAATAGGTGTTGATTAGGATCAAACTGTATAGGGTTCAAAATAAGATTGTGTTTTAATCTAGCTTTGGTCATCAACTAGGGGTAAAAATAATAGGATTGAGAATAGGATGAATAACCAAATCACCATGAGCACCCATGAACAAAATAGAGAGAACAAGAACCAAATAAAGAGAAAAGAACAACAATAAATGAAGAAGGAAGACAACAAATCAACACTAGAGCTCAAAATGAAACAAAATGAATATATATTGAAAATAACTCCAATATACGATCCAGAAAAATACAAGAGAGTACCAATACTCGAGAAAGAAGAAAAATGCACCAAAATTACGAAAAATAAAAAACAGGAGTTACAATGCTACCCACCTAACAAAAAGAATTTCGTCCTCGTAATTCAAAAAGAAGATACATAGGGTAACTCCAAAACAACCAAAAAGAACAAAACAAAACTACTCAAACACATGAGAAAACTTCTGCTGAATCTCCTCCTCCAGCTCTCAAGTCGACTCACTAGGCGAGTGAGGATTCCAAGCAACACGAACCAACTTGATGACCTTGTTCTTAAGCACTTTCTCCCGCCGATCCACTATAGCAACTGGCGAAATCTCACAGGTCAAATCCGGTCGCACAGTCAACTTAGAGTAGTCGATCACGTGGCTCTCATCGCGGATATATCTCCTGAGTTGTGAGACATGAAAAACATCATGCACTCCTGATAAAGCTGACGCCAATGCAAGACGATAGGTCACCCTGCCTACTCGCTCCAAAATCTCAAACGGTCTAATAAACCTAGGGTTAAGCTTGCCCCCACCACCGAATCGAATGACACCGCGCCACGGCGATACCTTTAGGAAAACATGGTCACCAACAACGAACTCAAAGCCCTCCGATGGACATCAGCCTACCACCTCTGCCTATCCTGAGTTGCCTGAAGATTCTTTCTGAACTGAGTCACAGCATCAGCTGTCCTGGTAATCAACTCCGGACCCTACAACTTTCTCTCACCAATGTCATCCCAGCACACTGGTATTCTACACTTTCGGCCACAGAGTGCCTCGAACGGAGCAGCTTTAAGACTGGCCTGAAAGCTGTTATTGTACAAGAACTCAACGAAATGCAAACGGCCCTCCTGAGATCCACCGAACTGCAACATACAGGACCTTAACATGTCCTCAAGAATCTGAATAGTCCGCTCTGACTGTCCATCAGTCTGGGGGTGAAAAGTTATACTGTACTTTAATTTACTCTCCAAACTGTTCTGAAGAATCTCCCAGAACTGAGATCTGAATCTCTTATCCCTGTCGGATACAATACTGACTGGAACCCCGTGAAGCCTGACAATCTAATGCATGTACTTCTCAGCAAGGCTCTAGTAGACTGACCAACACAAAAGAAAATGAAGTGCGCACTCTTTATCAAATGGTCGACAATCACCCAAACAGCATTGTAACCCTTAGGACTCCTCGGCAAAGCGGTCACAAAATTCATAGTGATATGCTCCCACTTCCACTCTGGAATAGGAAGCGGTTGAAGAAGTCGAGTGGTTCTCTGATGCTCTGCCTTAACTTGCTGGTAGATCAAACACTGAGCCACAAACCGAGCAATAACCCCCTTCATACCATGCCACCAGAAATGAAGCATCAAATCTCGATACATCTTAGTACTGCCAGGATGGATAGAATACGAAGACTGATGAGCTTCTTCAAGCAACCTCTGACGAACTTCATCCTTAGAGACACACAACCGGGAACCAAAAAGAAGCGAACCATCGGCATGAATGACCAAGTCCGTTCTGGACCCAGACTCAACCTCAGCTTGAAAACCCTGCAACTGTGCATCACCCACCTGAGCCTCCTTGATCTGATCAACAAGAGAAAAATGAAGCTGGAGCGCAAGACAACACTGACCAGAACTCGACAACAAAACCTCCAAATCCAACATCTTCATCTGCTCAATGAGATCACTCTGCTGAGTAAGAAACATAACTGCTGGTCTCCTGCTCAAAGCATCGTGCACCACGTTTACTTTACCAAGATGGTATTGCAAACTAATGTCATAATCAGCCATAAGCTCCAACCAATGCCTTTGCCTCATGTTTAACTCCTTATGGGTGAAAACGTACTTGAGACTTTTGTGGTTTGTAAAGATATCCACTCGGTCTCCAAGTAAATAATGTCTTCACAGCTTCAGAGCAAAAATGACTGCCGCTAACTCCAAGTCATGAGTAGGATAGTTCTTCTAATGCGCCATCAACTGCCTCGATGCATAGCAACGGCACGGCCCTTCTGCATAAGAACTGCTTCAAGACCCTTATCAGAAGCATCACAGTAAATTACAAATCCACCCGAACCATCCGAAATAGTCAACACAGGCGCTGACGTCAATCTGTTCTTCAACTCACCAAAAGCCTCATTGCACTCATCAGACCAATAAAATTTCCAACCCTTTCCTGCCAATTTAGTTAACGGCCCTGCAATTTTCAAAAAATCTTGTACGAATTTTCGATAATAACCAGCGAAACTAAGAAAACCCCGCACTTCGAAAACTGACTTAGGAATAGGCTAATCCTTCACAGCTTCAACCTTAGAAGGATCCACAGAAATGCCCTTGCCAGAAATAATGTGCCCTAAGAAAGAAACCCTGTCGAGCCAAAACTCGCCCTTGCTAAATTTTCCATAGAGCTGATTCTCTCTCAAAGTCTGCAGAACCACTCTAAGATGCTCAGCATGATCTTCCCAATTCCAAGAATATACCAGAATGTCATTAATGAAGACCACCACAAATCTATTCAAGAATTGAGAGAAGACCCGGTTCATAAGACTCATGAATACTGCTTGCGCATTAGTGACCTCGAACAGCATCACAAGATACTCATAGTGCCCGTATCAAGTCCTAAATGCAGTTTTTTGTATACCTGCAGCCTTCACCTTGACTTGGTGATACCCAGAACGAAGATCCAACTTTGAGAAAACAACAGCCCCATTCAACCGGTCGAACAAATTATCAATCCTAGGCAAAGGATACCGGTTCTTCATAGTGACACTGTTTAGCTCCCGATAATCAATGCATAGGCGATGACTACCATCCTTCTTGTTGACAAAAAGGATTGGAGCACCCCAAGGTGAAACACTTGGTCTGATAAAATCCAAATCAAGAAGCTCCTGAATCTGCACCTTAAGCTCTGCTAGCTCAACCGGTGCCATCCGGTAGGGACTCTTCGATATCGGTGTTGTCCAGGCTGAACATCAATACCGAACTCCACTTCTCTATCAGGGGGTAAGCCAGGCAACTAATCTGAAAAAACATCCAAGAAATCCCCAACTACGAGAGGCGCAGCGTCACATCCTGAGTGCAATTCTATCGCACAATCCACCTGTACAACTGCAGTCCTTTCTCGGTCAAGGGAAGACTCTTCGGCATGGAACTCAAATTCTGCTCGATCTAAAATTTTGAAAACAACTTTCTTGGTACGGCAATCAATAATGACATGGGCAACACCCAACCAATCCATACCGAGAATGATGTCAGATCCTGAATTTCCAATTATAATCAGGTTGGCTTTGAAATCTGCGTCCCCAATAATAACGGGGCATTGCCTGCACTCACGGGAACAAATGACAACATCACCACCTGTCAAAATGTTCCAAGCCTCTGACATGTTACTACACTCCAACTGATGGCGAGCGAAAAATCGAAAGAAAACAAAAGAATGGGTTGCCCCATAATCAAAAAGAATATGGGCAGGAAAAGAGCAGACAAGGACAACACCTAAGGGAGCAAAAGACAAGGAGACGGAAAAAGCAGACAATCAAGGGATAGAGAGAAGCAAATAATATAAGGGAGGAGAAGCAACAAGAGGATCCTGGGGCCTGTGGGTTATGGGCACACAACGCTTCCGCTGCGCCACTCTGATCAGGAAAGACTCTGCCAATAGCATCCAGTAGCTCCAGCAATACCAAGCAAGAAGAAAAGAATGGATAGCACCAAAATCTAAAGAATATGGGTACGAGAGAATGAATTCATACCCAAGAAGAAATCGATCAAGGAGGACGACTGAAGAAACAAGGAATCAAGGGATTGAATAAGAAAGGATCCAAATGGAGGGAACAAGACTAAAATCCAGATCAATGTTGATTATGATTCATTTATGCATGCATTGTTGGTGAAATATTGAGCTGATCCTAGTTCGAACCAAGCTTGTCTAATATATTAGGCAACTAATACATTATCCAAATATGGGCTCTGATACCACTAAAAACTTTATCATGCCCCGCTTCTCAAAAAGAATACAGAATATGGATACGCGATAAAAGCTCAGCAAATGATTTTCATCATCCATAAGTTGTTCAAAAATCTTTACAACATCTCCCAAAAAAATTTCAGTCGAAAGCAGAAGAGTCAACCACACATACATAACTGAATTAATAAACCAACAGAATTTACTTGAAACAAAATGTATTAATCTCAAATAAATCAGAATTTGGACAAGACAAAATCCTGGATCACATCGCCCAAAATATAAAGTAAATATCCAAGTACTTAAAATACATTGTTCCAAATCAACAATAATAATAATAATAGAAAAAAGATGTTCAGCACTAACATTTCATTTCGCCAATACCATCGGACAAACGGTCATCCTAATATGCAATCAGTAAATTGCAGGAGAAGGAAAAAGAAAACAAGTACCCGTCAATGCAAGTTACGGGCCACTTATAATGTACGATACAAGCACATGGGAAAACTAACAAATAGCATGGAATAATGCATCAATAGTAGTAACTAGCATGAATCAGTAAAATAAAGTCAACTAGCATGATATACAAACAGTACAGATGTTTATGTCAAATGCAGTGTCATATGACAACTAACAGTGTGAAGTAACAGTAAGCTCAGTATATCAATGTAACAGCATAACAGATAGCAGTATCGGTCGAACAGTATCAGTCTGACAGTATCAGTCTTTGTTCTTACAGTTTTGTGTGTATTACTAGCTAGGTAGCACTTCATGCGCCCCAAAAAATATAACACATGGTTGCTACAACAAACAGTTTCGCTTTTAGATTTTGTAGTGGACCATAATGGGGCAGTGTACTCAGGTATCAGTAACAGTAGCAGTAGTAGTAAAAGTAACAGTAACAGTAACAATAGCAGTAAAAGTAACAATAACAGTATGGAACACTAGTTCCCTTCCAAGTACACATTTCTATATTTTCCGCTACTATATCTTCGCTTAAGAAATCCGGCTTGATCACTTTTATTATGGTTATCAATCGACATAATAGTGCATGAAATAGTGTCAGACTTACATGGTATAATTAGTATTAAGTTCAGGAAAACAAATAAACGTGCATGGATGATATACGGTAACATAAACGAGCAAAACAGTGGATATTCATATTCAGGACAACATGACAGTATAGTGCTAAAATAGTGATTTACGTTACTACAAAATTCCAAATCTGAATCCGTAGAAGTATCTGAAAAATAGACTTCCACACGAATCCAGCGATCATACATAAGCCATATAGTATTTCAGAAAATCATAACTCAAAACTGATTTGAATCCAGAAAATACGATCAGCTAGAAATCAGTAAAACGAATTCACAGTCAGGAAAACAGCATGAAAACCTCTCAAATAAATCTAGGAAAAACCTGGGGTAATCCCCTATATGTGCAGTATTAGAATATAGAGTTTCATAATATTCCAGTAAAATTAGTTTAGTCAACAAAAATCAGAAAACATCAAGAAACGATAGTTTGGCAAACCTGGAATTCCCAACACTGCTGTACAAAAACATCAATATCTCGCAAACCGGGAAACGAAATCCAAACCCATCAAAGGGATATGAAAATAGACAAAATAAGCTAACTTTCATATTTCATAAATATTTTCCATACAGTAAAAGAAAATTGGGTGAAAATACGATTCTTTAAAGAACAGCGAAGAAAATACAGCAAGTATAGTTTTCATAAACAAGCATGAAACAGCATATAAAACTCATCAATAAAATCTACCAAAATTCTGGGTAATCCCTAAATAGATATAGAAATACTTTGAAAATTTTCATATCAGAATAATATAGTTAAGACTAGTATCAAAATAGTTTAATCATCAAAATCATCAAAAAACGAAATCTAGAAATAGAATACACTTCTGTAGTACAATAGCCATAACTCTCTCATATGAAAATGAAATCGACCAAGATTAGAAGGATTGGAAAGAAGACAGATTTATCTACAATTCATGTCTAATACAAAAATTAAGAATTCTGAACTTAATAGGGCCTAAAATACAAATCAAAACTGACCATCGACAAAATACAGATTTTCTCTTCAAAACTAAATCAACACAAATCATATAAAACTTGTTCCAATCACAATCAAATATGGTATAGAGTCTACTAAGTGTCCAAACATCATGAAATAGGGTATATAACATATTCACAACCATCATATCACATAGATCTCATCAAACACATAATTTTCCTAATTATCTCACATATATGAATAGATCAAGAACCGTCAACCCTAGTTGTTTTCATGTCAATTTGTGTCGTGAGGCAACAATCATCAAATAACACTATAGATACAAAACCCAATCAAATATAACACATACACGAGTTGTCTCTAAAACCCAACTACACTATATGCGGTATTTTTAACTTGTATCATATAAAAGGAATTTGAGTAAAAGTTACTTGCCTTGACCGAAGATGAAAATGAACACCAAGAATAATTGGAATGGATTCCTAGCAACGAACAGACCCACGAACAAGAAATCTACGAACCCACGAACAATCCACACGAACACACACGCACACGAGCACATGCAACTGAAGAGAGAGGGATATACGGCGTCGGGGGCACGGCGCCTGGCCTTGCGACCGGCTGCTGCTGTCTCCGGATGTTGCTGGACGACGGCAACGGCAAGAGGGACCAAGGAGATGGACGGAGAGGTGATGGAGATCAGGGTGCTCGGAGTAATGGTGTCGGGTGGCTAGGGGGGTGCAGGCCGAAGGTAGGGGAAGGTCGGGTAGGGTCTGGGGTGGTTGACGGCAGGCGGCGCAAGCAGAGGAGAGAGATGGGGGCCGGGGGGTGTATGCTATATTAGGGTTAGGGTTTAGATATTTAGGGAGAGATAATATATACGGTGTGTTAGGGTTTAGTTGAATGAGATGGGTAATTGGGTTAATGGGTTTGAGTATTTAGAAGTAGTAATAGGATTAGCTTAATAGGTGTTGATTAGGATCAAATTGTATAGGGTTGAAAATAGGATTGTGTTTTAATCTAGCTTTGGCAATCAATTAGGGGTAAAAACAATAGGATTGGGAATAGGATAAGCAACCAAATCACCATGAACACTCAAGAACAAAATAGAGAGAATAAGAACCAAATAAAGAGAAAAGAACAACAATCAATGAAGAAGGAAGACTACAAATCAACACAAGAGCTCAAAATGAAACAAAATGAATATATATATTGAAAACAACTCCAATATGCTGCCCAGAAAAATACAAGAAAGTACCAATACTCAAGAAAGAAGAAAAATACACAAAAAATACGAAAAACAAAAAACAGGAGTTACAAAAACCAAGAATTCCCGCTTGAAAACTCCAAGAAATAATAATAAGAAATCCCCTTTGTGTTGTGCATCAAAGAGACGGCTGCACCTCACCCTAATTTAGGCCGGAATAAGGGTGTCTAGGGTTTTGAGTAGATTTGTAAAATGCCTCTTTTAAAAATACCTTTACATATATAAATCCCTATACATGGAAATTGAATAAAAACAAATTAATTGAGTTTTAAAAACATAAAAAACCAGCCTACAACCAGTCGGCAATGTTTGAAAACCCAGAAAAACGAATTTGCACTTTCACCCCTCTAGATAGCAATTTTGCAAAAAGACTCTCCTTCATCAAAACTTGCAAAATGGACCAAATTTACTTTTAAAAAAAGTGAAATCTTTACCTCTGAGTTGACTGGGCATCATGCCCAGCCCAAAAATCGGAAAATCTGGAGTTTTCACTCCAAGTGGTAATTTTGCACAAAAGTTTTTTTTTGTAATATTTGCAAATAGGTCCAATGATTATCAGAAAAAATCCAGAAAATTCACAAATAATATTTAATAATAAATAATGAGTTTTCCCAAAAATAAATTTTGACTTTGAACTTTCCAAGAAATGTTTGCACGTGTAAAAGTTAAATTTTCATAAAATGTTCATTAAATCCCCAAAAATCATTTTAATTCATTTAGAAATCTTAAAAGCATTATTTAAAAATCAGGGATATTACACTTCAGAAAATGAAAAGCCATAGTGGAAAATGAAACATGTTTGAAAGTTAAGCGGCTGAGGTATGACAATGGTGAAGAGTACACAGATCATAGATTTAGATAATTTTGTACGAACAACAGCGTCAAGATGGAGAAAACGATTCCCATGACACCGTAGCAGAATGACGTAGCAGAGCGCATGAACAGAAATCTGAATGAACGTGCCAGGAGCAGGAGGATACACGCCAGCTTACCCAAGATATTATGGGCTAAAGCCGTCAACACCGTTGCGTACCTGATCAACCGAGGGGCCTCAGTACCTTTGGATTGTGGAATACCAGAGGAAGTTTGTAGTAGAATAGAGGTAAATCTTTCACATTTGAAAGTTTTTTGTTGTATTTCTTATGTGCATATTGATTCTGCCAAAAGAAGTAAATTATATCCGAAATATAATAAATGTGTTTTTTATTGGATTTGGTGGTGACGAGTTCAGCTACCGATTTTGGGATTGTGAAAATTGGAAGATCATCAGAAACCGAGATGTTATATTCAATGAAAATGTGATGTAGTAGCTCCAGTACACATGTTGAAATGAAGGAATTCTTAGAGTTTGAGGAAATTTCTAGAAAGATGTCCAGGTTAGTTTTGAAGTAGTTCAAGAAGAACTAGACACTCCAGAAGTGAGACGCTCCTCCAGAATTTCTAAATCAGTCCAGCGTTATTCACCTTCTTTGCACTACTTATTGAAGCAGAGTGTTACGATGAAGCAATGCAATTGGAGGATTCAGCCAAGTGGGAGTCTGTCATGAAAGATGAGATGGACTCGCTAATGTCAAATCAGACATGGGAATTAGCTGAACTACCACCAGGAAAGAAAGCTCTTCATAACAAATGAGTTTTCAGGATCAAAGAAGAGCACGATGGAAGCAAGCGTTACAAAGCAAGATTGGTAGTCAAAGGTTTTTTTAAAAAAGTGTTGATTACAACAAAATTTTCTTTCCGGTCATGAAGCTGACTACAATCGAACTGGTATTGAAAACTGCAGCTGCAGAGAATTTACATCTTGAACAGTTAGATCTAAAGACAGCTTTTCTTCATGGTGACTTGGAGGAAGAGATTTATATGAAGCAACTAGAAGGCTTCATATAGGCAGGCATGAAGAACCTCTTATGCAGACTAAAGAAGAGCCTGTATGGCTTAAAACAAGCTCCCAGACAGTGGTACAGGAAGTTTGATATCTTCATGAGCAGCAGCGATATCATAAGATGCCCAACAGATCATTATTGCTACATCAAGAAGTTCGACAACAACTTCATTATTCTATTTTGTACGTAGGGGTGTGCTCGATACGGTACCGGACTTTTTAACATTGTACTATTACTATATCAAACTTGTTCGATTTGAAAATAAGCAAACCGTTACCAACCAAAAAGTTCGATATACCGAAGATTCGGTATACTGACTACTTCGGTTGGCACAGTTCAGTATTGGTGTTATACCAAATATGACCAAACAAATACCTTCAATGATAGATAGTGAAGGATGTGAGTCAATTAGCCGTCTCTCAGCCTTCTTCTGTGCATCCTCAAGCAACGACTCGAGGGGTCTTAATTTTATTACCAAACTGCCTATATTTTTTGTCAAGTTTCTTACATATAAAAGAGCAGTATGGATTCCGAAGAAGTAGAGAAAGTAGACCAACTGCTTAATAGCATTGTGACAGTGTAAAAATGGCCTGAGGCCCATCCAAGGCCCAATACAATTCCTATTCAGAAAAGCAAGAATACCGACCTGGTTCGGCTCCGGACCCCTTCAGGGTCGGCGCCGAACCTCGTGTTTTGCCCCCACAGTGCCGGCTTCCTCGTACTGACGAGCCTCAGTATCCCCCGGAGTCCGATCCGGAGCAGTCCCTTATGCCGTCCCCCCTCTCTGGCGGGGCGGAGGGATGACCTGGCGCAGCCTAGGCCCTCCGATTCCCCCAGAGGCACAGAGGACTCACGATGGGCCACGTCAGCTCCAAATACCGCCAAGGGTTTCGCCACGTCAGCCCTATACCACTTCTGGTCTCACAGCAACCGCCCTAAACCCCCTGGGCCTTCTGCCACGTCAGGCCCATGGGCTTTCGGATCCAAACCCGGCCCCCAAGCGGAACCAAACCCGGTTGGGATTTTCTATAAATACTAGACCCTCACCCACCTTTTGAAGGTAATCAATCTTTTACCACTTAAATACACCTAGTTATTGCTACTCTCTCACAGAGACTGACTAGAGCGTCGGAGGGTCCGCCACCGGGACAAACCCCGGTGTTTCAGGACCGTCTGCAGGTACACAAGACCTCGGATCCGACCCTTCCGATCCGAGCCCAACCTTCCAACGCCTTTCCGAGCTCATCGTAGCCCCCAGAAGGTCAACCGAAGGTCGGCAGACGAGCGGCAATCTCCTTCAATACAAATTGAGTTCGAACTCACACCTGGTGCTTCCACACGTGCCTCAGAAATAAACAGCATCAGGTTGGCGCCGTCTGTGGGAAGAGCTGCTCCAGAAGCCGATCCGACCCAGACCCTCAAAGGCCATCGACAGCCGAATCCTCATGGCAACCAAAGGCAAGGGGGCTGCTTCCTCCGTCAACCAACGGGACTCGCCCCCACCCACCAATAAAGCCAGGCCACGCCCGTCGAAACACAAGGCTCCCTCTCGGGAGTCCCAAGGGAGCGTCGGCCGGCCAGCCCAGCCCGACCTCCGGGGAATAATCCTCAACCGCAAGATTACCCGCAGCAGGAGAAGGGCCGCTTCCAACCCGGCCCCGAACCGCCCGAGGCCACCGTCCGAGGTACGCAGACCCGCGCTCAGCCGAGTCGGAAGACAACCCTCGGACCAACCAAACCGGGCCGAAAGAGCCCCCATCACTCATAAGGAATTCCAAGACTTCCGAAAAGAAATGCTGGGAGCCCTCCGACGGGCCCCCAGGGAAGAAACCCTCCATTCGCAAACGGGGTCGGACGCCGAAGCCAGCGCATCCCGCCCTTCAACGATCCAGCCGGGAGACGATGACGTACTCCTAAGACGCCTACAAGAAATGGAGGACCGCCTCGATCACATAAGGGACGGCGACCAAAGAATGGCTCAGGGGTACAGACCTGTCCGTCCACCCTTCTCCGCCCCCATCCTCCTAGCGGAAATACCCCGGAATTTCCGGCCCCCTCAATTCGAGACCTACGACGGCGAGGGAGATCCTGCTGATCACATGGAGGGTTTCAAAACCCTCATGATGATTCACAGCGCCTCGGATATCCTGCTCTGCCGAGCCTTCCCCGCCACCCTTCGGGGTCCTGCTCGCGAGTGGTTCTCGAAACTCGCCCCCGGCTCCATTTACTCCTTCGACCAACTCGAGGGCAATTTTCTTGCCCATTTTGTCACTAGCCGGAAGGCCGAAAGGACCAGCGCCTCATTACTGGGGCTCAACCAGATAGAGGGGGAATCACTCAGAATGTTCGTCCGGAGATTTACCGCTGAGGCAAGGTCGGTCTCCTCCCTCGACCCAGGCGTCGCTTCAGCGGCATTCCGACACAACGTCCGCCCCGGACAGCTGAAGGCCTCTCTGGCCAAGAGACCCCCCATCGACTTCCCCGACCTCCTCAATAGGGTCGAGAAATACATTAGGGCAGAAGAGGCCCTCAACCCCGAAGATGCCAGGGATGCCACCGGGAAAGGAAAGCGGAAGACCGAGGAAGGCGAACCACCGAAGAAAGCTCCAAGGGACCCGGGGGCCATAAAGAAGGTCCCGCCAGTCCCCCGCTTCGAGAGGTACACTCCCCTGACGCATAACATCTCCGCCATCCTCTTGGAAATCGAAGACAAGGGCATTGTCCGACTACCCCCCCGATCTAATAACAACAAGAATCGAGACCAGCGCTTTTACTGTCGCTTCCACAGAGATCACGGGCACGAAACCGACCAATGCCGAGCCCTGAAAGACGAAATTGAAGAACTCATCTCCAGAGGATACCTCCGAGAGTTCACCCGAGAAGGCCCACGGGATCGGCGAGACGCTAGGAACCGGAGGCAATCGCCTCCGAACCCTGCTCCAAACCAGTCCCAGGATCGGGACCCCGACTCCGAGGGAGCCGCGGATATCCCTTTCATCTTGCACTGTGTCCACGGAGGGCCGATGGGAGGCGGATCAAACACTTCCAAAAAAGCCTTCCTTCGAGAGGTGAACGCTGTCAAAGACAACCCCTCACCCAAACTACAATCAAGGCCGGTCTCCTTCTCAGGGGAAGACCTTGAAGGTGTTCGCTTGCCCCACTGCGATGCTCTCGTCATCAACCTCCACATGGCTAATTGTGAGGTCCGCAGGATCCTCGTCGACAACGGTAGCTCGGTGAATATTCTTTTTCTCGAAGCCTTTGAAAAACTCAGGTTACCCCGAGGAAAACTCAAGCCAGCTGGATACACCCTGCACGGGTTCTCAGGCGTCCCTGTCGTAATAGAAGGGATTGTTACCCTCGACGTTACCGCCGGGTCGACTCCTGTCAAGAGGACCGAATCCATGGACTTCATGATGGTCAACGTCAAGGCGGCCTACAACGCCATACTTGGCCGGCCTGGACTATGCTCCCTACAAGCGGTGCCTTCGGCTTACCATCTGAAGCTCAAGTTCCCCACCCCTCAAGGAGTCGGCATCGTCCGAGGCAGTCAAGAAGCAGCGCGATCATGCTACATGACCACCGTCGATGGAGGCGTGTTCCCCCTCGACGCCGGACGAGCGTAGACTATGGCCCGACTATATGTAAATCTTTTGTTTTCGGTGTAAACCCTCGTTTGTAAAGGGCTGCCTTAGCGGCCCTCCCTACCTTATACTAAAAATATGCCTTTTTATCCGAACCCCAAATGTCTCGATAATCTCAATACGAGTCCGGACCGAAGGTCCTTCCTAAGGCCCCACTTCGATCCCTCGCGGAACGATGGGGCCAGACCTTGCCTCCGACATTTCATACCGCATCACTGGCCGGAGCAAGGAGAGAAAAGGATTCCTCTTTCATACCCCTTTGTTTTTCGTCCCAAAGAGAAAAAATAAAACGAAAGAAAAAACAAAGACCGTTACAAGACCGCTCCACTCTTCTCAAATCAGGTAGATCAGGGCCCCCCCCGGGGCCCAACGAGGGACAAAGAGTACTTCGACCAAGCAACTAGGGGCCCCCCCCCTCGCTGTGATATTCCTTAGCCTCAGCCCCAATCGACGGTCCAGCCACCGAACTCTGGGCGTCATCCGGTCGCGCCCACTACAACAACAGCAACGCAGAGGGAACCCCCTCCGCCAGTCGACCCAAGGATGAAGAGAACGAGGCTCCCAGCATCGCCTTGTAACGAGGCATCTCCGTCTCCTCCTCCACAAAGACGTCGCGAGGTAGCCCCCCAGGGGAGGACCTCGGCTCCAAGGTACTTAGCCCGGCTCGTCTGATGTCCGTCCCGCCGAGCTCCCGATCCCACATCACTCTTCTCAACCGGCGCGCCTCCGCACTCAAGACGGCGAACTTACTCCGATAAAAGTTACAGGCTTCATCAGTGTCCCGAGCCCCCCTTCGGTGGCGAGCCAGCGCAGCTTCCAGGACCTTAACCTTACTCCGGAGTCGTGCCACATAGAAACTACGGGAGTCTCCTTCAGGAAGGATAGCCGCGACCTACAAGATAACCAACCAACTCAACACACATTCTCAAGAAGATTCAGAAATGTCCGAGGTCAAACCAACCGGCCGGTCAAAAAACTTTTCTTGCCACTATAAATCCAAATGTTTCTTACAAAAAATGCGGTGGCCAGTCCGCGGGAGGCAAACACAATCGAGGGAGAGAAAAAGAAAGACGAAAATTACACAACTCATTGACCCACCTCCGCGCCGACGGACGGATCCACGGGAGCGTCGGAAGAGGGGTCGACGGCGGGCCCTGCTTCACCCGGAGTCTTCGACGTCCCCTCGATCTCCATATCATACTCAAAATTGGACAGATCGAGGGCCGGGAAGAAGTGCCTCACGTGGCTGAGGGCCCTCTCATAGCTCTTGTCCTGGGCCGCGATCACCATCTGCTGGCCCTTGCGCAACACCTCCTCCGCCTCCTTGGTAAACTTCGTCTTCAGGGAGGCCACCTTCTTCTCCCACTCCACATCCTTGGCCTTGAGCTGGAGCTCCAGCTGCTGTTCTCTCTTATGCGAACCCTCGAGTTCGATTCGCATCTCCTTCATCTCCAGCTCGCTCTTTTCCGCTCGAGCTCGCTCTTGAGCCAGGGACGCCTCGTACAGGTTCTTGATGTTGGCCCCCTGTATACAGGCCTACAACCAACGACAGACAAAGATGAGACCTCGGCACGTAAATCAACAAAGAGGGACAGAGTCGACAGACTTACCTGCACAGTGGCCTGTGCCAGGCGGGCGAACGCCGCCTCTACGGGCTCGCCCTCCATCGCCTTGCGATCGCAAGGGGTCGCCAGCTTTTCCACCACTTCGACGGCTTGGGCCTCCTCTGTCAGGCGGTCCCCCATCAGAACCGACCAGTCAGGAGCCCACCGCTGCCGCAACAGCTCCACCACCGGATCCTCTTCCTCGGCCTCGACCCAGGGACCTTTCCCCTTGTCGAGAACAGAGGCCCCTGCTCGGCCCGGACCCTTCGAAGAAGCCACGCCCTTGCTCGTCTCAGAGCGACCCCTCTTGGTCCTCGGCTCGAGTTGAACTTCCGAGATAACAAGGGGCAGCTCCCTCGACCTCTTCGCCGCCTCCGCCTTCTTCTTCTCGGCGTTTTCCTTCTTCATGGCCAGCCGCCTCGCCTGGATCGATGCCTCATCCATACCTGCAGGAAAAACCATTAAGAGCAATGAGCAAGAAAGCAAGAAAGGACCCAGAGGAAAGGAACAACTACATACGCATAACAGCTGGGCTCAGTCCAGCGTTCGCCAGAGCGGTCTCCGTCACCTCCGTCCAATCAATGCTAGGTGACTGGCGGAGGCGCTCGACAAACCCCCACTCATCTGCCGACAGATCCCCCTGCCTCGGCGGTGGGTGGCTCGGCTTGGAGTGGTTCCATCGAGTAGGAATGTCCCATGGCTCTTCACTCCGGATCACCAAATACTTCTCCTTCCATCCCTTGATGGAATCGGGGTGGTGGCGAACGACCTTCCCCCCGCTCCGGGGAGAGATATAGTATACACCCTCGGCCGACGGATTGACCATCAACATTGCACGGAACACGTTCAACCGCAGGGGTACTTGCTGCTCCTCGCACATCAGCATAAAGCAGATGATCTGCTTCCAAGAGTTCGGCCCGTACTGCATGGGCGCCAAGGAGGCCCAGTTCAACACGTCCTTAATGAACGGGTGGACCGGCAACCTCAGGCCAGAGATAAAAGCGTCCACCGGGAAGACACAGTACCAAGCTGACAAGGGATCGGTGGGACGCAGAGTAGGGCTCGGCATCAGCAGTTCGTGACCAGGCCCTATATGATACGCCAGCTGCAGAACCTCTAAATCCCCGTCCTCCAAAACGGTCGAGATCGCGTCCATCATCACCCTCCCCCGGCTCGGCGAAGAGGGTTGCACTCCGAAGAGCTCCTGGTCAGAAAGATCGTCGGGATACTGACGGAAATGCTTCGGCTGGACGGGCGAGCCAGTCATCAAATTACGGAAAACAGGCGCCTTGCTCGAACCGCCGGTCCTCGACCCCGGTTTTCCTGGGGCCCTCTTCTCCTTCTTAACTCGCTCCGACGGTCCTCGACCCTGAGCGGTGGATCTCCTCACTGTATTGCCCTCGCCACTCTCCTCATCGGAAGACAGCTCCAGCACGCGAATGCCGTCCGAACCCTCGCCGTTTCCCTCCGACCCACTACTCTCCACCACAAAGGGACGTCGAGTACGCGACACCCTCGGCTTGTGTATCGCTTCCCCCTCACCTACGGAGCCCTCCAAAGAAGCCAAGCCAGTATGGCCCACAACAGGCACCGATCCCTCCTCGAACACGGGCTCTTCCCACGACGTCGACGGAGAGTCAGGCTTTACTTCCCCTCTGGACGACGACGCCGACGAACCGGACTGAGCCCTATCCATCTGTGCCTAAAGATAAAACAAACTTACCAAACTAACCTGGGACCGCTTCGGAAAGGCGAACCGAGTACGGCAAACTGCAAGAGCAAACGCTGAAGGGGTGGGAGATTTTTTGAAGAAAGAAGCAGCAAGATTGTAGTGGGCGAAAGGGAAAAAAGGGGGAATACTTATATAAGGGAAGAACGGCTCCTCGACTTCCGCGATTACTGTTCACTGATTGACGCACAACTGCCGCCTGGAAAATCGCGCCACGTTCTCGAAACCTGTGCGGGGGACGTCATCAGACGCCAGACTGACGGCCTAACTCTGGGGTCGGGTCGAGTGAGATACACGACGGAGAAAACTTTTTTTTTAATTTTAAGGCACCGTCATATGACAGACGCCCCGGGCTCCAGCGTTCGACCAGTTCCCCTCTCACCCTCGAGCAGCCCGGGACTTACAGCCTCGGCGGCCGAAACCCCGAACTGTTCGAGGGTGGAACAGAAACCGCCATCGCCTACAACCCTATCAAGACGGACTAACAGACCCCCGACGGGAGGTGGCCCCCCCCATCCGAGGCCCTTCAGCCCCAAGGCCGGTATACGGTGGGTGCGTCTTTTCGTCTGGATCTCCCCCGGGCCAAACCTCCATGACAGGGCAGTCTGACCCGAAAAGGGATCCAGACGGCAAAACCACCACTAAACCGAAGCTCCTCTTCCCACAGCACGGATATAGGATGTCACCCCTCTCGCCCTGATCTCCCGTAGACCTGGCCACCATATCAAGGTCCATCAGATCCAAGAGAAGATCAGGGCGGCAGAGTGACCACCTCTCCGACGCTGCTAGGGTCGAAAATATTAGCCAAAGACAGGCGTCCGCCGAAGCAGACACCTCTGAGAGCCAATGGGCCACCCCTGTTTTGATCATACCTACAATGGAGGGGGGAGGTATTTATAACCTCCCCCAGGGACTAACCGTTGAGACGCCGGGAAGGTCAATCAACGGAAAACCATGCACCATCTACATTTATTAGGCGGCGCCATTAAATGCCCCTAGAAAATTGGACCATCACACCATTCTCGGAGAGCCTTCAATACACCACATGAATGGTGGGATATCCCCGCTCAGTCACTCTGAGGCGCCAACCGGTCGCCATCCCCCTTGATTAGCCCGAAATCCCTCGGCCAGCTCGGGGTCGGGTCTAGCACCAGGGCAGTCTTCTCAGGAAGGCTTTACGGCTCGCCATCGCCCTTGCCTTCCAGTAATCCCTCGCCAAGCTCGAGGTCAGGTCTGGCACCAGGGAGGTCTTCTCAGGAAGGCCAACGGCTCGCCACCCCCCTTGTTGGTCCATAATCCCTCGATCAGCTCGAGGCCGGGTCCAGTACCAGGGGAGTCTTCTCAGGAAGGCTTCACGGCTCGCCATCGCCCTTGCCTTCCAGTAATCCCTCGCCAAGCTCGAGGTCAGGTCTGGCACCAGGGAGGTCTTCTCAGGAAGGCCAACGGCTCGCCACCCCCCTTGTTGGCCCATAACCCCTCGATCAGTTCGAGGCCGGGTCCAGTACCAGGGGAGTCTTCTCAGGAAGGCTTCACGGCTCGCCATCGCCCTTGCCTTCCAGTAATCCCTCGCCAAGCTCGAGGTCAGGTCTGGCACCAGGGAGGTCTTCTCAGGAAGGCCAACGGCTCGCCACCCCCCCTTGTTGGCCCATAATCCCTCGATCAGCTCGAGGTCGGGTCCAGTACCAGGGGAGTCTTCTCAGGAAGGCTTCACGGCTCGCCATCGCCCTTGCCTTCCAGTAATCCCTCGCCAAGCTCGAGGTCAGGTCTGGCACCAGGGAGGTCTTCTCAGGAAGGCCAACGGCTCGCCACCCCCCTTGTTGGCCCATAAATCCCTCTATCAGCTCGAGGTTGGGTCCGGCACCAGGGGAGTCTTCTCAGGAAGGCTTCACGGCTCGCCATCGCCCTTGCCTTCCAGTAATCCCTCGCCAAGCTCGAGGTCAGGTCTGGCACCAGGGAGGTCTTCTCAGGAAGGCCAACGGCTCGCCACCCCCTTGTTGGCCCATAATCCCTCGACCGGCTCGGGGTCGGGTCTGGCACCAGGGTACTCTTCTCACGAAGATCCAATGACTCACCATCCCATTTTCTACAACCATGAGCACTCCTCCACGGCTAGCTCCCGCACCCCCTGCAGGAGTGGGGGGCTTGTGTGACAGTGTAAAAATGGCCTGAGGCCCATCCAAGGCCCAATACAATTCCTATTCAGAAAAGCAAGAATACCGACCTGGTTCGGCTCCGGACCCCTTCAGGGTCGGCGCCGAACCTCGTGTTTTGCCCCCACAGTGCCGGCTTCCTCGTACTGACGAGCCTCAGTATCCCCCGGAGTCCGATCCGGAGCAGTCCCTCATGCCGTCCCCCCTCTCTGGCGGGGCGGAGGGATGACCTGGCGCAGCCTAGGCCCTCCGATTCCCCCAGAGGCACAGAGGACTCACGATGGGCCACGTCAGCTCCAAATACCGCCAAGGGTTTCGCCACGTCAGCCCTATACCACTTCTGGTCTCACAGCAACCGCCCTAAACCCCCTGGGCCTTCTGCCACGTCAGGCCCATGGGCTTTCGGATCCAAACCCGGCCCCCAAGCGGAACCAAACCCGGTTGGGATTTTCTATAAATACTAGACCCTCACCCACCTTTTGAAGGTAATCAATCTTTTACCACTTAAATACACCTAGTTATTGCTACTCTCTCACAGAGACTGACTAGAGCGTCGGAGGGTCCGCCACCGGGACAAACCCCGGTGTTTCAGGACCGTCTGCAGGTACACAAGACCTCGGATCCGACCCTTCCGATCCGAGCCCAACCTTCCAACGCCTTTCCGAGCTCATCGTAGCCCCCAGAAGGTCAACCGAAGGTCGGCAGACGAGCGGCAATCTCCTTCAATACAAATTGAGTTCGAACTCACACCTGGTGCTTCCACACGTGCCTCAGAAATAAACAGCATCAAGCATATAAAGCAAGTAATCCAGTGAAAGTTTCATCTCGAAAGTCTGCAATTAACTGGCATTTACTTTTCTCAGTAATAAGCTCCAGCAGCTTTTCCTTTGGCAAACTTAGAAATTCAAGATCATATTCTGGTATAAAAGAAGCATGGCTTCTTAAATCCGTCCCATAATTTAAAAGGGCTAAATAGCTTTTCTGTACATTATCCATAAGGCCTAAAATATGATACGACAAAATAATATCATGAACCTTTATATCACAGTGCTTCAATTGTATTTCAGGACAAACTGGTGGATGGGATGGTTCATTCTGGGATTCAGCAGTAGGTGTAACTGTACTACTACCTCCCTTCATAGTTTCACTGGTAGATATTTTTCCAGCAGTACCTTTCCGTACACCTAAGAAAAAGTTTAGATCATTAGACTGTGACATTGACTCTAATAAAGAAGAAGCCTTCTGTGAATTTATCTTTGGATTGTGCTTTTCAGTCTGCACTGTGCCAACATCATTTTTACTGATCAGAGTAACAGCAGGTTTTGCATATATAACATTTGCATGGGGAAAATTCCAGTTGAGGTCATCGAGTACTTTGCATTCTGACATTTTTGACTTTTTGGGAGAATTATCTAGAAAATCTAAACTAATATGTATCATAACTTCATCAATGGATTGCATCGGAGAAGTTACCGTGCAGGAGCTTAACTCCAGTAGCATGCACATATAAGTCGAGCAAATTTCACGAGTGCATGTACCTTCCAGCAAAAGATGCCAGTCTAAGTATAATCCATCAGCTGTCAGCTGCTGTGAATGCATGAAGTTTGAGGACATGTAGAGTGTCTTCAAAAATCATGCTTGGTAATTTCAAATGTTTATTATAAGAAAGAATAGGAATAGGCCATGACTTGAATGTATCATCTACTAGTGTTAGCTCAGAACTGACGAATGATTTATACAAGTTCCCAATAGAGTTCATATCATCTCTGAACATCTCGTCAGAGAGATTGTTTATTCAGTACGGTATGGTAAAATACCGACTGAACCATATTTATACCGACTAAACCATATTCAAACCGAACCGGATTTTAGAACTCGGTACGGTTGTACCATACCATACTTTTGGTAACCGAATTTTTTGGTACCGAAGCGATTGGTTCGGGTTGGAAAACCGGTCGGTTGGCTCATTTCGGTATGATCGGCCACCCCTAATTGTACGTAGATGATATGCTCATTGCAGGTCTTGACATGTAAGAGATTATCAATCTGAAGCACAAATTTTCGAAGCAGTTTACAATGAAAGATTTAGGCGCTGCAAAGCAGATTCTTGGAATGAGGATCAAGAGAGACACGAAGTCGAGGACTTTGATGTTATCACAAGCTGAGTACATTAACAGAGTACTCTCCAGGTTCAATATGTAGAATGTTAAGCTAATGAGCACACCTTTGGGTATTCATTTCAGACTTTCCAAGGAACAGTCACTGAAGACAGAAGAATAGCGTGCACACATGGAGAAGGTTCTGTACGCCTCAGCAATTGGAAGTTTGATGTATGTCATGGTTTGTACCAGACCAAATATTGCTCAAGCAGTGGGAGCTGTTAGCAGGTACATTAATAATCCAGGCAAGGTACATTGGGAAGCAGTTAAATGAGTTCTCAGATTTCTACAAAGTAGCACAGACAAAGCACTTTGTTTCAAATGTAGAGATACGACACTAACAGGCTATGTGGATGCTGATTTAGTCGAAAATGTCGATATCAGAATGAGCACTACAAGGTATGTCTATATACTCTAGAAGGTACAACAATGAGTTGGGTTTCTCAGCTGAAGCGGAATATGTTGATGTTACAGAAGTCAACAAGGAAATGGCTTGGCTACAAAGTTTTTTGGGAAGAACTGGGCTAGAAATAAGAAGACAATGTCTTGTATTGCAACAGTCAAAGTGCTATCCATCTGACAAAGAATCTGTCTATCATTCTAGAAAGTCGGATATCATTTCATCTGGTCTCTTCTGGAAGATGAGATTTTGAAATTAGAAAAGATCAGTGAAAGTCAAAATTCGGCGGACATGCTAACAAAGATGGTGATTATTGACAAAATGAAGCTATGCTCATCTTCAGTTGGCCTGCACTAATGATGAGACCGGAAATAGCTGCTACATTGATCAATGTGTGAAGACTAATTGAAATCGGTCTTCAAGTGGGAGATTGTCAGAGAAAGGAGTTGGTGGGGGTCAACTTTTGTAGGCCACCAAACCCCCTACCAAATTTTTCCAATAACTCTCTCATCTACCCCAATATCAACCTATTATAAATAGCTTCCAACTCCTACCTTTTATCCCATTCCTCAAATCTCACTCTCCTCGGTGACTTCAAATTTGAGAAGAAAATAAGGTGAGAGAATTTTAGAGAAATTGGTTTGGATTTTTTTTGAGTGTATAAACACTTTGTAGAGAGAGAAATTTTTTTTAAGGAAAAATTATTGGGGTTTGAGTTGTGATATTTTTTTTGTGTTTTATCAAGAAAAACACTTTTCTACAAATTTCTTTCCAAAAGTGAAGATTTACAGCAGATCCGAAAACATAGGCATCAATTCGTACCAAACTCCTTATCAATTTGTATGTATGCTATTTCCTCTTATATTTCGCATTCTCGCTAATCTGGTTACAAACATTTTTCCCAACATGTACTTGGGGAAAAATTTAGTCTATGTATTAAAAATAAAAGAGATGTATCTTTATTACTATTATAATTATAAAATTGAGATTGTAAATATTGTGAAAAAATAATTGCCTTGTAATCTTAACACAGCATATCATAGACTCTAATCTATAACACCGATCCATGGTAAAAAAATTCTAAAACAACCATTATCCTAAATTTTACCTGTACAATTGCAATATGTGCACTTAAGGAGATCTGAACAACTTTCAATAGGGTTTATAAGGTCTGCATATGCAAATCAAACTTTTGTTAATTGAAGCAAAACACTCAGCTAATAAAAGAAGAACGAAGGCAAAAAGAAAATGAGCTGAAGGCAAGTAGTTGACATTGAGAATTTGACATCATAAAGTAAACAGTCACAACATAAAGTAAACTAGAGTTGAGTATACTACATAAACATTACGCTTGACCAGGTAATGAGCAAGCAAACAGTCACAACATATAGAGTAAACTACAGTTTTCTTTCCTACAACTACAGCAACAAAATCCAGAACAAGCCAGCATTGAGCCGCATCTATACATGTTCAAAAGGTAGGGTGTTCAGATACTCCAGTTGCTCAGCACAGAGCACAATCCAACGGCCGCAGGAGCTGTGCAGGAAGTAGTCCCATTCCGAGGCGGCGACAACACTGCAGGAAGATACTCCTCATTATTACAAGGGAAGTACGATCTCTTGAAGTTCTCTACCAGCGCCTGCTTTCCCTGCATGTTCCGTTCCATCCAGCATCCATTTTTAGCAAAACCTAAACTACGTACAGCTTCTGGAAGTAGAAAAGAAACAGTGTAGGTGAGGGAGACCTGGATTCGAGCATAGCAGATGTGAGAGATTTTCCTGGAACCGAAGACAGCCCATTTGCAATTGTGCATTGCTCGGTATAACCGCCATCCTGCTATTGCAGTTGTGAAGTTCACAAATGCGTACCCGAGATTGCACTTGTTCCTGTTCATTACATTATCTGTAGTCAAGTTTCATATACTGAACTAGCCAGTTTCTTTATAACAAACAAAATCACAATAAATAGAGGGAAAATAAAACCCAATTTTTTCAGACGTGAGTACAGAAAAATTATAACATCACATGCAGAAGCTCTACAGCTTTAAAAATAAATGGTGACTAATTAATGTCAAAAATTAGGGAATTTCTAAAGCCTAATACTAGACATTAGCAACTAATGAAGCTCTAGTTCTGGGGTGGGGAGTTATTTAAATGAATTTTGAATTTTAAGTTAGATTTTTTGGAATTCAAATTACATCAGGAGGATAGACAGGAAAATATGGTGCAGATGCCTCGTCTACAAGTTTAGCTAGGAGAGGTACTAATTAAGAATGTAATCTTAGCTTTACAATTGTTCTCTACGGTTCCGTTTTAGGCTACTTGTTTCGTTAATTATTGATCAATGAAGTGGTGACGATGTCTAACTTTTTTTCTTTAAAAAAACAAACACTAACACTAATGAAGCTTTTCAATTTCAGGATCTAAAACATGCATGTTTTTTCAAATAATCAAAATAGTAATTTGGAATAGTCATTAGTCAATACCCTTTTGATGCATGCATGGGTATCTTAGGCACCAACTAATTAATTAAGATGAATGTAAAAGATGGAAGAGCGAGATTATTTTATAATTACCCGAAGTCCATGGGAAGGTAAACAAAGTCATATTCAGAGAGAGGGGAGCCATCAAACTCAGCCTTGCAGTTTTCTTGTGCACAGTGCTGGTCCAGCATCTCAATCAACATCTCACGGCTACAAAACCAGTAGTAAATTTTAAAAAACAAAAACAATATACATGCAAGCATTAACTAATTCTATATATGTACATGCCTGAGCTTGTTAGGTATGTTCTTGATCATGACTGTGGTTCTAATCTCATCCACTCCCAAGCTTGACTCATCAAACTCTGAAGCAGACTTGATGCTTCTTCTTCTAGGGACTGACTGTGGTTCTTGATTAGTTGGTTTGTAGAGATCAAGGTTACATAGCTGCAGGGTCAGATGTTGAAGAGGGTAGAGATAGTTGGGGCCGGGGGGATGGTAGTATGTAAGGGGAAGAGGGTAGCATGTAGATGATGGTGCATGATGTGAAGGGTAAGGGATGTAGTAGGCGATTTGATGAGGATGGTAACCAAGTAGACAAGGGGCTGCTGCTTCTGAGTTGTGAGGATACATTGCAGATTAATGAGAATGTGAAGAGACTGCAACAAGTAAAGTACGGTGAAGAGAGAGTGAGATAGAGAGTCCCTTCATAGGTATGCAGGGACAGCAGGGCGATGATTACAGTTCCAGTGTTCATTTACTGCAAATGGATTTGTATTGAGAAAAGGGAAAGAAAAATCCTGTTAACGGCAGGTTGTATCCATCAGGCCTTGTTCACCGTCCGATGGACGCAGATACCAAAGTGCTGCTGCTGTTTGATCTGGGCAAAAGTAGGAATTTTTTACCAAACTATCCCACTTTTTCTGAGTACTAGATTTATCCGTTGACACGTGTCTACGGCACGTCTTTGGAACAATGCACATACTTTGATTATATAAAATAGTTTTAGACGTCCAATAAATTAATTGAAGTAACAAACATATTATATGAGAAAGCAGTATATCTACCTTCTCAACCGTCGCCTTCTTGATCATTAGCTTGAATTTACCTGGAATGCATATAGTTTGTTAGAAACACTGCATATAGTTTTTTTTAACTTCAGCATCACTTTTAGATACTTGTAATAGTTATGCAAGGACATTATCATATAGGTTTTATAGAGCTTGCTCTAATCCCATAACCACTATGAGCATGTCTAAATACAATGGTAATATAAGTGTATGTGTGAAGGTATCTACAATATCAATAATCTAAATAATTGTTTGTCCGAGACTCAGTTTGCAATTGAAATACCTCTTATTATTATTTCAACTAAAATGAAATACATGAAGTTCTCAGAACTCTAATCCAAACTAATCATTTCTTTTATCTCAATTTTGTCTCCCCATTGCACCTTTATAAAAAAAAAAATCAAAATGGATAAATAACAAATTTATTTTAGCTGTCTTTTTTTAGTGGAAAGTTTGCACCATTCATACCTCTCTGAACTTAAATCTCATGCACACACAAAATTCGAGTCAGAAAAAAACTGAGTAATTCTCTGCACACAAAAAATAAAAAATTGGAATGAAAATTCAGTTAATGAGATGAAATTAGACTAGTCGCATCGCATATAGAGGCTCTCGATTCGGTGGAGGGGAGTCGCCGATACGGAATCGCTTGATATTCGCGCTCGATTTGGTGGAGGGGAGTCACCGATATAGAATCTGCAGCGGATCAGATATTGGCGACGACCTCTTGATTGGGGTTCGACATTGGATTTGCTTTGAGATTTTCAAATTTTCAAAATTTCAAATTCTTAAATTTTTTTTTAATTTTCAAAATTTTTTTAATGTTTGGAATTTCAAAAAAAGTAAAATTTTTAATTTTTTAAATTTTTAAAATATTTAGATTTTTTTAAATTTGTTTAGAAAAATTTATAAGTTTTTGATTTTTTTTTGATATTTTGAATTATTTTTAAAGTTTTAAAGCTTTAATTTTTTTAGTTTTTTAGTTTTTTATTTTTGAAAAAAAATTTAAAATTTTTATTTTCTTAATTTTTTGAATAGAATAGAGAGAGAGAAATAATTAACTAAATAAATGAGAGAGAGAGAGAGAGAGAGAGAAATAATTAAATAAATAAATGAGTTGTTTTGGGTGTGGATTTGAATTTGAGTTTTGGGGGAAAAATGTGTTGTGAGGTTAGATATGGGCCTTTGATTTTTTGGGAATTGAAGGAGAGCCACTTGATAGCTTTCTTTGTGTTTTATTATATAGATGTGCGAAACTATCACTGTTTGAAAAGTTAATACCAAAATATCTCTATCGTTAACGGGGTTAACGGTCTTGGTAATAATAGGCACGTTAACTGAATTAACGTATCTATACTTAGTGATTTTGTGAATATAGGCATACAAGTTAACTCAGTTAACGACCTTGGTAAAATAAGGCACGTTAATTGAGTTAACGTGTCTATACTTAGTGATTTTTTATGTACAAAATATTCTTGTCCGTTTGTTTGTGAAGATAAGCATGCACGTTAACTTAGTTAACGGTCTTGGTAAAATAAGGTACGTTAACTGTGTTAACATGTGTGAGTATCTCCAATTTTCAGAAATTTTCAACTTTCTGAAAACTTGAAATCTTCACACTCGTTAACTCAGTTAACGGCCTTGGTAATAATAGGCACGTTAACTGAATTAATGTGTCTATACTTAGTGATTTTTTACCCACGCCCCTCTTTGAGGTAGTGCCTCATACTGTCCCAATTATAATCGTTAACCCCGTTAACGCGAGTGGTTTAAATACTACCGCTAACAGGGTTAACGAGTCTATATTGGATAAGTTTTTTTTTGCAAATCCTCACTTAAGGGGAAAAGTTGTATCCCTATCAGCACGTTAACGGGGTTAACACTAGGGAAACTACTAGACTCGTTAACCCTGTTAACGACATGGATATTTTGGTATTAAATTTTCAAACAGGGATAGTTTCGTACATACTTACAAAAAGTAGGATAGTTTGATAAAAAATTCCAAAAGTAGCGGATTTTTTGGAATCACCATAAACGAAAAATTACACTGAGAAGGACTCAATAGATACTAATTGTAGGTGTTTTTTTAATATTTTATTTTATACTGCAGTATATATTAGTATAATTTTAAGGGCAATGCTACACATATTATCAAATTTACTATTTCTCTCTTTATTTTCTTAAGTAGTACACTATTAGTGGAGGTTATTGTAGAGTTGATAGTAATAGTGTGTCCCCTAAGATAGTAAAGAAAAAAATAATAAATTTGGTAGTGGGTGTAGCATTATCCTATTTTTCAAGGTTTTTTTCCACCAGGGCCACTAACAGATATAAAAAAAAATTATATACATGACTCACAATTTGATATTTCCATATAACTCACTCACAATACTGATCAATACCAAAAAATACCTTTTTTTATTGTGACTCTAAATCTTACTCTAAGTTTAAAAATAACTATTTTGTCATCCTTTTAGGGTTAGGGTTAGGGTTGAGGATTTAGGGTTTATGGTTTAGGGTTAGGGGTTTAGGGTTTAGTGTTTAGGAATATGTTAGGGTTAGGGTTTTAAAAAATGGCAAAATAATCATTTTTAACCCTTAATTTCAAAAATAGCCATAACCGTAAACTTTAACCCTTAATTTTAAAAGAGGGCAAAATAGTTATTTTTAAACTTGTGGTAAAATTTAACATAATAATAGTGAGAATAACAAGTTAGTGAGTTATATGGAAATATCAATTTGTGAATGAGGTATATGAAAGTTCCACATTTGTTAGTGACCCGTGTGGAATTAACCCATTTTAAAATTAGCCACTATTTTTACATTATTTATTATTAGGTTTCTTAATTGATGTAATAATTATGAAATCGGTCCCCACACTTGATTAACCATGAATTTCTCCTCAAAACGCCGTCATACTTAACGGGAAAAAAATTCCTTTTCGTAATACCCGAATTTGATTCTGCCATCTTATCTCCAACAACTATTTTAGATTAACACGCCAATTACAAATGGATTTTTTTCTCGAAAATTTAACTAATTCTGGTGTTTTTTTCGTTAAAAAGGATAAACGGTACTACTATAGTTCCACCAACATAACATATGAGCATATATTGGTTTTTTTTTGTCATATCTATTAGCCTATTAATTATGATTAAGTTATATTTGGACGAAAATCGCCATTGAGTAACATATTTAGTTTAAAAAGACTCGATTAAGGGATCTAATAGCAAATAATTTGGAAATATTTGACTAATTTCAAAATGGGTAATACTATACATTTCTCTTTACTACCTTAGGTGACACACTCCTATTGAATATTTATAATTTTACCACTTACTCTACAAACTTTCACGTGTCACCTAAGGTAGTAAAGAGTAAAGTAGTAGATTTGGTAGAAGATGTAGCATTACTTGTTGAAAATATATGTTTCAAAAGGACTAATATCTAAAAATCTAAAATTGTAATGACAATTTAACATAACTTTTTTTTTGCAGATTTAACATATATTAAAATGAGAAACAATACAGCTTCCAAGTGAGTAACAAATTGTAATCGAATTTTGAAGTTATCTGGACTTCTGAGTTCACACAAATTATGTACAATTAGCACTAATTGGAGAGAGAACTGATGGTCTGGTTCAAAAGAGTTACATATCCACTAAATATTTTGAACCATGCTATAAGAAAAAAAATCTTTTCAGTTCGAGTATTAGTAATATGATATGATGATTTGTTAGAGCATCCACAGTCGTTTGAGATTAAAAAAAAATTAGCAAAATGCATATTTTATCTTTTCATTTCGACAAAATGCTGTAGTTGTCAAAAAGCAAAAATACATATTTTCATTAAAAACGAAACAAAAAAAATATGATGTTTTGTCTGCGATTAAAAAATTATTTATATAGTCATAAACTGAAAAAATATTAATAAAATATACGGGACGAAACATGATGTTTTCTCCCAAAAAGGAAAAAAAAATGCAGAATAACCAGTTCATGTTTCGTCCCACCCCACACTGCCTCGGATCTGTGGCGGTCTTGCAAGGTGAGTTCACCGTCATATATTGGTCCTGGACCTCGTCGTGTTGGAGTCGAAGAGGATGTACCAACCTACACCAACACATTGTAAAATTATTATTAGTGTACCACTATATACAAAATTCACAATACAAATTAATAGTGTTCTTACTTTTGTGGAATGTTCGCCCCGACCACTAACAGATGACCTTCCGGTTCCCCTCGTTCTAACCATTTATCTGTAAGAAAGTTCGCATATATAAAACAATCTATTCACAAAAAAATGGCATATATATAGATACGAAACAAAATACGCGAGACAACAGCAAAAACAACTTTAAAAAAACAAACAAACTTTGTGAATGGGTCTAAATTGTCGCACACAAGCTACCGCAACTTGTAGAAGTGAGTTTGGACTAACGGTCTTCAAGATACGGTCGTGTATTGCTTTCACTCATGAAAAATGGGCGACATGCGATCCACGGATGCATATATCAAACCGTGGGTGAGAACTCCCAACCACAAGTTGCTTTGGCTTGTGAGTTGCGAAAATGGCATACCCGCAAAATTTCGTAATTTTTGAATCATTTCTCTATTGAAACTCGTTAAATACATAACAAAATTCATGAGAAAACCACAAAAATGACTGCAAAAAAAATTAAACTTTACGATTGGGTCGGATTCCCCGCACACAAGGCAACGCAGCTTGTACAAGCGAGTTCTGACCGACGGTTTGAAAGATACGGCTGTGTATCGCTTTTCACTACTGAAAAAGAGCGGAAAGTGATACATTGACGTATCTCACAATTATAAGTTGTGTTGGGTTGTGAATGGTTAGCCCGACCTACTCCAACAGTTTCATATTTTCTGAAATTCGTTTGAGCGGTTTTCTAGTGAGCTCGTACTAAAAAGTTCGAAGGTATATAGAAGTTCTTTCATATACGCAAAAATACAATACAAACGCGATGCAAAATTTTTGAAATTTGGCCGTTACGTCTGGCACACCAAATACAAGCCAATGCAACTTGCAGAGGTGAGTTCCGACTCTCGGTTTGTAATATACGACTGTGTATCGCTTTATATCCATTTTATTGAATAAAAGTGATAACCGGACGTATCAGGCAAACCGTGAGGCGAAAATTGCCACTACAAATTGCGTTGCCTTCTGCGTGGTGAGCCCGACCAAAACGTCAAATTTTGGAATTTTTGGATCTCGTTTATTTGCTTTTCCTATATCCTACAACTATAACTAACACTACATCTACAGAAATGTCGACAAAATATATACAACACACATGATACAAAAATTGCACTCTCTAAATTGAAGATTAATATGCATAGTACAAAAAATCAAACTCAAAAACTGAAAAAATATTCAATAAATTAACATAGTTCATTATACTAAATTATGAAAAAGTGAGAGAGAGAGAGAGAGAGTTGTCGAAGATGTGAGGAGCAGCTGTTGTAGATGAACAAGTTGTAGAGTCTAAGGTATCGAAGAATTTGTGCTGGGGTTTGGGTGAGTTTGGGAGATTTTGGATTGGGTTAGGGTATGGGGTATTCGGGAAAGGGAGAGATAGATAGAGATAGATCGAGAGAGAGGAGGTTGGAATAGAGCTAGGGTTTGGAGAATGGGTTTAGGGAGCTCCAGATAGAGAGAGAGAGAGTCGTCGAAGAGTGAGGGAGATGGCTCAGATATGAGTATGTACATACCTAGGCCGTTGCTGGGCTCAACGGCCTAGGTTGAATTTTTTTTTTTTTAAAACAACAACGGCCTAAGTATAATTTTCTGCAAAAAAAACTTCACAACGGCCTAGGTTGAATTTTTTAAGTCTATTTTTTTGCAAAAAAAAACTTCACGCCAAAAAAATGTTAAGTCTGAAGTGTTTTTTGGCGTGAAGTTCCAAAAATTTCCCTCCACTTTTAGAGCCCCTTAGTGGGAGCGTTGAGCGAGTTTCGATCTGAGTCGTTGATCAAGATCGGGAGCGATCCAACAGCTCAAATCTGTGTTTTCCAACTCGGTGAAAACATATCCCTTTTCAACCGAGCATTTGCCATACATGTAACACCAGTGTTTTCAAAAATAATATATATATATATATAAATATATGTTGAAAAAGAAAAAGTATAGTTTGAAAAGTATACATTTGGCTATTGGAATATGCTTGATGGTATTATACGATATGATTTTTTTTTTTTGGGATGAAATTATACGATATGAATTGATTATGTGAAAAATGGAATAAATATGGGGGGTCCCACGGCTTAATGAAGCACAACATTGTGCTGGTTGATTTGGAGGTTGACTTCGGTCAAATTCTCCGGATGACGTGGCATAGATGCTGGGGGCCCACCTTAGCAATGCTATGTACGCAGGGGATATGTACGGTTTGAAAGGTAAGGTATGTGTAACCCCTGTTTTTCCAAAATTGTATTTTTTGTATATTTTCTGTATTTAAAATTTTCGTAAATTATTTTTTTCGTTTTCAAATTCTTTTCGTTAAAATGTATTTTTGAATCTTCCACTAAAGTTTATCTTTAATCAATAATTTATTTGTAACTATTTCCTATGATTTTTTTATGCAAATCTTATTATTTAAATTGATACCCTGATTTCTATTATTGATATTATTACTGTTATTTTTAACACTATTATTATTTTTATCATGGCCTTATTATTATTATTGTTATTTGTATTATCGTTATTATTGTTGTTTTTGGAATGTTTATTAAAAATCCATTTTATGTATTAATTATATTTGTACTTATAGACTCTATGCTTTTAATGCGAATTATATTAGTTTATAAAATTATATTTTATTAGTTATTGTATTTAATTTTCTTATTGGATTTTTTATTTAAAACCCAAACCCATTTTTAATTTTAAACCCATTACCCATTAACTAAATCCTATACCAATAACCCTAATATAAAAACCCAGTAACATCTACAAACCCGCATACTTACCTAAACCCGAAACCCCCCTCTCTCTCAGCAAATTTTTTCCCAAAATGACCTTTTTTATGAAAGTTTTTCCACAAACGACCTGTTTTTTTTTTTATTCCATAAACGCCCCACTCGCTTTTTGAAAAAGCGAGTGTGGTATAATCCATCACGCCTTTTCAAAAAGCGAGTCTTAGGGTTCAGAAAATTTGAAACCTAAGACTCGCTTTTTGAAACACCGCGGATTATAATGCCACACTCGCTTTTTCAAAAAGCGAGTCTTGTCCTTCTTTGCCCAGCAACACTCGCTTTTTGAAAAAGCGGGGGGAATTAACCCACACTCACTTTGAAAAAGCGGGGGGAATTAACCCACACTCAAAAAGCGAGTGTCGTTTGGGACTTAAACTCCCCACCCCCAAACAGATCTCACTATTCTCTCTATTTTCTCCTTCTTCGCTCGCGAAACCCTAACCCATCTCTCATCTCAAATTCGTCAAAGTACCCTCGTAATTTGTGGAATAACCCATAAAATTGCTTTGGACAACTTAAACCCATCTTCCGATAGAGGTTTAATTTGTTGGAATTTGGGTATACTTGAAGAGGAAAACAACTTTATTGTGAAGGTATGATGTTTATTGCCCCATTATTTTGTTAATTTCATTAGGTTTTCTTTATGGGTAGATAATAACTCGCTAATTGGTATAAATTAACGTAGGTGATGCGGTTTGTTTCTGGGAGACATGTGGTTGCACCAGGTGTGAGTTCTTACTCGATTTGTATTGAAGGAGAAAGCTTCTTCAGAGGCGACCCTCGGCTGGCCGAGCGGTACCTGCGACAGGCTGGAGTGAGGTGGATGTCTGGGCTCGGATCAGGTGGCTCGGATCCGAGGTCTGGTGTACCTGCAGACGGTCTCGAAACACCGGGGTTGGTCTCGGTGGCAGACCCTCCGACGATCTAGTCAGTCACTTAGGATATAGCAACAGTAACTAGGGTTTTGTGGAGAAAAGATTGATTACCTTTTAAGAAAGGAGAGGGCCTGGTATTTATAGGAGTTTCTAATCGGGTCTAGACCCGTTTGGGGCTGGGCCGGACCCGGTTACCCGATTGGCTGAAGCGGTGGAAAGTCGGGCGGTATAGGGCTGACGTGGCAGGCGCCGGAGTGGTTTCCGGGCTGACGTGGCAGATCTCCGGGCGGTTTTCCGGTGCTTACGTGGCTGATCTGGAGGATCAGGAAGGACGCGTATCCCGAGGAGATCTGGTGGCTCAGGGTGAGCCATGCTTTATTCCTGACCCATATCACAAGCCCCACACCCCCGCAGGGTTGGGTGATCCAGTAGTGCGGGGGTGACTCATGGTCCTCGGGGGAAGGGCAGATGTCAGGGTAGGAAGTAGGGTCTGTTGTTCCCCGAAGAGGGCCAGGGGCAGGAGGAATGGATTCCTCGTCTGGATGTGCGTGGGGTGAAGTTCTTAGGAGGGGATAATCGGTAGTATGAATGCCGAGCTCACTAGGTCGGTGGCCGAGATCGGGGGGTCGGCAGACGACCTTTCGGGTCGGCGGACGAACCCATACGGGTCGGTGGACGAACCCTCCAAGGGTCGGATGACCGACTCGCTAGTTGGAAGAGCGAGAGGTCGTCCAGGCCACTCGATGGGGTTCGTCTTTGCATGAGGTCGCGAGGTCGGTTGGACGAGCGTCTTGGCTAGTTTTAAGAGTGAGGAGAGGGGTTTGATTCGGATTTCGATCCGAGCGCCGAGCCCGCATTGAGAGGTGAGGCAGCCAGACTTGAGCTCAGGGGGGTCGGCGGACGAGACCGGAAGGCTCGGCGGACGAGACCAAGAGGATCGGCGGACGACTGCCTCGCTAGTTGGAAGAGCGGGGGGTCGTCCAGGCCATTTTGTTGGGACGGCGTCCGAGGCCTTGTGGTCGGTTATCCGAGCGTCTGGTCAGTTCGGAGAGTGGGCGGATGAGACTCGAACTCTGATCCGAGCGCCGAGCTCGTACTGGGAAAGGAGGAGGTAGTATGGCTCGAATCCCTATCCGAGCGTCGAGCTCGACCTGCGAAAGGAGGCAGTGGTGCGGCTCGAATTTTCATCCGAACGCCGAATCCGCATCGAGAGCGGAGGTAGCTTGACTCGAGTTCAGGGGTCGGCGTACGAGGCAGAAAGGGTCGGTGGACGAGACCAAGAGGATCGGCGGACGAGACCAATGGGGTCGACGGACGAGACCAAGAAGGTCGGCGGACGAAACCAATAGGGTCGGTGGACGAGATCAATGGGGTCGGCGGACGAGACCAAGAGGGTCGGTGGACGAGACCAATAGGGTCGGTGGACGAGACCAATGGGGTCGGCGGACGAGACCAAGAGGGTCGGTGGACGAGACCAAGAGCCCCACCTGTTGAAAGAGGAGGTGGCTTGGCTCGAGTTCCCATCCGAGCGTCGAGCCCTACCTGTTAAAGGAGAGGTGGCTTGGCTCGAATTCTCATCCGAACGCCGAATCCGTATTGAGAGCTGAGGCAGCCTGGCTCGAGTTCAGGGGGTCGGCGGACGAGGCAAAAAGGGTCGGTGGACGAGACCAAGAGCCCCACCTGTTGAAAGAGGAGGTGGCTTGGCTCGAGTTCCCATCCGAGCGTCGAGCCCTACCTGTTGAAGGAGAGGTGGCTTGGCTCGAATTCTCATCCGAACGCCGAATCCGTATTGAGAGCTGAGGCAGCCTGGCTCGAGTTCAGGGGGTCGGCGAACGAGGCAAAAAGGGTCGGTGGACGAGACAAATGGGGTCGACGGACGAGACCAAGAGGGTCGGCGGACGAGACCAATGGGGTCGGCGGACGAGACCAATGGGGTCGATGGACGAGATCAAGAGCCCCACCTGTTGAAAGAGGGGGTGGCTTGGCTCGAGTTCCCATCCGAGGGTCGAGCCCCACCCGTTGAAGGAGAGGTGGATTGGCTCGAATTCTTATCCGAACGTCGAGCCCAACCTGTGAGAGGACAAGGTTTCTTGGCTCGACTTCGCATCCGAGCGTCGAGCCCCACCTGTTGAAGGAGAGGTGGCTTGGCTCGAATTCTCATCCGAACGCCGAATCCGTATTGGGAGCTGAGGCAGCCCGGCTCGAGTTCAGGGGGTCGGCGGACGAGGCAAAAAGGGTCGGTGGACGAGACAAATGGGGTCGACGGACGAGACCAAGAGGGTCGGCGGACGAGACCAATGGGGTCGGCGGACGAGACCAATGGGGTCGGCGGACGAGACCAATGGGGTCGGCGGACGAGATCAATGGGGTCGGTGGACGAGATCAAGAGCCCCACCTGTTGAAAGAGGGGGTGGCTTGGCTCGAATTCTTATCCGAACGTCGAGCCCAAACTGTGAGAGGACAAGGTTGCTTGGCTCGACTTCGCATCCGAGCGTCGAGCCCCACCTGTTGAAGGAGAAGGTTGCTTGGCTCGAGTTGTTATCCGAGAGTCGAGTCCCACCTGTGAAAGGAGAAGGTGGCTTGGCTCGAATTCTCATCCGACCGTCGAGCCCAACCTGTGAGAGGAGAAGGTTGCTTGGCTTGAGTTCGGGGGGCCGGCGGACGAGACAAAAAAGGGTCGGTGGACGAGACCAAGAGGGTCGGCGGACGAGACCAATAAGGTCGGCGGACGAGACTAAGAGCCCCACCTGTTGAAGGAGGTGGCTTGGCTCGAATTTCGATCCGAGCGTCGAGCCCCACTTGTTGAAGGAGAAGGTGGCTTGGCTCGAATTCTTATCCGAACGCCGAGCCCAACCTGTGAGAGGAGAAGGTTGCTTGGCTCGAGTTCCCATCCGAGCGTCGGGCCCCACCTGTGAAAGGAGAAGGTGGCTTGGCTCGAGTTTCCATCCGAACGTCGAGCCTCCAGCTGCGAGAGGAGAAGATTGCTTGGCTCGAGTTTCCATCCGAACGTCGAGCCCAACCTGTGAGAGGAAAAAGGTTGCTTGGGTCGAGTTCTCATCCGAACGTCGAGCCTCCACCCGTGAGAGGGAAAGTAGCGTGTCTCGAGTTGCCATCCGAACGTCGAGCCCAACCTGTGAGAGGAGAAGGTGGCTTGGCTCGAGTTTCCATCCGAACGTCGAGCCCAACCTGTGAGAGGGAAAAGTGGCTTGGCTCGAGTTCCCATCCGACCGTCGAGCCCCACCTGTGAGAGGAGAAGGATGCTTGGCTCGAGTTCTCATCCGAACGTCGAGCCCAACCTGTGAGAGGGAGAGTAGCTTGGCTCGAGTTTCCATCCGAACGTCGAGTCTCCACCTGTGAGAGGAGAAGATTGCTTGGCTTGAGTTCTCATCCGAACGTCGAGCTCAAGCTGTGAGAGGAGAAGGAGCTTGGCTCGAGTTTTCATCCGAACGTCGAGCCCATCCTGTGAGGACAAGATTGCTTGGTTCGAGTTTCCATCCGAACGTCGAGCCCCCTCTATTTGGGTGACGAGCCCCGTTCGAGAAGGCGCTATTGCACTAGACTTCCTGCGAGACCTCTTACTGGTCGCAACTTCACACTTTATGCTAGGAGGTTACTCCTGTCGGGCAAATAGGGAGGGGTAGTATTGGAATTTTACCCTCCCTGCTGACGTAATGGCGCAAATATCAAGTCTGTTTGTAGCCGTTTGATCTTGTCAGATGAGATCTAACGGCTAGATGCTCATTTGCGGAAATCGAGGAGTCGCTGTCTATTATAAAACCCCCACCCCCCCCATTTCTTTTCACCTTATCGATTCATAATTCCCAATTTTTCCAACTTTAGCGCAGGCATTTCGATCGCTGTCGGCGGATTCTTCGCAGAGAGGCGTAACTTTCAAAGAATCAGGTTAGTAATTCACCTTTTTTCTTAATGTCGCGTACTCAGTCTGGTTCCGAGGCTACAACGTCTGGTCACTCGGAGATGGAGTCAGATTTGGAAACGTCATCGTCTCTGGGCAAGTACCAGGTTAAGGAGGAGGTCTTCTCCGAGGGTGATAGTGACGTAGCTCTAATCGTGCAACCGTTGAGTGTTCGGAGGCCAGGGAAGGAACCGATGGTAGAGGGCGGTGCGGACGAGGATAGTGATGATGAAGATGAGGAGTCGGACGAGTCGGATGTTGGTGAAGGTGAGGAGCATGAAGAAGGAGAGCAGGGCGACACGGAGAGTGAGGAAAGGGAGGGCGATGGTGCGCCGGAGGCCGGCCACGGGGAAGATCTGCCCCCGTTGCCCCCTTTGTCGACGCCCTCGCCCGAGCGCAAGCCCCGGCCACGTCGGAAGAAGATAGTCCTCACCATGCCTCAAAGTCCTTCTTCGTCTGACGAGGACGCGCCGAGGACGGGCCTTGATGTTCCGCCTATCACCTTCCGGAATCCGGTGTCGATACGGATGTATCCCGATGATGTGAAGGATATCCAGCCGATCCCTCCCGTGCCTGGAGAAAACACAAGGACGAAGATTCGGGTGGACAGTACCCCCAGCGTCTTGAGGCCGGAGTATCTGAATATCATCAGGGCTGCTTACTACATTCCGAGGGAGTACGAGCTCCTGCTACCGAGCCCGGGTATTCGACCTACGACAGTGTTGGCTCCGGGTTACTGCTTATTTCCGGAGCAAGCTTTCATTTCGGGGCTGAGGTTCCCCCTGCACCCCTTCGTGAAGACGGTCTTGAACTGGGTCGAGCTGTCCCCCATGCAGTATGGCCCCAACTCTTGGAAGCATCTCATCTGCTTCATCCTGAAGTGCCAAGAGAAAGGGGTGAGGCCGAAGCTTTCATACTTTCGCGCAATCTTCAGCATTGGTTCGCTTGGGGATATCGAGGGTGTGTATTTCTTTACGCCGAGACCGAACAAGAAAGTGGTGCACGGCCACCCGGACTCGATCAAGAATTGGAGAGATAAGTATTTTGTTGTGAAGACCGAAGGGGAATGGGACATCCCGACTCAGTGGAATTTCGTGAAGCCGAAGCGCAAGCCCCCAAGGAGAAATGAGTTAACCGCCCAAGAGTGGGGGAGGGTCGATCATTTACTCAGGGGGGACAGCATCGCGTGGCGCCGGGTGACCGAGGTTCACCTAGCGAGGGCCGGACTGAGTCCCGCCGACCCTAGTATGTTTCTTTCCTCATTTTTTCATTTTTCTGCCTTCGTGTTAACGTTTAGCCTTCCTTTTCTGTCTTGTTGTAGAAATGACGACACAACAGGCCTACGCCAAGCAGATCCTACTCGCCGCCGCAGAGAAGGCGAGACAAGAGAAGAAGAAGAAAGAAGAGCAGGAACGCCTCGCTGCCGAGAAGCGGAAGACTCCTGGTCAGCCTTCGCAAGCAGGAGGGCCTTCCACCGTGCCTCCCCCGGTGCCCGAGGAACAGCCTTTACCGAAGAAGCAGAAGAAGCACCACCATTCTTCGCGATCGGCTAGAGACCCAGCGGGAGGGGCGGGGAAAACAGTTGAAGCCCCGGCACAACAGCTTCCCCCCGTACGTCCGAGTGCGGCGGAGTTGGTGGGAAGGATGGCGACGATGCCCTTCGCCCCTGATTGGTCGATCTTGAAGGGCGACTCCATCCTCGACGGACCCGTATCGATGGAGTTCGTCTCGAAGGCCATCACCGATCGGGACGGAATGGCCTTGGCAGCGCAGACGGCCGATCAGGCCTACATGCGCTGGGCCCAAGCCAACCTTTCGGTAAGTCGTCCGAAGCTCACCCGGTTAATAGGCTTGTAGACTTGTAATTTGTTGCTAACTTTGATTTTTCTTGACAGTCGATGCTCCACGGTCAGCACTTCCACAAGTGCCTGGAGAAGAAGATAACATACGAGCGGAAGCAGAAGGAGAAGTTCCTTCGGGAGTTGACCAAGGCGACGGAGGACTTCAAGGAGGCTCGGGACATGGTGGTGGTGCACGAGGCCCAGATAGAGTCTCTGGACAAGATCCACAAGCAGGACCGAGAGGACCTGCTGAAGAAGATTGCGGCCGAGACGGCGGAGAAGGAGAAGGCGAAGAAGGCCCTGGCGGACTTGGAGGCAGCCTTGGGGGATACGCTGATGACGGCGCAAGACGAGGCCTACGAGCAGGCCAAGTCTCACTTCAAGTACATCTATCCGGAGTGCAATGTTGACCACCTCGGCTTCGGGTGGAAGCCAGACTTGCCTCCGACCCCGGGGGGTGATGGTGACGACGGCGGCCACCACGAAGAAGAGGTGCACCTCGACCCTCAAGACTAGATGTTTTTTTTTTTTTTTTTTTTTTTTTTTTTTTTTTTTTTTATTTATTTCTCTCCCTGTTGTAAATGCCCTCGGCGGACTGGCCACCGCAAATTTTGTATCTTTTTGAGATGAAATGAAATATAGAATTTTTTGGGCCGACTCTACAACACTTGCATTTTGTGATTCTTGTATTTTCTTTTTGATAGAGGCTAGCTCGCCAACGAAAGTTGGCTCGGGACCGAGAGGCTGCCAAGAATTACTTTTTGGAAAAGTCTAGAGAGCTCGGTCTAGAGGTGGCTCGTTTGAGAAAGATTGTAGCCGACCGGGACTGGTGGGTCATTGAGAAGGACTGGGCGGTCTCGGATACTTCTAGCGGGCGGTCGGCCTCCGAGTCCTCTCTTCGCGAGGCCGTCATAGAGAAAGAATTGGAGATTCGCCAGTTGAAGCTCATACTGGGTGCCGGTCTTGTCGAAGAGGCAAGTAACTCCACTCCGGGGAGGTTGCCGGCGCCTTCGCCGGTTGTGACACAGCCAGATGATGCGGAGAGCTCGGTGGCGGGTACGTCTTCCTTGGTTGGGATAGCCGAGCGTCACAGGAGCCCTGAATTCGAGTTCCCGGCGGAGTGAGTGAGTTGAGAGCCTTCATTGTATTTGCGTTTTCATTCATTGAGTTGTAAGCGATGAGTAATGAATAAGATCGTTTGTCTTCGGAGCCTTGATTGCCTCGGGTGCCGAGTGTAGTTGGTGTGACTGCGTCAATAATCAAGACGTTTCGCCTTAGGCATTATTAATGGTGACGTTTCGTCATCCGCCGTTTCACACTCCCAGGCGTGATAAATGAGGCCCCAGAGACGGGTGCCGAGCCCCCAGAACGGTGAGAGACGATTGTAGGCGTAGCGTAGCCCCGCCGCCGAGCGTTTAGGTCGGGGAGCCCCACCGGAGGGGACTCCCACCCTGCTCGGGGTCGGAGCCAAGCTCCTGGACATGTTCTTGTGGAGAGACGGTGCGGGAGTGGCTGGCAAATGTCGCCTCGAGTCTCGGTTGATGGCCTCCGAGGGGGTCAAACCGAGCGAGGGACGTGTGCCGAGCCCCCACAACGGTGAGAAAGACAATTGCAGGCGTAGCGTAGCCCCGCCGCCGAGTGCTTAAGTCGTGGAGCCCCCGGAGGGGACTCCCGCCCTGCTCGGGGTCGGAACCGAGCTCCTGGACATGTTCTCGTGGAGAGACGGTGCGGGAGTGGCTGGCGAATGTCGCCTCGAGTCTCGGTTGATGGCCTCCGAGGGGGTCAAACCGAGCGAGGGACGGGTGCCGAGCCCCCACAACGGTGAGAAAGACAATTGCAGGCGTAGCGTAGCCCCGCCGCCGAGCGCTTAGGTCGTGGAGCCCCCGGAGGGGACTCCCGCCCTGCTCGGGGTCGGAGCCGAGCTCCTGGACATGTTCTCGTGGAGAGACGGTGCGGGAGTGGCTGGCGAATGTCGCCTCGAGTCTCGGTTGATGGCCTCCGAGGGGGTCAAACCAAGCGAGGGACGGGTGCCGAGCCCCCACAACGGTGAGAAAGACAATTGCAGGCGTAGCGTAGCCCCGCCGCCGAGCGCTTAGGTCGTGGAGCCCCCGGAGGGGACTCCCGCCCTGCTCGGGGTCGGAGCCGAGCTCCTGGACATGTTCTCGTGGAAGGGCGATTCGAGCCGAGTCCCACGCTTGTGAGAGAAGTGTGTTTGGACACGCGGTCTCATCCGAGGGACGAGCCCTACGCTTGTAAGAGAAGCGTGTTTGGGCTCGCGGTCTCATCCGAGCGACGAGACGCACGCTTGTAAGAGAAGCGTGTTTGGGCTCGCGATTTCATCCGAGCGACGAGACCCACGCTTGTAAGAGAAGCGTGTTTGGGCTCGCGATTTCATCCGAGCGACGAGCCCCACGCTTGTAAGAGAAGCGTGTTTGGACTAGCGATTTCATCCGAGGGACGAGATTCACGCTTGTAAGAGAAGCGTGTTTGGGCTCGCGGTCTCATCCGAGCGACGAGACGCACGCTTGTAAGAGAAGCGTGTTTGGGCCCGCGATTTCATCCGAGCGACGAGACCCACGCTTGTAAGAGAAGCGTGTTTGGGCTCGCGATTTCATCCGAGCGACGAGCCCCACGCTTGTAAGAGAAGCGTGTTTGGACTCGCGATTTCATCCGAGGGACGAGACTCACGCTTGTAAGAGAAGCGTGTTTGGGCTTGCGGTCTCATCCGAGCGACGAGACGCACGCTTGTAAGAGAAGCGTGTTTGGGCTCGTGATTTCATCCGAGCGACGAGACCCACGCTTGTAAGAGAAGCGTGTTTGGGCTCGCGATTTCATCCGAGTGACGAGACCCACGCTTGTAAGAGAAGCGTGTTTGGGCTCGCGATTTCATCCGAGTGACGAGTTTTGTGAGGGGTCCTTCATCTGTTTACAAGAATTGGAGTCATAAGCTTGTTTCTAAGAAAGCTGGTGTTTACAATATACGCTTGTTGCAGACAAGTCTAGGCACGACGTGCCGTTTACAGGACTTTACAAAAGACAAGGCCCAACGTGCCGTTTTTAGAATTACGTTTTACATGGAGGCTATTCTCCTAAGAACTTGATCAAGTGTTCTGCATTCCAGGGCCTCTTGACAGGCTTGCCATCGGTGTCGATCAGGCGATAGGTACCCGGTCGTACGACCTCTGAAACCTTATAAGGGCCCTCCCAGTTTGGTGCCAACTTCCTTTTCTGGCCGGGATTGGAAATCGCCAGTTTCCGGAGGACAAGATCTCCAAGAGCAATGTTTGTTGGGCGCACCTTCTTGTTATAGAACCTCTCGATTCTTTGCTGATAAATGTTCCTTCTGATGGATGACTTCTCCCTGACCTCGTCAATGAGGTCCAGGTCTGCTCGCAGTTGCATGGAGTTGCTTGTTTCGTCATAAGCCATAATTCGGGGAGAGGGGATACCTATTTCCAAGGGAATGACGGCCTCAGCACCGTACGTTAAGTTGAAGGGTGACTCCCCTGTCGGGATTCTTTTTGTTGTTCGATGGGCCCAGAGAACGCTCGGTAGCTCGTCGACCCATAGCCCCTTGGAGGAATTATCGAGTCGCTTCTTGAGTCCATCGAGGATCTGACGGTTCGCGTTCTCTGCCTGTCCGTTGGATTGGGGATGGCATACCGAAGAGAAGCGCTGCTGGATGCCGAGGTCTTCGCAGAACTTGCGGAAATGCTTGCCTGCAAACTGGGTCCCGTTATCCGTAACGAGCACCTGGGGGATCCCGAACCGACAGATAATGTGCTTCCAGAAGAATTGTTGAGTCTGCTGCTCGGTGATCGTAACTAGTGGCTCCGCCTCGATCCATTTGGTGAAGTAGTCGATGGCAACTATAAGGAACTTTCGTTGCCCCGTCGCCTTGGGAAAAGGGCCTACCAGATCCATCCCCCACATTGCAAAGGGGGTTGGACTGGCCATGGCTCGTAGGTTTGCTTGAGGAACCCTCTTGATGGGGGAGAATCTTTGACAGGGGCCACACTTTTTGACTAGATTTAGAGCGTCCTGCAGCATGGTGGGCCAGTAGTACCCGTGGTTCAAAGCCTTTCGCGCGAGCGAACGACTTCCCATGTGGCACCCGCCAATCCCCTCGTGTAATTCTTTGAGAGCATATTCGCCTTCACTGGGAGTGAGGCAGCGGAGATAAGGCCGTCCATCCGAGGTTGTGTAGGACCTTTTGAAGAGTGTTGAGTCGATCATTGTGAACCTTTCCGCTCGGGACAGGACTCTTCTCGCTTCGGCTCGGTCTTCCGGGAGCTCTCCCTTGACGAGAAATCGCCTAATTGGAGTTGTCCAGTCTTCGGGGGGCGCTCCATCTTCGATGCCCAGGACCTCCGGGATGTCGATACTGGGTTTTAGCATGACCTCGATCAGGACCGTGCGGTCGAGACCTTCGAAGGAAGAGGATGCCAATTTTGACAGAGCATCAGCCTGGACGTTCTGCTCCCGAGGGATCCTCAAAACAGCCGACTCGTCGAAGGACGAGAGTAGGCGTTGAACTACAGCTCGGTAACGAACCATGCGATCGTCTCGGGCCTCGTACTCCCCGGTGATTTGGTTGACCACGAGCTGGGAGTCGCTGAAAGCCCTGATCTGTTTGGCACCGGCTTGATGAGCCAGGGTGAGCCCAACGATCATTGCCTCGTATTCGGCCTCGTTGTTAGAGGCCGGGAAGTTGAGGTGAAGGCAATACTGCAGAAGAAAACCGTCTGGGCCTCGGAGGATGATGCCTGCTCCGCTGCCTGCCTCGCAGGAGGAACCATCGACGTAAACTTCCCACGTCTGGTCGCTCTCCGTGTTTGCAGGGTGCTCGGAGATAGTGCACTCCGTAATGAACTCTGCCAGCGCCTGCCCCTTGATTGCTGTTCTGGGCTGATAGCCAATGTCATATTGGCTGAGCTCAATCGACCATTTCATGAGTCGACCCGAGCTTTCTGGTTTGTAGAGTACCGCCTTCAGGGGTTGGTCCGTCAGCACTTGGACAGAATGAGATTGAAAGTATGGACGGAGTTTTCGCGCGGCCATGACCAGGGCGTACGCTACTTTCTCCATCCGAGAGTACCTGGTCTCGGCATCGAGCAAGACCTTGCTGACGTAGTATACAGGCTTCTGTGATCCCTCTTCCTCCCGAACGAGAACGGCGCTGAGCACTTTCTCCGAGGCTGATAGGTAGAGCCAGAGTGGCTCTCCTGGTTCGGGCTTGCTGAGAAGAGGTGGGTTCGCGAGGTATTCCTTTAACTGGGCGAAGGCCTCTTGCTGCTGTACTCCCCACTCGAACCCGTCGGTGCCTCGCAGGGCTTTGAAGAAGGGAAGAGACTTCTCTCCGGATTTGGAGAGGAAACGGCCGATGGCCGCCAGTCTCCCAGTCAGCCGTTGGACTTCTTTGATGTTCCTCGGAGGGGCCATGTCTAGGATTGCTTGGATCTTTTCGGGGTTCGCTTCGATTCCCCTTTGGCTGATAATGAACCCGAGAAACTTTCCCGCAGAGACGCCGAAGGCGCATTTGCTCGGGTTAAGCCTCATGTTATGTGTCCGAAGTACCCCAAAGGCCTCCTCCAGATCGGCTACGTGATCCTCTCCCCGCCGGCTCTTGACGAGTGTGTCATCCACATACACTTCTATATTGCGCCCGATCTGTTCCTTGAAGACCCGGTTGACGAGCCTCTGGTATGTGGCCCCGGCGTTCTTAAGCCCGAATGGCATGACTCTGTAGCAATAGAGCCCCTGGTCCGTGACGAAGGACGTCTTGGCGATGTCGGGGGGGAACATGCGGATCTGGTTGTAGCCTGAAAACGCGTCCATGAAGGATAGGAGCTCGTGACCCGATGTTGCATCGACGAGAGCATCGATCCTGGGAAGGGGGAATGGGTCCTTTGGGCACGCCTTGTTGAGATCCGTGAAATCAATGCAGATCCTCCAGCTCCCGCTCGCCTTCTTCACCATGACGACGTTTGCCAGCCACTCGGGGTAGCTGACCTCCTGGATGAAGCGCGCGGCAAGGAGTTTATCGACCTCCGCATTAACCGCCTGTTGTCGCTCTGGCGCGAACTTGCGTCGCTTCTGTACCACTGGTTTCGAGCCGGGGATCACGCTGAGTTTATGCATGATGAGTTCCTCGGAGATTCCCGGCATGTCAGAGGGCTTCCAGGCAAACAGATCGACATTGCGCCGGATGCAGGTGATGAGGTCGGACTTGAGGCGAGGCGCGAGGGAGCGACTTATTCGAAATTGTTTCGATGAATCCTCTGCCTCGAAGGAGATATCCTCCAGCTCGTCTGCCGACTCCGGCTCTGGCTGGGTCCTTTGGGGCTGCATCTCCACGGCGTCGAGGGGAAGCACTCCGCTTCCTATTGCTGTCATATAACAGGAGCGAGCGGCTTTTTGGTTCCCTCGGACCACTCCTACCCCGGTACTGGTAGGGAACTTCATCTTCTGATGGTAGGCCGAGGGAACAGCCTGGAGGGAGCATAGGCCCGGTCGGCCGAGTATGGCATTATAGGCTGCCTTGATGTTGACAACCATGAAGTCCATCGACTCGGTTCTCCGATTCGGGGCCGTGCCCTCCGTGACATCCAGCGTGACGATCCCCTCGATTGTCACCGGAACTCCGGAAAATCCGTGCAGGGTGTATCCTGCCGGCTTAAGTCTGCTTCGGGGGAGCTTTAGGTTCTCGAAAGCATCGAGGAACAGAATGTTGACCGAGCTCCCGTTGTCTACCAGGATCCGCCGAGCATCAAAGTTTGCCATGCTGAGATTGATTACGAGGGCGTCGCAGTGTGGGAGCCGAACCCCCTCCAAGTCGTCACCTGAGAAGGAGACGGGGAGTGGTTGGATTTGAGGAGTGAGGGGTCCTTGGACGGCGTTAACGTCCCGGATGAACGCCTTACGGGAGGTGTTAGAATCCCCTCCCATGGGCCCTCCGTGGACGCAGTGTAGTATGGGTTGGTCGTCCGGTTCTTCCAGCTCCTGCTCTTGCCTGGGGAGCTGTAGGGGAGCTCGAGGAGGAGGTGAGGTTCTCCTGTTCCTCGTGTCCCTTTGCGCCCGAGCATCATCCCTCTTATACTCCCGGAGGTATCCTCGCTGAATCAGGGCCTCGATTTCATCCTTCAGGGCACGACAGTGATCTGTGTCGTGTCCGTTGTCTCGGTGGAAGCGGCAGTAGAACCGCTGATCCCTTTTCTTGCTAGTGTTGTTGGACGGTCGAGGGGGGTACTGAACGAGGTCTCTGTCCTCGATCGCCAGGAGTATGGAGGACACATTTTGCGTGAGTGGGGTATATCTTTCGAAGCGAGGAACCGGTGGTACCTTCTTCATGGTGCCCCCGTCCCTTGGAGCCTTTTTTGGAGGCTCGACTTCCTCGGCCTTCCGCTTCCCTTTCCTGAGTGCTTCTTTGGATTCGTCGGGGTTTAGGGCTTCCTCTGCCCTGATGTACTTCTCGACTCGGTTGAGGAGGTCGGGAAAATCGATCGGGGGTTTCTTTGCCACTGAAGCTTTCAGCTGTCCATGACGGACGTTGTGCCGAAATGCCGCGGAGGCGACGCCCGGATCGAGAGAGGAGACCGACCTTGCTTCCGTCGTGAATCTCCGGACAAACGCCCTGAGTGATTCCCCCCTTCCTGCCTGAGCCCCAGTAAGGAGGCGCTCGTTCTTTCAGCCTTCCGGCTAGTTACAAAATGGGCGAGGAAATTGCCTTGCAGTTGATCAAAGGAGTAAATGGAGCCGGGGGCGAGTTTTGAGAACCACTCACGAGCCGGACCCCGAAGGGTGGCAGGAAAAGCCCGACACAGCAGAGGATCCGATGCGCTGTGAATCATCATGAGGGTTTTGAAACCCTCCATGTGATCAGCAGGATCTCCTTCGCCGTTATAGGTCTCGAACTGTGGGGGTCGGAAGTTCCGGGGAATTTCTGCTTGGATAATGAGGGCGGAAAAGGGGGGTCGGACAGGTTTGTACCCCTGACCGGCTCCGACACCGTCGCCCATATGATCGATTCGGTCCTCCATTTCTTGGAGGCGCCTTAGGAGCACGCCCTCGGCTTCGGGCTGGATTGTTGAGGAGCGAGAGACGCTGGCCTCAGCGTCTAACCTGGTTTGGGAACGGCGTGCTTCCTCCCTGGGGGCCCGTTGGAGAGCCCCAAGGATCTCCCTTCGGAAATCCTGGAACTCCTGCTGAGTAACAGGAGCTCCCTCAGCTCGGGCCGGTTGGACCGGAGGTTGCCTCCCGACTCGGCTGAGTGCTGGCCTTCGTTCTTCCGGCGGTGGCCTAGGACGGTTCGGGGCCGAGTTGGAAGCGGCCCTTTCCCTACTGCGGTCAGCGTGCCGACTGGAGATTACCCCTCGAAGGTCAGGTTGGATTGGAGGAGTGGGGGCCCGCTGGGACCCCTGACGGGAGGCCCTATGCTTTGATGTGCGCGGCCCGACGTTGGTATTTGATGGGAGTGTGTCTCGTCGGTTGACGGAGGACGCAGCCCCCTTGCCTTTGGAGGCCATAGGAGTTCGGTGATCGAGGTACCTCGGCGGTAGTACTCGGGTCGGGTTCCGAAGTAGCTTTCCTACAGACGGCGCCAACCTGATGCGGTTTGTTTCTGGGAGACGTGTGGTTGCACCAGGTGTGAGTTCTTACTCGATTTGTATTGAAGGAAAAAGCTTCTTCAGAGGCGACCCTCGGCTGGCCGAGCGGTACCTGCGATAGGCTGGAGTGAGGTGGATGTCTGGGCTCGGATCAGGTGGCTCGGATCCGAGGTCTGGTGTACCTGCAGACGGTCTCGAAACACCGGGGTTGGTCCCGGTGGCAGACCCTCCGACGATCTAGTCAGTCACTTAGGATATAGCAACAGTAACTAGGGTTTTGTGGAGAAAAGATTGATTACCTTTTAAGAAAGGAGAGGGCCTGGTATTTATAGGAGTTTCTAATCGGGTCTAGACCCGTTTGGGGCTGGGCCGGACCCGGTTACCCGATTGGCTGAAGCGGTGGAAAGTCGGGCGGTATAGGGCTGACGTGGCAGGCGCCGGAGTGGTTTCCGGGCTGATGTGGCAGATCTCCGGGCAGTTTTCCGGTGCTTACGTGGTTGATCTGGAGGATCAGGAAGGACGCGTATCCCGAGGAGATCTGGTGGCTCAGGGTGAGTCACGCTTTATTCCTGACCCATATCAGTAGGTATGGATTTGGAGATTCCTATTTGGTTATACTTTGGTGGTTAAATAATTCGTGATCCAAAGATTGGTTGTTGTTATAGCGTGTTGGATCCGGAAATAGTCTGGGTACCCCGTACCATTACATTTGAAGAAGTAGTTGAGAAAATATATGAAGTTACTAATTGGGATAGGAATCAATGGAATGTGAAAATTTTAGCTCGATACGCAACAGGAAGAGGAGATGGTCAGTATTTTATCACAGTGCCCGTACCTACTGATAATGCGCTGAAGTCATTGATTGCTAGGACATTTGATCCCAATTGTGCTTGGTCTGCATTAGAGTTATATATTCAACAAATTCGAGTTGTGAATGCTCAGCCACATGATATTCGCAGTGCAAGCTTCATAAGGGTAGTACCTACACAGCAGATGAGGTCTAACCCCGCTCAATCTTCACAACCAAATCCAGTATCCTCACAAGAGAACACCTTCACAAATACAACAATCTCGGATTCTGTAAATGTTGAGCTGCCATGCCAACCTAGCCCGGTTCCTGACTCTGTTCCAAATGACAGTATATTTGAACTCTTTCAAAATGCAGTCTGTAATAACAGCTTATTAGACGATGATGAAGAAGATGAAGAAACAGACGATGAAGATGTTGATAGTGGTGAAAATGATGACAGAGACGAAGATGATGATGATAGTGGTGCAAATGTAAATCCTACGAACAACAGTTCTAATGAGGTCAGAGCTACTTATAGCAATGCCAATGTTGACGCTCATGTTACCAAGGAGATGGCTAAAGGTGCTAGAGTACACCTAGTTCCACAAGAGTCGACTGGTTCGTCCAATGTAGACGAATTGTACGTTGGACAAGAGTTTATAAGTAAGCAGTCGATTCAACAGGCAGTGAAGTTGTATTCTATCAAAAAACATCGTGAATTCGTAACTTTGAAATCTACACCGTCACTGTACACTGTTAAATGCAAAATGGCACCTAGAAAACGTACCACTGAGGAGATCGTGCAAGGTCCCCCCCGGAGTAAGTGATGGTGGCTGCCCTTGGAGATTACGAGCAATGGTTCCAAAAGGCGGGACGAATTTTGTGGTGAAGAAGATAGTTGGGCCACACACTTGTACGAATCCAACGTTGAATCAGGATCACCGTAAAATTGATTATAATCGTGTTTGTAATCTGATTGTTGATGTGGTGAAAATGATACCGGTTTATCACCGAGGTCAATTATTGAGATTGTTAAATTACAATATAATTATCAGATTTCGTATAAGAAAGCTTGACGAGCAAAACAAAAAACGATCGAGAGGTTGTATGGTACCTTCGAAGAAGCATACACAAAGTTGTCTTTTCTACTCACAGCAATTCAAGCAGCAAATACAGGAACCGTTGTTCACTAGGATAAGTATGAGTCTAGTCCTAGCGAGGAAACATTCAAGGGTGTATTCTGGGTATTTGGTCCTTCAATTGAAGGTTTCAAGTCTTGCAAACCTGTTATCAGTGTTGACGGAACTCACTTGTACGATAAGTACAAGGGTTGCTTGCTAATTGCTGTTTTTCCTGATGCGAATGATTGCTTATTTCTGTTTGCATTTGCATTGGTTGATGGAGAGAGTATAAATACGTGGACATGGTTCATGACTTGCATCCGATATTATGTCACCGATCGCACTGAGTTGTGTGTTCTCTTTGATCGTTATGCTGGTATAATGTCTGCTATGGAGTTACAAAATGGAGCTTGGAACGAACCTAATGGATATCACCGTTATTGTATGCGTAATTTTGCTACAAATTTTTTTAGTAAATTTGGTAGCAAGGCATTGCGTAAAAAGGTGAAAATTATAGCGTGTCAACGCCAACCCAAAAAGTTCATGGCCAAACTTGCTGAACTTGAAAACGTAAATGTGGAGGCAGCTAATTGGTTGAAAGAGAAGTCGGTTGAGAAATGGGCACTTTATGCAGATGAATGTCGAAGATACGAGATAATGACTACGAACCTGTCAGAAGTGTTCAATTCAGTCTTGAAAGGAGTTCGTAGTTTGCCAGTAACAGCGATTGTTGAGACGATTTTCTTACGTCTGAACTCTTATTTTACTACTCGTCGACAGGAAGCCAGTAAACTTTTATCTGAAGGGACGATTTTTGCTCAAGAGTACATGAACTGCTCGATAGTCGCCGCGAGAGAGCTAACGGACATGATGTTACAATGTTCCATCATCAACTGGGAGTTTTTTCCGTGAGAACGGGTATACGCATGGTGGGTGGAGAAAGGAAGGGTGGGAACTTGCATACTGTGAATTTGGGAACGAAAACGTGCACATGTATGAAATTTCATCTATACCATATCCCATGTTTTCATGTACTGGCAGCTTGTGCATATCGTGCAATCGATCACAAGCATCTCGTTGATAAATTTTACACCGTTACTTCATTAGCACAAACATACGGCCCACTGTTTCAGCCTATTCTAGATCCAGCATATTGGCCTATTATTGATGGACCAAAACTAGTACCTGATGCCAGTTTGCGATGTAAAAGGAAGGGCAGGCCTAGAACTACCAGATTCCGCAATGACATGGATGTGAGAGATAGGTCAAGTCATGGTACGGGGATGAAATATTCAAAATGTGGTTTACAAGGACACAATAAGCGGCGATGCACTAATAGTGGAACTCAGAACATTTAACTATTGTATGATTGTACTTTTTAATGTGGACTTTGTCATTGTACTAAATTATGTCGATAGAGACGACAAAGTTTTATTTTGAAAATTTGTTTGTAATTTTTGTTGATGTCCTGGTGTGTTTGTTGCGTTATGAGTATCGTAATCTAACTTAAAGATTTCATTAACATAGCCAAGACTCGCTTTTCCAAAAACCGAGTCTTATACAGAACACCGCGATTTCTCAGAAAGCGAGTCTTTTGCCTGTAGATTTATTTTAACAAGCTAAAGACTCGCTTTCTCAGAAAGCGAGTTTGGTATAAAGAAGCGCGGTGTTTGGGAAAGCGGGTCTTGAATCTGTTGATAACCAGAGATCAATACTTCACTGGTTTCACAGTCGCTTTCTCATAAATCGTGGAACTAATGACTAGACTCGCTTTCTCAGAAAGCGAGCCTTCAATCTGCTACCAAAAAAGAATACAGAACCAAGACTCGCTTTTTCAAAAAACGAGTTTAGGTCTGAACACCGCGGTTTTTCAAAAAGCGACTGTTGAGTTTGCTTGATTCCCAGAGGCTTCAAGATCTCTGGAATTCCAAAAGATGTACACTCGTTTTTTGAAAAAGCGGGGCATTTATACCCAGACTCGCTTTCTCAAAAAGCGACTGTTGAGTTTGCTTGATTCCCATAGGCTTCAAGATCTCTGGATTCCAAAAGATGTACACTCGCTTTTTGAAAAAGCGGGGTTTTTATATCCAGACTCGCTTTTTCAAAAAGCGACTGTTGAGTTTGCTTGATTCCCAGAGGCTTTAAGATCTCTGGAATTCCAAAAGATGTACACTCGCTTTTTGAAAAGGCGGGGTATTTATGCCTAGACTCGCTTTTTCAAAAAGCGAGTCTTGCTCTGTATGCAGAAAAGACCAATTGTTCATCTCTTGGTGGGACAACTACACCACAAACAACTCCAGCATCTCCATCTTCAATCCACAAACTACTCTAGCATCTCCATTCAACAATACAATCCAACATCTCAGCACAATCTACATTCCACATCTCCGCAATACACATATCCAACTTCTTATGACAATCCATAAATCAATCCAATTTATCAGCACAATCCCAAAAAAAACAAAAAACCTTAACAATAGAACACCACACGCACACACCCCATACCGAATTTTGAATTTCATTGATTCCACTTTTCAAAAGTTGATTACAAGATTCAGATACACAATAACTCACATTATAATTACAACCAAAAAATCACTTAATCAAAATATGAAGTGTCTTCACGGGTCCGGGGTGAACAAGTTGGGACGTCGCCGTTGCCTCTTACCTAAGGGTGATGGAGTTTTCTGTGTCACACCCTCTATCGGCTCCTCTTTCTCTTGTTGGTCCTCACCCTCTACTTGCACTTCATCCTCTTGTTCTTCCTCAATTATAGGACGACGCAGTGGTTTACGGGCAACTCTCTTCACTCGCTTACCACGTGTATTGGTACGATGAGAGGGAGTGTGTAAGATAGCATCCAGGGTCGCCCCCTCTCCCACAGCATCAGCTTGTGCTCGACAGGACGTCAGCATCTCGCGTGCGAAGTCCTTAACCGCATCGGCTACGTTGCTACTCAACACAGCTGCACATTTCTTGCCCATACTCCAAGTCTGGGCCATCTACAAAATATAATAAGTTGGACTTTGTAGTTCCAGTTCAAAAAAACTAAAAAACTTAACAGTACTAAAAAACTTACAATCGTACGAATAGCCGATGCCTTTGGTTGAAACATAGGCAAATGCATTGAATGTACATCAACTGGTTCTGCTGTCGGTCGACGTATAGGCATTACCACGCATGCTGGAGTCTGCCCTGTCGGAGAGATGTACCGCCTTGTCATCCTCCCATACCAACCCATATAGTTCTCGTGCATTGCTAAGTCAAATGGAGGAATGTTCTGGATGATTTCATCAAACCTTTGTAGATTCCATCTCTCCACATATGTCGAGAAGCTTGCCGTCCAATTATGACCTGTCGTACGATCCATTCCAGTAATTTTATGCATGTCCGCATTGAATGGTTCGGCTACCGGAATTGCCTGCTGCAGACCAAACTGTCGTAACACTCTGTTCACATAATAGAACTCAACAGTGCTAAAGTTGATCAGCGGTGCTTTTGTTAGCCAAAGATCTCGCCTATACAGGGAAATGGGCGGTAGTCGAGCTAGACGCTCCTCCGTGTAGGGCAACCATACTACACAGTTATCTGCCAACCTGTCCAACTCATTACGGAAGTAGGTCAGGCACCTGTTGGGGTTGGCAGTCCAAGTAAGGTTACCGGACCAGTACACACCAAGAGGAGGTAGCATGTACTGGTCCTCAGGGAGATGGATCCAGTTGGGTGATTGTTTCCTAACTACAGGACGTCCAACGTGGATACGCTCCCAGCTCCACACTTGAAGCAATATCATCGGGCCATTCATCTGCACGGACCCGAGACTACACAGGCACAAACTCCTGTAGAGGGATGCTAAGGCAGCACTACCCCAACTGTATTGGCCGACTCGTCCAAGATCTGCAATAAGCGGGAGGTACATGATGGGGACAGAATGGCCGCTGGAATTAGGGAACAATACACCTCCAAAAAGAGTCAGAATGTACGCCCTGCAGTAGTAGTGGACCTCCTCTTCAGTCGAATCATCTGTCAATCGGTCCTTGAATTTTTCCATTAACCACTTCAACCGAATCTGTTTCCCAATAACTGCCCCAGTCTCCACTTCGACACCAACAAATTGTTCTACTAAATATGGAGGGTCGAAGTTCATTGATCCAGTCACCGCCTGCCCATCTACCGGAAGGCCTGTGATTACTGAAACGTCCTGCAACGTAACAATCATCTCCCCAACTGAAAGGTGGAAGCTGTGGGTCTCGGGACGCCATCTCTCGAGGAGTGCTGTAAGCAGTGGCCGATCTCACTTGATGCCGCTCATCAGTGCAATACCGTAGAGTCCGCAATCCCGTAAGATCTGGTGAATTCATGGGTGCATAGGGAGTGGATGACCCCCACGGAATGTACACTCCTTCGAATCGCCCTCCCACACATCTCTAGAACGATGGTGCGACTGAAGAGTAAGAAGAGCGTGGTCGAGGGGACCTGGACCTCCAAGGGGAATAGTAGATGAAGAAGAGGCCGGGGACGAAGTACCAGCCACATTTGGGTTACTTGGGACCTGCAAAACAACATTTACATTAGCAAAGAAATATATCATTTAATTATATGATAATGAAACAAATCGAATGCAGAAAATTATAAGCTTACATTAGTCTGTTCGGTGCCACCACGACGACCACCACGTCCACCGCGTGGAGGTGGGCCAAAAGATGTACATGGTCCATCGCCACGATTGGGTCTACTACTAGAACCTACCTCCACATGTCCCCTAGTCCGTGGCATTTTTCACAAAATAAGAGTATCCTACAATGTGGAGCGAGCAATCATTATTAACAATACCAAAATATAAAACCAAGAAATATAGAACGCATACGAACATCTATAACTATTATAATGGGAGAGTTGAGGTTCACAAACAAATAAACAATTTTTTATTCTTTGGTGTATGTGTGTCAACACGTGCAGCGCACGTGTTAGTAGTTTTTTTTGTCCTTTTCAGTCCCCCTCCGCGTGCAACGCACGAGCATAATACTACATTTTTCTTTTTTGTCCTTTTCATTCCCCCTACACGTGCATCGCACGTGCATTATACTAGTTTTGATTACTAATAACTATATCCTAATTTTACTCACAAATTCTACATTTAACCACCTTTTCAAAACGTATAGACCTCCACCTCAACCGACTATCCGAATTTTACACCCTACATACCCATAAATTTTATACCGAATTTTACACATTTTCAACGACGATGCAAATTGTATCTCCAATAATATCAACCAATTTGTAACTAAATAATTCTAAATATATATACAACATTAGAAAATATAGAGTTTGAGAAATATACAACAATCTTCACGCAAGAATTGAACCACGAGAAACACCCCCCAATCGTTCAACCCCCTTTTTGAAGAACGCCACCGCAATCACCAAAAAATCGAAAGAACCAGCAATTTCAAAGTGGGCAATTGGACTAGGATGAGATAATGAAGAATTTAGGAGTGATTCGACAGCTAATTTGATGGAATAGGGCCTTAAATCGAAGAATTTCGACGATGGGTTAGGGTTTCGCGAGCGAAGAAGGAGAAAATAGAGAGAATAGTGAGATCTGTTTGGAGGTGGGGGTTTAAGTCCCAAACGACACTCGCTTTTTGAAAAAGCGAGTGTGGGTTAATTTCCCCCGCTTTTTTAAAAAGCGAGTGTTACTGGGCAAAGAAGGCCAAGACTCACTTTTTGAAAAAGCGAGTGTGGCATTATGATCCGCGATGTTTCAAAAAGCGAGTCTTAGGTTTCAAATTTTCTGAACCCTAAGACTCGTTTTTTGAAAAAGCGTGATGGATTATACCACACTCGCTTTTTCAAAAAGTGAGTGGGGCGTTTATGGAATAAAAAAACAGGTCGTTTGTGGAAAAACTTTCATAAAAAGGGTCATTTTGGGAAAAAATTCTCTCTCAGCCTACACCTAAACCCTAATCTATTCCCCCTATTTAAACCCATGCACTGTCTCTTCACCTTCCCCATACAGCCGCCTAAACCCATCGTCCCCCTACCTCCTTTTCTCCCCCGTTCGCTCTGCCCTCTCTCTTTGACCTCTTCTCGCCAGCCTGCGTGCCGTTTCCGCCGCGAAGCAGCGCCTCCCCTCTCCCCTCCTTTCATCGCGGCGCCGTCCAGCAGCCCACCGAGCCCTCTGAGTCGTTCTCTCCAGATGCCGCAGCAGCATGACAGCAAGTCGCACCTCCTCGCACCGCCTGCTCCGCACCCTCATCCGTTGTGCCTTCAGCCAGCGACCGCGATAGCTCAGACAACCTGCCAAACCCATCGTCCTCCTCCCTCTCCCTTCGGTGTGACTGCAGTGCCATCGACAGCCTAGCATCGCGTCCCCTGTCCTCTCGGTGGCTGCAGCCACCTGCGGTGCTTCTCCCCCATCGGCAGACCAGAGACAGCCGCAACAGCACACCGTTGTGTACTGTCTCTCCCTTCTTCGCGACAGCGAGCTTCCCTCGCTGTCCATCTTCGCGGCGGCGTCGTCTTGCCATTGGTTGCTATTGCTCGTGGGCGACATCTTCCCGTTCGCTCTCGTTTGAGATTGCACGCACATGGTACTTGCACGTGTTATCTCGGATTGTGGATCTCGAGTTTGGGTTCGTTGATCGTGTGATCGTGGGTTGTGTTCTGTTGTTATGGGTTTGTGGGCACGTTATTGTGTTCGTGGGATTCTTAGTTCTCGTTCAGAGTTCGTGTTCCGTTTGTCATTATGGTTCGTTGAGTTCTCTGGTTCGTGTGCTCGTTTGGGTTCGCGAGTTCGGAGTTGATTCGTGCGTTTGTTGGAGTTTGAGCGTTCGTCGTGGTTCGTGGGTTTTGTTCATCGTTGTTCGTGGATCTTGTTCGCTCGTTGTTTTCGTTGGCTGGGAATCCGTTCTCGTTATTCTTGTTTGGAGTCATTTTCGTTATCGGTTAAGGCAAGTAACTTGTACTCTAATTCATTTGTTTGATACAATTCAAAAAGTTCACCTATAGTGTAGTTGTGTCTAGAGACGACTCTTGTTTGTGATATGCTTGATGAGTTTTGTCTCTATTGTGAAAACTTAACCATAGATGACTCACGACACAACCTTGACAAGAATTAACTTAGGATTTGCCCGTTTTTTATTTTGATCATGTATGTGAGACTTGTGCGAGAATTCGTGTTTTGGTTGAGACCCATGTAAAATTCTTGGCGTGGACATGTTAAATACGATAAATCATGATGTTTAGACACTTGGTGGACTCGAATTCATGTTTGGATGGGTTTGGATCAATTTTCTTGAATCAATGTTGATTTTGTTTTTAAGGGAAAAATCTGTATTTTGTTGTTGTTTTTGTTTTGTTTGCTGTTTTGGACTGTTTTAAAGTCAGTATCTTGATTTCGGTATAAAACATAAGTTTTAGATAATTTCGTCTATTTTCAAACCCCTCTGACCTTGCTTGATTTTGAGTTTGTATGAGTGAGTTATGACTGTTTTCCTACAGAGGTGTCGATCTTTTTCAGATTCTGTTTTTCGGTAATTTTGATGACAAATCATTTTAAAGACTATGCTACATATATTATTTTGATCCAAAACTTTGGTCAGTGTTTCTTTATCTAGTTAGGGATTACCCATAATTTTGGTGAAATTTATTGATGAGTTTTAAGTGTTGTTTCATGCTCGCTTATAAAATCTGTACTTGCTGTATTTCGCTCGCTGATCTATAAAGAACCTTATTTTCACTATGATTCCTTTTACTGTATGAAAAATATTAGTTAGATATAAAAGTTAATATATTTTATCTATTTTCACCTCCCTTTGGTGGATTTGGATTTCGTTTCACTGGTTGCGAGATACTTCAGTTTTCGTACAGCAGTGTTGGGAATTTCAGATTTTCCAAAGTGTCGTTTCTTGATGTCTTCTTAATTTTGTTGACTAAACTAATTTTACTGGAATATTATAAAACTGTATATTTTGATTCTAGACATATAGGCGAATACCCCAGATTTTTTCTGAATTTATTCGAGAGGTTTTGATGCAGTTTTCTTGACTGAGAATTCATTTTTCTGATTTCTTACTGAACATGTTTTCTGTTTTCAAATCTGTTTTGAGTTATGGTGTTGTGAATTACTATAAGACTTATTTATACTCGCTGGCTTCGTGTGGGAATCTATTTTCCAGATCCTTCGACGGATCCAAATTTGGATGTTTGTAGTAGCATAAATTACTGTTCCTGAATTAGAAAACTAGTTGTTTTACCCTGTTATGTGTTATCTTATACCTGTACTTATTTATCTTGCACCCTGAACCTGATACATGTTTATGCCCTGTTATCCTTGCTTGTTTTGCGACACATACATGCATAGCTGATAAAAATAATAAATAACCAAGTCGGGGTTAATGGGAAAGATCTAGTAGTGGATAATTCAGAAACGTGTACTCAGAAGAGGGCCCGTGTTTCCCATATTTGGAATTTGGTATATGATTTGGATTATTTGGAATTTGGTATATGATTTGGATTATTTGGAATTTGGTATATGATTTGGTTAATTTGAAATTTGGTATATGATTTGGATTATTTGTCCCTGAGTACACTGCCTTATATGGTCCACTATGAAATCTAAAGCGAAACTGTTTGTTGAAGCAACCATGTGTTATAATATGGGGCGCATAAAGTGTTACCTAGATAGTAATAACTGCAAGACTTGATACGTGACACCTGAGCATGATACATGCTTGTTTGATACATGATTACATGATACTTGACACCTGATGCTTGTTACATGGTACTTGTTTACTTGACATTTGATTCATGATATTTACACTTGTTCACTTTGCCATGCTAGTTATTTATTTTGACATCACACTTATACTATGTTATTAGTTAGTTTCTCATGTGCTTGTATCCTACATTATAAGTGGCTCGTAACTTGCAATTGATGGGTACTTATTTTCTCTCTTTTTCTCTTTCCTGCATTCGTTGAATTGCAGATTTTGGGGAACAGGTTCCAGATGGTATCGGTAACATGAAGTATTAGTGCTGGATCTTGTTATTATTATTTCTTGTAGTTTGCTTGAATAATAACTGTATTTATGTACATGGATTTATTCTTGTATTCGGGCAATGTGATCCAGGATTATTTGTGTATTTCAGATCATGGCTATTTGAGATTAATATATTTTATTTCAAGTATTCTTGTTGGTATTTGGTTCATTTGTGCATGTGGTTGTTTCTTTACTTCTGACTCTGATTATCTTGTGAAATGTTGTAAAGATTATTGAACAGCTTATGGATGATGAAAATCATTCGCTGGGCCAATGTTACGTGCTCGTATTCTGTATTTTTGGGAAGCGGGGCGTGACAGGGTTTTTAGTGGTATCAGAGCCCCGGTTTGGCTAATGTATTAGTTTTACCAATATATTAGACAAGCTTGGCTCAAACTGGGATCTGCGCAACATTTCACCAACCATGCATGCATAAATGAATCAATTATTATTACCAACATTGATCTGAATACATGTCTTATTCCATCCTTTTTGATCTTTTCTTATTCAATTCCTTGATTCGTTGATTCTTCATTCTCTTTTAGTCGTCCTCTTTGATTGATTTTTTGTTGGGTATGAATTCATTTCTTGCGTACCCATATTCCTCGATTTTGGTGCCATCCATTCTTTTGTTATTTTCTGCTTGGTCCGTCAGTCGGCATCGCTGGATGCTATTGGCAGAGTCTTCCCAATCAGAGTGGCGCAATGGAAGCGTGGTGGGCTTATAACGCATAGGTCCCAGGATCATATTATTGCTTCTCCTTCCTTGCATTGTTTTGGTTTTTTCTATCTCTTGCAATTGTTCTCATCCGTTGAATTATTGTTTGATTCAATTATTCCCTGTCTTTTCTCTCTTTGATTTCAGTTATGCCGACTCCCTTATTGCTTTGTTATCTGGTATTGATTCTTTCCTTTGTGATACTGTTTATTCTCTTTCTGCGTTCCATTTGATCCCATTGTTATCCACTTCTTTCTTTTTCGGGTGTTGCCATTGCTTTGTTCCTTCCCCATTAGCCTTCTACTTTGTTGCCCTTTCCTAAGTTTGTTTTTTTGCCTTGTCCTATGTACCGCCTAAGCAAATTTCGAGGACGAAATTTTGTTGTAAGGTGTGTAGGATTTTTAACCCCTGTTTTCCCAAAATTATATTTTTTCGTATATTTTCTGTATTTAAAACTTTTGTAAATTATTTATTCGTTTTCAAATTCTTTTCTTTAAAATGTATTTTTGAATCTTCCACTAAAGTTTATCTTTAATCAATAATTTATTTGTAACTATTTCCTATGATTTTTTTTAATACAAATCTTATTATTTAAATTGATACCCTGATTTTTATTATTGATATTATTACTATTATTTTTAACACTATTATTATTTTTATCATGGCCTTATTATTATTATTATTGTTATTTGTATTATTGTTGTGTTTGGAATGTTTATTAAAAATCCGTTTTATGTATTAATTATATTTGTACTTATAGATTCTATGCTTTTAATGCAAATTATATTAGTTTATAAAATTATATTTCATTAGTTATTGTATTTAATTTTCTTATTGGATTTTTTATTTACAACCCAAACCCATTTTTAATTTTAAACCCATTACCCATTAACTAAATCCTATATCAATAACCCCAATATAAAAACCAAATAACATCCCCAAACCCGTATACTTACCCAAACCCGAAACCCCTCTCACTCGTTCGCTCTGCCCTCTCTCTTCGACTTCTTCTCGCCAGCCCGCGCGCCATTTCCGCCGCGAAGCAGCGCCTCCCCTCTCCCCTTCTTTCATCGCGGCGCCGTCCAGCAGCCCACCGAGCCCTATGAGCCGTTCTCTCCCGATGCTGCAGCAGCACGACAGCAAGTCGCGCCTCTTCGCGCCGCCTGCACCGCACCCTCATCCGCTACGCCTTTACCCAGCGACCGCGACTGCTCAGACAACCTCTCGAACCCATTGTCCTCTTCCCTCTCCTTTCGCCGCTACTGCAGCGCCATCGACAGCCTAGCGAGTACAGTGCTACACAAGAGCGTACATTCTAACGGCGCTCGGAGGGGTTCTCTTGTCTAACTCATCCGGAGATACCTACAGCTCATGTATCTACGATTTCTTGCCGACCTAGGCTTAGCTGGCCGATACAGCTGGGAAAGTTACGCATTAGCAATGTTGTACAAGATGTTGTGTTCTGCAGCGTTAGATGGGACCGAGATGACCGGTCCAATGGTCTTGTTACTGATTTGGTGAAGGAAGCGTCTACACATGGGTCGTCCCCGAATTACGAGGTCGGCGGACGGTTGGATGGCCGAAGCACCAAATGCTCATATGTTAGCACCCTTAGGTTATATTGGGCAGGTACACGGAGTTACAAAGACAACCTAAAAGGTGTACTAACATACCACAGAGACGAGCTCGGCTAACTACGAGAAGAGTTCATGATTTGGGTGCCGTATACACCCGAGCGGGTCGGAAGACTACCACCGATCGTAATGACCGAGGCATAATTGTGGATGACGAAGGCTACACTCATCAACTTTGGTATAGTGGAGCATTCGCGGTCGGAGAGAGTCCTTCGGTAGTTCGGTCTTCAACAAAATTGGCCCTCATGCTGTGCAAATCTATACAACCATGAGTTACACACCGTAAAGGGTACCGGTAGTATGCCTACCCATGGTTGGGCAGATTTCCACCGTGTTCACGTTGAAGAATGGAACAAGCAACGGTTTGAACTTGTAATTGTTAATGTTTCAGGGTACAATGGCACGCTGCAAGTGAAGTACATGCAATGGTTCAGATTATATACATGTTTGTACATCTCTCTCGATACAGAACTACCTGCTGATATTCAAGTACCAATTGAGGTGAGGGAGAATGAACCACCACCTGCCTATTTTAGTTCACAACCCATTTTCCAACCGAAGGCCTCAGCTATATGTACATTGGTGAGTATAATGTTCAAATTTTTTTGAATGTTCGTTATATTTAAAGTGATTAAATTGTTTACATATCCGAATGTTTTAATAATTTATTTGTTTTTTGTTTTAGATCGATAATACGTTAGACATGACAAAAGAATGCATAAAGGTAATCAAATGTAATGCTGGCACGCCTATGAAGAAGTTCTCTCAGAAGATACTCTCTTCATGTCGTACCAATTTGGGTGTTTTGGGAGAGGGTGAAGCTTTGCAACGATATTTGGATTGAACCGTACTTTTACAGCGACGTAAGAGCGTGAGGGGTAGGCCACCTGCCCTGGGGCAACAACGGCAACAACAAGCTAGATCTCCACCGCAAGAAGAAGAGCAACAAGAAGTGAATCAAGTAAGGGTTGTTGAAGACGTACAAGAGGAGGGAGAAGAAGTAGAAATTGATGAGGCGTCATCCCCATACCGGCGACGAAATCCTCCTCGGAAGAGGTGAGTGATGAACACATTATTATTCACATTTAGAGGCAATAATCTTAATGAAATTAGACAATTAAAAGCTCTATATGTGGTATTTAACTCTTATTTTCTCTTTTTCATAGGAAACAGCTCAAGACAGCGAAACAAAGCAAATTCAGGATCTTAAGGATGAACTCAGAAGATTACAGAAGCATCAGTCGACTTGTTCTCCACAACAGGCGACTGGACAGAGAACTCAAACTTACACAGATGTCTCATCACAGTCGACTTACTTTCAAGGACAGTCGACCAGTCTGATCAATTATGAAATCTTCAGAAGTCTCGACTCAGTCGACTGGTTCGAAGACAAGTCGACTGGTCTGCGGCGGAGTAAACAGATAAGATATTCAAAGATACACCTGCATCTAATTCCAAATCTATCTAAATCCAGATTTGTGCAAATAAAATCTAGAGACTGGGGATTTCCAAGAGCACGTGGTTAACAGATAAGGAAGGAAAGAAGAAAAGAGAAAGATATAAATCATCAAATAAAATAAAGAAGGATTTTGCTGAAAAAGTGGAAACCCTAATTCTCAACCGTGTTCTATAAATATCAGAAAAGAAGCATTATTCGGGATCCGCCAGAATCCATCACCACCCACCACCGATCACAAAGTCATCAACCAGTGCTTCATTCTATCATCATCGAAGAAGGAGAAGAGGAGAGCCAGTACTCGAAGGCAGTCGACTGTGTGACAGCCAGTCGACTCTATTGCCGGAATCCATTAGTTTATTTCTTCTCTCTTTATTCTTTGATGTTGATCATGTATTTGAACTTGTTAAGCAATAAAAGTATTATTATGTGGAACTAATTTCATAGTTGGGTAGATTGAAGCCGTAGTTATGTAGTGCTATGTTCTTCTGAATTCTTCTATTTACTTATTGATTGAATCTGATTGAATTGATATAGGTTTGTGATAACCAAACTTGTTCTCGAAGCCTGAGAGCAGTCGACTGAGGTGAGAGCCAGTCGACTGACAAACAGAGCTTGAGAATATCAAGTTTGTGTTACCATTTATCTGAATCTGTTATATGAGCATATTGAGACGACCCGTATCTCGTGCCCGTAATTGTAACAAAGGAATCTTTAGGGGTTCCTGGTTCAATCAACTTAAGGGATCTAGATCTGATACCAATTTCTAGGACCTTGAGTGTTTGTTCGTTTCCACTGATCTTATGTTTTCCTTAAACACAACTTAGTAGATACCATGCTAAGGACTTAATGAAAGAAACGAATTAGAGTAGATACCATGCCTAATTCTTGGCCTAGGGAAACAGTACTTTAAGGAGTAGATACCATGCCCTTAAAGTGAACAAACATGAGTAATAAGAAGAAGTTCAGAAGGTGACTTAGCATTACTAACTATTGGTGGAGATCTAAACCCAACTATTTCATAAATATTTGTGATTCACATTTCTTAACTTAGTTTAATCTTTTCATTTCTTTTAGACTTTCAAAACAACTCTTTATGATTTTTATTACTTTCTATTGATTAGTTAGTTAAAGTCTACAATCTCTGTTGGATCGACCCTTGCTATTGCTACGCTTTTCTAAACGATTCGTGCACTTGCGAGGTTTATAATTTGTGTCTAGTTTTATCTATATATTTAGGTAGCTAGATTGCACAACAGTGAGCACCACAAACTTACATGGCCGCTGCTTAGCTAATTCCCGATATAGTAATTTTTTTGTAGTATTTTATTGAATTTTATTTTTTTCTGTTGTAACTTATTATGTGATAATTGTTGTTGACCAGTTTAAGTGTTGTTGATGTTGTTGTTATTGTGTGATAATTGTGAATTATGTTGTTGTTGTTGGAGGTTGTATGTACAAATTTATTTGGAGAGTGTAGCTGATGGGAATGCATATAGTTTTGGGGGGTGATTGAAGTGTAGCAGCTGTAGCTGCTATGAAATTGTACTTAAATTATTTTTTCTTTTACCTAGACAACGACCTGGTTGTATGTTGAAAACAAAATTGGATCAGTACCTCTCTGTATTGGAGCAACAAGTCAAAGAGCAACACCATTTTTTTTATAGCTTCCAACAACGGCCTAGGTTATAGCAAAAAATTTGAAGTTGTTGGGGTGCTCTCTGATTTTGCCAAGTTAAAAAGAGCAACAAGTCAGAGCGCAGCAAGTTAAAGTGCAACAACGGCCTAGGTTATAGCAAAAAATTTGAAGTTTTTTGGGTGCTATCTGACTTGACCAAGTTAAAAAGAGGAACAAGTCAGAGAGCAGCACCGCTTTTTTTATAGCTTTGACAACGACCTAGGTTATAGCCAAAAATTTAAAGTTATTGGGGTGCTCTCTGACTTGGCCAAGTTAAAAAGAGCAACACTGCTTTTTTTTAGCTTAGGTCGTTGTCTCCAACAACGGAGGTTATAGCCAAAAATTTGAAGTTATTCGGGTGCTCTCTGACTTGGTCAAGTTAACAAGAGCAATAAGTCAGTGAGCAACACCCTTTTTTTTTAGCTTAGGTCGTTGTCTCCAATAACTGCCTAAGTTATAGCCAAAATTTTGAAATTTTTTGGGTGCTCTCTGACTTGACCAAGTTAAAAAGAGTAAGAAGTCAGAGAGCAACCAACTTTTTTAAAAGCTTAGGCTGTTGTCTCCAACAACGGCCTAGGTGTTATCAAAATATTTGCAAATTTTTTTTAATGTTTTTTACAACTGTTTCTCCACTCTTTACGAACAGTGTATCTTGAACTCTACAAAATAAACATTCATATGATTGTACATCGTTTATATTTTTTATTAATTTCCTTTTTCAGCCACCTAACTAACCAATATAAAAACGTTAAGGTTAAATGTTTACAAAAATACCATAAAATAAAAGATGATCTTTTCATTCGTAAAAATCAATTTTTTAAATATATTTTTACCCCTGTATGTAATTTCTTCTGGAGTGCGTATACCTATCCAGTTTAGCACATAACCCCTAAATATATCCCCCAAAGTGGTAATAGTATTTCAGCTAGGGTTAGTGTAAGGTTAGGGTTAGTGTTAACAGGGGGTACGGTAGGGTTATGGTAAGCTAGGGTTATGGTAGGGTTAAGGGTTAGGGTAGGGTTATGGGTTAAGGTTAGTGATTATATCTTAAAACTCTTCCCCCCACTTCCTCTCCCCCCCCCCCCTCCCCGTTGCCTCGCCATTTCTGTTCTTCGATTCTAAAAGCACATTCTTCTTTCCTAAAAAATGTGCTTCCATAACTTGCCTACTATTACATTTAACTCTATGAAGTGGGTTCCTAAAAAATGTGCTTCCATAACTTGCCTACTATTATATTTAACTCTATGAAGTGGGCACCACATGTAGATCCCCTACTGAATAACCTCCCGCATTTTCCCATTGGCACGAATACTCATCTCGAAAAACAAAACCCTCCCAATTTTTAAACCCATATGAATATTCCAAAAATGGCCTATTAACCCTAACCCTACTCATAAGTAGGGTTATAGTAGGGTTAGGGGCGAGTGTATGGTTATGAATAGGGTTATGGCAGGTTCACAAGAATTTTGCTCCTTTAATATACTCTTTAATGTATATAGATCATCTGTTTACTAATGAAATTCAAACATTCTAAATTATGTAAGAATCAAACCAAAAATACTTGTCTTTTTCCCCAAGTTGGATCTGATAACTCTCCACTCTAAAGCGCACTGAATCTTTTCCCTTATTGGGTTCTACATGTGGGGATCTACATGTGGTGCCCACTCTGTAGAATGAAATGTAATAGCAGGCAATTTATGGACTTGTCTTTTTCCCCAAGTTGGATCTGATGACTCTCCGCTCTAAAGCGCAATGAATCTTTTTCCTTATTGGGTTCTACATGTGGGGATCTACATGTGGTGCCCACTTTGTAGAGTGAAATGTAATAATAGGCAAGTTATGGACTTATCATTCTCAGTAGTTGGATCTGATGACACTTCGTTCTAAAGCGCACTGAATCTTTTTCCTTACTGGGTTCTACATGTGGGGATCTACATGTGGTGCCCACTATGTAGAGTAAAATGTAATAGTGGGCAAGTTATGGACTTGTCCTTCTCAATAGTTGGATCTGATGACTCTCCTCTCTAAAGCGCACTGAATCTTTTCCCTTATTGAATTCTACATGTGAGGATCTACATGTGGTGCCCACTCTGTAGAGTGAAATGTAATAGTAGGCAAGTTATGGAATCCATGAGTTGATGAAACTCCATTCCATTCCCATTCACATGATCCTTGTAATAATGCTCTTTATACTTGTCACATATTTTGTATCCTAAAGTCACAAAAGGAAAGCAAATAAAAGAAAGAGTGAATAAACTTTTAAAATTACTGAAAATAGAAGAAAAACAGAATGGCAAACAACCTAGAAGTTACTACTTGGGTTGAAACCCTACACTCACCAGTAAGCCAACCATAACCCTACTCATAACCCTACAGTCACCCGTAACCCTACCACAACCCTACTCATAACCTTATCCCTAACCCTATCCTAACCCCTATTAAAACTTGATGGAATTAATCTTTGCAGTTTTCTGGGCCGGATTCCGGCAGGCTCCGGCCACCGGCGGCACCGGAAAATGAGTGGATTGCGATCCTCTCGACGAGTACTATTCCGTAGTATACTCACTTGCCAAAAACGAATTCCGTATGAATGAGAAATGTTGGTCCAAAGTTGGGTACTTGAAATGTACTAACTTGGCAACTTGGAGAAAATGGATAGTCCCATATCGGAAATTGGGAAAGATTTTTTCGAGTATATATACTAGAAAACTGGACTAAAGGGCGTGGCCCGGGGGTTACCACTAACGTGTAGTAGAGAGAGGACTTAGCCAAAATGACAAACACACACATGCGCGCGCCCGCCCCAGCTCCGGCTCCGGCCCCGGCATCGGCCTCGGCTCGGCTTGGCTTGGTCTGGTCTGGCTTAGCTTATTTTGTTTTTTTTTTGCCCAGATAAAAAACTTTTCCCCTACTGAACTGATAAGGCTTTTCAGATTCAGTAACTGGTGCCCATTACTCTGTAACAGCAGAGTAATGGCTCACCAGTTATGAATCTAAAGGGTCTCCATTACTCTGATGTTACAGAGTAATGACATTTAAAGAGTCTCCAGTCTTCAATTTTCCACTATAAATCCAGACAGAGTCTGTTATACAGAGTAGAGTTTTTTCATCATTCTTCTTCTTCTTCTTCTTCTTCTTCTTCTTCTTCTTCTTCTCTGTGTCAGTGTCAACTGAGAGTACAACACAGACAACAGTTCGTTGAATCTCTGAAGCCAGGGTGCTGCTCTTCAGAGAAGGTACAGTTGTATCCTGGGAAGCAATTCGCCGTCCACCGTCACATTACAGGGCAAATTCTGCTTCAAGGAGAGAGATTATCAGTCTCGACTCTGTGCAAAGTCTTCAATTTACTGTTTTATTTCCTGTATTTCATTTCTTTGCGATTTCTGTTGGGATTTTCTCTTATTTATAAATTCGAGATCTAACAAAACTAACCTTAACCTTACCCTTACCCTATCCTAACCCCTGTTAACAATAAACTTAACCTTACCCTAACCCTAACTGAAATATTATGGGTTTGGGGGGGACGGTTAGGGGTTAGGCGTTGAACCGGATAGGTGTGTGCATTGCAGAAGAATTTACATATTAGGGGTAAGAATATATTTTAAAAATTGATTTTTACAAATAAAAAGATCATCTTTTATTTCCTGGTATTTTTTGAACATTTAACCTTTATGATTTTATATTGGTTAGTTAGGTGGATAAAAATGGAAATTAATAAAATATATAAACGATATACAAGAATATGAATGTCTTTGGTATAGAGTTCCAGAGACACTGTTCGTAAAAAGTGGAGAGAAAGCTGTAAAAAGCATAAAAAAAATCATATAACTTAGGCCACTGTTGGAGACAACGGCCTAAGCTTTGTAAAAACAAAAAGGTTGGTCTCTGGCTTGTTGCTCCTTTTAGCTAGGGCAAGTCAGAGAGCAAACAAAAATATCCAAAAAAAAATTGTATAACTTAGGTCGTTGTTGGGGAGAACGGCCTAAGCTTTGAAAAAAAATGGTTACTCTCTGACTTCTTGCTCTTTTTAACTTTGTCAAGTCAGAGAGCAATGCAAAAAACTTCAAAATTTTTGCTATAACCTAGGCCGATGTTGGAGACAACGGCCTAAGCATTAAATAAAATAGGGCGTTGCTATCTGACTTCTTGCTCCTTTTAACTTGGTCAAGTTAGAGAGCAATGCAAAAACTTCGAATTTTTGGCTATAACCTAGGCTGTCGTTGGAGACAACGGCCTAAGCTTTAAAAAAAAGGGTGTTGCTCTCTGACTTGTTACTCCTTTTAGCTTGGGAAAGTCAGAGAGCAACCCAAAAACTTCAAATTTTTGGCTATAACGTAAGCCGTTGTTGGAGACAACGGCCTAAGCTTTAAAAAAAAGGGTGTTGGTCTCTGACTTGTTACACTTTTTAACTTGGCCAAGTCAGAGAGCACCCCTAAAAATTCAAATTTTCTGCTATAACCTAGGCCGTTGTTGGAGACAACAGCCTAGGTTTAGAAAAAAATTGCTCCTTTTTTAATAGGCCAATACAGAAAGCTACTGATCTAAAGAAAAAAAATTCACATAGAACCTAAGCTGTTGTCTAAAAGAAAAAAAATATTTACAATTTCACACAGCAGTTAAAGCTGCTACACTAAATTCTCCCCCAAAAACTATATACAATCCCATCAGCTACAATCTCCCAACAACAACAACAACAACAACAACAAAATTAACAATCAACAAAAACCAACAACACTTGAGTCTCAATAACATTTAAAGTTAACAACAAAAACTAATTAACTACACTTGCATCAATATCTAATATACTGAAACTTTACATAAAAAAATTCCAATTCACAATGGATCATCATATCTCTCATCGGAACTCTCTTCATCGGATGGAATCACTTCTTGCAAATTGATTGGCCTTCATTCAGAGATGAGTTTTAGTTAGTTAGAAACTCATTTACCATAAATGAAGTATAATAAATTTAAAAGAGGGAGAAACAAAGAAAGTGCGAGTCTTACCCCTCAAATAATGTTGGACAATTTCTTGAATTATGATTCATTTGCACAATGTCGCATGTTCGGCACCGTCTCGGTTTTTTAATGCGAAGTTGCTCTCTTATCGGCCTCAATCTTTTGGCGCGAGGCCTTCTCTTTGTCATGCATTATTTTAGGTCACTTACGCATGTAGGTATACGTCCACTGCCTTCATCATAAGGTTGTGCACTACCATGCGGTTGTGCACTACAATCCGGTTGTGTACTACCTACCAGTTCTGCACTGTCATGCGGTTGTGAGGCCTGTTTGGGTTGGTAACCCAATCCGGATTGTAGCCGAGAGACGCCGTCAATGATCTTCCCCAAATACTCCAACATGTATTTGTTACTTTCATTGGAGGAACAACCGAGATCGACAATCTGTTTTGCATGATAGCTCAACTCACAATATCGAGAAGCAAAGTTCTCGATATTGGGTTCGGTAGGAATAGATGTATAACTTCATCTCATCACATCCCGGGTCCATCTTATTTTAATGTACACATCCGGAAGGGAAGTGTGATGGCTGAACCGAAGAACGGCTAAAATATGCCTGTAAGGAATGCCAACGAAGTCGAAGAATTGACATGCACATGTAATAATTCCATTCATTTTGAATAACTGAAGAAGGCGAGCTGGTTTTGATTCTCCACAGAGTATCACATAGAATGTAACCCCCATTCCCGCAAATACGCATTTTCTGAATATTTTCTGTATTTCAATATTTATAAATTCATTATTTGTTAAAATCATTTTAGGTTTTATATTAAAGTGTTTTTCTATCGATAATTATATTTATTTCGAATAATTGTGAATTTTAATCTACTTCTATGTCTTATTGATCGACTATTTTCATTTGAGTCTAAAACAAATATATTATCATTATAGGATTATTTTAATAAAAATTGTTAAACCCGAATAATTATTTTATTGTATAATTTTATTATTATAATAATTAATTGTCATTTCTTGATTATTTAATTAAAATTCATCTATTGAATTATTTTGTTATTGAACTAGACCTGTTTTCCTTGGAGAATTCCAATTTATTTTCATGCCCAGTTTATATTCAATTCATTTGTGTTATTTATTTATTTATTTGGATTTAAATTCTTGTTCATGAAACTCTTTGACCTTCTTGATGAATTATTTTCTTGTTAATCCTATTGTTTTTTTTATTGTGGGTATTTTTGATTTAAACCCTATTGATTTTGATCTACCTCCTAATTGAACCCTAAAACCCAATTTAATTTGTTCTTGACCCAAATCCACTGTTATTGGATCATAATTCTCCAACCCAGTAACCTAATTGTATCCTATAAATACAATCCTAGTGCAAACCCTTATTTTTGCACACAAATCGAAACCCTAGCCGTCTACTCTCTCTCCTCATCTCTCTCTTCCGATTGTTTTCCCGCCCAAACCCAAAACCCACCTTCTCCATCATCTTCTCCGGCGTTCCCCCGCCACTCCGGCCACCCCTTTGCACCACCAACAACCCAGGCAGCTCCCCTCCTCCTCCTCTACCCTCGACCAACAACAGAACCCAAAAACCTAAATCCTCTTTACTGTACATCTTCCCCAACTCTCCTCCGACACCCCCCATCTCCGGCGACATACCCCCGTCGCCGTCCTCCCGTATTCAACCTCCCGTGCCCTCTCCTAGCACCACCATACGAAAACCCTTGGCTGTCTCCTCCTTCCCGATGATCTCAGCCAAAAACCCAATTCGCTCTTGCTCTTCCCTTTTTCGCTTGCTCGACGACGGCCGCCAGTGCAACGCAGCACCGGTCGACGCTCCAGTCGACGCACCACCGCCCTCAGCCAGCACGCCCGCCGTCCCTGGCCGAGCCCCTTTTTGCTGCCATTGTTACTCCTTGCTGTGTTGCTCTCTTTACTGTAATTGCTTGGGTTGTTGTGTGCACGTATATTGCACATGTTATTGTGTGTTCGTTGGTTTGTTGCTTCGGGATTCTCATCCCGTTATTCTTGCTATTCGTTCTCACCGTTTATAAGGTAAGTAACTTGTATTAAATTTCTTAGCATATTCAAGTACAAAATTCCGCTTGTAGTGAGTTGGGTTCTAGAGACAATTCATGTGTGAAAATCCTTGTTGAAATTATCTCTATTGTGATGATTTGACCATAGTTGCCTCACGACATATATGACATGAATCAACCTAGGGTTGTGTAACACCCCGAATTCCAAAACAGTCTGAATTCGAAGTTCCACAGGATCTTCACACTTCTTTCGTGCAATTTTACAAGAAAATAAAAACATTTATTACATCAGAGTTACATTATACATTTGCATTCATTCAGCGGAAGCAATTTACAGTAATTACATGAAAATGTACATATTTAAATCAATCTTGGAGCAGCATGTATACTTCAATTTGTCAAGCTCTTTACCCTGCATGTAAAACTGTGGGCACATTAGTTCATTCAACTAACGAAATATTATACATGGCCATCCTCTATATGCCGGAACAGTATAACAATTTTCCATACTTAAACAACCACAAACTTGATCACAAGACAAACTACAAGGGACTATCCTATTGATGTCGTGTTGTGTTGTGCACTTAGTCCTTAATGCAGTTGTTTACATTATATGACATTAATGCGCACATGTTCAGAGTCTATGCAGCTCATACTACATAGGTCCGAGGGCAAGCCCTTAATCATTCTTCATCTTGTAGGGTTCAATCTTCCACCATGACCTAATCTACTACTGTAACTACGGTAAGTATCCTCGATGTTCTACGAACTACGAACTCATGTCTAGGCACCCTGGAGAGAATCCCAACGCACTGATACATCACTCATCATGCAGGCATCCTGGGGTAATTCGCCTCCTACCATAGACATGACACCACCCACAGTCGCCAAACGCCCCACGAGCATTTCCACCGGGACGGTACTCTGGAGTACTATCCACGCCCTACTTATGACTCATCATGAGACATCCTGTGAATACTCTCATGCCGCCAATCCAATGGCCCTCATACTCACTGTTTTTCTCTTACTTTCATCACATCTTCACAATGTATATACTCCCTACTTTAATTGAATCATGAACAAAATCAATCTCTTAGGGTTAGCACTGCCACAGTACCGGTCTTATTTATTCATTTCTCATGACCCAACTTTGGTCTTTTCATTTCAAATTTCATCTCAACAATTTTTTATTGCCGGTATGAGGCTTAGCAACACCCTAGCTCTTAATTTCAATTCATAATTACAACACCGAGTTTTCATACTCATAAGATCTTTTTCAATGATTAACAATAGTTTTCCTTTTCATGTTCATAGTATTTGTATATTCATATTCATAATATCCTTCATAACTCATCATGTTATTAAAATTCCAATTTCATGCACAATAATCATGCATAAACAAAGGAATTCAATTTGTCATAGTCGATGGATCATTTTCTCCACATAATCCCCTTATTCTCACTTTATCAGTACTAAATCTAACATTCATATTTTCTTTTTTCTTTCATTAACAAAACTCTTTTCAAATCATCTTTTAATCGATACATTTTTCTTTATCCATAAACAAATTAGGCTAACAATTTATAGTAGTTCTTTCTTGTAAAAATAGATATACTTGGCCAAAGATTATAGAAAATTATGAAAACTGGATATCACTTGAACTTCAGGGCAGTCGACTGTCAACCATAGCCAGTCGGCTATTCTGCTAGAATTAAAAACTCGAAGAGAAATACTCAGGGCAGTCGACTATTACAATACAGTCGGTCGACGATTCTGTGAAGAAAAACTCGAAAACCAGAGGTCAGGGCAGTTGACTGTTACAATGCAGTCGATCGACTGTTCTGCAACAAGAATCCGAAATTTACTACCTGAGAGTCGACTGTCGACTCTAATTCGGTCGACTGTCGACTCTAATTCGGTCGACTGTCGATTGCACTAGGTTGCAGTTTAGGATATATTTTTGACATTAAAACAAGCAATTTCACTCTAATTTGTATTCTATGTTTACAGATTGCAAAATTTCACTTAACAAATCCTCTACTCAAATCACTGCATTAAGACTTTATTAAAAAAGTGTAAATTTCTATTTTTCCCTCTTTATTGATAATACTTATAATCAAAGTTGTATTCTTTGAGCAAATAATACAATTGTTCAATAAGCAATTCATCTTCTAACCAATACATGAATATTTTTCTATAATTACATGGTTCTTAATCCACATTTTCATGGCAATAAGTGAAATTAACTACATTAAACATGAATTAAAACCAATAGCATGCAATTCATCAAACATTTACTCAATCATCTACCAAGTCCTTTTTAGAGCCACAAAGTGATTATCTTATTAGTTCTTTTAGCATTCATATATATCAAAATCCCTAGCATGATGTCTAACATTAGAAGTATAGAAAAACACCCACTTACTTGAAGAAAATACTACAAAGCTTCTAGAATCTCCTTGAACACACGATCGATCCTTCTCCTCCTAGAATGAACCACCACAATGTTCATCCTCCTTGCACTTGGTGAACCCGAACCTCCCCTGGTTGTAATAGCCGGCCTCCAAAGGAACAAACACAACTTAAAGAACTCAATCTTCTACTCTCTCTCAATCTTTTACTCTCCTATATAGTTTTCTTTCTTTCAAAATATTCTTAGTGTTGTATGCATAAAGGGAGGGGTCTTTATACTAGTTTTAGGGTGGAATGGAGGGCTGGGATTGTATTAGATGGTTGTAGATGAATGACTAAGATAAAATGGGAAGTTGTAGCAACCACGTATGAACACAAAAACCACCACACCCCCACTCTCTCTCTCATGCAATCCGGCCAAGGAAAGGTGTGCAAAGCACACACACGTGAAAGCACGTGCCCAACTAGTGTCCCCCTAATTAAAGTTGTACATTATAAATTAATTAATTGTCTACAAAATTGTGTCTACATAAAAAGTTGTTTAAAATAGTAATTAATTCATGGACTTTAAAAGTAGTGGGCTTTTAGAGAAAAAATAATTAATTTATTAGGTTGGGCTTTTTTTTGAAAACAAATTTAGGCTTATTAAAATAGGCTTAAAAGAAAAGAGAAGGAAAGAAATAAATTATTTGCTCATGTTATATAAAAAAAATATTTCATAAGAAAATATTTTTACATAAATTTACACGCTCACAATACGTAAAATCAACAATTTCACACTTAATAAAAATTCAAGGTTTTACAACACTCCCTCCTCAGAATAGTTCCGTCCTCGGAACTACAATAAAAAAGAGAGAAAACAAAACACATTAAGAAGAAATAAAAGAAAATACAAATCAAACAAAGAGCTCAAGATGATCCTTCATCATTCTCTCCTTAGATTCCCAAGTAGCCGCTTCAACCAGCTGGTTTCTCCAGACTACTTTGACCATCGGTATCGTCTTATTCCTCAAGACTTTCTTCCGACGATCAACAATCTCTACCGGAAGCTCAATATAACTCAGATCCAACTACAAACCCTCCGGCACTTCGGGCAAATGATGACTTGAATCTCGAATGTAACCTCTCAGCATAGACACATGAAAGACATTGTGCACCTGAGACAACTCTTCCGGTAACTCAAGTCGGTAAGCAGTTTTCCCAATCCATTCAATATCTTATACGGGCCTATAAATCTCGGGGCTAACTTCCTACCCCTGCCGAAGCGAATCACGCATTTGCTAGGTGAAACCTTCAGAAAAACAAAGTCACCTACCTCAAACTCAAGGTCCCTCCTCCGATTGTTTGCATAGCTCTTTTTCCTACTCTGAGCATCCACCAACCTCTTCCTGATCAGATCAATCTTTACAGAGGTCTGCTGCACAATCTCAGGCCCAAACATCTACCACTCTCCAATTTCGAACCAACAAACAGGTGTTCTGCATTTCCTGCCAAACAAAGCTTTGTACGGCGCCATCCCAATACTAGTCTGAAAACTGTTGTTGTAGGCAAACTCCGCCAAAGCTAGATGCCTTTTCCAACTGCCTCCAAAGTCTAGTACACAGCACCGAAGCATGTCCTCAAGAATATGGTTGACTCTCTCGGTCTGCCCATCGGTCTGTGGATGAAAAAACAGTGCTGAAATCCGTCTTGGTACCCAAGGCTGTCTGAAGACTCCTCCAGAAATGCGAAGTAAACCGCGCAACTTGATCAGACACAATGGTTAACAGAACACCATGAAGCCTGACGATCTCATCAATATACATATCCGCTAACTTGTCCATCGAAGCAGTGAGTTTTATTGCCAAGAAGTGAGCGGATTTGGTTAGTCGATAGACTATGACCCAAATTGCATCATTGCCCTTGGAACTCTTGGGTAAGCCCGTGATGAAATCCATACTGATGTTATCCTACTTCCATTCCGAAATAGGTAACAGTTGCAATAGACCTTCGGGTTTCTGATTCTCGACTTTGACTTGTTGACAAGTCTCACACCTCGACACAAATTCAGCCGCATCCCGCTTCAAACCTGACCACCAGAAATACTGTTTAATGTCCTTATACATCTTGGTACTCCCAGGATGTACAAACAAAAGAGTAGCATGCGCCTCCTGAAGAATACTTTCTTTCAAGTCCGACTGATTCAGAACACACAGCCTCTCTCCAAATCACAGCACTTCATTCCTGATTTGAAATCCGGGCAACTTGCCAGCACCGACCTGCTCCTTCGTCTTCTGAATCTCTGCATCTTCCTTCTCACTTACGATAATCCTTTCATTTAGCGTTCGTTGAAGCCTCAACTGAGCTAAAGATGATCCCAAGCCTTGCAGAACAACTTCGATACCAGCCTGATCCAACTCCTCTGCAAGATATCTCTCAGTTGTAATCAAACTAGCCAGACTGCTCTTCCGGCTAGGTGCATCAGCAACAACTTTAGCCTTCCCAGGATGATACTTAATCTCCGAACGTTCCTCTAGCCATCTCCTTTGCCTCAGGTTCAGATCCTTCTGCTGATAGATGTACTTCAAGCTCTTATGGTCCGTGTACATATTCAGCTTCTCACTATACACGTAATGTCTCTATTGATTCAAGGCGAAGATAATCATAGCCAACTCCAGATCATGAGTCGGATAATTCTTCTCATGTGGTCTTAGTTGCCAGACCCATAAGCGATCACCTTCCCTTCTTGCATTAAGACACAACCAAGCCCACGATGTGAAGCTTCGCTGTAGACATCGTACTCAACACCTGCTCTAGGCAAAGCTAAAATGGGAGCAGTAGTCAGCCTCTCTTTCAACTCCTTAAAGCTTGCCTCGCACTGCTCAGTCCACTTGAAGTTCATATTCTTCTTGGTCAGACCAGTGAGCGGCATGGCTATCGGAGCGTAGCCATGGATGAACCTCCTGTAGTATCCAGTCAATCCAAGAAAACTCTGAATTTTTTTCACTATCGTAGGCCTTGCCCAATCCTTCACTGCATCTATCTTTTGTGGATCAGTCACCACTCCCTTCTTAGAAAAGATGTGACCCAGGAATGCCACCTCAAATTTCCAGAAACCGCTCTTGGATAACTTGGCATACAACCCATGCTCCTGCAGCTTCTCCAAAATTGCTGCCAGATGCTCCGTGTGCTCCTCATCCGACTTGGAGTACACAAGAATATCGTCGATAAACACCACGACAAAAGAGTCAATAAACGGTCTCAGAACTCTGTTTATCATATCCATGAAAATTGCAGGTGCATTCGTCACTCCAAACGGCATAACTAAGAATTCGTAATACCCGTGTCGAGTTCTGAACGTAGTCTTATGCACGTCTTCAGCTTTCACTTGAACTTGATGATATCCTGATCGAAGATCTATTTTGGAGAAAACCGCAGCTCCTTGTAGACGATCGAACAAGTCATCAATTATTGGAATCAGATATTTATTATGAACAGTGACCTTATTCAGCTCTCGGTAATCGATGCACATCCTCATCGAACCATTATTCTTCTTTACCAAAAGCACCGGTGCTCCCCAAGGCGACACATTTGGTTGAATAAAGCCTTTCTCCAACAGTTCCTCAATCTGCCATTCGATCTCATCCTGCTCCACTGGCGCCATCCTATACGGTGCCTTGAAAATCGGTGCACCTCCTGGTTAAATAGTGATGCTGAACTCCACATCACGATGCAGGAGTAACCCAGGAAAATCTTTCAAGAATACCATCGAAAGATCCCGAACCACCAGAATCTGCTGTACCTTTACAGGAATCCCTTTCTTCTGGCTGATAGTAGCAACCAAATCTGAACATCTCCTCTTCCCTTGGAAAGTGACTTCAGGTCCATCTGGAGCCCCTTCACTGTTACTGTCTTGGTCTTGCACTCGATGCTCACACTGTACACCAAAATCCAATCAATGCCAATGATAACAGCGACTTCCAAGACATTCAGCTTGATCAGATCTATCCTGAAAATTCTATCTCCAATCACGATCTCGAAGTCCGCATAGTACTGATCAGTGGTTAAAGTCTCCCATGACGGAGTAGCTGCTGCTAAGATCTTGCCTGGAAATATCTTCGGTTCAACTCCCAGAACTTTAGCAAACTTAGGTGATACAAAAGTGTGTGAGGACCCAGTATCGAACAAAACAATAGCTTTCTTTCCATTCAAATAAAGTTCTCCTGTTACATAACACATACTCGTTACATAACAGTGTACTAAATAAACAGGAAAAGGGACAACAGGAAAAAAAGAACACTCCTATACACCCGTACTCGTACCAGTGATGATGTGATCCACCTCATCAGCATCAGCTTCAGTCAAGGCAAATACTCGCCCCTGGTGGTACGGCTTCTTCCCGGCCTGTTGAGTTGGTCCATTACGGACGACATCCTGCAGCTTGGGATAATGAGACTTGTAGTGGTCTGTCTCTCCACAATTGAAACAAGTCACAGAAGGTCTTACCCAAGTATTTCCGGGTCTTCCTTCCACCTGAACAGCGTTCGCACCCGTAGGCTTGAACCTTTGAGCCGGTGGCTGTCCCCTGACATTGCTAGCAACTGCGGGCCTCTTCCCCACATTTCAGTTGTTCCTACGATTCTGAACAGCATGGAATTGCTCCATGTCCGCCGCCATGGCTGCCGCTCGTTTGACTAGCTTGTCAAACCTCCTGATACCAAGGGGTATCATCCTGGGTCTCGAACTTGGCCTCAAACCATGCTCGAACTTTCGAACCTTCTTTGCCTCGTCCATCACCAGTTTGAGTGCATATCTTGAGAGCTGAGTGAATCTGGTCTGATACTCCCTAACCGACATGTCGCCCTGCTGCAGCGCCAGAAACTCCATGGCCTTTTCTCCTATACGTCTGATGGAAAATAATGGCTACGGAATTCCTCCAAGAATTCCTCCCAGCCAAAAATAATATCTCCCATGGTCCACTTTATCGACTGCCACCACACAGCCGCATCCTTCTCGAATTGCAGTGCCACCAACTTCACCTTGCTGCCCTCCGGAGTCTCCAAGACTTCGAAGATGGTCTCTCCCTGTTGGATCAATTGTCAGCCGCGTCAGGATCTGACTTCCCTTCAAACACCGGTGGTTTCATCCGCTTAAATGATTCCACGAGTTTGATTGCTTCGGGTACTGGATTCGCGGGCACTCTTCCTTAATTCTGATTCATGGCAACGGCATTGAGCGTCTGATAGACCCTCGCTAGTTCCGTTTTTAAGTCTAGACCTTCACCATTTCGAGCTCATCTTCTAGCCATGTTCTGATGCAAAAGATCCATTAAATTTGAAGTATAAAACATGAATTTTAAATTAACTTTTTCATATCATTGAATTCCAAACTTTATACATTCAAATTTAAAACATTTCTAACATCAAATGAAAGCAGTAAGAAGATACAACAGTCTACCCCCTACGGTTCCTCTTGGCTTCTCGAAGCTCTTCCCATAGTTCCACCACTTCCTCTTTCAGTACATCGTACATGTTTTTCCTCTTCTCGAGTTTCCAAACACGATGACTGAGAGTTGTAATGCTCTCCTTGCTCTTCGCACATTGTGCCTGCAGCAGCTTTGCTCTCTCCCTCTGAGTCTCTACCTGCCTCTGAAGAGACACAATAAGACTACTTGGAACTGTTTTTTTCTCGTCGGAGGAATCATCAGATGAATCCAGAGGTGGAGTGATCTCTCGGGACTCAGGTCATTCCTCTTCAAATTCTTCGGGATCCTCTTCGTCTGAATCAGCTTGCTTGGGATACTAATCCTCCTCAATGATGTGTCAGTCATCATCTCCAGCAGGGTCGAAGTGGTCCGCCATCTTAAAGAAAGGAAGAGAAGAAACATACATCATAGAGTAACACAAATGTAAGCGACTTACATTTAAATCTCTAGACTCAACACACGCTCTAATGTCCACTTCTAGGGTGTCAATCCTTATAAATTTGAACTACTTGGAAGCGTGGCTCTGATACCACTCTGTAACACCCCGAATTCCAAAACAGCCTGAATTCGAAGTTCTACAGGATCCTTACACTTTTTTTTGTACAATTTTACGAGGAAATAAAAACATTTATTGCATCAGAGTTACATTATACATTTACATTCATACAGCGAAAACAATTTACAGTAATTACATGAAAATGTACATATTTAAATCAATCTTGGAGCATCATGTATACTTCAATTTGTCAAGCTCTTTACCCTGCATGTAAAACTGTGGGCACGTCAGTTCATTCAACTGACGAAATATTATACACGACCATCCTTTCTATGCCGGAATAGTATAACGATTTTCCATACTTAAACAACCACAAACTTAATAACAAGACAAACTACAAGGGACTATCCTATTGGTGTCGTGTTGTGCTGTGCACTCAGTCCTTAATGCAGTTGTTTATATTATATGACACTAAGTGCACTTGTTCAGAGTCTATGTAGCCCATACTACATAGGTCCGAGGGTAAGCCCTTAATCGTTCTTCATCTTGTAGGGTTCAATCCCTCGCCATGACCTAATCTACTACTATAAATATGGTAAGTATCCTAAATGTTCTATGTACTACGAACTCATGTCTAGGCGCCCTGGAGAGAATCCCAACGCACTGACTCATGACTCATTATGCAGGCATCCTGTGGTAATTCGCCTCCTACCATAGACATGACACCACCCTCAGTCGCCAAATACCCCACGAGCATTGCCACCGGGACGGTACTCTGGAGTAGTATCTACGTCCTTCTCATGACTCATCATGGGACATCCCGTGAATACTCTCACGTTGCCAATCCAATGGCCCTCATACTCAGTATTTTTCTCTTACTTTCATCACATCTTCACTATGTATCTAATCCTTACTTTAATTGAATCATGAACAAAATCAATCCCTTAGGGTTAGCACTTCCACTATACCGGTCTTATTCATTCATTTCTCATGAACCAACCTTTGGTCTTTTCATTTCAAATTTCATCTCAACCTTTCTTTTATTGCCGGTATGAGGCTTAGCAACACCCTAGTTCTTAATTTCAATTCATAATCACAACACTTAGTTTTCATACTCATAAGATCTTTTTCCATGACTAACAATAGTTTCCCTTTTCATGTTCATAGCATTTTTATATTCATATTCATAATATCCTTCATAACTCATCGTGTCATTAAAATTCCAATTTCATGTACAATAATCATGCATAAACAAAGAAATTCAATTTGTCATAGTCGATGGTTCATTCTCTCCACATAATCCCCTTATTCTCACTTTATCAATACCAAATCTAACATTCATACTTTCATTTTTCTTTCATTAATAAATCTCTTTTCAAATCATCTTTTAATCGATACATTTTTCTTATCCAAAAATAATTTAGGCTAACAATTTATAGTAGTTCTTTCTTTCAAAAATAGTCTCAAATATACTAGGCCAACGATTATAGAAAATTATGAAAACTGGATATCACTTGAACTTCAGGGTAGTCGACTGTCAACTATAGCCAGTCGGCTGTTCTGCTTGAATTAAAAATTCGAAGATAAATACTCAGGGCAGTCGACTATTACAATACAGTCGGTCGACTGTTTAGCGAAGAAAAACTCAAAAACCAGAGGTCAGGGCAGTTGACTGTTACAATGCAGTCGGTCGACTGTTCTGCAACAAGAATTCGAAATTTACTACCTGACAGTCGACTGTCGATTGCACTAGGTTGCAGTTTAGGATATATTTTTGACATTAAAACAAGTAATTTCACTCTAATTTGTATTCTATGTTTACAGATTGCAAAATTCCACTTAACAAATCCTCTACTCAAATCACTACATTAAGACTTTATTAAAAAAATGTAAATTTCTGTTTTTGCCTTTTTATTGATAATACTTATAATCAAAGTTGTATTCTTTGAGCAAATAATACAATGGTTCAATAAGCAATTCATCTACTAACCAATACATGAATATTTTTCTATAATTACGTGGTTCTTAATCCACAATTTCATGGCAATAAGTAAAATTAACTACATTAAACATGAATTAAAACCAATAGCATGCAATTCATCAAACATTTACTCAATCATCTACCAAGTCCTTTTTAGAGCCACAAAGTGATTATCTTATTAGTTCTTTTAGCATTCATATATATCAAAATCCCTAGCATGATGTCTAACATTAGAAGTATAGAAAAACACACACCTATTTGAAGAAAATACTACAAAACTCCTAGAATCTCCTTGAACACACGATCGATCCTTTTCCTCCTAGAATGAACCACCACAATGTTCCTCCTCCTTGCACTTGGTGAACCCGAACCTCCCCTGGTTGTAATAGCTGGCCTCCAAAGGAACACACACAACTAAAAGCACTTAATTTTTTACTCTCTCTCAATCTTTTACTCTCCTATATAGTTTTCTTTCTTTCAAAATATTCTTAGTGTTGTATGCATAAAGGGAGGGGTCTTTATACTAGTTTTAGGGTGGAATGGAGGGCTAGGATTGTATTAGATAGTTGTAGATGAATTGCTATGATAAAATGGAAAGTTGTAGCAACCACCCATGAACACAAAAACCACCACACCACTAAACCACACCCTCACTCTCTCTCTCATGCAATCCGGCCAAGGAAAGGTGTGCAAAGCACACATACGTGCAAGCGCGTGCCCAACTAGTATCCCCCTAATTAAAGTTGTACATTATAAATTAATTAATTGTCTACAAAAATGTGTCTACATGAAAAGTTGTTTAAAAGAGTAATTAATTCATGGGCTTTAAAAGTAGTGGGCTTTTAGAGTAAAAATAAATAATTTATTAGGTTGGGCTTTATTTAGATTACAAATTTAGGCTTATTAAAATAGGCTTAAAAGAAAAAAGAAGGAAAGAAATAAATTATTTGCTCATGTTATATAAAAAACATCATTTCATACGAAAATATTTTTACACAAATTTACACGCGCACAACACGTAAAATCAACAATTTCACACTTAATAAAAATTTAGGGTGTTACAGCCTGATCACTTTGATGTATATGTTCATGCTATCTTGAGATATCTGTGTTTAATGTGTTATTCGTGTTATACTTGTTGAATACTTGTAAAATACCCTATACCATGTTGCTTGGGCATATAGTACACCATATTTCATGTTATCATCCTATTGTTTTCCTATTGTTATTATCATTCATCTCATGTCTCTAGATTGTATATTGTATTGTTGCATTAATAAAATAATTAATAACCTGGGGTTTAAAGGTTGACTTTTAGTAGTGGACAATATAGGGACTGTACTCGGAGGAGGGGCTTATGTTTTCCTAAATAATGTTCCGGTTATTGTTTTATCGGTAATTGTGGTTATGGCCGTAACCTAATCTATCGTGTATTGTATCATTGCCGATGACCGTATCGTACACCAAAAGGTAAATAATGTTTATCGTTGAAGAGTATGTGAACTATAGAGTCCACCACTAAATCTAAAGCAAAACTGTTTGAATGTAGTAACCATGTAGTAAAATGATAGTTGCATGAAGTGCTACCTAGATAGTAATAATATGAGACTTGAACATAATCACTTGACACTAGCGACTTGTTACTTGTTACTTGATTTCGTGATACTTATTACCTATTTACATGATACATATTCACTTGACACTTGATACATGCTACTTGTAATTATTCATCTTGCCATGCTAGTTGTTATATTTTGTTATCGTGCCTATTCCATGTTATTAGTAATCATTTTTCCCATGTACTTGTGTCTGCTCTGCAAGCGGCCCGTAACTTGCATTGACGGGCGTTTTGTTTTATTTTCCTCTTCCTGCAATTTATTAAATTGCAGATTTTGGAGTACAGTTGCCTGCTGGAGTTGGAGAACAAACAGTTTGAAGACTACTTCTTTCTAATTGCTTATCGTTTTAATAAACTTAATGTATTGAGATTCATTATTTGAATTGGATTTATTATTGTATTGGACATATGTCCCGAATATTGTTATTTGTTTCCAGACATTGGGTTATTATTGTATTTGGATATTTTTATTGCTTAATTCAAAGTATTATTGTTCATGAGATTATTATTATTTCCTGCGCAATTGTTTTTTATTATTTATATTGTTGAGTTAATCGGATAAACAGCTTACGAGTGACATTAGTCATTCGCTGGGCCAATATTACGTGCTCGTATTTCGTATTTTTGGGAAGCGGGGCGTGATATGGAAGATTGAACTATCCGGTGTCTCAAGATCGCCAACGAAAGTCACATTGTACATGAAGCTTTTTATAACTTCATAATGGAATTTGTAAAAGATTTTCAAAGTGTATGTTTTTGCCATTTGTGCCTCCAAAACCTATTCGTTGTTCAACTTCGGTCTCTTCTCACGGTTACGATGATTTTTTTTCAGTTTATCGTGTCTTTGTATTCCCAAAAAATGGTCGAAGATGATGGCAAATTCATGCAAGAAATATTTCTTTTCTGTATGATGCTTCAAAGCAGAATGCGATGACTCAACCCGTTGGCTACCCAACATGTCGGCCCAAAATAAATCTTTAGCATAGATGGGTACCCAATTTTCACGGATGTCAAATAGATTGTTCAACCATTTGTTATTCTCTAATCCGTATTGCAAAATCAATAAATTTCATTTTCTACAAATTCATGTACATATTCAGAATTGTAAATGACATTTTTTAAAGATTCCCTAAACTTGTAGACATTGTTCGACATACGCACCTCCTGCGGCAACTTATCCAATACGTGCCAAATACAAAAACGATGCTGAGTCTGGGGGAAAACTTTTTTAACTGCGGTAGAGATCCTACGGTCTTGATCGGTGACGATACCGGATGGAGCACGATTCATAACCCCTAACCACTTTTCAAAGAACCATTGAAACGAAGATGCCGTCTCATTTGGAATGAACCCACCTCCTAAGAAAGTCGATTGCCAATGTTGATTCACTCCAACCAAGGGAACAAATAACATTCCATCTCGGTTCGTATTGTACGTGGCATCAAAGCAAAGTACATCGTCAAATTCTTGATAATTCATCCTAGAAATACCATCAACCCACATACAATGTGACAACCGCCCTTCGGGAACTACTTGAATGTCATAAGAAAAGGAAGGATCCGTTTGTTTCTTAGATTCAAAAAAATCAATTAGTATTTTCGAATCATGTCCTTTCAACGCTTCTTGCGAATCTCTAAGTAAATTTCTAACACCTTTTTCGGTGAATCCTACTTGATCATGACCACCACTAGCACTTTCGAAGAAGAGCATTTGCCGACATGTCTGGATATTAGCTTGATTGAATTGATCTATTATCCTTTTATCCGTATTTGCCACAGAACTGTTTTGGGGCAAAAGATGTCTTCTACCGGGTGAGGTGAATTCGTGATTGTGTGCTTCATAAAATAAATACAACACCCACGTATTACTTACTTCGTTCAATTTTATACAAATGCAAGCCTTGCAACCCGTTCTGCAGGTGTTCCCTGTCTACCATCACTATGTTGACTCGGCGACGACCCAACTTTATTGCAAAGATATGACTAGTCTACTTCCACTCCTCTCTTTAATTTATTCCCACCCTTATGCATTGCAAAACCCCCACAACGAGCATATGACGAATAAATTTTTTTGGCCTCAACTAAAGTTGGAAATGTCATACCTAACTTTAGTTTTAGATGTTCTTCGACTAATGGCATGGAATCAATGATTGGTTCTACCAGCACAAAATTATCGCTTGCAGCAGAACTCTCCGTATCGTTGTTCATCTGGGAAAAAAATATATTTTTGGTAAATTAACATACACATCATATATAAAATAGTTTGTTAACAAACGATTGTGATATATATACATTCGAAACAAAATAAATGACAAAATCTCAAAAACCACATCCAAAAAATATGAAACTCTGCGATTAAGTCCGGTTTGCCGCACACAAGGTAACGGAACTTGTAGAAGCGAGTTCCGATCCACGGTTTGTAAGATACGGCCGTGTCTCGCTCGCTTTCACTCTTGGAAATGAGGGGAATGCGATACACGGACGCATATAGCAAATCGTGGATGACAACTCGCAACTACAAGTTGCTATGACTTGGGAGTGGCGAGACCGACCTACTCGCAAAATTACGGATTTTTCAAGGGGGTTCTCTATTGAAAACTCGCTCAAAACATAACAAAATTCATGAGAAAACCGCACAATGGATGGTAAAAAAAACTAAACTTTGTGATTGGGTCAGGCTCCCCGCACACAAGACAACGCAACTTGTACAAGCGAGTTCCAACACACGGTTTGCAAGATACAGCCGTGTATCGCATTCATTCATGAAAAATGCCAACAATGCAATACATTGACGTAGGCCCCAAACCATGGGTCCGAACTCACAACTACAAGTACCGTTTGGTAGCGAGCGGTAAGCCCAATATGCTTGCAAAATTTCTTATTTTTTGGATGACGTTTCCTAGTGAAAAGTCCCTCGATAGAAATCAAACATTAAATGTTGTTGTTGTTTGATATACGGTAGAAATTTGCACAAACGAGATCAAAAAATTCTGAAACTTTGGGAGTAGGACGGACGCAAAACACATGAGACAGCAAAATTTGTAGAGGTGAGTTTCAACTCATGGTTTGCAATATACGCCGATGTATCGCTTTCAGTCACGAAAAATACTCGAAAGCGATATACGGCCGTACACTTCAAACCGTGAATTCAAACACGCTTCTACAAGTTGCGTTGGCTTGTGCTTGGTGAGCCCGACGTACTTGCAAAATTGCATAATTTTTGGATCTCTTTGTGCGCTATTACTAACAACGAATAACAATAAATAATACTACATCTACATCGACAATAAACTATAATTACCTAATCTATAAATACCTACGCATAATTTACAAATTGTACACTCAAACATTGAATAAAAAAATTCAATCAATTAACCTAGTTAGATCTACTAAAATAGAAAAAAATAATATCTTTCACAATGAGGGTATTCGGAAAGGAGATAGAGGAGGCCTTGCGCGCTGCTGTAGAGAAAGGAAGGGGAGTAGAGTTTGGCTAATTTCTTTAGGATTAGGGTTTTAGGGTTTGGGAGATTTCGTATGGGTTAGGGTTTTTTGTAGTCGGGATCTTCAAAGGAAGAGGGCAAGAGTGTGAGAAGAGTGAGAGATTGAGTGAGAAGCAACGAGCAAGAGAGAGTTAGGATTTTCAGATCGAGAGAGAGAGAGCTAGGGTTTGGGAAAATGGGTTTCTCGAGCTCCAGTAGCGAGAGAGAGAGTTCTGAGGGAGATGGCGATCTGGGTATGTACAAGTGTTTGGAAAGACACTTGTACATACTTAGGTCGTTGTTGGGAACAACGGCCTAGGTAGGATTTTTTTATATAAAAAAAAACCTAGGTCATTCCTAACAACGACCTACGTATAATTTCCTTAAAAAAAAAAACTTCAAACAATCTCGGCCGTTGTTCCCAACAACAGCCTAAGTATAAATTTTTCCCAAAAAAACTTCACGCCAAAAAAACACTAAGTCTGAAACGTTTTTTTGCGTGAAGTTCCAAAATTGCCCCTCCGCTTTTAGAGCCGTTAGTGGGAGCATTTAGTGGGTTTCGATCTGAGCCGTTGATCATAATCTTGAGTGATCCAACGGCTCAGATCTGTGTTTTCTAACCCTTTGAAAACGAACCCGTTTTCAACTGAGTATTTGCCATATATATATATATATATATATATATATATATATACTAGTGTTCGGTTGCACACTATCGTGCACACTTGAGCTTAGCAGTTCGATTTCGATCATGATCGTGATTGAAATCAAATTGCTCTCCTTTCTCACTTTTCCCCACGGTAATTGGGCCATTTTTTTCCGTACTGACCAATTTTTGGAAAATATTAACCAATCTAATCTGTTTTTGAAAATATTATTCAACTGACTCAGTTTTGGACACATCAGCATTAAGCGCTATTGAAAATAACCGCATAGGTTATTTATATGTCGTTGTTTCCAATAGCGTCAGTTGTTAGAAAAAAAAATCCGCATGCCGCTATTTAGAGTAACGACATCAGTTAACTTATTCTCAATCGTGTACTCCTTCTGACTTAGAAAAAAACGCAAGTGTGAAAAATCTTATAGCTGATACCGCTATTCAGAACAATGACATTCGCATTACAGATGCCATTGTTAGTGATAGAGGCATCACTTATAATATTCATTGTTAGGGATAAGTGGATTACTGATGCCGTTATTTGTAAGAACGACAACAGTTATCTCATTCTGTTGTTTGGAAGAACAACCGCGAAGACAAAAAGTTTAATGAGTATTATAACTGGTGCCGTTATCTTCAACAACGACATCAGTAATGTGAAGACCGTTGTTGGGAATAACAACATCATTTATAAGTTGTTTCAACACTTGTAATTTTTTTCAAGTCAGAAGGTTCACACTTGTTTAAAAAATATACTGACGTCATTTTTTTTAAACGGCGACATGCTAAAAAAAATCCAAATTGATGCCCTTTTTGTAAAGAGAGGCATGATATTAACTCATGTTTTTTTTTCACGTACATGTTATGCTCACGTATGTAAAACTGTGTCAGTTGTGTAAATATTTTGGAAAGTGGGTCAGTACCGAAAAATTTCTTTTCTCCTCAGTTACTCTCCCTCTCTTCTATCTCTTCGAAGCTCCCCCTTCCTTCAAATCCCCTTCGAAGAACCCGATAAACCCTAGCTCCTCCTTCTTCCAAATCGACGAACTTCAAATCCCGACCATCCCTAGCTCCTCTTCTCTCTCAGTTACTCTCCCCATCTTCGACATCTCCTCGAAGCTCCCGAAACCCTAGAACCCTAGCTCCTCCAAATCGCTCCTCCCTCCTCTCTCCAAATCCCCTTCAAACCAAACCTACTGGAAACCCTAGATCCGAAACCCTAGATCCCCTTCTCAAATCGTCTTCGCCCATTGGAAACCCTAGATCGGAAAAGGTAACTTTTTTTATAGCGCTTTTTTTCTGTTTGAATTTGTTGGAATAAATTTTTTTTTTGATTATTCACCGAATATATTATTCAATTTATAGGAATAAATTTGAAGGAATCTCAAATTTGTAGGAATAAATTTCCTTATGTGTAATGTTGTGCACCGAATAGATTATTCAAAGGAAGCAAATTCAAATTGATTTAGGTAGACCTGTTTACTATTGTTAGGAACTACGCTAAGGACAATAGGATAAGATCTCAAGTGTACAGTTTTAACTGGCACCAGCTCTTTAGACATGGATTGTTGCCCCACAGTAATATGAATTATAACCTTCTATTGAGAAAACGTGATACCAAGGAATGTCTACGTAAACAAATACAAAATATATCCATAATCATAAATCCACACAAAAGGATACCAAAAACGGTGAAGGATCTCCACGAGGTAGAACGTGTATAGGTCATGCTTAAATCCTAGTGACATTTTCACGTGCAAAAATTGGCAAAGCTCAATAGTGGCTCATGGTGCTAATTTCTAAAACCAGTGGATAACAGAAATAACCTTTTAAGTTAAGGTTGTACTCAGGAAAAATACACTTGACGAGGAAATAGTTTTTTGCAAGACTCAGGGGCGAAAAGAACCAAGCGATTATCTTGAATTTCTCAAGGACGCATCCATGGTCAATCTCAATATGCCTTCCTATATGAGATCATGAACAGAACTCTGGAATTTTCAAAAAAAAAAATGATTAGGTCCATATGAGTAAGATGTAACAAGGCATGTTCAGCACTGACTTGTAAAACATGATAATTATCTAGGACAAAGAATGGAGAAGCAAAAAAGAAGTTGGTGCAACGAAGGGGTAGACAGATGCCATTGGCAGTGGAATCTTGGAGGTTAATAACAATAGTTTTGCATTAAGTTGTGTACGGATCAGCAATTCGGGTGGCCTCATAATCAAGCATATAGGAAAAATAAATATTACCTAAGTTAGCAGCAACAATTACGATAGTTCCAATATAGGACGAGGTACCTGCTACAATAAAAGAGCAAGACATATATAAATTTGGCAAATGCAGTCAGCGGCAGTAATAGTAACAATAGGATGAGTAATTGAAATGAAGTTTCTTTAAAACAGCAAAATCTGCAGTACTGTGACTATGTATCTGATGATGAGACCATACTTCCTTGAGCAAATGAATGTTGCTAAATTGAAAAAATTAATTGTGCAAAGATAGGCAACGAGCTTGAAAGTTAGTGAAAGGAGCATGAAGTAAACAATGTGCTAGGGGAAAGTGCATATATATATATATATTGTGAAAGCATATCTCCTCAATGTGGAGCTCTTTAATGGGTTCTACAATTGGACTAAAGCACTCTAAGATTTGAAATCTTGATGTAGGCCATTAGAAAGAAAAGCAAACGATGATGATCTCCCATGCTCTTAGAAAATTAGGGACATCCTTAGGGAATTGGATCCATTAAATTAAGTCCCATAATTCATGTAAACAAGAATAATTACTGCAGCCATTCACCTTGAAACATCAGTGTGCATGTGCGTGCAAGAGAGAGATTTTTTGTATTGTGAGTTTCTTGATAACTGTTAGTTGTAGTTAATGGAGGATGGACTGTTTGACATGGTATGGTTTAGGCTTGTAGCATTTAAACAAGAAAGCATTTTACATATGCACTTAAAAGAATGTCACAGTAAATGTTAACGAAATAACACAGATTGGAAAAGTAACAGCTTCACTTATCTAGACCAAAGTAATTGCAGCATTCACAAGGCCCTCTTATTTAACTTGTTGTGATAAAGCAAAGCAATCCAAGCAAGCCGAGGCATGTACATTCCGCAGTTTATGTACTACAAGCGTATATGGTTCTCTTTATATTCTCGAGCACCGCTCGAGTGAGTGACACAGTATTTTAACTCATGGTTGAATATATCCCAAGTCTACTATAACTTTGAGAGTTGGATGGAATTGTGTAATTTGGAGAGATCCAAATTTAATCCAATCTGAGCCACACAATGTTAAGTTGAACCAAACTTAATCCAATCTTAGCCATTCATTTGCAATTAATTAGCCAATTATTATCACTTACCATAGTGCCCTCAAAGTTGAAATTTATTTACAACATAATTATTTACGAAAGTGTCATTCATATGAAATAAATGTTGATGTCCCTAGGGGTAATTTGTGAAGTGGAGCTTAAGAAAAAATTGTGTGCATCACACGTGAAAATTACTAGTTAGTTTAGGCTCTGTTTGGATACAAATGTAGGATACCTATAGTTAATTTTCAAGTGAATGTAGATGTTTGCTACCTATAGGTTCCATACGAGTACCTTCTTTTTTGCTTGAAAAAGAAATTTGGTTATATTGGAGTTTAGCTACCTAACATAACCTACGTTTTATCTTAACTTTAGCTGAAAAAAATGGAGGTAGCATACTTCCAAAATATGATCCAAACGGACCAAAATTTAAATATCTACATGTAGATACGTCACATCCACTAACCTCCATACCCAAACAGGGCCTGAATAGCCGAGTTGTTGGGCTCATGTTGGAACATAAGGTTTATGCAATTTGGGGGGGGGGGGAATAAAAATGGCAACAATTAACCATTTATCGACCGACTCTTAATTAGTGCCAAAATCAAATTCAAATTTTCAGCTAATTTCATAGCAAATTGTAGCCAGATTATTTCTACTCACGTAAACGCAATAAACCCTACGGTTACAATATTCTACAGGCAATGTGTGGCTACAATTGACAGCACCTTCAAAAGCCCTATGGTTTCAGAAAACAATCCACAAATTCATCCCTAAACCTTAATTCTCAGTATAGACAGTTGGGATATAACAACCAATTAATCTTCAAATTGAATTAGGGTTTCAAGATAACATAAATGAGGGGGGTTGTTCTTAGGGTTTCAGAAATCCCATCCAACAAAGACGCCTAAAAACCCAAATTTTGTTAACAGAAGTGAGAAGAGCGGACACAGATGTAAATGGAGTAGAGTGTCATGAAATTGATGTTTGGATTGAATTAGTATTCTAAATTGCGGTGGAGAATTTTGAGGAGAAGGGGGCTCACCTGGCAAGGATCCAGGATCCATCAGACCGAGAGGGAGAAGATATATTCCGAGGTTTTTTCTTCTTCTTTTTTCCATTGGAGAGCTGAAAGGGGGAAGGGGTCGAGAACGGGTCGGATCCTACAAGATCCTTTAGCTGCAGATCCACTAGGTGGGGGTTGGTAACTTGCACAATAGCAATTGATGCCGTGTTTGGATACAGAGGTCACTGAATGTGACTTTATCTACCTATAGTTATCAAATTTTGGTTCGTTTGAATTCCATTTATCATTTTTCACATTTGTGTTGCAGTATTTGGTAGAAGTTGTATGAATAACTGCAAGTGCAAATAAGACCAACAAATATTGCTGAAGTTCCACTTACAACTTAACTTGTACCCAATATTAGTGCAAGCTAAAAGTTGCAAGTTGCCATACTTTAGCAACTAAAAAGTAACTTTAATTTTTTGTTGCAACCTTGAACTTACTGGTCAAACAATGTAGTTGGGCTGCACTTTGCAGCTCATTTACAATTTTAACCCAGTTGCAACGAATTTGGTTGTTGCCAAATGCCCCCTAATTTTTGTAGGTTTTACTTGTAAATCCACTGGCCCCTACTTGGATACAAATGTTGGTGGAGTAACTGGAGCGTAGTTGTACTTTTCCCCATATTCTCTGGGTTTGTTTTATTATTACTCATTAATAGATGACAATACTCTTACCTTTTTCCTTTTTAAAAAAGAACCTAAAGTTCAAATAAATTTTATATTTTGAGCAAAAGGTGGAGCTACAAGTACGTAACCTATATATTGTATTTCTCTGCCATCACTTACAAAATATTTATCGATATCCTCTCTTTATATCCAAAAAGGGCATAGAAAGATAAACTTTGTTGGACTGGATTTCAAATACCTACGATAACCTTAATTTTGAGATGATACAAAATGAAGTAATGTAACTTCTAAATATGACTAACCGTCTACAGCATCAATTTTGTACAGGTTGCTATAACTTATTTTCTTTATATCAAAAAAAGAACTAATTATTTTTTTTCTTAAAAAATGTTCATCGCAAATTATATAGTACAAGAAACCAAAAACAAGCTCATGCAATGCACAACATATTCAAAATGTTTACTTAAAATTTAGTGGTATATTTTTAGTAGGTCTAGAGATAGCAAATAGCAATGTAATCCAATAACCCGATCCCTTACCTGGAATTTTAGCGGATGGATTGTCCATTTTAATAATAATAATAATAATAATAATAATAGGTAACTTGATGGATAATCCAATATATATATATATATATATATATATATATATATATAATAATAATAATAATAATAATAATAATAATAATAATAATAATGCTAATATGAGATGGTGAGTCATCCGAATCCCAATATATATAGAGTAATGTTCGGTTGCGCACTCCCCATTTGCGCACTCTCGTGCGCACTCGAGCTTAACCGTTCGATTTCGATCATGATCGTGATTGAAATCGAATTGCTCTCCTTTCTCACTTTTCCCTGAGGGTAATTGGGTTGACTACCCCCCGCTTCTCCCTCAGTTACCTTCCCTCTCTTCTTTCTCTTCTCAGCTCCCCCTTCTTCCAAATCCCCTTCGAAGAACCCGATGAACCCTAGCTCCTCCTTCTTCCAAATCGACGAGATTCAAATCCTGACCAAGTATTATACGGTCTACAAAAATAATAAACTGGTCTACAAAAATAAAACTTGTGCATCGGCCTCCATCAAGTATTATAGGGATTAGCTCTTACTTAGTGGTGTTCTTCAACATTACATCAACACGCTTAAAGCATTTGCCTACTGTACGAACACCTTTTCAGTTTCTTTCATCCATCAATGACTAATATTTCAAGTGGAGACGAAGAAGGCTTCCTACATAATATTATGTTTAAAGATATGTGGAATCCAATTTTTCCTCCTATTGGCCTGATCAAGTTTGTTTTAGCACCTATCTAAAGCTCCTTCTTGAATTAAACCATGCCTCTAGTGTTCGATTTGGCCGCTTTATTATGGACATACTTGGAACCCGATTTGTTCTATCTCTGCATAATTAGTCTACTCTATGTGGCTAGTCGAATATATCTGTCACTTTTTGTATATGATATGATCATTATAAAAGATGATCCCATTTAGGGGTGAATATATTGACCTAAATGCCAACCCAATCCATAGATGGTCTAGTCCGACCCACCTAAATGGTATTTTGACTCAACCCATATAGTGGGGAAATATATGGGTTCGCTTAGTAGTGACAATTATAATTGAACCCGAAAATCCGATCCAATTCGGACCCAACCCACAAAAATAAAATTTGGGTCAATTCTAACCCAACCTGTACAACATGAGAGATAATTGGGTTGGGTTTGGGTCGACCCACTTGACCCATTTATGACCCAATTATATTTTTTAGAAAAAAAAAGTTCAACATCACATTACAAATCCAATAATAAAAATATCAAACAAGAAAGTAAAAAGATATTTTCGCACATAGAGAATGCAAGGAGAGAGGAAGTGGCAGAAGTGGGATGAGAGAGAAAGGACGAGGAGAGAGAAAGCAACTCAAGGAGAGAGAAAGTTTAAGAGGAGAGAGAAAGGAACTCGAGAAGAGAGAAAGTGGATGAAGTGTGGGAGAGGTGTGAGGAGAGAGGAGTGGCAGAAGTGGGATGAGAGAATTGGAGAGATGGAGGAGAGAGAAAGGAATGTAAGGAGACAGAAAGTAAGAAAAATAAGAGAAAAATAAGAGTCCAGAATAGGAGAGAGACAGTGATGGGAAAAGAGGACGGAGGAGAGAGAAAGTGAGGAAAGACAGAAGAGCCATTTCCATTGACAACTACATTACCAACACATTGAAACATTTATAAGCCATTTCACATTAAAGTGCTAATCAAAATCAGAACGGTTTGATACCCTACTTGGAGCCGGAGAACTTCATAATACTGAAAATAAATGTCTATGACGTATCGAGAAGGCCAATTAGTCAACCTTTAGATATAGGATCACATTGACCCTTTTCGATATCTGCAAACGCAACTCATTCCTATGTGTAGTATTCAAGCCTCAACTCCTCAAAAGTAGACAAGTTTTTAAGTCAAACACTCCATCTCTTAGGATGTCGTTTCCATTAAACAATGAAGAACTATCAATAAGGAGTTTGCACCTCATGTCTACTATGCATGATTGATATGATGCACATGAGTTGCATACAATGTCATTCATCGTCATCAGATAATAATATATATCCAGTGAATAAATTAAAATATTATGCCCGATTCTCCAAAATGCAGAAATGATCGTATGATAGGTTAAGTTATTCAATGAAAGTTGTGTTTGGTTCACTACAGATATTGTTGTATGGAGTTGCACCTGAATGTGACACCCTAAATTTTGGACCTGAGAATTCGCGTTGACTACTACTGGAAAATCAACTTTGAGGGTATGCGCATGGCATTTAAAATTCTTTTTTTTGGTGCTCTTATGGCATGCTCATTATAAACAATCTCCTTTGCAAAAACCACATAGATGAAGTACATAAAATAAATATAAGGTCTCTAGCGTTTTATACCTGTAACTCAACTCCAAGCTCCGCAATACTTGCAAAACTGGTTAACTGTTGGCTCAGTAGCATGTGAGGCCATCAACAGACTGCATGAAGGACAACAATTATAGCATTAACTGATGGTTCAATATTTATCTTTAGCTTAATTAACTTCATTTCATAATTTCTGAATCAATAGCACAATTTATTTTAATAATAAATTAATAGTTGTACAACTCACATGGGTGAATTTGTATGCAGTAAGTGACGTGTAGTGTATCTTTGAAGTTGGTGTGGTGAGTGCATATGCAAGAATGTCAGTGTGTGAAAGATCATGATGTGCACATAGTCTGTCTGAATGGCAAACTAGACAAATGGAACCAATCACAATTATATGCATATTCAGAAATGCACGACTAATGGAATGCCTGTCATGAACTTCCCAACTGAAGCTGTTAAATGTACTCCATGTTAGGATTGGAACCCTTTTATGCATTGCCTATCTTTGCTTAACTTATTATGTTCATGACGTTACTGAATACTCAGTGGCTATGCAAATTATGCCATGTATAAGAATTGTACAATAGTACTTACAGCTTGCTTTACCAGGATTTACTGAAATGTACATGTACAACAGAGGAGCCTAAAGCCGGTCACTGCGGAGAGTCATATGAGTTACATGCACTTCTAAGGAGCTTATTGCTGGCTTATGTCGGAGTCACCCTCCTAGATCTCTTACAAGTCTGACAATCTGTTATCCCCTGTGAGTCACATCCTATATCTTTTGCTAGTCTATGGTGATCTATTTTTCGTCGTTGCCATTCTTTTGTTTTTTCCCCCTTGATGTCATGCATAGATCATGCATTGGGTCCATAGCCCGATCTGAATCCTTAAGGGGCGTTTGGGTTGGAGTAATCCACAAGGGAATATATGATTCCGCTGCAGATTACTTTGATTGGTATAAACACATGTATAGTTTCGGAAGGAATGTAGATTCCCATTGGAACGAAATTTTGGATTTTTATTCCTCAAGTTGAGTGTGGGAATTTTGATTCCCATGGACCTCAACCATCAAATTACAAAAGAGTGAAAGACTAACTTAACCTCACCTATTTTCACCTACTACCACACCCCTTGCTGCCCATCACCCAACACTGATACCATTGGCAATGCCATTGCCCCTACCAGTGCAGTGGCTACCTCCTTTGTAATTGTCCCGCCATTGCCGCCGGTATCCCCTTCGTCATTGCCCTGCAGTTGCCGCCACCACCATCGTCACCATGGCTGCACCACCACCTCCATCACCCGTATCATTGCCCCACCATTTCCCTCACCATCATCGTCACCATCGATACTGTCTGTGTTCGGCCCCGTCGCTGTTTGTCTCCACCACAATCACGACCATTGTTCCCACCACCGCCACCGCTATGGTCGTGGTCACCACCTCCACCACCAACATCACCACCACCACAACCTCCACTTTTGGTGTCACCCGCACCCACTATTACCTTCTCTCTCACACATACTTTGTACAACAAACATTGGAAGGGTATTTTGGTAATAGTCCAAATACGATAATACATGACTCCAAGGATTGTAGGTTTGCTATATCAACACCACCTTCACAGGATTTCTCATTACTCATTCAACACTCACTTTTGATATCTCCAGGTGTTGTCATGAAAAACCTTCCAACATCCCGCTACTACCACTTGAAAAAGTAGCATTCAAGGTCTCATCGCTTTTGTGAATCACTTGTGCCTTGAAATATTTTCGGTGCCATGGAGCTAGACCATTGAGCTATTACACTTTGTTCCAAGGATGACCGCCTCCAAGTGAACCTCCTGGTTGTCATCGCTTGATCCCTTCCTTTTCCAATGAAGGATTCTCAAGAATTGCACATTCCCGGGAATCCATTATTTCTGAGTATCCTCCGTTTCGTGCAGTGTTTTAAATATCATCCATTACAACTGTTGTATCGGCCTTTATAACATTTTAAACAGGTAGACATCACCGTGAATGTTATTGGTCAATTTTGGCCATTATATCATAAAATGTCCAATATATCTACCCAATTTAATACAAAGCTTTATAAAAGAAAAAAACACACCAAAGACCTTAGGATTAGAACCCCAACCCAACCCAGTTGGACCCTAACCCATCATATAAAAAGTGGGGAGAGGTGAAAAAAGGTAAAAAACCCTATCTTCTTTCATCCTTATCACTATCTGATGAGGACATCAAATCTGTTTTATTTTATTTTAAGATTTAGCAATATGTAGTTTATTTGAGAGATTTATTTGAGAGATTTGTTTTAGATTCGAGAGATTTGTTTGAGATTTGTTTTGGATTTGTTTTGAGCCTATATATAGGCCTTGAGAATAATGAGAAAATATGCTATTCTTGCTCTCAAAAATTTGTTGTGTTGAGTTATTGCTCTTTATCTCTCATTTTGTGTGATACAATTGAGAGAATTATTAGGATTTGTGATAAATCCTAATAACTTATTAGGGTTTGTGATAAACTCTAAAATTATACCCCAAAATCCCCAAATCAATTAAACCCAAACCTTAATCCCCAAATCCAACTTAAATTCAACCCTAACCCATTCTCCAACTACTTCTTCTCCTTCCTCTGCATCTCGACGCCTTGCACCAGCACCGACCAACCCAGTCGCCATCGATCCCCACTTTCCCCTCCGTCTCCTTTGTCCATTCGATCCCGACACCCCACACCCCGTCGACCCTCGCCGACCACCTTCCCCACTCATCGCCACCTCCTTTCCTTTTTCCTCATCGCTGTCGATTCCCGACCACGACCACCGCCTCCTCCGCTGCAACCACTGCTTGCCATCTCTACCCCCGTCAACTGAGGTTCCCTCCCTCCACTTGCTGCCACCACCTCCCCCGTCGACTTTGCCACCAGCACTGCCGTCCATCGTCGCTGCCGACGCAGTCGACCGCCAAGTCCTGCAATCTCGCTGCTCCTCTTCTGCAATTACACAATCTACAATCCCGGTAAACTCTTTTCTCTTCTTAAATATTTGTGTTACTGCTTTATATCTCTAGTATATTATTTGATTTATCTGTCGTTCACAAATATTGAGAGTGAGCGTTTCTACTTGCTAATTAGAGTACAAACTAATATTGTATCTTTTACTTGTTAAGAATGCTTAGGATATAATTATTGATTGTTAGAACTGAATTGTTAATTGGGCTTGTTACACTTGATTCAATTTTTGAATATTCATCGAACTGATTAACTGTTTTAATTTCTAACTTGATCCGCATTACATGTTGGTAAACTTAATCTTTTAATATTCTTAGAAATTCTCTATTTAGGGTTAAGTTTACATCATTTTGGTATCAGAGCCAGGTTCTTAAAACCCTACTTCTTACATCATTTAGGCATTATTTTTTGCATTAATTTAGAATCGTTTAGAGTCTTTATTTTATTTTTTCTTTCGTTCTTTTAGTTCACTTCAGATAAAAAATTTTTTAAAAAAACTTGGTGCATTTAAGGACACGTTTTTTCGAATTTCAGCAAACACACGGCCCCTACTTTTCCACTGTTGGTGAATGCACCTTCGCAACACCATAACAGATCCTGAAGAACCTTTTTTGTCTTTCCCAAACCACCCAGTTAGGAATCATAGACTTCCGCGAGCCCCTCCCCGAACTGAGATGGATAATTCTGATATTTCCGCTACCCTAGCTGTCATTCAAGCAACTCTTGCCAATATCAATTAGAGGCTTGAGAAAGTGAAATTAAATCAAACTATTGTCCTTGAGCTTCATGCTAATCGTCAGATTCCTCTTGGAAATGATCGTGACGGCCGATGTCAAGATCGTGACCCTGACGAACAATACAAGAAGAACGTTAAGGCTGACGTTCCCCATTTTGAAGGCCATATGGAACCCCAAGCTTATCTTGATTGGATCCATACCATGGACCACTACTTCGTGTGGTTTGACATGAGCGAAGTCGTGAAGGTCAAATTTGTCACGATAAAATTGACTGGAAAAGCTCAACAACACTGGACCAATCTTGAATATGCCCATAGAGACCGAGGCCTGGCACCCATAGCCACTTGGGAAGCCATGAAAGAGAAGCTCACTAAGAGGTATGTGCCGTTATCGTTCCACACTCGATTACTAGATTCGTGTAACCAACTTTATTAAGGAAGTAATTCCACCCAAGAGTATGTTGATAAGTCTGATGACTTTCTTATTCGGTGCAATACCTTTAGTAAAGAGAGCGAAGAGCAAACTCTCTCTAGGTTCAGGGCTGGATTACGAGCCGATCTGAGGAACGATCTAATTCATAGAAATGTGGACTCATTAGCGGCAGCTATGCCCTTGTCCTCGATATGGATTCCCTTAAAGTAAGTTTCTATTACAAGTCTAGCAATTTGATGGATTATTCCTCTAGAATGACCCCTCCCGATCCTCTCGATCTGAGACTCCTCTCCTCAATACCCTAACCAGTCTTACCCAAGCAAGCCTACTTTAAATCCCTATTAAGTTAGAAATGACAACACGGGTAAGAACACTGAAAGAGACTATTCTAAGATTGATCCTCTCACTAAGTGCTATAAATGCAAGGGATACGGCCATGTTGCTGGCAACTGTCCCAACCCAAGTAGGATCAATATAGTAGAGAGTACCGCTGTCATTGCTAATGAGCACGACAATGAGTTTACCTATGAACCTCATGTAAGTGATGACTTTGATGAAGAAGAGGAAAACCAACCTCTCAACTGTATTCGGCCGATCCAATCACCTCCATTAAATGTACCTGAGTCACCCATCCTTTTCCAAGTCACTTGGCAGCCTATAGATTTTATCCCTGTGTTAGAACATCAGTCTCAAAGTCTGCATCCACATTTGCATATCGCATTCACGACTTGCATAGAGAAATTTTCGAGAAAATTAATGCGAATAATTTTAACTACAAGTTAATAGCAGATACTAGAAGGAAATTTAAAACTCTTGATGTTGGTGACAAAGTGATGGTTCGGATTCGTCGGGAACGGTTTCCAGCTGGATTCGTTAAGAACCAGAACATACGTGTTGCAGACCCATTTAAGATTCTATATGATCATACCTATATCGTTGACCTTCCTGAATGCTTTGACATAAGTAAGACTTTCAATATTGAAGATCCAGTACTATATGAAGGCTCAAAATTTTACCCTAGAAATTCTTTTATAGATGAGCCTACCCTGCAGCTTAATGGTGACTCCCACATTTACCTCTCTACCTGATACTATTTACCCACCGACAGAAGAATTGAATAATATTTTAGATGATTAGATAATCTCTACTAGAGATGGTGATATTCATAAGTATTTGGTGAGGTGGAAGAACAAGCCGAAGTCGGATGACACTTGGAGTGATCGTGATGTACTCCCGCGCTTGGATCCAGATCTTTTGGAGCACCATGACAGGATCACTGGTTTTGACTCGATTGGGTCAAGCCTTCTCTCACCCGGAGAGAATGATGATGACATCAAATCTGTTTTATTTTATTTTAAGATTTAGCAATATGTAGTTTATTTGAGAGATTTGTTTTAGAGCATCCACAATGGTGTTTCTCATTTTAAAAAAATTTGGCAGCTACAGTAGTAGCAAATAGGGAAATGTTCTGCAGTCGTTGTTTGCTATATTTTTCTCAATTTTTAAAAATTTTGCGTGGGACGGCATAACATTTCCCGTCACGCATTTTTTTTTTTGAAAAATACGAGCGACGGTACATGTTATACCGTCGCATTCGTTTAAAAAAAATTAAAAAAATTAATTACTTTTTAACTATTAAAATATGTTAATTAAATAAATTAAATAATATAATAATAACTAAACCTAATTAAAAACTAACTAAACCTAACCTACCCACTAATTCCCCAAATTCAAGGACGGTACATGTTGTACCGTCCGAGAATCTAGGGATTTTATTATTATTTTTTTTATTAACGAAATCTGGCCGTTGGATTAAAAAAAATATATATAAAAAAAATGGGACGGTATATGTTATACCGTCCGACCCCAATTTAAATTTTTTTTTGGGACGGTATATGTTATACCGTCCGAAGCGATTAAAAAAAAGAAAAATAAGAGGGACGGTATATGTTATACCGTCTCTTATAATTTGAGAATCGCCATTTTGTTTCTCATTTTTGAGAAACGACTATAGCCGTTTTGCCAAAAAATGGCAAAATAGCAAACGATTGCAGCATTCCATTTCTCATAAAATGGCAAATTGGCAAGTATAGCAAATGACTGTGGATGCTCTTAGATTTGAGAGATTTGTTTTAGATTTGTTTGAGATTTGTTTTGAGCCTATATATAGGCCTTGAGAATAATGAGAAAATATGCTATTCTTGATTAAAAAAATTTATTGTGTTGGAGTTATTGCTCTTTATCCCTCTTTTTGTGTGATGCAATTGAGAGAATTATTAGGGTTTGTGATAAATCCTAATAACGTATTAGGGTTTGTGATAAACTCTAAAACTATATCCCAAAATCTCCAAATCAATTAAACTCAAACCCTAATCCCCAAATCCATCTTAAAGTCAACCCTAACCCATTCTCCAACTACTTCTTCTCCATCCTCTGCATCTCGACACCCTGCACTAGCACCAGCACCAGCACCGACTACCCCCGTCGCCATCGATCCCGACTTTCCCCTCCATTGCCTTCCTCCATTCGATCCCGACACCCCCACAACCCGTCGACCCTTGCCGTCCACTTCCCCACTCGCCGCCACCTCCTCATCCTACCTCATCTCCTCTCCTTTTTCCTCATCGCCGTCGATTCCCGACCACGACCACCGCCTCCTCCGCTGCAACCACTGCCTGCCATCTCTACTCCCGTCGACTGAGGTTCCCTCCCTCCACTTGCTGCCAGTACCTCCCCCATTGACTTTGCCACCAACACTGCCGTCCATCGTAGCTACCGTTGCAGTCGACCGCCAAGTCCCGCAACCTCGCTGTTCCTCTTCCGCAATTACACACAATCTACAATCTTGGTAAACTCTTTACTCTTCTTAAATATTTGTGTTACCGTCTTATCATCTCTAGTATATTATTTGATATATCTGTCGTCCACAAATATTGAGAGTAAGCGTTTCTACTTGTTAATTAGAGTACAAATCAATATTACATCTTTCATTTGCTAAGAACGCTTAGGGATATAATTATTGATTGTTAGAACTGAATCGTTAATTGGGCTTGTTACACTTAGTTCAATTCTTGAAAATCTATCGAACCGATTAACTGTTTTAATTTTTAACTTGATCCGCATTACATGTTGGTAAACTTAATCTCTTAATATTCTTGGAAATTCTCTATTTAGAGTTAACTTTACATCACTATCTCTTCCAAATATTTACAGCACGGTCAATGTCAACCATTATTGACATGATTAACGTGCAACATGACTCAATCAAAAGAGCTGTGGGCCAAAAGAGCAATGAGCAGAAAGTGCTTTTTATTAAACATAACTGTTTGACAACAACAGTCGCAAAACTTCTCTCTGAATGTCCAAAAGTCTTTTTGATAATAATTGTTTGGTAAAATATTTTGCTGTCAATGAGGTTATAAAACTTCTCTAATAAAAAAAATGGAATCCTCTTGTAAAATAATTGAAATGTTAATTTTTTTTTTTTGTGTGCAAAGTTCATTATTCAATTTTAAATTTTCTATTTAATTACACAAATTAAATTATTAAGTTTTCTATATTTTAATCACATAAAAAAATTTAAATATGGGCTTTTGAATCATGAATTAAATTATAAATGTCTATCATCTTAATATTTATAATGTTTTATCCGTCCATTCGTCGAATCCATGGAATAGTTAAGATGTGAGAAAAAAATATATTTTAGGGTTTAGGAGAGGGAGGAGAGGGAAGCGAGGGGATGTGAAGGTTGAGGATAAAGAGTGAGAGAGGGACCAGAGATTGGTGAGGGATTGAAGGGTTTGTGGAGAAAAAACGGGGGGAGGGAGGAGAGAGAGAGGCGAAGGGGAGGGAGGGTTTGAGGAGAAAGAGAGAGAGAGGAACGATGAAGAATAAAAAAATGGGCAAAAAGAAAGGCGGCAAAAGAAAGAACGAGAAGAAAGAAAAAGAATGGAAGGTAGATTGAGATTTTTTTCTCTGATATTTTTGTTAGAAAAAGAGATTTTCCACAGCAAAAAAACCTTAATTTGGTGTAGTGAGATTCCGGAGAAAAAAAGAGAAGGTTTTGAATATCTATTTGGCTCAAACAAGATTTTCGAAGAATAACAAAACATAATTTTTGATAAAAATGCTTTTAAAATAGAGCTTTTGGGTTCTCCAAAAGCAATGCCAAAATTAAATATGCTTCGGTTAATCTTAACCGTGAATACTAACTAAAGTTAGCATCAATAGCAGTGTTTTTGTGGCCGACCGCCTTGATCGCCTAGGCAGAGGAGGTAGATGAAACTCATGCCTTCCGCCTTTGTGCTCGAACTAAATGGGTGCATTGAGATTCTTATAAATTTCAACGATCTTCTGTTATTTGCTTGCAAATGATAATTCTTTTGTATTAACATGTTTTCCCCCTTATTTTCGGTGATTTTCTAATGATTTTTTTCTTCAATTTTACAAAGTAAAATGTTAAATTAATATTAATTATAAATTAAAATCCGTCAAGGCAGTAAGGTGCTAGGCACCACCTTCACTGCCCCACCTCGCCTTGCCTGCCGCCTAGAGAAGCACTGATCAATAGTTAGCCACTTGTGAAATTCCTCCAAGTTCCTCTCTTTCCACCTTTATGGAGCTCTGAATCCACCAGTTAAGTCTCTAACTTTATCAATTCACTAGGTTTGTCCGTTGACACGTGCCTACGGCACGTCTTCGGAACGGTGCACCTTGTTTGATCATATAAAATAGTTTTGAAGGTCCAGCAAATTAATTCAAGTAGCAAACATATTATATAAGAAATATTTTGGGGTCCAGCAAAAAACATATTATATGATTTTTTTTATTTTTTGAATTATTTTTAAAGTTTTTAAATTTTTAATTTTTTTAGTTTTTTATTTTATTAAAATTTTTAAAATTTTTATTTTCTTAATTTTTTGAATAGAAGATGGAGGGAAAGAGAGAAAAAAAAATTAAATAGGAGTTGTTTTGGGTGGGGGATTTGAATTTGAGTTTTGGGGGGAAACTTTTGGGGGGAAAAATATGTTTTGTGAGGTTAGATATGGGCCTTTGATTTTTGGGGGGATTGAAGGAGAGCCACTTGATAGCTTTCGTTGTATTTTATTATATAGATTACAGAGAACAATTATTAATAATTCATAATTAATTACATAATTATTAAACTTTGGAAGCCAAAGTTTTTTTGTTTTTACCTTGTGCCAATCTATTAAGACATACATCTTGCTTAGCTCCAAGTCTATGCAGCTTTTCTTCAAAATTGCTAGCCTTTCTACGGTTTTTCAGCTCTAATTATGATTTTCTTTGCTAGATAAGTAATTTGAAATTATGAACTAAGCAGTTAAAATTCCCGATTACACGCGATTAATCTCCGATTAATCGCTAATCGGAGGTTAAGCGATTATTTTTTTAGTGATTTATAATATTTCAGTTGTTAGCGATTTAATCGGATATAATTGGCCGATTAGTGGTTAATCGGCTGATTTTAAGTGGCCGATTAACCGATTAAATCTCGTTATCTAATTTTCATGCTCGTTTGTATTATCAATCCGACCCAAACTTAAATTCAAATCCAAAATCCAAACCCTTTCTGGTTCTCGCGCAAACTCAAACCAGACATGTCACAACTCTCTTCTTCTTCCTCGCGCAAACCCAAACTCAATCTGATTCTCTTCTTCTTCCTCGAGTAAACTCAAACTCGACTCGCCGTCGTATACTTAACCCGGCCCGCATCTACTGCACCTCCTCCTCCTCTTGCTGCTCACTCTGCTCATACTCCCTGATTGTTTTTGTTTGTTGGAACCGACCAGCAAACTTGACCCGATCCACATCCAGAATCCAAACTAAGCTGAAACAAAGTACTACTTTTTCTCTATAATTATATGTTCATATTTGATAATCTCCTAATATTTTTTATGTTAGGATTTAGAGTTGCTACATAATGAGAATATATCTTTTTTTAATTATATATATATACTAGGTTTGCCCGTTAACACGTGCCTGCGACACGTCTTCGGTACGGTGCACCTTGTTTGATCATATAAAATAGTTTTGGAGATCCAGCAAATTAATTGAAGTAGCAAACATTAAGCAAAAAACATATTATATGATTTTTTGAATTATTTTTAAAGTTTTTAATTTTTTAATTTTTTTTAGTTTTTTAATTTTTTTAATTTAAAAAAAATTTAAAATTTTTTATTTTCTTAATTTTTTGAATAGAAGAGGGAGGGAGAGAGAGAGAGGGAGAAATTTTTTTTAGATAAATATAGGAGTTGTTTTAGGTGGGAGATTTGAATTTGAGTTTTGGGGGAAAACTTTTGGGGGGGAAATATGTTTTGTGAGTTTAGATTTGGACCTTTGATTTTTGGGGAATTGAAGAAACTTGATAGCTTTCTTTGTGTTTTATTATATATATATATATATATATATATATATATATATATATATATATATAATGATGTTTCCGATTTAATCTCCGATTATTTTTCGATTAACCGATTAATCACTAATCGCTTCTAGACCGATTACTTCCGAAACCGATTTTAACTGCCTAGATTATGAAGTATAAAATTTGAAGGTGATTGTGGTATTGGTTCTAGTGAGAAAGTGATTAATGATGGGTGGGTATATGGTTCTGCCATAACGAGAGATTGAGAGGGAATTGGTGAAACAATGATGAGAATGAGAATTGTAGAGAATGAGATAGGACTTGGGAGTGTTTAGAAACATGGACTCCTTCACTCCTTCCACCTTCTGATTTAAAAAAAATAATTTTTACCTTTATCCTTTTTTCTTTCTTGCGAGAATCACAGCACCATGGAATTCAATCACAACCATCCACACCAAGCGCTTCTTATCTATGTTAATTTTTCTCATTTAGAAATTGCATACGCACGTAGTTGGAGGCAGGAATTACTTTGTGTACTGACAATATTTTTGTGAAACAACTACATAGTCACTTTTCCCTTTTCGGAGGCTACTTAACAATGTCAACTACTTTTATGCGTGTAGCAGTATTTTTTTCCAGGGGTAAAAAGCATTTTTCACAAATTTAAGAGTAAGATTACGCTTCTTAAAAATTTCAAATACATACCACGGCAGTAGGGATAAAACAATAGTTTCGTGTGTTTTATATTACACTCAAGTTGCATGTTGCAAGTGGATGTAACTTTTACCTTTTTATTTGCAACTCAAGAAAATCCTGCCAGTTGAGTTGCAAATTCATGCAACTGTATTAAGAATCACGACATTTGGCTAGTTGGAACCAAAATTGTAATCTTCTCTTGATATTGCTACCTGAGACGTAAGGAGTGCTAGTGGAATTATAAGTAGGTGACAATTACTTGTTAGTTGCAAGTCATGAGAATTTAGCAACTTGTGTTTCAACATTTTTTAAATTTGCAAGGGAAAAACACCTTAATATAGAAGACTTTAAAAAGCTAGCTAACTAACATGAGCTTTATTCTCAAAAAAAAAAACAAACAAACATGAACTGCGAAAATAATGTAAGAAGGTATTTGGTGAGGAAAAAGGGCAATACCGAGGATAATAAGTCGTTAAGTTAATTATGATGCTCTCGAAATAAGAACTTGGCATTTCACTTTCACCGGCATACAAACATGCCAGCTTAGTTTGATTTTTCACTTGTTAACTGATCAATCTTTTGTTACATCCTCAATTTGTGAATTTGTTTTAAGTTGTCTACGGTACATTAATTAATTGTTTTCATAAGAAAATATATAGGCCTATAAAAGTTTTATTATCGTAATAACTGGATTCATTCAATGTTCTTGTTGTAAAGTGTTATATGATGCACATTAATTATTTTATTACTGTGGTTTTTATGCATCTGCAAAGTTTTTATAATCCTAAGAGTATCAATGAAGCGTGGGCACTACGTCTGTCTATTGGATGTGGCTATTGGGCTTATTTTTGGATCTTAAATGATTATATTGGTATATAAAGAGAGCAAGAATGATGATAAAAAAACTTGGCCTCAGAAGTAAGAGCTTGGCATTTCAGTTTTTACTTTTTCAATCATATCAACAGACTCAATTTACTTTGTTAACTACTAATTATTTGGTTAACATGTGACACCTACTTCCTTAATCGGTGAATTTGTTATAAGTTGTCTCGGTATACAAAGAGGGTTTAGGTCTATGTTGGTTTTCTTATCTTCTCTTAATTACTGGTTTTAGTAATAATTTTTTTAATGCATTATGCATTGCAACATTATATATTTTCTCATTTGTTTTGAAATGTGGTTTCATGTGTCTTGTAACTGAATTGTGTCAAAGATAAGAGCGTCTCCAACCGAATGCTATAATGACGTTTTCCGCCAAATTTGGCGTTGGAGATGCTTCAATCGAGCGCCATTTCCAGTGCCATATTGGCGCTACAGTCGGGTGCCAATTCTGGCATGCTACTGTTCACCGACGACACTTTTTTTAGTGGTAAATTCCCCCCTCCCCCCCAAATAGATTAGTTAATTTTGTGTTTTGGCCTGAGTTGTATAATTTTTGAGTAAATTCATTTTATTTTATTACCATTTTGGAAGTTATTTTACTAGTGTTCTATATTTTACATTATACTATAGTTAATTTTATATTGAGTACAGTTACTATTTAAAAATAATACGAAATGAGTATTAAAAAACATAAACATTCAAACTGACGTTACAAATAAAATTACATAGATATTCAAATTAAACTGATGCTTAGATAAAATATGAAAAATACATAATTCAATAACATAACACATAAAAGACGGACAATTTAGAAATCTGGTAAACTGTTTTCATATCCTTCAATATCATTGAAATATTGGCCAAATGCATTAGTGTCAGAAGAAGGGTCTAGTTGATGTTGTTCAGCTCTTTTTTGAATAATTTTGATTTGTTCAGCATGAAAGTACTCACGTAGGTTTGGATCAACAATGGAATTCAAGTCTTTTAATAAAGTTTTATTTTCTTTATTATCTTTTTTGAATGCCAACTGTTGCCGCTGGATTTGCATTTGTTCCTGCCTATCGAAGCTTGACTTTTTTAACATCTCTATCAGCTGTCGATTATCTTCTCTAATATCGTTCAAATTTACCTCATTTTGTCTTTTCAACTTGGCTTTTTTCATCCGATGGGTTGTTCAGAAGAAGTACAATCAAAATTGAGGTCATCTAAATTGGGAGCAAAGGATGATTGGCCAGAAGATGATATGGGAGATTCAAGAGTGAGATTATTTGACTGTGTTGAGCCATAGTTGACATGACTGATACTAGCATTTTGTCTTACAGTGGGGGACACTATCTTTAAAATTTTCAAATTCTTAACTATATTCCAAACATGATCAAATTTGAAACCTTTCTTAAACTTGGGATCTTGCATGAATAACTCTTTTGCTCGACGTAACTGCAAATTAATGTAAATATAAGGTTAAAAAGTAATCGGACAATAATAATAATGAAAAATAAGTTTAAATAAGTACTCACAATGTCTGCATCCGAAGCACCACTTAGATTTATATTCTCTACTTGTTTCAGGTGACCATTCAATTTCCTTCAGTAATTATAGCCTGAATTCGAGACTGCACCGATCGTTTGTTATGATCATCCCAACTCTGGTCTTTTGATATTTTGTATGTTTGTTCCACACGAGTCCAAAATTGATTTGCAGATTGGTGAACACCCGTAACAAGGTCTTGAGAAATTTCTAAATAAGTTTAACAAAGGAGCACATCTTCATCAATAATGTATCTAGAAGATCGGATAAACATTTCTTTTCAGATAATGGCTGAGAATAAAAATATGAGGAAGATGATGGTTTGCACTACAAGTGAAGTTTGCTATATGTAGGAAAATAAAAATCTTAATAATCTTATGCATTGAAACAACTTTATGAAGAATCCAATGCATTCAAAGAGCTTTACACTAGGTCCAATGCATTCAAACTGATCTACACTTCGTCCAATGTGGTCAAACAACTTTATAGAAAGAATCAAATTCATTCAAACTGGTCTACACTAGGACCAAGGCATTCAAACTTCTTTACACCATCATCAATGCATTTAAACAGCTTTACACTCCGTCCAATGCATTCAAAAAGCTTTACACTAGGACCAATATACGTCACACATCTTTTAAGAAAGAATCCAATGCATTGGAACTGGTCTACACTAGGACCAATGCAGGTCACATTTTTTTAAAAGAGTCCAATGCATTCAAACTGGTGTACGCTAGGACCGATTTTTCCAAACTAGTCTACACTAGGACCAATGCAGGTCACTCATCTGTATAGAGAGAATCCGATGCATTCAAACTGCTTTACACCATCACCAATGCATTCAAACAGATTTAACTAGGTCCAATGCATGTCAAACAACTTTATTGAAAGAATCCAATGCATGATAACATATTTGCACTTACTATAAGTAACAAACTACACTATGATCCCCCCCCCCAAAAAAAAAAGTTGAAATGTCTTTTCTAATTTTCCCATTCTGTCCACCTTCAAAAAAATTCAAAAGAACTTATTCAATACCTTCACTTGGAAAATGAATTTCGATATTGAAGGTATAGCAAATTCTGGTTCCTCTTTAGATGACGACAATGAGATATTAGGGATGGGCGTTATGGTAGAAATTGATGCCTCCGAAACAACCATATATCAAGTGATCAACTATAACAACACGATCATCGCCAACTATTTCAAATAACAAAACAACCATGGTGGCTCGATTCCTGGTCATGTAGTGATCTATCGCGATTGGAAAATCGCAGTTCACAGTTTATTCAACGACTATTTTGCTAAGAACCCACGCTACAGTGATGTCATGTTTCGTTGACAATTTAAAATGTCTCGAAGTTTGTTCCTGCGTAGTGTTGATGCTGTCAAAGATCATGACTACTACTTCTAACAACGAAGTGATGGACTTGGTAGACTGAGATTTTCAAGTTTACAGAAAGTAACAGTCATGTTCCGAATGTTGGCATATGGTTAACCGGCAGATGCTACAGACGAGTACATTAAAATGAGTCAATGGCAATTGAAAGTATGAAAAGATTTTGCCGTGCTATTGTGGAGATATTTGCAGAGCGGTATCTAAGAAAACCTACCGCTAATAACGTCGCTAGGCTATTCCATGTTGGTCGACGATGTGGTTTACCATGCATGTTGGGCAGTCTAGATTGTATGCATTGGAAGTGAAAAATTTATCCCACGACATGGGCTGGACAGGACGCAGGTCGTAGTGGGTCACCAACCATTATTCTGGAGGCTGTAGCAGATTATGATCTTTGGATATGACACTCATATTTTGGTATGCTAGGCAGCAATAATGATATCAATGTGTTGGAGTAGTCTAATCTTTTTTCTAATCTTGCGCAAGGTAATGCTCCTCCCGTGCGTTATGATATATACCCAAAATGCTCTACTCTTGTTCAAACTATTCAATTGCCGCAAGGTCGGAAGACTGTATTATGCACCAATTCAAGATGTGAGGGAAGCTCTAGCTCCAGAAGTTGAAATGACAGTAGATGAAGATACAAGATTTCAACAATTTTTTGCTCGTCATAGACAAATCAAGGGTAAAGATGCTCACATCGCGCTTCGTAATGCATTAATTGATTATTTCTGGGAGGAGTATACTAATTCAGATGGTTAATTAAACCATGAATATATATTTGTAACAATTTGTGTTCATGTTTAATTATGGAATATAATGTTTTGGTTCACAATTATTTTTTGTTAATATAGATTTGTTTTTTGATAATCAAATGAATTTTGTTATTTTAAATAATAAAATATAATTATTCATATGATATTTTCAACATATTTGTTAAAATTATGAAACGTATCATATGATATATACATAATAAAATTTTGAATGTGGGGAATTGGTGAAATAGATAACAATTGAGGATTTTGGTAAAATATTATATAAAAAGTAGGTAATTCCTTTTTGGTGTTAGAAATGTTGTGGTCTTGGAAATAAAGTTACTGTTTGATGTGACTTTTGGTGTAAAAGTTATACCAAAATGTTGTTGTGGGTTGGAGATGGTCCAAGGATGGTCACTAATTTCAATTTATGTGGTTTGGTCTTTTGTGTTGGTCTTAAACATAAAGGTCTTTAACATCCATAATACTACATGTAATAATTGCTATTTTGAAGGTTTTAAACATTGGATATTAGCATCGTGTTGGATGACAATTTATGATATCGGATATGAGGATATAACGGCTATATTTAAAAAAATATCAGCTTGCCATATATCATGTAAAAAACTATATAATAAATTACAAAGAAAGCTATCAAGTGGCTCACAATCAATCCCCCCCAAAATCAAAGACCCATATCAAACCTCACAAAACACATTTTTCCTCCAAAATTTCAAACCTCAAAACCAATTTTTTTCCCCCCTAAAAAACTCATTACTTTATTACTATTTCTCTCCTCTTTTTACTTTTTCATATATCTCTCTTTCTCTCTCTATATATCTCTCTCTCTCCCAATCTTTCTTTATTTACTTAGAAATTTTGATTTTAAGATTTCGGTTTTGTAAAATTTCAGAATTTTTAATAGCAAATATCTCTTCAACAATTAAATTTCATTATTTTCCACACTTAAAGTTCTAAGAAGTTAGATTTTATACCCCCATTTATAATTATTTTTCAACATATACTAATGGAAACATAGACTTTTATTTATAACTAATTATTGTCATACTATTCAAACTTGAGCTACATAATTATTGTTTTACTGTTTACATGGCTTTTCTTGTTTTGTATTGTTCCGAAGACGTGCCGTAGGCACGTGCCCACGGGCAAATCTAGTATATACTATATGTCACTTAAATAAATTATACATGTATCATGTATGGTAAGTTATATACAAATACAATAGACAAAAACAACCATAGTTTGATGCTAAGCATTTAAAAAGAAAGAAGGGGGACAATAAAATATCCGCTTTCCACAAAATTCAAGAGCGAAACTATACGTTTAGACTCAATTATTATACATAAATGCTAAAAAAAACTTATTGTGTTTAAAGTCAACGTGTTTTATTGTGGAGATGAAGTAGACAAGGTTTTGGAGAACATAAATTTTTTATTTTGAAGATTAAAGATTTTTTATTTTGGTTCTCCTTTTTATATGAGAGTTTGGGTCTACATTGGGTTTGTGTTTGACTTTAAACCTAAATTAGCCTAAAGAAGTAGCAAAAAAAAGTGACTAAAATTGAATATATGTTGATAAATTGGATGATGGATGTTGGGAGATGATATTGGATATCGGCCGTTATAACGGCCAAAATTGGGCAAAAACAATATACTTTTCAAAATTGTTGAATTGATATTGGTAAGCCATTCAAAACGTTACAAGCTGATATTTAAGAAAACGAAATGAAAGGTGGCATACATGCAACCCTAAAAATGTTTACACCCTCCCAAATGCTGATCCAAAGTATTCAACATGTAAAACATAGGAGGATGAAATATTATCAAAGTTGAATATGTATTGCCCATGTATTAAGAAATTTTTTGCCGTACTAGGCCATTTTTTGAAAATATTTGCGATTATGGGCCAGTTTCGAAACTATTAGTCTTCTACTGAGGTCGCTATTCGGACTAGCACCTCAGTTTTAATTTTTTTTTCCCAAGAGCAAAAGTTCTTTAAAAATTGCTAAGTGTTTCAATACATTCATTTGAGGTCGCTAATCCCATTAGCGACCTCATATATACTTTGGTCGCTAATGGGAATAGCGACGCCAACCAAAAAATTCCAAATATTTTAAAATATAGACCGTTATTTTCATTAACGACTTTCAAAGTGAAGAGACCGCTAATGAGAATAGCGGCCGCTGCTGACGTGGCATCAAGTAGCCCATGAGCGCTAATAGTTTTGTAACTGACCCATAATCGCAAATATTTTCAAAAAGTGTCCCAGTATGGCCAAAAAGTTTGCATTAAGTGATCACAATTGTTGTATTGTTGAAAAACTTTTTATTTTGCAATCTCATGATAAATTGTAAAAACATATTCAAATTTAGTAATTTCTATTCACTCTATATCTTTTATTATAAAGATCCACTTGAATAGCGTGGATCGTAAATTTTGGTTGCAGAGTTTTTGGTGCGTCATAGGAGGAAATTTTCTCCTATGGCATAGGACCCCCAGTTCCTCTTAAAACAATGGATGGCTATTCTATAGTACTCTCAAATCTTTGTATTTCTGTAGCACACTTACACTTTTCGTAAGTTATATGATAAAGGAAATCCTTCGGTTGAGCATTCCTTTCCGTGAGCACTCATGCTTCTGGCCATCGTATGGATGATCTAAACCGTTCACATTCATCTACACTAAATTAGTCTAAATATGTAAAATCAAGTCATTTGAAATTCATTCGATATTCAGCCTTTTAATTTTATAACCTTCAATGGATGGGCAAATGAATTTCCAATGACTTGATTTTAAATATTCAGACTAATTCAGACGTGCACATCAATATGAATTGTTTGGATCATCCATGCAATGGTCAGAAGGGCGAGTGCCCACGTAAAGGAGTGCTCAAATGAAGGCCCCCCACATGATAAAAGCACTCACCTGAGTTTCAATGTTAACTTTTAGGAACATATTGGGAATAGTCTGACTATTGTATTTGAACCCTATAAGAAATTCTTTTATACCTATAAGAGCATCTGTAGTCGTTCTAACCCAAATTTTGGGTATTTGGCATATAGGAAAGGAAATTTTGGGTTTGAACTGCATGCGTTGTAACCCAAATTTTGGGTTTTCATAATCTTACGAAGGATAATGTCTCGTCCCAAATTATTATATTTTAAAATTTAGAAATTGAACGAACGATGTATGATTTCTTGTCCTTTGATTTTTTTTAAAAAAAAAGGAACGGACGGGAAACGATTTCCCGTTTGTTTAATTTTTTTTTGTTTTAATTTGTGGCATGCATAATCATTTACCGTCCCAAGCATTTTTTTGTGTAAACTGATCAAATGTGTAATCATTTACCGTCCCTTGATTTTTTTGTTCAAATTGATCGGACGCGTAATCATTTACCGTCCCTTGATTTTTTTTTGTTTAAATCGATCGGACGTGTAATCATTTACCGTCCCAAGATTTTTTTTTGTTTAAATCGATCGGACGCGTAATCATTTACCATCTAGTATTTAAAAAAAATTGCTGCGACGAAAGATGATCTTTCGTCTGATTGAACGGACGAAAGATCATCTTTCGTCGGCTATTTTTTCCAAATACCCATACTAGCTTCCAAAGATAGCAGCATACTGTTCACCCAAAACCCAAATTTTGGGTATATAGCCAACTACAACTCATTTCTATTTTTTCCAATATTTTGGCTATATGGCCAACCAACTACAGATGCTCTAATTCCCTAAGTCAGAGCATTTTCTTTAAATCTGTCTTGTTCCTTATCTATCTTCAATTCCTCCATCAATGCTGCGTCTCCCAAGCCCAACATTAAAAACCCACACATTTCAATAAAAATCTCAAGTCCATTCATTAAAAAACCAACCTGACCCTCATTCAATCTTTGATCTTTCTTGTAAATAAAATTGTTATGATCCAAATTTAGTCCCACATCGGTTATATGGGGAACCAATGTTGGGTAGTTATAAACTTGGGCTCCCTCCCTTTAACAGCTAGCTTTTAAGGGTGAGTTCTCCTAGGTTCCTAACAATTTGTATCAGAGCCGACCCCATACTTCTTAATTCGATCTAGAGACTGGATTAAAATTACTGGTAGGTCCGGACTGGGCCAGTGTCGCTAGAGTGAATACCGCCGAGGGCGGCGGGTTACGGAAGCGTGGTGGAATTTTATGATCCAAATTTAGTCCCACATCGGTTATATAGGGAACCAATGTTGGGTAGTTATAAACTTGGGCTCCCTCCCTTTAACAGCTAGCTTTTAAGAGTGAGTTCTCCTAGGATCCTAACAAAAATCTCATCCTGAAGTTATTACCCCACTACTCTCCGAAACCCTAGAGGAAGCTAGCATATAGTACGGTTCGGTCGTGACAAGACCTCCACCGACCTATATCCGAGAGCAACTAAAATCAAGAGATTGTGATGTGCATTTGTACAGAAACTCCTCCGACTAAAAATGGTCAAATGTGCGAGGGGAGTCAATCAAGGTAGGTTGTTTTACTTCTTGGCTTTATTTACAAGAATATGGATGGTCGTGGATGCAAATTTCTTAAGTGTGCTATTGGAGTGGTTTTTGAAGGAAATACAAATTTCATGGTGGAAATGAGGTCACTTTGCTTTGAATAGAAGATGCTAAAAGAGTTGAAGGCGACTCAAGTCGAGTTGTCTAAGGAGATCAACATGTTAATTATTTTCATTCGCTTGCATAGTTTACTTTCACAACTGCTAAGAGCATCCACACTCGTTTTCTATTTTGCCAAATTTTCCATATTATGAGAAAGTGAGCGTTGCACTCGTTTGCTATTTTGCCAAATTATGTGAAATGAGGAACAATGGCTTCTCATATTTGAGAAACGGATTTGGCAATTGCCAAATATAGGGGACGGTACATAATGTTTTGTCATAATTTTTATAATTTTTTAAGGGGATTGGATGCTTAATCTTGTGTCGTCCAAGAATTTCTTAATATTTTTTTAACAAAGTATCGGACGGAACATGTTCCGTAAAAAAAAACACCAACACCAAAAAATAATTTTACGGGACATGTCCCGTTCCAACACTTGGTTTCTTAATCAAGGTTTAACTAACTTGGTTTCTTAATTTAATCATGGTTTAGTGATAATTTAATCACTAAACACCATTTAATAACTAATACCATTTTAATTGTCCTAAAAATTACCAAAAAAACTCACGGACGGAAGATAAACTTTTTTTAAAAAAAATTCTCCATATTTTGGCAAATGATCAGTGCAAAGAAACTCTTATATTGTCATTTCTCATTTTGCCATTTTGCCGAATTCGGCAAAAACGAGTGTGGATGCTCTAAAATAACACAGAAAATATCTAACACAACACGTTTTACTATAACACTTCCAAGCACAAAAATCTTTACTCTATGTACTCCACCAATTGTTAAATGTCTACCCCCCTGTAACATTGATTGGGAAAGATATCAAATGTAGCAAGTCTTGTAACTTGTATGTAAATGTTGATGAAATTGTTTGCTCTAAATTGCTTGTGATTGTTATCTACGTGCTCTAGTTGTCTTTTCCAATTGGTCCTTGGTTCCTTAAAGCAACAATTTACCTTCACTTGCCTCACCTTTCTTTTGGTGGTGGTGGTGGTGGGGGGGGGGGGAGGGGGGGGGGGGGGTGGGGTTGGAGAGGAAGTTGGATTCCTGTTGAAATGAAATAATTTAATAAGGGATTTTCATTCTTCTGTTTTTGTGTGGGAATCCTCCATTCATTTCAGAATTAAATTACAAATGACTAGTATACCTCCATTTTTTCCATTTACTATTTTTGCTGCCCACCATCGCCACCTCTACTATTGCCGCCATTGCAACCATCACCAACCCCAACCCACCGCCACCACCACCACCGGTGATCACCACCCCACTATCACCCCCTTCCCCTCTCCATCACCCATCGCCATCGCCGCCTCCAACTCCCCCACATGCTGCTATTGCCACACCACCACTACCACGTCCACCTTCGCCTTCCTTGTGTGCCGCCACCATCACCATCACCACCTTCACTGCTCTTTCTAACTTTCTCACTTTGTTCAATTAGCACCCAAAGGGTATTTTGGTAAAAGTAAGTAATGCCCCCCCCCCCCCCCGCTCTCTCTTAAAAAACGAAAAGGAATTTATTCCCCTTTAGTATATTCATTCATTCCCAAGAATGTTCCGGTCTGCATATCGAACTTCTGCTAAAGTCATTTGCTTGAATAGGTGGCAGTGGCTCCTCTAGCATGGTGCTTGCCCACTCACGTGTATTGACTGAGATATCATCAAAAGACTGTGTGTGTGCTTCCTGTACCTCTCCCATTTGAACTATTATGTGTTCAGTTCCCTTCTGTATTGCAATGTTACTTCCCCTTGCATTTGGCTACCATCTTTTATTCTTTCTGTTGGTTGTCCCCTCCTAGTACCTGTTAGTCTTCCAATTTCAGTCCCCCCTTGTTCTACATATTAATTGAAAATTAAATTATTATTATTATTTTCGTTTTCTCAATAATCACTGTTAGATATTACACAATCACAAACAACATATCAATGAATACCTTCAACCGCTCATTCTTGATTGCTGGGAAGCTTGTTGGCTAAAGGTTTTGCTCCACCCAACATTAGAATCAAAGGCATTTGCAGTTCTGGGTTCATGATTTCTATTAACAGGGCGTTCTTGGTGCCCATTCCATAGCGTGTAAAACATCTATGTTGTCTCTTGGGCATCGCTCTTCCAGCATCATCCTCATCTCTATCCGTGCTTCTTGTTTTCTTTGGCATCACTCGGTTTTTTAGCATATGGAGGTCCTATAACATAGTCAATTTCCTGACTTTCCCATTGTGGTTTAGCCAAGAGTATTGATATGCTGAACTTATACATGTTATAATGCAACACCATAAAAAAACTTAAACAAAGTGAAATGCTATAAATAACAACCAATTGTAAAGAGATTAAATAAAATACTTTAACATAAGCATTACTCATTTGAAATATGCTCCAATCAGCATTCCTCATAGTGGAGAGCATCTCTGTTGCATGCTTACATGGAGGACCTATTATCCGCTATTCTGTACTACTCACGCCATATCAAGCATGTTAAGTTTCTTTCTCTTATCATTCTTTTTTCTTATGCTGTATTTTCATTTGGCCTTCTCACTGTCGAGCCTTGTCAACTCTTACTATTGTCTTCAATGTACCTGTATTAGTCATGGTTACCTATACTCCCTTCTGCCTACGTGCTATCCGGCTACTTGAAGCCATTTTCTTCATAATATTGATTTGGATCCTGCCCTCAAGGTTCTCAATAGGGAACTCTCTTTCGTCCTTAACCCGTGCATTCAAACTCTACCATACTGTTTTTGATGTAATATTGCCTAGATATAGGAGTAAATTGACTTCTAGACCAATACATGTGTGTCTTTTTATATCCACTGCAGCTTCTCTAGATTCCGCTCAGAGTTCATTTTTTACCTTGATTTAATCCCACGATGTGTAGGCTCTAGCAGCATCCTTCATCACTCTCCCTGAAGAATTTTTTCAGGAAGTTCTGAAATATCTTCCACAGGTGCGTAAGACAACACCTATTATCTGATTTTGGTAGTAATATAGCAACAACATCTAAAGGGCCCTTCTTCTGGTGACTAATGACAGTTATCTCTCCCACTTCTTCGAATCCTTCCGTCAAGTTTTGAATAAACCAGTGTTAAATGCAATTATGTACAAACCATTAATACCATCCAAACCATTTGCATCATAGGAGAGTTCATAGATATTTGCTTCTTAAGTGGCATCCATCCAGACCTGTATGACGTTCAACCTTTCTTCATCCATCCACACATTGCTTGAAAGAGACAACCATTATTTGGAATGCTGTAGAATTTACTAATTCAATCCGAACATGGATTCCCAAAATTTCTACTCTTTGATTATGTTTTTAATGGGAAAACAAGGTTATGACATCTCTCCATATTGCCAAAAATCATAGGTTTGTTATCTCCCTTGGTCTCCATGCTTTTTGGTACTCCACCTTCAAAATACATCGGTTTATGACTGAACCCGATAATTTCTTTATGAGTCATACCAAGATTCCCTCTTAAATCACCAACGATATTACTTGCAATTCACTTTGCTGAAGCAGCTCCATTCCTACACCTATTGACCCCAGGGCAGTTGTGTTCTTCATCAAACCTTCTTAACATGCTTGTCGAGCATTTTAGCGATTCTAATATCCCATGGACTATAAGTCAAGAATCACTGTAGTATCTTTCTCCTCTCCAAATGTAGCCTCCAGCTTGTTCATACTTCCTATTATCTTTAATCTCCCCATACATGTTTGGTAATGTTCCTAGTATAACTTATCTTCCATTACATGACATCTCTGTCACTCAAATCATGTGTGTACAATGAACTTCCTCATTTCTGTGTTCTCCTTTCATATCTTTCCAAAAAATACATAAATGGGCAATCCTTAAAATTAGGAAGGTAAAAGTATTTGCAATGCTACAAAAGGAGATCTTGAAGGAAAAAATTACTGTTAAAAAGCAGTGAACTAACAGAAATCCTCACCATACTCTCTTTCTACAAAATAGATTGGAAAATTGTTTATGCACACAGCCTATTCTGAAAACCATATTTCTTTTATAATTAGGATCCTGTAAGAGGAGTGCTATCTTAACATTGCAACATAGGGATACATACCATGGTTACTTGATCTACTAATAATAAACGTAGTGATCAAATAGGCTTCATATGGTCAGAAGGAAGTGATTTTCCCTTGAAATATATGGACTTGAGTAGGGAATCATGGTGAGGTATAGGGATAACTGGAAATTATCATCATTAGTGATTAATAACTTACACATATCTTTATGTCCCCAATTAAGACCGTTCACTTCAGGGCTGGTCTTTAAAGTTAAGTATGTCCATTGCATTTATCAATTAATTCTTAATTAAACATTTATAATTAATCTCTACCATTTATAACATTTCTGATTTGACAACAAATAGTCTAAAACATACTCTACTACTGATTTGACTTTTAAAAACTCGAAAAATACTTAGCTGAAAAGTATCTAAGAGGAACTCTATTCGTCTTCAACAACTTTAAAGGCTATGAGTACTCTAGCAGTCTGAACCCTAAACCACAATTAAGATGAATAATTTTTTCAGAAAATTACTTTCTAGAGCCCATCTAAAATGACTGCCCTTGCTCTATCTTCATTCTTCTCTTGACTTCCTTCATTCGCACTGGTCAATACTTGTGGACGCAATGTGGCATGCACTTTAATATTGATCGCTGCAAATATTTGGGGAAAATGAGGGGATTTTTATCACTAGGGTTTCGGTTGGAGTATTTTCAGAGAATGAGAGATGAAAGTGTGAGAAAACAGCCTACCCTATTCATCATATGAAGGCAGAATAGACTTTACCCCTAGTCCCTAGTAGAAATTTTACCGAGACTAACGGTGAGTGCTTTTATGGAATAACTTATGTTTTCAGGTGGTATTATGGAAATACTAAGACAACTATCGGCTATTTATATGGTTCCTAACTTGAGTGACAAAGCAAGTAAACAAGAGCTACGCTTTCCGGAAGAGATTCAGTAGCCTGTTCCTGCTTACCTGCTTACTTATTGGCTTGCTAGCTTAGAGGAGAGTAGTTGCCTATGCCTAGCTTGAAGAGGGAATCAATCGGATCTCGCATCCGAGCGAAGATAGATTGATATTTTACACCACCTAGCTGTAAAAGGGAATAGTTGACCCTGGCATGAAAGGACCGAAGTTGATATTAAATTACCTTCTCTGCCAGAGTACGAACCTGACTTTCTCTCTTTTCAGATGTCAGGTGGTATTATGGAAAAAATCCTAATATAAAGATCACTATTGGTATATTGTCTTCAATGTTTTTGGTTTGGGGTAAAATTATATTATCTTCAAAGTTGGTTCCTTGTTTTTCATTTTTCATTCAGAACTTGTTAACCATAGTCGCTGCTGTAGTACTGTGGAAATACTTCTTTGTGCTTTTGAGATCAACATAGTTTAAGTCAATATTTCGGAGTTCTTTCCCACTTTGGATGCATAGCCATCCAACAATTTTTGCTGCTTGGAAAACTGGGCTTGGTAGTAGTACTGATTACATTCAGTGTCGAAGCAATTTTTATTCTTATTATTTGTTGTTGTGGTTGTTTATTGTTAATTCTTCTTCTTTCTTCTTGTGCTTTTGAGATTAACCTAACATGTTTCGATCTTGCTGTCTGAGCTCTTACCCACTCTGGATACGTATGATGTGATCCAAAAAAGTTTCCCCTATTGGTGTAATTGTAGAAAGCTAGCCATCAAACTTTATCTGCATTATTATCTTATAATTTTTCAGCAGCAGGATAATCTTTTAAATTATATATTTATGGTCATCTTCACGACCACATACTGTAATAATTAAGCTTTTTGTATGTTTAGGCCGGCCGTTACCTCTAGTGCTTGGTACTTTATTTGTGACTACCATACTATCATTCTTACTTTTGCTGGTCTCCACTTGAACAATTGATTTGCGTCTCATGTTATTCTCAACAGAAACCGCATCGAACTTGTCACAGTTGCACCATCAATAAAATATTGCAGGTTTCTCTTGTTTATATGTAATTTGTAAGATTAGTATTAGTTAACTTGTTTCTAACTGTTTTAAGATATTACTTGTGTCTGACTGCTTTATTCTTTTCACTGCAGAATGGGAGAATAATAGTCCTTATTTCTAGTTGAGGACCTTCAATTGTCGAATGGCTAGATAAATGTGGAACAAAGGAACCAACATGATGAATCGTGATCAAAATATAAATTCTGATATCCCTTTTATGCAGGGCATGAACTTTACACATCCTAATAATGGCTTAGATGCACAATTTATGGTAGATGCATCAAGAAAGAGAAAATCCTTGGGCGTGGATCTAGGTTATGAAGGGGTTTCTTCAGGATTCTCGAGAAATCTGGGAAGTAAAATGGGAGGGCACTTGCGACAGGGAGAGTACAATATGCAGCAGAATGTACCTTTGCCTCCACGGGAGGATTCTCGATTTAAATTGCCAAAAATGTTTTACAATTGCAGTTCAGAGCACTATAAACCGAGTAATACTGAATCTCCACATGGTACCTTTCAATTCTATGGAATGGATGATTCCTCAGTGAGGTCGGAGGCAAAAAATGAGAACAACAAAAGTACTTCATTTGATAGTTTGCTACCCTTTCAGAATTATAATGAACCAACTTTCGCAGTCCAAAAACTTGGAGAGCTTTCTGAGTATCACAAGTTAAATTATCCAATATGCAGTTCAGCAGACCCATATGAACAAAGCAAATTCCCTTCACATTATAGGAAAAATAGTGGTTTGATGGAAATGTCTCAGGCTGCTCCCCTTAGATCAGTTGATGGCACACACCCGAGGCATGAAAATATTAGCAAACTGTGGAATCCATGTTTAAATCCATTCAATGTGCCACCTTCTAATGATACAACAACTTTGGGTTCAAATTACTTGAGGATGGATAGCAGGAATTTTCATTCTTATGGGGTAAACTTTGGCCAGAAGTTCGCGGAAGACATGCTATTTGACAAAACTAAACGTGACAATAAAGAATGCAGGAATGCTCCAATTGGCACAGCATTCACTACACAAACAAATGAATTCACTGAAAGGAGAACACCCTATGATGTTTATCAATATAGTAATGTTGAAGTTAGGTCGGAAAATAATATTAGCAATGACAATTTAGATGGTCCCTTGAATCATAGGGAACAGAGCTGTCCAACTACCTCTCAAACGCAAGTGTTAAAAGAGTCTGCATCTTCCCAAGAGGCTAGTCGAGTTCATGTGGATCTAAATGACACTACTCATGTTTCAATGGATTTCAAAATAAATTTATTGGAAAGTGGAAAAGGCTCGAGTGCTGAAAATAAAGGTCCCCCATCAGAAGAAGAAAGTTTACCTCTAAGTGGAAGTAGTTTTGCTAGTAGACGACTTGAAGGTGATACTAGGCCACCAGTAAATTTGGAAGAACATAGTCATTTTATTGCTGGAAAAATAGCTCCATTAGTAACTGAGAAGCTCTGGGATGGGTCACTTCAGTTAAACACTTCTACAACAGTGTCTGCAGTTGCCTTCTTCAAAAGGTCACAAACTTTTACTCGTGAACTAATATTTTTTTTTTCCTTATCATTTCATACTATTAACTTGCATCTGTTGCCCTTTACATACGTTGACCCTTTCTCACTTTAGGGAGTTTGGTCTTAAATTGACATTCTAATGCACTTTATAGTTTATACCACTCCATTATCTATGCTGTTGGTCAAAATAAGAATAAGAATTAAGAACATATGATTGCACGGGGAGACAATAGACATATATATACACTTTAGGGTCCACAATCCACACCTCTTATATGAGATTAAGTTGTTTGTGAGCTTATGGCATTTATGCGTGTACACAGCTACCATCTATGCGCACATAGATCCAACAACCCAATCTTAAAAGAGGTAACTTTTTGGAATAAATTTTATGGAAAGCATTGAATTTACTTATTTCTGTAAACAGCTGTAACGCTTGCTACATTGGATTGACTTGATTATAGAATAGGTTTTATCATGGCAATTCTATTTGTAGGAGACTGGCCTCACAACCTTAAATCTTTCTTGGAGGCATTTTTCATAGCTCATGTAAAGATATGAAAGCTTGTTGTGGAAGAAAGACCGTTAGTGATATCACCGTCTCAATATTTTGGTATAAAATTCTCAATTTAGTCCTTGAAGAAAATAATGCACTATCTATATGATGAAAGTATCAAAAGAACTCTTGGGGGTGTGGGTATGAGAAGATTTTGAAAACACATTTTGAGAATCATGGTGGTTTCAAAATTTGGTGTTAATGGGAGAGGATTTGAAAGTGTGGTTTCAAAGGTGGGTTATCAGTTAAAGATGATTTTAGAAGCATGGTGATTTTAATGAAATCCCACGTTCCACGTTTTCAAAGTTGCGCACATCATAAATAAGCCCAAAATCCTTGCACCAAAAACAAAACCCTTACCCTATGTTTCCAAAATCCTAGTAACTCTGCATTTCCTTCCTCCGTCTGAAACATCTGATAATTCGCCTCTCCCTTTTTTTTTAAAAATAAAAATAAAAAATAAAAAATAAATTCAATCAATGTAAAAAATACAATTAAAAAAAACCCTCCAAAAAGCAAGTCAACTATCATTTTTATTAATTCAACTATCATTTTTTGTTAAGAGAGGGGGCTAGGGTGTCACCCTAGTTTACTCTGCGAGGGAGACATCTCAAATTCCATATTCTGTCATCCAAAATTAATTCCATATTCTGTCATCCAAAATGAAAATTTAAACCGCCAGATATGATTTTAACATCACAAAAACTATTTGTGTACAAAATTTGAAATGAATTCGACAAGTATAAACCACTCATCGTGCAACCTAAAAATATGTTAATTCTAAACTGTTTATAAAAAGTCAATTATTTTATCGCATGATAAACAGTTAAATATCATCAAATTGATTTGAAATTTTGCTCGCACTTATTTTTTTAAGGTGTAGATCAGATCTAATGGTGTGGATTTTCTTTTGGGATTGTCGATATATGGAATTTGATGTCTCCCTAGCTCACCCTTGCCCCTTTATTCTCTTTTGTTAATTCTATTGGAATAATTTTTATATGGTAACTTAAACATTATGGGTTTTTACCACACATGTACGGAACAAATATTGCAATTTCTTATTATAAGTCCTTCACAAATCACTATTTCCATATTAGTCATTTGGTCCATTTTAAAAGTAATCAAAAGTGATCAATTTGAGACTCAGGTGCAACATTATGAAATTTTTGATCCATTCAACCAGTTTTGGAGATTAAAATCTTAAGTAGAATGGCCTAGATGAGAATAAAATCGCCACAATGGAAGACTATCCTCAAAGAACGTGAACCTTCTACTTAAGAGATTTTCCCGAGTTGGTTCAGTAGGCAAGTATTTTCATGCTATTACAGCTAGGCTCTGATGGATTACTTTTGGAGTTGATCAAAGGACTAATTTGAAAATAGCGATTTGCTGGAAACTTATATGGAATTTCAATATTTGTTGGGGACTTGTGTGGAAAACACCTAATATTTAGTGGAAATTGTAAGGCTAATTATTATTTCCCCAACAAAAGTATAATATCATCATCTAATTTAAGATATCCAATAATGTCATATCTCTTCTATTAGGGCATCTGTAGTCGTTTGCCATATACCCAAAATATGGAAAAAATAAAAAAAAAGTCGCTGTAGTCGTCTGCCAAATACCCAAATTTTGGGTGTCGCATGAACAGGAGTGTGCCAAATATGGAAGACGGTTTGGCAAAAGCCAAATTATAGCTGGACGAAAGAAAATCTTTCGTCTGAAACGTGGGACGAAAGATTAAACACCGTCGCTTCAATTTCGTATACACAAATTAGACAGACGAAAGATAATATACCGTCCGATTAAATAAATAAAAAAAAATTTGGACGGACGGTACATAATGTACCGTCCAACCCCAATTTGCAAAAGGCCAAATTGCCTAGGACGGAAGATTCCGTCCAAGGCATTTGGCTGGTTTCAATTTTTTTTTTTTTTTTTTTTTTTGTCCTTTTGTGCCATATGTTAACTGTTTTTATTTTAAATTTTTTTTTTTGTACTTAGTCCCTCACTTCAATGCATATATATATTTATGTATAATTTTTTTTTATGCTAATTTTCTGAGACGAAAGATAATCTCACCCATATATATGTATAATCTTTCGTCTCACCCATATTTTGGGTTTTGACGACTACATCGCAAATCCATTTTTCCTATTTCTATTTGCCAAATACCCAAAATATGGGTCAAGACGACTACAGATGCTCTTATATTGCGAGAGCATGGTTGCGAAACAGAATGTCTCAACTTATAATCTCAACCACACGTTTTAAGTGCGATTTATAATTACCATTCGTTTTAAGTTTCATGTGCGTTGCATCAAACTACTTAGCTAATCTTAACACATACTGACGTGTATCGTACATGTCACTTTTCTAGTATTAATATATATTTTAAAATAATAAATAATATAATTTGCTTCTATTCTTGTAGTAGTTATTATTATTGTTATTATTATTATTATCATCATCAACATCATCATTATTAACTCATATATATACAACAGAAATAATTAAAAATGTGTGAAATCCGCTCGACTAATTTTGGAATCACAGGAGTGTATTTGAAAGTCATAATTGGGAGTCACTTGGATTTTGAAATCACCTTGATGGTAAAATCACAATTTGTTTTTCAGATCTTTTCCCACTAACATCCCCTTAGAGGTTTTGAGTGTGAAATTGACAACTGATGCCCCGTGTTTCCACTCAGCATGCATGTTGCTATATTCAAGAATTATTAGCTGAGAAAAGGAGACATAACTTATCAATGATATTAGGGAAGAGATGGTGTCTTTAAATTAAAGATTAAATGATTTATTTTTTGTTTATTGATGATGTTAGAGATGAAAGGTGGAAGCAATTGGGATTAGTTAGTGCTGCAGGAATTTTAACTGTTTAGTACGATCATACTGCTGTTTAATAACCAAGAATGCGAAAAAACTCATTTCAATGAAGTACTAAGATTTGTTTGAGGCCATTCATGGAAATTTGATATAGAATATATCATTTGTGAAGTCCCAAGATCAAGTTTCTCCATGATGTTTTTGGAAACTTAAACATTAGGTGGTAGAGAGGAAAACTCGGGAAGTAGTACTGCGAGAGTGTGCAACAATAACGAAATGTCAAAAAAATAAAAAATAAAAATAAATTTTAATTAGTCTTTACTTCAGGAAAAGAGATGAATGAGTGACCTTTGACAAGAAATTGAGAAATGAGAAATGGGTCTTTGATATGGCTGATGTACTTGGGAGAATTGATCAGTTCGATCACTCTCCCAAAAAGAATATATATTGTAGATAAGGTATCGGGTGTTTGGGTCAATTCCCAAACCTATGTTCTTGCACATGGGTCTTTGCCACAAGGAATATGTTCCACCATATTCCTGGGAATACTTGCATTCCTAGGAATATTCAATCCGCGTACCACACACATTCTTAAAGTCCGAATTGCTATGTTTCCAATAACTTTTAGAACTCTCCTTTTTCATGCAAAATGGCGGGTTCAACTGAACATGATGGGAATTTCTAATGACATTGGTGAAGGAGAACCTTCAAAATTGACATGTTTGGAAGGACATGCTGTCCTACATTTAGAGCAGTGAGAACATTGAGTATTGGCCGTTGTTTGAACCATCAGCTGGAGTGCTACTAAAATTCTTGAAATCTAGAGAACTCTCTCTAAGAATATCTTATATGGTTACAATAATCGTTCTTTGTCTTAGGAAGAGAGAGATCTGTCAAAGATCAACTAAATAAACCACTAAATCCAGCAAGTCAACATGAGATCAATATACTTGAAAACATGGAATTCCTCTATCCACTAGCTTATTAATTGAAATAATCTGATGGTAGCCTTTTGAACACGCTACAATCACAAATCCAGCTGAAAAATTGTCTTGGGGTGATGAATAGTGTTAAATGGAGCAATCTTTCTGAAGATGTGCCAACAGAATAATCAGACTCTTTATGAAGTTATGAGGCTGGAGGCCCATCGGTGAGGACCGAATAGGGTTTCTGAACATGAAATAAATCATACATAGCCGACCTCCAATTCCAGTCCAGCCACTCCTTATTCAAAATGGTCTAAAGATTCAAATCAGGTTAAAGGAATCGATTGAATAGTCACTGATACATCTCAATCATATTTTAAGTAAGGTTAGTTTGTGCTTAAACTGCATCCATTAACATTAATTAAATTTGGCAAATTAGAGAAGCTTAAAGGTACCATCCATAGATCATCAAGCATCTTCATTGGCCACCGGGAAAACATTTTGCCCGAGGTGTTTGAGTTATGTGAGAAGCTACTCTTATCTTTTCTGTTGATGTTGTATTAACTTCCTTGGTAGTTCTAGTTGGAAACCCTCTTGCTGCATGCTTCTAATGCTCTATTGACATTCATGCAATAATTTTCCCAACTTAACCATGTGTTTTTACCCGTTTCCTTCCACATCATGCCATAAGAAATCCCTGCTTACCCTCTCCACCTGTTAGGTCACAAAGCTGGGACCCATTGAGCCAGTTGAACATGGGAGAAGTGCACATCTGGGTATATAAGAACTTTCTCACCACCACTTGAAGTAAACTAGAATTGTAGGCACATATTTGTAATGAAATATACACAACTTGCTAAAGTCTTGTCGGCTGGGTTGTTTATCACTTATCAGAGTGCCTAGGTAAGACCAGCATTGTTTTGTTAAAGCTGAGCACTTTGTGAACATTGCATTTTATGCAAACAGAAATGATACGGGTAAAAACAGAACAAAATCGGGCACGGATCTTAAAGCTTTCAGTGGTAAAACGGTAATTTCAGCACATGCAGGCCCGATGGAATGAGTTGGGCCGTTTGCAGCCCCCATCGACCCAATCCAGCATGTAATAGGAACTGTTACAACAACCCTAACGCAAAGGAGTCCAGATCCATTAACCCAGTTTAAACGCCCTATTTTTATGGGATAACTGATCTTGTCTCTCCATACACGAGAGAGTTTGAAAACTTCATCAAGAGAGGAGTTCAGACTCGATCTCTTCATATGGATGACATAACCGACTCTATCCAACCACCGGGAATTAGAGAGAGATGAATATCTTGAATCTGCCCCCCTCGGCAACTATATATATCTCGAAACTTCCTCAGAAGCACGGTAACAGACAACTCCGCTCTCATAACCCATAATATCTTCGAGTTTCTGACTTGGGCGTCGGAGGGTCTGTCGTCGGGTCCACTCCCGGTGTTTCAGACTTGTTTGCAGGTCCAGATGAGTGATCTTAGCTGTTCCTAATGATCAGATCTCGGAGTCCATTGCAGTTTTTCGTGGTAAAGTCGACGAATAGCGAAGGTTCGATCTTTACTGTTTTTATTTATAAGAATTCATGTATTTGTTTGCTCACACACAGAAATAAGCAGCAACAAGAAAGATCCCCGAATGTAATTTTTTGACGTCAAATTGACCACTTCAAGCTATTTTTTAAAAAAATATTTGGTGGGTAAACCCCTTAGTTAATTTTACGCAATGTGTTTATTTAATTTGTCACAACAGACCAAATTTGTAGTTATTTAGAAGGCACTGTTGTCACAATCTGCTAGTTAGATATTGAACTAGTTAGTAGGAGTCTACCTACGAAGCACAGACTCTTCACGGAGGTGCTCGCACTCGAGTCGGACTCGTATCGGACACAGGTGCGGCGGGGTGCGTGTCCCATTAATTTTAAAAATCATAAAATAGGGTGCGGCTAGATGAGGTATGGTGCGATATTGAGTGCGGCGCGACACGAGTCTTCGTTTTTTAGTGTGGATTTGAGTATCTTTTGACCCCAAACTCCGAAACCTATTTCAATAAAACACCACCAATCCCTAGATTCCCAAGTCCTCTCCTCTCTCACTCTTTTTAGATCTCTTTTCCTAATTATGGTCTGCTATGTTAGACCTTATGACTATGTTGTGTTATGTTAGACCTTATGACTATGTTAGATTTTTTAGTGTTTTATAACTATGTTTAGAGTTTTATAACTATGTTTTACTATATTGTCATTTTGAATCTTTTGGTTAATAAATGATGAATAGTGGTGATTTTGGTTTTTTTATTAAAAAATATAAATATATAATTATATGAAATAATTATTTAAATATTAGCCAAATTCCAACCGCACCCGCATCTCACTGTTTTTTTGAAATTGTCGGATTCCCCTGCACACAAATTGGTGCTTCCTAGGAGTCTAATTCAGATGTTAATTAACTCATGATGTACCAAGATAATGTAACCTATACGAGATACATTTGTCATTATCTCATGGTAATATAAACTCACCTAAAGAGTAATTAAAATTTTGGGTCACTTTGGTTGGAGAGATTTGACCGATGCTTCTCATTCCATATAACTATCTTTCATAACTTGGAGGACAATGTACATAGTTAGTGAAGTAACCAATTTAGTTGTATATTGGCATATGGAATGGCCAACCAAAAGTTTTATTTCCCTAGCTATATTCTAGAAATAATTGATAATTTAATCTGGATGTGATAAAGATTTGAGCATGTCTGTAAAATTCTTTTCAATGTGGGCTTTGTTAAGGTTCTCCCTTTTCAAACAGATAGATACCATTCAAACTGGTAATAGCTGGTAAAATAATGAAAATTTAAAGATTATTTTAGTACAAAATACCCTAAAGTTTAACCTATTTTGGTGCTAAATACCTTGAGGTGTTTTTTATTTTCTTTTAAATACCTGAAGTTTTTAGTTTTGAGTGTTTGGTACCCTGTTTCAGTTTTGACAATCTAAGATTTAACAGAATATGCTAATATACCGTGCACAAAATTAATCCATGACCATTTTACCTGTTTTAGAATTTAAGGACGATTATATCGTTTTATCATGTTAATCAGTCTACGTGACCACCATTACGAACCGAAGCTCTTTAACTCATTCTCAGTCCACCACTAACCACCCGCTCTTCATTCCTATCCCATCATGATGCGGTAGCGAGAGTCAGATATTTGGAAGGGAAGGATGGATCCAAGGAAGAGAACTGATGATGGTGATGGTGGTGGGAAGGGAGCATGGGAGATGAGGAAATGGAGGAGATGAGGAAGAAGAGTCATTGATTGAATAAAGATCAGGGTGTGAAATTTCGGAGCGAAGAGAGAAATATTAAAGGGTAACTGAGAGGAGTTTATGGTCATGGAGTTTTGGTTTTTTTTTATTTTAAAATTCCTTCAATACTACTGTACTCTGGGAGTCTGGGTTTTTGATTTGGGGGATTGTTTTTTTGGTTTTGGGATGATGAGGTAGGTTTGGGTGAAGAAAAAAGGACATTTAAGTCACTTTGTATTTTTTGTTACAGTGCTATGGTAGTAAGGAGTAAAACATTAAGGTATTTATCACTAAAATAGGTTAAACTTAAATTTCATTGCATATGAAGTTTACCTCTCAGAAGTTTCAGTTTGCAAACAATTCACCACTAAAAGGGTTAAATTTGCACTAATAGATGTATGTATGAAATTTAAAACTATTGGATATTACACTTTTTTAAATTTAATCTGTTGAGAAAATCTTAGTAAAGACATCTTAGTTTTCCTCAATAGGGCAGTTGGGAATTATTGTATCTCGTCCGCTGCTCAAATTAGAAAAAAAAATGCATCGGACGGGATATCAAAAAATAAATAAATGACAAGGAAAATGATATCCCGTCCGTTTCTTTCAAATTGAATGAGAAGGAAAATCACTTCCCTTCCGATGTTTGAGAAGGGAAATAATCTCCCTTCCGTTTCTTTCAAATTGAATGAGAAGGGAAATCATTTTCCTTCCGATCTCTTCCTTCTGTTTCTTTTTTAAACTCAAAAGTCATTTTTTGAGTTTAAAAAATGACAATGGAATTTAGAAGTAGATAGCAGATTGCACTAGTACACCTTTCTTTTAAATTAGGTAAGTCAAAGACAAGAGAGTATTTGCTGATATATTTGAATCATTGGGTCATCTAATGATTTAGTTATGGTGTGCTAACTAAAGACCATGCTTCTTGCTCTTAAAAATTGTCATTGTCATATCAAATACAACTAAAATAGTTTTAGAGAGTTGTCATCCTTAGAGCATCCACAGTCGTTTTTTATAATTGGCAAATTGCCATTTTATAAGAAACGAACCTCTGCAATCGTTTTTCATTTTGCCAATTTATAGCAAATTCGCTATACTTGTTTCTCAAATTTGAGAAACGAAATACCCATTCTCAAATTATAAAGGACGGGATATCATATACCGTCGTTCTGATTTTAAGATATTTTAATCCCGTCAGACGGGAAAACATATACCGTCCCTCCGAATTTTATTTTTTATTTTTTTTAAAACTCCTCAGACGGGATATGTTATCCCGTCTGAATCGGACGGGAGAACATATCCCGTCCAAGGAGTTTACCATTTTTTTAATAATTTTTTTAAAAATGAACGGTGAAGATTCATCCGATCGGAAAATAAAATAAAAAATATATATATATATATAAATTCTCGGACGGGATATGTTATCCCATCCTTGAATTCTGCTATTAGGTAGGTGGTAGGTAGGTTTAAGTGTATTAATTAGATTTAGTTAGTTAATTAATTAGGTTTAGGTATTAATATATTATTTATTTTATTTAATTAATATATTTTAATAGTTAATCAGCAATTAAATTTTTTAATTTTTTTTAAAACGAGAGAGACGGTATATGTTATACAGTCCCACGCAATTTTTTTAAAAAAAAATTGCGCGACGGTATATGTTATACCGTCGCACGCAATTTTTGAAAAAAAAAGCACATAATATAGCAAACAACCACTGCACCCTTCGATCCTATTTGCTATTACTGTGGCAGCCATTTTTGGCAAAATGAGAAACACCATTGTGGATGCTCTTATGTTCAATTGCAATTATGCTGGCGTGAAATTTCATAGCAATTAGCTCGAAAATAAAAATTTGCGAAAATATTTGAATTAGATGAAAGTTCTCTGCCCTACTTTTGAAGATCATGGATTGCATTGATCAGTTTATGTTCTTGGTCATCATTATGTTCTTTCACAATTTCATTGGGCTTAAAATTTCATGGCACTTGACCCAACAAATAGAATATCTACTTAAAATATTAGAACTAGATGACAACTTGTTGCCTCACCTTTGAAGTTTGTTGCATGCTTCCGCACTATGGATCGTTAGACTAAAGTTAATATACATAATATGTTACGAAGAACCATTTGATCCACATTGCTGTTTAAATTCCATCTTTCATTGTTGATTGGTGGTGCGGACCCCAAATATTGGGATTGGCACTTTTGATAAGATTTGTTTCTTTAGAAGTAGATTCCTTCTTTCATTGTTTTGATAAGATTTGTTACTCTCCTATGTGAAGAGATCGAGTTAGCACTTTTCTTTTGATAAAAAAATAGAGTTTTTAAACCCTCTCTTATGCATGGAAGATAGAAGTAGTTACTCTCTATAAATAGAGAATTTGAACTAACTTATTTGGATGGGACCTGGACTTCTTCATGTTGGTCTGTTATGCCAACCAAGTATGGTAGACCTATTTGAGTTGATGGGCCTGAAAGCGGCCCAAATTCCTGTTTACGGGTATGTTATTATTGAAATTACTGTTTCACTTCCTAGAAGCTTCGAAATTGGGGAGATTTGTGCGCCAATTTTGTGGTCCTGATTTACTGTGGTTTTTACCCTCATCACCTAGCTGTATCTGTCATTCTAGATCCTTAAGTTCATGTTAATTTCGGTTTAAGCCATTCCACAATACTAATCTTATTGCAAGGATATTTATAAATGGCATTTAGCCTGCACAATAGTGTAATTATCGGCCAATACAACCTTTATATTGACTGTTATAATCTGTTTATGTAGGCGTCTATTACCAATTTACCATGTTCAAAACGTGTTTCATATTTTGGATGTTGTATGAGTTGATATCTGATATCGTCGTATCAGGTATAGGTTCAATACTGAGGCTATAACATTATTGGATTTTGGAAGTGTATTGGTTTGGATTCAAACCTGGTTTGAACCCAGACATGGCTGATCCCTAACCCGATCTGCTCACAATTTACATTCTAATTTTATTTCCAACCATCCTTCCCCCACTTCAGTTATCACTACTTCCTTTTTGTTTCTGTTCGCGTTGTGGTGATCGTGGCTTCATCATTTCGTTGACTTCTTTTCACCGTTTTGATATTTTGAATAGTTAGAGATTACTTTTGGTTTATTGAACTTTGAATTGGTGTACTTCGTGTTAGGATCATTCGGATATGTTCATTGATTGGTATTTAAGGGGAGAGCTCATTCATATATCAGAGGCTTTTAAGTATGTTGGATTTTTAACTTGTAGATATCTTTCTCTTATGTATTATACACTGAGCAATTTCATGTAGGTGATACAATCATATATTTTGGTTGTCATTATTATTGTTAGCATTAGGTTGTTTGTTTTTGGTATATAAATATAATATATGGAAAAGTTATTTAATCACGTCTAGGCTATACATTATCATATAATATAGCAAGACACATTTTTTTTAATAACTCTGATATATCCCCGATAATCGATAATCGATATAAGTGATTCTGATGTAAATTTAACTCTAGGTAGAGAATTTTTCAAGAATACTAAAAGATTAAGTTTACCAACAAGTAGTATCGATTGAGTTAGAAATTAAAACTGGTGATTGATTTGATTGTTTTTCAAGAAGTTGAATAAGTTAATAGTGCCAATTAAAGATTAATGCCTAAAATCAATGATTATATATTAGCGTTCTTAGCAAGTAAGATATTTAATAATGATTCGTACGCTATTTGGCAAGTAGAAATACACACTTAATATTTGTGGACAACAGAAAATTCAGATAAGATTCTAGAGATGATAGGTCAAGCATGGAGGAATGAAAAGAAATTACCGGGGTTCGATGAAAGTGTCGCCGCATTGGATGGTGATATGGCTAAAAATAGGATTAAATCGGGACTGTTCAAATCAGGCACGAATCTTAAAGCTATCAGGGGTAAAACGACAATTTCACCTACAAACGGGTTAGAATTGGGAATTGGGTCTTTCTTCAAAGCCCAATAACCCAAAATCGGATCTATTTTATTGGGTATGGGTAGCAACCCGTTACAAACCAATTTAGATATTTAAAAAGCAATTCAAATTCATGGTTATCTTTAAGAGACAGTTTAAACCAAATATCTTATTATGAAACGATTTAAACTCTAAATCTTATCCAAGAATACCGGGACATAGGGATAAATGATGATCTTTAAACTGTCTCTAAAGGCGACTATAAATGCCCCTATCCCCCCATCATAAAAAAGGTAATCAATATTTTTTCACATAAAGCACTTTCTTAATCTCCTTGATTACTTACAAGAGCGTCGGAGGGTTCGTTGCCGGAATCCATCCCAGTGTATCGAACTTTTTGCAGATTTACGGCAACGGCAAGAAACTAGTCAAATGCCAGTGAAAGTTAACATGTTTCCCTTTATTGTTTCTAAAAGAATCTACAAATTCATATATTTGCTCCAACACCAAAATCAGCAGCAACTGATTGGCGCAGTCTGTGGGAAACAGAAAAAGCAATCCAACCTTACTTCATCAGCGAAAGTAGTTTTAAACCATGCATCCGAAAGAGAAGGGGAAGACAACAGCCTCTAGCCGAAGAGTCACTCCTCTTCATCCTCTTCCGCTCCAAGACGTTCTTCCTCAACTCAATCAGCAAGTTCAGCAACTGGAGCCTGAACAACCTCTTCCTCAACGGGCCCCTCCAGGGTCTCGGGGGGTTGCCTGGGGGGGGGGGGGGGGGGCTCTCCGCTCTCGTCGAAGTCGTCCAAAGCAACACCCTCATTATGACCATGTTTCGGTCCACAATCCCTCAATTGACTCTATGGCTTCTCAAAGTCCTCCAGGGTCAGATCTCCGTCAAGTAATTCTTAACCGTCAGTAGGAGGTCGACCTCCGAACTCCGATCCGACCTCCAATGTCGAGCTCGAGCTTCTTCTACCCTCACCGGACTCCACAAAACAGCCGGAGCTTCATCGAAACACTGCCATCGAGCTCCATCACCCATCTCCAAAGCTCCGAGCCCATCGCCAGAGCTCCCCTTCCGTCAACTCCCTTGCGGAGCTCTCTTGCCAAGCTCGAAGCGTTTGTTGAACCAAACTCCCTCGCCGAGCACTAATCCCGAGCACCAAGCTTCGAACCCATCGCCAGAGCTCCCTCTCCATCATCTCCCTCGCCGAGCCTCACGAGCTCCACCATCGCCGCCGAACATCGATGTCGAGCTCCCTCTCCAGCTTCGTCGAAGCTCCTCCTCCGTACTCGTCGACAGTGGCTCATGTCGCCCTCGAATGAAATTGGGGAGAAGTCGAAGACGACGGAAGGAGGAAGAAGCCGAAGGAAGAGGCGGGAGACAAAAAAGAAAAGAAGAAAAAAAAAAGAATTTTCTCTGGGGCGGTCAACGGTCAACGTTGATCGGCCACGTGGCGTCACCTAGTGGGTCGGCGGCGGGTTCCGAGCAAAGTGTACACCGAGCGTGAAAACGCAACAAAACACCCGCCTCTCGATGCGTGCCTCCTGATCGTGATCAACGCACAAGATTGCGCCACACGTACAGGTAAAATTTAATTAATTAATTAATTAATTAATTTCAATTAATTATTTAAAAACCAAAAAAATTAATTTAAAATCGAAAAAAACAATTAAAAATTCTAAAAATAATTAATAATTCAGAAACAATTTTAAAATTATGAAAATAATAATTATTAAATTAGAATAATTAATTAAAATTTTTGACAATTAATTATTTAAATTCGGAAATTGAATAAAAAATTCAAAAAATGCCTCGTGGGTCGGCGGCGGGTTCCGAGCAAAGTGTACACCGAACGTGAAAACGCAACAAAACACCCGCCTCTCGATGCGTGCCCCCTGATCGTGATCAACGCACAAGATTGCGCCACACGTACAGGTAAAATTTAATTAATTAATTAAGTAATTAATTTCAATTAATTATTTAAAAACCAAAAAAATTAATTTAAAATCGAAAAAAAACAATTAAAAATTCTAAAAATAATTAATAATTCAGAAACAATTTTAAAATTATGGAAATAATAATTATTAAATTAGAATAATTAATTAAAATTTTTGATAATTAATTATTTAAATTCGGAAATTGAATAAAAAATTCAAAAAATGATTAAAAATTCAGAAAAGTCTAGAAAAATCACAAAAATTTTAGAAAATTCTAAAATAATTTTGGATATTTTACAAGCTCAGAAAATTACCGTTATACCTCGAGCAAGATCCAAACTCCCTCAAGAACTTCGATAAAATCCGGTACGCCATCAGAACAATAAAACTACTCCTCGAAGGCTGTTAAACTCAGTCTTCGGGAGTGGGGGGCTCATGATATGGCTAAAAATAGGATTAAATCGGGACCGTTCAAATCGGGCACGAATCTTAAAGCTCTTAGGGGTAAAACGATAATTTAACCTACAAACGGGTCCGACTGGAAACTGGGTCTCTCTTCAAAGCCCAATAACCCAAAACGGATCTGTCCTATTGGGTATGGGTAGCAACCCGTTACAAACCAATTCAGATATTTAAAGAGTAATTCAAATTCATGGTTATCTCTAAGAGAGTTTAAACCAAATATTTTATCATGAAACGATTTAAACTCTACATCTTATCCAAGAACAGTGGGACATATGGATAAATGACTAAACTGTCTCTAAAGGCGACTATAAATACCCCTTTTCACCACCATAAAAAAGGTAATCAATATTTTTCCACATAAAACTCTTTCATAATCTCCCTGATTACTGACAAGAGCATCGGAGGGTTCGTTGTCGAGATCCATCCAGGTATATCGAACTTTTTGTAGGTTCACTACAACGGCAAGAAACCAATCAAACGCAGGTGAAAGTCAACAGGTTTGCCTTTATTGTTTTCAAAAGAATCCACAAATTCATCTGTTTGTTCCTACACCAAAATCAGTAGCAACAGATTGGCGCCGTCTGTGAGAAACAGAAAAAGCAATCAAACCTTCATCAGTGAAAGTAGTTTCAAACCATACATTCGAAAGAGAAGGGGAAGGTAGCGGCCTTCAGCCGAAGAGCCACTCCTCTTCCTCCTCCGCCCCAAGACGTTCTTCCTCAACTTAATCAGCAAGTTCAGCAACCGCAGCCTGAATAGCCTTTTCCTCAACAGCCTCCTCCTTCACAGGCCTTTCTAGGGTCTCGGGGGGCTTTTGTCGAAGTTTTCATGACCATGTTTCGGTTCACAATACCTCAACTGATTCTATGGCTTCTCAAAGTCCTCCAGGGTCGGATCTCCGTCAAGTAATTTTTAACCGACAGCAGGGGGTCGACCTCCGAACTCGCTTGAATAAATGGCGGGCTCCTGAGGAAGTCCCTCAACCTGAGCACCCAGGGGCCTCGAGAGTCCGGACCCCCCATAGACCAAGGACCAGAAGATCCCCTCCCCCGAGGAGGCGAAGAGAGTCCCCTCCACGTAGTCGGTGGTGAAGTCATACTCCTATAAGCCGAGCCACACCTAGGGATCGTCGAGCTGGAGGGGCACCAGTCACCCAGGACGAGCTCTAGAACTTCAAACAAGATATCTTGCGAGCTCTTAATATTGCCACATGTCAGGATCAGCATGCCCCTAACCCTCGCCATACAACCACTCATGAGGGAGAGTCCCGAGGGTCGACTAGATCCGACCGGAGGGATCACTTTGTCCACTGTCGTCTACACGAGATGGAAATGCGCCTCAACAAGATCAATTCCGAAGAAGAACATCGGACCAATAAGTTCCGCCCAAGCAGACCGCTCTTCTCTAGGGCCATCATGGAAGCTCTGGTCCCTGAAGCCTTTAGGCCGCCCCACTTTGAATCCTACATTGGGGAGTCGGACCCGGCCGATCATATCGATAGTTTTAAAACTCTTATGATGATTCATCAAGCCTCGGACACAGTTCTCTGAATCTCTGCAAGGCCTTCCCAGCAACATTGACGGGACCAGCACGATGGTGGTACTCCCGTCTATCCCCCACCTCCATCTTCTCATTCGAACAGTTTGAGGAGCTCTTCCCCACCCACTTCGTGGGCAGTCACAGAGTCGAGAAAACAAGTGCATCTTTGCTAACACTTAGTCAAAGAAAGGGTGAATGCCTAAGAGATTATGTTCGGCGCTTCACTGTCGAAGCCCGGTCTATCGCCTCTCTTAACCAATCGGTAGTCTCTGCGGCATTCAAGCACAACGTCACTAACGCCGACCTCAGGGCGGCCCTTGCCAAGAAGACTCCTCGGGACTTCTCGAAACTCCTGCTTAGAAGCGAGAAGTACATTCGAGCAGAAGAGGCTCTCAACCCCCCAGTCTTGAGGAACCGTCTTCCGGGAACAAACGGAAGGGACAAGCGAAGAAAGATCCCAGAAATTTTGAAGGGACGACAATGGCCAGCGCTGCTTAGCTCCTCTTTTTGAGAACTTCACCCCCTTAATGCAAGCATATCAGCAGTTCTTATGGAGGTGGACAAGGAAGGGCTACTTCGCGGTCCATCAGAATGAATACCCCTGACAAGAAAAGAAATAGGGATAAGTGGTGTCGTTTTCATAGGACCACGGCCACGACACAGATGATTGTCTGGCCCTCAAAGAGGAAATCGAAGAACTCATACAACGGGGACACCTGGCCAAGTTCGTCCAAAAAGACGCAGCCGATCCAACACCCCGAGGAGCCAATAATCGAACCGAGCGGCCCAACGAGTTCTAAGACTCCGAACCTGGGGCCATCCTCCACCTTATCCATGGAGGTCCAATGGGGGAGAATCAAACTCCTCCCAAGAGGCCTTCACCCTATCGTTGATGTAGGATTTCAATTTTCAATAAGGCCGATGCTTGTGACACGGCCAAAAAATGTGTAATAATGGCTCGCCCTATTGAAGTGACCACTTAGTTTGTTTCAATGAAACTTAGCTTTTTTGATTAAAAGTTATTGCATTTGCCTCATTTCTATCTCTATAAGTCACATCTATGACTCGTTAAATGGTAAGTTCGGAGTCTAGCTTGACCCACAAGGCTACTACCACAACTTACTAAGCTCAAAAGACGAGTTTGGAGTCCAATACTTAGTTCGACGCCGCTTTAGCTGCTTGCAAACATGCAAGTGCGGAGCAGCTCACCATTCGGAATTGCTCCTACAACTCGTTAACGCCATCAAACAACAAGGTTGGAGTCCAACACTTGGTTCGATGCCGCTTTAACCGCTTGCAAACGAGTAAGTGCGAAGTAGCTCACCATTCGGAATTACTCCTACAACTCGTTGAAATTCTTAAAAACAAGTTCGGAGTCCAACACTTGGTTCGACGCCGCTTTAGCCGCTTGCAAACAAGCAAGTGCGAAGAAGCTCACCATTCGGAATTGCTCCTACAACTCGTTGATAACTCGTAACAACTAGTTCGAAGTTCACAATCATGGTTCGAAATTGCCCTTACAACTTGCGAGTATGCGGTTTTGGGTATTAAAACGAACATTCATACTACTTCCACTATTGGTTAAATTTTGCAACAAGCAAGTTCGGAGCTCACCTCTCCCCTAGAGTTGCTTCTCAAACTTGTCTCCCAAACGGCTCTCTTCTAGAGCCTAATGATGCTCTTCGTTCCGCTCGCCTCCCGAGTGGCCTTCTTCTCTACGAGTTCGGAGCTAAAACTCTCCCCTAGAGTTGCTCCTCAAACTCGTCTCCCGAACGGCCCTCTCTTAGAGCCTGATGATGTTCTCCGTCCCACTCACCTCCTGAGCGACCTTCTTCTAAGAGAGTTCGGAGCCTAACTCGTGTAGAGACGCTCCTTAGACCCGCTTCCAAGAATGGATCTTCTCAACAGTCATACAAAGCTCTTCCTAACTTCATGAAGACAAAGATGTTGCGGGACTATTTTGACCATGAAGAACGGTTATTCTTCAACTGACTTCTGAAGAGAAATTGTAGATCTTTGAGTCAACTTCGAAATGAGGGGTCACACGCCCTGATCCGACCTCCATAACACCGGGAAACTGGGTTACAACACAGCTGCGCCGAACAAAAAATGAGGGGAAAACTTTGCATCAAGATGCGCGTCTGATCTTAATCAAATGCTGAGATCTTGCCACGTCCCTCGGATCCAAAATCCGAGCAAACGTGTCCCCGAACGTGAAAATGTGGAAAATTTCACCTCAAGATGCGAGCTTGATCCTGATTGCCGCTCGGATTGCGCCACGACCATCGGAGCCAATTTTTGAGCAAACGTGGCTCCAAACGTGAAATTGTGGAAACTTCGTCTCAATATTCGCGCCTGATTAAGACCCAACGGCTCAGGTTGCGTCACATCCCTCGGAGCCAATTCCGAGCAAACGTGGCTCCGAACGTGAAATTGGGAAAAACGTTGCCTAAAAAATCGCGCTTGATCAAAGATCCGACGGGTTAGATCTCGCCACGTCCTTCGGATCCAAAACCGATCAGATCTGCCTCCAGATGTGAGTTTGATCCAGATCGGCAGCTCAAATCTTGTCACGTCGCTCGGTTCCAAAATCCCGAGCAAACGTGCCACTGAACTCAAAAATGGAGAAAAACTCCGCCTCAAAATTCGTGCTCGATCACGATCAACAGATCAGATTCGCCCAAAATGAAACAAAAAAGAAAAGAAAAGAAAGTCCAAAATCCAAGGGGCTAACGGGTTGGGTCTGAACCCGTTTGGACCCAGAGACACACATCCCTCTCCTTCAAAACCTTCAGCTTCAAAACCCATTCTCCTCTCGCCGTCATACACCGAAGAGTTCCTTCGAGCCACCGTCTCCAACGTTTCGCCGAACTCCGAGCTTCCCTCCATCAACGCCTCGTCGAAGCTCTCCCCCTTCACGAGCTCACCACCGCCATCAACGAGCTCCAGCTCTCTCCTCACCGGCCATGCGAAGAGCTCCATCAATGAGCTCCCCTCGTCCTCTCTCCCACCTTCGCCACCTCACCTTCGACCGGGCTCCCCTTCCGTCTAGCTCCAGCACCTCCGTCGAGCTCCCACTCTTCCTTGCCGAACACAATTACCGAGCTCCAAAACCCCACCTTCCCGAGCTCCGAGCCCACTGTCGAGCTCCCACTCCTCCGTAGCTGACCTCTAATACCGAGCTCGAGCTTCTTCTATTCTCGCCGAACTCCACAAAACAGTCGAAGCTCGGAGCTTCAATTAAACACCGCCATCGAGCTACGTCACCCATCTCCAAAGCTTCGAACCCATCGCCAGAGCTCCCACCCCGTCATGTCCCCCGAGGAGCTCTTTTGCCAAGCTCGAAGCGTTCGCCGAACCAAACTCCCTCGCCGAGCGCTAATCCCGAGCTCCAAGCTCCGAACCCATCGCCAGAATTCCCCCTTCGTCATCTCCCTTGTCGAGCTTCACGAGCTCCACCATCACCGCCGAACATCGATGTCGAGCTCTCTCTCCAGCTTCGTCGAAGCTCCTCCATCGTACTCGCCGAGCTCCTCTTGCCGACAATGGCTCATGTCGCCCTCGAAAGAGATTGGGGAGAAGTCGAAGACGATGGAAGGAGGAAGAAGCCGAAGGAAGAAGGCGGGAAAGAAAAAAAAGGAAAATGAAAAAAAAGAAATTTCCACGTGGCGGTCGACGGTCAGCGTTGTCCGGTCACGTGGCGTCACCTCGTGGGTCGGCGGCGGGTTCCGAGCAAAGTGTACCTTGAGCGTGAAAATGCAGCAAAACACACGCCTCCCGATGCGCACCCCCTGATCGTGATCAATGCACAGGATTGCGCCACGTGTATAGGTAAAATTTATTTAATTGAATTAATTATTTAAAAAATCCGAAAAATTAATTAAAAATCGAAAAAATTAATTAAAAAATTCTAAAAATAATTATTAATTCAGAAAATAATTTTAAAATTATGAAAATAATAATTATTAAATTAGAATAATTAATTTAAATGTTTGATAATTAATTATTTAAATTTGGAAATTGAATAAAAAATTCAAAAATGATTAAAAATTGGGAAAAAATTCAGAAAAAATTGGAAAAATCAAAAATTCCAGAAAATTCTGAGAATAATATTGGATATTTTACAAGCTCAGAAAATCATCGTTACACCTCGAGTAAGATCCAAACTCCTTCAAGAACTTCGACAAATGTCCGTACGTCATTAGAATAATAAAACTACACCTCAATGACTGTTAAACTCAGTCTTCGGGAGTGGGGGGCTCTTGATATGGCTTAAAATAGGATTTAATCGGGACCGTTCAAATCGGACACGAATCTTAAAATTCTTAACGGGAAAACGGTAATTTAACCTACAAACGGGTCTGAAATGGGAACTAGGTCTTTCTTCAAAGCCCAATAACCCAAAAACGGATCTGTCCTATTGGTTATTGGTAGCAACCCGTTACAAACCAATTCAGATATTTAAAGAGTAATTCAAATTCATGGTTATTTCTAAGAGACAGTTTAAACCAAATCTCTTATCATGAAACGATTTAAACTCTACATCTTATCCAAGAACACCGGGACTTAGGGATAAATGATTATCTCTAAACTATCTCTAAAGGCGACTATAAATACCCCTTCCCCCCACCATAAAAAATGTAATCAATATTTTTTCACATAAAACTCTTTCATAATCTTCCTAATTACTGACAAGAGCGTCGGAGGGTTTGTCGCCAGGATCCATCCCGGTGTATCAAACTTTTTGCAGATTCATGGCAGTGGTAAGAAATCAGTCAAACGCCAGTGAAAGTCAGCAAGTTTGCCTTTATTGTTTCCAAAAGAATTCACAAATTCATCTGTTTGCTCCCACACCAAAATCAGCAGCAACAGATGGAGAGGAAGATGTCAATCGTCGAAGTTATTGGTGTTGTACTCTTCCACACTTCATTCTCTTGATGTGAGGATTAGGGTTTAGGGTTTGGATGATTATTTGGGGATTAGGGTTAGGGTTTAAATGAAGATTTGAATGGTGGGGCTGTTAGGGATGGTCAGATAGTGAAGGACGCGGCCAAGGGTGGTTTGACAATATTAGAGGGGATGGTTATGGTGTGGAGAAAGAGGGAGCAGGTGGGGCTGTAGGGCTTCGGGGAGAAGGGGAGAAATGAAGGGGGAGGCCAGCAGTGTTTATGGAGGGGGATGATTGTGTGTAGTCTAGAGTTTCTTACAAACCATAATATTCTCTCAAGGTCTCATACATAAGAGAGGAATGAAGAGCAAAACTCAAACACACACACACACACACCTAAGAGAGGAATGAAGAGCAAAACTCACACACACACACACACACACACACACACACACACACACACACACATATATAAAATTAATCAAAAATATCATTTTCATTAGTCTAAAGGCATATATATGACTCAAAACAAATCTCCAAAACAAATTCCAGAATATCCCAATGTGCAGAAAATAAAGGATGCAAATAGCAAAACTACTACATATGGCTAAATAGACATCAAAATGCCAAAAATAATTATAAGTGTTGATATGAAAATAACTAGACTAATAAAATAGCCATTCCAGACTGCGCTGATAGAAGCGCTCAAAATGTCTCGAACCGATGTCCGCATCAGATTCCCCTTGACCAATACCTAATTCTCTAGACACCTCTTATGCTTTTTATGAACCTTGCTACCGAGGATTATTGTATTGATATAAAAATCTGTCATTATACTGATACTGATATTCAAAACCTTGAGCCCGCATATATTCAGAAATAATTATCTAACATTATTCTTAAATGTTTACTGTGCAACCAAAAGATACAATGAAGCATGTCAGTAAATTCTTTAATCATAATGTTACTCTCTTTCTATGGAGTTTAATTACACATTATGCTGTCAGTGTGATAACTGAAACTACATGTGCTGGTGAGTTCATGAATGAAGCTCAGAAAGCATGGAAAGGGCTTTCTTTAGCGTGTACTTACTAGTTACTACAAGATTGTAAAACACTCTTGTTAGCTTAGCAACAAAACACAGCCTGCTTGTTTGGGCGACGACATCAAGCAATCATGTTAGATTGTTCTTAATCCCAATCTATTAGAAATATTGGGATTAAATAGTTAATCACAGTTGGTTTACATTTTAAGTCTGGGTTAAACTCTTGGATCATGAGATTCTATTATGCTCAACAAAAATTATTATCACAAGAGCAGAACTTAGAAATATTTATAACTACTGTTAATAAATCATTTTCATAAACCATCAACATTCCTTTATTAGTCCCTAAAATAATTTTAATGAACTCATAAAATTATATAGAGCTCCAAAAAATGAGAGAATTGGGGGAAATTATCTCTTTAAGGGTTAGTTTAGTGAAATTTATCCTAAAAAATATGCGCACAGCCTGGCCTTCGTGTATATCCTGACTGGCAACACTCCTGCTCTGGTCCACCACATCTTGAGCCTCCTTTCCCTCCCCTCCCCATCCCAAATCCACACCCTCTCTGATGCTGCCCTCCACTCCTCCCTACTCTCTTACATCTCTGCCGCCCTCGACGTTGCGACGTCTCCCTCTTAGACATTCCCCTCCATCTCTACGTGCACACTTGCATCATCTTCTACCTCCAAATATATATAAAGAACCCATAGAATCATGGTTATAAACTCTTAAAACATCCTATTTTACTCACTATTTCAAAACGTAATCATCAATCAAGCATGAAGTTAATTAACTGTATCCAAAAAATTCAATCTTTCAACTATAAAAATTTAACCTTTACTCAATCAAAGCATATAATAAAAAAAATTACATGCAAAACATTACTATCAATCAAATTATTCAAGTCTAAACATATATGTATCATCCATCAATCATCGGTAAATAAAATATTTTTTTTAAAAAAAAAAAGATGAAGGAGGAAGAAGAATCGAAGGATGAAGGGTTGTTGGGTTCGACTCAGGTTGGCTTCGAATTGGTCAACGTCGGGCTTAGCGGCGTCGCACGGATCGAGGCAGAAGGGGCTATCAGCTACTCCTTCACCTCTCTCTTCCTCAACCTCCCCTCTGCTACCTCCATTATCCTCCTCGCCGGCGCCGACTCTAGGTGGTCTCCACTCTAGGAATCTCTCTCCCCCCCGCCTCTCCGTTTTTTTTTTGTTTCTTGTTTTTTTCCTTTTTCCTTCTTTTTGGTAGAGTGGAGAGAAAGAAATAAAGCAGAAGATGTGCAAAGATGAAGAACGCTGGTGTGGAAAAATTTCAATAACCATGTTGTGATTAGTTCGACAATACTTAAGAGAGATTTTATGCACGCAAATATTGTGTACCATAACTGTATTTTCCCCTTTTCCTATCTGTTTGAAAATTGAAATTTGAAAAGTGGCTCTAATGAAAACTTGCGGCATGCACGTATTAGCACGTATTAGTTTAAATGAGTTTTTTTCTACTTCCGCTTTCCTTGCTCTATTTCAAAATAGAGGAAGGAAAGAGGGGGTAGACCAATTTCCTTAATATATAGTTATAATCTACGCCAACATTTTCTTCAGCATGAGTTGGTCGATAACTTAGAAATTTACAATAAGCACAATGACAACGGTCGCAACTTTTGCAAACTAAAGTCTCCGCTGTTACTTGAGAATACAGGAAACAGCAAAATGGTAGAGAAGGCACTCGTAGTTTTTGTCTATCCTAAACAGACCACAAACCCAAAGCAAATGTCGTGATTTCATTCTCCCCATACATCGAACAAACTCTGAAACTATCTCAATTATGAAATAATGTACGACTTATCTTTAGACATTCAACAGCGAAAACTGCAACATCTATTTGGTCAATTTAAGTTTTGGAAGCTGATAATATCAACTAGTACCAGTCTAGTAATATGATGCCTTACTAGTTAGTTTGAAGTCAAAATATGTATGGTGAATATTAATTAATCCATCATTCTTCCTGGACTGAGAGGCGTTGTTTGATGTTGATCCTTGATCTTGAGACTCTAAAGACTTTCTAAAGTATTACAATTATTTAATAATGATATGTTTAGTTTCAAGATTCCTTAGTGCTTTTCACAGTTGGTGTGAAATGCTAATGGCTACTAATTAAGCATATCATGTTTAATCTATTCCTTCTAAAGAGCTGCCTTTTATCAATGTTATGAGGCTACTATTATGGAAATTTTTGATTATAGTGGATAAATTGTTGCACACGTAATCTTTATAAATATGTAGAAAACAATAGATTTTTCGGATCAATAGCTAGATATTAGTATTCTTCCCTTCGGTTGTTGCTAAATTCACATGAATTGTAACTGTTGATGTTCACATTCAGGAGTGTGAGAGGGTTTCCTAGACCTTCATATTTTTTGTAGATACGAATAATAAGCACTTTCTTACTAATATGGTTTAAGAAATGCTGTAGACTATCAGCCCCTACTATTTTAAAAAATTTTCTTGAATTAAGTTATAGTTATTATTAGATGGCTAAGATATTAATACACACAAGAACCATATAAATTCATCAAATATATGGTTGTTCAGGTATTAAGGCCAATGTAGGGAGCTTGTTCAGGTTTTAAGTTAAATAGAATGAGGATTACTGAATTCCATTAATTAGAAAGTACCTTGATAGTTAATAGTTATAGCTATTTTAAAATGTAAGCGAGTACGGCAAGAAATATCCAAATTACTTTGTAAATACTATTTAACCAGTGAAAAATTTTGAGAGATTGTGCTTGCGATTCTTTGTTGAGCCTGTCTTCTCCCTTCTTCCTTTCTACTTGGTGCTTCTCTCCACTTACCTCTCCAATTTCTCTAGTGAAATCCCTACAAGGTATTTCCATACTTGTGCCCAATCTTCCATAATTCGTCAAGTAAAAACCCGTGGCCCTAGCCCCAGTCAAAGTTTTCAACCTGAGATTTTGGGAATCGTCTTGGCTAGGGGTTTGCCATCTTGGATAGGAGATATTTAGGGATATCTCATGAAGACAGGATCACTTCGGGCGTTCATATTAAACTCCTCATAACATAACTTTGGAGTACTAAAGAAAATATTATATGCTCTAAATGTCATCTATAATATAAAATGTCCTATAATGCAAGCAAAATATAATTAAGCAAGGTAAATGTTTCATAATGAAATTGGCATATAAATTTTGAAAAGGATATTCAAATTAGAACTAACTAAATTAACTCTTCATGGACATATGAATGCATGATAAATCAGTACATTGTATTACTGCACTTGAATTTGCGTTCATTGGAACAAAAAATACTAGCTGTGAGATTTTTGCTTTCTATCTTCTGGTCCACAAGATTGTAAGACTTACCTACAAAAAGCAATAAATCCTGACATATAAATAGGTATGGCAATCGGGTCCACCGGGCCGGGTTAGGCCCAACCCGTTTGGGTTTGACCCGGTTTCGGACGCGCTCAGTACGGGTTGGGCCAATAGCCGGGCTGGACCGGGTTAGGAAGAGAAAAAACCGACCCGGTCGACCCGTAAACACATTCGGATTGAACCCAGGTCGGGTCGGGCTGGGTAGGTCGACGGGTTGGCCTGTTTTTTTACCTCAAAAAAATGTACCACAAGTATAAGAGATTAAGAATTAAACAAAATTGTATATATTATTCATTTCAACTTCTATAAAAAATTTACAACTTTTTACATACAAATACTATTGAAAAATATATACAAATTTCTTGAATTACATGTTTAGGAGAACAATCTAGAGTTTGAGATAGCCTAGAGTTCGATTGAAGAGAGTGCATTGGACTACTGTCGTGCACCTCTACTTAACCTAAACCTAAATTTTCTAGTCTTATTGTTGGACTTTAGGCTAGTTGCTTCCACTTGATGTAAATGCTGATTTTTCTTGAGTCATGTCTTCAACCTTTATCCAGTCTTCCGTGCACAAGAGCATCTCCAACGATTAGGGCTTCAAGCAATTCTTGTAATCTGTTAAAACTCGTCAATTTGTAGAAAAAAACTCTTTCTGAAGCAACTGTAGAGACAGAAGGAGTTTATAGATCTTAAGCCATATGTTTAAGAATAGGAAAAAAATTCATGTTCTTTTTACCATTGTAGCACACCAATCTTAGTGCTGGAACTCTCACTATCTTGTTGATTATACCAATGTAATTCATTAGGTTGATTAGTCATAGGTTTTTTTTATTGAATACGAGCAAGTAAAATAGCAGTGACATATTCTAATGTACTCTTACCCTTACCTCTAGAAGTAGAAGATAAAGTAACTATACTAGTTATATTACTAGATGCAAAATTCTATCATAATAATCATACAAGTTGTTTAATGTCGATTCAAATATAACTAAAAGTCCATTAGAGCATCCACAGTCGTTTGCTATAATTCCCATATTCTCATATTATGAGAATTTTATAAGAATTGAGCGCTGCAGTCGTTTGCTATTTTCTCAAAAAATAGCGAACGAGCTACAGTCGCTTCTCAAATATGAGAAGTGCGCTAGCGAATTTGAGAATATAGAAGACGACACATCATGTATCGTCTCACCTTTTTTTTTTTCATTCCGATCGGACGAGACAACTTGTCTCGTCCCGTATATATAACTATATATATATTTTTTTAAAAATAGGGTCGGACGATACATGTTGTATCGTCCTTCCCAAAAAAAAATTTTTTTTTAAAAACAATTGAACAAGACATGTTGTCCCGTCCGTTTTGTTTGTTGGATTTTTTTTTTTTTTTTTTTTTCATGATCCAACAAACCAGATTGGATGAAAAAAAAAAAATTCAAAAACAAAGCACGGACGGGACATGCAAAAACAAAGCACGGACGGGACATCATGTCCCGTCCAGCTTTTAGGGCTTTTAAGAAAGTAGGTTTAGTTGGTTTAATGATGCTTTAGTAGGTGTTTAGATAGGTTTAGGTTATATTATAATATTTAATTTATTTAATTAATATGTTTTAATAGTTAATCGGTAATTAATTAAATCTTTAAAAAAAAAAATTAAACGACGAAACAAGATGTTTCGTCCTTGTCAAAATATAGCAAACGATCACTGCAGCACTTTCGATCTATTCCATTTCTATTCGTCCCATTTTGCCAAAAATAAGAATTACCATTGTGGATGCTCTTACAATTTTATTTAGATTCATCTCCAAGTAAAGTAAAAAACATTTCAATCAAACTCATCGTATCCGCTAATTTGATACGAGGATCCGTAATAGTAGCAATACAATACAACATAAAAGGATAATTAAAATACTTGAAAATTTTAGTATAAGCGGGAACAACAATATTGCTAATGTATTCTTCCGAAATCATATCTTGAAAAATTTGCATCGTAGTAATTATTAAAATAAAAATACTACTAAAAGTAGAATCATAAGATGAAAAAAACTTCGCAGTTGTAGTTTTAAAAGTTCCAAAAATCGTAGCAAAGATTCAGCAAAATACCATGATTGGGGAATCATTTGAAAAAATTTCATGTTATTTGCAAGACAAAAATCATTTATAATATCTTTGTATTGAGTAACAATATTTAGTAAATCAAAATTAGAGTTCCCTAAGTTTGCACCATTCTTTCAATTCTTGAAGCATGGTACTGTTCAAAGCAATAAAATGTACACAATTTTTAATTGAAATTATATATGGATGGGCTACTTTCAATGCATCTTGTACGCATAAATTTAAAATATGACATGCACTTCTAACATGAAAATTTTCGTTACATGAATGAGCTAATTGTGTTATTAATATGTTAATCGAAACATTGTTGTTAGATGGATTATGATTTCTTTTAACATTTCACAAATTTGCCCCTAAATTTTCACTTTTCAAAGGCTACATGTTGAAGGAAGTAATTGGATAGAACAATACAATATGATTTTTGAATTTGAATTTGAATTTTATTTTATTTTTGTGTGTACCGTATTTGTTAACCCAACATTGTATTACACAATTAGTTTTCAATTTTAGCAAAAAAAAAGTTAAAAGTTTTCAAAATTGATAGCTATGCCTTCTACATACATACAAAAAGATCTCATTTGCATGCCTGTATTACACTCAATTAGTTTTCAAGAACACATTTGGTATCTTCGAAGAAGTATGTACTTGAATAGCATGAGCCAAGCATAGTTATTTGTCTAATAAGATGTGGAACACCTTTTACAACTCCAATTTGGAAAAGTTGCTAGTTCAGTTGAGTATTAACAGGCAAATTTTGTTGATTAGCAAGTTATTGTTGCCTTCGGGCATTGTGGTCTTCGGGCATTGCACAAAGGTGATCATATTGCCTAATAAGATGTAGCTCACTTGGATGGTACTAATTCAAGAAAGATTGTGAGTTGGGTTGGTTAACAGGCAACTTATGTTTGATAAACAAGTTGAGACTATTGACCCAAATAAAACTTATACAATTCCATGTGCGCTTGACATGCATGTTGCAACTCTCACAAAAAGAAACTACAAAGCTCAGCCATTTTCTGATTACATCTCATCATAGTATAAAAAAATGCTATTCCTCGAATCTACTTTTGGAGGATGTGGATGTACGCAGAGAAGTGTATGTAGGCAATGAACACACAGTTTGTAGCCAACTGCTGTAAAAGAGGGGTTCACTTCGGAAATGGGGATGTATGCAACTTCTATTCATTTTCTAATCAAATCTGGTCAACTAGATAGTTTAGACTAGTCTCATCATGTACAACAAAGGGGTTCCAAACTCTTTACTGATGAAAAATTTAGACTAGTTTCTTACTTGATTAAGATGGCAGTTTGCATGAATGTGTTCTGACTTCTTACATTTGTAACATGCTTCATTTTTTACTGTCTTTTTCCTTTTTGATACCTGCCATATTTTTTGTTTTTGAGAAACTTACTGAAGTTCTTAGTTAGGAGAGTGATATCTGAGTTGTGTCTGAATCTGAGTTTGAGTGGCGTGGTGCTACAGTTTCATCAAAGCAATGGTCTTCTCTTGAGTTTTGTGTCTCTGTTTTTTTGTCTCCGTCATCTCCATTCCGTAGGTCTTGAGTTTGCTTTGAAAGGTGCAGTAATCGAACCTCTTTTCTTCGTGTGTTTTCCCCATGGCGGCAGCTTTGATACCTCATTCTAGTGAGAGGTGGCTTATGATTTTTCCCACTTTCCGGTCATCGTCCATGTCCTTACACAAGCTTTCAAGTTCATGAGCGATTGTGTCAAAGCGAGCCAACATCTGATATATACTTAAGCATGAGAAACATATCAAACTTATAATAACATAAAGTAACTTTTGTTTTTACCTCTGATGTGGTTCCCTCATGACGCTTTTATAAGTTATTCCAGATTTCATATGCAATTTTGCAATTACGTCCACATCGCATGAGTTCTTTATGATTCAAGTCTGCATATAGTGCGGTCATGGCTTTGGAGTTGACATTTTTTAGTTCAAGTTCTGCTTTGGTAAAGGACTTCTTTCCATCACTGATGGGAATAATTATTTTATACATGCAGACGGTGTAGACTTCTTTTTCAAGTATCTGCAAAAAATGAGACATACGGAACTTCCATGCATCATAGTATTTACCATCAATGTAAGGTGAACGTGTAATGCTTGATCCATTGAAGTTGGATGACTTCGATGAGTGCAAGTCATCTAGAGGAGGGATTTCAGCCATTGAACCTTCTTCTTTAGCTTTTAGGTCAATAATGGGCACATCACTCTGATACCACTGTAAATCGCCTTTGGGTTTTGGGGTGGGTGTGTGTGGTGGGGGGGGGGGGGGGGGAGAATAGGGTGATTGTCCGGAAATAAAAATTTTAAAATGAAAGCTTATAGTAAAGAGATAAAGTTAGAGAAAGCAAATTCAGTAGAGTCAAGCAACAATTTAAATGGTTCGGCCCCTAGCTTTAATCCACTACCCCTTCACCTGCAGTAATTTTTCATCCTCGCCGTTCCACTATACTCAAATCTCGTACAGTGAGTTCTTGGTATTCAGGTCAAGATTCGTATTACAACCACAAGACTTCTATATATAAGCCCTGTAATCCGTCTTGATCCGAAGCGAAAAGAAAGTGAAAAAGCAAGACCATAGTCTTGACAAAGAAAACAATAAAAGCCTTATTCTCTCTTGATCTTGAGTAAATGATAAGTGCTAAAGTATTGAGATGAAAGAGATAAAGAAAAATCCTATTGATCCTCCTCTATAAATAAGAAATCAGAATATTTATTTCCAAAAGAAAAATATTCATGCTACTTTAAAACCATGTAGTCGACTTTTAGTTCAGCAAAAGTAATTTTTTGGGGAATCAATAATATATATTTCCGAATGTATCATTTGTCAATAATCTGTTTACATAATAGTTCTCACCAAAATAATAATAGATAATATCCGTTCTTGATATGCTTGAGTCTTGATGATTTGCACATTTATTCTCTTGTGGAATTCTTCTGATTTGATCGTCTTTTTATATTGAGGAGCATGATTCTTTTTCTTTGTATTCTTATTTGTTTCTTTATCATTAGTTGCTGAAATATCTTTGTTTTGACCTTTGAATTTCAGCTTATTCATTTCTATATTTTTCTGTAAAAACAATCTCATATAAAAATGTTAAATGACATGTGCATGTTTTGTACGCACCAAATAGGGTCAAGAAAGATATGTCCGCCCACCTTTTACCTTTCAAACATGTGCATTGTATTATTTCGAAAGAAAACCTAATCCATCCTTTTACCTTTCAAACTGATGCACGGCCATGGCCTTCATAAAGAAAAAGGGACAAGAAAGAAGCAAAATTTGATGATTCCTTTGATAAAATTGATGATTTCTCTGAAAGAAATTGCGACTCTTCATAAATAATTTTATATATTTATTCAAAAATTTGCACGTGTTGCTACTATGCTTTTGAGTGAGATGATTGCAAATCTTTTTTTGTCTAAAAGTGTCTGGCCAAATAAGTATTGACCTTGGAGGCCAGCACAAGCACGACGACTCTGATGTTATTTGGGATTGTAAGCATGATATGTTCAGTGAATATGCCTTTTGTAACAAAAAAAAAAGCATGAATTGCTACTTTATTTTAAAGCATTTCCCAACAGATTAAGCTACTTTAATTTCACACTGGATTAAGCAAAAATTTCATCAGTAAATGTTTGAGATAAAGAAACAATTCTGGATTACCTTGTAGCAGGAGCCACTAAAATGAAATGAAAATTGGAAATATTATATTTGATGATTTCAGGAGGATCCTAAATTGGAATTTAACTAAGGCTAAATTTTAAAAAACCACACTAAGTTTTGGGCCATCCTAAATTGGAATTTAACTAAGGCTAAATTTTAAAAAACCACACTAAGTTTTGGGCCAGTTTAAAAAAATCGCACTAAAATTTTTTTTTTTAAAAGGACACAAAATTTTAAAAAACTCTACTGGGTTGGTTAGGGTTAGGGTAGGGTTTAAAAAAACCACCATCATCTTTTATTTGTGCTTAAAAAATTCACATTCATCTTTTATTTGTGTTTAAAAAAATACCACTTAACTACACAGATGTATAAATAACCCCCCCCCCCCCCCCCCCCCCCCCCCCCCGAACTAACCCTAACCCTAACTAACCCAGTGGAGTTTTTTGAAACTGTCCTTTTTTTAAATAAAAAAAAACTTAGTGCGGTTTTTAAAAACTGGATCAAAACTTAGTGTGGTTTTTTTAAAATTTAGCCTCTAACTAAATCAAAATCAAATGGTTGCAAACTTTGTTTATATTGGAGAGTCAGAAAAATCATTTAATGATAACATGATTCGTATCAAAATTTAATAGAAATAATATTCAGAACCAAAAAACCATGTTAACTGAGTAGATAATGAAGGATGACCTAATACCATAATCTCTACTACTATAATGGGAGAAGGCCTCAGTGTAATTTGTCCTTAACCCAACCCGTGCAATGCACGTGCTGGTAGATTTTTTTTTTACCCTTTTCATTCCCCCAATTTTCTCCACGTGCACAGCACGTGTATAATACTAGTATAGTTGAAGGGGTCAAAGCAGGCCTAAGGACCAAGCAGGTTCAATCTGGGTTGTTGAGACCACCTTAAATATCCTTTTTTCTCTTTAGGAATTTGTGAGAACTAATTGCCAATAAATTAACTAGAAATTTCAACTTGTGTAGCACTGAAGGTTTTGAGAGTGTAGAAGATAAAGTCTACCTGTACACACTATATTTAGTGGTGTATTGCAAGAGTCAGAAGTTAATCTGAATAAGGAGGTAAATCAGTAAGGTACTAATCATGGTGATACTCATAATGAATTAGTAACTCATGATCATGAGGAAGAGAGACAAGCAATACCTGGATAAATTTTAGGTATATCGTTTTGTCTCCAATACTGATAGTCTGATACCTTCATGTGTTTTGCTCTACAGAAAAAAGTGTGTCACCTTCTTAAACGTTGCAACTTCATACCTTCTGTTAAATCACTTAACGCAATATTCCTATATCGTTATCTTGTGATAAAAATTGGACCGGTTTGCTCACATTTTTGCCACTAAACAGAAATAGAAAGACTCCCGTTTATTCTCTTCTTCTTCATCCAACTTTTTCATTCTCTCTTCATAGCAATGTTTTTTTTCTTTTTTCCTTCTACTTTTGAACAGTAAATTAATAAATTCTATTAATCAATAGCACCTTGCATGTTTGTGCCTAAAAATAGATAAAATAGTGATAGACTTTGACTGAACTGGTAAATGAATTGAGGTTCATCGGACCGACTTCCTAATAATATGTCTTTGCTCATGTCTGATATAACTCAGTTATAATGTTGAAGTGTACCTCTTATACTCTTCTGGTGCAGTTGAAGTTTGGATGTCTTAAATTCACATTAGAGGCTTGTTTGGATTGGCAGCAGTGACATTTCATACCCCTTCTTGTTGATCATGCAAGTTTCAACCATATCTTACCTGCTATGTCATATTGCAGTATATATAGATACAGATCACTATCTGTGTACGATGCTGATGCTGATCTCATATACTCTGCATGTGTAGTGTCCCATTTAATGTCGTGATGTCGTTTTATATATAACTATCTTTTGAATTGTGATTTTCAGTGTATTTCCTTGTCTCATTTTCTCCCATCTGTCGCATGACTAGTAGAAGTCCCTAAAGCTCTCCTTATTGGTTTTTTTCTGTCTCCGAAAATTTGGATGGTTTCTCAGTTCAAAAGCTCCAAATGCCCTTCTTGGTTGTCTTGTAAGGCCTTCTCCATCTTCTTATTTCCTTGTGTGAAATATGAGACTAGCTCGACGGTGACTGGCTCCTTACCCTCCAAGTGCCCTTCTTGATTTTCTTGTAACGACTCCATCTTAGTATTTCCTTATATGATGTTTTACCAGCCTGAAGTTTACTGCATGTTGAGTTTGGTGCTTGTTTTGATGCGAACCAGACCTGAAAGTTGATGAAGTTAGAGCATTTATTTGCTTTAATTCTGGGTTTCTATGCTGCACATTCTCCACAAGTCATTGTCAACTTTGCTGCAACATGTATCTTGTTTAGGATTACTTCTCATGCCATGTGGTAGTCTATTCCACTTATAGGATCTTATAAACAAACCTCTAATGCAAAACAAACTGCTTCTAGAATCAGAAGAGAAGCTAGAACTCAAGCCTTGAGCTCTATTTCAACTAGCAAATGACCATGTAAATTGGTTTAACAAGAAAAATTGATTGATGAAAGCTCAGTAATATGGGTCCAGTAAGGCAAATGAAGTCGTTTCCTTGCCAATTCGAAGCAAATTGCTTGGGCTTTTACCTCTTTTGACGTGGTATAGTGCCCATGCAAAAGTCCTTGAGTGCTTCCAAAACAAACAACTGCACCAAAATGAAGTCTTTAGCCATTACAATATGTGCAAAGTGTACCTATTTGACACTTTCCAACCCTAAATCCTTAAAAACATGTAGCTCTTAGGTCGTGGGATATTCATTATGGTTGTTTGAGCATGTGTATATAAGCCCATGAGTGCATGAGTAGGGAGCAGTGTTGTAATGTCCCGACTGCACCTGGGTTTAACTAGAACCGGACCGGTGTTGTATGATAAAAAAAACCAGAAAACTTGAAAACACCTAACAAACTGTATTGAACCGTCCGATTCAGCAGTAAACTGTTTAAACAAGTGTTTCCAGGTTTGCAATTTGTTTTGATTTGTAGTACGGGTACGGGATCGCAATATCTACCCTAAGCGATATGTGGTATGGGGGATAAGATGAGTTGGGGCACTTAGTTGAATAATATATACGGATGTGTGTAGATATAGAGACAGGGATAGAAAATTGACTATAAATACATTAGTTACTTGCATTATCTATAATGAATAAGGGGAATTTGTAGAGAAGTTGATGGATTATTAAATAAAGTGTTATTATTTTTTTTGTTTTTTGTTTTTGCATTCGGCCTTAGCTGCCCACACTTGGGAGAGAGATATTTTTCAACTTCCCTAATTAATTTCTTCTAAGGCTGTAATCGAACCTGAGACCTTTCACTTAAAAATGGGAAGTCTTGCCAACTGCACTATAAGTGCTTTCCAAAAGTGTGCATTTTAAAGATAGCAAAAAAGTAGTATCCGGATTACTAGTTTAAGAAATCCAGATCCCGAACCCACCATAAACCGGATCGCAAGATAGGATCCTAGTTTGGAGTGGGGTTGGAGAACCTGGTAACAGTGGTTTAAACTGATCCAAGTTGAACTAGCTGGTTCAATTTCCTTATTTATTTATTTATTGTTAAAGTGTTGATGGTGCATTTTGAACCTTGGTAGACAAAAAAAATTTGGTATTTACTAACCGAGATGAAAATATAATAACTATTTTGTATAACACATATGATGTGATGTACTTGAATATCTAATTAAAACAAACCTCCTTATGCTGAACTTGGATCAACCCAAGTTGAACACAATTTCACCCAAAAAAAATTCCGGCCAGGCGAACTCCAATTTGATGACCTGTTTAACTTCTAAAGCATTGGTGTGATGAGTTCCAGCATGTAAATTGGAGGAGAATCCAGGGACTAACGCCAAAAGAACTTCGACCAAGCTTGAAAAAGTAAATGATTCAAGTGACTGACTCCTTAAGGATGTTTTTATCCTTGTCTGATATAATTCAGTTGTAAGGTTTATTGGTTTAGTTTATATTGTGTTGATGTAGCTTGAGCTTGGATTTGGATATCATTTGAAATGGTTCCAGAGTACATTTTGCGTCGCTTCTCAATGTTCTTGCAAGTTTTAACCACATTTGACCTACTATGTCATATGGCAGTATGGATATGGGTGCCTATCGATCACGTATGATACTGATCTTATGGACTGTGCATGGATAGTTTCCTAATTAATATAATTTATATAGGCCATCTTGTTAATTGTCGTGTTCAATGTATTTCAGTATGACTCATAGTGCTTGCTCCTTTGCAGCAACTTGTATCTAGTTTAGGATTACTTTTCATGGCATGTTGTTGTCTAATCTACTATAGGATCTTCATACACATGTCTTTGATGCAAAACACACTGCTACATCAGTTTGTCATTTCCTTTTATTAAGAGAATCATAATGCAGTTTGTAAAGTAATAATCTTGGTGTCGTTTTGTGTTAGATATCAGCTGACTTCTGTATTATCTCTGGTCTTTCATAGTAATTCGTATGTTAATTTTGTTTTGACAGTGGTGAGAAGGCTCCAGATATCAAATGGTCTGAACATGTTGAAGTTAAAGGGAAAGTAAGACTGCAAGCATTTGAAAAATACATTCAAGAGCTTCCTCGCTCTCGAAACCGTGCACTGATGGTGATGTTCTTTTCCGTAATGTTATTTTAGCTCTCATACTTTTCGGTGTTTGCTAAACTGTAGCAGCAACTATGAAGAATAACTATGTTATTTTGCTGCAATAGCATACTTAAAAGTATTTTTTATTTTTTTGCATAATCATGGCATGTTCTTTCATACTTGTCAACAGCTTACTCTTGCATATTAACCCGACACAACATCTTGTCCACGGTAATCTACCATAAAAAACAACGTAAAAATTCTCAAAATTTTGGTTCTAATAGTAGCTATTCTTTAAAGTTTTGTCTATGAACAAGTGTAGTTCATTTGACCTAGCTTATATAATTCGTATTTGCTTTAACCTCTAATACATGTTCGGTCTTGACTCTGTCGTGGTAGTGCGGCCATAAACCATTTTGTTACCAATAGTTTTATGAGGCAATTTTTAATTGGTGGCGTTTTTTATCAGGTGATTTCTATATGCTGGAAAGTAGGATCTTCTGAAGCTGGGCTGACAGGGATAAAGCAGGTGAGATCAGCTGGTACCAAATGATTTAGTAGCTGTTTTAGCAGTCTTTTTGTATATTATAAGTTCCTTCTCTTTTCTTTTTCATTCAGGTTTCAAAAGGTTACAGGGAGAATGATAAGGTTGGGTTTGCACAAATCTGTCAAGGTTTGGATCTCTATGTCTGTCCTCGTAGTGATACCATTATAACGATTCTTGCTAAGTATGGTTTCTTCAAGGGTATGACTGCTGCAGTTCAAGACGATCAGGACTCTTTAATTGGTTGTGTGATATGGCGAAGAGGAAGCCAAACCTCATTATCGAACCCGGTCCCTGATAAAATCTCAGAGAAAAAGAAAACCACTCAACAATTACAAGAACAGCAGCAAGAGATTAAATTGCCCTCTGTTGTTCTGAAAACTCACTCACTAATCTTACAAGCAGGTGATGAGTTGAAAAATAAACAAGATCAAGTCGCTGGTCTTGACAGTAGTACGATGGCAGAGAAAGTAGCTCTCCAGCAGTCTGGTTCTGTTGGTAATTTTCATATAAATAGTACTGTGTCAATGCCACCATATGATTTTCCCCCTGTTTCAGTTCCAAAACTTGAGACGACCTCTACTTTTCTTCAAGAAGTGACCGTGAAGCCTCCTAACAAGCCAACCTCTCTTCAAGAAACCATGACGATGCATCCTCCGATTCCTCCTAGTCCTATAATCAAAATTGCAGGTCAGATTCCCATTGGCCCACCAACTCACAACAGTGGATTATACAACTCTTGCAACTATACTTTTTGTCCTCCCCCACATCTTGTTAAAGCTTCGGTCCCCTTGGATTCTCCATTCATTAGTGGTAATGGTCAACTACCAACAAAAGGAATCCTTGATTCAAGCTTTGGACCAAACCCAATGCAAAACAGCAATTATTCAAAGCCGGAGTTGGCGGAGCCTGCTACTCCGCGACCTCCCCCTCCGTCCCCTCCTGACATTTTACAGAGGATTAACCAGTTCAGCAAAGAGGCACCACCACATAAGGTGAGGTGTGATTAGCTAGCTCTTCTCCCTTCTGTTCAATATTCTTGCAGTAGGAAAAGAAATAAAGAGTAAAGAATGTAATGAAAAGAAAAGAGAATAATTATATTAACTGATTATCTCTCTGCAGGTCCATGTACCTTCTGAAGGAATATCCAAGGTTGAAACTTCCTTCACGTTTAGTGAGGCTTCGCAGAAAAAATGTAGTGTTAGTTATGAAGCTAGGCCAAAGTCTGTTGTTAATATGGATGATGGTGATCTACCAGAGTTTGATTTCGATTCTGCATGTGGGATTCCACGAGCCCCTCGAGCAAGTGAATCAGCTTTGCCCCCTCATCATCAAACAAAAAACAATGTGGCTGCTCCTTTCAACAAACAATTTTCAGTAGATGCGCTCAAGAAAGAGAGTGGGTTAACAACAACGCTTCCTCCCGTAGTGCACACCTACAAAGAAACTGTGACTATTAGTACACTGCCAGCTAAAAATTTTAAAGAAGAGTTCAGTGCTGAACAGAAACAATTTGCCGCTGATGTCCACCAGGCTTTACAACAATCAGTTCCTATGAGAGTAATTGATGAGGATTCATCATCATGTACTAGTTCCTCGCACAAGAAGACTCATTTGGGTTGGAATGATGATGATGACGATATGCCTGAGTGGTGCCCCCCTGACCTGGATAATGTAGACCAACTGCCAAAACATACTAGCGCAAATGCCACCGGAGTGGGCCCTCCTATTCCTATTCCTATTCCTATTCCTAGGCCAAAATCAGAACATGCCACAAAACAATCTGTGGTTCCTGCTCCATCCTTCACGACGCCACCGTTTTGTTCACCTTTTCAGAGCTTGTCTCATGGTTATAGCTACCCAGGAATGCCGGGGGGCCCTCCTCATGTTAGTGTCAATCATGCACCACCTGCACAAAGAGGTCCTCCTCAGATGCCCCATTCAAACCCTTCTTTGAGGTTTCCAGCTCCAAATTTTGGAAGCAAATCGCCACCTTCAGATGTCAAGCGGCAACAGTGGAAGTGACCTAAGTCCTACACTCCTGCTATATGAACTTGTTTCAGCAGAAAGTGACATAGCAGATTGTTCCTGAAAGGTAGCTGTGCCTGATGATTTGTGGAACATCGAAACATATGCTTCTGTAGCTGTGGAACTGAACAGTTGTCCGTCTGTATTATATGTGGACTAGCTTGTATTTGATAGTCCGTTAGTTGGAGTATTTGTAGCTTTGATCTGTAAGAAGTTTGCTTTCTGTTATGTATCACCAAATAATCAAGTACCAGATTCCAGTGTTTCTATGGATGCATCTTTGACAGAAACCTCTTTTGGATTTACATTAGCTTAATTCTCCTCGAATGCTTGCTAAGTTACTGGTGATTGCTGAATTTTGCAACTAATTGTTCAATGGAAATTATGTTCTTGATTTTTGTTATTTCAAGAAGGCATTTTCTTCTTGAATTATGTATACTTAAATAATGACACCGCTCAGCGTGATGCTTCCGAAAAATTATGCAATTACGAGTTTGTCTACTCTCCCGGGTTTTAGTAGGAAGTCATGGTGATTGATATATTAACTGCCTCTGGCTATTCGAGAGAAAATGAACGCGATGCATAGACTACTTAGACCCCGACCCTTTTGGGCACTTACAAAGCCATTATGTTGACTAGTAATATGCAATTAATTTAAAAGCTAAAGTAGAAGTCCAAAGGGTTTCTCTCTCTATATTTTCTAAAGAGAGAAGCTTCCCAAAAACTCAAAAAAAAAAAAAAAAAGAGAGAGAGAGAGAGAGAAAGGTGAAAGAAGACGTCTGGGGAGAGGGGAGGACACCCTCGTCACCTCCTCCTCCTCCTCCTCCTTCCCCCCCAATTCGTAACCCCACTTCCGATGTGGCGGTGAGCTCTTCGGATCTTCCGATTTCGAGTTTAGATTTGGGTTCTTTTGGATCTACAGTGGATAGAGTTGGATGGCGTGGCAGGGAGCTTTGGCGGCATGGTGGCTGACGTCGAGGGTGGGGTTGCACCGTCGAGAGCGGCAGAGACTGTGCTTGAGGTAGTATTGAGGCCATCAGCGGGAGATGACAACAGCGGGGATGGTTGACGCCGGAGCATTGATAGCCACACTCAAAGATGGCATTGATGACCGTCGGTGACGGGATTGGGCGCATCGCGAGTGGTGCGGACTTGGATCTTCGAGTTGTGGCGTCGGTGGAGTCGTTGATGTTGGGTTCAGCACGACTCCATTCAGGGCTCGTTGGAGTGGAGTGGACTTGGATCAACGAAGTAGCCAACTAGGGCTTGGATCAGCCGGGGACGATGAGATCTCAGCTGTGTTGGAGGGGCTCGTCGAGGTGAAGTCGTGAGGGGCTTTGAGGAAACGTCCATCAGCATTAGCTAATGCCGGTGGTCTGCTAGAGCAGGGGAGCCATGAGTTGAGTTTCAATATTTGAATCTCGATTTTGAGTGACGGTCGAAAAGGGGCTTCGATTGGAGATGGTGACTTGTCGACATCGTCGATGGTTGTTGGTGAGGGAAATTGTCGTAAGCTCAACCAGAGCTCGTCGGAGCGGCGCTGTGGTCAAATACGTCGACAGAGGAGTGCTTGCATCATTGAGAATCCAAATAGGGTTGGATTTGTTGAAATGTAGTAAGTACTAATATGTATATTCTGTTTTCTAATCTATAGGAAACAGATTCCCCAACACTCTCACCCCTCAATCTTCTCTCAATCTCCTTTCTTCTTCTCCAAGAATGTAATCCTAATATATAGAGGTATACTGTAAAGAATAAAAGATAAGAAGAATAATAATGATTTTCCCCCAAATCTGTTTTCAACATGGTATCAGAGCCTAACAAGATCTAGGCTAGTTGAAGAAGAAGAAGAGACGGAGGCAATCGGATTTGACCCCTCCATCCCGATCCGATCCTGACCAAACCCCGATCCCCAAACCTCCTCGTCGACCCCCCTGTCCTCCTCCTCCCTTCCCGTCGCGTCGATCTCCTGCGATGCCACCCCGAGCTCCGCCTTCGCCGCTGTTAGCCTCTTTCTCCCTCTCCTTTCTTTCCCGCCCTCAATCTTTCCCGTCAAAACCCCTGTTCACCTTCTCCGATCAGACCCCTGACCACCTCCGACGACCACCACCTAGTCAGCCGACCCTCCCGGCGCCGCCCTCTAGTCGACGCCATCACCAGACCAGACACCCCTTGTTTCCCTTGTTCCGTCAACAGCAGCCAACACCCAACTCCATCATTACTGGCCAATTCCGTCGACGCCCTGAGTTGATTTGCTGCCGCCCTCACCGTTCGACGCAGCCGTCGAGCCACATCGACGCCTCACAGTCATTCAGATTCTAAGCCCCCATTGCTGACTGTTGCTGCGGTTGTCGTTCAGTACTGTTGCTATTTTCTCTTTGTGCTGTGTTGCCTCAGGTTCCGTTTGCACATAGTTCGCACGTATAAGTTTGTGTTTGTTGTTTAGTGAAGAAGGGGAGAGATTGAGCCGGTGTTGGATTGTTGCTGTTTTGTTGTTTGTTGAAGACTTGGAGCTGTTCTTGGCCAAGTTCTGTCGTCTGCTATTGGTTGCTGAAGATCAAATCCGTTGTTTTCTTGTACCACTACCATGGGACAAACTGATGGAGCTGAGAAGAGTATTGGACTCGCCTCTATATTAGTTACAGCTGCAGGTAATGATGGTAAGGTATTTAATATTTCTGCCTTTGTTATGAATAATGCATGGATAATTGATTCGGGTGCTACCGACCATATGACATTTGATTCTAAGACAAATTTAAAATTTTCAACCATCCACCAAATCATCTGTGTCCACCGCCAATGGTGATCCTGCCACTATTACTAGCGAGGATACCATACATCTCACAAACAACCTAACCTTAGATACTGCCCTAGTTGTGCCATCCTTGAATTTTAACATATTATCTGTTGCTCAAATAACTATTGCCTTACATTGTATTGTAGTTTTTGGCCTTCACATTGTGTGTTTAAGGATATTCGAACTCGCAAGACGATTGGTTATGGAGTTAGACACAGAAAACTCTATTATCTGGATTTAGAATCTGAATGTTCGAACAAGTTGACTCAAGCTCTAAGTGTAGAAGGATCCAGGATCCGAAGATGAGAAGAAGAAATCAGATATTTGGCTATGGCATCGACGTCTAGGGCATGCTTCTTTTGGTTATTTGAAGAAATTATTTCCAAGTTTATTTTTGAAGTTGGATATTTCTGCCTTTCGGTGTGATGTGTGTGAACTCGCAAAAAGGTCATCGTGTCTCTTTTCCTCCAAGTCCAAGTAGAAGCTCCCTTCCAATTATGATTATTCATTCTGATATTTGGGGTCCATCCAAAACGACTACATTTGGAGGAGCCAAATGGTTTGTGACATTTATTGATGATTGTACTCATATGACCTAGATTTGTTAGATGAAGTCGAAAAGTGAAGTTAGTGGCTTGTTTCAGAAATTTCACAGGCATGTTATCATTCAGTATAAATCACAGATTCAAGTTCTTAGGAGTGATAATGGCGGAGAGTACTTGAGTTTGAATCTGCAACAATATTTGGAGGAACACAGAATTGTTCACCAGACTACATGCTCATATACATCTCAACAGAATGAGGTTGCAAAAAGAAAAAATAGATACTTGCTCGAGGTGGTCTGTGCTTCTCTCATCCATGGAAATATGCCATTCATCTATTGGGGGAAGCCCTTGCTTCTGCTGCATACCTAATCAACCGAGTTCCCTCTAGTATCCTAAACTTTCTCACACCATTTCAAGCATTAACTAAAGCTATGAATGCACCAAAAGTCGTCAACTTGCCACCTCGTGTGTTTGGGTGTGTTGTATTTATTCATCTTCATCAACATGAATGCAATAAGTTAACTCCTCGAGCTGTCCGCTGTGTTTTCATGGGATATGCATAGGATAAGAAAAGGTATCGATGCTATTACCCACCAACTCAAAGGATGTTTGTGACTATAGATGTTGTGTTTTATGAAGAAGAGATGTATTTTTCTTCTTCTGCGACTGAACTTCCGGGGGAGTACCGAAGTGAAGTTCAGACTCTTGGGTATGATGAAGGGGTTAGTGAAGTTCAGACTCTTGGGTATGATGAAGTAATTACCAGCCAGAACGAATAACTAGATACAAATAATGGCGAACACTTAAATGAAGACCTAGCAAGGGAGGAAGACCCTCATGAAGAAGTGCAACCAAGGGAAGAAGACCCTCTTGAAGAATTGCAACCAGTACCGAATTTCAATGAGAGTGAACCGTCAGAATCCCAAAACCAATCGTCATCGTTGTCCGAAGCTCCGAGAAGAGAACTCCCGCACCGTACTAATAGAGGTATTCCAAAACCCACTTATGAACCTGATCCCACTAGTAATGTCAAATATCCCATAAGTAATTATGTATCCATTCACTGCTTGTCAGAATCAAATAAGTCATTTCTAAATCAATTATCTACTGTATCTATTCCTAACAGTGTGCAGGAGGCCCTTACTGATCCAAGGTGGAAAGTAGCTATGGATGAGGAGATGAAGTCCTTGAAAAAGAATGAGACCTAGGAGATAGTCGAGCTGCCAGCAGGGAAGAAGCCAGTAGGATGCAGATGGATTTATATGGTGACGTGCAAGTCCGATGGTTTAATATAGCGATACAAAGCAAGACTGGTTGCTAAAGGATACACTCAGACATATGGAATTAATTATGAAGATACATTCACACCTGTGGCAAAATTCAATAATGTTTGCTGACTGGCCGTTAGAGCAATTTGATGTGAAGAATGCATTTTTGCATGGGGAATTGACAGAAGAGGTTTATATGGATCTTCCACCACGGTCGAACAGACCAGTCCAACACAGCAATAAAGTATGTCGTTTGAAGAAAGCATTGTATGGACTTAAGCAGTCGCCAAGAGCTTGGTTTGGGAGATTTACAAAATCAATGAGGACATTCAGATACTATCAGAGTAATTCAGATCATACTCTGTTCCTAAAAATGAAAGAAGGTAAAATTACTGCTCTCATTATTTATGTGGATGACATGATAGTAACTGGTGATGATCCTGAGGATAGGAAGGCATTAAAGAACTACTTATCACAAGAGTTCGAAATGAAAGATCTTGGCTCTTTGAGATACTTCCTTGGTATTGAAGTTTCTCGCTCAAGAAAGGGGATATTTTTATCTCAAAGAAAGTATGCTTTTGATTTATTAAAGGAGACTGGAATGTGCGCTTGTCAGCCGATTAGTACACTGTTAGAAGAAGGACTGAAACTGTGCAACGAAGTTTTTCATGTACCTTGTGATAAGGAAAGATATCAGAGATTGGTTGGATGGCTGATATATCTTGCACAGACACGGCCAGATTTGTCATATGCTTTAAGTGTTGTAAGTTAGTTTATGCATGCACCTCGGGAACAACATATGGATACGGTGATGAGAATTATGAGATATATTAAGTCTGCTCCAGGAAAAGGGGTCTTATTTGCGAAACCTGGTCACTTGAAGGTTGAGGCATATACTGATGCTGATTGGGCAGGATCTATAATTGATAGGCGCTCCATTTTAGGATACTTCACCTTTGTTGGAGGAAATTTAGTTACATGGAGGAGTAAGAAGCAAAATGTTGTTGCGCGCTCTAGTGCAGAGGCTGAGTATTGCGGAGTAGCTTTATGCATAGCGGAAGCTTTATGGCTGAAACTCTTGTTGCAGAACTTAGGCTGTGGTCCGAATGAACTTATGAAGGTGTATTGCGACAGTCAAGCAGCATGTGATATTGCCGCCAATCCAGTTCAACATGATAGAACAAAACATGTAGAGGTGGATAGATTCTTCATCAAGGAGAAATTGGATGAGAAAGTCATTGAGATATCTAAAGTGAAGTTAGAAGATCAGCTCGCAGATATCCTGACCAATGCAGTTTCGAGTCGGCTCTTCTTGAAATTTGTTGACAAGTTAGGCATGTTCAATATCTATGCACCAACTTGAGGAAGAGTGTTGAAATGTAGTAAGTACTAATATGTATATTCTGTTTCCTAATCTATAGGAAACAGATTTCCCAAATCTCTCACCCCTCAATCTTCTCTCAATCTCCTTTCTTCTCCTCCAAGAATGTAATCCTTATATATAGAGATATACTGTAAAGAACAAAATATAAGAAGAATAATAATGATTTTCCCCAAATCTGTTTTCAACAGGATCGTCGATTGTCGGAGCAGGGCTTGGCTCGACGGTGGACGCAGAAAGCGTCGCGACGTCGGGGAAGCACGTCGGGGGAGGTCAATGGAGGCGCATGTCGAGAGCAATGGGGGTCGGGAGAGGGGCAGGGGAGAGACGACGGCCATGGCCGTAGGTGAGTAGGATTGATTGGTCGACTGGACGGGCGATGGTGTTGGGCTTGACTGGCCGATGTGGTTGGGAGTGGCCGGAGAAGAGGTAGGAGGAAAGGAGGGAAGTTAGATTGATTGATTGATTAATTGATTTGTAAAAAGTTGAATTTCAAAATAGGGTTTGAAATTTGAATTTGAATTTTGAGTTAGAGAAGTAAAGTACAAATTTGAATTTTGAATTAGGGTTTTTTAAATTCAAATTTGAACTAGAAGTATGGAGGGGGAGATTAATTGATATTTGAGTTTCAATATAGATTTTTGAAATTCATATTTTAGTTGGGAAGTGTGAGGCGAATACGCTTGTGTAATTTGAATTTTTGTTTGTAATTCAAAGTACATTTGGTGGACCTATCGGCGAGTGCAAACGTCCTCATTTTCGGTTGAGAAACACGACTACTGTTGAGAGCTGGAGTTGATGTATTCGAAAGAAGGCGTCACTGTGGGGCTGGTTTGGTGGAAACACGACGACATCGTTGTGTGGAGAGGCGTAAGTATGCCAGCAAGAGACGGTGGATGTGGTTGTTGCCTGGTGAACGTTTGGGGGATGGTCAAGGAGTCTTCAGGGTGGAGAGCTAGGTCGATGAAATTTGAATTCCAAATTTGATTTTTGATGGAATTTAAATCACATCTAAGAGGTTTTGGTGGGAGAACATGGTGCAAATGCCAAGTTTACGTGTTTAGTTAGGGGAGAGACTAGTTAGATATGTAGGCTGTGCTTTGTATTTGTTCTTCACTGTTCCGTTTGGAACAGATAGATGTTATTATTTGTACTACTCGTTTCGTTAATTCTTGATTAATGAAGTGGTGATGAGGTCACCTTTTTATAAAAAAAATATACAATTAATTTTAAAAAAATTAAAGTAAAAACTCTGATTTACATGTGCGATGTATATCTTAATAAATAAGATTATATATTTTTAAAAGTAAATGTGAATACTATAATGGGAGAGTTGGAGTGGCATGTGCGTTGCACGTAAGTATGTAGATTTACAACTCTAACTCTTCCATTATAATAGTTACTAGTAATTTACATCTACGATGCACGTCTTCTTAAAAAATTAAATTAAATAAAAACTCTGATGTAGTGAGGACTCGAACCTGAAACCTCCTTCATATTAGTTATGTACGTGCGTCAGACACTGATTTATTCTCCATTATAATATTAGATTATATATTTTATTATAGATAGATAGTAATTTACACGCGTGATGCACATTTAATATATTTTAAAAAATAATAAAGTAAAAAATATGACGTAGTGAGGACTCGAACATGAGACCTCCCTCATATTAGTTATGCACGTGCAATGCATGCGTCGGTAGATTTACAAATAACACTAAGACCTTCTCTCATTATAATATTATAGATTAGAGATTAGAGATGAGGTCACATAGATGTCGTTACTATCAAACCATAACATCTTTTTATCAGTATTGGCATGAGATGGATGGAGAAAGGGAAGTCCATGTTGTGGAATTTACAAAACAATGTTTTACAAAGGGTCTAGAATTATTAGATTTTTATTTCGCATGATGAGTGATTAAAACTCGTCAAATTCATTTGCAAATTTTGTACACACATAAGTTTTGTAATGTAGATCATATCTAACTTGTGTTTTAAACTTTTATTTTAGAAAGTTGCTTTCTCTTTCTCTCTCTATAGGTTTGATCTCGAACATTGAATATAGAAGCAATATTCTACACACACACACACACATATGGAAAATGCTCCATTGAAAACGGGTTTCTTTTCACAGGTTGGAAAATACCAATCTGAGCCGTTGGATCATTTTTTATCGTGATCAGCGGTTCAGATCGCCTCCGCCCATCACCCAATATCACTTAAGTGGCAGAGGGTTATTTTGGGAATTTCGTCCCAAATAACTCTTCGCCTGATTTGCTTTGAAAAAATGAATATAACCTAGGCCGTTGTTGGGAACAACGGCCTAGGTTATAAAAAATTGAATTATAGGCCGTTGTTTTGAACAACAGCCTTATTCTAAATTTTTATAACCTAGGTCGTTGTTCCCAACAACGGTCTAGGCTATAAAATTTCTATAAAATTTTATAACCTAGGTTGTTGTTGGGAACAACGACCTAGGTTGTTGGGAACAACGACCTAGGTTGGGGTTATAAAATTTTATAGCCTAGGTTGTTGTTGGTCGTTGTTCCCAACAACGGCCTAGGCTATAAAATTTTATAACCTAGGTTGTTGTTGGGAACAACGGCCTAGGTTGTTGAGAACAACGACCTAGGTTATAAAAATTTAGAACAAGGCCGTTGTTCAAAACAACGACCTATAATTCAATTTTTTATAACCTAGGCCGTTGTTCCCAACAACGGCCTAGGTTATATCAATTTTTTTTAGAATCTGTTCAGCGAAGAGTTATTTGGGACGAAATTCCCAAAATAACCCTCCACTGATCAATTGAAACGGGTTATGGGGAGCTCGATCTGAGCCGCTGATCACAATCATGAGCGATCCAACGGCTCAGACTGGTGTTTTCCAACCCGTAAAAACTAGATCCGTTTTCAATGGAGCATTTTCCTATATATATATATGAGTAATGTGAGCCTCATATTTATACGAGAAAATTATCCTCATACAAAGTGATTATACTCACTTGGTGGGGCTTTTATGGAAGATCCAGTCCGTCCATCATTTTTATCATACTAATAGATATTTATACGAGAAAATTATCCTCATACAAAGTGATTATACTCACTTGGTGGGGCTTTTATGGAAGATCCAGTCCGTCCATCATTTTTATCATGCTAATAGATGTATGTGTAGAAAAAATCAAGTGGTTTGGAGGTCATTCACCTATGCATCATGTGGGTCCAATTTGTGGTTCGATTTGTATTACTTTGAAATCGTTCATTTTTCAACCACATGATGCATGGGTGAATGACCTCCAAACCACTTGATTTTTTCTACACATACATCCATTAGTATGATAAACATGATGGACGGAGTGGATCTTCCATAAGGGCCCCACCAAGTGAGTATAATCACTTTGTATGAGGAAAATTTCCGCATACTCTATTTGAGGCTCACTTTTCTATATATATATATATATATATATATATATATATATATATTCAAAATAATAGACTCGTGTTTGTGTTCAGAAGAGTTTTCTTTCGATTGCATAAAGTATCGGATAGTGTATTCATGTTTCTCAATATATAAACCAAACCCTCCCCCCTCCGTCCCCCAGATCCAGCTACCCTCGTCCCCATCTCATCCCCCTCCCATCACTAAAGTTGTATATCTCGTCTTCCCCTCAACACCTATATCCACTTTTCCCCTTTTCCGCTTCTTTACTCTTTCCCGCTTCCCCCATATACGCCCTCCTCCATCTTCATCTATTAGCCTCCCTTTCTCTTCAGCCTCCTCTCGCTGCTTCGCTGAAGATTTGGGTCGGATTTGGGTTCCGTCCCCTCCCCCCCCCCCCCAACTCCGGTTCAATGTTCTTCCGCTTTTGTTTGGGCTTCTTGGTACGGTCTGCTCATTGGGGGAGACGTTCTTTGTCTCGGGGAAGGTGATCGCTCGGGAGTTCGGTTCTGTGACTTTGCGGTTCGGGCTCTTCCCTTTCGGTGCCAGCGCCTTTTCTCCTTGCTTCCCAAGGAGTGTAGATCCGGTTCCTCTGGTTTGCTCTCCTTTTCTACTTGTGTTTCGTTTTAGCATTTACCACTGTAAGTCTTCTTCTCTTTTCGTTTTCCGGTTGCTCTTAGGATTATTTTGTGCTTTTTAGTTAGGGTTTTTTTTTTAATTGCTTCCTCTTTAGTTAATCTCTTTCTTTATGCAGTTTTGCTTGTTGTTTTGTGTGCTTTGCTGGTGATTTCTGTACTTTTTCTTGGTTGGTTCTTCGAGTTTGTTCTTTGAGTTCTTCCTTCCTCTCTATTCTCTCAACCTCTCTCTCTCCATTTATTTTCTTAATTTTCCATTTTTCTCTCTATTAATCTCTACAGTTCTTGTTATTTCTCTCTGTTGCTCTCTTGTCCATTCCCCTTCATGGGCTTGGACCTTACAACGGGCCCTTCTTGGGTCGAAATAGTAAAAAAAAAAAGAAAGAAAAGAAAAAATTTCCCCCTCTGGCTTTTAGTGAGGCCCAGCCCACACGCCAGAACATTCTACAGCCTTTGGCTGTACTTTCTTCCCGCCTTCTCTGCACTTCCACCTCTTCAGCTTCAAAGACCTCTCCCTCTTCACCACCGCTTCCTCTGCGCTGCTTTCGTTGTCTCCAATTAGGTCATCTCAAGGCGCTTTGCATGTCGAAAATGAAGTGTCTGTTCTGTCTCAAATCTGGCCACTCACGTAATAAGTGCTTTGTTCTTTAACAATTACCAGGCCTTTCGGTGGGTGTGCCCATCTCCGACCAAGTTTTGGCAGCTTTGGATTTCCCTTCTCTCCAAGCCAAGCTTATTGATCTTTAGGCCAATAAGGCTAAGAGGATCAAGTTATCCACCGAGCCGGTCCTCCTTTTGACTCCACCGGTTACTCAACTTCTCGCTGCAAATGCCCCCTTTCTCTGTACTGCTCAACCTCCTCCAGTTGCTCCTTCCCCCTTCAGTGATAAGTCCCCGATCACTCTTGTCAATGTTCCTTCTCCTGAAGTCACAGCTAAGCTGTCCAAAATGAACTGTTACGGAGCTATCTCTATTCTGGGTGGTTCCATCTCCAACTACTCATTGGATTCTTTTCTTTGCAACACTTGTAATGTTTCCAATTGGACGTGGGCGGTGAATGCATGTTCGAACGGGGATGTTGTAATCACCTGTCCCAGCTCTAAAATCCTTGAGGACTTGGTTGCTATCAAATCCTTTTCCATCGACACCATTAGTCTTTCGATCCGCAAATGTATTCATCAACTCTCATCTCCTCCGATTTTGCTTTCCTTACCCACCAAAGTGACTATTTTGGGATTACCTCTATTCTGTGATTCTCCTCGTCTGGTTGCTGATATGTCTAAATGTATTGGAGACTTGACCTGCACCTCTTCGACTTCCTTGCTGGCCTCTGGCTACCTTCAGGTAGAAGCGGACTTCTTATGCCCCTCAAAGTCTGATAGAGTTCTGGCTTACTCTCTTAGAGTTGAACAATCTATGTTCTCTATCACGGTCAATTATCATGACTCTCCTATCACTAGTTCTGGGCCGACTCGTAGTCTCCCCTCAGCTGCTGAGTCCTCTAGGGCTGTTGGTTCTCATCCAAAACCTTTCACTGTCGGCGTCTCCTCTCACCCCTTGAGCAACACTTCCAAGCCAAGGCGCAGTCACAAGACGCCGTTCAAAAAGAACTTCTCTTACCCCCGTAGGAGCGCTGCCTTTCCCATACCCCCAAAATTTTTTCCTACGAAGCCTCCTAACTTAGTTTGGATTAATCTTGCTATTGCTTCGCAGTCCATCGTTAAAGCTGATCCACTTTCCTCTACGTGTTCTTTGGAGGCTCTGCCTGCCCCCCAAACTGCTCATACTCCCCATCCTATTGTGCCCTCAGACACTGCATCTGCTGCTATGCTGACCTCTGTTTCTAAAGAGGTTTCGTCAGTTGATCTGCATTCCAATTGGCCGCCATGGAATGTTAATCCAAACTTCAATTCTGATTGGGATAAATTCAAGCTTACCGTGCAAAGTTCTACCACTAAGACCTCCAAGGCTCGTTGTTCTCCTCTGAAGCCCTCTGCCTCCCTCCCCTCTGTGAATGATGCATGGGTTGAGTCTGATGATCTTCTTAATGAAGAAGAGAAGGAGCTGGCTGCTTCTAACCCCTCTCTCAAGGTACTCATCCCTGTTAGTACGATAGTTTTCAGTTATTATTCTTTGTGTCTTTTATTTTGAAGTCTCGTTTGGTTTTAAGCTTAAACACGAGTTCTTTTATTCTTTCCTGTTTTGCTCTTTCTAGCTCCCCCTTAGCTATGAATTTTCTTTTTAATTGCATAAGCTGCACAGATCTATGTACTTATGCTGACGGTGTTTTTCAAAGCACCGCTCCTCCAATGGACTCTTCTCTCCTACCTATCTCTCAGACGTTTATCCCAACACCTCCCTCAGGTCACAAATTTACTTCTCAGGTGACTTATTCTTCTCCGTCTCCTCTCCCCCCCACCTTTACCACTCCCGCCCATCCAGGGCTAGTGGCTTCCTCTAACTGCTCTTCTGTTCAACCCTCCACTTTGCCTTCTACGACCTCTCACAAGAGGTTTAAATCCTCGTCCTTTATTCGTTCCAATGCACGGATTCGTGCAAAAAAGGACAAGCTCTTATTATCTGCTCCTCAGGTTTCCTTAGCTGGGCAGATTCGGAACTTAGATATCCCACCCTTTTTCATCTCAAAAAAAGGATCAAACCATCCTTGGATCCGTTTATCAGGTTCACTTCGACTCTCTGTCCGACGCGGATATTCTCCAGCTTGCCTCTGGCATGGGCTTTGTTTTTTAATCGACACAATTGTCGGACATTGCTTCCATCCGTCTCCTTGAAAATTTGAGAGCTAAAGAGTCAAACTATTGTCATGATTAGTATCTCATAGAATATTCGTGGTCTTAGGAGTTTGTCTAAACAGCAATCTTTATACCATCTTATTTCTTCTTCTTGTTGTGATATGATTTCTATTCAAGAATCGAAACTAGATTTCACCTTCCCTTCGATTCTATGTTCCATCGGCGGATCCCTTATCTCTTAATGGATCCCGTTGGATGCTATTGGCACTCGCGGGGAAATTCTTTTCGGATCCCTTCTCTCTTTTGTCGGTACGCCGACTTAATTTTTTCCTCATTGTTGGGCTGCATTGGACCGATCTTAATTGTAATCTAACCGTGGTATCGGTTTACGGTCCATCTATGACTGATCAGCGTGACCTGTTCTGGAATGAATTTAACTCCCTGCAAAGCAGTGTTTCAGGCTATTGGATTTTTTGCGGGGATTTTAATGTTACTAGATTTTCCACCGAAAGAGTGGGAAATCCTTGTTCCCTTGCTGACTCTCAATGCTTCAACGATTGCATTAGCTCTCTTAATCTTAGAGAAATCCCTATGAATGGTAGATCTTTCACTTGGTCTAATATGCGGATTGCGCCGTCTATGGCCAAGCTAGACCGCTTTCTTGTCTCCCAGAATTGGATTTCCCAATTTCACAATTCGTTCACCCGCACCCTGCTAAATCCCAGTTCGGATCATGTTCCTATCGCCCTGCACTCTAACTATAACTTCTCTAAACCGTTCAAATTCCGCTTTGAGAAATTCTGGTTGTAGGACCAAATTTTTGTCAACCTCATTATTAGTTGCCTTTCCGCGGTTACAGGCTCCCACGACCTCAGTCGGATCCTTCTCAAACTTCATGCTGTCAAACACGGTTGTAAAATTTGGCATAAGGAAAGATTTGCTAATGTTCACGCTCTCAAGAATTTTCTCTTTTCTTCGATTAATTCGATAGACCTTCTTGGAGAATGCGGTCCCATTTCTAATTCTTTATGCCTTCAGCATTTCTCGTGCAAACAACAGTTTGCCGACCTTCTCAATCTGTACCACATCAAATGGGTTCATAGGGCTAAGATCTGTTGGCTCACGGAAGGCGATTGTAACACTTCCTTTTTCCACAATTTTGCTTCACATCGTCAGAGATGCAATCGAATTTCTTTCCTTGTAGTCAATGGTATTGAGCTCAGTTCCACTTCTGAGTTTCATGCTACCTTTCAAACCTTTTACTGCAATCTCTTGGGGACCCCTAAGTCTAGCTCTGTCCATCTAGATTGGGCCCAGATATATGGTAACGAATCTCATGATCTTACTAGTCTTGAAGCTCCTTTCACCGTGGATGAGATTAAATCGGCTATCTTTTTGTTAAGGAGCGATTCCGCTCCTGGTCCAGATGGGTTTCCATCTTTCTTTTTCCAAAAATTTTGGGATTACCTCAAAGAAGATTTCATTGAAATGTTCGTTGATCTTCATCAAGGACTGTTTTCCTTTGATCGTATTAATTACGTCCATATTGTTCTCATTCCTAAAATTTTGGGTGCGAATTCTGTTTCCGCTTTTCGTCCCATTAGCCTTCTTAACACTAATTTTAAGATTATCATGAAAGTCCTAGCCAGTCGTCTCAGTCAAGTCATCTCTCCCCCTATTGTTCCCGCTCGGTCTGGTTTTATTAAAAATTGATTTATCCTTGATAGTGTTGCTTGTGCTCAAGAAATTATTTTCGGTTGTCATAGATCCAATTCAAAAGGTATTCTCTTAAAATTGGATTTTGAAAAAGTGTATGACAATGTTGGTTGGGATTTTCTCTTTGATATTCTCCTCCACAGAGGCTTCGGTTGGAAATGGATCGCTTGGATCAAGTCCAATCTTTTCACTGGCACCTCCTCTATTCTCATTAATGGTATAGAGGGGAACGAATTCCAATGTAAGTGCGGTCTTCATGAGGGAGATCCTCTCTCTTCCCTCTTATTTGCCTTGGTTGCTGATGTTTTCAGTAAACTGCTTCGTAATGCTGGGGAGGCTCTCAAAGCTTCCGCGGCATTCTTAATTTACAATATGCTGATGACATGTTATTTTTGCTAAGCCTTGTTGATTCTTGATTTTGATGATCACAACACAGTGCAACATGTGTCTATGTTATACAGCTAACATTGCAGTGCACAGACCAAAGACAATTCTAGCTGAACAAATGAACAAACTCAAAAAGATACAGATGAAGACTTCAAGACAAGGATCAAGACTCAATTCAAGACTCAAGACTCAAGACTTCAAGCTCAAATGTGTTATATTATTCTGTCTTGTAAACATTGTATTTTACTTTCTGTTGAGTCTTAGTCTGATGTAAAGCCTTGACACCCACCCACACACACTCAAGATTTCATAATGTGTGTTTCTTTAAAACCCCAAAAAGAGTCAAAACAGTTTGAAGAATTTTAACCTTTGAGTACCAGTCGACTTAAGCTTCTGCCAGTCGACTGATAGTACAAAACTGCTTAAAATTATTTCAAACTCTGATCAGTCGACTCATATGACAATCCAGTCGACTGTTCGAGAGCTTTTGACCGTTTTCTGTTTTTCAAAATCGAACTTTTTCAAAATCAAAAGCTCAGATCCGTTGGTTGACAGTTGAGTAACTGCTTTTCCCAACGTTCAGGAGATCAAATTCTTTAAATAGAGTTTCAGATCTCACTGAAAAGAACTACTTGATTTTTCATACACTCGAGCATTCTTGTGAAAAACAATTTAAGTGATTTTCTGTGAGAAACAAAGCTTTCAAGTTCACACACTTTGGTTCTCTACATTCAGTCCAGTATAGCATTGAATTCGCTCTGGACTGAGTATAGAAGTCGACCTATTCTTTTAGCCACGTGCATCAACACATACAACAACAAGGCTATAGGTTGACTGTAAAGTATTCTTGTACTCTTGCTCTCGGTTGGAGAGTGTTTTTGACTCTTGGTTGTAGAGTCGGTGTCTTTTCACTCTTGGTAGTAGAGTGGGTTGCTTTCTCTGGTTGAGAGAAAGGACTACGGGTTAGACAAGGTTGTTGTCGTAACGCCGTAGGGTATTCTTGTAATTTTTCAAGAATAGTGGAAATCTCAAGTGGGTTGCTTGGGGACTGGATGTAGGTCGGGAGGACCGAACCAGGATATATCTCGTGTACTCTGTGATTGATTATCTTGTGTTTGCATTTACTCTGGTTTAATTTAATTCTGCAATAAGTCTCTGAACAGTCGACTCCTTGCACCATCAGTCGACTGGTCAGTGCCGTTTGTAGTTGTAATTTCAGTGTGCCATCAGTCGTCTGTCTCTTTCAATAGTCGACTGCACAGAGTTGTTATTTTTTAGTTATTTTGAACATATCAGTCGACTGGTCCTTACCTCAGTCGACTGCACCGAGAAAAATTTCCGCAGTTTTTATTAAACACTATTCACCCCCCCTCTAGTGTTTGTTGTCTTGCCTACAGGATCCTACACTTGGTATCAGAGCAAGGTTACAGGCTATGGCAACTACTTCAAATACAAATCAGTACCATGAAGGCCAATCTACACAACGGCCACCACTATTTGATGGAACGAACTACAATTATTGGAAGTGCCGAATGCGAATTTATCTCCAATCAATCAACTATGAGATATGGCAAATGACAGAGACGGAATATACTGCCCCTACCATTCCATATGCACAATGGAATGATGATCAAAAGAATCAGACTATGAACAATGCCAAAGCAATGAATGCCTTATTTTGTGCACTTACAAAAGAAGAATTCAACCGTGTATCCAATGCTACAACTGCACATCAAATTTGGCATACACTCGAGGTAACACATGAAGGAACGAATAAAGTAAAAGAGTCTAAAATTTCTGTTCTTGTCCACAGGTTTGAGATGTTCAGAATGAAGGACAATGAGACTGTGTCCGAGATGATTACCAGATTCACAGACATCACAAACTCTCTTGTGGCGCTTGGAAAGACTTATACCCAAGCAGAGATGGTTAGAAAAGTTCTACGTGCACTCACTCCAGAATGGGAAAAGAAAACCACAGCAATAGAGGAGGCGAATGACTTGTCAACACTTACTCTCGAGAATCTTGTTGGCAATCTCATGGCATATGAGGTCCAACTCGAAGATCGAAAGAAAGATACAGAATCACACCAAGCAAAGAAGAAATCATTGGCTTTTAAAGCCATGACAGACTCAGAAGATGAGGAAGAAGATGAAGAAGAAATAGCAATGTTCACTCGGAAATTCAAGAAGTTCTTAAAGAAGGGTAAGTTTCATTCTAAAGTTAAAGATTCTAATGACCCTCCTACATGTTTCAGGTGCAATAAAATAGGTCACATGAAGAAGGATTGTCCCTTAGAGAATGCAAAGAACAAGGGAAAATCATCCAACTTCAAGAAGGACAAATATCCAAAGAACAAATTTGCCAAGAATAAGAAGGCTTATCAAGCCACATGGGATGATAGTAATTCATCTTCCGAAGAAGAAACGGATGAAAATAACAAAGTGGCAAATGTATGTTTTATGGCTGCACAAGAACATGTAAGTAATGATTATGATTTCGAAGATCTTCTTGATGCTTTTAATGAAATATTCCAAGAGTTAAAGAAAGAAAAGATTAGAGTTAAGAATCTTGAGAAAGTGAATCAAACACTTAATCAAGAAAATCTTAACCTTGATAAGGAAGTAAAATCCTTAAATTCTCGCATTGCAAGTTTAGATACTGATCTTGAGACTCTCAAAAAGAATTATGAAGAGATTTCAAAGAACGTATCTAAGTTTAACAAAGGCAAAGAGAATTTAAATGATATGCTTCATCATCAAGTTACATCTAGTCAAAAATTTGGTCTTGGTTTTAAAAAATCTTCTGTAAAAGAATCTTCTGTAGTAAACACTAGTAAGAATAAATCAGCATCTATTTCTAGTGTTACACACAAGTTGTATGATTTCTTTGCAAAGCCAAAGGTTGTTAATTTCAGTGATAAAACCAAAACTAACATTCGGTTAAGTCGACTGAACCATACAACCAGTCGTCTGTCCAGAGAAAGTGGATCTTATTCCACGAGATCAAAACCTCTTATAAGTCGACCTAGTGTATCTACCAGTCGACTGATGTACACCAACAGTCGATTGAATAACACTGGTAAGTCGACTGGACAGAACAAGTTAGTATGGGTTCCAGTTGGTCTAAAACAGAATGATAGAATTGCTTATATTAACTCATATATGTTAACTGTGTGTAATTCTATTTATTATATTCCTGCTTATGGAGGAAGGTCAAACTCTTTATGGGTTTGGTTTCCCCCAAACTAATGTGTTTTGGACCCAATAAAAAGGATACCATATTTACCTTAAATTTTTTATAGGTACCCAAGAAAGAACGCTGGATATTAGACAGCGGCTGTTCAAAACACATGACAGGGCATGCCAACCTATTATCCACCATTCAAAGTATAGATGGAGGAACCGTCACCTTTGGAGATAACAACAAAGGCAAAGTCATCGGTATTGGCATGGTCGGTAAAATATCTAACCCAATTATAGAAAATGTGCTATTGGTTAATGGTTTAAAGCATAATCTTTTAAGCATTAGTCAATTGTGTGATAAAGGGTATAAAATAGTTTTTGAAAAAGATGCATGCTTGATTTATGATTCTACTATGCTAAATGTTGTTTTTCAAGGTTTTCGTAAAAATAATATTTATGAATTGTGTTTGAATGCAATTGATTTTTCAAATGATTTTTGTTTAATAGCCTCTAACAATGAATCTTGGTTATGGCATAGAAGATTTGGACATGTGAACATGAAAAATCTCTCAAAATTATCTAAATATAACCTAGTTAAAGGACTGCCAAAACTATCCTTTAAAAGGGATAAGTTATGTGATGCATGTCAACTAGGAAAACAAATCAAATCCACTTTTAAAACAAAAGACGTAATCTCTACTAGTAGGCCACTTGAATTAATTCATATGAATTTATTTGGCCCTACTAGAGTTGCTTCTTTAAATAAAAGTAGATATGTGTTTGTTTTAGTAGATGATTTTTCAAGATTCACTTGGACATTCTTTTTAAAACATAAAAATGATGCTTTTGAAGAATTTGCACATTTTTGTAAACGTGTTCAAAATCAAAGATCTCTAACCATAGTCACTATTAGAAGTGATCATGGTGGAGAATTTGAAAATGAAACATTTACAGAATATTGCAACAAGAATGGTATAACACATTCATTTGCATTTCCTAGAACTTCACCACAAAATGGAGTGGTTGAAAGGAAAAATAGGACCTTGCAAGAATGTGCACGTACTATGCTTGTTGAAAGCAAGTTACCAAAGCATTTTTGGGCTGAAGCTGTTGCTACAGCTTGTTATATTTTAAATAGAATTCTTCTAAGACCTAAACTAAAGAAGACTTGTTATGAGTTATTTTTTAATAAAATTCCTAAAGTCTCTTACTTTAAGACATTTGGTTGTAAGTGTTTTATTCTAAACACAAAAGATAATTTAGACAAATTTGATCCTAGATCTAATGAGGGTATCTTTTTGGGATACTCAAATAGGAGTAAAGCATATAGAATTTTCAATAAGTCTACTATGACTATTGAAGAATCAATGCATGTTACATTCGATGAACCCTTACCTTCATCAACCTTAAATAAAGATGATGAAACTGATTTATCACCTTTAGATAATGTGATTAAATCCTTAGAGCAAACTAATCTGTCTGATAAGTCGACTGATAAGGTATCCCAGTCGACTGACGTAAAGCAGTCGACTGAAGAACAAGTCAAGTCGACTGATCCGATTGTGATATCTTCAACTTTACCAAAGTCATTTGTTGAAGTTAAAGATCATCCTCATGACTTAATAATTGGTGACATCTCCCATGGTATTCAGACACGTTCACATGTTAATATGATCTCTCATACAACATTCTTGTTGGATTTTGAACCGAAAAATATACAAGAAGCTTGTGAGAATGAATATTGGAAGAATGCCATGCAAGATGAACTAAACCAATTTATAAGGAATGATGTATGGGATTTAGTTCCTAGACCTCCTGATCAGACTATTATTGGTACCAAATGGGTATTCAAAAATAAGTTAGATGAATCAGGACAAGTTGTAAGGAACAAGGCTAGATTAGTTGCCCAAGGATATAATCAAGAAGAAGGTATAAATTTTGATGAAACATATGCTCCTGTTGCTAGACTAGAATCTATTCGTATTTTATTATCTTTTGCTTGTTTTATGAATTTTATACTTTATCAAATGGATGTGAAAAGTGCTTTTCTTAATGGGTTCATTAAGGAAAATGTTTATGTTAAACAACCACCAGGTTTTGAACATGAACAATTTCCAGATCATGTTTATAAATTGAAAAAGGCTTTATACGGTCTTAAACAAGCACCTCGTGCTTGGTATGATCGTCTGAAAACTTTTCTTTTAGAAACAGGATTTGAAATAGGTAAAGTAGACACTACTTTGTTTATCAAAAGAGTTAAGAATGATATCTTAATCATACAAATATATGTTGATGATATAATTTTTGGTTCTACTAATAATAATCTATGTCAAGAATTTGCTAATACCATGAAAAATGAATTTGGGATGAGTCACATGGGTGAACTCAATTATTTCCTTGGACTTCAAATTAAACAGTCCTCAAATGGCATATTTATCAATCAAGGCAAATATGCAAAGGAATTACTCAAACGTTTTAACATGGATAGTACTAGTAGTAAATCCACACCTATGGCTACTACTACTACTCTTGACAAAGACTTATTAGGTAAGAGTGTTGATCAAAAACTCTATCGAGGTATGATTGGTTCACTCTTATATATTACCGCAAGTAGACCAGATATTATGTTCAGTGTATGTTTATGTGCTAGATATCAATCTAGTCCTAAAGAGTCTCATTTAAAAGCAGTGAAACAAATTTTAAGATATATTAAAGGCACATCTGAATATGGTTTATTTTATCCACGCACCGATAATTTTCAACTTTTGTCTTATAGCGATATCGATTTTGCTGGAAGCAAAACTTATCGCAAGAGTACTAGTGGTACATGTCACTTTTTGGGACATTTCCTAGTATCTTGGTGCAGTAAAAAGCAAAACTCCGTATCCCTATCAACCACAGAAGCTGAGTATATCGCTGCAAGTTTGGCATGTGCACAAATTTTATGGATGAAACAAACCTTATTAGATTATGGTATTTCATTTGAGAAACCCTCAATTATGTGTGATAATACCAGTGCAATTAATCTATCTAAAAATCCGATTCAACATTCGCGTACGAAACATATTGATAATCGACATCATTTTCTACGTGATCATGTTTTAAAAGGAGATATATCTTTAGACTTTATCTCTACTGATAAACAAGTAGCAGATATATTTACCAAGCCCCTTAAGGAAGATACTTTCATTATTTTAAGAAGAGAACTTGGAATTTGTGATTTTATTGATATTTGCTGAAAATTGTTACTGTTAAGTCGACTATACTTTTGAGTAAGTCGACTATATTGATTTTTTTAATACATACCAATTTTTTTTCAGACCAGTCGCCTGGTTTCTCTACCAGTCGACTGATTAGTCGACATAAAATGTTTATTTTCTTCTCGACTCAGTCGACTGATCTCCCTACCAGTCGACTGTCGCGAGTTAAATCATCTTCAGCGACTATTCATCGCGTCTTTTGAGATGGAATTCATTCATTTTTCACCCGTGATCTTTAATCCTCACCGTCGATTTCACCTCTCCTTGATCTTAGCCGTTCCCTCACAGTTAAAGCCGCTTTTCACCAGCCGCATTCACTCCTTACCGTTCTCAAGCTTTTTACCCCCAATTTCAAAACCCTAGCTTTTGGAGAAGAAGGAAATCTGCTCTCTCCGTGGTGCTTGTGCTTGCTCCTGCTCGACTTTCTCTCTTTTCTTAGGTATAACCTTTTCGACTCTGTTCTCATGGCACCCAAACGATCGAAACGCTCTCATGAGGGTACTTCTTCTTCACAAGAATACACCCAATATCTTTTGAGTCCCGATCTTCTTGATCGTTGGTATGTTTTTTGTACCATTCAAATCTTCCCTGAAAGATTTGTAAATTTTGATGACCTAGACCGTTTTAATCTCATTCCACTATTTCAAAATTGTAGTCTTTATGACTTTCTCTCATTATCAAACCAACCTAATTACTATCCCCAACTCATTTATTTGTTTTACACAAATATGAGAATTGTGCAAAAACCTAATGGGGATGTCCTAATCCGGTCGTCTGTGAAAAATGTTAGAATGCACCTCACACCGACTAGGATTAATGAAATTTTGGGTATTGATGATGTGGGATTACCTCTTGATGAAATTCTTTTAGATAATCCTTCTATTTTATCTAGAATTTTCCTACCTGATTCTGGCCCTCCAATGACAAGCAAAAATATCGAGTCAATTGCTAAGCTTGTCGGTAGAATATTAGCTTATAACATCCTTCCTAAAAAGGGTAGTTATGACCAATATTCTATTGAATTACAAAAAGCTATATATGCAATTTTTGGTAGAATTGCTGTTAATTGGGATCAAGTTATTTTTTCAAAACTTAATCAAGACCACACTCACTTTTTACCTTTTGGCGGTCTTCTCACTAGAGTGTTTATCGCTTTTGGAGTTGATCTTGATTCGGAAACAAATGTTGTTTCTTGTTATGAATGTTTTGATCGTGCTAGCTTGGCACGTATGAAACTCCTTGATGCTCCTACTCGATCACCCCCTAGGTCTCCTCCACTCTCCCAAGCTCCCTTAGGTTCATCTTCTAGACCTAGAGCCTCTCAACCTTCAACATCTGATGATCCACTTCTCCCTCAAGCCAATTATGATGACCCTCGTACCATGTATGACTGTGTTTCCTATCTAATGCAGCATTCAGTCACTATCGATACACATCTTTCTACCCTTGGTTCCAAACTAGACCATATTAATTCTGAGATAGCCAATCTCACTCATCTCTTCACTTCTCAGTTTCCTCCTCCTTCTCAAGATGATGACGAAGACTCCGAAGAAGATGATTGAAGATTACTTATTTTCTTTTTATTTATGTAATTTTCCTTTTAATGCATTTGTTTTTATGTATTAGACTTTCTCTCTTTCAATGCAAAACCTTGTTACTTTGTGCTTTTTGATGATTCCAAAGGGGGAGAAAAAGAAAGATCTGAGTTATATCTTATCTATCTGTGTTATGTTCTAATATCTCTGGTCAGTCGACTTCCCAAAGGATACAGTCGACTGCTGCTGATACTTGCTGCATCTGTGATACTTAACTGTTTTCATGTTATGTTCAGTCGCCCGATCTATTGTTCAGTCGACTGATACATTCTTTATGTCAAGAATTTGCTTTATGTATGCATATTGTGCTTTCAATAGGGGGAGCTTTCAAAATCTATGCTTGTATGTCTTTATATAAATTGTTATCAGCTATTGTGTTGTCATCATCAAAAAGGGGGAGAATGTTGATTCTTGATTTTGATGATCACAACACAGTGCAACATGTGTCTATGTTATACAGCTAACATTGCAGTGCACAGACCAAAGATAATTCTAGCTGAACAAATGAACAAACTCAAAAAGATACAGATGAAGACTTCAAGACAAGGATCAAGACTCAATTCAAGACTCAAGACTCAAGACTTCAAGCTCAAATGTGTTATATTATTCTGTCTTGTAAACATTGTATTTTACTTTCTGTTGAGTCTTAGTCTGATGTAAAGCCTTGACACCCACACACACACACTCAAGATTTCATAATGTGTGTTTCTTTAAAACCCCAAAAAGAGTCAAAACAGTTTGAAGAATTTTAACCTTTGAGTACCAGTCGACTTAAGCTTCTGCCAGTCGACTGATAGTACAAAACTGCTTAAAATTATTTCAAACGCTGATCAGTCGACTCATATGGCAACCCAGTCGACTGTTCGAGAGCTTTTGACCGTTTTCTGTTTTTCAAAATCGAACTTTTTCAAAATCAAAAGCTCAGATCCGTTGGTTGACAGTTGAGTAACTGCTTTTCCCAACGTTCAGGAGATCAAACTCTTTAAATAGAGTTTCAGATCTCACTGAAAAGAACTACTTGATTTTTCATACACTCGAGCATTCTTGTGAAAAACAATTTAAGTGATTTTCTGTGAGAAACAAAGCTTTCAAGTTCACACACTTTGGTTCTCTACATTCAGTCCAGTATAGCATTGAATTCGCTCTGGACTGAGTATAGAAGTCGACCTATTCTTTTAGCCACGTGCATCAACACATACAACAACAAGGCTATAGGTTGACTGTAAAGTATTCTTGTACTCTTGCTCTCGGTTGGAGAGTGTTTTTGACTCTTGGTTGTAGAGTCGGTGTCTTTTCACTCTTGGTAGTAGAGTGGGTTGCTTTCTCTGGTTGAGAGAAAGGACTACGGGTTAGACAAGGTTGTTGTCGTAACGCCGTAGGGTATTCTTGTAATTTTTCAAGAATAGTGGAAATCTCAAGTGGGTTGCTTGGGGACTGGATGTAGGTCGGGAGGACCGAACCAGGATATATCTCGTGTACTCTGTGATTGATTATCTTGTGTTTGCATTTACTCTGGTTTAATTTAATTCTGCAATAAGTCTCTGAACAGTCGACTCCTTGCACCATCAGTCGACTGGTCAGTACCGTTTGTAGTTGTAATTTCAGTGTGCCATCAGTCGTCTGTCTCTTTCAATAGTCGACTGCACAGAGTTATTATTTTTTAGTTATTTTGAACATATCAGTCGACTGGTCCTTACCTCAGTCGACTGCACCGAGAAAAATTTCCGCAGTTTTTATTAAACACTATTCACCCCCCCTCTAGTGTTTGTTGTCTTGCCTACAGGATCCTACAAGCCTAATGGGAGTACTCTTTGAAACCTTAAACTAATTCTCTATTTATTCGAAAAAGCGTCTGGTTTATCAGTTAATTTCAATAAATCGTTCGTTCTTTGGCTTGGCAGGTCTATTAATCTCCAAGACGAGATTGCTCAATTTTTCAACTGTGCTTCCTCTTCTTTTCCTGTTATGTATCTTGGCATTCCTTTGAGATGGGGTAAATTACACAAATCAGATTGGGTGCCAATGATCGATAAAGTGGCCTTCAGACTCAATATTTGGTCTGGTAGGCAACTCTCTCGAGGAGGTCATTTAATTTTGATTAATTCGGTTCTGTCTTCAATTCCTTTATTTATGATGTCCTTCTTCTACCTCCCATCTTGGGTGATCAAGAGGATCAATCAGATCAGAAGGAATTTCTTCTGGTCTGGCACTGACAGCTACAGACCAGGGACTCACCTCTGTAACTGGAAGATAGTGTGCTCTGCTAAGTCGGATGGTGGATTGGGGGTGCTTGACCTCCGAAACCAAAACTTAGCTCTTCTGGGTAAGTGGTTATGGAGGATTTTAAAAGACGATCATTTATCCTGGGCCCGTCTGATTCTTCATAAATGCCATTCTCGTTATAGGATTTGGGAATTATTCTCAAAGCTTTCCCAGGCTTCCTCTCCTTTCTGGAAGGGCGTGTGAAAGGTTGTGGAACCTTTCCAGTGTGGCCTTGTCAAACTGTGCGCTACCAGCTCTCTAAGACGAGGTTCTGGACCGACTTATGGGTCCGTAATTACAAGATTGCCTCGGTCTTTCCAGGCCTTTTCTGGCTTGCTCTTAATCCACTTGCCATTGTAGCAGAATACCACATTGCTCTCAATCCCAACTGCGAGTGGCATATCCCATTCAATACATCCCTTCCTCCTTCGTTGGTGGCCAAATTCATTCAACTTCTCTCTAGTTTAAGCGATTACTCCTGGCATCCCATTGAAGATGTGAGTTGGCGTTAGACCAGTTCTGGTTCTTATTCGGTCAAATCTTTCTATAATTTTCTTAACTTCGGAGGTGTTAAGTCACCTTTTGCTAAGTTTGTTTGGAGTAGCTGTGCTCCTTTGAAAGTTAAAATTCTTACTTGGCTCTCTATTAACAACAAATTATTAACTGTAGATAGACTCAACAAGATGAATTTGGCCATTGGGCAATCTGTTCTTTCTGTCTTACTTATTTTGAGGATGTGGAACATCTTTTCTTACGTTGTGTTTTTTTCGCCCTTTATGGAAGGTTTGTTTGGATGCTTGGGTTGTCAATTCCATCCCCAACTCGTTCCAGTCTTGGTGGACTAGTTGGCGGTCCCACTTTGTCCATACCTCGTTTAGTAAATCATGGGACCTCTCGATGATGGCGCTTATATGGATCATTTGGAAAGAAAGAAATAATCAAACTTTCTCTCACACTGCTCGCCCTATTGGTAGTCTAATTGATGACTTGGTCTTCTTTACCAAGTTCTGGGCAACCGCTTTATCTCATGATAAAGCAATTGCTTTGCACCTTTACCGTCTAGATGCTGCTGCATTTAGATTGCATTTTACTAATTTTTTTCCTCCTTAACTTTTCATTTAGCTCTATTGATTTTTTTACCTATGGTTTTTCTATTTTCTGGTGCAAATCTGATGTGTATGGCTGCTGCTTTTCTGTCTTGCTCCACCTTTTGAAGGCCTGGCTTGTTCTCTTCGTCCTGGCTTCAGCTTTGTTGTTTTGTTGCTATGTTGTTCACTTATGGTTCTATAACTATAAATAGCTTTTGATTTTTCTGTTTTGTTTTAAGCTTGTGCTTCAAAGTGGTTACTAGCAATTGTGGGTATTGCTGAGCCCTTTTTCACTTTAGTTTTTGATTCTGTATTACTGTTCTTCTCTCCTACTTTTCTGTTGCATTTTCTTTAGCTATCTTTTAGTTCTTTTTTGGGCTGAGGGCATGACCTGATCGGAATCGTTAGTCGCCACCTGGCTAGTTTTTACCTTGTTGATGTATCTGTTTGCTTTAGTAGCTTATGGTGCTTTGGTTTCTTTTCTGATGTTTCTGTTTAGCGGCTCTTTTTGTAGCCGTTCCTGCCTTTGAGCTGTTATTATGTTGGCTGGGTGGAGCTTTAGTTGTCATTGGCCGTTGCTCTTGTCTGACCCGATCGTTGCGTTCGGGTTATTGAGCCTGCGCAACTGCTTCTTGCTGCTCTTGTTCTGGCCTCACTTATTGGGTCATTTTCTCCGATGCTTGGGGAGTGTCTGCTACGCTATTATGGACCTTGCTTACTGCATCCTGCCTGCCATCGGTTTCTTTACTTTTTTCTGCCCGTCGCTTAGATGGATCTTAGTGTAGTGCAATGTTTTCTATTGCCACTTTTGTTTTTTGATGTTTTGTATCTCTGCGTTTGTTTCTCCCAGTTTTACTTCGTGTAAAACTTGACTTTGTTTGTACATATTCTGTTTTTTAATATATTTGGGCTGGAGTCATTCGACTCTATCCCCGTTATCAAAAAAAAAAAATGTTTCTCAAAATATTTTGTAATTCAACACAAGAATTTTCACCCTTAGGTTCTTTACTTCATAATTCTAGAAAACAATCATGATATAATTTATTGATTTCACTGCATCAGTATGGTATCTTGTTTGTCTACCGTAAGGAATGTTTGACCATATTGACATTATTTAGCCAATGGAAAAATATATATTTTTAATACTTGGATGATTCTATTGAACATAATAATATAATTATATTGGAATATATACATATGAGATCTATAACCTCAATATTATTTTTGAGAAAAGGGTCTTAGCCAATAATATTAATGAAACAAAAAAACTGTGACCAAATAAATAACAAAGCAAGGGCAAAAAATGGGTCGGAAAAGATCCAAACTCCTAACAACCAAAAACATTTAGATTAAAAGCATATGCAGTAAGCGAGTAAGTTGCTTGATTGACAATCAGAGGTATGTGGAAAACCTCCAAGTTGGGGCTTGCTTCGAGAAATGACTGCCCTTCGAGTGGTAGGTGTTCCATTTTCATGGAATGCCGATGTTACTTCTCAGTGAACCATTTCACAACTAGTAATGGTAAAAATCACAGCAAATCAGAGCCGAACAATTCCAGCAAAGATCTCAAAGCTTCTACAGGTAGATTAATCATAACGGGCATCATTAACAGGTCTGGACCTTCTCCAGACTCCTCTACAAGATGTGGGTTACTTTTAAGCCCATAAAAAGTGACAGATTAGGCCCACTGGGAGAGACACCTAGCCCATGAAAGCTAGAAGTCAAATATCTTATCCCCTAACAAGGAAGCTTATCTCTTGAGGAGGAGAAACATAAAGGAGATAAGGAATTCATATCAATTTAACGGATACATCTTAAACTCCGAAACTGTTTCTCAGGCCTATAAATACCCCCCCCCCCCCCTCCTCTTCAATCAGAAGGTAATCAACAGTTTCTCTCTCAAACTCTCTTTCTCTCTATGGTTCTGACTTGAGCGTGGAGGATCTATCGTCGGGGCCAACCCTCAGTGTTTCAGGCTTTTTGCAGGTCCATCGGCCGCATGAGCAACCGTTGGATCTCGATCACGGTGTTCAATCAACAATCCAGATTCAATCTCAGGAGCTTTAACCGCATTTAACAGCAAAAATCAAAGGTCAGGTTTTTAATAGTTTCCATCAAATATTAACTCACTATCTGTTTGCTCCCATATCAAAATAAGCAGCAACATATTGGCGCCGCCTGTGGGAAACTACACAAATCAGACTTGCCACCATGCCACAAAGACTAAAAGCAGAGTAGCCTCCAGCCGTCGCATAAACTCTCTTTGTCAACCAGCTCCTCCTGTGGAAGATCTAATTCCTTCTTAGCAGTCGCCCCGACAGCCTAGTCAAACTCCTTTCAACAGAGACGCACCGGGGGGCTCTCGACAAAGCCGTCATGAACAACATCCTCTGTACGACCGTGTCTCAGTCCATAATGCGTCAACCGATTCAATGGCCTTTTGAGGCCCTCGAGGATCTAGAGATCCCTGCCAAATCATCAGTGTCAGGCAACAAGGAACTGTTCTACGAATCTGCTTGGACGAGAGGCGCGCCCGAAATGAGGCCTCCCGCTCAGAACGTCAGGCAAATTGAAGAAGCAACTCTCCTAAACATATATCAAGGTAATCCTCCTCTCACAGGGGGTGCACCGCAATAAGAAGCCCGACTCGTGAGAGTCGAAAGCTTTTTGAGCGGAACAAAAGGAAAGATGCCCCAGTCACTAGGGTCAAATTGGATAAGTTCAAGCTCGACATCCTCCGGGCTATCCAAGGTAGTCAAGATCTAGGCCAACCCCCAAAAGAAGGATCCGTCGACTCAGCTAGATCCAATGGGAAGGATGACCAAGTCCTTCGCCGTATCCGAGAAGTAGAAGATCGTCTAGAGCACGAGCCCCATCAACAACTCGTTGGCTTCAAACAACGAGTTCAATGCCTTAGTCTTCGCTCAAGCTCCACCAAACAGCTCGTTGGCTCCAAACAACGAGTTCAATGCTCTGCTCTCCGCTCGAGCTCCATTAAGCAACTCATTGGCTCCGAACAACGAGTTCAACGCACTGCTCACTGTGCAAGCTTCATCAACAATTCGTTGACTCCAAACAACGAGTTCAACGCTTCGATCACCACTCGAGCTTCATCAACAACTCGTTGGCTCCAAACAACGAGTTCAATGCTATGCTAACCGCTCAAGTTCCATTAACAACTCGTTGACTCCGAACAATGAGTTCAAATCCTTGCTCTCAGCACAGGCTTCATCAACAACTCGTTGTCCCAAAACAACGAGTTCAACACTGCTCACCGCTCGAGCTCCATCAAAAATTTGTTGGCTCCAAACAACGAGTACTAAATTCTGCTCTCAGCACGAGCCCCATCAACAACTCATTGGCTCCAAACAACGAGTTCAACGCCATGGTCTTCGCTCAAACTCCACCAAACAGCTTGTTGGATCCAAACAACGAGTTCAATGCTCCGCTCACTGCTTAAGCTTCATCAACAACTTGTTGGCTCCAAACAACGAGTTCAACGCTCCCTCGCCGCTCAAGATCCATCAACAACTCGCTGGTTCCAAACAACGATTTCAACGTTGTGCTCTCCGCACAAGCTCTGTCAACAACTCGTTGGCCCCAAACAATGAGTTCAATGCTCTGCACTCCGTTCGAGCTACATCAAATAACTTATTCACTTCAAACAACGAGTTCAATACTCTGCTCTCCACACGAGCTCCATCAACAACTTGCTGGGCGCAAACAACGAGTTCAACGCTCCGCTCACCGTTGGAGCTCCATCAATAACTCATTGACTCTAAACAACGAGTTCAACGCCTTGATCTTCGCTAAGACTCCATCAACAACTCGTTGACTCCAAACAACGAGTTCAACGCCTTGATCTTCGCTAAGACTCCATCAACAACTCGTAGACTCCAAACAACGAATTCAACCTCCTACTTTTCCCACGAGCTCCATCAACAACTCATTGAATCCAAACATCGAGTACATCGCCCCTCTTCTTGCTCGAGTTCTTCAAACAACCCCATAATTTCACGCTGTAGAATCGTTGCATAACACTAGCCTAGGGTTATCTCTACAAAATTATTGGGCGCAAATGGCGAGTTCAAACCTCCTACTACACCACAGAGTTCTCTATTAACTCGTTGAGATCAAATGACAAGCTCTACCTCAGCTCGAACAAAAAGTTGCCTCTATAAACTTGCTGGGCGCAGACAGAAAGTTCAATGCTCAACTCTGTCTAAAGTTGTCTCTCTAGACTTGTCGGGATAAAACGGCAAGCCCAACCTCAGCTCCATTACGAGTTACCTATCCAAAACTTGTTGGGCGCAAATGGCAAGTTCAACGTCTAACTCCATCATAGAGTTTTCACTAAACTTGTTAGGAACAAACAACAAGTTCAAATGTCCAACTTCGTCACATAGTTCTCTCCAAACTTGTTTGGCACAAACGACGAGCACTACGTTCAACTCCGTTTAAGAGTTGGCTCACCAAACTCGCCGGGATCAAACAGCAGTTCCAACAACCAACTCCGTCCGAGAGTTGTCTATCCAAATTTGTTGGGTGCAAACAAAAAGTTCAAACGTTCAACTCCACCATAGAGTTCTCTCCAAACTTGTTGGGAACAAACAACAAGTTCAATGACCAGCTCCACTACGAGTTGTCTCTTTAAACTTACTGGGATAAAATAGAAAGCCTATATCAACTCCGTCGCAGAATTTCCTCAACAAACTTGTTGGGATCAAACAACAAGTCAGCGACAACTCTTCTAGGTCAGCTATATATACAAGATCCAAAGATCAAAGCACTCTTCTCATTGACTGACAGAACGCTTGTCCAACGATGAAACGTTCGATCGACAAAACAAGCGAACAACACATTGCTTGGTCGACAAAAGAGCGGTTCACAAAAATGAGTAACATGATGTTTTGATCGAAAAGTACAATAAATGAAAACTCAAAACTTCAAAGGGAGTGCTGAACAAATTCTTGCTGCTTAGCTCAAATCAAGAAGATTTATATCCTACTTCGACACACGAGCTCCTTGCAACTCCAAACAAGGCAAGCTCCTTGTAGAATAAAAGATTCAACCTATACTCCAAAAGTGTAACTCCCGTTTTCATTTTTTTCATTTTGTTAGTGATCCCAATTGTAATCTCCATTGTAATTCTATTTTGTGTTGAATAATATTTATTCGAATGTTATTTATAATTTATTCCTGATATCAGTTGATCATTTAAAATCTACTCCTTGTATTCTTAATTTAGATTTAATTTTATAAAATTGCCTTGTCTTCTTGGGTTATGAATTGTCCTCCTAATTGATCCATGTTGTGCCCAAAGCCCATATCCACCTCCTATTGGATCTCTCAGCCAAAGCCACTAACCCAAACCACCCCCAATCTCTCCCTAACAGTCAATCCCTAAGATCCCTCCTAATCACTCCCCACAATCTCCACAATCTGTAACCCCCAAAATTTGAAAATTCAATCCCTATTATTAAGCCCTATAATCTCTCCCATTATTATTTTTAATCAATTTCTAACTTAATACTCCCCATTATGTGCAGCCGCATACCCAATAGAAAACCCATACTGTGCAACCCTAACCCCATTCACTATGCAAACCCCCCACTGTTGAAACCCAAATCCTTCCCGCTCATCGTCTTCCTCTTCCGCTCACCCTCCTCTTCCCGTTTTCGCTTCAACCCATCGCCCAAACCATCGCCTTCGCCTCGCCATCCCCTCTCCTCGTCGCCCAACCTCTGCCTCATCACCATCATCGTCTTCACCCGAAGAACCCATCAACTCCTCGAACCCATTGTCCCCATCGCCGCTCATTACACCTTCACCACTCCTCGCCACCACCTCGTCCTTGCTCCTCCGTGCACCCCCGCAACCACCGCGGACCCACTAGCCTGTTGTCGTCGCCGTCCAAGCACCGAGATCCTCCATCGCCGCTTTCCCCTGTTTTCGGAGTGAAAATAGAGCCCACCGTCATCTTGGTCGCCGCTGCGTTGCTCCTCGACCACAGCGCCGCGCTCGTCGTCTTCACTCACGCCGCCACTGCCGCCCTCGATCGCCGCAGTCCATTGCCTCTCTCTCTCCCTCTCTCAGTCGCGTTGGAGAAGAAGAGACGGGAGTGGGTGAGAAGGCTGTTTGGTGTTTGAAAGGGGGGATCCATCTTGCTGTTTGGTGTTCTGGCTTAGGGGATCCATCTACGCTGTTTGCTGTTCTGGCGTGTAGCAAATTTCAATCCCCTGTGTTGCTGTTTGCTGTTCTAGGGATCTGAGAGTGTTGCTGTTTGCTGCCTTGTGCTCTTGCTGTTTGGTATTTTGCTGTTTGGTGTTGGCACGTAGCTCGCACGTGTTTCAGATTCTTATATTTATCAGATCTAATCGTCAAAAAGGCAGGTCATTTCTTATCGAATATTTATTGTATCATATTCAATATTTTTATTGAATCCCGCAAGTAGATCCAAATTGATTATCGCATACTGCTTATTGTATTCTATCGTTGGGATACTACGGATTTACACGAGCGAATCAAGTGGTAATCTCAACTTCGTGCCGTCTTTTGGCCTCTAATGTATAGGAATTTTACATGCACCCATGTAATTAGTTATTGAATATAAGAATAGGGAATTATTGTTACATTTCATCTCAAGACATTAAACACAACTATTGTAGATTGTATATTAGGGTTGATTGTTCATGTGATTGATAACGATAAATTAGTTGATCGTAATTAGTAGAGTTATGAACATTTTATATCTTAATACCATGTTCACATAAGAATGGCTTGCTGTGATTTATGATTGTTAAACCCCAATTCATCATTTTTAACTTTTTAATCGTTTTATTCAAAAATAACATGTTGTCATTCTGAAAATTACGCCAACCTGAACCTTGTAGTGCTGTTTCAACCTAGATAACGTCATTAAAATCAGGCACTTCCTGAATATGAAACGTAGCCCCAAGTGTCTAGATATCGATAACATCCAGAATTTTTGAATTCCGACTTGAATCGCCCGAGTTATGACCCTTTTGCTACTGCTGCGTTGTAATTTCAGATTCATGTACATACCATGTTAGGCTGATAAATTAAGTGAACTAATGATCAAATATGGCCAAGATAAATTCCAGATTTGTAGATAACATGCTTAGGGTGATAAAAATTATTTTTACTGATTTTTTCAATGATTAATTATTGCCCTTACAACTGAAATTAGTCAACGTCGATAACCAGTCAGAAACTAAAATCTATAAAGAACACTAAATTTCACCTAGCTACCGTTGTCGGAATGTAAACTTTAAATATGCGTTGGAACCGGGCAGGAGTCTAGTTTCAAGAACTTCTGACGGGTCCGCATTTGCTATCCTGTAGCAACGGGAATTTTGATTTTGGTACAGCAACCTACTGCTGTCCAGAATTGGGATTCTATGTTTTATAATATACAATTATATTTATAATGTTATATTTGGTGCATTTAATTGTATAGAGTATATTGCATGATCTTAGGATTGTTTTGTGACCTTTCCTAGTGTCCCTTATTAATCGCATTATTGTATGTTAATTGAATAAAGAACATTAATCAAGCCGGGGTTGAGGGTTGATTAAGGTAGTTGACAATATAGTAAGTGTACTCGGATGATGGCTAGTGAATATTATCGTTATCGGCATCGTGTAAGAAATTACACATGTCCAGTGTTTTTATCGTTATCGGTATCGTGTAAGAAATTACATATGTCCAGTGTTATTACCGTTATCGTCATCATACCCAGTACATGAACTATAGAATCTACCACCTTAGTCTAAACGAAATTGATTGTATGCATCGAACCTGTGGTACGGCACACATAAGACACAGCAGTACATGCATTAGCTAGGATTAAAATGAATAATAGACTTAAGGCTCTCATCACATTATCATTGCATATTGTTATCTTTATTGAACAATATTATCGTTATTGCTGCCATTATTGATATTGTTTATCGTTATCGAGATAAATCATAGTTATTGCATATTATACTATTATCGCTTTGTCACTGTTCAACACTATTGATTTCATCGTTTATTGAATTCATTGCTATACCACCATTGTCTTTATTTCTCTGTTTCTCTACTTGCATGTCTACGACTTGCTCCAAGGACTTTCTTTTCCATCTCTTTAGATGAGCAACTTACAGGCAATCAAGAAGATTTACCTGACGGGGTAGGGGAGCAACAATGGTGAAGGAGATGTTTTACTGTGCTGCTAAAATAAATGTTGTTTTATTTGATGACTTTAATAAAATTGAACAAATGTTATTTCTTTGTATTGTGGACTTTGACCCGAATATTGTTTGTTAAATTTCCAGATGTTGGGTTATTTTGATGTTGGTTATTTTTATGCTTAAATTCCAATGTTGTTATTCATGTGATTATTCTTTCATTGCATGCGTGGTTGTTTCATTACTTTTTTATATTGTTGAGTTAAATCAATAACATCCTATGGATGATGCAAGTTATTCGCTGGGCCATATCACATGCTTGCATTCCATGTTTTTGGGAAGCGGGGCGTGACAAAAAGCCATGGTGAAAACCCAAAAAATGTGAAAAAATCCAAATCTTGGCTTTCGGGTTCTAAAAGAAATGAGGGGGGTCGATTCTGGTCGGGTCTCCAAAACCAAATCCACAAAACCAACCCAAAAATCCTAAAAGATTTGAATTTAATGGGTTGCGGGTACATATTCCGAACTCGAAACTTACAAACCCATAAAACTTCTCCTTCTTCCCCTTCAAAAAAACCCAGCTTCCAGAAAATGGAGCTCGTCGAAGTCTTGACAGCTCGACGCTCTTCTTCGCAACTCCAACTCCGAGCTCCTGCTTTGTCAAGAGCTCTGCCAAAACTCCTGGTCGACGACTTCGCCAAAGTTCGACCGTAACTCGACGCCAACTCAGTAGCTCGACCAAGAGCTCGTAGCTTGGCGAGGACACTCCATAGCTTGACGTAGACAAATAGCTCGGCAAACAACAAGCTCATAGCGCGACCAAACGAAGAGGTCATAGCTCGACTGAAATTCGAAAAACAGAGCTCAACATCAAGAAATGGTAAAGCAAAATCTTAGACATTAAAAAATAAATTAATTTAGTAATAAAGACATAGACTTCATTGTCACAAATAATAATTTAGTAATAAAGACATACCAGATCCTTCACAAAATCTTCATGAGACTTGAGTTTTCACTAATTAAAGCGGTCAAAGACAAGAATATATGAAAGGAAAGGAACATCTAGATATAATCATACCATCAGATGGTACAATGAAGCTCCATAGCAGATTATAGTAATACAATGTTTAGGGAGTGGAAAAACAAAAATTATCACAAGATCACTCTCTCACATTCCATATGGTCGTAGCAATTCAATCTCTTTTCCTACCTATACGGTTCAGTTGGGAAGATAACAAGTCCAACGGTTGAGCTGTGGGTGCATTCTCTTCATTTTGTAGATGATGTATTAATTCTTCATCTCCAAAATTCGCAAAATATGCATCGTCCACTGAATGCCTACGAATAAAATTATGAAGTGTGCAACAAGCAGTTACCATTAGAACATGTCTTGTCGGCTTGTAGTTTGTCATATACTTGAAGATGAGGTACCTTTTTTTAAATACTCCAAATGTTCTTTCAATGACATTTCTAAACCTTGCATGCATTTTGTTAAAATGTTGTCTATGTTGAATTGGTGCAAATGTTGTCTATGTTGAATTGGTGCATGATTGGCCCCTTGAAAGTCTTGTAAGTGATATGGCTCACCATGGTATAGGGCTAAAAAAACCCGACATATTCGTATAACCACATTCCACCAAATAGTATTTATCATCTTGAGGGATTTGAACAATCCTTGTGCTAATGCAGTTTGAATTACACGGGAGTCATTAGCACTTCCTTCCCATCCAGCATAAACAAATGTGAACATCATATCAAAATCGCAAGCGGCTAGAACATTTTGAGTTATGTTTCCCTTTCGTCCACGACAAGCATTGTGTCGACTAGCGGTGCCCAAGCATCGATTAATGTCCCATCAATAACACCAATAGCTCTTTACATCCGTTTTAAAACCCAGAATATTAGTAAACATTGAAAGATTATGATAATATGTTAATACACATGGTTCTAAAAATACCTTAAACCATGGATAAAAGTCCGTGGAACTAGTGATCCTTTCATGTATGCGTGTCGTATCTGGGGGAGTAATGAGAAATGTTGTTGCTCTTGTCAAAGCTCTCAACATTTTTAAAATGTCGGTTGATAGTTTCTGTCGAATGTTGAAACCGATCAAAAGCCCCTCTCACTCTGTGACTATGACCGACAATGTACAAAAAAATTGCAACACTTTCTTCAATAGACACATGTCTATGTTGGGACTCCTTGGGACTCCTCGTGCGTCTCCTCGAGGTAGTTGCCATTTTTTAGAAAATCACACAATGCTAAAAAACATTCTTAATTCATACGAAACATGCGATGGCACTTGTACACGGGACCATCTAATATCTCTTGCAAATATTCTCCTCCTGTAAGTGCCGAAGTGAATTGTGGATTTTGTTGTGTGGACATTAGGAACTGGAGTATCATCAAGTCCTCAAATTCGTCATTGTCATCATCCGATGAGTCCATCACTCTGGTAGCACGTGCTATAGTCCTTCACTCTGGAAAAGTAGAATTCATTTGCATAAAGTACGTTTAAGTTTTAATACTACGACAATAGTTGATGTTACATAACGAATATTACCCAAGCAGTACACAAAAAAATAAATCACAACCATTAACATCAACCAAATATTAGAAGAAGAAGAAAAAGTAGTAGATAATGCCTCATACCTCATTATTGAATATCCTATTATCTATCAATCAGTAGATAACCTAACTTCCATAAAAGTACATGCAAATCTTATATTATCTGACATTGATAAAGTACATAAAAAAACATAACATAATAATAGATAAAGTACATTCAATTCAACCGGTACAATAAAACTACCTCATGGTAGCAATAAATGATCATAAAACACACTAAGAGTAGCAATAATACATGTAAAACACATAGCCATAGAAGCTCATGCAATCCACCAAAAAGCATTCCCTACTCCACAAAACTATTTAGCCACAGTCGCCTAACGTCCTCATTCATGCCAACGAAGGCTTCACGGTACAAAGGTTGTCTGGCAAACAAATCAACTGCCTTTCCAACCTGTGCGGGCTGAATCCCTGTCATCACATTAATTATATTCATACACAATGTCATGGAGAAAGGATCATCTACAACCTGGGGTTTATTTTGTTCGAACATTTTTCCCCTCAGCAATTCAGCACGAGCATTTGATGCAGAGGTTATCGCATCAATACATATATCCATGTTAGAACTCTTCGAGCTTTTTGTTGCTCGACCACTTGACGCCCCAGATTGCCTTTTGCGATTCCCTTCCCCTCTCGGTGCATCATCACCCTCATCATCCAAATCTACTATCGGTACATTGGGGTGGGCGAACTCATCATCGATCCTCCGTTCCTCATCGGAGTCAAGGGGGAAGCCCTAGAAAGTAAGCCCTGGGCAGTAGACCCCTGAAAATTTTTTGTCAATGCATCATAGTTCACCAATCCCTTCGACCGAAATATTTTTGCCCCAGGACGTGCCTATAATAAACCAGACATGGTTAATTAATACGGTGAAAATTGGCATTTAAGGTTAAGACAATGGTACGTATAAAAAGCTGCTGTAGATACATATGAATGATTTCATATGCCTAACCTTAACGTATGTATTCCATATTTCAGGCTCGCAAGTCACCGTTTGATTCATCTCATCCCATCCCAATCCGCTTTGACCCTTCAAGTTTTCATACTCACGCCACTTTATCCATAGCCGTGAGTGTTTGTCCTTCAATTGCCTCATCGAAAAGGTGTGTCCACAAAAAAGCTTTCATATCTTCAACAAATTTCTGCCAAACCTTGCCTTCAAATGTGGAGGATTTCAAGCTATTTTTTTTCACCTCTGCCTCCACCAAACCAACAAACACACGCTCCACAGTAGAATTCCATAACCCAACATCGTGTTCCACCTCCTTCTCCTTTCCCTTACTCGTCATCTATATTATGAACAATTTCGAATACATAAAATTAAATGGATAAACAGGAGTTGTAAAAATCTCAAATTCTATCTAAAGATACCGGTGAATTCACAGTTATGAACCCAAAACAGCATTTCATATTTTTATGAACCGACAAATCCTATAGTCATATTTTAATGTCCAGAATTTACAGAAATCCGAGCAAATTTAACGTGATGCGAAAATTATAAATCTAGAGAACCGACAAATCCTATGGTCATAAACTCCACTGATCAGAAAAATCAAAATCTCCAAATATTTCAAGAAAATTCACAACATACGACAGATCTAAACACTGTGATAACAACCTCAAATTACTAACTAAAATGGATGACAAATTAACGAAGATGCGAAAATTATATAAATTTGGGGGGAAAACCATACTTTCTTTGGAACATGGGAGAAGTTGTCCTCGGTACTTTCAAGCTTGAGACGTCGATTTGCTTTACTGCACCTCAACTTGTAACGAGATATTGTCTCACAAACCATGAACAAACCCTAGGAAGAAGTAGGTGTACCAAATCCGGATCTTCGAAGGCCTTTTCTACCCTCACTTTAGGAACGATTTGAAAGTGGAAGAGATTTGGTGAAGAAATCCGCAGATTTTGAGACAATTTTGGAAGGGTTTGGGTTCAAGATCGGATTTTTTGGGAGAGTAGAAGAAAGGGTCGTAGCTTTAGAAAAGAGTAAAGGGGAAAGATCACTGGTTTTTCCCCTTTTGTGAAAACTCATTTTAAAAGGAGTGGTTTCGGAAATTTTTTCAGAATAAATTTTGCAAAAACACCTATCCAAACAAGATTTTTTACATTTTTCATTTCCAAAAATTGAAAACGGTATTAAAAATCCTATCCAAACAGACCCTAAGTGTCTCAATACATTCATTTGAGGTCGTTAATCCCATTAGCGACCTCATATATACTATAGTCGCTGGTGGAAATAGTTTCGAAACTGACTCATAATCGCAAATATTTTTAAAAAGTGGCCTATAATGGCAAACAAATCACTATTATAGTATCAATCACTTTCTGCGCTGCTTGCGCATTGTTGTACTTATCCATTATTAATATAACATGATGGTCGTAGTTCTCAGTATAGCCTTTTATTTGATGAAATATGTACGCTCTGTTATTGCTACACCAAGATTACTTCTTTTTCTTTTTGTTCGTTAGTTTTTGTTTTGTGTTGTGCGTGTCGCTAATCTACGTTGAATTAGGTTACATGATGGTTCTAACTTCTTCAAACCAGAACAGATTCTGTATAGGAAGTAAATAATGTTGCGGTTAACCCAGTGGGGAAAAAAAAAACGTGCATCAGTATGGCTATGACCATGAAACACAAGGATAAGTATTTGTTCATCAGTTTATCTATCTCTCAAGTTTCTTCGGTCACCTTAACATGTAATGAAGTAGTACTCTTATCTCCAAGATTTTGCCACCTTTTTTATTTGCAATATTTATTATTCTTCATAAATATTGGAAGTTGTTTTCAATAGGAGGATGTTAAACTTCAAAAAAAATCAAATTAGTTGATGTAATGTTTGCCCACTTCTCATATAGGTTTCTCAACATCCACTCATCATACTTTTGAAATTTACTTCAATTACTATCATTAAGGTGCATACAAATAGGTCATCAACATACATAAGCAGGAGAAGAAAAATATATGGACTATCAACATTTGTTATTTACCATTAGAAAGTCAATGAAGAAGCAATATACTTTTACAAACTTGCTATGATGATAACAAATTTGGAAACAACTTACCTGGTAGGTAAAGGGCTTCAAAATTTGCTTACCCACTCTCCAAGCCATGGTTAAACAGTAGCAGGAACATCAGTTGTTCTGAATAAAGATCGCACATAAGATTTTATAATGTTGCAGGCATCAGTAAACCCACACATTATATAAAAATGGAAAAAAGCAGCACTGTTTCTATAATTTTCAAGTCAGCATGGCAATCATAGGGCAACTGAATTAGATAAATCTGATGGTTTCTTCATAGTCAGCATCATCTCCAACATAAAACACAGGCAAAATTTATCATATCTGCAATGAAGTACTTCATCTTTTTGGGGATCCGTCGAGACCAATACCCCTTTTCTAAAAAAAAATGTTAAACCCTGTTGAAGAAGAGAATGACACTCTGTCTCTCCGTTGCTATTGCCTTCATCATTCCTTACGTGGCAACTGCATTCCACAGATTGAACTCCCGTGTTTTCTGTAGTTCCATCTCGACAGGCACAGTGGTCAGAATGAGCTGTACGACATTTGTACACTGCCAAGTTGCTGCAATTTTCAGATATGTTAAATTTTCTGAGTGCTGCCAAAATATTTAGAGAACACGAAGAAACAATATGGTCGATATCATCAGCAGTTAAACGATGCCCACTAGGCTCCCAACATTCGGAAAGTACGTCATGAGCCAATATATAAAGCTTTTGCAAGCACCCAGAACAACAATTGTACAGACATGACCTCTCTGAAGCAGCTAAAATATTGTCATCCTTAATCAGGGTAAAAATGGTAGCTTCACATGGTTTCTCCGAAACAAGGTTGACAGCTGTGGGAGAACAAACAGTGCCTGAACCATTACAATAAACTCCAACATCTTTCGAGCTAGACTTAGCAAGAGAACTATTGGGATCATCCAAAGCTGAGGTGATCCCTGCAATTTCGGAGCCATTAAACTGTTTATCAAGGGGGGGACCTTCACTCAAATGTACACTAGAGGGAAGAAAAGATGAAACACCCTCTTGAGTAAGCTCCGCATCAGGAATCATAGTCATGTCAGACTGTAGTAATGAATCATCTGAAAGCCCTTTGCCTGAGAGAACACAATGTCCATTACTGGCAGCAGATACTGAATAGCTTTTAGTGTGTAAAGCCGCCTGTTCTCCATTGTAGCTTTTATCAGGAATACTGGGAACACATGGCTGAACACCCGTGATGTTGCTACCACTAATTTTTTTTTCTGTAGACACTACACCCGAATACGCTGGCTTTGTGTTGGTATCAGGTGTTGGATTATGCATATGTGAACTGCAAAAGCAAATTGAAATACACATTGACATCAAAAAGTTGAAATTAACTTAATATAAAATTAAGTTATTGGATACGAGAGCTATACAAGTATTAGCATCATAGAATACAAAAATAATTTAAATTTTTTTTTAAATAGAAATGAACTTCCCACTAAATAAATCTTCAGTTGTAATCGACTAGAAATAATTCATAGCATATGCTTATAATTTATAGTTACTAGATGATTAGCATGGGGCTTATGGTTTATAGTTGTAAGAGTAATGATGTTTGGAATTGAATAATTTTGCAATTAAATGGATTCTTGAGAAAAATGAGAAAAGACCGACCATCTGCAACCCTTTGAATCATGACTAAGATTCTAAAGAATATAAAATCAGTTTTAATATTACTGAAACAATTAACCTCTGGTATGTGTATGCCCAGTTATTGACCATGTCTTCTATGTAAGCCACTTGTGATAAAAGTCGAAGGTATTGAAATCTGTCTTTCCTTGCCACAATCTTGGCTTGAATCTGTCCAACTAAAAGCTCTAACACTTTCCGAACCTCAACAGCTACTTCCATAACTGAAGTATATACACCTCTATATGACAACAAACCAACAGCTGTTAACCCTCTTACTACACCAGAATTAACCTTGCTTTTATGAACGCTAGTGTTCCCTTCCGCTATCACTTTGTCAGGTGAGCTGCTGCTTCCTTGCATCACACAAGAATTAAAAGGCCAGCTTTTCCAAGGTCCTGTAACATCGGTGCATGGACCTTCCCTTAGCTTAGAGGTTGCCCAACAGAGTTCGGCAAACTGTGGACCTCTAAGAATCTGGTAGCCAAAAGTTGCAATGGCAAGTACTGAACTCCCCCTTGTAACTTTACTGTGTAGATTCTTGGGAAACAACTGTTGATGGTTACAAGCTGTTTGATCCGGATATGCTGTCGAGTCCACTAATCCTGTTTTCTCCCAATTTTCAATGCTCTGCCTTGGGGCTTCAGAATTAATTTCAGAAGAATTAGGGAGTTCGATTTTATCTTGAGATCTACATGGATGAGTTTTTTGGTGCACCAACTGAATACAAGTTCGAACTAGATCATGTGATAATTTTGCTGCAGAGGAATTGATAATGAGTTCATGGTCAAAAGATCCTTCAATATGTACAAAGAAACGGGGTATTGTGTGCAGAGCAGGAGCAGAATCAGCATTCATTACATCACTACCAAAGAACTGTTTTATCCCAAGAGGAAGGTCTTGAGTTTCAATCTCGCATGTAGCCTGAAGAAAGTACAGAATAAAACTATATATTCAAGGGGGGAAAATCTTATTGTGAATCCAAATGGACAAGACAATAATTGTATATGTAGATTGAGTTTACAGCTTACCATGATAATCAATGATGCAGATTTACATGCAGATTCTACCTCCTCAACAAAAGAATTCCATATATCTGAAACAGTATACCTTCCTTCATTTTTTGTCACAGATGATTTGCTAGTTATAGGAGTGGTCTGACTGTCTTCATTGTCTTCCCCAGAGTTCTCATTGATAGACCATAAATCAATCCTAGGCATGTAGATTATGCACCGTCCCAAATTCAAACATTTTGCTGATATAAAAAATTTACTCTGGCATAAGAATTCTGACGAACTTGCTTGAAGGATATAACTCAAATATATACCATGTGAAACAAGAAAAAAAACAGAGAATGTGGTTGCACTATCCCCAAAAGCTACGTAAAAGATCCTTACCAATACTAAAGATATATTGAAGCACAAAACAACAACTTACTAAAGGAAATTAAATAAACTGCCGGAATGCAATTTAAAAGATATGAAACACCAGCAAAATATGCAAAAGTCCAGGGCATTTAAATGGGGCGGTCCTGGACGACCCAACCCGAAAGTTTTCAGATCAAACGGATTTTGGATTGGGTCTGCCACAATCCAGTATTGTTTCCGGTCGGAGAAGACTAAGAGAAACTCAGCCCAAAACCGATCCGAGATTCAAACCCAAAATTTTCAGATCGGGTCGGATTGGGTATTCGGGTGTTTTTTGTTTTTCATTTTCTTAAAGTTTTGTTTCAAATATAAAACTCAATGAGAAAAAAAACATATAACTAAGAAAAACACTAGTAAGTATGAAATTGAAAACAATATGTGAACAAAATTTTGAGGAACAATCAACTAATCCAAAATTCCAAACTTTATTAATTTCTTGATCAAAGAAATTTACTTCCTTCAAAGCTATGGAATGAATGACAAATCACACGGACATGGGTGATGGCACGAATCTTAAAGCTACGGAATGATAACATATTTTGACTATTGAATGATAAAATACAAAAATATATATCTAAATAATTAATTCGGGTTTTCGAATTGGGTCAGATAGGGTCGACTTCAGTTTTTTTATCGGGTCAGACCAATGTAACATATACTTGACCCATTTCCGATCCTTGGGGGGGGGGGGGGGGGGTCGGGTCAGACCCGACACAAAATTTCGGGTTTCGGGTTAGGCTGACATGAAAATTTTAGGGTCGGATTCAAATAGGGTTCGGTTAGTCTGGCCTGGTTTCTATCATTCGCTAGCAACCTACCCCTATTCATAATATAGAATACCAATTTGTTCAGGAGAAAATCACTGAAAACTTAATGTAAACATAAGGTGATATTCTCCTGGAGATGAAATGCTTACTAGCAATAAGAGCCCCTGATTCCCAAGCGCAAAGGTTCCATAGCACGAGATAGGTAGAAGAGAAATTATATTAAATTTTTAGATGTTTATGGAACATATGATAAGTAGATAATTACACAAGACTCCAATCAATTCAACTAATGCAGAGGATCATGGATAAAAAAATCACATAACTCGATAGTTGAAAAATGTTGCACCACTTATGTGAAGACATGAGACAAGTATGTGTTTGTGCAAGGACACGAGAATGTACAACTGTATTACTGTAGCAATGAATTAAAATTTCCCAACATTAAGTATACTTTGTGATAAAGAAAATTAAAAATAATGTTCAGAGAGCTTACATATGATTTGTGTCAAGCCACGAAATAGATCACCATGTCCCTCCTGAGAAATAGTAGCCAGATTCACCTTCTGAATTTCTATATGCCCCATAAAACCATGAAGAAGGCAACTAGCTAGATGCTGTTGACCACATCTTGGACTTCCTGATATCAACACTCGAAACCCCCCAGAAGAGTTTTCCTGCTTAAAAGGGAACCTATTCATAGACTTACCAGAAAGCCCAAATGTGAAAGAATCAGGCTTCTCGTGTTCATCATTATCATCATCTGACAAAAAGGAATCACGACCCCCTGATGGATCAATAACTAGGCCATAATGAGAAAGGGCCCCTTGTAGTTCTTTCACAATACATTTCTCCTGTACCAAATGATTAACATGAGACCGCCAAGAAGCAATGGGGAGTTTCCTCTCCTCCAAAAAAGAAATGATGATGTTTCTAATAGATTTTGATGCCTTATAAAGGACAGGTGGTAACCAAATCCTCTCCTCATTACAAAATGAGATGAGCAAAAGTGATAATGGCTTTATAAGGCATGGAGTTAGATGGGCGGAGAGTGGTGAAGAAACAACATCATTTGCAGCCATTCCTGCCTCTCTTCTGGAACATGGCGGTGGGGCCAGTGCGAGAGCATCCAACCAGTCTCTTTCCTCCACTATAAGAGTTGGAAGAGAAGGGAGTTTTCCGTGAACAAAGCCCTTTTCAGCAGAAGATAAAAGTTCTTTCAAGGCACAGTTCCTCTTCAAAGCGCTCATTGCAGCTTGAGTACAAAGAGCCTTAAGATCTGCACCAGCATAACCAACAGTCTTCTTTGCAATCCATGATAGTAGGGTTCCAGATAATGGGTACGGCCAAGTCCGGGTATGAAGTGACAGAATTGCAGACCTGTCATCCTCAGAGGGCAATGGGAAGTATATTTCTCGATCAAATCTGCCAGGTCGCCTTAGTGCAGGGTCAACAGCATCAGGCCGATTTGTAGCACCTATTACTATAACTGAACCTCTAGATTTCAAACCATCAAGTAAGGAAAGTAGAGTTGACACAACTGAACTATGTGTCTGATCTTGATGTCTAGACCGGCATGGAGCTAGTCCATCAATCTCATCAAAAAATATTATAGACGGCTGAGATTTCTCTGCCACCTGAAAGAGAAGTCTTAATTGGCGCTCCGCATCACCAACATACTTGCCCAAACAATCAGCACCTTTACGTGCAAAGTAAGCTATACGTTTACCACCCCGAGAACATTCACCAATCAATGCCCTCACAACTAGTGTCTTGCCTGTACCTGGATACCCATGCAAAAGAACTCCCCTAGGAGGTGTAAGACCTATATTGCTGAAAAATTCGGGATACAAAAGAGGCAATATCACCACCTCTTTCATGCACCGGATAACATCTCTAAGTCCTGCTACAGATTCCCACCCTTGGTACAATTTCTCATTTTCAGAAGAACCACCAATATAAGTAGGTGCAATTCTTAAGATATCCCGATGAAGCCTTTTCCCTTCACGTTTCAAAAACTCTTCATCTTCTCCACAATGTTCTAACCATTTCTCTTCGGCCTCTAAATCCTTCCTCCAAGCATCATTTGAAAGTTTTCTCATTTCTAACTTCAATTTTCTGGCTTTTCGTTTCCTAATTTGATGTGAGTAATTAACTCCTTGAGGCTGGAAGAGGTGTCCATGATCATGGCAAGCTATTAAAAACTTGCGATGGTCAAATATACAACCTTCAGCTCTGCTACAAGGCTACAAAAAATAAGAAAAAGTCAGACTAAATAAGAAAATTTAAGTCTAAAGGGGAGCGAGTGTGCAAGCGCCGTGGCAGGGAGAGATGGTGGACGTGATATGGGGGAAAAAACAAAGGAAAATTGCTAACAGGTACAAAATATGACCAAGTGATATGTTTTTGGACACCGATCAACACGACATCCAATAGTAGCGCCAGGTCTTCCACAGCGGCTACATTTCAAAGCTCTGCCCCTGCACAATGCAGCTCTGACATTTTTGAGGCATCCCAAACCAGCAAAGTAAACCTGAAAACCAACAAAAATAAGGCAAAATAATAAAGATAGTTATTTCGCTAACCAAACATCATTAAAGAGAGGAAGAAAAAACATATATAAAATATGACTAGGATGTAGCCATCTTCAATGTGTGTGGGAACTATGTGCTGTAAATTGGAACAGAGTTTGAATTTAAGAAACCGCCAAGAATTTGTTTTTAAAAAAAAGTAGCTACTGATCGCCAATAACTATGCAAAGGCATAAAGTTTAGGTCTCAGCTTAAATAAAAGCAATGCAGATGAGTAAGATTTGGATTCCACATTTAACAAAGATAATGCCTCTGATATTATTTGTCTTCTTTTTATTTATCCACTTCAGGAGTTTTTTATAGTAAGGCATCCTCTTATTTAAGCTGCTGCTTCTTAGCTGAAAGTCCACCGAGTCCCTCCTACAATCAGCTCCATAATCCCTTTATATATGAAAACCTTAAGAATTACACACTTTGAGGAGATCTAAAGGTCCTAGCATGGAGATAGAGAGGGATTTGAGGGGTATTTTAGTACGAACAATATAACAAGAATCACGGGAAAAAGCACGTGGATGGCCTAACAGAAATCTATCACCGTCACACCGGTGACCTCAAGGGGTTGTGCATTGGCCAAAACCTCAAGGGGGTTATGCGCAGTCACCTTATTGTCTTAATATCTAGTGATACAAATTATTGTGATTTTGTGTCAGGTCAAAATTTTACAATTAAAAGATCTACTATAAAAAAGCCAACAACAATAGTTCTTTCTAAGTGAATGAAATATGGATCTTACAAAATCTTAAAATTAAAAGGATTAATATGAAAAGAAATAATAAAGTTCAATCATTTTTAGGGTCGGTTCAAATTTGACCTAATGTAATCACTTTGTAACTTTAAGAGTTTTTAACAAGTAGACCCCTAACAAATATGTCAATATTATACATACCCCTCATTAACGTCTATTTCACATTTCCCCCTAACAATGTGGACTCATCTATTATCTACCCCTCTGCTAAAAAGACAAAAAGACATCTAGAAAGAGGGGATATTCGGGATTTTTTAACAATTTTTACATGAAAAGACAAAAATACCCTCATTCCTTTCTCCATCTTCTTCCACCTACAAAACAAAATGATGCCCATCAATTTCTTCCCAAATCATTAACACTGAATCTTCCCAAGTCAATCCCACCCTTAACAACTTCTAAATTTCCATTACCCAAAATATTTTTTCGAACCATTAAAAGATTCTTTTGTTTCTAAGTAAAATAAACCCAAAGAATTCGAACGGTTTTGCAAGGATTCTGAGGGCTTTCAGTTTGGATCTAGAAGTGGGAAACCAGGTGAATAGGAAAGCTTGACAAGGCATTTCCTCAAGGTGGGTGTTTGGGGCTTTTTGGGGTTTTTTTACGGGTTAATGGATTTTGAGTTCGGGTGTTATTTTTGGGCAAAAATAATAAAATTTGTTTTTAATGGGGATATTTTGTTAGAATCAGTAACGGAAGGCGGAAGGCAACGGCAAAAACCAGAGGTGATTTTACATGCACTGCACTCAACCTCTAATCCTCCATTGTGCTCAAATTCTTTCTTTTCAAAGAAAATTGGTTTTTTTAGTACTCAAGGTGATTTAGTCATTTCACATATCTGGTAAGTAGGTAACCATTGTCAAATTGAGAAATCTAATATAGGGGTACATAATAGATGAGACCCAAATAGTTAAGAGGTAAATGGAAAACATATGTTTTAGAGGGTTATACATAATATTAGCACATTTGTTAGGACTGTGTTAAATACTTAAATGTAATACCCCTAGGTGGGCTTGGGCTAATGGATTAATTAGTAGGTGGACTTGTGAATATTAGTAATGGGTTCATGGCCCTAGCTTAAAGGTGACCTACTTGTGAGAATGTAGTAAGAGTGACGGAAACTTTAGTCCCACAATGGAAATGAGTAGTGATGGAGAGTATAATAAATAGAAATGCCTTTGATCCCAAGGTACCTAACAAGCTAACTCTTTTGGGTGAGGTTGGCCCTATGGTAGGGTCTTAGTTTAGGTTCTTAGACGCGTAGATGAACGAACCCGAGGCGTTACAAATGATAATAAAGCCGACATTCGATATCAATGGTGGAGCAGCAGGTGTACACAATGATAAGGTCAGAAATAGCTAGCGGTAAAGTTAGGGCAGTACGCTGGTGAGATCAGGAAAATTGCATCCGATGTGGACCACATCGGATAGAAAGGAGGTCCGGAATATGAGACCAAGCTTTAGCGAAGATACTAAGTCCATAAAGATGGGTGATTGTAATACCCCTATATGGGTTTGGGAATATTAGTTATAGGCTAATAAAAATAATGAATAATGGATGGACTTTCTAGGGTGGGCCCTAGCTTAAATGTGACCTACTTGTGAGAAGGTAGCATGAGTGTAGGAAACTTTCGTCCCGCACTGAAAATGAGTAGTAAATTTGCAGTGTAAATAGATATGTCTATGATCCCAAAGGGTACCTAAGAAACTAGCTCTTTTGGGTAAGGTTATCCCTTTGGCGGGCCAGTGGTTCAGGTTCTTAGATACGTAGGTGAATGAACCCGATACCCAACTTAAAATAATATTTGGGTCAAGTATTTTTGTAATTGGATTAGTATATAGCCCATTCTTTATGACCTAATTTATTTTTTCTTATAATAATAATTGTTCCTCTCTTTTACAACTTATTTCTCCCCCTTTCCCCAAAATTCAATGGCGGCTGTAGGAATGTAGAAACCTCTCTCTCTCGCTCTCTTGATTTTTAGTTCTCTTCCAAAATAGGTGTCGAGAAACAGAAGCCTTAAATCTCTTTACTTTTCATATCTTGTTTTCTACATATCCTTACCTTCTTATTCCTCTCCCATGAACTCTCCATTTCATTTGGAAACCCGAAGATCTATTTTTCATTCTTTTATGTATCGCTGGAATCAGCTAGGATTAGATAGAATAAACCGATTTGGCAATACATCATCTATATCGAACGACCCTTAAAGAAAATCGACGAGCCCGATCTTTGCTATGTTTCAAGATCGTATGTCAATTTACAAGCTGATCAGGATTGATATCGACTGATATTTGAAACCTTGCTCTAAGACACTAATTTACTTTACATCCATCAATAGTTTGTTTTATGCAATTATTTTATTTAATAACTACATAATACTCCACTTGGTCGGCTCATTTATATTTTGACAATTTGTTGCATCTGGCAATTATTTTCATGTTCTCAAAATACATTTGTTTCTAGGTCATACAAGTAATAGCCAAAAAAAATAAATATTCATGTATTCAAGTATGAATATTAAATGCTTCTATTTTTTTAATGAGAAAAAATTATGTCTAACTGTGCAGTTATTGTTTTTCAGCTTGATTGACCTCGAACGACAAATACAAGTAAAGAAATATCTGCAAGTATCCACAGTATGAAGAAAATTTTGCTTGTTGAACATAGTATGTCATTTAAGGGTGAGATCTAGTTTCGTATGCAATTTACACAGTTTATACAAAGCTTCGATTATGGTCATTTACACTCATCTGACTAGTTTTAGTCCAAATCAAGATTTTGGAAATTAGGAATAAAATTTCAAACTAAAGGAAAATTGGAAGAACCATATACAATAGTTTTTAAATCACCTCCAAAAACTTACTTATCTTTATGTGAACCCCACAAAACTATCTTAATTGTTACATAAATCATTGTATTTCGATATAACCTCCCACTAAACTTGAAAATATATCAAACCGTAAAAGTGACCACGACACCCTTACATCATATCTATCCCTCACAGGGTGGAATTTGAGAATCATTTGGGGTGATATAAAAATCTTTGGGTTGTTTTGTCATTTTCGGTAACATCTCATTTAACTTAAACCCTTTAAAGAAGGTTATAGCATTATACCAAAACATCAATTTCTTTTTGTGGTTAAATATATACATATATATAAAAAAGCCAATATTTATTTTATTCTACTAAAATGCAGTGTATTAGTTAATATTTCTCTCACTAGCCCTATCATTTTCTCCCATGTAGCCCACATACCACTATGTGCACTCGTGCTTCTTGAGCCATTAGCTTTGCACAGAAAGTGCACGGCTCCTTGCCCAAACACTGTATCATACAACTATTATCCACTATATAAAACTATTGACGTGCTCAGACAAGTGGTTTTTTTCAACGTGGTTTTTTTCTTTTCTTTTTGGGAAACATGGTTGAACAAACTAAACTTAAACCCAGTCTCTACCACCTAATCTAGTTTTATTTTAATTCATTTGTCCTATAACCAACCTATAGAAATCAGCCGATGCACATACTTTACCACTGTAAACTGTTGTTATCGATACAGTGAGGGTTAGCATACCAGAGGGCTAATCATAAGATAGACATGGTAGAAGCAGCTAGGTTAAGTTACCCTTGATGGCCTTATAAGGTGCATACATAATATTCTACGTTTCTAGCTAAATTTCTGTACATCCTTGATTTAAAATCACCAATACATTTACCCACCTACACGTTGCATAAAACCTAAAATCATGGCCCTAAACAAGAACACAAGCACCTAATAGAGTCATACCAAATACTAATTTAAGAACAAAAGCAACAAAACCAACGCAACCAACTGACCTCTGGGCTCCAAACGGCACAATGCTGATGGACCCAGACACGAGCAATGCCGAATCGGTCATGTATGGGCCCCAAAAGCCTCCCTAACCATCCGGGTTCATCTCCAAACCCATCCCAGATATCGTAGTTCGGCTCCTCTGAAGCAGAAGAGCCTTCATATGCCTCATTGTCACTCTCCACAGACTCCCTGACAAGTTTCTTTGGAGGCTTCCCATCGGTCCCTCCCCCACATAATCCACACCTCCTTCCTTCTTTCACTCTTTTTCTGGAAATTTTACCCTCTGACATAGGCAATGCCATATCATTCTCCTTAGCTGCCTTCTCACTCTCAACAAAAGCATTACCGTTGGCGGCATTCTCATTAGACTTAGTATCCATATTATCAACAGCAACAACCTTCTCTGCTTCCTGCCTTTGTTCTTGTTGTTCCTTCTCCTCTTCGCGAACTGCATTGGTACATTCATCCCCTTCGTCTTCTCTATCTTCCTCACCTTCCTCAGAACTCCCCAACTCTTTCACGTCATCAGAACTCTCCATCTCTCTCACATCATCAGAACTATCCAACTCTCTCACATCATCCGAACTCTCCAACTCTTGGGCATCATCAGATGCATCTTTCCCTTCATTAGCTCGCTCACCAGCCTCCAACTCTTTCGCATCAGACGCAGCACCCACTTCCACACCTTGCTCCGAACTCTCCAACTCTATCAAACCAGACACAATATTCGCTTCCTCGGCTTGCTCATTCAAATCAGACACAATTTTCACTTTCTCAGCTTGCTCAGAAGCCTCCAACACTTTCAAATCCGAAGCACCCACATTTCCATCCTCCTCTTCCTTTTCCTCTTTCTCTGCAATTTTCACATCGCTATCAATATCATCATCTTCTTCTTTCTTCTCAATTTCATCTACACTCGTAGAAACCCTCTTCTCCTTCTTCTTCTTTCTCACCTTCCCTTTCCTCGAAACCCTACCCGAGGAGGAGCCGTTACCGCCTACCTTCTCTTCCTTAGCCTTATATCTCAGCCTCGATCTCCAATCCTCCTCCTCCTCCTCCTCCTCCTCCTCCTCCTCCTCCTTGGATTGTTTTTCCCTCTTTTGGGGGGAAACGGGAACAGAATAATGAGAGGGTTTGGGCTTCTTGAAGCGGTTGGAAGGGACGGGAGAGGAGTCGAGAATCACCGGTGCCCTGCGAGCGCGGGAGCTGCGACGGAGGCTACGATTGCCGGCGGCGGCGGCGGCGGCATCGTCGGAGGAGGAATCGAGAAGCAGAGGAGTGGGCTTGTCGACGATGGCATCGAGCCGTTTCTGCTTCTTCCGCGTGCGGGAGATGGGGGATCCGCCATGGCCGCCGCCTCTCCTCTTGCTCCCGCTGCGAGATGGCGACATGGGAGATCGGAATTCGGTACCTAGGGTTTTGGAAGAAGAAGAAGGTGAAATTGAAGAGAATCTATCTAGGGTTTTTTGAATTAGGAGGAGGGTCGATCGGAATTAATGTCAACTTTTTTTAACTTTCATTTGATCGATTTGGTGTTGATGCTATTGCTAGTGTTTAATTCAATTCTTGCCAGGCCACCAGTGGTGTGCATCGTGTCGCGTTTACATTGTAGGAAACATGTTCGACTTCAGCAAATACTTAACAAGTAATGCTACACTTCTTAATCTATATATCTCTAATCTCTTATCCCTAATTTTTAATTTATGATAGAAAAGTATGGGTTATCGTTTGTATACAACCCAACTAGAGTTATTGCCAAAATTAGTTTCAAGGGGATCATCAAATTATATAGAACTCAAAAAAATGTTAGAGAATTATGAGAAACTTATAAATATCATCTCTTACCGTAATTACTAAAATTTTCAGCATCATCCTCAGATAAGCAAATGGTTTTGAGAATTACTGTCAAATCACAATGTCGTCCAATTGAATATTACTAGAGTCACTAGAGGCGGGAGCGGTGTGGGGGGTGGGGCGTCGGGCGCCGCGAGCAGCGTGTGTGTGTGTGTGTTGGAGGGGAGCGGCTGTGCGGCAAGAGGTACGGGACGTCGGGGGGTTGGAAATGGGGGTGGGTTTGGGAAAAGCCATGAAATTTTGTGAGATTGAGAAAGTGAGAGGAGGAAGATACTGCGTTTGAGGGATTTAGATTTTTTTTTTTTAATAAAATTGTGCGTAGTGCACGTGTTAGTTAAATAAGAATCCCTATTTTCCTCTTCTTTTTCTATTTCAAAATAGAGAAAAGAGAGTGGGTGGACTCTTTCTCACTTATTAGTACTAGTATACCCCTATGCAAATTGCACAGACTTTACCAAAAGATATATTAAAATATAAAAAATATTCAATAAAAAATTTAGAAAAATATGATTCATTTGCATTGTTATGAGTCTCTCAATAATAATAGATGTCTGTGCAATTTGTAGAGGAAATTTATTGTTTTATGATCAATTCGGCTTACTCTGTAATCCATCTGCTTTAGTAGAAGTTGCTATCAATCTATCATTACTTAGATTACTCAAATAGGAATACTAATCCTTTTCTTTTTAATAACTTAAACCTTACAATTTTTAGTGGAAAGTTTAAACACCATTGTCTCTTCGATTTTGGGTGGACTGACGAACAACGTACGACGACCCCTTGGATCGAATGGCACAGATTCTCAAGAAGAGGATCTTACAATTTCTTCTTGAATACCTCAATCTCGGCGAGGATAGTACGGCGAAGTGCGACAATTTCGATTTTGGGTGGACCTACGAACGGCGTGCGGCGGCCCCTTGGATCGAATGGCAAACAATTACGGCTGGTTTCTGGGTGAGGGGTGGCGACGGGCAAGGGGGGTGGCGAGGATAGGCGAACGGCGATGGGTGGGTTTTGGGCAAGGAATGGGTAGTAAGGGTTTGGGGGGATTTGAGAGATGAAGGTTTTTTTGTGGGGGGATTCGGGAGATGAAGGTTTTTTTTGTTTTGATTATTTTGATTTGTTGATTGAAAAGTGTGGTTTGCACGTGTTAAGGTATGTGTGGATTTCTACTTTTGCTCTCCTTTCTCCATTTCAAAATGGAGAAATGAGAGAGGGGGTAGGCCTATTAGCTTAAGATATAGTATAATAATAAGATATATGTATAATGTAGAATATGAGCATTGTTCGTGCATAACTAATATATATGAGGTCTCAGATTCAAAGCAAGACTACGTCAAAAGTTTTTACTTTTATAAATATATATTTATTAAGACGTGCATCGCATATATAATTACTAGATAATGTAATGTAACTAACAGTGGCATGGCTCGCCACCGACTAAATCATTCAAAATTTGAGAAAGAACTTCCAAGATATAAGGTGCACGTTAAACCTGAAGAAAAAGAATCAGAGTCTGCACAACTTCTATGAGACCGAGCCAAAGTGGTTAGTTAACGAGCTTAGTGATAGGTTTGGACCCCTTCCATAAATCAGGGGGAGCTCCAATTGACTCTCCTTTGTACAACACTATTAGAGTGTTTCTCTGTGCCCGCACATCTTCACTTCGTCCATCCTATATGTAGCCGATAATTGAGTTTTACTCGGTGTTGGAGAATGTTATAGTACAATGTTTGTGTATGTTGCAATGTTTAGCCATGATGTTTCTCATCATCATCATCATGCTCCTAATCCCACCAAATCCAACAAGAGCAAGATGATCACTCCGATGATCACCGTGCAAAAAAAGTAATGGCCGAAACAATTCCCAGTGCACTGTGCATTGCCCTCACGACGCCTGTCACTAGCACTGTCACATTTATCCGATACCCAGACCCGACATTAGACTGAAACCGACCCGATCTATACGGGTCCTGGTCCGGCTCTGGGTCCTAAAATAAGACCCGATACTCTTCTAGGTCCGCTCAAAATAAAACTGACTCGAAAACGTTAAAAACTACCACAAAAAATATGGAATTTGAATAATAGGGTTATAGGGATATACATATAAAAGTAATTGTTGAAGATAAATGTGTAAGTATAATATTTATTCATGTAAGGACAAAAATTGTTGGAACCGTATGGTATCTAGTGCAAAATGACTTAAGTATAAATATTTATTTCCCGCTACCGAACCTGACGGGTAAATTTTTTAACTAGAACCCGGACCAGGACCGGAACCCGGTTCTTACAAGTCTGGGTTCAGATCCGGATCCAATATTTGGACCCGTAAGGTACCGGATCCGGATCAGGTAGTGGAGGACCCGATACCAGCTCCTGCCTGCTACCTTGCTCATCATCGCACCATATATATATATATATATATATATATATATATATATATATATATATATATATATATATATATATAGAGAGAGAGAGAGAGAGAGAGAGAGAGAGAGAGAGAGAGAGAGAGAGAGAGAGAGAGAAATGCTCCATTGAAAATGGGTCTGTTTTTACAGATCCGTGAAAACAGTGATTTTGGTCGTTGGATCGCTCTTGATCTTGATCAACGGATCCGATTGAGCCCGCCCATCACCCATCTCACTTTTAAGTGGCGGAGGGGTAATTTGGGAATTTCGTTCCAAATAAGTCTTCGCCTCATTCGCTCTAAAAAATTGAATGAACCTAGGTAGGTTATAAAAAAATGGCCTAGGTTATAAAAAGTCGTCGTTCCAAGCAATGGCCTGGGTTCATTCATTTTTTTATAACCTAGGTCGTTGTTTCAAACAACGGCCTAGATACAATCAAAGCGGATCTGTTTTCACGAGTCTGTGAAAACAGACCCATTTTCAATTGAGCATTTCTCATATATATATATATATATATATATATATATATATATATATATATATATATATATATATATAATGTGAGAAGTCCTTAGTGTCATTTGTCAATCTATCAACCCGTGCATTGCACGTGCATAATTAATATGAATGAGGTCTCAGGTTCGAGTCCTCCCTACGTAAGACTTTTTCCTTTAATTTTTTTAGTATATTAAATGTGCATCACACATGTAAATTACTATCTATCTATCTATCTAACTATCTATCTATATATCTATAATATAATATATAATAACTATATAATGGAAGAGTTGGAGTTGTAAATCTAGCTACTTATGTACAACTCCAACTCTCCCATTATAGCCTTCACATTTACTTTTAAAAATATATAATCATATTTATTAAGACATGCACCGCACGTGTAAATTAGAGTTTTAACTTTATTTTTTTATATAAAAAAAAATAATACGTGCATACTCCAACTCTCCCATTATAGCCTTCACATTTACTTTTAAAAATATATAATCATATTTATTAAGACATGCACCGCACGTGTAAATTAGAGTTTTAACTTTATTTTTTTATATAAAAAGAATAATACGTGCATCGCACGTGTGTGTGTGTATATATATATATATATATATCTACTACTATAATGGGAGAAGGCCTTAGTGTAATTTGTCCATCTACGAACCCATGCAACGCAAGTGCATAACTATTGTAAATGAGGTTTTAGATCAAATCCAGACTACGTCTGTAACTACTGTTTCCCCGTATTTGTATTTTATACTGTATTTTGCCATATTGTATTCTTTCATCTATTTGAGATCCGTATTTTATTTCTATTCGAATAAAATCGTTATTTTTGTCTCAACTCAAATTTTGGGTCCTTTTATCAAATTCGATTGTGTGCCATCTTGCACCGTTCTTCATGAGAAATAGACCGATTCTTCCCGTTTATCTCTCTAATCCCCATTATTGTGCATTTTGACCATTTCTTCTGTTGGGCTCTTTTTGAATCGGATCCCCTAAACTCTCAAACCCGCAAACCCGCAAACCCGCTAACCTAGTATTTAAACCCTACCCTAACCCTAATTAACCCCGCTACTGTTAAACCCTAATTACTTTTCCCTACCGCCGCTAATCACCCTTCCTCCTTCGTCTCCATCTTCTCGCCAACCAAACCCACCTCCTTCGACCCATCTCCGACCACCGCCATCCTCGTCGACCCCCCACGGCCAGCACCTCCACAACAACCACCACCGCCATCTCCCTATCACCGCCGAACCCAACGCCGCTCTCGCCCTCTGTTCGCACCCACGAACGGAGCAGCCTCGCCATCGCCGCGCCGCCGAGTCCCTGTTTTCCCTCTCCCCTGTTCGAAACCACGAACAGAGCCCGCCGAGCGTCGCTTCTCGACGTCGTCGCCGCCTCACCGCACTCCGTCACCGCCGTAGTCGCCGCCAGCGATCCAACCACGCCGTCGCCCCTCTCTCTCGAGCTCTGCTCAGTCGCACGTCGAACGAAGAAGAAGAAGAACGAAGAAGAAGAGGAGAAAGAGCGGGAGCGATTCTCAGCCGCCAGATCTCATCAAGATTCGCGCTCTTGATCGGTGTCCTGTGTTCGTTCCGCAGCAGATCCTGATCCCGTGTTCGCTGTTCTGGGGTTGGATCCGGTGCACAGGAGAGATCTGATTGGGCATTTCGCTGTTTCGTGTTCTGCCCGCAGCGGATCCGATCTTCGCTGTTTGCTGTTTGGGCCGATCGTGTGTGCGAGGAAAGCTCGATCTTCGATCAATTTTTGGACGCGCTTTTCGAGGACATCTTCGGGGATTTTTCTACTCTATTTGCTTCAACAAGCGGAGATTTTAATCGTCGATTTAAGGCAAGTAACCTTGTACATCTTATTGTCCTAGTACAAGTCTCCTTGAAATACCACATGTAGTTAGTTTGTGACTCTCCTTTGAAATATCATAGTAAAACAATTTGAACCTTCAAACTCACCAATCTAAGAGTCACAAAACTTCCTCGTATTAAATAATAATTCAATTGGACTCTTTTATCTCCTTGAACTTGCGAATCACATGGACATATGAATTAAGGACCCCTAGAAATTGTAGACGCATATAAATTTAGTGTTTTGGCAAATTTGTGATTATTATGACTTGAAAAATATTATTATTCGCTGTTTGATTCCCATTACCATGTATTTGTGCCACATAATGATTTTAGACACCAAATTACATAATTCTATGAAATCTACATTAGTGAATTATTTCCCTATGTTGCTGTCTGGATTTTCTTTTGCGGTTTCGACCCTCTTATCTTTGGAATTTGGACCCGATCCCTGAATATGGAACGTAGATCAGGATGTTTAGATGTCGATAGACTCCAGAATGATTGAATTTGGAGTCACGGTCTAGGAGATATGGCTGTTATACTGCAGCTGTGTCAGTAGGCGCAGTTCTGTAAAAACTGCTGTATATATTGACTTTGTGAATTATTTTAGCTGTACAAACAGCGAGTGTTTGACCCCAAATTTTATATGTAGTTGCTGGACACCCTATAGGACAACCCCAATTTTTCTTAGAATTAAATTAGATTATTTCAACCCTGTTCCACATGTATAAATACAAGAACACAAAATCTGCCTGAACAAATGTGACAAGCCGGGATTATGGGAAAGACTATAGAGTGGACAACATAGGTAAGTGTACTCGGAAGGGGGCCCGTGTTTCCCAAGTTGTATGTTAAATGGAACTAAGTGCCACGTAGAACTAAGTGCCACGTCATGGGTGACGGGGGCCACCTCTAGAGCCTACGGGGGCCACCTCTAGAGCCCATTATATGATTACATGATGTATGTTTGAGATCACATGGAACTAAGTGCCATGTAGAACTAAGTGCCACGTCATGGGTGACGGGGGCCACCTCTAGAGCCTACGGGGGCCACCTCTAGAGCCCATGGTTGATCACCTGCTAGTTTGATGCCTGAGTACACCGCCCTATAGACTCCATCACTAGGTCTAAACGTAACTGATTTGACTGTAGCAACCATGTAGTATAATGGATGCATGTCGTGCTACCTAGATAGTAATAATTCCAAGACTTGAACTTGACACCTGTCACTTGATACCTGATGATATGATACATGAAACATGACACCTGAGACTTAAAGCCTGGAACTTGATACTTGGACTTGACATTTGAAACCTGACATTCAAAATAACATATGACACTAGACTTGAGGTTGTCGCTTGATATTAATTACCTTTATAGGTGTACCTGACATGTGATTCACCACTAGCAGTTGTTATCCAATCTAGTCATTATGATGTTCCCTCTTGCCAGCTAGTCTTTGAATTTGCCACTACTTCTTATAACTCTGCTTATTCTTGATTCCAATTCTTGTTTTCCCTTTCTTGTACTTGCTTTCACTATTTGTGGCCCTAGCTTGCACTAAGGGCATTTTCTCTTGTTTCCCCTTCGTTTTCCTGTTTATATTTATTAAGCAGACTTGGGAGACAAGCTATCTGCTGGAATTGGCGAGCAGACATTTCCGGTTTTGCTTGGAGCAAGGATCTGTTTAAATAGTTGCTTTCCTTAAGGTATTTATTTCTTCTGTTGTTAAGACTTGTTTCCGCGTTTATACTTGATCCAGACATGTGAACTATTTGAACATTATTATTTGTTTAAATTGTTTTCTGCTGCTTAATAAATTATTCATGCATGCTTGGTTATATATATTTCTCTTGTATATTCTTGTTATGATGCTGAGTCGATCCTACAGCTTATGGATGATGTAAAAATCATTCGCTGGGCTTCGTCACGTGCTCGTATTCCATATTTTTGGGAAGCGGGGCGTGACAACGTCTGAATTTTCACTTTTAAAAAAACTATATTTATTAATCTCTACTATAATGAGAGAATGCCTTAGTGTAATTTGTCCATCTACCAATCCGTGCAATGCACGTGCATAACTATTGTAAAGGAGGTTTTAGATCAAATTCGGACTACGTCTGAATTTTTACTTTTAAAAAAACTATATTTATTAAGACGTGCATTGCATGTGTAAAGTACTAGTATAGTATATATATATAGAGAGAGATATATATGTATGCCCAAATTTTGATTTGGTAAATTTTACATGGTAGTTTTGTTTTAAACTTAATTTTGTTTTAAACTTAATCCTGATGAAATGCCTCAGTAATAAGACAAAATCTTTTACTTCTCCTTGTAGCTTACAAGTAATTTATCTTTTTATTCTTTTAATAGTGTGCTTTTAATCTCCTTTTCATGTGTTTTGAGTAAATGTTTAATAGATTAGAGCATTTGTAGTCGTTCAAAATCAAATTTTGGGTTAGAGCTGCAGTCGTTCAAACCCAGAATTTGGGATTTGATTTAAAAAAAATAGATGGACGGTAAATGAAATCTCGTCCCGTAAGTTTTTTATTTTTTTTAATTAAAAAAGTATCGGACGAAAAATTATTTTCCATCCGATTAACTTTTTTTATTAAAAAAAAACATCGAACGGAAAATCGTTCCCTGTCTGAGAGCTTTTCTGATTAAGAAAAGTTAATTAAATCTTAATTAAATCATAACATGTATGCATAATAATTCTATAGGCCTAATTTCATAGAATTTTTAGGAAACATTTTGAAAGAAAGTGAACGGACGGGAACCGATCAAAAAAATTTTAAAAAAATGATCAGACGGAAAATGATTTCCCGTCTGATATATTTTTAAAAAAATAATATAAGACATCTTTGATCTTTCATCCGATAATGTTTTTAAAAAACGTTTAATGGACGAAATCTTTCGTCAGCTATATGTTGCAAATTCTCATTTCTCCTTCCAAATATAGCAGAGCACTGTTTCTCTCAAACCCAAAATTTGGGCATTTGGCCAACGACTGCGCTATTTTTTTCTCCAAATTTTACAAAATTTTGGAAAATATCCAACGACTACGAATACTCTTATAGTATTGATTATAGAATTTCAAATTGTTATGTGCCAATTTTAACTCAGTAAGTGCAAATGGGTAGTTTGAAATGAAGCTCATTATTGAAGATAATATGTTAGATGAATTGTCTTAGTGAAATGAACTTGTAAGGTATCAACTTTATTTTACTAATGTGTTAAGCAAGTGGCTTAGCCGACCACGAAATTTTGCAGTAAATGCTTTGTGGTGTTGTTAATCTAGTTGCTATGGAAATGTCTGATTCTTGAAGACTTATATAATAAAATTAATGCAAGTAATTGAAGTGAAATATTTGGTCTTTGTTACTATCTTCCTTCGGGGAAATGTATATATTTCGGTCAAGCCAATACCTACTGCATTTCTGTATATTGTTCTTATATTTCTAAATATTTTTGCTTTGTCTAAAGGGTGTGATGATGGTAAAAATCGCAGCAGATCAGAGCCGTACGATCCCTGCACGGATCTCAAAGCGTCTACAGGCAGATTAGCCATCACATGCCTGATTTTACTGGCATGGGCCCACTCCAAGACATGGGCTTCTTTCAAGCCCATAAAAAGTGACAGAGTAGGCCCACTAAGAGAGACACCCAACCCATGATGGCTAGGAGTCTCATCTCTTATCCTCTCACAGGGATATCTTATCTCTTCAGGGGGGAGACATGAAAGATCCGACAGTCACGATTCGGCTTTTAGAATGTCTCTTAGGCCTATAAATACTCCTCCCCCTCTTCAGTCTCCAGGTAATCAACAATTCACCAGTTTTCACTCTCTTACTCTCTCTCTCTTTCTGGTTCTGACTTGAGTGTCGAAGAGTCTGTCGCCGGGGCCACACCTCGGTGTTTCAGACGCTTTTGCAGGTCCGTCGGCCACATCATCCGTCATCCAATTCAGATTACAGGAGGTTAATCAACGGTCCAGATCCATTTTCAGGAGCCTTAACAGTTTATAACGGCCAGGTCACTGTTTTGACTTTTAGTAGTGTCCTTCATTTATTAACTCACTATCTGTTTGCTCCCACACCAAAATAAGCAGCAACAAATTGGCGCCGTCTGTGGGAAACCACTGCACAAGTTGAACTTTTCTTCATGCCACCAAAACTGAGAGAGGCAGGCTCCAGCCGTCGCACCAACTCTCTTCGTCAGCCAACTCGGGTTCCTCCTATGGAAGATCAAATTCCTCCTCAACAGCAGCCCCTGGAGCCTAATCACGCTCTTGTCAATGGAGAGGCGTCGGGGGGCTCCCGACAGAACCGTCCTGAATAGCATCCTCACAACGACCGCATCTCGGTCCATAATGCCTCGACTAATTCAATGGCTACATGAGGCCCATGGGGATCTAAAATTCTCAACCAAATTGAAGGCGACCTGCGAATAAAGCTGAATGAGTGGCATGTCCGATCTGAGGCCTCCCGTTCAGGACATCAAGCAAGCTAGAGAGCCCAACATTCTAGACAAGTATCAAGACAATCCTCCTTTCACAGGGGGCAACCAGCTAGGGGAAACCCACCACAGGATGATCAAAGGCAACCTGGGCAGAACAGAGATTGAAATACACCGGTCACCAGGGCCGAGCTCGATCAATTCAAGTGTGACCTTCTCTATGCTCTCCAAGGAAGTCAAGCTCAGAGCCTTCCCCTGAACGAAGGATCCACTGACTCAATTGAATCCCAAAAGAAGCACGACCAAGTCCTCCGCCGAATCCAAGAGGTAGAGAAACGTCTTGAACAAATAAGGAATAAGGGGAGCTACTCCCACAGGGCCTACCGCCTTAGTCGACCTCTGTTCAGCCGAACTATTCTCGATGCACCTATTCCAAGGGGTTTCAAAGCCCCTCAGTTTGAATCTTATGACGGGAAATCAGACCTGACAGACCATGTCGAGAGCTTTAAAATGCTCACGATGGTCTATAATGCCACCAACGCACTCATGTGTCGGACATTTCTCTCTACACTGAAAGGATCGGCCGGGGAATGGTATGCACATCTGAAACCTGAGTCTATATTTTCCTTCGATCAGTTTGAAGAACTCTTCATCGCACACTTCGTTACTAGCCGGAGAACTGAAAATACCAGCATCTCCCTGCTAGAACTGAAGCAAAAAGATGGAGAATTGCTAAAGGACTTTGTCAAGCGATTCACAGCGGAAGCAAGATCGATTTCTTCTCTAGACTCCTCAGTGGCGGCTGCCGCCTTCCGCCACAATGTCAGGCATAAAGAGCTAAAAGCATCCCTCGCCAAGAGTCCGCCTCGCGATTTCACAGAGCTCCTAGAATGGAGTGAGAACTACATTAGAGTTGAGGAAGCCCTCAACCCACCAGACAAGAAAGAATCACTCTCCGGGAACAAACGGAAGAGCCCAACTAAGGAAATGTCCAAAAAGTTTCAGAAAAACGGTGCAGGACTGCATCACCCTCCTCCTCCACCTCGCTTCGACAAGTTTACTCCTCTAAATGCAAGCACATCCACCATTTTCATGGCAGTAGAGAAAGATGGGATAGTCCGTCCTCCTCCCAAGATGGTGTGCCTTTCACAAAGGCCATGGACATACAACTGATAATTGCAAAGCCCTCAAACAAGAAATAGAAGACCTGATTCAGCGGGGCTACCTATCTCAGTTTGTCAAACGAAACAACAACGCCGAGAAACCTCCACCACGGGGGGATAACAAGCATCCCGAAAGACCCTCTGAATCCAGGGACTCAGAACAAATGGCCATTTTGCACACCATCCATGGCGGGCCCATGAGGGAGATTCTAACTCCTCTCGTAAAGCTTTTGTAAGAGAGGTTAATTCAGTTCATAACACTCCATCCCCTAAGGGTTCGGGCCTCTTAGTCTCCTTCTTTGATAAAGATCTCGAGGGCATCAAAACGCCTCATTGCGATGCGCTAGTTATCAATCTAGGCATGACAAACCACGAGGTGCGACCTATCCTTGTTGACAATGGCAGTTCATTCAACATCTTATTTATGGCCGCGTTCGATGCGCTGAAGCTCTCCCAAGATCGTCTCAAGCCAGTCAGCTATACCCTCCATGGCTTCTCGGGTGCACCTGTCTAAGTTGAGGGAATTGTCGCACTCGACGTAATAGCGGGGAAAGCACCGAAAACTCGGACTGAGTCCATCGATTTCTTAGTAGTCAATGTTAAATCCGCATACATTGCCATATTCGGTCATCCAGGACTAGCTGCCTTCCACGCCGCTGCTTCTGCATTTCACATGAAAATGAAATTCTCAATAATAGCAGGCATAGGGCAAGTACTAGGAAGCCAACAAGCGGTACGCGCATGCTACACTGCTACAATGGGGGGCTCGGTTTTCCCTTTCCATGTTGAAAAACTACCAAGTGTCTTGTGGGCCTATCGGACCACGAAGCGAACACCCACTGGGGAGTCACCTTTTAACCTTGCTTACAGAAGGACTCATTCCCCTAGAAGTTGGACTACCATCTCCCCGCCTTCTCTCTTTCAATGAAGAGCAAAACTCAAATAATCTTCGAGCAAACCACGACATTGTTGAAGAAATACGGGAAAAGTCGGCTATACGGAGGAACATTTATCAGCAAAGGGTCAAGAAATTTTATAACAAGAAAGTCCGTCTCGCCAATCTTAAGGAAGGGGACCTTGTCGTGCGAAAACTCAAGATCTCGAACCCGCGGAGAAAAGGAAAGCCCTCCCCTAACTGGGAGGGGCCGTACAAGGTCTCACAAGTGATTCGCCCAGGGTCTTATTGACTTGAAGACCTGGGGGGAAGAAGATACCCAGAACTTGGAACGCCGAGCACCTAATGAAGTACAACGAGAGCGTTTGAAACACGTTCTCCTAACAACGAGAGTGTTTGACACAAGCTCTCCTAAGTTCTGTAGAATTTTAATTTTTTGTAATAAAGGCCAGCCACTAGAGCAGCCATTTAGTTTTTCTTTCAATAAGAACCGCCATTATTAAAGCGGTCAAGCATGTAATAAGGGCTAGCTATTAGAGCAACCCTTTTAGTTTATTCTTCAATAAAGATTAGCTAGTTTATTTCATTACATCTTGGTCATTTGAGCAAAGCAAATAATGAGCTAGAAATGCCCAACTCATACTCAAAAGCGGCGCTAAATACTCGTTGCAAGCTTTCTACAACGCAAGTTCGAAATCCATAACTCGAGAGTTGCAGCGTGCAAACATGCACGTTTAGAACACAACTCACCGATCGATCTGTTCCTACAACTAGTTGAACTTCCTTGGAGGCTCTGAAACAGCGAGTTGAGTGCCACACTTATACACTTAAGTAGCATTAAACACTCGTTGCGAGTCTCCCCGTAAGACGGATTCGGAGTCCATACCCATGGCTCGACAGATACTATAACAATTTGTAATAAAGCAAATTTACAATGCACTTCGCTATTCGATCTGCTCCTGCAATCCGTTAACGCCTCGACAACCGGTTCGGAGTTCATGTTCATGGTTTAAAGAGACTCTGTCAATTTGCTAAGAAGCAAGTTCAGAGTGCGCTTTACCATTCGAGCTGCTTCTGCAACCTGTTAATACTTAAACTAACAAGTTCGGAATCCATGTTCATGGTTCAGAGTTACTCTCGCAACGTGTAATCACACACGTTCAGAGTTCAACTCGCCATTCGATCTGTTCCTGCAACTAGTTAAATTCCCTCAATAAAATTAAGAGGTCCAAAATCATGGATCAGAGTTACTCTAGCCACACTTGTAAAAATCCACGCTTAGAGTTCAACTATCCATTCGACGTGATTCTGACAATCTATTAGAGGACCCGTACAGCAAGTTTGGAAAACAATTCTCATTCAGAATTGTCCATACAACTAGCTGGGTACAGGACTGGAAATGAATTCACCTCCGTCTTACACCATCGACGGCTCTTTAAGCTATACGCAACAAACTTGAGGCCCTGTTATTTAACGACAAAGAACTCATCGATAACATTTCAACCATGACAACAAGGACTAAGCACGTAAAAAGAGTTGTAGAATTATCACAAGTCCAAAATTTCATATTCGACAGTACCTCCAATATTTACAAGTAAGGAGACATCAACCATACAACTCGATTTACAAGCCGTCCCTGCGACTCACTGGGCGAGGAACGTTATTCCTGAGAGACATGAACTTCCTTGTAGAACGCCTGACAGCCACCTCCTTTCCTTGGCTCCAGCACTTTGCACAGCAAACGTCGATCCCAGCGACTGCGACTGCTGACTGGCGCACGAGGCGCGTGACTCTCCACCAACCAAAGTTAGACTCTACAAATCCAATGCTCCTCTCGGGGCGCCTACGGGGTATTGAAAGGGCACCAATGCTGTTTGCATAGCTTCCCCGACACTCGGCCCAGCTCCTCCTACCGTCACACAGTCCTTCACAACAGTCGTGGTGCTTTTCTTTGTTCCAACCAGTCGGTCCTCCTTAGAACCGGCAACATGCGAAGTGCTTACCGTCCGCAACCCATCAAGCCTCGCCTGGAGGCGGTATAGCTCCAAATCCTTCTCAATAATTATCTCCCTGAGTAGGGTTCATTCCCCATTGCTGTCCTTTGTCACTTTCGAAGGCAGTGGCAAGCTTGCCAGACGACTGGAATATAGAGTGCTAACTCACAATCCCGCTCAACTAGCGCCGACTTAGGGCAAACGGATTCCAACCATTCCTCATCTGACTGAACACGCAAATGGTCGACTGCCAATTCCATTATGCGCAGTTGCTTGCGGAGGCGCTCCACCTCGTCACCACAGGGATCTTTATCAGATCCCGCGGTCACCTGTCAGCAAGCACAAAATGTATAATCAGACATAGGATCAAAATACAAAGTGTGACAAGCGAATACCGCTCCAAGGCACATCAACACAACATGACAAGCAATAACTAGTCTAGAAGATAGTTTCTTTAAAGCACTGAAAGGAAATACAGAGATGCGGTGGCCAGTCCATAATTGGGCATCACAGAAGCAAACTACAAAGTCTAAGACGAAAAAATCCAACAATAAACTGGAAAGGTGAAAAATACATCAAGGTGAATTAAGCATCCACCTGCTTCGGTATCATCTCTGACAAGGCACTTCCAGCTGGACCTTTCCCCTTATCCTTCTTCCCAGAACCGCTCTTCGCACCTCTTGCCGGAGTGTCAGTCTCAACATCGTCCTTCCTCTTGGAATCTAGAGGCTCACCAGATCGAAGTGTAACATGGTAGCCCTTCCCGTCAAAACCAGGAATGCGCTCCACCACATGTGAGATTGCTAAAGCATAGGACCTCAACATCACCCCTCGAAGCTTCGATTTACACTCCACGTGGACCTTGTCCACTTCCACCTTCACATCCGAGGCCGCGTCAGCGCGAGCCTTCTCCAACTCCAACAGGAGATCGGCATTCTTCTTCTCTGATGCCAACTCTCTCTCCTTGGATGCCTCTAGCTCGAGGCGCATCCCCTCCATCTTCGTGGCCAATGCCTCCTGCTCCTTCTTCATCCCTTCCAACTCTGCCTTGGAATCCTTGGCGGCTTTCTTCTTGTCTTTTTCGGCACGAGTGATGCGAGCACTCATATTTTTCTCTTCGACCGCGTAAAAGTCCACCAAGTGCCCAAAGTGGCTCATCGCATGGAATGAGGAGAAATCAGTTAAAAACATAATAATACAAGAGAAGGGAGCACAATATAAATAACTAAGGAAACTGGGCCATACCGTCACATGCGTCCTCGCAATCTCCAAGACCGATCTCTCGGGGGGCTCCATCTTCAACCTCTCCCTATCAGAAATAGTAAGGAGGTGGCGACAGGACTCAAGACAAGCAACAGAGTTCCCCAAGAAGTTCTCCTGGGCCTTCACATTCCAGTCGGGAGTGTAGGCTGCGTCTCCCTGACTAACAAGCACTGCGGCAGCCATACCAGTCAGTGGGGCTGACGCGGCACTAGCCACGACCGCAGCTAAAGAAGAACCTACCCCAACGGCAGGCGGCACCCCTATGGGGGACACAGTCTGTGTAACGGGAACTGTGGGCGGTAAGCTCGGGGAAGGAGTAGGACGTAACACCATCTCCTTCCGCTTCCTTGGCTCCTCCTCCCTCTTGTTCTGTATCGCATCCAGCTCCATAAAGATATCCTCAAAATCCATCTCCGTCTTGCCTGCGAATGAAACACGGAATAGTCAAAAACCGTAAAATCAAAGAAAAGCAGTAGAGGCATAAATCAAGAAGCTAGAAATCGACAAAAACATGGATAACAAGGCATGAAAATAGTAACAACAAAATCACACTAGGAATGGCCAGTCCAAAGCCGCCTTCAAAGAGCACTTCGTTGGTAATATCTTGCCACGATAACACCTTCAACCCCAGAAGCGCGTCGCTAAGATTCTTCTCCTCTATGCTCATTATCAGCTCCACCCGCACCGCCGATGGGACCGTTCCCCTCCACGTAGTGGGAATCCCCCACGGCTCGGTACTGCGAACAATGAAGAACTTCTCCTTCCAGCATCTTACCGATCGAGGAGTATCAACCAGTCCCCTATTCCTGCGAGGGCTGAGATACCAATGTTCCTCCATTTGGCTGAGTCGGTTGAGTTTGAAGTGTCTTCTAAACACCGCGAGACTCGGCACAGCTCCGAGCTGCAGCACTGCAAGACGAAGCCAATGACGCGCCTCCACGTGTTCGGTATTAACTGCACCGGGCACAGCCGATACCAATTAAGTACTTCTTTAACGAAGGGATGGAGGGGTAGACGAAGTCCCGCGAAGAAATCATCGCAAGGAAAGAAACAACACTCCTCTAACACGGCATAACACATCCTGACAGCAGGCCCTGGCAGGAGTAGGTTGTACTCACTAGGAATGCCAAAACCTGCTCTTATCATGATCAACTCATCGCGTGTAAGAATGGTGGCAGTCTGGTTAGCCTCGGTGGTATGAACAAGCTCTGGCTCATCATATTCCTTGTCGCTCCCCAAGAACTGATGATCTACTATCGAGTATTCCCTAATCAACTCGGGGACAAGAAACAATGGGGACTGGAGCCTACATCCCCCATCTCTCTCGGGTTCGTCGATCGTTTCCACAATGGCAGAACGATCAGCCTCACCACGAATGCCCTTCACTCCAAGAGGGTGATTAGGCATAACACCCTCTTCTCCATGTAGACCAGCGAATCTAGTAGAGGCACAGACCGATGAATACTAAACATGGCAAACAACAATTGCAAGAAAGTTACCTAGTCCAAGCGGAAGAAACTTCGAACCAACAACTAGAACTAGCACAGCCAAACTCAGCGTCGCGATTTTTAGAGAGAGAATCTCTCCAAAAAAAGTTTAAGAGAGAGAAAGGGAATGTGGTAAATGAGGAAGGGGGGAGGGGTAGGATCAACCCCTACTTATAGGACTAGAGAGGGAAAAATTGCCACATGGAAGCACTCGTCTCAACAAATCGACGGTCAAATAACCTCGATTCGGGTCCAACAGTAATAGTAACTCAGCAACCAGACAGTCAGTCGACAACACGAACAGCCACCACAACGTTCGGTCGACAGAATGAGCAATCTCACAAATACCTTGCAAACAACTTGGAAGAGGCAATCTCACAAACACTTGGTGACTATGGTGGGGTGAGCAAAATCACAAACACTCGGTGGGCACTATGTACACCACCAACAAAAACTCATCAAACACCCAGCTTCTCCTGAGACAAAGCCTACTATCCCGTGACAACTCCAAGATTGATCAAAAACCTCTCGATTGAGACAAACTTCAACAATCCGAGCACAATATTGCTCCTACCTCAACGAGAAGACACCACAACGAAGACGAGCCAACTCTGAGCGAAAATGAGATTTGTTGGAAAACTAGACGATGGGTACACTTACATGAAGATGCACATATATGTCATTGTTGCCTATACACGAAACATATATGAATCTTTTTATGTGAACCCAATCCCTAGTTTAAAACTCCAAAAATACTCCCAAAAAATCCAAAAGAGCTCTCGGTGAACTAAGAAGAGGGATAGGGGCGGAACGGGTCGGGTCTGCGACCCAAACCCGCAACAGAAATCAAAGAAAAAACCAACTAAGGGTCTTAACAGGTTGCAGATCCAAAACTCGAAACCCAAAGAGTAACCGCTCTGCTTCACCCTTTTCTTCTTTCTTCTTCTTTGAGTTTTGGCACCCAAAAATCCGAAGCTCAACCATCGCTCGAACCTGGCTTCTCCACCTCACTCCGACTCCGGCGTCGAGCTCCTATCTCACCGAAAGCCTCGGGCCCCCGCTCTGCCGTCGAGCTCCCTCAAACAGGGCTCCGCCTCCGAGCACCTCCCACTCCGCTGAAACCCATGGAATTTGAAAATGGAGCTCAAATAAGCTAAGTTCGTAGCTCGGCGAGGAGAGCTCTATAGCTCGGCAAAGTGGTTATCTCTGTAGCTCGGCGAGAGAAACATAGCTCGGCAAGAGCGATACTCCCGTAGCTCGGCGAATTCGTCAAAACCCGTAGCTCGGCGGATTCACGACCTCCATAGCTCGGCGAGACGGGCTATCACCATAGCTCGGCAAAGTGGCCGTCTCCATAGCTCGGCGAGAGCGATAATCCCATAGCTCGCCGAAACCCAGTAGCTCAGCGAAGTGCTCAATCCCGTAACTCGGCGAAATTCGGTAGCTCGGCGAGAGCTCAATTCCGTAGCTTGATCGAAAGAACTCGACGAGAACGAAGCTCCGGAGTCTCCAATCCGTGGCTTGACCGAGATGATCAGCCCCCATAGCTCTGCCATCGCCGAATGAGGCATCCGCCGAGCTACGCGTCGAAGGGGAAGAGAGTAGCTCGACGAAATGGTTCGCCGAGCTAAGGGGTAGAAGAAGACGAACCACGACCGTTCGATCTCCACGATATTCACACCAGCCCATGATCAGCGCTTTAGATGTCTTCGGCTTGATCAAAGCCTCACAGTCATTCGATCTCCCTTAGCGGACGAGCTGCCGCGTGATGAGTGATCCTCCTCACAGTCATTCGATCTCCCTTAGCGGACGAGCTGCCGCGTGATGAGTGATCCTGATCGCGCCACATCACCCCTAGGGCTGGCGCTGAGATCACAGTCACCCAATCTCTTCCACGTGCAAGCTGCCGCTTGATGAGCACCCTACATCGTTCCAAGATCAGTGCAAGCCAGGTTTTTTTACAAAAAAAGACCCCAAAAATTCATTTTAATTCGAAATATTAATTAAAAAATTCAAAAATAATTATTTTAATTAGAAAAAATAATTAAAAATCCAAAAAATAATTAAAATTGAATTTATTAATTATAAAAATTCTAAAAAGTGATTTTGAAATTGTAGAGCATTCCATAAAATTCGAAGAAATTCGAAGAACTGTGGAAAAATTCTTAGAAAATTCCAGAAAATTCGGAAAAATCCAAAAAAATATGGAAAAATTCAGGAATACATTCACTGCCTCTAGAAGCCACAGATCGGTTCCAGGTATCTACGAACACTCCGATTGCTAAGATTATTCGCCAGATTCCAAAAATAAGACGTACTACTTTCCGAAAGCCATAAAAATTGCCTTCCGGGAGTGGGGGGCTTATGATGACGTAGCAGATCAGAGCCGTACGACCCCTGCACGAATCTCAAAGCGTCTACAGGCAGATTAGTCATCACTGGCCTTATTTTACAGGCCTGGGCCCACTCCAAGACATGAGCTTCTTTTAAGCCCATAAAAAGTGACAGACTAGGCCCACTAAGAGAGACACCCAACCTATGATGGCTAGGAGTCTCATCTATTATCCTCTCAAAGGGATATCTTATCTCTTCAGGGGGAGACATGAAAGATCCGACGGTCACGATTCGGCTTCTAGAATGTCTCTTAGGCCTACAAATACTCTCTCCCCCCTCTTCAGTCTCCAGGTAATCAACAATTCACCAGTTTTCACTCTCTTACTCTCTCTCTTTCTGGTTCTGACTTGAGCATCGGAGGGTCTGTCGCCGGGGCCACACCTCGGTGTTTCAGACATTTTTGCAGGTCCGTCGGCCACATCAACCATCGTCCAATTCAGATTACAGGAGGTTAATCAACGATCCAGATCCATTTTCAGGAGCCCTAACAGTTTATAACGGCCAGATTACAAGTTTGACTTTTAGTAGTGTTCTTCATTTATTAACTCACTATCTGTTTGTCCCACACCGAAATAAGCAGCAATAGGGTGTGTTTACTTAGAAAGTGGTATTGGAAAGGGGAAGTTGGAAACTAGTGAAATCTCAAATTCGGTTCTTCCGTCTACTTAAGTTTGAGATTCTACGAGTTTCCCAGTTTATTCTACCTTTTTCTTCAATTGCCACTTGCCAAACACCTCTAACATCTTCAGAACTTCAATTTCATGTTAATCTTATTAATTGTAGTTCAAAGTCTGCCTTCCATAGTATTGTTGTTTTATGTTGGAATATTTTGTTTCCAGGTTAATTTGACTCGGAGCAAAGAGTGAACAACATCAAAACTTGTAGCTCTATTTGATGGTTTATAAATTGTTCACATGCATGCATTTTCTTACCCAAGGTGAATCTGGCATAATGCTTTCACTTTCAGTACATGCTCGACTGTATCATTCTGAAGCTTCAATTTCCTGCTAAGCTTAAAGTATCAAATTTCCTATTCCAAGACAGGAGGACGAGATGAAACTTCACGTACGAAAGAATTTTCGGTCAGATTGGCATAACCGCAACCAGAGAATCTTTAGGGACACGTATATATGCACTTATATGCATGTTCTTAACAAAATCAATGCTAATACTGTCTTCCATTCAGGCCTTGCTTCTATGGACACGAAGAAGAAGAAGAAGATTAAGGAGCGTTTCGCGGACACTGCTACTTCCACCTATGAGGTAGAGATGGCAGAGGACGGGATGGATCCGTATGTGAGGATGACACATAAGGGGGAGACGGGCACTTAATCTTCGACATGAGTGGCAACGTGTTCATGTGGTTCTTTTGTTATGTTGATCAGAAGGTCGCCCACCAGGTATCGAAAATTTTGCCGTACTGCCCCACTTTTTGAAAATATTTGGCGCCTTGCCCCACTTCCGAAAACAATTAGCGATATGCCCTTATTTAGGACACGTCAGCAACAAACATTATTGGGAAAAATGGCATAGGTTATTTCAATGCCGTTCTTCCCAATAACGGCATCTATTTGGAAAAAAAAATCATGCCGTTATTTGGAATAACGACATCTGTTACTTTTTGTCTAAAGATCTAACAGTCTCAATTGTGAACTGAAAGAAAATTGTAAAACTAAAATAACCTATGCCGTTCTCTGAGAGAACGGCAACGATTATACTGATGCCGTTATTTTGAATAACAGTATCAATTATTTTCGTTTTGCACAGTTACCTATATTCAGAAACCTCCAAACCTTTCTCCTACCTCTTACAATTTTTTCTATCTTTCTCTTCACTCTCGTAACCCTAATCCCTAAATTAAAAATTCCTAAAATCCCAACTATTGGATTGATTTGTAAGTTACCAAACAACAATTATACATAGACTCTACTTTTGATTCTCTCATTGATTTTTCGAAATCAACCGGAATCCAAATTTGTGGTAAGTTTCCAAAATTCCTTTTTTTTACATTGTTGATTTCGATCTATGAGAGCTGTATACATTGGTAGTATAGTACAAGTGTTGTAGATTTGTCTTATCTAAGTAGTAATTGTGGAAATGTACTTGTGGATTGTTGTTGATATAGGATTTGTGAAATGTTGAATTGTTGATCTAGGGTTTGTGAAATTGATGTTGATTAGCAAGAGCTATATTGGTAGTATAGTAAAATTGATGTAGAATAGATCCACGTAACTAATAGATATGTGAAGTGATTTTTATAGAAGTATGAGATGTGGATGACCTATATTGCTATCTTTGCGAACTTAGATTCATCTATTTGTATTGTGGGGAGATGTTGTGGTGGTGAATGTTTGTTAATGCTTAGTAATGTTTAGTAATATTTTAGTACAAATTTTAGTATCTCTAGTCTCGTAATGTCTATTAATATTGTAGTTGACACGTTATATTTAATATTGACAGGCAAATGGATCCTACACAACCATCTTCTTTTCATGATGTGGGTGCTGCATCTGGTACTTCGCATGGACCACGGGGACATCCGGATCCAGTAGATCCGACCATGCTTTATCTGTAAGAAGATCATAGGTCGCAGGCGGTTTGGAAAGGAGACGTCGAAAAAATGAGTTTCCGAATGCACACCATCATGGCGACGCACCTTCGTATTCAAAATTATTTGGTAACCAGCAGATTTTACGGAATGTCGAAGTTGGCAAAAGTAAAATGAAACCACGCACTACTTACCGCTCTTGTGGAGCGATGGAGGCCAGAGACACAAACGTTTCACTTACCAGTTGGAGAGATGACGGTTACCCTATAAGATATAGCCATCATAGCGGGTCTTCCAATCGATGGGGTGGCCGTCACCGGTAACTTGATGTTCAATAAAGTGACATTGATAAGAGATTATCTTGGGCATGAGGTGGATGAAAATGATAAGGGTGTATTCGTTGGGGAATCAGTTAGAAGTTCTTGGCCGTATACGGAGTTCAATAATCAATTGCCAGACGTACCGATGGACATCCAACTCCAGCGTTATATGCGGGCTTATCTGTTGTCAATAATTGGAGGTATTCTATTCCCAAATTCTTCTGGTGATGTAGTTCACTTGATGTACCTTCTATTGATCGCCGACCTATAAAGAGCCGGTCGATATAGTTGGGAAAGTGTGGCTCTGGCCTCCCTCTACCGTGCCCTATGCAATTGTTCGATGGGGTCGATCCAAATGACCGGGCCGATGTCGATATTGCAAATATGGTGTTGGGAACGAATATATCTCAGCCGGCCCCGGGTAACGGTACTTTTAGAAAGTTGACGTGTGCAACTTAAAAATCCTGTGTTGAGAGCTCCTCTTGGTGCCTACTGGATGGGTAAGCTCACGTGGAGGGATAACCCACGCGGTGTGCTCACATATTACAGAGATGAACTCGATCAGTTGAGGGAAGAGTACGTCCACTGGACACCGTATACAGACGATATGCTATAACGTCTACCCCCCATTTGCACCGCCAATAATCAACTATGGTTGACATTAGTTCCACTTGTAAATTTCTCAATAGTGGAGTTCTATTACCCCGGCCGCGTCCTCCGCCAATTCAATGCACAGCAGTCCGTCCCCGAAAACTCAATGTACGACCGTAGACTTCATAACATTACGGGCCAAGGTCGTTTACCAAATATGGATTGGGCCGATCACCACCATGCTCATGTAGCATGTTGGAATGAGAGGAAGTATGACTTGGTTGTAGAAGGAATTGTGCCGTACGACGGATCATTGCAAACCGGGTACATGGCATGGTACCGTCGTATCACACGGTTGTATGTAGCGCCAAGAACGGATGTTCCCGTGGGTATCCAACAACCGATACCCGCGCACCAAGTGGAACCACCACCTGCACATTCCACATCGCAATCCATGTATCAACCAAAAGCTTCCTCCTATCGTTTAATGGTAATGTAATGTTAGTGTTAATTGATTTTATTCACATCATTTTGCTTATGTTTGTTTAACAAAAGTTTGGTTTACTACTAATAATTTCTATTCCTAATATAGAATGACAACACTTGGGACATTGCGAGGAAATGTGCTCATGTCTTGAAGAGTAACGCTTTGAAGGCATGCAAGGAATTGGCAAGAGAACTCCTACTTCCATGTCGTATTTCTCTTGAAGAAGTTGGTGACGGTTCGCGCTTCAATGCCCTTCTACACTCAACCGAAATACCAACTCAAACGGCCCGACAAAACGTAAGCCGAGCACCACCTCCACCTCAACAAACAGTTGAAGTAGAACCCACCACCCCACCTCGAAGTCAACCACAAACTCCTTCACATCAACCGAGAAGGGGTAAGAGTGTTCGCTTTCCTACTATACAAAGTGAATTGGCAAATAGGGAGATTGAAGTAGTTGGAGGTGATTGAGAAGGAGATGTTGGTCCAAGTGCTCCTGCAACTCAAGAGATTGGGGATCGTAGGAGGAGAGTCCCGGTTCAAAAGAGGAAAAAGCCCCCAACAATATATGCCTAGTTAATTTTTTCCAATACTGAACTTTATGCGTAGGTTATTGTACTTTTGATGGGGTTTTCAAGTAACTCTGGGGAAATGTTGATGACTATTAGTTAGATGTTGTGTAAATGTATGTTTTGAAGTGAATTAAAGTAAATTTTTTGTTCAAGTCTGTGCTTGATTCAAGGATATGTTTTGAAAATCAAGATTGTGATTGATTTTGATGTGTTGAAGTGTATTAAGGTAATTTTTTTGTGACAATTAAAGTATATGGAAATACTTGATTGATGAGTTCATGAGCTAATGATTTGGAAAAAACCTGAAGCGAAGTGATGAATTGATGTGTTGAAATGTGGCAAAAATGTTGACGAAATGTGGTCTGTGCATGTATTGAAGTGGAGTATATGGCATGTGCATGTCGGTGCATGTTTTAATTGAAAAACATGAATAACAGATGCCGTTATTGCAAATAATGGCATCTGAATCCTGTAACGTTCTTGCGGATAACGGCATTAGTTAAGAGGCAAAATTCGAAAATTTGGGATATCTGTCAAACTTTCTGCCTTCGCAGTCGTTCTCCAAGATAACGGCATCCTTAACTGATATCGTTATCTTGAATAACGGCATCTCCAAAGAATACCATAATCTTGAATCATGACATCTTCTATGAATTCTGCTAGGTATGCCGTTATCTTGAATCACGGCATCTGTTAAGAATGCCGTTATCTTGAAACACAGCATCTCTTGTGTGTCAAAAATCCGAATTAACTCAGACTTCTGCCATTCTTTCTGTCTTCACAGTCGTTCTCCAGAATAACGGCATCTTCTGAATATGCCGTTATTCATAAGAACGGCATCTGTTATATGAATAGTAATGCATGTTTTTTGTGCATGTTTTGTGGAGATCTCTTACTAAAATCAAATTTACTCAAATTCACAAACAATTCATTCCCCAAATCTCATGTTTAACTATTTAAACTTAAATTACTCAGGATAAAACAAAATCTCTCTAATTCATACTAACTTAGTGATAGATTTTACAACAATAATACAATAACCGGATACAAGTTCAAGTGCCGGTAGACTGTGAAGCCCCACACTTTGTACATTCTTACAACTCTGTCTATTATGTCCACTCACTCTGCATTTCGAACAAACTTTCCCACTGCTCCCACCTTCTCGAGCATCCATGTCATTGCGGATGCGAGTACTCCTTGGTCGCCCTTTTTCCCGATGAAGACTTGAATCGGCTATGAGTACCGGTGCAATTTGTGTCGGCCAATAAGATTCGTCTGGTATAGGATTGAAATTTGGTACCCACGTTTTTGCTAACGAACCGGTAGAGTAAAAGGCATCAATGTATGGTTGATAATCAAGCGCACGGGAAGCACATGCTGCTAACACATGAGAGCATAGAATGTGATATGGTTGGAATTTGCCACAAGTACAAGTTCAGCCCTCGAGGTCTACCGTGTGCCAATGTCCACCCTTTTGATATCCACTATCCATTCTAATGCCCGTTTTCACCTCAAAAACACCAACATTATTGCCTCATGTAAATTAGATTTTTCACGGCGTACATCAATAAGATCCTGAATCCGTGGTGCCTATAATTTACCCTCACTAATAAGTGTCTGCGCGGCTTCACGGCGATCAGTGAAATACATGTTTAGACGGAAAAATATCTGTTCTACAATTGCGGTGACAGACAAGCTACGAACACCTTTTAGAACAGAGTTGAAAACTTCCGATAGATTTGTTGTCATTATACCATATCTACGACCACCATCGGCAGTAAGTGCCCACTTCTCAATCGCTTTCTCCTTCAACCACTACAAGAAATTTGCCATATACCAATGGACACCTGTAGTGACGGATCACTAAAACCATGGGTATAGCCATCATATACCTACAGACGTGTAGTAAACTGTGGGTATAGACTGTGGTATATTCCACAATTTATTTTCCCCCAAACTTTTTCATTTTCCCTTTCTCTCCCCCCAAAATATTTCATTTATCCATCTAAAACTCCTAAATTCCTCTCTCACCAAACCCCTTTTGCTTCATCTCTTCTCAAATCAATCATCAATGGCGTTCACCTCTCTCGACGCCGCCAAGGCCACGAACGTACTCCGTCAGGTCAACCTCATTCCCTAACCCCAATCATCTAAACCCTACATTTGGGGATTTGACGAAAAAATCATTTTTTTAAATATTTTTTTTTTGGGGGGGGGGGTTAATTTGATTGCATGTTGAGTTCTATTTTAGTGATAGCAATCTCCCACGAGATAGATTTCTGATGAAATCGGTTGAGGAGAGCGAGGATGGATGTAATGTTACTTTTCCCAACTTAAAAATCAGTTTTTAATTATTTTTTTGTGATTTTTTGATGTATTGTTGATTAATTTTCGTTAGAATTGATTAGTGGTGAGCTTGGCTTTGATATGCACGTTTAAGAAGATGAGGGGACATCTTGGTATGGGTGAGGTGAAGTTGGAGGAGATGCCAGAAGAGACGGTGTTGGGCGGTGGCCGAGACGTTGAGGAAGTCGGTGCTTCTTCAGGTTTCCGATGATGGTGGGTTTGGTTATTTATTTATTTATTTAATATTTTATATCAGTTTTCTGACCTGTGTTTTTTTGGTTGTTAATAATTTTTGTATAAGCACATTGAATTTTGGTGTATTAATATTTATTGACGGATTGGTGAGATTACTATAGCTCTTTTCTAGGCCTCAAGAGAGAAAAAAAAAAATCTCTACTAGTAGAATCTAACCAATGTTGTGCACAGGTTATATTTTGTAAATATATTGAAATAATGATCGACTTATTTATCCTATAGAATATGTAATATGTTTGATCTCGTCAACCATATTCACTTCTTAGATTGATGTCAATGTTGATGATTTGTTCTTATTACTATTGACTTGCACAGTTTGGATATGCAACTTGATTTGTTATCATTTAAACATCATTACTGAAATATCTTTACATAGTGTTTGTCTTGTGTTTCTTTATGATCTTGACAGTATATTAAACAATTAAGTTCTTCAGCTGGGGAATTGGTGCACAGTTACGTTCAGGCCATTTTGGTTGAGTGGTATTATCATCAGCATATCACTAGTATAGTGCTTCGTAAACTTTGTGGTGTTAATGATGACCGTATAGAAAATGTAGAAGTACTTGAAGTCTTGAATAAAGGAATGAATGCACTTTGATGAAGTTATTTATTCATTATTTTATGGACAAATAGTAGTACATGGAGTAGAGTAGTAACTGTAAATCAAGGACCTTCTGCTCATTTCTCGGTAGCTGCCGATTGCTTGGATGAACACAAGGGCATTATTGTCTTCACTGGTGGATGCAATAAATCTCTTGAAGCACTTGATGATATGTATCATTTACACACAGGTATTTCATCACATTCTTTGCAACTTCATACTTCTGAATTATATAGTCCTTTTTTTGTCTTGTTTATTGTGGACTTATACATTCCAATATATATGTGAGGTAAATTTAACTCACTTGTAACTCGCTGGTTACTTGTTGGTTTGTTGCTAGGAATGGTTTACATGAAGTAGGGATGAGCTTTCCTAGGAGTGAGTTGAGAAAATGCAGAGAACCTGAGAAAATTAATAGCGTAAATAGGAAATCTGATTCACCCCACTCAGTATATTTACAAGCATGCAGCCAGTCAGGTAAGACTTCATCTAATTGTGCACACATGCCCATTAATTTTTTTTTGTTCATCTAATTATGCACACATGCCCATTCTATTTCCTTGCTATTCAAAATTTTTGTGTTGTGAAGCACAAGCACTTATATATAGAAGCCATGTGATTATTAGACACATGCCATACACTTCTATTGAATGTACTTCACTGATATAATGTCTCCTATGTCAGTGTCATATTTTAGAATTCTCTGTATGTGTTGTAGTGTACCATGTTGCATACTGTCCCTATTTCTTAGATATAATGTGACCCTTCATTAGATATATGATAGAAGGACAAAGGCTCACACATATATTACCTGAATAGATACTAGCATTTTAAATGCCTTCCTTCATACAGCATCATATACTAATTATGAAATTCTTATGTTTTGATAACTTATTTGCTATTAGTTGTTTCTTAGATGTAGTATTTATACAGAGTTTTATATTATTTGGAAGAGATTCATGGTTGGAAATTTCATGAAGGACTAGATTGGAATAACAGGTTTAAACCTGATGTGATTTGATCATGGTTTAATCACAGGTCCATGTCAAAGTGAGAGAACTCCAATCAATAATAGGATCCTCAAATGCTAGCCAGAGTGTAGAAGAGTCTGCAACGGATATCTTTAGGTAAGTTTTTATCTCAATCACTACATGTGCTGCATATGAGAAATACAGGGTCTGTAATTCTGTATACTTTAGCATGTTTTATAAGGTTAAACATAGCTGATCTCTGGTTACAGTATAATTGATAGTTTGATAGGATAGTTTTCAGTTGCTGGAAACTACTACTGATAGTACTTAATGCTATTATTGTTATCATATTATGAAGAGAGTTCCGTATCATTCAGGTACCAAACTCCGCCGTTCTACTTTTTCCGTTACCCTTGTCCCCTTTATTTGATTCTCATGATACTATATTTAAGTTGGAAGTAGGTTTTCTGGTCTTGGGACATTTTTTCTTCAGTTCTGTAAAAGTGCATACTTAGAAAATTCCCAGCCGTTTGTTTGTTTACGTTGCTAATCTATCATTAGCAAACAGAAGGAGCCTTAAAATAACTTAATTTAGTCTTTTCAGTTTTGATGGGGACTACAATTTTCTTGCTGTCCAAATTGAAGTTGGATTTTGTATTATATATTACTCCTATGTGATATCGACTATTGTTTTAGGATGACAGTCATCTATTGTAGGAGGGTATTTCCTTCCTGTTTAAAATTTTTGTTTATTTTGGTGAAGTAATATAGGCTATTTACTCATTGTGGAGTACTTAATTTGGATAACTTATCTTTCCTACATCACAAGTATCATTCAAGTCATAAGTCTTCAACACCTTGTGGAGAAGGTTATATTCTGTACTTCTTATGAAGTCGATATCAAACAGTGGAGGAGTTCATACTAACTTAAGACATCGTCAATAATTCAGAAAGAACGCAAAAAAAAATTGGCGCATTCTTAAAGACAGTTAACTGATAATTGTTATGGCACTGGATACTGGGCATCTGAGCCAAAACTGCTGAATTTCAAAGATGCACTACATTGAAGTTTTTTAAATAAAAAAGCTGATAAACTCACGGAGTTGTCCTTGGGGTTATATTGTACTAAAGAATTTGTGCATATTTGAACAATGGATACTGCTAAGAATTTGTGAAGGTAGATTAGGCTGACATAATACTTACAGAGCTACCTCAACTGTTGCTTATATCTGATGATGGAAATTAAGAAATGTTGTAAATCTACAGACTTGGTCCTGAAAATTGAAGGTATCTTAAACAGGGTTTAAAATTGTTTATACTTAATAGTCTTTAACTGGAACTCGTGAAAAGTTTTATTTATGTGACAAGAGATCAAGATCTGCGGGTGTAAGAAGGGGTCTACCTTCAGTTAATGACAAAGCTGTTATGTTGTTGGACGGTATGATCAGGTAATTGCTCTACTACTTTTTGTATGGATAGAGTTAAACTTAAACCCTGTTTTATTCAATTTGTAATTGTTATTGAGGTTGTGTGAAGCCAACTGTGGGTACTTTAAATCTACCTTTATTGATGAGCACGAAACACTCATTAAATGCCCCATACAACTATAATCCCATAAATGGTAAATAGTTTTCTAGAAGTAAACATGTGTATCGGATCTGTAAAACATCTAGTTTGATTAGATGTCTTCCCATTTTTATCTGTATGACTTTTTAATGTTTTTTGCTGGCTATAGACTAAGAAGAGATAACTCAAAGTCTGTCTTGCTGTGGAAATTATACTTTTGATGGGCTTCAATAAATCTTGTGTGATCATGATATCTTTGAACAGGACTTTTATGATACCTACTGAGAGCAGTATGAAGACCAAAACAACAATGGTAGGATTTTCCTTAAAAAAAACAACAATGGTAGGGGTCTCATTTTGTGATAATGCTTATATACACGTAATTTAACTTTTATGGCCTCTATAGCAATTTGAAGCATGCTGTAGACTTTAGTTGCTTTTTCTATTGTTCCTATTTTTACTGAAGAGAATGTATGGCTTCAAAATCAAAATGAAAAACATATGTATGTGAAACACTAGTATTTGATAGTTCTTTCCGTTTATCCTAGATAGATATAAGTCATCATGAAAACTTTATGATTACTAGTTGATTTGACAATTCTGGCTTTTCAATTGCTTCTCTTATGTATGTAATAATGCAAGATTGATACCCTTATTTGAACTGCAAATATTTATTCATTATAATCTTACAAGGTGAGCCTGTGATACCTTATTTTTACAATCTTATGTTGGTTACTTTTAAATCTTAATAAAATACTTTTGTTTCTAGAGCAAGGATAGGACTGCAGATTGTTCATTCCAGTCATCAAGGACCCAACTCAATTTACTGTTGCACATGCTCGATCGAGTAAGGTACTTTGCAAATATACGTTTCTCTGGCATTTTGAATCCGAATGACACATTTTGCATGCTATCTGAATATTAACTATTTGTTGATGACCAAAGTTAGTTCTTTTTGCTTTGTTTTGTTTGTGAAAGGCTCTCAACAAGCGAGAAATGATTAAACTCGCTCAAAATGCAGCCGAGTTTGTGTTTGCCGATGATGAAGTGAAGAAGGTTGTAAAGGAGATTTGCAAGATGCTAAAAGAAGATTACTGCAAAGAGAATCGAGATCAATCAAGATCTGGTTGCCATAAAATAAGAAAATTGTTAGTGTCGTATGTCAAGTGAGGAGTCAATTGAATGTTATCTTATAATGTCATTGAATATGTTGATCATAGTTTAAAGTATTGATTCTCATGTCTGCACACATGAATTCAATTGTGTATTTGGTTATTAACTATTTTGTAATTTGACATGCTTGTAATACTTCATTAATTTTTAGTATGATTGAAGTTTAATTTTTTTTAATTTTGTTTAATAAACACATTTATCTATTTTATTGTGTATTTAGTTTATAATTGGATTAATATTATAAAAGAAAATATTAAATTATCATACGCGTAATTAATAAGAAATTTTTTTGTATAGAGCGATGGGTATATATTTAAATATTTGGATGCGAAAACCATCACTAAAACCTATAGCAATGGAGTTTCAACTGTGGGTATAAGAAAGCAAGTGGTGTCCTTAAAACCTATACCAACGGATATGAAACTGTGGGTATAACACCGAGGTTTTGTCCAACGGGTAAAAAAACCGTCGCTATAGGCTATAGTGATGGCATTTTGCCGTGGGTATAGCTAATTAAAAACGACGGAAAAATATGTCCCTTGGTATAGGTTTTACGGGCTATACCTACGGTTTTTCGCCTTTTACCTATGGATTTTTGCTGTCACTATATGTCAAATTCCTTGTAGTGAACCAATTAGTCCCATCAGCATTGCTCGCTTCAAGTTGTGCCATTTTTCCCTCAAACTTCTTCCACTGATTTTGACACGCGATTACCTTCAACTTACTCATCAAAAATTTGCAACCAAATTTTTTATGGAAATTGCTAGCAAAATGCTGCATACAGAACCGATGATATGCAAATGGTTCCTTCCATTTACCGAACTCATTTTGCATTGCTGATAAAATACCAGCATGCCGATCAGAAATGACACACAGACCTGTACGATCTGTGACGAAGCACCAAATATAGTTCATGAACCATGTCCACGTCTCTATGCTTTCACCGTCCACCAGTGCAAACGCAAATGGAAACAACCTACCATTTGCGTCTGGAAAAACACCGATCAACAAACAGCCTTTATATTTTCCGTACAAATGAGTGTCGTCTACAATTATAACTGGTCTACATGCCTTAAATCCATTGATGGAAAGACCGAATGCCCAAAAAACACCCTTAAAAGTTTCTACGCCCGGACCGAACGCAATCTTCGCCCAATGTACAGACGTACCCGGATTTGAAGCTTGAATTGCATTGAGTAGATATGGTAATTTAGTGTAAGCTTTTTCAAAAGAACCATATATTCGCTCAATTGATTTATGTTTAGCCTTCCAAGCTTTCCAGTATGAAATTGTGTAATGGAACCTACCCTTCACTATTCCAATTATGGCTCTTGGTGTTATTGCGAGTTGTTCCTTCACAACATCCAATATGACCGTCGATACAACCGTGGAGTCAATTTTGCTGTGATCCTGAGTCAATGTAGGATTCACACATGTGTGTGCACCTTCAAGCTTCTTTACCACGAAATAATTACGGCCTTTGGGAACAATTGCATGCAACCGCCATGGACAACCAACTACATTTTGAAGTGACGTATTTTCTGCAATGTCCTCGGCCGAATGGTTGATGGGTGCGTATTTACATTTCATATAGTATAGACCACGATCTAATTTTACCGTCACGAATTTTCTGTTGTTCTTCACGGTGCATCTTCACTTGATGTTGTAGAGCATCTTTGGTTGGAAATTTTTGACCTATGAAGAGTTCATCCAAGTTGGAAGAACCAACAGAAGACTGTCCATGTTCATGTATGGTGGCACGAGACATCCATTCATTGGATTGAGATCCATGCATCGCTGCACTTGTGACCTGACTAGGCAACACGCGGGCATTGTTAACCGGCACATCAACATTGACATCAACAAACGGAGCTTCAACGGCAACCTCCTCCTTATCATCTTCGAGACCGCGTTCCTCATCTTCTTCCTCTTCGACCAAATCGTAACGACGGCGTTGTCAAAGTCTTCCATTGCCATGCCGGCTAGCAAAATATTTTGTGACAATAATGACAGAAGTACTTGCTCGTATTTGGAGGAAACAGATTCTGTTGGAGTTGTGCTAGTATCTTTGTTTGTATTTGAAATTCTAACATGTGACTCGGCAGATGGTTTCAAAGTCCGTGCGGGCCTTGGACTTTTAATAACAACTCGTGTAGTATTTGGAAGCCTCGTTTGATCAATATATAACTCAACTGCGTTACAATTATAACTTGGATCAAGTGTCCTAACCATCATAGACCTCAGAGAATTGTCATTGTCTACGGGTACCAACATGAAATATTGTATATCCCCTTTACAGCAGCATAATGGGCTCTGATTTTCAGACTCATTTCACTTCTATCCCAATTCGTGACTTTATATATCTTATATTTTAATTCCGAGTACATAAAGTTGCGGGGAGCCCAAATAATTACCGGTTCAACATCACTATAAGAATATCCAATCTTGGGATCCTTAATTACTTCACCCCCAAAATATAACCAAATAGGGATATCAAATTCCATACCTAAGCATAAAAATTCAAACATATTCAAGTCAATCACTACTCACAATAAGCATAACATGGGAATACATATCAAACATAAAGTTAAGATAATAATACCTTCAAATTAAATCGTACCGCCACTAGCTTGAAAAATCGTTGTGGATGAAGAATGAAATGAGAGTGGGAATAAGGAGGTAGGATGTATGAAATTTTACAACACTCCAATGGTTGGAATTTGTTGATTTAGGGATCTAGGTTTTGTGGGTTACAAGAGTGAAGAGAGAGAGAAAAAAAACGAATGACAAGAGGTAGGAGAAAGGTTTGGGGGTTTCTGAATATAGGTAACTGTGCAAAACAAAAATAACTGATGTCGTTATTCAAAATAACGGCATCAGTATAATCGTTGCCGTTCTCTCAGAGAACGGCAGAGGTTATTTTAGTTTTACAATTATCTCTCAGCTCACAATTGAGACTGTTAGATCTTTAGACAAAAAGTAACAGATGTCGTTATTCTAAATAACGGCATGAAACTTTTTTTTTCCAAACAGATGTCGTTATTGGGAAGAACGACATCGAAATAACCTATGCCATTTTTTCCAATAACGTTTGTTGCTGATGTGTCCTAAATAAGGGCATATCGCTAATTGTTTTCGGAAGTGGGGCAAGGCGCCAAATATTTTCAAAAAGTGGGGCAGTACGGCAAAATTTTCCCAAGTATCTTATTTTGTTGTATGCAGGGTGGGGGGATATTTTGGGAGGTATATATTATATGTATTTTGGGAGGCATGCTGTGTACGTATTTTGTATGTATTTTGGGGATGAGTATGCGATTCATGCATCCAGTCTGTTTGGGTGTGATATATAAGAGCATCATGCTCTATAGGGTGTGATATATATGAGCATCGTGATCTGCCTGATTATATTGACGGATACTCGTGGGCGCCACTATTTACAATCAAAAAACTTTTGCAGCACCAGCTTGACAAAAACTTTTAGGCTAAATATAAAAAAGTACACAAAGTTTTGGGCTAGTTTAAAAAAAGTACACTAAGATTTTTTTGTTTAAAAAAATGTTTTAAAAAACTCCACTGGGTTAGTTAGGGTTAGGATTAGGGTAGGGTTTAAAAAACCACTTTCATCTTTCATTTGTGTTTAAAAAAACCACATTCATCTTTATTTGTGTTTAAAAAAAACATCACTTAACTACCCCCCTCCCCCCCCCCCCCCCCCCCCCCCCCCCCCCCCCGAACTATCCTGACCCTTAACCCAGTGGAATTTTTTTAAACATTGTGTCCTTTTTTAAAACAAAAAAACCTTACTGTACTTTTTTTAAACTCGCCCAAAACTTTGTGTACTTTTTTTTATATTTAGCCAAACTTTTACTTAGTATGCAATCAATGTGTGCTTCGGGTCCCTAGGTTCGAAATTGGGTCATGCATGTGATGTCAAATTTCTACAAAACAGTAGGTTTTGTCTTATTCTCATAGTGCTTTTAAGTTACATTCTGTTGGAATTGAGTATACATTCAAAACACTTCTCTTGTAGACAATAATGTCTTTTGGCCCAACGGTTAAAGTTTTGAGTTCACATGAGGTTGGGGTTCAATTTTTACATTCCACATATAATATATATATCTATATAATAAAACACAAAGAAAGCTATCAAGTGGCTCTAATTCAATCCCCCCAAAATTAAAGGCCCAGATCTAACCTCACAAAACACATTCCCCCCTCCCTCCCCTCCCAAAAGATATTTTCCTGCCCAAAAGTTTCCCTCCAAAACTCAAATTCAAATCCCCAAAACAACTCCTTTATTTATTCATTTATTTATTTCTCTCTCTCTTTCTCATTCTCTCTCTATTTACTCAAAAATTTATATTTTCAGATTTCAGGTTTGTAAATTTTCATATTTTTATGCATTTTTTTTGTGTGCTCATGTTATATTGAAAATAGCAAATATCTCATCAAGAGTTAAATTTCATCATTTTTCACACTCAAAGTTCTAAGAAGTTAGATTTTACACCTCCATTTATAATTATTTTTCAACATATACTAATGGAAACATGGACATTTGTTTACAACTAATTATTGTTTTACTATTCAAACTTGAGCTACATAATTGTCATTTTACTGTTTACAAGACTTTCATATGTTGTATCGTTCCGAAGACGTACCGTAGGCACGTGCCCACGGGAAAATCTAGTACATATATATATCTATGACCGGACCGGGCCTAGGGCCTTTGGGGTCTCTTGGAAAAAAAACACAACAATTTTTTTGGGTTTTAAATAAAAAACGTTTCCTTTCTTACTGGCTAGTTTTTTAACCAGTAAAATCATTAAAACCATTTTTATGGCACTTTATGGTCGAGTTATTATGACATTTTTATGGCAATTCCTTTCTTACGTCTAGTCATCCTCTCATACCAAGCCATATAAGTCGCATGCACCGATGCATCAAACGGAGGAATGTCACCAATGATTTCGTCGAACCGGTGCTCATTCCATCTCTCAACATATGAAGCAAAGCATGCAGCCTAATTGTCTCTGGGTTATCGACGCATTCTAGTAATAGAATGCATATCGGTATTGAACGGTTCAGCAACATGAATACTTTCAAACAGACCAAACTAACGTAGCACTTTATTAGCGTAGTAGAATTCGACTGTGCTAAAATTGATTAGAGGTACCTTTGTCAGTCACAGATCATGCCTATACAAGAAAATAGGCAGTAGTCAACCCACGTGCCTCCGTATAGGGCTGCCACACGACGCAATCATCTGCCAACCTATCCAATTCATCTCGAAAGTACGTCAGACATCTGCTGGGGTTGGATTGGCCGTCCATGTGAGATTGCCGGATCAGTAAACACCGAATGGAGGTAACATGTGTTGGTCCTCGGGGAGATGGACCCAATTGGGTGATTGCCTACACACTACAGGCCAAAATGAATACGCTCCAGCTCTAAACTTGAAGTAAGATCATTGGTCCATTGATCTGCACTGAACCAAGAATGCAGTTACACAAACTTATGTAAAGAGATGCCAACGTGGCACTACCCCAACTGTATTGTCCGACTCTTCGCAGATCGGCAATCAATGGTAGGTACATCAATGACATCGAATGACCAGTCGAATTCGGGAACATCACTCCGCCAAATAGTGTCAAGATGTACGCCCTGTAATAGCACTCAACCTCGACCTCAGTGGAATCTTCATTCAATATATTCTTGAATGTCTCCTTCAACCACTTCAAGCAAATGAACTTTCCATATACTGCCCCCGTTTCGACTTCAACACCAAGGTATTGTTCCACAAGATATACCGGCTCGAAGTGTTATGCCCCAGATTTTTAAATAATGCTTTTAAGATTAATAAATGAATTAAAATAATTTTTGGTGATTTAATAAATATTTTTTTTGAAATTTACCTTTTTACACGTGCAAAACACATGCAAATTTTTCTTCGGAAGTTTAAAGTCAAAAATTATTTTGGGGAGCCCATTATTTATTATTAGATATCATTTGTGAATTTTCTAGATTTTTCTGATAATTATTTGACCTATTTGAAAATATTACAAAAAGAGAGACTTTTGTGCAAAATTACCACTTACAGTAAAAATTCCAGATTTTTAGATTTTTGGGCTGGGCATGATGCCTAGTCAACTCAGAGGCAAAAAGTTTACTTTTTTTTAATGAATTTGGTTTATTTTGCAAGTTTTGATAAAGAAGGGTCGTTTTGCAAAATTGTCACTTAGAGGGCGAAAAAAGTGCAATTTCGTTTTCTGGGTTTTTAAAACAGTGCCGGCCAATATTAGGGTAGTTGTTTTTGTTTTTAAATCTCAATTAAGTTGATTTTATTTAATTTCCAAGTATAAGGATCTATATATGTAAGGTATATTCAAATGAGATATTTTGCAAATCTATTCAAAAACCTTAGATACCCTATCTTTGGCCTATTAAAGGTGAGGTGCAGCCGTCTCTTTGTTGCACTATAAAAAGGGATTTCTTTATTATTATTTTCTTGGAGTTTCAAAGCGAGGATCTTGGGTTTCTTGCGAAAGGAGGGATTTTTCTTAATTCTTTACTATCTTCGGTTGATTCTTCAATAAGGTGAGTGACATATGTTTATTTTCTTATTGTTCTAAGCGTGTTGTATGTGATGATTTATCTATTAGAAAGAATTTTAGATTATGGTATGAAGATATAATGAAAATTGATGAGTAGATGAACTAAAAAGTGAATCTTTTCATGAAACTACACTACTGATGATTAAAGCCCTAATTTGATGACTTGAGAATTGTTAAGGATCCAATAGAACTCATGAACAAGTTGCTTCTTCCATATTCTTACTGATTTGATGAGGTATAAGGAGCATGTATGAGGTGGAAATGCACAAATTGATAAAAAGTGAACAAGACTTGATCTTTACTGTAGGTACATATATATATGATCTGTTATGAAGTTTGGATGAGTGGAACTCGATTATATGTATGTAGTATTCACATATATTCACAAGTAAACAATTGTAATTAGTGAGGTATGCTTATAACAAGTTGTAGAAGAGTTTTGAACTAAAAGAATCAAGTTTTAAAGTTGGGGGTTGAGTAATTGTTTTCGGGTCTAATGGTGAATGGCCGAACTTGGTTTTGTGATCTTTGTGAAGTTTTTCGATTGATTCTCGAGTTGTTTTTTATACTGAGATTAAATTAAACCTTACACTACTCCCATATACTAATTCTTGATGCTTAAACACATATATGTATAGACCTATATATACACATATATACAAACAGATTCCCGTGTTCTGTTTTGAAGACTTTGTTGAAATTGATTTTGATGTTTTCATGAAATCTTCGATTGGATTTGAGTTGTTTTGATACTGAATTGGTTTTGAACATTATACTACTCCTATTTGACGAGTTTTGATGCTATACTGATGCTTAAACACTTGTAAGATTATATATATATATATATATATATATATATATATATATATATATATATATATATATATATATATATATACATACATATGCACTTTTACTTATTTTTGAAGAATATTGTGAAAGATTTACTCTTTTGAGATCTTGATATATTTTGATGTGTTTTATAAACTCCTATATGTTATACAAGTTATATTTGATCATCTCAGAAAGTTTAATTTTGATTTTGCAAAGATTTATCGACGTATCAGTTTAAAACATGCACAAAATTTCAAAACTACAACCTGTTATAATTGACAGTCGATCGAACTGAAGTCGACAGTCGACTGTCAGTTATTAAATTTCGGATTTTGTTTGCAATAACAATCATCTGCTTTGTCTTTGAACTGAAGTTGACAATTGACTTCAGTTTTCTTGAGTTTTGAATTTTCGCAGGACAGTCGACTGGCCATTTTCGACAGTCGATTGTCACTGTCTTGGCTGATGGTTTTTCTTGAGCTTCGAGTTTTCGCAGGACAGTCGACCGTCCATTTTCGACAGTCGACTGTCACTGTTCTGGCAGATGGGTTTCTTGAGTTTTCTGACATTTTCTTTAAACGATTGATTCTTCGATATTGTGGATTATTAATCTACTGTTTTAAATGACGTTTTGCTACAGATTACAGTATTTTACAGAAAGTTATATTTTGTTATAATAGAATTTAAATTACATTCCTATGACTTTATAAAGAGATATATGTGATTTTCAAAGGAATTGATGTTTTGTGATATTCTACGACTTCAAAATATGGTTTTCTGTTATTTAATGGATTTAATATTTTTATTTGAATTCTGGAACTTTACGAGTACACTAAATGGATTTGGATTTTGTCGTTTGCTTATTATAAATGTTTTGATGATGGATTATGAGTTTTATTGAAAGCTTTGGTATTGATGGTTGAGTTATGAGTCTTTAGAGATAGAGTGGGGCCTTAGCTACCGGCGGTTGAGATTTTGGTTGTTGTTCAGTAGAAAACCTTGCAATAATAACGGATTATTTGCAAGCACAAGAAATCTCTTGTTGGTGCTACCATCAACAATAAATTAATCACAACAAACTCATCCATTGCAAATATTTTAACATCCGCAAGAGATTCTATTAAATTGTTGCAGGTGTTGATAATTACAAGGGAACAATTGTAATAAACAATATTCCATTACCAAAGTAGAAATAAAATATTTAAATTTTAAAATAAATTAAGTATGAACATGTGCTTTACACATATAATTTTGCCGCTCAACAATTTGATGCTAAAAAGATACTCATACTTCTCAAATATTGAGCGGGCAAAAAAAGAAAAAAACAAAACAAAACCCTCATCTTTTCCCGATCCAAAACCCCCAAATCCCGGTTAAGAAAAAACCCCCAAATCGATTTCGACCTCCAAATTAAAAAAAAAAAAAAATCCCAATTCCCAAATCGCCTCGTCTGCCTCCCTCCTCCTCCGCTGCTAGTGCTCGCATCTCCTTCGCTGCTGGTGCTCGCATCTCCACTGCCTCCCTCCTCCTCCGCTTCCTTCCTTCGCAGCGCCTTCAATTTGGATCTCCTCTGCCTCCTGTAGGATAATGGCTCGATTCTGTTTCAGTTTGTTGATATCTGTTGTAACTGTAGCGATCGAAAGTTCCAGTACACCAGTCGACTGGTCTATGGGTCTCAGTCGACTGACCAGAGAGGAGTTCCAAAGGCTAAGGTTACAGCAGCAGGGTACACCAGTCGACTGCATATGGGTCTCAGTCGACTGTCCAGAACTAATTACCAGTCGACTGATAAGGAGACCAGTCGACTGTCGGCGGGTTTGTAAACCAGGATAGGCCCATTTCGAAAGGCCCAGTAGTTTCCCTATAAATACACCCGTTAGGGTTTTATAAAGAGTGACACCTCTATTCGAATTTTGCAGCCGTCATCTTTGTAAGGGTTTGTTTTCGCCCATTGGTGATTATAGTAGAAGAAACCCCAACCGCCCTGTGGATGTAGGCACTTGTTCTGCCGAACCACGTAAATCGTTGTGTTCTTGTGTTTGCTTGTTTTCTGTTTTTCGCTATTTCTCTCTTTGATTGGTGGTTAATTCGTATTCCGCACAACAAGTGGTATCAGAGCGTCGGGTTCGACCTAGAGGGCGATGGCGAGTGAAGCAGATGCAACCAAGGATGTTGCGGGATCAAGTTCTTCCAGAACAACGATTCACAACGCAAAATTTGAAGTTGAAAAATTTGATGGAACAAACAATTTCGGGATGTGGCAGTGTGAGGTGTTGGATGTTCTGGTTCAACAAGAACAAGATGTTGCTTTGGAGGTAGAAAAACCAAAGAATATGTCCGAAGCAAATTGGAAGAAGTTGAACCGAGTTGCGTGTGGGACTATTCGGCTCTTTATCGCGAAGGCTCAGAAGTACGATTTGATGAGGGATACCATTGCTGCGGTGTTGTGGAAGAAACTCGAAGACAAATACATGAGTAAAAGTTTGGAGAATTGGCTGTATTTGAAGAAGAGACTTTTTCTCTTCACCTATACTGAAGGTATGTCTATGAACGCTCATGTTGAATCATTTAATAAATTATTGGCTGATTTGTTAAATTTGGATGAGAAAATTAAAGATGAAGACAAAGCCCTAATTCTGTTGAATTCATTACCCGAATGTTATGATCATTTAGCAACAACTTTAATATATGGAAAAGATACTGTTAAATATGAAGATGTTGCAAATGCTCTGTTGAATAATGAAACTAGGAGAAGGGATAAAATGGTTGATAGAGAAACTTCTGAAGCATTGGTTGTAAGGGGCAGAACTGAGACCAGATCTGAGACCAAATCTGGGAATAAAGGAAACAAATCTCGTTTCAAATCGAGAGGAGTTTCAGAGGACAGAAAGATACCAGCCAGAGATGAATGTGCTTTCTGTCATGGGAAGGGGCATTGGAAAAAGGATTGTTCGAAGCTACGAAATAAGGGAAATTCGACTGCAAATGTGACTGTTGATAATTTAGATAGTGATGATGATTTTTCCTTTGCACTTGCTGCTAGTCCCTCACTTTATCAAGAAGTATGGTTTCTTGATACAGCAGCCTCCTATCATATGTCTTGGAAAAAGGAGTGGTTTACTTCCTTAGAGTATATGGATGGTGGGGTAGTTTTGATGGGAAATGATGCGCCTTGTAAGAAGGTAGGAATCGGAAAAATTGAATTGCTAATGCACGATGGTCTTATTAGGGAGCTTTCAAATGTATGGTATGTTCCAGATTTGAAAAAGAACTTGATTTCACTTGGTGTTTTGGAGGCCAGTGGATTGAAATTTGCTAGTGAAGGTGGCATTCTGAAGGTGACTAACGGATCACTCGTGGTGATGAAAGGAAAAAGAAAAAGGAACTTGTTTTTCTTGCAGGGAAAAACGTATTTGGGTCAGGCTGCCAATGTAACTGAAAAGCCTAAACAGGTTGTTCCCGACTCTACAAGGTTGTGGCATATGCGACTCGGGCATGCAGGAGAAAAGGCCTTGCAGGGGCTTGTGAAGCAAGGGTTGCTTAAAGATGCTAAAGGTTGCAAGCTGGAATTTTGTGAACATTGTGTGTTAGGTAAGCAAACCAGGGTGAAGTTTGGTACAGCTGTACATCAGACAAAGGGTATCCTCGATTATGTGCACACAGATATTTGGGGCCCTACTCAAACACCTTCTATGAGTGGTAGACACTGGTTTGTTACATTTGTTGATGACTACTCCAGACGAGTTTGGGTATATACCATGAAACACAAAGATGAAGTTTTGACATTGTTCACAAGTTGGAAGAAGAAAGTTGAAAACCAGACTGGAAGGAAGATTAAGATTCTGAGGTCAGATAATGGAGGGGAATACAAGAACGATCCGTTTCTGAAATTGTGTGAAGATGAAGGGATCCAGAGGTACTTCACAGTTAGGAAGACTCCACAGCAAAATGGGGTTGCAGAAAGGATGAACAGAACCTTACTTGAGAAGGTGAGATGTATGCTAGCACAGTCTGGATTGAAGAAGACATTTTGGGCAGAAGCTATTATATATGCAAGCCACATTGTCAACCGTTTACCATCTGCAGCACTTGAAGGCAAAACGCCTATTGAGGTATGGAGTGGTAAACCTGCATCTGATTATAGTTTTTTGCATATATTTGGTTGTCCTGCTTATTTTCATGTAACTGAAACTAAACTTGATGTAAGAGCCAAAAAGGCTATATTTGTTGGTTTTAGTACTGGTGTCAAAGGTTACAGGTTGTGGTGTCCAGAACAGAAAAAGTTAGTAATCAGCAGGGATGTTACCTTTGATGAGACCAGCATGATCAGCTCGGGACAGTCGACTGGTCTTCATATGCAGTCGACTGGTGATCCCGAACAGCAGAAGAGTGGGAGAGTTCTCCAACAGGTGGAGTTAGAAAAGCTTTCAGTTGAAAATCCTGCTCCTGCCCAAAATGAAGATGATGTGGTTGATACTGAGGATGAGGAAGAAGTTCCTATCCAAGACCCTCCCTAGCAGGAAGAATCAATTGCAGCAAGAAGGCAAAGAAGAGATATCAAACGACCATCTCGCTTTACAGAAACAGTTGCATTTGCTCTTCCCATTGTTGATGATGAAGTTCCCTCCAACTTCAAAGAAGCCACTAGAAGTTCTGAAAATGCAGATTGGAAAGTTGCTATGGATGAAGAGATGAACTCTCTTCATAAGAACAAGACTTGGGATCTAGTGCAATTACCAAAGGGGAGAAAGCAATCGGTTGCAAGTGGGTGTATACGAAGAAAGAAGGTCCAAAAGACAGTGTTCGGTTCAAGGCTAGACTAGTTGCAAAGGGGTATGCTCAACAGGAAGGAATTGACTATAATGAAGTGTTCTCTCCGGTTGTGAAGCATCCTTCTATTCGGATTTTGTTGGCATTGGTAGCACAGTTTGATCTTGAATTGACACAGATGGATGTGAAGACTGCATTCTTACATGGGGACCTAGATGAAGAAATTTATATGTTGCAGCCAGATGGGTTTAAGACAGCTGGGAAGGAAAGTTCTGTTTGTAGGTTGAAAAAGTCTCTCTATAGGTTGAAGCAATCTCCAAGGCAGTGGTATTTGAGGTTTGATCAGTTTATGAAAGTGCAGAAATATTCCAGAAGTGAGTATGATCATTGTGTCTACTTCAGAAAATTGCAGGATAACTCTTTCATATATCTGTTATTATATGTGGATGACATGTTGATTGCCTCTAAAAATGCTAAGGAGATTCAAAATTTGAAGAATCAGCTGAATTCTGAATTCGAGATGAAGGATCTTGGTGAAGCCAAGAAGATACTTGGGATGGAGATAGTTAGAGACAGAGCAAAGGGCATAGTGAGTTTGACACAGAAGCAATATCTCTTGAAGGTGCTGAAACGGTTTGGTATAGATGAGAAAACTAAACCAGTTAGTACACCCTTAGCCACTCATTTCAGAATTAGTGCTTCTCAGTCTCCAAGTACAGATGAGGAGAGACAGTATATGGCTAATGTACCTTACACTAGTGTGGTTGGCAGTTTGATGTATGCCATGGTTTGTACTCGACCAGACATCTCTCAGGCGGTGAGTATGGTTAGTCAATATATGCATGATCCAGGCAGAAAGCATTGGCAAGCGGCTAAGTGGATTTTCACAGATGTGGGTTTGAAGTTTGAGAGGGATAACAATATTAGCAGGCTATTGGTGGGTTATGTTGATTCTGACTATGCAGGTGATCTAGATAAGAGGCGGTCTACTACAGGCTATTTGTTTACTATGGCTAGAGCACCTATAAGTTGGAGGTCCAATTTGCAGTCCACTGTAGCATTGTCTACTACTGAGGCTGAATACATGGCAGCTGCTGAGGCCATGAAGGAAGCCATTTGGATTCATGGACTTTTGAAGAGCTTGGGAATTCATCGGGAGAAGGTGGAGGTACACTGTGACAGTCAAAGTGCTATCCATTTAGCGAAGAACCAAGTTCATCATTCCAGGACCAAACATATTGATGTCCGTTATCATTTTGTGCGTGATTTGATAAAGGATGGTGATATTCTTCTGGTGAAGATTGGGACAGCTGATAATCCTGCTGATATGTTGACCAAAATTGTTGGGGCAACCAAGTTCAAGCATTGCATGAACCTGGCTAATATTTTGCATGTTTGATGATTTGGCATGGGCGGTTGGGATGGTGCTTTGCTATTTGTTTGATTAGTATGTGTTATCATACTAAGGTGGAGTTTGTTTTTGTTGCGTATGATGATGAGCATTTGTTTTGGAGTATTTTGGAGATTGCTTGGGCAACTTGGAAGATCTCGCCAAGGTGGAGATTGTAGGATAATGGCTCAATTCTGGTTCAGTTTGTTGATATCTGTTGTAACTGCAGCGATCGAAAGTTCCAGTACACCAGTCGACTGGTCTATGGGTCTCAGTCGACTGACCAGAGAGGAGTTCCAAAGGCTAAGGTTACAGCAGCAGGGTACACCAGTCGACTGCATATGGGTCTCAGTCGACTGTCCAGAACTAATTACCAGTCGACTGATAAGGAGACCAGTCGACTGTCGGCGGGTTTGTAAACCAGGATAGGCCCATTTCGAAAGGCCCAGTAGTTTCCCTATAAATACACCCGTTAGGGTTTTGTAAAGAGTGACACCTCTATTCGAATTTTGCAGCCGTCATCTTTGTAAGGGTTTGTTTTCGCCCATTGGTGATTATAGTAGAAGAAACCCCAACCGCCCTGTGGATGTAGGCACTTGTTTTGCCGAACCACGTAAATCGTTGTGTTCTTGTGTTTGATTGTTTTCTGTTTTTCGCTATTTCTCTCTTTGATTGGTGGTTAATTCGTATTCCGCACAACACCTCCCTCCTCCTTCGCCTCCCTCATTCGCAGCGCCTTCAGTTTAGACCTCCTCCTTCGCCTCCCTCCGACACTTCGACGTCAACAATCGAATTCTTGAGGTGCTGAAGAACTGGCCTCAGAAGAAGATTCAAGTTATTGTGGTCACTGATGGTGAGCGTATTTTGGGGCTTGGAGATCTCGGATGCCAGGTATGTTTGTTAGTTTTGTTAAAATAATGTTATATTTTTTCATGAGAGTTATTGTTTATTTGAATGCGAGCTACAGTTTGCAACTTGTGAAGGGAATGGGAATTCCAGTGGGGACTTAAAGGTTAGTAGATTGTATAATTTTCATTTCCCCTGTGCACCTACCACATCTCAAATGACATTTTTTTAATTGTAGTCCCTAGTTGATGTCTATTGACTTGTTAGTTTATCCATTTATGATTTGTCTAATGTTTGTGTGTTTCAGGTGCGGCAATATCAACTGGGCAAAGCGGATGAAGTGCAATATTTGCAACACCAATAAGCCTGGCCACAATGAGGATGGCATGAGGTAATACAACGATCAACTTTGTGGCCAATTATAAAATATCTTTGAAGTCCTAATGCAATCTCTTTGTTGTGTAGTTTTCAAGTTATTCATCTGTATGCATCTCTAGTGCTTTATGTTCTTAAGTTTTCTATTAATCACTGAAGTTGGTTAATTTTTGGCAATTTGATTGTTAAATTGATTCTCTTGTTTTGCCGCTTGTTTTGGGTATATAGGTATGATCGAGTGTAGTACTGATGAGATATTGCTTGGGTGGATGTGGTGGATGTCACGGTCCACCAATACCCGAATGGAAGGCTAATAGTCTGGCAAACTAGCTTTTGTTGGCCCCTGTTACTGCATTCAGCAGAGTTTAATAAAGAGGATCCACCAATAGTTGATGGCCTCTTTTTGTACTTCATGTTGTAGTCAACGGAACTGTCAAACCAAGCCTTGCAATCTTGCATAGATCTGCAAAACCTTTTAAAATGAATCTGCTATTGGTGCATGTGCATATTAAGTGTGCTTTTAGGACACTGCTTGTTGTTGACATTTGCTAACCCCCCTTGTACACGAGAATTTCATTCCTTCTTTGCTCATCCTTTGTGCTCAGGCCATGAGAGTTATAAAATTCCTCTAGGCCGAGAAACATCACAAATGGAACTGTAGGTCGATATGATTTTTTCAGTAAACTGTTATGGGTGCATTAGAACATTGCCTTATTGAAAGATTCGTGTGGAAAAATATTTGGTAGCATTATTGATAACCCATTATCATATAATAACTTTTTGAACTAGTTGGAAAGCCACTCAATAGAACCTCCATGTCACCAAACTCTCTTATATTTACTTCCTTGTGGTAGAACTGTATCTATCTCAGTTTTAATAAAGCGTTTCTTTTTCGTAAGTTTTACTCAGAGCTTTGTGTTTACGGTTTCCTTTCTTACATGCATCTTATGTGCTCAAGGGGCTTGAAGAAGGAATTATATTGCCTGTCATTCTGTAGTTTGGAGACTTCGGTCAGAAAGTCGAAAAGAAGGGTCACAACACATTTATTTTGTCTTTCTACTTGCTTTATTTAATCTACTTCACAATGTAATTTATGTGGATATTTACAGAGAAAAAACTTGGAAATATTCTCAGTTGGGAGTTAAAGAGTGGAAGATAACTTTGACCTTTCTGAAATTTTGATTTAATTTATTTCCAATTTCTCAGAGGAGGCCGTGCAGGTCGTTATAAAGAACTTGATGAAGAGATAGAGGAAACAAGAAGACGACGGAAAGAGGCTGAAGAGGTATGCATCCCAGTACTCTTTCTTTGGAATAATGTTATATTTGAATAACGAGTTCTAATTTTGTATTGTTTCTTTTTCATGTAGTCTATATGTAGTGGCGATGACTATGAGACAGTGGGTAATGAGAAACATGCAGAAGACCTTACGTGAAAAGTAAAGTTGGGGATACATGGAAGCAGTAGCGGGTAAAAAGTTATTTTGAAAACATTTTATTTTGTTTCTTGGAGTTTCACAAACTTATCTTTTCTTCTAGAATGTATTGTTGTTTTGGCACTATGAAACAAACAAAAAAATTTGTAATGAGAAGGTTCTGAATTATATAATATTCAAACTTATTTTGCATTATTGTGTTTTCTTTGTATAATTGTGTGAATCAATATGTGAAATAATTATATATATGTTCTTCATTGTAAAAATACATTGTTTTAATTTGTAAATTTGGTTAAGACATTCAAATATAATCAATAAAGAAGAAAAAATGTGTGCAATTGCATTTGCGAGGTAGCAGTTGCAAGGGAATCAATATCTTGCAGATCTCTATAGCAATAGTTCATCAGCAACGGGAAAAATCCCTTTTAAAACACACTTGCAAGAGACGAATTTGTTGTAGATATTCTCTTATATATGGGGATAGCAAGGTACAACTTCCATTGCAGATATTCTATTGTGGCTAATATTCGCAAGGGATAGTTAAAATTCCGTTGCAAATGTGTACATTAACCAGGAGAGATTTTGCAATAGCACAATTACAAGGAAATGAAGAAAAATCCCTTACAAATGTACACTAACCATTGAATTGTACTCTTCTACAAGGAAAATTTCTATTGCGACTATAGCATTTTCTACTAGTGAGTTGAGTTAAGCCCAGTAGGGTACACCAACTCTAAGAGATTCGCAATCTAATAAACAATTAATTAACTTAACAAGACAAGGACAGACACTAAATGGTGATATGATGAAATGAGAGCAAAGGTGGGTTATGGACTCCAGAATGATCCAAGGAGTGAGATATTCCCCAATATTCCGGGACGATGGACGTAAGGGCCACAGAGTGATCTGCGGAGTGAGATTGATCTCTAGTATTCCGAGGAAAAGAGCGGCGCTCATGGGATGTTTGTGCAATGAGGGTTCCAGGATGACCTGCGGAGTGAGGTAATCTCCAGTTTTCGGGGACGATGGACGTATGGGCCACAGAATGATCTATGGAGTGGGATTGGCCTCCAGTATTCTAAAGGCGAGAACCGATACTTACAGAATGTCTAAATCTCGTAGTAGTCATCGTAGTAGGATTAGTTGCATAACGGGAGATTAAACCCTATCAAGTGGAGAACGATAAGGGCTTCCACCGGACCTATGTAGAGTGGGATGCATAGAATCCGACAAGTATACATTAGAGAGTCAGCATATAGCATTGATATTTTCTTGACTTGGTTTTATGCATATTGTTTTCTGTTTTTCTACACTTGACACTTAGTCTAATTTCACTTGATATTTTCATATTCTATTTATTGTTATTTCTTATTTCATTTATTCTTGCTGTTAATACATGCTGTTTATGACTCTATACCTTATGTTTTATTTAAGTTGCATTTATTTTTATGTCACTCACTGTTGTGCTATCTAGATGATCTAAACTAGACACAAATTAAAAACCTCGCAAGTGTACGAATCGTTTATAGAAGCGTAGTGAAAAGAAGGGTCGATCCCACAGAGATTGTAGTACTTAACTCACTAATCAATAAAACAAAGAAAATTACAAATCATAGAGTTTGTTCTAAAGGTCTGATTGAAAAAGATGAAAAGATAAAAACCTAGTTAAGTAGCATCACAAATTGAGTCACAAATATCTATTAAAGTAGTTGGGCTTTGATTTCCACCTGTAGTGAATAATGCTAAGTCGTATACTATTCTAATCACTCATGTTTGTTCCTCTAAGGGCATGGTATCTACTCCTTAAAGTTAATGTTTCCCTAGACCGAGAATTAGGTATGGTATCTACTCTAATTTGTTTCTTTCCTTAAGTATTTAGCATGGTATTTACTAAGTTGCACTTAAAGAAAACATAGGAACAATGGAAACGAACAAACACTGGAAGTTCTAGAAATTGGTATCAGATCTAGATCCTTCAAGTTGATTAAACCAAGAACCCCGAAAGATTCCCTTGTTACAAGATATGAACATGAGATACGGGTCGTCTCAATATGCTCATATAACAGATTCAGATCTATACTACACAAACTTAATAATCTCAGATTCTGTATGTCAGTCGATTTGCTGTCACCTCAGTCGACTGCCCTTAGAACTCTGAACAAGTTTGATTATTATAAATCTATTCCAATTCACTCAGGTTCAATCAATAAGCGTTCAGAAGAATTTAGCATTACATGACTGCGGTTTCAATCTACCCAACTATGAAATTAGTTGCACATAATACAACCTTTATTGATTAATAAAATAGAATTCATGACTCTACAATAAGAATAAAAAGTAAAGGAAGAACAGAAGAACACTGATTTGTATGGTGTTGAAATTTAGCCCAATCAGCTGTCGACTTGTTCTTCTCTTTCTTTGATGCCCGTGTCTTGATGCTTGCTGTTGATGGATCCGGCCTCCTTCTCCTTCTCTTAATGCCTCTTGGTTGATATTTATAGAACACGGCTAGAGAATTAGGGTTTGCACTTTTTCTTTTATAGAAAGGTCCTCTTCCTTTTATTTAATTCCTCCTTTATTTGATCTGCATTTTATTTCTTTCTCTTTTCTTCTTTTCTTCCTTTTCCGCTTTGATTTGGATTTAGATTTGGACGAATCTTCAACTATCTTATCTTTTAACTCTGCCGAATACCAGTCGACTTGTCTTCGAACCAGTCGACTGTGCCGAGACATCTGTAGATTTCATAATTGATCAGCCAAGTCGACTGATGTTGGGGAAGTCGACTGTACCGAGCCCCAGCAATCTCTCTGTCCGGTCGACTGGTGAAGAGCCAGTCGACTGTTGCTCTGCAGTTCCCTGTATATCATCCTCTCAGTCTGTGTTAATCTGGAATCTGCTTCGTTTTGCTGCTTTTGGTTGTTTCCTATGGAAAAGAGAAAAGAAGAGTAAAATACCACATATAGAGCATTTAAATGTCTAATTGCATTAAGATTATTGCTCCTAAATGTGAATATTATTGGGTTCATCAAATACCCCCAAACTTAGCTTTTGCTTGTCCTCAAGCAAAAAGTAAAATTATGAACAAGGGGAAAATAATAGTACTCAACCCATCGCACCAAGACTTCTCATTATGCAAGCATCAAAATTTCAATATAAACAATTGCAAATAAAGTAAAAACAAGCATACCCACTTTCTCCAGTGAAATTGTCTATTCATAACTCCAAACCCAATCACACTTGTCATGCAATTAATTATAGTTATAATATGTAACACTCCATCTGTGATTATCCCTTTTCTCTACTACAAACCGAGTAGCAAACTAGAGTTTTTTTTTTTCTTTTCAGTTGCTTCTTTAAGTCGTCACTTGCCTTTTGACGCGAGTGCAAAACATTTGTGATGAATCCACCCGGTTACTCAACAAGTCACAAACTTTAAGTGCTTTGCATACTCATATTTCAAGTTGCCGTTTGACGTAAAGGTAAACATTGGTGATGAATACCCCTAGTTACTAAGCAACTCAAAACATTGGAGTAGATTGACTTTATTCATATATATATATTCTTTTCGTTTTTAATCTATTTACTTAAACTCTGTTTAGGACTAGATCAAAGGGAATAATCACAAGAAAAAGCATCACATTTGTTTTTCATGTATAATCGCATAACTCATATAATTTTGTAAGGAATTATGAAACTCAACAATCCTAAAGTAAATAAGTATGCTTACTCTTACTTTATAAGAAATTGTTTATCCCAAAAAAAAAAAATCAAAAGACTCCAAATAACTACCCCCAAACTTAGATGGAACATTGTCCTCAATGTTCGCACAAAAACTTAAAATAGGCATGTGTTACCACCTAGTTTGCAGGAAAGAAAATAAAATAAAGAAATAAAGAAATGATTAAAGAAATAAATAAATAGAGAGTGTAAGTACTCCCCTGAAAAATTGGGTTGTCTCCCAATAAGCGCTGTGTTTCTTGTCTTCAGCTAGACTCGATGAGTTTGTGCAATGTAGTGAATGGCTCGCGGCTCACAACTCATCTTATTATAAGGTTTCCCCCTATGCCCATTCACCTTGAACGTTTGATTTTTTTCTCCAACGCTCCATGTGGGGGAACCTTTGGAACGATGTCTGGACCGTACCATCTTGACATAAGCCTATCTGCAATTGTCCACCTTAATGCACCTTTGTGATTTTGCAAGACTCCCTGCAGCTTCTCTTCTTCATGCATCCTTAAGTTTGCAGCAACTGTCACAGGTAATGTCTGGTTTTTCCCCAAATTTTCGTACTTCAAGTGTTCATGTAGTGGCTTCAGCTTCACATCTGGTGTCCTGGTAGCAGTCGACTTGTTCCGTTCACCAGTCGACTGGTCTGAGAAAACACAAGTGTTATCAGACACAAAATTTTCAAATGCAGGTGCAAGCTTACCTGAATATGATTTTGGAGTTTCAAAGTAATGTACTGTCTCTGCAATCCTCCAGTCATAGTATTCCTGTTCAACATGAGATAATGTTAGAGGGTGTGTAATTGTTGCTTGTAATGGATCAACACCATGTTCCTGAAATATTTGGTCGCGGATTTCCTGAACCACATTATCATTATAACAGTCATGATCATCGTATGGTAATTTTGGTGCATCAAACATTTTAAACTCAATATCGTCCTCTAGTGTTGTCACCGATTGGTGCTGTTCTTGTCCTCTAAGGTTTGGTATGGTTTGTGGTGGGAGTTCTCCTGTCTTTCTTTCATTTAACTCCTTAGCAATTTGACCAATTTGATTTTCCAATTTCTGAATGGCCTGCCCTTGTTGGTTGTTTGTTTGTTGTTGCTGTTGGAGTAATTGAAGAACGGTGGATTCGAAATCCAACTTCTTCTGTTCTTGCACTGGCAGATCAAACTCATTCCCAATCTGGAGTTGCTGTGCATGCCCTTGTGCAAATTGATTGCCTTGATGGTTTTGATTATTTCTCCATAAAAAATTTTGATTGTTTTGCCACCCTGGGTTGTATGTGTTTGAAAAAGTGTTGTTCTGGGGTGGGTACATTCCCTGTCCTATGTAGTTTGCGTGCTCATGATCTGTGAAAGAAGACATGGGACATGTATTAGTTGTATGATCAGAATGAGAACAAATTGCACAAATTTCTTTTGGTTGGTTTTTTACGCCACCCAACGTTGAAATCATATTAACAAGCATATCAATCTTTTTGTTCATGGTTTCCATTTCTAGTTGCATGTTATTATTATTAGAAATTTCGTAAACTCCCTGTTTTTTCGAAAGGCCCCTCCTTGTTGAGAATTGTTGTGAGTTCTCGCTGAGTTCTTCAAATAGCTCGATGGCCTCCTCACCACTCTTTCTCATCAAAATTCCATTGCAAGCTGAATCTACAATTGCTCTGTTAGTGTCATTTAAACCCTCATAAAATGCTTGTACCTGATCATCCTTAGGTATATTGTGTGTAGGACACTTGAGAAGCTTGTTCTTGAAGTCCTTCCATGCCTCGAAGAATAGATCGCCATCTTTTTGTTGGAAGAGTAGAATTTCCCTTTTTAGTTGCTTGGTCTTCTTAGCTGGGAAGAATTCTTTCAAGAACTTTGTCGCCAATTGCTCCCATGATTGAATTGATCCTGGTTCCAAAGAATTATACCATAATTTAGCATTAAATTTTAAAGAAAATGGAAACAAGATTAACCTGATTTGTTCGGGGGTAAGCCCTTGGACGCTTTGTGTTCTGCAAAGATCAAAGAAATCTTGCAGATGGAGATGCGGATCCTCGTCTAGTCTGCCACTGAAGTGGGGAACCATGCTAAGTAATTGGGGTGACAGATGCATATTCCCTGTGACTTTAGGTTGATAAGCTATGCAAGAAGGTTGCTTGTTACCGCTAATTCTGGTGTGGGGGTAAACAGATAGAATTTGTGGGTTCGTGGAAAAACCTGAATAGCAGATCCGAACCTGTTCGTCTGAGTTGGGCTGCTGACTCCCGCCGTACACCTGCAAGGAAGGTGCGTGTGGTAGGGTAAAAATGGCTTGGGGCCCAACCAGGGCCCAATACAGCTCTCATTCAAAAATGGTAAAAACAGTAATCTAGTTCGGCTTCGAGCCACTGAAGGGTCGGCACCGAACCTCAAGTCCACCCCCACAGAACTGGTCTCCTCGTATCCGACGAGCCTCAGTGGTCCTCGGCCTCCGATCCGTGACAGCCCCACGGGCCGTCCCTCTGTCCTGGCGAGGCATGAGGATGACCTGGCACAGTCTAGTCCCTCCGATTCTCCCAGAGGCACAGGAGACCCATGATCAGCCATGTCAGCTCCAAATACCACTTAGGGCGTTGCCACGTCAGCCCTATACCACTCTGGGCATTGCCACGTCCGCCCTAAACCCCTTGGGCCTCCTGCCACGTCAGGCCCATGGGCTTTTGGGTCCAGACCCGGCCACCAAGCGGATCCATACCCGGTTGGAATTCTCTATAAATACTAGACCCTCACCCACCTTTTCAGGTAACCAATCTTTTGCCACTTAAATTCACCTAGTTATTGCTACTCTCTCACAGAGACTGACTAGATCGTCGGAGGGTCCGCCACCGGGATAAACCCCGGTGTTTCAGGGCCGTCTGCAGGTACACAAGACCTCGGATCCGAACCCTCTGATCCGAGCCGAGGCATCCACCCCACTCCGAGCCCGTCGCAGGGACCGCCCGGTCAGCCGAGGGTCGTCTGACAAGCAGCTTTCTCCTTCAAATACAAATCGAGTCCGAACTCACACCTGGTGCATCCACACGTCTCCCAGAAATAAACCGCATCAGGTTGGCGCCGTCTGTGGGAACACTGCTTCAGAAGCCGACCCGAGCACGACCATCAAGGGACCTTGACAACCGAACTCTCATGGCCTCCAAGGGCAAGGGGGCTGCTTCCTCCGTCAACCGACGGGACTCGCCCCCACCAACTGCTAACGCCGGTCCCCACACTTCAAAACACAGGGCTCCCCATCAGGGGTCCCAAAGGAGCGTCACCCGTCAAGTCCAGCCCGACCTACGGGGGGTAATCATTAACCGACAGATTAGCCGCAGCAGGGGAAGGGCCGCTTCCAATCCGGCCCCGAACCATCCAAGACCGCCGCCCGAGGGACGGAGGCCAGCACTCAGCCGCATCGGAAGGCAACCTTCAGACCGACCAAACAGGGTCGAGGGAGCCCCCGTCACTCACAAGGAGTTCCAAGACTTCCGGAGAGAAATTCTCGGGGCCCTCCGATGGGCCCCCAGGGAGGAAGCCCTCCACTCCCAAACCGGGTCGGACGCCGAGGCCAGCGTGTCCCGCCCGTCAACAATCAAGCCAGAGGACGATGGCGTACTCCTAAGGCGCCTCCAAGAAATGGAGGATCGCCTCGATCATATAGGAGACGGCGACCAACGAGCGGCTCAGGGGTACAGACCTGTCCGTCCTCCCTTCTCCGCCCCCATCCTCCAAGCGGAAATACCCAGGAATTTCCGACCACCTCAATTCGAGACCTACGACGGCGAGGAAGATCCTGCTGATCAAATGGAGGGTTTCAAAACCCTCATGATGATTCACAGTGCCTCGGATCCCCTGCTGTGCCGAGCCTTCCCCGCCACCCTTCGGGGTCCGGCTCGTGAATGGTTCTTGAAACTCACCCCCGGCTCCATTTACTCCTTCGACCAACTAGAGGGCAATTTTCTTGCCCACTTCGTCACCAGCCGGAAGGCCGAAAGGACCAGCGCCTCTTTACTTGGGCTCAGACAGATAGAGGGAGAGTCACTCAGAGTGTTCGTCCGGAGGTTTACCGTAGAGGCAAGGTCGGTCTCCTCTCTTGATCCAGGCGTCGCCTCCGCGGCATTTCGGCACAACGTCCGTCATGGACAGCTGAAAGCTTCTCTGGCGAAGAGACCCCCTGTCGACTTTCCCGACCTCCTCAACAGGGTCGAGAAATACATTAGGGCAGAAGAGGCCCTTAACCCCGAAGATGCTAGGGAGGCCACCGGGAAGGGAAAACGGAAGGCCGAAGAAGTCGAACCATCAAAGAAGGCTCCGAGGGACGCGGGGGCCATGAAGAAGATCCCGCCGGTCCCCCGCTTCGAGAGGTACACTCCCTTGACACATAACGTATCCGCCATCCTCTTAGAAATCGAAGACAAAGGCATTGTCCGACTACCTCCCCGACCTAACAACAGCAAGAACCAAGATCAACGCTTCTACTGCCGCTTCCACAGAGATCATGGGCACGAAACCGACCAATGCCGGGCCCTGAAAGACGAGATTGAGGAACTCATCTCCAGGGGGTACCTCCGAGAATTCACCCGAGAAGTCCCACGGGATCGGCGAGATACTAGGAACCGGAGGCTCTCGCCTCCGAACCCTGCTCCGAACCGCATCCAGGGTCGGGATCCCGAGTTTGAGGGAGCCACTGATACGCCGTTCATCTTGCACTGTGTCCATGGAGGGCCAATGGGAGGAGAATCAAATACTTCCCGAAAAGCCTTCATCCGAGAGGTGAATGCTGTCCAAGACAACCCCTCGCCCAAGCTGCAACCAATGCCGGTCTCATTCTCAGGAGAGGACCTCGAAGGCGTTCGCCTGACCCACTGCGATGCCCTCGTCATTAGCCTCCACATGGCTAATTGTGAAGTTCGCCGAATCCTCGTCGACAATGGCAGCTCGGTTAATATTCTTTTCCTCGAAGCCTTCGAGAATCTCAAGTTACCTAGAGGCAAACTCAAGCCGGCCGGATACACCTTGCATGGGTTCTCCGGCATCCCTGTCGTGATAGAAGGGATTGTTACCCTCGACGTTACCGCAGGATCGGCTCCCGTCAAGAGGACCGAGTCTATGGACTTCATGGTGGTCAATGTCAAGGCGGCTTACAACGCCATACTCGGCCGACCCCGACTATGCTCCCTCCAAGCGGTGCCTTCGGCTTACCATCTGAAACTTAAATTCCCCACCCCGCAAGGAGTCGGCATCGTCCGAGGCAGCCAAGAAGCAGCGCGATCGTGCTATATGACCACCGTCGGTGGAGGGGTGTTCCCCCTCGACGCCGTCAAGCTCAAACCGGAAAGGGACGGCCCTGCTCCCGGACCTGCCGTCGAGCTGGAGGAAGTCCCATTCGACGCCGAGCACCTAGTGAAGTTCCTCCAGGGACGAGCATAGGCTCTAACTTGGCTAAAAGTAAATCTTTTGTAAAGCTTTCATGTGTAAAGGGCCGTTTTAGCGGCCCTCCCTATCTTATACGAAAGAAATCTCCTTTTATTATACTCCAAACACCTCGGCAGATCCGACCTAATACCGAACAAGGGGATCGACACCCAAGTCTTCACTCCGGTATCGTCCCCGACTCCTCGGTAGGTCCGACTCGACCTCAGGCCCGGGAGACTTCACAACACCCCACGCCGATCCATCACGGACCGACAGGGCCGAACCACACTTCCTTCATCATTCCTTACACTATCAACCAGAGCGAAGAGTGAAATGAATTCCTTATTCATACTCCTTTATTGGGTTATGAGAAAACAAACAAAGACCGTTACAGAAACACTCCTCTCATCTCAAACTGAAGGAAGCTGCCCTCTCAGGGCCCCTTGGGTCCGACGAATGGCGGGACCACTCCGATCGAACAACTTGGAACTCTCTCTTTGTCATGATGGTCCTTCGGTTCGGCCACGTTTGACACACCGGCCACGGAGCTCTGGACGTCAACGGGTCGCATACGCTCCATTAGCAGCAGCGCAGAGGGTACCCCCTCCGCTCACCGACCCCCCGAGGAAGATGTCGAGACACCCAGCATCGTCCGGTAACGGTGTATCTCCACCTCCTTCTCCACAATCACATCGCGAAGTAGCTTCTCAGAGGAGGGCCTCTGCACCGAGGAACTCGACATAGTATATCCGAGTCCGACACCCACGAGTTCCCGATCCACCATCGCCCTCCTCAGCCGGCTTGCCTCCTCACTAAGGGCTTCAGACCTGTTCCTGTAATAATTAAAGGCCGCATCAGTGTTACGGGCCCTCTTACGGTACCGAACCAAAGTGGCCTCCAATGCCTCAACCTTGCTCCGGAGCCACGCCACGTCGGAACGACGGGGTCCGCCTCAGGAAGGGAAGCCACAACCTACAAGAGAACCAGCCAACTCAACACACATAAGCAAGGAGGTTCGGAAATATCCGAGGTCAAAAATACTTGGCCGGTCAAAAATACTTTTTTATAAATTGTGCTGCTTCTTACAAAAAATGCGGTGGCCAGTCCGCGGAAGGCAAATACAATCGAAGGGAGGAAAAAGAAAGATAAAACTATACAACTTGTTTTCCCACCTCGGCATCGGTCGGGTTCGCAGGAGGGTCGACAGCCGGGTTACCAATGGGCCCTTCTTCGCCAGGAGTCTTCGGTGTCCCCTCGATCTCCATGTCATACTCAAAGTTGGACAGGTCGACGGTCGGGTAGAAGTGCCTCACATGACTGAGGGCCTTCGCGTAACACTCGTCCTGGGCCTTGATCACCATCCGCTGACCCGCATCCGTCAGCTCTTCCCTCTCCTTGGCGAACGCAGTCGTCAACTCCTCCTTCTCCTTGGCGAACTTCTTCTTCAAGGAGACCACCCTCTTCCCCCACTCTGCATCCTTGGCCTCGAGCTCGAGCTTCATCTGCTGCTCCCTCTTGTGCGAGCCCTCGAGCTCGATCCGCATCTCCTTCATCTCCCGCTCGCTCTTATCCGCCCGAGCTCGCTCTTGTGACAGGGACGCTTCGTAGAGGTTCTTTACGTTGGCCCCCTGCATACAAGCCTGCGACCGACAAGCACAGATAAGAAAAAGACTCCTGCAGCAAAATTAACAAGAGGAATAGGGTCGACAAGCTTACCAGCACGGTGGCCTGCGCCAGGCGCGTAAACGCCACCTCCACGGGCTCGCTCTCCATCACCTGGCGGTCGCGAGGGGTCGCCAACTTCTCCACCACCTCAACGGCCTGGGCCTCCACGGTCAGACAGTCCCCCATTCGAACCGACCAGTCCGGTGCCCACCGCTGTAGCAACATCTCCACCACCGGGTCCTCTTCCTCGACCTCTACCAATGGACCTTTCCCCTTATCGAGATTGGATACCCTCGCTTGGCCCTGGCCCCTCGAAGTAGCCACCCCCTTGCTCGGCTCCGAGCGAATCCTCTTGGTCCTCGGCTCGAGCTGGGCCTCCGAGATGATGAGGGACGACTCCCTCGGCTTCTTCGTCGCCTCCCCCTTCTTCTTCTCGGTGTTCTCCTTTTTCATGGCAAGCCTCTCTGCCTTGATCGAAGCTTCATCCATGTCTGCAAAAAAAATCATTAAGAGCAATGAGCAAGAAAGTACGAAAGGATCGAGAGAAAAGAAACAACTACATACGCAGAACGGCTGGGCTCAGTCCAACGCTCGCCAGGTGGGCCTCCGTCACCTTCGTCCAATTAATACTAGGTGACAGACGGAGGCGCTCGACAAACCCCCACTCCTCGGCCGTCAAATCCCTTGGCCTCGGCGGTTGATAGCGCGGCTTGGAGTGGTTCCATCGAGTGGGAATGTCCCAGGGCTCTTCACTCTGGATCACCAGATATTTTTTCTTCCAATCCTTGATGGAGTCCGGGTGGCTGTGAACGACCTTCCCCTTACTCCGGGGGGAGATGTAGTAAACACCCTCAGCCGCCGAGCTGATCATCAACATCGCTCGGAACACATTCAGCCGCAGGGGTACCTTTTGTTCCTCGCACATCAGTACAAAACAGATAATCTGCTTCCAAGAGTTCGGCCCGTACTATATCGGCGCCAAGGAGGCCTAGTTCAGCACCTCCCGAACAAACGGGTAGATTGGCAGCCTCAGTCCGGAGATAAAGGCGTCCACTGGGAAGACGCAATACCAAGCAGAGAGGGGATCGGTGGGGCGCAGAGTAGAGCTCGGCAACATCAATTCGTAGCCGGGCCCTATGTGGTACGCCAGCTGCAAAACCTCCAAGTCCCCGCCCTCCAAGACGGTCGGAATTGCATCCATCATCACCCTCTTCCGACTCGGCAAAGAGGGCTGCACGCCAAAGAGCTCCTTGTCAGATAGGTCGTCGGGATACTGACGGAAAGGCTTCGGCTGTACGGGCGAACCTGTCATCAAATTACGATAAACAGGCGCCTGGCTCGAACCACCAGTCCTCGACCCTGCCTTCCTCGGAGCCTTCTTCCTCTTCTTGTTCTGCTCCGGCGAGGGGATAGATAATGGCCCCAGACCGGTCGACATGGAACTCGGACCCTCACCCTGAACTGCGGATCTCCTTACTGAGTCGCCCTCGCCTCCCTCCTCCTCGGAAGCCAACCCCAGAACATGGACACCGTCCAAACCATCACTTGCTTCCTCCGACTCGCTACTCTCCACCACGAAGGGATGCCGGGAGCGTAACGGCCTCCCATTGTGTACCTCCTCCTCCTCACCTACTGGTTCCTCCCACGAAACCGAATCGGAAGGCTCCACAGCGTGTACTGACTCCTCCTCAAGCACGGGCTCCTCCCACGACGTCGATTTGGAGACAGGTTTCACTTCCCCCCTAGACGTCGACGCTGACGAGCCAGACTGAGCCCTATCCATCTGTGCCTAAACTAAACAGACTTACCAACTAACCTGGGTCACTTCGGAAGGAATAGCCTAGTACAGCAAACTGCAGGGACGAGCGCTGAAGTGTTGGAAGATTTTTTGAAAAGGAAAGCAGCGAGAAAGAAGTGGGCAAAAGGGGGAGGGGGGAATACTTATAGAGGATGAAAACGACTCCTCGATTTCCACGATTACTGTTCACCTATTGACGTGCAACTGCCGCCTGGAAAATCGCGCCACGTCCTCGAAATGTGCGTTGCTGACGTCATCCAGTGCCAGGTTGGCAGCCAGACGTAGGGGTCGGTTCGGATGGAGTATTCGGCGAAGAAAACATTTTACTTAAGATTTAAGGCGCCGTCCTTCGACAGACGCCCCGGGCTCCAGGGCTCGGTCGGTTCCCCTCTCACCCGCGAGCAGCTCGGGGCTTACAGCCTCGACAGCCGAAACCCCGAACTGTTCGAGGGTGGGACAGAAACCACCATCGCCTGGAGCCCTATCGAAAGACAGATTGGCCAACCTCCCATCGGAGATGACCCATCTATCCGAGGCTCTTCAGCCCCAAGTCCGGAATGCGGTTGATGCCCCTCCCGTCTGGATCTCTCTCGGGCCAAACAACCGTATCAAGGTCGTCTGACCCGAAAAAGGATCCAGACGGCAGAGCCACCACCAATCCGGGGCTCCTTATCTACCGGTCCGGATTTCGGTCGTTACCCCTCTCGCCCTGATCTCCCCTGGATCTGGCTACCGTATCAGAGCCATCAGATCCAAGAGAAGATCCGGGCGGCAGAGTAACCACCTCTCCGACATGACCGGGGGTAAAATTTTGCAAGAGACAGACGTCCGCCGGAGCACCCACCTCTGATGGCCAATAGACCACCCTTGCTGTGATCCAACCCACTGCGGAGGGAGGGGTACTTATAGCCTCCCCCATAGGCCGGCCTTTATGACATAGGGAAAACCAAACGACGGAAACCCATGCGCCATGCATTTATTAGGCGGCGCAATTAAGGCCCCTGGGAAATGGGAACATCACACAGATCCCGGAGCGCCTTCAATGCTCCGCAAAAACAGCAGGCTACCCTGCTCAAACATTCAAAGGCACAACGGTTCGCCCCCACCGACATGTAATCCCTCGGCAGCTCTAGGCCAAGTCTAGTACCAAGGTAATCATATCAGGAAGGCTCAAACGGCTCGCCATCGCCCTTGCCGACCCGTAATCCCTCGCCAGCTCGAGGTCAGGTCTGGCACCAGGATAGTCTTCTCAGGAAGGCTCAACGACTCGCCCTCACCCTTGTTGACCCGTAATCCCTCGCCAGCTCGGGGTCAGGTCTAGCACCAGGGTAGTCTTCTCAGGAAGGCTCCACGGCTCGCCATCGCCCGTGCCGACCCGTAATCCCTCGCCCGCTCGAGGTCAAGTCTGGCACCAGGGTAGTCTTCTCAGGAAGGCTCAACGGCTCGCCGTCACCCTTGTTGGCCCGTAATCCCTCGCCAGCTCGAGGTCAGGTCTAGCACCAGGGTAGTCTTCTCAGGAAGGCTCCACGGCTCGCCATCGCCCTTGCCGACCCGTAATCCCTCGCCAAGCTCGAGGTCAGGTCTGGCACCAGGGTAGTTGATGCTGTTTATTTCTGGAAGACGTGTGGATGCACCAGGTGTGAGTTCGGACTCAATTTGTATTGAAGGAGATTGCCGCTCGTCTACCGACCTTCGGTTGACCTTCTGGGACCTACGATGAGCTCGGAAAGATGTTGAATGCTGGGCTCGGATCGGACGGGTCGGATCCGAGGTCTTGTGTACCTGCAGACGGTCCTGAAACACCGGGGTTTGTCCCGGTGGCGGACCCTCCGACGCTCTAGTCAGTCTCTGTGAGAGAGTAGCAATAACTAGGTATATTTAAGTGGTAAAAGATTCATTACCTCAAAAGGTGGGTGTGGGTCTAGTATTTATAGAGAATCCCAACCGGGTTTGGTTCCACTTGGGGGCCGGGTCTGGATCCGAAAGCCCGTGGGCCTGACGTGGCAGAAGGCCCAGGGGGTTTAGGGCGGACGTGGCAATACCAGGAGTGGTATAGGGCTGATGTGGCGAAACCCTTGGCGGTATTTGGAGTTGACGTGGCTGATCGTGGGTCTCCTGCGCTTCGGGGGGGAATCGGAGGGCCTAGGCTGCGCCAGGTCATCCTTCTGCTTCGCCGGAGAGGGGGGACGGCCTGTGGTACTATCACGGGTCGGACTCCGAGGGCTACCAAGGCTCGTCGGCACGAGGAGGCCAGTACTGTAAGGGCAAATAGGAGGTTCGGCGCCGACCCTGAAGTGGTTCGGGGCCGAGCTAGATAGCTATTTTTACCTTTTCGAGTGAGAATTGTAGTGGGCCCTGGTTGGGCCTCAGGCCATTTTTACCCTATCACACAAGCCCCTCACTCCTGCAGGGGGTGCGGGAGCTAGCCGTGGAGGAGTGCTTATAGTTGTAGAAATGGGATGGCGAGTCACTGGGCCTTCATGAGAGGGTTATCCTGATGGTTAGAGCGAGGGCGAGCCAAGGAGCCTTCCTGAGAGGACTACTCTGGTGCTAGACCTGACCTCGAGCTTGGCGAGGAATTTACTGGAAGGCAAGGGCGATGGCGAGTCGTGAAGCCTTCCTGAGAAGACTACCCTGGTGCTAGACCTGACCTCGAGCAGGTCGAGGGATTACGGGCCAACAAGGGGGGTGGCGAGCCGTTGGCCTTCCTGAGAAGACCACCCTGGTGCCAGACCTGACCTCGAGCTTGGCGAGGGATTACGGGGAGGCAAGGGCGATGGCGGGCCGTGAAGCCTTCCTGAGAAGACTCCCCTGGTGCCAGACCCGACCTCGAGCCGGTCGAGGGATTATGGGCCAACAAGGGGGGTGGCGAGCCGTTGGCCTTCCTGAGAAGACCACCCTGGTGCCAGACCTGACCTCGAGCTTGGCGAGGGATTACGGGAAGGCAAGGGCGATGGCGAGCCGTGAAGCCTTCCTGAGAAGACTCCCCTGGTGCCGGACCCGACCTCGAGCTGGTCGAGGGATTATGGGCCAACAAGGGGGGTGGCGAGCCGTTGGCCTTCCTGAGAAGACCACCCTGGTGCCAGACCTGACCTCGAGCTTGGCGAGGGATTACGGGAAGGCAAGGGCGATGGCGAGCCGTGAAGCCTTCCTGGGAAGACTCCCCTGGTGCCGGACCCGACCTCGAGCTGGTCGAGGGATTATGGGCCAACAAGGGGGGTGGCGAGCCGTTGGCCTTCCTGAGAAGACCACCCTGGTGCCAGACCTGACCTCGAGCTTGGCGAGGGATTACGGGAAGGCAAGGGCGATGGCGAGCCGTGAAGCCTTCCTGAGAAGACTACCCTGGTGCTAGACCTCACCTCGAGCTGGTCGAGGGATTACGGGCCAACAAGGGGGGTGGCGAGCCGTTGGCCTTCCTGAGAAGACCACCCTGGTGCCAGACCTGACCTCGAGCTTGGCGAGGGATTACTGGAAGGCAAGGGCGATGGCGAGCCGTGAAGCCTTCCTGAGAAGACTACCCTGGTGCTAGACCTGACCTCGAGCTGGTCGAGGGATTTCGGGCTAACAAGGGGGATGGCGATCGGTTGGCGCCCTAGAGTGATTGAGTGGGGATATCCCACCATTCCTGTGGAGCATTGAAGGCTCTCCGAGAACGGTGTGATGGTCCAATTTCCTAGGGGCATTTCATGGCGCCGCCTAATAAATGTAGATGGTGCATGGTTTTTCGTTGATTGACCTTCCCCGCGCCCCAACGGTTAGTCCCTGGGGGAGGTTATAAATACCTCTCCCCTCCATCGTAGGTATGATCAAAACAGGGGTGGCCCATTGGCCCTCAGAGGTGTCTGCTTTGGCGGACGCCTGTCTTTTGCTAATATTTTCGACCCTAGCAGCGTCGGAGAGGTGGTTACTCTGTCGCCCGGATCTTCTCTTGGATCTGATGGACCTTGATACGGCAGCCAGATCTATGGAAAATCAGGGCGAGAGGGGTAACGGCCGAGATCCGTGCTGTTGGAAGAGGAGCCTCGGATTGGTGGTGGTTTTGCCGTCTGGATCCCTTTTCGAGTCAGACTACCCTGTCATGGATGTTTGGCCCGAGAGAGATCCAGACGAAAAGATGCACCAACCGTATTCCGGTCTTGGGGCTGAAGGGCCTCGGATGGGGGGACCACCTCCCATCGGGGGTCGGCCAGTCCGTCTTGATAGGGCTGCAGGCGATGGCGGTTTCTGTCCCACCCTCGAACTGTTCGGGGTTTCGGCTGCCGAGGCTGTAAGTCCCGGGCTGCTCGAGGGTGAGAGGGGAACTGGTCGAGCGCTGGAGCCCGGGGCGTCTGTCATATGACGGCGCCTTAAACCTTAAGTAAAAATGTTTTCTCCGTCGCGTATTCCACCCGAACCGACCCCAGAGTTGGGCTGTCAGTCTGGCGTCTGATGACGTCCTCCGCACAGGTTTCGAGGACGCGGCGCGATTTTCCAGGCGGCAGTTGTGCGTCAATCAGTGAACAGTAATCGCGGAAGTCGAGGAGCCGTTCTTCCCTTATATAAGTATTCCCCCCCTTTTTCCTTTCGCCCACTTCAATCTTGCTGCTTTCTTCTTCAAAAAATCTCCCAACCCTTCAGCGATTGTTCTTGCAGTTTGCCGTACTCGGCTCGCCCTCCCGAAGCGGTCCCAGGTTAGTTTGGTAAGTTTGCTTTATCTTTAGGCACAGATGGATAGGGCTCAGTCCGGTTCGTCGGCGTCGTCGTCCAGGAGGGAAGTAAAGCCTGACTCTCCGTCGACGTCGTGGGAAGAGCCCGTGCTCGTGGAGGAGTCGGTGCCCGTTGTGGGCCTTACTGGCTCGGTTTCTCTGGAGGATTCAGTAGGTGAGGGGGAAGCGGTACACAAGACGAGGCCGTCGCGTTCCCGACATCCCTTTGTGGTGGATAGTAGCGGGTCGGAGGGAGCCGGCGACGGTTCGGACGGCATTCGCGTGCTGGAGTTGTCTTCCGATGAGGAGAGAGGCGAGGGTGATATAGCGAGGAGATCCACCGTTCAGGGTCGAGGACCGTCGGAGCGAGTCAAGAAGGAGAAGAGGGCCCCAGGAAAACCGGGGTCGAGGACCGGCGGTTCGAGCAAGGCGCCTGTTTTCCGTAATCTGATGACGGGTTCGCCCGTTCAGCCGAAGCATTTCCGTCAGTATCCCGACGACCTTTCTGACCAGGAGATCTTCGGAGTGCAACCCTCTTCGCCGAGCCGGAGGAGGGTGATGATGGACGCGATCTCGACCGTTTTGGAGGACGGGGATTTGGAGGTTCTGCAGCTGGCGTATCATATAGGGCCTGGTTACGAACTGCTGCTGCCGAGCTCCACTCTGCGCCCCACCGATCCCTTATCCGCTTGGTACTGTGTCTTCCCAGTGGACGCTTTTATCTCTGGCCTGAGGTTGCCAATCCACCCGTTCGTTAGGGACGTGTTGAACTGGGCCTCCTTGGCGCCCATGCAGTACGGGCCGAACTCTTGGAAGCAGATTATCTGCTTTGTGCTGATGTGCGAGGAACAGCAAGTACCCCTGCGGCTGAATGTGTTCCGCGCGATGTTGATGGTCAACCCGTCGGCCGAGGGTGTATACTATATCTCTCCCCGGAGTGGGGGGAAGGTCGTTCGCCACCACCCGGATTCCATCAAGGGATGGAAGGAGAAATATTTGGTGATCCGGAGTGAAGAGCCATGGGACATTCCCACTCGATGGAACCACTCCAAGCCGAACTACCAACCGCCGAGGCAGGGGGATCTGTCGGCCGATGAATGGGGGTTTGTCGAGCGCCTCCGCCAGTCACCTAGTATTGATTGGACGGAGGTGATGGAGACCAATTTGGCGAGCGCTGGACTGAGCCCAGCTGTTATGTGTATGTAGTTGTTTCTTTTCTCTTGGTCCTTTCTTGCTTTCTTGCTCATTGCTCTTAATGGTTTTTCCCGCAGGTATGGACGAGGCGTCGATCAAGGCAAAGAGGCTCGCCATGAGGAAGGAGAAGGCTGAGAAGGAGGCGGCGAAGAGGCCGAGGGGGTCGTCCCTAATCATCTCGGAGGTCCAACTCGAGCCGAGGACCAAGAGGGGTCGCTCGGAGACGAGCAAGGGTGTGGCTGCTTCGAAGGGTCAGGGCCTAGCGGGGGCCCCTGTTCTCGACAAGGGAAAAGGTCCCTGGGTCAAGGCCGGGGAAGAGGATCCGGTGGTGGAGTTGTTGCGGCAGCGGTGGGCTCCGGACTGGTCGGTTCTGATGGGGGACCGCCTGACAGAGGAGGCCCAAGCCGTTGAAGTGGTGGAAAAGCTGGCGACCCCTCGCGATCGCAAGGCGATGGAGGGTGAGCCCGTGGAGGTGGCGTTCGCACGCCTGGCGCAGGCCACTGTGCAGGTAAGTCTGTCGACCCTGTCCCTCCTTGTTGATTTTCGTGCGGAGGCCTGATCTTTGTCTGCCGTTGGCTGTAGGCTTGCATACAGGGGGCCAACATAAAGAACCTGTACGAGGCGTCCCTGGCCCAAGAGCGAGCTCGAGCGGAAAAGAGCGAGCTGGAGATGAAGGAGATGCGGATCGAACTCGAGGGTTCGCATAAGAGGGAGCAGCAGCTGGAGCTCCAGCTCAAGGCCAAGGATGTGGAGTGGGAGAAGAAGATGGCCTCCCTGAAGACGAAGTTCACCAAGGAGGCGAAGGAGGTGCTGACTACGGGCCAGCTGATGGTGATCGCGGCCCAGGACAAAAGCTATGCGAAGGCCCTCAGCCACGTGAGGCACTTCTTCCCGGCCCTCGATTTGTCCAAGTTTGAGTATGATATGGAGATCGAGGGGACGTCGAAGACTCCTGGCGAAGAAGGGCCTGCCGTCGACCCATCGGCTGACGCACCCGTGGATCCGTCCGTCGACGCGGAGGTGGGTCAATGAGTTGTGTAATTTTTGTCTTTCATTTTCTCTCCCTCGATTGTGTTTGCCTCCCGCGGACTGGCCACCGCATTTTTTTTTTGTAAGAAGCACATGGATTTATAGTGGCAAGAAAAGTTTTTTTGACCGGCCGGTTGTTTTGACCTCGGACATTTCTGAATCTTCTTGAGAACGTGTGTTGAGTTGGTTGGTTATCTTGTAGGTTGCGGCTCCCCTCCCTGAGGGGGACTCCCGTAGTTTCTATGTGGCGCGGCTCCGGAGTAAGGTTAAGGTCCTGGAGGCCGCACTGGCTCGTCATCGAAGGGGGGCTCGGGACACCGATACGGCTTGTAACTTTTATCAGAATAAGTCCGCAGTCTTAAGTGTGGAGGCGCGCCGGTTGAGAAGGGCGATGTGGGATCGGGAGCTCGGCGGTGCGGACCTTAGACAGGCCGGGCTTAGTACCTTGGTGCCGAGGCCCTCTCCTGGGGGGTTACCTCGCGACGTCTTTGTGGAGAAGGAGATGGAGATGCCTCGTTACAAGGCGATGTTGGGTGCCTCGTTCTCTTCCTCCGCGGGTCGACAGGCGGAGGGGGTTCCCTCTGCGCTGCTGCTATTGCAGCGGACGCGACCGGATGACGCCCAGAGTTCTGTGGCTGGAGTGTCGATTGTGGCTGAGGCTAAGGAATACCACAACGAGGAGAGGGGCCCCTAGTTGCTTGGTCGGAGTACTCTTCGTCCCTCGTTGGGCCCGAGGGGCCCTGATCTTCCTGATTTGAGATGAGCGGAGCGGTCTTGTAACGGTCTTTGTTTTTCTTTCGTTTTATTTTTTCTCTTTGGAACGAAAATAAAGGGGTATGAACAAAGAATCCTTTTCCTTCCTCGCTCCGGCCAGTAGTGTAGCGCGCAATGTCGGAGGCAAGGTCTGGCTCCACCGTTTCGCGAGGGATCGAAGTGGGGCCTTAGGAAGGACCCTCGGTCCGGACTCGTTTTGAGACTATCGAGACATTTGGGTTCGGACAAAAAGGGGTATTTTTAGTATAAGGTAGGGAGGGCCGCTAAGGCAGCCCTTTACATACGAGGGTTTACACAAAAACAGATTTACATTTAGCCGGGCCATAATCTATGCTCGTTCGGCGTCGAGGGGGAACACACCTCCCCCGACGGTGGTCATGTAGCATGATCGCGCTGCTTCTTGGCTGCCTCGGACGATGCCGACTCTTTGAGGGGTGGGGAACTTGAGCTTCAGATGGTACGCCGAAGGCACTGCTTGTAGGGAGCATAGTCCAGGCCGGCCAAGTATGGCGTTGTAAGCCGCCTTGACGTTGACCACCATGAAGTCCATGAATTCGGTCCTCTTGACAGGAGTCGATCCGGCGGTAACGTCGAGGGTAACAATCCCTTCTATTACGACAGGGACGCCTGAGAACCCGTGCAAGGTGTACCCGACTGGCTTGAGTTTGCCTCGGGGTAACCTGAGATTTTCGAAGGCTTCGAGGAAAAGAATATTCACCGAGCTACCGTTGTCGACGAGGATCCTGCGGACTTCACAATTAGCCATGTGGAGGTTAATGACGAGGGCATCGCAGTGGGGCAAGCGAACACCTTCAAGGTCTTCCCCTGAGAAGGAGACCGGCCTTGATTGCAGTTTGGGCGAGGGGTTGTCTCTGACAGCGTTCACCTCTCGGATGAAGGCTTTTCTGGAAGTGTTTGATTCACCTCCCATCGGCCCTCCGTGGACACAGTGCAAGATGAAAGGGATATCTGCGGCTCCCTCGGAATCGGGGTCCCGACCCTGGGTCTGGTTTGGAGGAGGGTTCGGAGGCGATTGCCTCCGGTTCCTAGCGTCTCGCCGATCCCGTGGGCCTTCTCGGGTAAACTCTCGGAGGTACCCTCTGGAAATGAGTTCTTCAATTTCGTCTTTCAGGGCTCGACATTGGTCGGTTTCGTGCCCGTGATCTCTGTGGAAGCGGCAGTAAAAGCGCTGGTCTCGATTCTTGTTGTTATTAGATCGGGGGGGTAGTCGGACAATGCCCTTGTCTTCGATTTCCAAGAGGATGGCGGATATGTTATGCGTCAGGGGGGTGTACCTCTCAAAGCGGGGGACTGGCGGGACCTTCTTCATGGCCCCTGGGTCCCTTGGAGCTTTCTTTGGTGGTTCGACTTCCTCGGTCTTCCGCTTTCCTTTCCCGGTGGCATCCCTGGCATCTTCGGGATTAAGGGCCTCTTCTGCCCTAATGTATTTCTCGACCCTATTAAGGAGGTCGGGAAAGTCGACGGGGGGTCTCTTGGCCAGAGAAGCCTTCAGCTGTCCGGGGCGGACGTTGTGTCGGAATGCCGCTGAAGCGACGCCTGGGTCGAGGGAGGAGACCGACCTTGCCTCAGCGGTAAATCTCCGGACGAACACTCTGAGTGATTCCCCCTCTATCTGCTTGAGCCCAAGTAATGAGGCGCTGGTCCTTTCGGCCTTCCGGCTAGTGACAAAATGGGCAAGAAAATTGCCCTCGAGTTGGTCGAAGGAGTAAATGAAGCCGGGGGCGAGTTTCGAGAACCACTCGCGAGCTGGACCCCGAAGGGTGGCAGGGAAGGCTCTGCAGAGCAGGGGATCCGAGGCGCTGTGAATCATCATGAGGGTTTTGAAACCCTCCATGTGATCAGCAGGATCTCCCTCGCCATCGTAGGTCTCGAATTGAGGGGGTCGGAAATTCCGGGGTATTTCCGCTTGGAGGATGGGGGCGGAGAAGGGAGGACGGATAGGTCTGTACCCCTGAGCCACTCTTTGGCCGCCGTCCCCTATGTGATCGAGGCGGTCCTCCATTTCTTGTAGGCGTCTTAGGAGTACGTCATCGTCTTTCGGCTGGATCGTTGAAGGGCGGGACGCGCTGGCTTCGGCATCCGACCCTGTTTGGGAATGGAGGGTTTCTTCCCTGGGGGCCCGACGGAGGGCTCCCAGAATTTCTCTTCGGAAGTCTTGGAATTTCTTATGAGTGACGGGGGCTCCTTCGACTCGGTTTGGCCGGTCCGAGGGTTGTCTTCCGACTCGGCTGAGCGCGGGTCTTCGTACCTCGGACGGCGGCCTCGGATGGTTCGGGACCGGGTTGGAAGCGGCCCTTCCCCTGCTGCAGATAATCTTGCGGTTGAGGATTATTCCCCGGAGGTCGGGCTGGGCTGGCCGGCCGACGCTCCTTTGGGACTCCCGAGAGGGGGCCTTGTGTTTCGACGTGCGTGGCCTGGCTTTATCAGTGGGTGGGGGCGAGTCCCGTTGGTTGATGGAGGAAGCAGCCCCCTTGCCTTTGGAGGCCATGAGGGTTCGGCTGTCGATGGCCTTTGAGGGTCTGGGTCGGATCGGCTTCTGGAGCAGCTTTCCCACAGACGGCGCCAACCTGATGCTGTTTATTTCTGGAAGACGTGTGGATGCACCAGGTGTGAGTTCGGACTCAATTTGTATTGAAGGAGATTGCCGCTCGTCTGCCGACCTTCGGTTGACCTTCTGGGACCTACGATGAGCTCGGAAAGATGTTGAATGCTGGGCTCGGATCGGACGGGTCGGATCCGAGGTCTTGTGTACCTGCAGACGGTCCTGAAACACCGGGGTTTGTCCCGGTGGCGGACCCTCCGACGCTCTAGTCAGTCTCTGTGAGAGAGTAGCAATAACTAGGTATATTTAAGTGGTAAAAGATTCATTACCTCAAAAGGTGGGTGTGGGTCTAGTATTTATAGAGAATCCCAACCGGGTTTGGTTCCACTTGGGGGCCGGGTCTGGATCCGAAAGCCCGTGGGCCTGACGTGGCAGAAGGCCCAGGGGGTTTAGGGCGGACGTGGCAATACCAGGAGTGGTATAGGGCTGACGTGGCGAAACCCTTGGCGGTATTTGGAGTTGACGTGGCTGATCGTGGGTCTCCTGCGCTTCGGGGGGGAATCGGAGGGCCTAGGCTGTGCCAGGTCATCCTTCTGCTTCGCCGGAGAGGGGGGACGGCCTGTGGTACTGTCACGGGTCGGACTCCGAGGGCTACCAAGGCTCGTCGGCACGAGGAGGCCAGTACTGTAAGGGCAAACAGGAGGTTCGGCGCCGACCCTGAAGTGGTTCGGGGCCGAGCTAGATAGCTATTTTTACCTTTTCGAGTGAGAATTGTAGTGGGCCCTGGTTGGGCCTCAGGCCATTTTTACCCTATCACAGTAGTCTTCTCAGGAAGGCTCAACGGCTCGCCATCACCATTGTTGGCCCGTAATCCCTCGCCAGCTCGAGGTCAGGTCTAGCACCAGGGTAGTCTTCTCAGGAAGGCTCCACGGCTCGCCATCGCCCTTGCCGACCCGTAATCCCTCGCCAAGCTCGAGGTCAGGTCTGGCACCAGGGTAGTCTTCTCAGGAAGGCTCAACGGCTCGCCATCACCCTTGTTGGCCCGTAATCACTCGCCAGCTCGAGGTCAGGTCTAGCACCAGGGTAGTCTTCTCAGGAAGGCTCCACGGCTCGCCATCGCCCTTGCCGACCCGTAATCCCTCGCCAAGCTCGGGGTCAGGTCTGGCACCAGGGTAGTCTTCTCAGGAAGGCTCAACGGCTCGCCATCACCCTTGTTGGCCTGTAATCCCTCGCCAGCTCGAGGTCAGGTCTAGCACCAGGGTAGTCTTCTCAGGAAGGCTCCACGGCTCGCCATCGCCCTTGTTAACTCGTAATCCCTCGCCAACTCGAGGTCAGGTCTAGCACCAGGGTAGTCTTCTCAGGAAGGCTCAACGGCTCGCCATCACCCTTGCCGGCCCATAATCTCTCACCAGCTCGAGGTTAGGTCTGGCACCAGGGTAATCTTCTCAGGAAGTCTCAACAGATCGCCATCACCCTTGCCGACCCATAATCCCTCACCAGCTCGAGGTCAGGTCTGGCACCAGGGTAATCTTCTCAGGAAGTCTCAACAGATCGCCATCACCTTTGCCGACCCATAGACCCTCGCCGGCTCGAAGATCGCTCTAACATCAGGACAACCCCCTCATGAAGGCCCAGTGGTTCGCCATCCCATTTCTACAGCCATAAACACTCCTCCACGGCTAGCTCCCGCACCCCCGCAGGAGTGGGGGGCTTGTGTGGTAGGGTAAAAATGGCTTGGGGCCCAACCAGGGCCCAATACAGCTCTCACTCAAAAATGGTAAAAACAGTAATCTAGTTCGGCTTCGAGCCACTGAAGGGTCGGCGCCGAACCTCAAGTCCACCTCCACAGAACTGGTCTCCTCGTATCCGACGAGCCTCAGTGGTCCTCGGCCTCCGATCCGTGACAGCCCCACGGGCCGTCCCCCTGTCCTGGCGAGGCATGAGGATGACCTGGCACAGCCTAGTCCCTCCGATTCTCCCAGAGGCACAGGAGACCCATGATCAGCCATGTCAGCTCCAAATACCACTTAGGGCGTTGCCACGTCAGCCCTATACCACTCTGGGCATTGCCCCGTCCGCCCTAAACCCCTTGGGCATCCTGCCACATCAGGCCCATGGGCTTTTGGGTCCAGACCCGGCCACCAAGCGGATCCATACCCGGTTGGAATTCTCTATAAATACTAGACCCTCACCCACCTTTTCAGGTAACCAATCTTTTGCCACTTAAATTCACCTAGTTATTGCTACTCTCTCACAGAGACTGACTAGATCATCGGAGGGTCCACCACCGGGATAAACCCCGGTATTTCAGGGCCGTCTGCAGGTACACAAGACCTCGGATCCGAACCCTCTGATCCGAGCCGAGGCATCCACCCCACTCCGAGCCCGTCGCAGGGACCGCCCGGTCAGCCGAGGGTCGTCTGACAAGCAGCTTTCTCCTTCAAATACAAATCGAGTCCGAACTCACACCTGGTGCATCCACACGTCTCCCAGAAATAAACCGCATCAGTGCGAAACACCGGGGTTGATCCCGGCGACGCACCCTCCGACGCTCTTGTCAGTAACCAGTGATGATTAAAAAAGAGCTTAAGTTGGCAAAAAGTGATTAACTTGTAACAGTGGTAGGTGGGAGGTATTTATAGTCACCGTTGGGATCAGATTAGGAATGTGATTCCTGTGATCTGATAAGGCATAAAATCCTCGTAATCAGATTAGGAATGTAATCCCTTAATTCCCGGTGAGAGGATAATTGCAAATCAGGCCCGTTGATTTAGTTAAATCAGTGACCCTGATCTCCTCTTGCTGGTCTGGGTTTGTATCGGGTCGGGACCCGTACCCAGTTGAGGTGGATCCGTTCGCGGGTTTTTGGATCTGTGAGAAGGAGACCCAGTACCCGCTTTGGATCCGTTAGTAGGTGAAATTACCGTTTTACCCCTGAGCTTTAAGATTCGTCTCCGATGTGAACGGTCCCGATTTAATCCTATTTTTAGCCATATCATGAGCCCCCCACTCCTAGATACTGAGTTTTTCAGTCTTTGAGGAGTAGTTTTACTGTTCTAATGGCGTACGGGATTTTATCGGCGTTCTTAAGGGAGTTTTGGATCTAGCTTGGGGTGTAACGGTGTTATTGTGGGCTTGTAAAATGCCCAAAAACATTTTCAGAATTTTCTGAATTTTTGGTGATTTTTCCAGATTTTTCTGAATTTTTTCTCATTTTTTTTGAATTTTTTATTCATTTTCCGAATTAAATAATTAATTATCGAAAAATATTAAATACTTATTCTAATTAAATAATTATATTTTTCACAATTTAAAATAATTTTTCTGAATTTATAATTATTTTTAGAATTTTTATTTAATTTTTTCCGATTTTTTAAACATTTTTTCGGATTTTTTAAATAAAAAAAACAAATAAATAAATAAATTAATTAAATTAAATAATACCTGATACGTGGCACGATCTGTGCCGTCGGATCCCGGGACACGTGGCATGATCTGTGCCGTCGGATCCCTGCGCGAATCTCGAGGAGGCGCGCTTTTCGAAAAATCGTTATCTTGTCGTTTAGCGCGCGTGGCTCGATCTGGATCGTCCATCACCAGAAGCGCGAATTTCTGGAAGATCCAACGGCCGTAGTCGTTTGGCGGATATTTTCTCCGTTTGTGAAGCTCGGATAGGGGGTTGCTCGGCAGCCGACCGAGAGGTGACTTCCACCACTGGCGCGAGGCCACGTGGCAAAAAATGTTTGTTTTTTTGTTTTTTGTTTTTTTTGTTTTTTTTTGTTTTTTTTTTGCGCTGTCTCCATATGTTCTTCTTCTTCTTCTTCTTCTTTCCTCTGTTCTTCTTCGTCTTCGCCATTCGCTTCTCCTCCTCTCCTTCGACCTCGTGCTTGAAGACGGAGGCGAGCTCGGCAAGCTGTTGAAGGAGGTGGACGACGATCTCGAGACGTGGAGGTGGAGGCAAGGCCGACGAGAGTATGGCGGTGCTCAACAATGGGTCCGTCGAAGAGGGGGGACAGAGCTCGGAGCTTTGGAGGAGTGGCGGAGCTTGGTTCGATGGAGATGGAGCTCGTGGAGGAAGGTGGATCTCGTGAAGGAGACCTCGGAGCTTGGCACGGCGAGAAGGAGAACTCGGTTTGATGGGTTCGGCGAGGTTGGCGATGGATGCTCGACGTCGTCGGAGGAGCTCAACGCCGAAGCGCTCGTCGGAGCTTAGCTTGAGCTCGGTGGAGGACGAGGTCGGCGAGGGGAGCTCGTGATGATGTGGTTGAGCTTGGTGATCGAGCTTGCGACGAAGTGGAGTTCGAAGCTTCGGAGGTTGATGGGTTGGCGAACTTGGCGATGGGTGCCCAACGTCGCCGGAGGAGCTCGACGCCGAAGCGCTCATCGGAGCTTAGCTTGAGCTCGGTGGAGGACGAGGTCGGCGAGGAGCGTGCTCGGGACTCGGGGCTCCGGACTGTGGGCTCGGCATGGCGAGGGAGGTGGTCGAAGCTCGAAGATGACGAGCTGTTTGCGAGGGGAGCTCGTCGAAGGTGGTCGACGAGTGGAGCTTGGAGCTTTGTCGAGGAAGACAGCTCGACGTTCGACCATGGGGGAGCTCGGTAATGGAGAGGGAGCTTCGTCGTGGAGAGGAGTTCGGAGCTTCCCACCGGAGCTCGCAGAGGCGGTGAGCTCGGAGCTCGTCGAGCGAGAGATCTCGGTTTGGTGAAGCTTGGCGGAGGACTGGAGCTTCGGCGGAGGGGAGCTCGGCGTTCCGAGGTTGAAGAAGTGTTGGGTTTTCTTCCTCTGGTTTGTTTTGGCGCCAGGAAGAGGAGAAGTGATGGTTTGGGTTTGGGTCCCCTTTATGGGTCCGAGCCCGGACACTTGTGTTTTTTTTTTCGGCTTCTTGTTCGGAAAATCCGAGCACGGATTTTGAGGTGCATTTTTGCCACTTCGCAGCTCAGTAGGGCAGTAGCTCGGATTGGAGATCCGAACTATGTGGCTTGATCTGGGCCGTTGAATGGTGGCACGAATCTCGAGATGGGTTCAATTCCCAAGAAAACGCTATCTTGTCGTTTAGCGACGCTGGCAAGATCTGGGCCGTTGGATGATGGCACGAATCTCGAGACGGCTCAGTTCCCAAGAAAACGCTATCTTGTCGTTTAGCGACGCTGGCAAGATCTGGGCCGTCTGATCGAGATCTTGCACGAATATTGAGGAGAAAGTGAGTTTTCTCCGTTTGCACGATCGGAAAGGCACTTGCTCGGTTAGCCGACCGGGCTCTTTGATGTTGGGGCTCGGATGGGAAGAGCTCGGATTCTTGCTCGGATGGGAAGAGCTCGGATGGGAAGAGTTCGGATTCTTGCTCGGATGGGAAGAGCTCGGATGGGAAGAGTTCGGTTCGGATTTGTCCCTCGTGCGAGTGGCTCGGCTCGGATTTCCGAGCTATTCGGTGCAGCTGCATTGAGATCCACTTTCCCGGTGCTACGAAGGTCCGATCGGGACCTGCGACCCCTCGTTTCGAAGCTAGTTCGGAGAGCTACAACTTCTCTTTAGGAGTGGGATGAAGATTCACCCTCCTTCATGGTCAAAATAGCCCCGCAAGATGCTTGTCTTCATGAAGTTGATAAGTACTTTGGTCTTGGGGATTTTGGAAGAGGAGCTCCACTCCTAGGGGCGGAGAAGATGTGCTAGGAAGACCCTTGTGCTTGGAAGACCCTTGGGCTAGGAAGACCCTTGTAAGGTGTGCTAGGAAGGCCTTTGTGCTTGGAAGACCCTTGGGCTAGGAAGACCCTTGGGGCGAAGAAGAGGCGCGAGTGGGTCGGATCGCTAGTCGCTCGGCTAGGAATACTGAGCGACGTTGAGCGATCTGAGCCGCTGGATCTCAGCGCGGATCTCGAGGCGGGCACAGTTTCCAAGAAAACACCATCTTATCGTTTAGCAATGCTGGCAAGATCTGGGCCGTTGGATGATGGCACGAATCTCGAGACGGCTCAGTTCCCAAGAAAACGCTATCTTGTCGTTTAGCGACGCTGGCAAGATCTGGGCCGTTGGATGATGGCACGAATCTCGAGACGACTCAGTTCCCAAGAAAATGCTATCTTTTCGTTTAGCGACGCTGGCAAGATCTGGGCCGTCTGATCAAGATCTTGCACGAATGTTGAGGAGAAAGTGAGTTTTCTCCATTTGCAGGATCGGAAAGGCACTTGCTCGGCAGCCGACCGAGCTCTTTGATGTTGGGGCTCGGATGGGAAGAGCTCGGCTCTGGAAGAGAGCTATTTGTGAGACGAGTGTGAGGAGGGACTCTATGAGAGAGTTGAGCTCCAAACTCGTTGAGAAGAGGTCCGCTTCGGGGGCGAGCAGAGCAAAGAGCTCGGCTCTGGAAGAGAGCTATTTGTGAGACAAGTGTAGGGAGGAACTCTAGGAGAGAGTTGTGCTCCAAACTTGTTGAGAAGAGGTCCGCTTCGGGGGCGAGCGGAGTGAAGAGCTCGGCTCTGGAAGAGAGCCATTTGTGAGACAGGTGTGAGGAGGAACTCTAGGAGAGAGTTGTGCTCCAAACTTGTTAAGAAGAGGTCCGCTTCGGAGGCGAGCGGAGCAAAGAGCTCGGCTCTGGAAGAGATCTATTTGTGAGACAAGTGTGAGGAGGAACTCTAGGAGAGAGTTGTGCTCCAAACTTGTTTATAAGGGGTCCGCTTCGGCGATGAGCGGAGGGAAGAGCTCGGCTATGGAAGAGAGCCATTTGTGAGATGAGTTTGAGGAGCAACTCTTGGAGAGAGTTTTGAGCTCCAAACTCGTGGAGAAGAGGTCCGCTTCGGCGGCGAGCGGAGGGAAGAGCTCGGCTTTGGAAGAGAGCCGTTTGTGAAACGAGTGTGAGGAGCAACTCTAGGGGAGAGCTGTAGCTCCGAACTCGTTGATAAGGGGTCCGCTTCGGCGGTGAGCGGAGTGAAGAGCTCGGCTCTGGAAGAGAGCCATTTGTGAGATGAGTTTGAGGAGCAACTCTAGGGGAGAGCTGTAGCTCCGAACTCGTTGATAAGGGGTCCGCTTGGGAGATGAACGGAGCGAAGAGCTCGGCTCTGGAAGAGAGCTATTTGTGAGAGAAGTGTAAGGAGGAACTCTAGGAAAGAGTTGTGCTCCAAACTTGTTGAGAAGAGGTCCGCTTCGGGGGCGAGCGGAGCAAAGAGCTCGGCTCTGGAAGAGAGCCATTTGTGAGACGAGTGTGAGGAGGGACTCTATGAGAGAGTTGTGCTCTCAACTCGTGGAGAAGAGGTCCGCCATGGAGGTGAGCGGAGCGAAGAGCTTGGCTCTGAAAGAGAGCTATTTGGGAGACGAGTTTGAGGAGGGACTCTATAGGAGAGTTGTGCTCCAAACTCGTTGAGAAGAGGTCTGCTTCGGAGGCGAGCGGAGTGAAGAGCTCGGCTCTGGAAGAGAGCCATTTGTGAGACGAGTGTGAGGAGAAACTCTTTGAGAGAGTTTTGAGCTCCGAACTCGTTGAGAAGAGGTCCGCTTTGGCGGCGAGCGGAGGGAAGAGCTCGGCTCTGGAAGAGAGCTATTTGTGAGATGAGTTTGAGGAGCAACTCTAGGAGAGAGCTGTAGCTCCGAACTCGTTGATAAGGGGTCCGCTTGGGAGATGAGCGGAGGGAAGAGCTCGGCTCTGGAGGAGAGCCATTTGTGAGATGAGTTTGAGGAGCAACTCTAGGAGAGAGCTGTAGCTCCGAACTCGTTGATAAGGGGTCCGCTTCGGCGGCGAGCGGAGTGAAGAGGTCGGCTCTGGAAGAGAGCCATTTGTGAGACGAGTGTGAGGAGCAACTCTAGAGGAGAGCTGTAGCTCCGAACTCGCTGCTCATGTGAGAGAATCAACGGTTGTGGGAGCAATTCCGAATGGCGAACCACTTCTAACCCGCTGAAGAGCAAGTTATTTGAAGCAGAATCGAGCCAAGTGTTGGACTCCGAACCATCGGTAGAGGTAGTCAACGGTTGTGGGAGCAATTCCGAATGGCGAACCACTTCTAACCCGCTGAAGAGCAGGTTATTTGAAGAGGAATCGAGCCAAGTGTTGGACTCCGAACTCGTTGGGAAGAGCTTAGTAAGTTGCAGGAGCAGCCATGTAGAAGAGGCTGGACTCCGAACTCACCCTTCAGCGAGTCACGACTCGGAGAGGTAGAGATGAAGCAAGAGCAACAATTTCCAATGAAAAAATGTAAAGTTTTATTGAAATAAACTAAGTGACTGCTTCAATATGGCGAGCCCTTATTACATGCTATTGGCCGAATTACAAGCATCGGCCTTATTAAAAATCAAGATCTTGCTTCTATGATAAGGTGAAGACCTCTTGGGAAGAGCCGGGAGGTTCTGAGTCTTAGAGCTCGGCGGGGCCTTCGGTTCGTTCATTGGCTCCTCAGGGAGGAAGCTTGGCCCCCTCTTTCTGGACGAACTTGGCCAGGTGCCCCCGCTGTGTGAGTTCTTCGATCTCTTCCTTCAGAGCCCGACAATCTTTCGTGTCGTGGCCGTGGTCCCTGTGAAAGCGACACTACTTATCCTTGTCCCTCTTCTTGCCAGGTGTATTCATTCTAGGGGGAGCACGGAGTAGCCCTTCCTTGTCCACTTCCATGAGAACTTCTGATATATTGGCAACGAAGGGGGTGAACTTCTCAAACCGAGGAGTTGGGCGGCGCTGGCTATTGCCCTCCTTCTGAAGCTTCTTAGCCTCTTCTTCTTCGGTCAGCTTTCTCTTCGTTCCGGAGGTGGATCCTCCGGAGCTAGGAAGGTAGGCGGCTTCTTCGGCACGAATGTACTTATCACACCTGAGAAGGAGGTCGGCAAAGTTCTGTGGAGGCTTCTTAGCAAGAGAGGAGCGGAGGCTGGAATTGAAGACGTTGGATTGGAAGGCGGCTGTTGCTACGGATTGGTCGAGGGAGGCTATGGACCTGACCTCCGCAGTGAACCTCTTCACATAGTCTCTCAACTTCTCTCCCTTCTCCTGGCGGAGCCGGAGTAATGAGAGGCTGGTCTTCTCCGTGTGTCTACTACTCATGAAGTGGGTGATGAAGAGGATCTCGAATTGCTCGAAGGAGAAGATGGAAGAGGGAGCAAGGCGGGAGTACCATTCCCTAGCCGACCCCTTCAGGGTGGCAGGGAAGGTCTTGCAAAGTAAGGCGTCCGAAGCCTGGTGGATGAGCATGAGGGTCTTGAAGCTTTCGATGTGGTCCACGGGGTCCGACTCCCCCGAGTAAGTTTCGAACTTCGGGGGTTCGAATCCCCTCGGGATGGGAGCCTCCATGATGGTTCGGGAGAAAGGGGATCTGCTCGGACGGATGGTTCTGCTGTTCGACCCCTCCCCCTCGTCCATCCGACCGATTCGCCTCTCCACCTCATGGAGACGGCGGTATAGGGCATCGTCCCTCCCGTGGTAGTCGAACGAGCCTCTGGACTCATCTTCGTAGGAGGGAGAGCCGGGGCTACGACGATGGTCGTCCCGGGAGCGGCGGGGGCTAAGATCATGCTGCCGGTGGTTAGGAGCCGGCGGAGGAGAGGCGGACCTACGGCGAGGACTGGGAACCCGTTGGGGCGAAGGAACCCTTTGGGCCTCATTGTTGTTGGGTCGGAGGTTAAGATCTTGCAACACCGTTGCTTGAAACTGCAGGAACTCGGCGCGAGTGATGGGCGCCTCATTATTCCTCGGCTGATGCCGACCGGTAGGAGAGTGGCGCCTCCTCCTGTAATGCTCGGGTGACTCTCTCCGTCCTCTCCTGGTAGGAGACCTTCTACGCTCGCGGTGGTAGGGATTCCACTCATCTGGACGTTGTAGGCGGGAGGCTCCCTCTCGGGACCGCTTTTCGTCCAGACGGTGGCGGAGATCCTCATCCTTCTGCCGGTTGAGGATAGTATTTCGAAGGTCAGGGGCCTGAGGACTATGGGAGGCGTAAGAGTCTGTAGAGGCGTTGTGTACCGATATGTGGTTTCGATGGAGAGGTTGTTTTTGCTTCCGTGGATCGGGACCGTTTGGGGGTTGCTGGTTCGGAAGAGGAGGTGGGTCCTGCTGGACACGGTCCTCGGCCGGAGGAGGAAGTTGTCCCTGCTGCGGAGCGGGATGGACGGGGACTTCCTGCTGTTGATCAACAGGGTTGGGTCCACGGTTGGACCCCTTGGATCTTACTTTTTTGGGAGGCATGGCTGGAGAAGAGCTAAGTCGACGAGGAAGATGCGGCGGCTATTCGTATGGTGTTCCCACAGACGGCGCCAATCTGTTACCGCTAATTCTGGTGTGGGGGTAAACAGATAGAATTTGTGGGTTCGTGGAAAAACCTGAATAGCAGATCTGAACCTGTTCGTCTGAGTTGGGCTGCTGACTCCCGCCGTACACCTGCAAGGAAAGTGCGAAACACCAGGGTTGATCCCGGCGACGCACCCTCCGACGCTCTTGTCAGTAACCAGTGATGATTAAAAAAGAGCTTAAGTTGGAAAAAAGTGATTAACCTGTAACAGTGGTAGGTGGGAGGTATTTATAGTCGCCGTTGGGATCAGATTAGGAATGTGATTCTTGTGATCTGATAAGGCATAAAATCCTCGTAATCAGATTAGGAATGTAATCCCTTAATTCCCGGTGAGAGGATAATTGCAAATCAGGCCCGTCGATTTAGTCAAATCAGTGACCCTGATCTCCTCTTGCTGGTCTGGGTTTGTATCGGGTCGGGACCCGTACCCAGTTGAGGTGGATCCGTTCACGGGTTGTTGGATCTGTGAGAAGGAGACCCAGTACCCGCTTCGGATCCGTTAGTAGGTGAAATTACCGTTTTACCCCTGAGCTTTAAGATTTGTCTCCGATGTGAACGGTCCCGATTTAATCCTATTTTTAGCCATATCATTGCTCAATATTCTTCGGAGTGAATTTGTCTTGCATTGGTACTCGATTTGGTACGTTCTCCCCCATTGTTGATTTTGGGAATATTCGCTGTTCAGTCGACTGGTCCTTGGAGTCAGTCGACTGGTTTGAATCTGCAAAATGTAACCTAAAAGAAAATATAAGAAGAAAAAAATAAAAAGAACAAGATTTGTATTGATTTTGCAAGTTAAGATACTAAACAATCCCTGGCAGCGGCGCCAAAAACTTGTTGTGCTATCTAGATGATCTAAACTAGACACAAATTAAAAACCTCGCAAGTGTATGAATCATTTATAGAAACGTAGTGAAAAGCAAGGGTCGATCCCACAGAGATTGTAGTACTTAACTCACTAATCAATAAAACAAAGAAAATTGCAAATCATAGAGTTTGTTCTAAAGGTCTGATTGAAAAAGATGAAAAGATAAAAACCTAGTTAAGTAGCATCACAAATTGAGTCACAAATATCTATTAAAGTAGTTGGGCTTTGATTTCCACCTGTAGTCAATAATGCTAAGTCGTATACTATTCTAATCACTCATGTTTGTTCCTCTAAGGGCATGGTATCTACTCCTTAAAGTTAATGTTTTCCTAGGCCGAGAATTAGGTATGGTATCTACTCTAATTCGTTTCTTTCCTTAAGTATTTAGCATGGTATCTACTAAGTTGCACTTAAAGAAAACATAGGAACAATGGAAACGAACAAACACTTGAAGTTCTAGAAATTGGTATCAGATCTAGATCCTTCAAGTTGATTAAACCAAGAACCCCGAAAGATTCCCTTGTTACAAGATATGAACATGAGATACGGGTCGTCTCAATATGCTCATATAACAGATTCAGATCTATACTACACAAACTTAATAATCTCAGATTCTGTATGTCAGTCGACTTGCTGTCACCTCAGTCGACTGCCCTTAGAACTCTGAACAAGTTTAATTATTATAAATCTATTCCAATTCACTCAGGTTCAATCAATAAGCATTCAGAAGAATTTAGCATTACATGACTACGGTTTCAATCTACCCAACTATGAAATTAGTTGCACATAATACAACCTTTATTGATTAATAAAATAGAATTCATGACTCTACAATAAGAATAAAAAGTAAAGGAAGAACAGAAGAACACTGATTTGTATGGTGTTGAAATTTAGCCCAATCAGCAGTCGACTTGTTCTTCTCTTTCTTTGATGCCCGTGTCTTGATGCTTGCTGTTGATGGATCCGGCCTCCTTCTCCTTCTCTTAATGCCTCTTGGTTGATATTTATAGAACACGGCTAGAGAATTAGGGTTTGCACCTTTTCTTTTATAGAAAGGTCCTCTTCTTTTTATTTGATCTGCATTTTATTTCTTTCTCTTTTCTTCTTTTCTTCCTTTTCCACTTTGATTTGGATTTAGATTTGGACGAATCTTCAACTATCTTATCTTTTAACTCTGCCGAATACCAGTCGACTTGTTTTCGAACCAGTCGACTATGCCGAGACATCTGTAGATTTCATAATTGATCATCCAAGTCGACTGATGTTGGGGAAGTCGACTGTACCGAGCCCCAGCAATTTCTCTGTCCGGTCGACTGGTGAAGAGCCAGTCGACTGTTGCTCTGCAGTTCCCTGTATATCATCCTCTCAGTCTGTGTTAATCTGGAATCTGCTTCGTTTTGCTGCTTTTGGTTGTTTCCTATGGAAAAGAGAAAAGAAGAGTAAAATACCACATATAGAGCATTTAAATGTCTAATTGCATTAAGATTATTGCTCCTAAATGTGAATATTATTGGGTTCATCACTCACACTGTTATGGCTGACCCCTGTAGTTTTGGGGTTAGGATTATCTCTAGCCGCATGTTTTACAGGTAGGTACCTATAGCATTGGAATTTGGATGCATGTGATAGAATGATGTTATGGCTTATGTAAATTGTAAAAGATTGTATTGTAAAAGAAAGAATTTGTAATTCAAGGTGTTTGTTTTTCCGCTGTGCTTTGTAAAGATTAATGTAATAAAAGTTGAAAATTTTTATCTATATTTTGGCTATGTTTACTATTACAATTGAGGTAGATGCTGGAAATTGTACCACGTACTTCTGAGATATCATATTGAAAATTCGGGGCGCTACACAAAGTCCATCATATCGGTCACTGCCTGCCCATCGACTGGAAGACCGGTGAGGACGGAGACGTCCTGTAGTGTTACGGTCATCTCCCCAACTAGCAGGTGGAAGGTATGGGTTTCAGGCTGCCAGCTCCAAGAAGTGCGGTAAGAAGAGGCCGATCACATTTGATAGAGCTCATCAGTCCAATACCATATACAAGCAGTCCCGTAGAATCTTGTGAATCTGTGGGTGCATAGGAAGTGAATGACCCCCCTAAATGTACACTCCTTAGATTCGCCTTCCCACACGTCCTTCGAACGATGATGCAATTGGAGAGTAAGCAGTGTAGGGTCGAGGGGACATGGACCTCCAGGAGGAACATAAGATGATAAAGAAGGGGCTGATGAGGAAAGGCCCGCCTCAATTGGATTAGTTGAGACCTACACAACAATATCATTTAAATTAATAAATTGATATTACATTTTATTGTATGATAATCAAACTAATCGAATATAAAAAATTATTCACTTACATTAGTACGCTCGGTTCTACCACAACAACGACCACGTCCACCGCGAGGAGGTGGGCCAAAAGAAGTATGTGGTCCGTCGCCTCGAGTATTTGGAGGTCTACTACTCGATCTTTCCTCCACATTACCCATCGTACGTGCCATTTATAATAAACGAGAGTACACTACAACTTAAACAAATTGATATTAACTATACCAAAAATATATAACCTACATATATCTACATATATATCCAATTTTTACACTATATACCTACATATACTCAAAATGGAATATACTATATACCTACATATACTCAAAAATTTATAACCTACATATAAACAAACATGTTTGATAATAATGCTTAATTAACCAAAAATTAAAAATCCAATGATAAGTTAATGCTTCAAATTTTGGGTTATTTTGAACATCCAGTGTTTACTTGGAAAATCAAAAAATTTGGGTGATTTTGGGTCAAATTAACAAACATACAATGTTAATGCTTCAAAATTAACACGAAATTAAAAAAGCGAAAGTATGAAAAATATACCGTTAAAGTAGGGTGATTGAATATGTAGATAGTGAATAGGAAGTTGAAGAAGCTCCTTCAACCGCACTCTTTATTCCCAAATTCGAAAATGAACGAACTCTTGGATATTGGGTTTTAGGGTTTTGGGGTTAATCGAGATAAGATATGTAGATGAGAGAAGTGGAAAATCGAAACGATATGAGAGATGCGAGGATTTTTGGGTTAATCGATGAAATTTTTGGGTTAATCAACCAAAACGAGATGAGAGATGGATTAGGGTTTCGGGGTTAGAAGAGGAGGAAGATAGAGAGTTGAAAGAGAAAGTGAGATCTGAAATTCGAGCTTGGGGGCTAAAAAAGCCCTAATCGACACTCGCTTTTTGAAAAAGCGAGTTTGGGATAAATCCCATCGCTTTTTCAGAAAGCGAGTCTAGGCAAGTGAAAACCAAAACCTCACACTCGCTTTCCGAAAAAGCGATGAGGTTTGTCCTAAACTTGCTTTTTCAGAAAGCGAGTAGGGCATTTTGGGATTTTTTTAAAAAAAGTATGGCAGTTTGGAAAAAAACTTTAAAAAAGAGGGACAGTTTGGGGAAAAATTCCTATCGTTTGCTACGTAGGGAAAAGTCTTTTGTACTGCATGAGGAGGGTAATGGTTTGTTGACTGTATTTCTGAATTGATTTTTCTTAACTATCTGAATCTTGTTTAATCTTGAAAATAGAGAAATAGAGATAGAGATCACACAAGAACTTGGGCATGCATGTTAATACAAAGAGCATCCATAGTTAGCTAAAAAAGTATTTTATGCATAATTTCGAACTGTAGACGTTGCAGTGGTTAACTATTCTGTCATTTTTTTCAATTTTCGCTACAGTAAAAAACCAAAGATAGCATGAGATATAGCAATATGCATATTATGCATGACGAACATCATGTTTTGTCTGGATTATTTAATTATTTTTTAAATGATCGGACGAAAAAATATGATGTTTCGTCTGCAATATTTTATTTTATTTTTTGCATCGGACGAAACATGATGTTTCGTCCAATGAATTCCTGAATTATATTTATAAAAAAATTAAATCTTAAGCTCCTAATTTAGTTAGTTAATTAGTTTAGTTAGTGTTTTAATTAAACTTTTAGTTAAATAATTTGTTAATTAATTAGGTTTAGTTAATTAAAAACATAATTAACAACTTAATTAATACACAACCCACTGGGACGAACCACCGTGAGACGAAATATCTCATGTGGGTCCCATGCAAATTTTTTTATTTATATAAAAACCCCTTAAAAATTTCGAAATAATCCATTTTTTTTTTAAATGCGGACGAAACATCATGGACGAAACATCATGTTTCGTCCGTCTGCAAGTTAGCAAAATTTTGCCTTTTTCCCACTGCAGCGAAACATCGAATTGCTAAGGTATGCATATTATACATCAGACGACTGTGGATGCTCTAAAGAAAGCAACACAAGAACTGTACATGCATTAATTACTACTCTAAACACGCACATTGATGATTGAACCAGTATAGTATTTTCTTCTTTTAATCGCTATTTGAATGTACTGATCCAAATTCCAAATTCTTGTTGAAACTCATACAGTATGACTTTAGCAGGGTCGATCCTGAGTTATTTAAGGTCCAGACAAAAAATAAAATTTCCCTTTATAGACAGACATCTATTTTATATATATATTAATAAAATATGATATGACGATAGGGAGACATAAAATTAATATCCCGAAAAACAAAGAGTACCTTGTTTAATTTGTTTTATGACACTAAATACTTCATATTTTTCAATAAGTATACTGACAACAATTCTTGTACCTACAAAACCCAAAAATCAATCAAATCAATCACATAATTTCTTCTTGCATTTTAGAAGCAAAATCATTAGTTATATGTTCAACTTCTATTTTTCAACATATATTTTTCAATACTTAAAATTGCTAATCCGTTTAACATATCTTGAGTCATAGTTGTTCGCAAATAAGATATTAATAATTTTAATTTTGAAAAGTTTTTTTCCCGCAGATGACAGTCACATGTACAGTTAATAATATCCTATAAGCAACCAAAATATTTAGAAATATATCCATTTTTTTTTTGCAAACTCCATAATTTCAATGGAATGTGATGGTTTATGTGTTTCATATGCTTCACTTGGTAGCATTTCTTGCAATTTTTGTAATTCTGAAAGTAAATAATGCGCATCAATATCAGACATCTCATCATGTTTCAAAACAATTTTAAGTTGCATACAATAATTTTTCATTTCATCATCATCCATTGAAACTAACCGTGATGCATCAAACAAGAAGCCAAATATAGATTAAAAAATTTGCATTTATTCAAATCTACTTTTCATTAAGAAAAAGTCATATCAACTAAAACAAGAAAATAATCTGTTGTAAAATAATCAATTAAAACTAAAAAAAGAAAACTAACAGTGATGCATCAAACAAGAAGCCAAATATAGATTAAAAATGTAACACCCCGCAAAATTGAGTAATGATAATTTTGCCATCGTGTGTTACATATGTGTATTTTGTACCGTTACGAGTAATATTCGTAACATATTTTTATATAAATGTCAGACATATCTTATATTCTGATTATTTATATAATTTCCATTTTCTCAACACTCATTCAATCCTATTTTTAGCCAACTCAAAATATTTATTTTAATCTTTGTGTTTTACGTACATTGCACGTGTTTTCAATACACGTGTCGATTACGTATATTTTCCGTTACGTGAAATATTCGTAACATTATTAAATATATATGTTTTGTATTTTTGACTGTTTTTCGTTTCCTCAAATTAATTTTTAATATTTGGCATGTGCATTGCACGTAAAATTTTATGTACAGTTTATTTCTAAAATTTTCTAAGATGTCGTGCACATTTCTTTCTCATTTTATTTCACATTTTGTTATTTTTATCTTATTAAAAACCCATAAGCCTAAAGTTTATTTTAAAGCCCACTAAGTTAATTAAAAGAGTAGCCACTAATTAAAATAAAAGCCCATTAGTTAATCTACATTTTTTTTAATAAAAATTTTTAATCTTACATTTGTCATGTAACAAATATATACATCTAGGCTATAAACAAATAATTAAATAAATGAATGAGAAGTGTGCACATATGGGAAATCCAAGAGTTGGCCAATTCATGAAGGAGATGAAGAGTTGAGAGTTTGTGGTAGTAATGGTGGTGGGTGTTTAATTTTGATAATGGACATTTATATTTTGGGTAATGGGTGTCTCTTCATTCACCCATTTAACCCTATAAATACCACACATTTTCTTCATTAAATCTTGCACCAAAAACCAAAAGAAAAGAAAAGATAAGAAAGATAAGAAAAGAAAGAGAGGAAAAGAAAAGAAAAGTTATTTGAGTTCTTACTTGGAGGAAGGAAGGCTTGTTAGGAGAAGAAGGGAGTCCCATTTTTGGAGCTAAAAGCCAACTACTAGGAGTTTATTTTCTTTCTTCAATTAAGGTGGGTGACTTCTTGAACGTTCTAAAGTACAGTATCATGCATGTGTAGGAAGATTGTTATATAAAATTGATTATACATATAAGGAGTGGTTAATTTGTGATGGTGATATTTAGAATGAAAGTGCATGCTAATTGAAAGATTATCTTGTGGATAATTTGAAATGATGTTGTTTGGGTACATGGCAATATATTATGATTATATTGAATGAATTAGATATGAATTTGTACACAAAGTTTCTAATTCATGCAAAGAAAGTTTCTATTTTGAATTTTGTCTGCACTTCAGAAAATCATATTTAATCAAATAGTTGGAATCTAGAACTAAACTTTCATGGGAGCATCTTGTATATGTCAGGGACATCCCTTTAAAATTTCAAAAGATTTGGAGGCCGTTTACTATTTTAATAAAATCTAAACTCAGAACTGGTTAGTAGTTGACTGGTTGCTGGAAATCTGTACACATTTCGGTTTTTGATCAATTCAACATTGTAAATGAAATAATTTGAGAAAAGTCAGAATTAAAAATTTTTAGTAGACTCTTTAAACTTTCTGAAAAGTCTAAAAAATCAAATTTTCACAAAGAAATGAATTTTATATGAATTTTACAATTTTGTACAGTGGCAGTATTTCAGTATTTCGACCCTACTGTATATTTCGAAGAATTCAGGGTTATAGATACAATATTTTGAGGAAACTTATAATTAAGAAATTGTAGTAGACTTGTACAACTTTATTTTGATATAAATAACGCAAAGTTTCATGAAGTATATGATTTTCTATGATTTTTACAAATAACATGAAATGTAGTTTCCGACTTTGAATTTACTGTTTAGCAAATGATACTTAAATGAGGTGGTTGAAAATATATTCTCGCTATTTTAAGTTATATTTTGGAAAAATAAAGATCATATTCATGGTTAGATGAGATGGGAACTCAAGAAATATATATATATGGTTAATGATGTTAGAAATGGGTTTAAAATAAATCAAAGAAAAATGATGAGATGAGTTTTCAATGATGAATTCTAAGAGATTATGTTGTAATCTTAATTAACTTGTATTGAGAAGGTTTTGATGAATATGAAAAGTGTATTGTGAAAATGAATAGATTGAGATTGTACTTATTGATGAATAAATAAGAATGATTGAAAGAATTTGAATGAATTATCAATACATGAACATGAGTTATAAGGGTATGAGTACCCCAAGTTGTTGAACATGTAAAGATGTTGATTCTAGAGGCTTAGTGATACCCAGGTACCGGCAAAAGTAATGGAAATGAATAATTGATTTTTCAGAAGTGACCAATATGGGCTGTCGTTCTCGATTCTTTTTATATAAGACCGATAGGTGGGTAAACTAGCTCTAGGTAATATGATTTATTCATGTTCAAACTTAAGAATTAGACACTAAGTGAAGATGTAGTAAACTTGGGCAAACGTGAGTGGAGGACCTTTATATAGTCGGGCGGTAGATTTCGGGGCTGTGGTTACTTGCGATGGAGGCGAGCCTTAATTAAATTCGGGATTATGATTGATCGGGCGGTGGATTCCGGGATCATGATTAGTCCGGCGGATAGTAGACCGTACTCCAGTATATATGCGTATACCGAGACTAGAGGGACACTTGCGGGGTATTCGCACGACGAGGATTTTGTATAGTCGGGCGGTGAATCTTCGGAACTGGAATCCATACTCATGGAATGTCTATACTTTGTTTTATTACTGGGTAGTTATCAATGCAAGGGATAAAACCTTTTAATGTGGAGTACGTAGGTGCTTGCCCTCGGACCTATGTAGTATGAGATGCATAGAATCCGAACAAGTATGCGTTAGTGTCATTGTAGTATAACATCTGTATTAGGCATTAAGTCATATCATACACTGACATGTTTAGGATAGTCACTCTTTATACTTTTTATATGCATTCAAGTTTGTGATTGTTGAAGTAAGAGATTTCATTATAATACAGCATAGAGAGGATCGATGTTTATAACATTGCGTCAGTTGTAAGCAACTGACGTGCCCACAGATTTTCAGTGCAAGGCTTGATTGGATTGGCAAGGACTTAAAGACGGTTGATGATAAAGATTATATTTAAGTTGCTAATATTAGAGTTGTAATTCTTGTTGTATTTTATTCTGCTGTGTAACTCTGTAATAAATATTATTGTGTAATAAAAGAAATTTTTTAATTTCCTTGTAAAATTGTACAAATTGAAGTAAAAAATCTTGTTGTACTACGAATTACATGTAAATGAAATTCGGGGTGTTACAAAAAATATGCATTTGTTCAAATCTACTCTTCAATTGAGAAAGAGTCATATCAATTAAAACAAGAAAATATTCAGTTGTAAAATTTTCTTGAGCAGATTATTGTTCTCTATTTGTATCAGGAATCTCATCAAAATATCTCTTTCTAAAAGCCCAACATTTCACAGGAAATAAGAGTTCAATTTTCATTTCAGATGCAATTTCTTTAGCTTCAATCATAGCAGAAGTAAATCTATTTTCTCTATATTTAAAAAAAAAATGAAACCAACCCTTCCAAGTTTATAATTGCAACATCAAGAAGCATAACTTCAGTCTGCAATTTTTACTCACTAAGTTTATCTTGTGCAAAATTTCATGTCAAATAACCTAACTTAAAATAAAATCAAAACTTCAAAATTCACCTAATGCTAATTTCTCAGCATCCCAACTCACTTTAGAATTATCTGAAATTTCTGCTAATTTAATTAAATTTGTTTCAGAATGTAGTAAATAGCTAAGAACACTTATTAAATCATTAATTAGCAAACACGAATTTAAAAAGTAAAGATAAAAAATCGTCAACCATTAATTAGCAAACAGAAAATAAAAGGGTTAAAAATAAAAAATAAAAAATAAAAATAAATAACAATTTATTAGTAAATACAAAGTAAAAGAAAAATAACTCTGTTTAAAAGTTGAACTTAAGACCTCCCACTTAATTACTAAACAAATGTTTTAACCAACTAAGCTAGAATACCTTTTTACATTCCTAGTTTAAATATTAATTAATTCGTATTACAAAACTATTATACTTATAAATTTTTGTGCCCCTCATCTGAAGTAGACCCTGGGCCTGGGGCGGCCCTTGATTCTAGTGTAAGTTCTGGCTATAAAAGATCCAAACCAACTAAGTTTCTTAAGCTGTCCTCGAAATAGACATACAACATCTTAAATAATAGTAGCATATATATATAACTAACTATTTAATCTCTAATTAACGAACTAATTTCACATATAATTTGTCAAAAAGGTGTTCAACATCATCATTATCATCATTATCACTAATCATCATTATCTCTAATGATCCAATTCTTTCCCTTGCCTTCTGACATTTTTTATTGGACTCTCTCTCTTCATGGCAAGAGTCTTCATCATTTGCATGTTAATAATATGAACAATGACTTTAAAACTAGAGGTTAGATATTGAATGAATCTTCTAGTCATAACAAAATAGTTTTCACACTAAATGTAGTTGACGTAGAAGCTTTCCATATATATGCATAGAGTAGATATAGATTAATTTCCATTTGGCCTCTCTAGCGCGGTTGCTATCGATGATTCAGACTTCCATATAAATTAGTTTCAAAATATTGAAGATGACATATATATATACATGCTCATTTACAGTTAAATCCTCGCTCTTAGTACAGTTTTTAAACCCTAGTTACCCCTGTTGTGAGTCTCAGATGTGTTCTTTTTACCTTGAATGTTCAGGAATTTTATAGTTATACTAGGTTTGCCCATAGACACGTGCCTACGGCACGTTTCTGTGAACGATGCAGCATATAAAAAGTCCTGTAAAAAGATATATATATGCACGTCTTCGTGAAGAATGATCTATATGGATGTGTATTTGGCAGTAGACATTGATGTATTATGAATTAAGTTGTTTATTGGTTTATATCTTGCAGGATCATTTGTCAGGAGCTCGGGATAAAAAAAGAGTACTGTGAATCTACAACAATGGTGAACTTAAAAAGAGCTCGGGAAATCAGTTGCTATGTAACTTAAACATAAGAGATTTTATATTTGATTTGCAATCTGTCATAAATAGCAACTCAGTTGCTAATGCAGTTATCGCCTCAAACCGCATGAGTTAATTTCCCTTTGTCATATTGTCATGCAGTTAACTTAACTGTATGATTTTAAAAGAGGTCAAGCGAGAGAGAGAGAGAGAGAGAGAGAGAGAGAGAGAGCTTGTTGTGATGTACATATGAAGATATTTTGTTAACTATGTACAATGTGATATATATACTAAAGAGCCTACTGCAAATATGATCTGAAACAGACGTGTTAGGCCCAATTTTTACATGTAGATAATGTTACATGTATCTATTTTTTTTAATATATAACTTACATCATCTCTCACACAAAACACATAAGTCCAACTATCAGACATTTCAAATATTAAGAGAACATGAAGATTGCCAAAAACCAACCCTGTCAACGACAATCTCCTTTGTTAGACTAAGATACCTATCATATGCTTCTTCAACTTCCTCAATCCAAGTCTGTTCAAGTCTACCTCTTCCTTTAGCTGCACCCATATTGTTCTCCCTAACTGATATTGTTAACAGTCTCAGTTGCCCATGCAAAACAGTGTCATTTGCTTTCCCTATTTCATCCCCCAAAAATGTTCTTTACTTTATAAAAGGATCATTGATAATTTTAGCTGATAACTAAAAAAATAAGAATCTTAACATACAATCAAATGCGTCCACAAATTGTGCTAAAACAATGTCGTTACTCTATAAAAGGATCATTGATAATCCTGCATTATTTAAGCCGAAAATGTTTTTGGCTTATCGCATACAAATTTTACCGACTATCTAAGTTGATACTCTCCAATTCTGGAATTTTTTAAAAGCCACTATTATGTGCAGATGGATGCATATTTAATTTAAAATGATTATGCTTTATACTCTATCTAGTATTTTGTAGTATCGTTGTATGTGGATTATGATGTATGTTGTACTCTGTTTCATTAATCTTTCATTAATGAATTGGTGATAGGATCACCTTCTACTCAACCAAAAAAAAAAAAAAAAAAGACATGCTATATATGTTGTCTGGTATCCCAGTCATACATACAACCATTAATATTAATATTAATATTAGACACACTATAAGTATTCAATCGTTAACAGATGAAGAAAGGGTATCATTTACATGCTAATTAAATTTTCTGGATGAATTCTATTCCCGGGTATGAATACAACTATGAAAGGCCTAGCTCAGACTTAGTCAGGCATGACCACTACCACTCTATGCTTAAAAATAAACCAGACTGAAATTAAGAAACTAAATTGCATCTCTGATAAATGGTAAGTCAATCTAATAAATGGCACGTCATTGAGAAGAATGATTAATTAATTAAGTTGTTTAGCCAAGATACATGCAGTTAATATTAATCCTCCCCTAAAATTTTCATATTAGCCAAGATACAAAATAAAAACTAAGATTTCGTTTGAAAACGTAATAGATTTTTAAGAGTTGTAGTAATAATTTTGAAAAAATCTCTCATTAAATATTAGCCCTTTTACAGCAATTCCTTACAAAATTAACATGACAGACAGTCAATGTGAAACCTCCCCAAGCCAATCCAAGCAACATTACACAGGCATCATATATATAGGGCTCAGTGGGGGGGGGGGGGGGAATCTTCATGTAATGCCATGCTTTTTCATTTAATGAAAAATTATTTATTTTGCACGTAGTCTGCACGTGCAATATTTTGGTTAATATTTTCATCAAGATGAGTAAAGATATTTTAATATGTGCTTTTAATTATTTTATACAAAAGCCTTATTTTAATTAGATAAAAAGCCTTTTTCTTTAAGCCCAAAATGTAATTTATTTATTTTATTTTAAAATAACTATTTTGGCCCATAAACTAAAGCCCATGGACTATTTTTATGCAGCTTGTCATGTAGAATACAATTTAAAGACTATTTTGTTTTTATACAAAAAATTAATGTACAATTTTTGAGTCAAATGGCATACACGTGCACTACACGTACACGTGCAAGTGCACTCTCCTAAGGAGGCCGGGAATGCTTCTTTTGGAGGGAGAATTCAAATTTTGAATGATGATCACGGTGTGGTGGTTGCTTGGTTGTGGGTAGTTATTGCAATTCCTACTTCAATCCTAGCCATCTATTTCCCTTGATTTTTAGTATAAATACCCCCTCCCATGGCTAGTATTCTTGTGCAAATAAACTCTTCCAAACCTATAGTTCTATTACTTTATCTAGTAGTCATTTTTGAGAGTTAAAAGATTGAGAGGGTGTGGGATTGTGCTTGCATTCTATCAAGGAGGAGAGGCCGGCTTTGGAAGTGTTCGGGTTGGCTTTGGAGTGCTCGCGTCTTGCTAGTGTGCGTGTTCAAGGAGGAGCATTGCGTTGCAAGGACATTCGTCTAGGAGGTTGCTAGTAGTGTTTGTTCTTTCTTCAATAAGGTGGGTAAATTTTCCCTATTTCTAAAGTAGGATTGCATGCTAGTTTAGTTAGAAAGAATGAAGCATGAAATGATTAAGAAGAGCACACTTGAATTGGGGAAAATGACTTCTTGAATGATTGAAATGTGGACATACAAATTGATATGTGGTTCTATTATTTGAGTTGTATGTGAATTAATTAGAATCATGGATTGATTGATAGAAAACACATTTTTACCATCAAGAATTACACACAAAAGTTCGTAGGTTGATTATACCCTTTTCATGTGTTAAATAGATCCTTTGTGTTGATATGGGCATGAATACATTAAAATATGTGTTTTATGTTAGGTAAATTATTAAAGTCAGAGAATTAAGGTGAAAATTCATTGATAAAAAGATTAGAATGCTACAATGCGAAGAAATGTCAAAAAGAGAAGAAATGTAGTATTATAATGTATAATTTGAATTAGTGTATGAAAATACATTTTAATTGTTACAAAAATTATTTTGCTTATACTGGTATGTAAATTATATGAAGTAGTATTAATCTGGAGTTATACAGTATTTTTTATGAAGACCAAATGAAATTGGGACTAGTTGAACATCGAAATGTTCTAAATAACAGAGAGCACGGGTTAAATGAATATGAAATTATATTAGTGACAACCTGAGCACGTAGCTCAAGTGGTCATAGGGTGCGGTTGGGTTCCCTATGGTGATTGGTTCGAATCCTCTGGCCAACACATTTTATTCCATGATTTTTTAAATAAAAGAAGAGCAGCAGCCGAGAGCTTTTATGGCTCTCAGCGCCTCTTTACGAAGCCAGTAGCATCCGGCCTAGTGGTTGTGGCTTTGGGTTGGGTTCTCTGGGGTGCTGGGTTCGAATCTTGCCCTCGGCAAGATTGAAAAATCTTTTTTGGGGGTGGGTTTTTAATTGTCCAAAAATTATGAAAAAAATATGGTTATTCTTCTAAAAATATATGGGACTTTATAAAAATGATTTGAGAATTATTGCATGAAATAAAATGTGATTTTGAGAATAAAATGTGTAACGAGCACTATGGTTTATAAGTGTGTTTTTGAGAAAATTATAACTTGCAAAAAGAAATTAAAATGAAGTGTTCGAAGATTAATATAGTAAAGATTGAAGTGATATTATGTGGTGAATGTGATTTATTCCTAATTGAGAATAGTATGAAAAATATGAATGGTGAATATTCGTTAGTGATGTAAAGTATTTCTTATTTGAGAATGATGTGACAACTATGAAATGTGAATTATTCTCATTGGAGAATAGTGCGACAAATTATGATGTGTGAATAGAATGAAGGAATGATTCCTTAATTTGAGATTTTAACCTGTTCAGTCGACCGAATGTGTGTAACAGTCGACTGCATTGAACTTGAGAAATTACATAATTGCACTCTGCAGAACAGCCGACTGGGTTGAACGACAGTCGACTGCCCTGTAAATGATAATTGAGATTTTGAACGCTGCGGAACAGCCGACTGACCATATGCAGCAGTCGACTCTTCCGAGCGATTATTGAAGAACTTTATTTGACTGAACAAGTCGACTGGATGAGCTCCAAGTCGACTGTTCAGAGTACTTTTGGTATATCAGAAATTCTATGATTTGTTTATAATAAAAGTTATGAATCTTATGTTGATTGTTGGTTATGACAGTAAATTCGATTTGTCTTTGCGTGAATTTACATGAAGTGAATCATTTATTAGAACTTGTCAAAGTTGTATGAATGTGAAAGCTATGAACATGAAAAAGAAAATCTATTATGATTATGAAAAATGAACTTATGAGCTAGTAACGCTCAATGTTGGAAATTGTGAATTGGAATTGAAACAAAAGAGTAGCTAAGTCTCCCCCGGCGTTGGAAATGAAATGAAATGAAATTTGAAAAGAAAGACCAAGGTTGGTCATGTTGAAATGAATGAATGAGTCCGGTTTAGTGGAGAGGCTAACTCTAGAGCTTTGATTTTTGTTCATGATTCTAATAAAAACTAAGGATTAGTGCATAGTGAAGATGTGATGAAAGTGAGATAAAAATACGAGTATGAGAACTAGGGTTTACGGTGCGGGTGTGTGAGCCACAGAATGCATGCTTGATGAGTCAAGACATGGCGTGGGCACAACTCAGAATGATCGGACTCTAGCCACGCTTGTGGGATGTTTGATGACTGCAAGAGGATCGTGTGCCATGAAGTGAGGCTGGATTGCCACAGAATGCATGCTTGATGAGTCAAGATATGGCGTGGGATTCCCCTCCAGAATTTTCTGTACACGAGCTTGTACTCATAGATCATCTAGGATACTCACCGTAGTTACAGTAGTAGATTAAGTCATGGCGAGGGATTGAACCCTACAATGATGAAGAACGATTAAGAGGCTTGCCCTCGGACCTATGTAGTATGGGATGCATGGAATCCGAACAAGTGTGCATTAGTGTCATCTAATATAAATAATTGCATTAAGGACTAAGGGCACAATCACAACACGACATCAATAGGGTAGTCCCTTTTAGTTTGATATGTGACAAGTTTGTGTTTGCTAAATATGGAAAATAAGTTATACTATTTCCGGCATAGAGAGGATGGCCGTGTATAATGATCGTCGGTTGAATAAACTGACGTACCCACAGTCTTACATGCAGGTAAATGGCTTGATAAAGATTAAAGAGGAACAAATGCTTAAAGATTACTCAATGTTGTTGTATATTCGTTTCATTGTTGTAAAATTTTACTTCCGCTGTGCAATGTAAAGTGTAATATTGATGTAAAGTGAAAAGTTTAAATTTCCTTGTAAAATTGTACTAAAGGAAGCGGAAAGATCCTGTAGAATATCTCGAATTCAGTGTATTTGGGATTCGGGGCGTTACACTTCATGACTCAAGATACAAAATAAAAACATACGATTTCGTTTCAAAACATAATAGAATTTTAGAAATTTTAGTAAAAAATTCGACAGAGTCCCCCTTAAAATATTAGCCATTTTACAGCAATTCCTTACGGAATTCTGCTAACAATTAAAAATATAACATCACAGGCAATCAATATCAATCATCCCCAGGCCGAACCAAGCAACATCACACATGCATCATATATATAAAGCTCTGGGAGAGAAAATCATAATACAATGCAAGATAAAAAATAAAAACCAAAATTTCATTTGAAAATGTAATGGATTTTTTAGAAAAACCTTTGAAAAACCAAACATAGAATCCAATACTCCACAAAATTGCGGGTACGAGTGTTAACATAACTATATTATATCATTATCATATACATGAAATTTAAACTTTTGAGAATAATTGCATGAAATAAAATTTGATTTTGAGAATAAAATGTGTAACGAGCACTATGGTTTATAAGTGTGTTTTTGGGAAAATTATAACTTGCAAAAAGAAATTAGAATGAAGTGTTCGAAGATTAATATAGTAAAGATTGAAGTGATATTATGTGGTGGATGTGATTTATTCCTAATTGAGAATAGTATGAAAAATATGAATGGTGAATATTCGTTAGTGATGTAAAGTATTTCTTATTTGAGAATGATGTGACAACTATGAAATGTGAATTAATCTCGTTGGAGAATAGTGCGACAAATTATGATGTGTGAATAGAATGAAGGAATAATTCCTTAATTTGAGATTTTAACCTGTTCAGTCGACCGAATGTGTGTAACAGTCGACTGTATTGAACTTGAGAAATTACATAATTGCACTCTGCAGAACAGCCGACTGGGTTGAACGACAGTCGACTGCCCTGTAAATGATAAGTGAGATTTTGAGCGCTGCGGAACAGCCGACTGACCATGTGCAGCAGTCGACTCTTCCGAGCGATTATTAAAGAACTTTATTTGACTGAACAAGTCGACTGGATGAGCTCCAAGTCGACTGTTCAGAGTACTTTTGGTATATCAGAAATTCTATGATTTGTTTATAATAAAAGTTATGAATCTTATGTTGATTGTTGGTTATGACAGTAAATTCGATTTGTCTTTGCGTGAATTTACATGATGTGAATCATTTATTAGAACTTGTCAAAATTGTATGAATGTGAAAGCTATGAACATGAAAAAGAAAATCTATTATGATTATGAAAAATGAACTTATGAGCTAGTAACGCTCAATGTTGGAAATTGTGAATTGGAATTGAAACAAAAGAGTAGCTAAGTCTCCCCCGGCATTGGAAATGAAATGAAATGAAATTTGAAAAGAAAGACCAAAGTTGGTCATGTTGAAATGAATGAATGAGTCCGGTTTAATGGAGAGGCTAACTCTAGAGCTTTGATTTTTGTTCATGATTCTAATAAAAACTAAGGATTAGTACATAGTGAAGATGTGATGAAAGTGAGAGAAAAACAGGAGTATGAGAACTAGGGTTTACGGTGCGGGTGTGTGAGCCACAGAATGCATGCTTGATGAGTCAAGACATGGCGTGGGCACAACTCAGAATGATCGGACTCTAGCCACGCTTGTGGGATGTTTGGTGACTGCAAGAGGATCGTGTGCCATGAAGTGAGGCTGGATTGCCACAGAATGCATGCTTGATGAGTCAAGATATGGCGTGGGATTCCCCTCCAGAATTTTCTGTACACGAGCTTGTACTCATAGATCATCTAGGATACTCACCGTAGTTACAGTAGTAGATTAAGTCATGGCGAGGGATTGAACCCTACAATGATGAAGAACGATTAAGAGGCTTGCGCTCGGACCTATGTAGTATGGGATGCATGGAATCCGAACAAGTGTGCATTAGTGTCATCTAATATAAATAATTGCATTAAGGACTAATGGCACAATCACAACACGACATCAATAGGGTAGTCCCTTTTAGTTTGATATGTGACAAGTTTGTGTTTGCTAAATATGGAAAATAAGTTATACTATTTCCGGCATAGAGAGGATGGCCGTGTATAATGATCGTCGGTTGAATAAACTGACGTACCCACAGTCTTATAAATGGCTTGATAAAGATTAAAGAGGAACAAATGCTTAAAGATTACTCAATGTTGTTGTATATTCGTTTCATTGTTGTAAAATTTTACTTTCGCTGTGCAATGTAAAGTGTAATATTGATGTAAACTCTGATGTAAAGTGAAAAGTTTAAATTTCCTTGTAAAATTGTACTAAAGGAAGCGGAAAGATCCTGTAGAACATCTCGAATTCAGTGTATTTGGGATTCGGGGCGTTACACTTCATGACTCAAGATACAAAATAAAAACATACGATTTCGTTTCAAAACATAATAGAATTTTAGAAATTTTAGTAAAAAATTCGACAGAGTCCCCCTTAAAATATTAGCCATTTTACTGCAATTCCTTACGGAATTCTGCTAACAATTAAAAATATAACATCACAGGCAGTCAATATCAATCATCCCCAGGCCGAACCAAGCAACATCACACATGCATCATATATATAAAGCTCTGGGCGAAAAAATCATAATACAATGCAAGATAAAAAATAAAAACCAAAATTTCATTTGAAAATGTAATGGATTATTTAGAAAAACCTTTGAAAAACCAAACATAGAATCCAATACTCCACAAAATTGCGGGTACGAGTGTTAACATAACTATATTATATCATTATCATATACATGAAATTTAAACTTTTGAGAATTATTGCATGAAATAAAATGTGATTTTGAGAATAAAATGTGTAACGAGCACTATGGTTTATAAGTGTGTTTTTGGGAAAATTATAACTTGTAAAAAGAAATTAAAATGAAGTGTTCGAAGATTAATATAGTAAAGATTGAAGTGATATTATGTGGTGGATGTGATTTATTCCTAATTGAGAATAGTATGAAAAATATGAATGGTGAATATTCGTTAGTGATGTAAAGTATTTCTTATTTGAGAATGATGTGACAACTATGAAATGTGAATTATTCTCGTTGGAGAATAGTGCGACAAATTATGATGTGTGAATAGAATGAAGGAATGATTCCTTAATTTGAGATTTTAACCTGTTCAGTCGACCGAATGTGTGTAACAGTCGACTGCATTGAACTTGAGAAATTACATAATTGCACTCTGCAGAACAGCCGACTGGGTTGAACGATAGTCGACTGCCCTGTAAATGATAATTGAGATTTTGAACGCTGCGGAACAGCCGACTGACCATGTGCAGCAGTCGACTCTTCCGAGCGATTATTGAAGAACTTTATTTGACTGAACAAGTCAACTGGATGAGCTCCAAGTCGACTGTTCAGAGTACTTTTGGTATATCAAAAATTCTATGACTTGTTTATAATAAAAGTTATGAATCTTATGTTGATTATTGGTTATGACAGTAAATTCGATTTGTCTTTGCGTGAATTTACATGAAATGAATCATTTATTAGAACTTGTCAAAGTTGTATGAATGTGAAAGCTATGAACATGAAAAAGAAAATCTATTATGATTATGAAAAATGAACTTATGAGCTAGTAACGCTCAATGTTGGAAATTGTGAATTGGAATTGAAACAAAAGAGTAGCTAAGTCTCCCCCGGCATTGGAAATGAAATGAAATGAAATTTGAAAAGAAAGACCAAGGTTGGTCATGTTGAAATGAATGAATGAGTCCGGTTTAGTGGAGAGGCTAACTCTAGAGCTTTGATTTTTGTTCATGATTCTAATAAAAACTAAGGATTAGTGCATAGTGAAGATGTGATGAAAGTGAGATAAAAATACGAGTATGAGAACTAGGGTTTACGGTGCGGGTGTGTGAGCCACAGAATGCATGCTTGATGAGTCAAGACATGGCGTGGGCACAACTCAGAATGATCGGACTCTAGCCACGCTTGTGGGATGTTTGATGACTGCAAGAGGATCGTGTGCCATGAAGTGAGGCTGGATTGCCACAGAATGCATGCTTGATGAGTCAAGATATGGCGTGGGATTCCCCTCCAGAATTTTCTGTACACGAGCTTGTACTCATAGATCATCTAGGATACTCACCGTAGTTACAGTAGTAGATTAAGTCATGGCGAGGGATTGAACCCTACAATGATGAAGAACGATTAAGAGGCTTGCCCTCGGACCTATGTAGTATGGGATGCATGGAATCCGAACAAGTGTGCATTAGTGTCATCTAATATAAATAATTGCATTAAGGACTAAGGGCACAATCACAACACGACATCAATAGGGTAGTCCCTTTTAGTTTGATATGTGACAAGTTTGTGTTTGCTAAATATGGAAAATAAGTTATACTATTTCCGGCATAGAGAGGATGGCCGTGTATAATGATCGTCGGTTGAATAAACTGACGTACCCACAGTCTTACATGCAGGTAAATGGCTTGATAAAGATTAAAGAGGAACAAATGCTTAAAGATTACTCAATGTTGTTGTATATTCGTTTTATTGTTGTAAAATTTTACTTCCGCTGTGCAATGTAAAGTGTAATATTGATGTAAACTCTGATGTAAAGTGAAAAGTTAAAATTTCCTTGTAAAATTGTACTAAAGGAAGCGGAAAGATCCTGTAGAACATCTCGAATTCAGTGTATTTGGGATTCGGGGCGTTACACTTCATGACTCAAGATACAAAATAAAAACATACGATTTCGTTTCAAAACATAATAGAATTTTAGTAAAAAATTCGACAGAGTCCCCCTTAAAATATTAACCATTTTACAGCAATTCTTTACGGAATTCTGCTAACAATTAAAAATATAACATCACAGGCAGTCAATATCAATCATCCCCAGGCCGAACCAAGCAACATCACACATGCATCATATATATAAAGCTCTGGGTGAAAAAATCATAATACAATGCAAGATAAAAAATAAAAACCAAAATTTCATTTGAAAATGTAATGGATTTTTTAGAAAAACCTTTGAAAAACCAAACATAGAATCCAATACTCCACAAAATTGCGAGTACGAGTGTTAACATAACTATATTATATCATTATCATATACATATACTTACATTATCTCCTAAAATATTGAACAACCTATAACTATTTCATCCTTCACCAAAATATATACAACCAACCGAATGACAAAAAAAAAGTTTACACGGTTGTAGGAAAACACAATGCTTCGAGTCTTCAATATGGGACCAAACAGTGAGCCTAAACAAACAGTAAGAGTATTGAAACAAATAGTAAGAGTTTACAATAATCAATCAAAACAATGATAATTAAAGAAACAAATAGTAAGAGTTTTGAAACCAATACCTTTCAAACAGGACATATGACTCAAGATACAAAATAAAAACTTACTATTTCGACAAATGGGGGATGGGGGGGGGGGGGGGGGGGGGGGGGTGTTAGGGGAATCTTCATATGACTCAAGATACAAAACAAAAACTTCCTATTTCAATTCAAAACGTAATAGAATTTTACAAATTTTAGTAAAAATCTTGACAGAATTCCCCTTAAAATATTAGTCATTTTACAGCAATTCCTTACGAAATTCTGCTAACAATTAAAAATATAACATCACAGACAGTCAATATCATCTCCAGGCCGAACCAAGCAACATCACACATGTATCATATATATAAAGCTTTGGGGGAAAAAATCATAATACAATGCAAGATACAAAATAAAAACCAAAATTTCATTTGAAAACGTAATGGAATTTTTAGAAAAACCATTGAAAAACCAAACATAGAACCCAATACTCCACAACCTTGCGGGTACGGATATTAACATAACTATATTATATCATCATCATATACATATACTTACATTATCTCCCAAAATATTGAACATCCTATAACTATTACATTCTTCACCAAAATATACACAACCAACCGAATGACAAAAAAAAAGTTTAAACGGTTTTAGGAAAACACAATGCTTCGAGTCTTCAATAAGGGACTAAACAGTGAGTCTAAACAAACAGTAAGAGTTTTGAAACAAATAGTAAGAGTTTACAATAATCAATCAAAACAATGATAATTAAAGAAACAAATAGTAAGAGTTTTGAAACCAATACATTTCAAACAGGACAATACCTTTTGACTCAATGGTTTCAACCTAACATGTTCTTCATCACCCTACCAAAAGTTAAACTGTCAATATGTACATAACGGTTTTGAGTATAGACGACAATCTGGCAAAAAGGAAGAAGCATAAAATTAGCAGCAATTAACGATAAACATAGGGTGTACTTGTAGTAAATATCAAATTTGAATGTAACCCCGACATTTTTTTTGTCTAAGGAATTGCACCTGTAATAGAAAAATATCAATTTTGAATGTAAGTGGATAATTAACTAATTTGATAAAAACACAATGAAAAGCTTCACTCACTGTTTTTTCCAAGTCAACATCAACCAGTAAGGTATTAAAGTAAACATTATAATGTGAGGAACCTATTGTTTTATCAAGAGTTGTGGATTTCAAAAAAAAAAGGAGATACTTACATGGCCATATATAGCGATGTTATCCATTGTTGTTCTTTAATTCTGATGACGCAATTGATCCGTATGTAAAGGAGAAAAAATATATGATGATTAACTATGACGTTCTAATTACTTTAACAAACCAATGAAGACATTCTAGAGTAATCCAGACATTGTAGAGTAATGGGTACAAAATACGAACATAATATTAACTACTATGATCTATCTTCTAGAAATTGTAGTCATTGAAGCCTACATCTATTGCATCCGCAGTTGTATTTCTCAGTTTTTTAATGCTTGACAGTTGGTTTCATGTTTATTATTTGTTATGTTTAATATTTTGTTGTTGCATGAAATATACCGATTTGTCCACTTGCTAACCATGTTTTTTTTTCTAGGGAAACACTACTAACTGTTGCAATTTAAAAGTTTAAAGAACTAAAAATTTGTTGGAGCCCATTGTTTTGGATGCATCTCTAAGTCTTTAACATGGTTATGTTATTTTTGCAATTTGCAGATAATGCTGGGGTGATTGTGAACTTATGTGCTAAATTAAAAACTAAATCAACATTGCACAATACGACAATCCTCATAAATATGCGCAGCAATCAACATACAAAACAATAACTCAAAACTATTGGCAGCACCGAACATAAAAAAAAAAGATTATTTAGTTATTTTAAATCTGAAGGTACTTATCAAGCAATGTTTAGAACAAAAAAATTGGCAACATCGAAGAAAAGAACTTATCAAGCGATGTTGAAAACTATTGGCAGCACCGAACAAAAAATATTCAGTCTTACTATAATTAAGCCAAATGTACTTCTTTTCATGTACATGCATTTGCAACATTGGAGCATTTGAATATATGTTGACCGAAAGCAAGGTAACTTCTTCCTCACACTGCTCTGCTACCAAGCTTGTTGTTCTCTAAATTCCTGCGTTGTTATGTTTTTTCCCTCTTCCTGCTTTAGCTGAGGAAAGCATAATAATTGTAATGAGAGAGACTTTATTCTCAGGATGTCTTTTTCATTACTTGCACACTTGTGTACTATTCCAGCTACCTTATAACGGATACTTGTTTTTGATGGTTTGTTGCTTTATAACTAAGAGTATCTATAGTCGTAATATCATTTCTTAGCAATTGTAAATTTATCTTTTTTGCTTTCTATGTGTAGAGCATATTTTTCTGTCTTTGCGTTTATCCCATCATTTCTAGAATGGATTAGCTTATCCCATCATTTCTCATTAGTCTCTAATCACCAAATACATTACAGTGATGCTGATAGCTAGGGCCCTTTTAGGCAATTGTATATTTTTATGCTCATAAGTTTATATTGAATACCTGTATGCAAAATTAGCAGTAACTAAAGGATGTGGGTTTAGATCCCCAAGTGCAGCAGCCCCTTTATACTCTTGCATCATGTCAGGAGCATAGAGATTTGACTATTACTTAACAAATACCTGAATGAGAGAAAAAGTGAAGGAGGGCTGCAGCTTGCAATACGTTCAAAAGTAGGCATCCTAAGATCTTTATGATACACTTACATAAATTTCATTGATGTCAGATCTTGCTCTTAAATTCTGTAACACTCCTGGTTCTGGGAGATAAGCCATCCTGGTCAAATCCTCGACTCCAGAAGGCGGTGCATCAGGATCGTAAGGATACACACTCGACAATTTAACACTGACCTGCATTGCGAGGAACGTATGTATATATCCTTAGCAAAGCATTCCCTGATAATGATAAAATTTTGACAACTTTGTTCATCTGTTTAATAATGAAACTAAATTTTTGCTTCAATTCGATTTGATTTATTGCACTACCGCCTCTTCCGAACTACATTTGATCTTAATTTCATCACCATTAACCTCCAGTACTTCTTTGTCAATATACAGAAGTGAGCTTTGCTTTTACATTTTTAGAATCCTAGCTATTGGCAGCATTAGATTTTTTGTTATTGCTTTTAGATTTTTTGTTAGATTCTAAAAGCATTAGCTAGTACTGTACTGGAGGTTAGATTTTTTGTTCATCGCCATTAACCTCCAGTACTACATTTCATTTTTAGAATCCTAGCTATCAGAATCAAGTGAGCTTTGCTTTTAGAATTAGGAACACAGTTAAGCAAGTCACAAAATAGGCACATTATTTGCTCTCGGAGAAATGACAGACATTCAGTACTGTGCATTTCATCATTCCAAATTGCCAACATTCCATTATGTAAAATTTAAGTTTGTAGATCATAGAGTATTCGGTGAATTTTAGTAGCTAAGGTTTCAAAATCTCAAACTCTTTGCATGTTGGAACTTTGGACTTCCAGTATCAGTTTCAGTTGCAACATCTGCAAGTAATTTATATCTTGATTTTAGGGTACGTTTTGTTTTGTGTACTCATTAACGAATAAAAGGTGGAATATTATATGATGTGGGATTATCATCCATACAAAATTTGGATGTATATATTTATTGGAACGAAATTTGGATATTTTGATATTCCGGTAAATTGCACTTCTTAAATATGCTTTAACATTAAAATTGCACTTCTTATCTCTTCTTAAAAATTAAAATTAAGCTTTGACATTTAGACTTGGTTCTTTCCAATTTAACAGAAAACATAAATATTGCACAATGTTTCTACAATTACTGATTCATTCTGTTATGAAAAAACTCGAAAGTAGACTTTAAAAGTAAAATATGTTAAAATTGCCTAATCCAATGAGAACTTCCTGTCCACCTGCTCATGTATATTCCATTTTATTTTTCTCGCTTAGTAAGCTGCATGATCGAAACATTGTGCTTGAATGACACCTAAAACTTTAAATTGTATTAACAAACCAATACCAATAACTTTTATGCTATTTAAAAATTGAACTTTCTATTAATATTTTCATTGTCACTAAAGTTTTCCCCCCATCAAATTAGATGTTAGGGACAACAATACAACCCTTGATTGAGAAGGCTTGACAAAACGAAACAAAAGCAAAGCGTATCATGAGCAAATTCTAGTGCTATGAACCATAGACATCATATTACTTGCCATGAAAAAATAGAGGTCAGATAAAGCTAATAGAACCAACACTGATGCGATGGTACTTTAATCTCATCTAAAAGGCAGACCACTGTCCAAAATTTTCATCACCTAAAAAAGTATAAAGACAAAGAAAAATGATCTGATTGAATATAACCCTAAACAGATACAATCCTAAACAGATATAACCCTAAACAGATACAATCATAAACAGATAAACAGTCTCAATTAGCTAAAATCTGCAACCCTAAATAGATGGAAAACAGTATAAATTTCGATGCAAAATTAAATGCAAAATTATATGGAAAACTGTATAAATTTCGAATAACACTTACAATCCTAAAATCTGCGCTGAGGTGAAAGTTGGAATGACGAAGCTGCAAAATAGTATCAATCCTAAAATTAGATGCAAAATTAGATGCAAAACAGTATAAATCTAACAAAAACCCAACAAAACGAATGCAACCTGAGATGTAGAGATAGTGAAATCGGTGGTCAGGATTGAAGTTAACCTTTGCATTCAATCCACATTTGACATCATATTAGGAAAAATAGAAAAAGGATTGAAGTTAACCTCACATACATCATATACTCAGGAAAAATATGCGAGAGAAATTCATTTGTGTTTCTTGTAATTAAAAGAATTAGCTGAAGTTAACTTCGAGTTTCATGATGTATATATAGACTGTAGTCTTATTAAAATTGTTAATTTGACATTCATCTACGCAACCACTTGTGCCAAAGCCAACTGCTTAAGCCTTTTAGATAGTGCTCCAATATTCTAGTAAAACAAGAATGAATAGGTAACAGTGAAAGGAGTTATAGCACCACGGAAAACTTATCCTTGACAGGTTTGTAATTTATTTCATTGGGGTTTATCTAGAAGCTTAAAATCTAATTAGTTTAATTCATTCAATCTTGGTTCAAATTGAAAGACTGAATTAACCAATGGGGTGTGTCAAAAAACAAAGGTCATGGATCAAATCGAGTGGAATAAAAAGATTTGCCCACCTTCCAGTACCAAATTAAACCTAATACAGCACAAGCCCAAACACTTGAGCAACCCAAAACCCAAATGTATACTCCATCTAGATATATTATAGCTAACAAAAGATTGGCAGTTAGTTTCATTCAACTGCTGCAGTCAGTGATGCAAGTATGCGGATAATAGCAAGAGACAAAAACCAATATTTCATTCACTTAATTATCCTATTATACTAAAAATAAACTATAGTTTCAATCAAAATTTAAATCTTAAATTAGATTTATATGTGGTTTTCTGAATCTATAATCACTTAACAAACCCACTAAATGCAATCAATGAAAAAATTGATGCTACATGAAGATGATTCACACAATCAAGTAAAAAATTGAAATTTAAAACTTCAAAAATGTAATAAAATCACAACCCAATACTTACCAGTTTAATAGAAATTTCCTCAGAAAAAAACCAACAACCAATAAAAAAAACAAAATTTAAAGACCAAAACTTTATCAAATTCCCACTCAGAACAAACCTAAATAGATCTCTCCAAACGATCCACTTCAGAAATCAGTCAGTGGTCGGGGAGACGGTGAAGCTTCGGTGGGGTTCGCTGGGTCAAAGAAAAGAGAGACGGTGAAAGGGGGAGACGGTGGGTCGATTTAACAAACCCACTAAATGCAATGAACTAAAAAATTGATGCTACAGAAAGATGATTCACACAATCAACTAAAAAATTGAAATTTAAAACTTTAAAAATGTAATAAAATCACAACCCAATACTTACCAGTTTAATAGCAACTTCTTCATTAGTCTGAACATTAGTACCTGCAACCAAAAACAACCAACAACCAATAAAAACAAAATGATTACAGTTGTCAAGTTGTATTTTGCATATAGTTTAAAGAACTATTTAGCGAAAGATAAATTTATGGAGTATATTACCAATTTTTGAAACTTGAAAGTAACTACCCTAATATAATCAAGTTTTCTCAGATTCTGTACATGTACAAATTCATTGTTCAACCAAAAGCAGCAGGCATAAAGCATTCATTTAGCAATGACCAATTCCACAAAGATGGGAACTTGTAAGAAATTCAAATTCTTTTGGCCTGTTGATGCACAATGTCCTACTATCCAAAGGTGGGAGCTTGTATTACCATAAGGATTATCAAGCAGTGAAGCAATTGTTGTTCAAGCAAATAAAACAAAGTAGGATGGAAACTTGGCTTCAGTAATACATTAGCAAAGCCATCATGAAATAAAATATTTTATTCTGGACCAAATGTGAAGAATGAAAGATTTATGGGGAATTAATGGCTTAGATCTTCCACAAAACAAAGAATTAATAAGAGACAGTTCAACTGAACCAAAAGCAGCAGGCACAAAACTTTAAATTTCCAGTTTAAATCCTTACTAAATTTAATTAACTTGGCACAAAATCTATATTTTTATCACTCTAGTCAAAAGTTGTAGGCTCCATCCTAAGGAAATCTAACTAAAGTGCTTCACTATAGTTGGTAATATGTAAGATAAGTAAAATATTATAAGTAGCATACAGTTCAACTTTCATCATCCTAGCATAATGTTGCTACTTACGAACTTGAATCAACCCATGATCAACCACACAATAAAAACTGATCATTTAATGTCTCAAAACCACAGATTTCTCAACTTTGCACTGATTGCTTAACTTGCACAGATTGAGGACTCATTTGGGGTAGAGTTCTATTGTATAAGATCTATCTTTTTATTTGGGGTAGAGTTGTATCTTGTATCCCTATTTGGCAGCACATTTAGGCACAATGTAAAGATCTAAAACAAAGGGTCTAAAGGCCATTTTTCTCATTACGTGATCCCTTCTTTCACAGTGAATTTGCCATGATTTAAATGAAGGATTTCTAACCAGTTAACCACCATTTTTTAAATTAATCATTTGCATGAAGACCAATTTGGCAAGGCATCAGCAAAACTTTTTATAAAAATTAAAAACTATCATCTAATGGGATGTTTTGGGCCAAAACAGAAGATAAATAAAATTGCTAAATGTGTTGGGAATTGTCATAAAGTTGTAATGCAAATAAGAACTAACCGAAAGCCAATTCTTGGTCATCGCCAGTAGCATCTGACATGTCAGTGTCTGCAATTGCACCACCACCAGACCTAGCATCATCCATGGACATTGCAAGAGCTTGCTGTAGCAACGCACTCTCATCATCATGTTACCAAATTGTTATATTCAAAGTTAGCACATCAGAATAAAATGCAATCTAAAAATAATTACAGTATAAGAAATCAGTGACCAAGTGCATTTCTTAATAACATCAAACCAAATCCAAATAAGATATGGATTTAATAAGCTTGGAAAGAGAAATCAATGATTAAATGAAACTTCATAAAATAAGGGCAAATTGAAGTCATGAATGGTCTATGAAGAAATCGAGCAACCAATATTCCAATATGTAGCTGGAAGCTAATTTGGTGTTAACAATCTAGTTAAATGCTCAATGGCTGAAGAATTTTGTCCAATTTAGACTGGATTAATTCTCAAATCCACCTAGAGTAATTGACGGGAGGACGAATGGACTCTTTCAGTTTTTTGTTAGTCTTGTTTTAACAGCTAGTTCATGGCTCAATAAACTCAGAACATACTACTAAATGAAGGAAAATAATTTGCAGAGCCAATATAGGATACTTAAGTACTATAGAGCACTCATCAAAGAGGGGGAAAAAAAGCTTCCGCTGTCAGATCTTGGACGAACAATTCAGTTCCTATAAGGTTCTACTCTCAATAGTAAAGATAACATCTCTCCCTGTGTATTATGATTTTTAAACTAGACTTGGTCACTGATTTCTTTCAAAGCCTATAAGCTACAAAAGCCCAGAAATCCAATCTTTACATGAGAATGAGCATCAAAATTAGAATTCAACTAAAATTTTAACTAACCCATAAGAAATTTTAACTAACCCATAAGAACTTAGAATTCAGTTTGGCCATCAAAATTGAAAATTTAACTAACCCATCAAAATTTTAAGTAACCCATAAGAAATTGGACTGACCCATTAGAGGAAGGGAGGATGAGGAGGCAATGCCATCGAGGTGAGCTGGTGGCTGCGGGAGGCGGGGTGTCGGGGCTGGCGTCAGGAGGCGGGGCATCAGGTAGGGGTCCAGTGGAGACAGAGAGGTGCGATAGGGGGGGGAGGGTCGGGAAGGGAGGAGAGAGAGAGAGAGAGAGGAGGGGGGGTTCGGGATCGATGAGAGAGAGAGAGAGAGAGAGAGAGAGAGAGAGAGAGAGAGAGAGGAGGTGAATTTCTAGAAGTGTGTGTGTGTGTGAGAGAGAGGGGATTGGAATTTGAGTTTTAGGTTTGAAATTCTGAGCGAAAAAATATGTTTTGTGAGGATCAATCTGGACCATTAATTTTAGGGAAGGTTGAAGGAGAGTCCCTTGATAGCTTTCTTTGTAATTTATTATATAGATATTTGTTTACCTGTCTGCTTCACAATTAGAATATCTTTTTATTGTCATCTTCAATTTATGTTGGAATTGAGCATACATTCAAAACACTTCTCTTGTAGACAACAATGTCTTATGGCCCAACGGTTAAAGTTTTGAGTTCACATGAGGTTGGAGGTTCAATTCTTACATTCCACACATATACAAGGCTGGCCCCCACCTTGAGGCTGGTAAGGCGGCCGCCTCAGGCCCCCATTTTTTTGGCAATTTTAGGGGCCTCAAATTTATATTTTTCTTATAAATATAGGCACATATTTTGCACATAAAAAAATTATATTGCAATTAGGGTTCCCAAAAATAATTATTCGGGCTTTTCGCCTTAGGCCCCCGGGAACTCAAGGTCGGCCTTGCACACACACACACACACACACATATATATATATATATATATATATATATATATATATATATATATATATATATATATATATATATATATATATATATATATATATATATATATATATGACCGGGCCTTTAGGGCCTTTGGGGTCTCTTGGAAAAAAAACACAACATTTTTTTTTTGGTTTTTAAATAAAAAATGTTTCATTTCTTACTGGCTAGTTTTTTGACCAGTAAAATCATTAAAATTATTTTTATGGCACTTTATGGTCTGGTTGTTATGATATTAAATCAGAAAGATGTGTATTTTGGATATAAATATATGGGTTATGTCACATAGATGCGACAGAGAAGAGAAAAAACAAATTCTAATCTTCTAAAATATTTTCTCCAAATTGTTGAGCAATTTTTACTCAGTGTGGTGCAAGTTGATACGTGCTGCTATTGGAGCCTTAGGCTGACAGAAGCTCGTTGTATCCTGGGAGAAGTGTTTGGTGACCAACGATTCATTTACAGATTCGGCCAAATAGCTTCTTAAAGAAAGTGAAACCAACGCCTCGAGCTACTTTTCATCCTCTCCCTGTTGCAGATCAACTCCAGAGCAATTCTCATAAGGTTCATTTAGTGCACTCAGGTTTAACCAGCTTTTATTAACACATTCTTATGCAACTAAGCATTCTGTGCAGCTTTGCATATATTTTCAAATTCCTCTCGATAGTGCTTTGCAAGTCTCTTGAATGTGTTTGAATTAATGAATGAAAAAAAATCTCTTTCCAAGAATTAAATTTGATTTTTCCTCAGGTTTTCAGTAGAATCAACTGAAGATTAATACTTTGGAGCAATCAAACATGATATTGATTACTGACACGACGACGCGGAAGGACTATGGCTAGATAAAAGAAATCTGATATGTAATTTGCATGTTGGCTAGATTTGTTGTGAGGATGAGACTGTGTTGTCAAAATAATTGTATTATGCCAGATTTGACAAAAGTTAATAATACTGAAATATTGATTTTATTATTTGAGTTGTTACAATGATATCAAATTTCTTTATTCTGTGCTTGCAGATCGAATAATATTAATCTTTGATATATACAACTCTTTTGGAACTTCTATATATATATAGCTACAACCACTAATCACGAAAATTTAATATATATTAGATTATCTTGGATCAACTCTTTTTGGAGTACTATTTTAGATTATCTTGGATTAACTTTTTCCCATAGTTGTCCCATGTATTAATAGGCTCTTCCCATAGAAATTTTCGTGCTGAATTGTCCGTAGAAAATAGATTATAATAAGGATTTCCCATTAATGTGGGGAAGTAGATAAATGTTATTGCCCATGAAGAGTAATACCGGGCTAATTAAGAGAACTAGCAACGAACGATCAGTTGTGCCCATGGAAAAACTGTGTAATAATAACTTTCGCCTACAAAAGAGCTGCTTCTCCCCATGAATTTTGCTATGGGGAAAATGCAATCTTCCTGTAGCTAGCTATTACGTATATATACTGATTAAGGCTAAATATAAAAAAAAGACACAAAGTTTTGAGCCAGTTTAAAAAAAAGACACTAAGGTTGTGTTTGGTTTGTTGTTCTGAAAATAGTTTTCTAAAAACAGTTTTCTGAAAAGAGTTTTCTGAAAATGAGTGTAAAAGCTGTTTAGTAATAATTTTTTATGAAAACAGTTTTTTGAAAATGAAAATATAATGTATGTATAGGTTTGGTTGTATGTTTAAAAAAAGAACACAAAGTTTCAAAAAACTCCACTAGATTAGGTAGGATTAGGGTTAGAGTTAGGGTTAGGGTTGGGTTAGAATAGGGTTTAAAAAAATCATTTTCATTTTTCATTTGTGTTTAAAAGAATCACATTCATCTTTATTTGTGTTTAAAAAAATATTACTTAACTAATCAGATGTTTAAATAAACTCCCTCGAACACTCTAACCCTAACTAATTCAGTGGAGTTTTTTGAAACTTTGTTTCCTTCTTTTAAACAAAAAAATCTTAGTGTCCTTTTTTTTAAACTGGTCCAAAACTTTGTGTTCTTTTTAATATTTAGCCTACTTATTAATTTGAAGAAGAAGAAGATTTTTTTTTTCAAGGTTAAGTAATTGCAAAGACCAATTTCTTTTTGTTGTTGTTGAAGGAAGCAAGGACCAATTATTTCAGCAATAATAATAATATTGGGATCTAGATGACCTATAAACTATGAGAATGACTGAGATGTGGGAAGCCTTAAATCTTTTAGAGGGAAAAAAACATTTAAATTACCTATGAGTAGTTTTCTCCTAGATTTGATTTATATCAAGCAAACTATTTTTATTCACTTACCCTTTCATTTGAATTATATTAGCAGGGTAAATTTTCGGTAAATCTACCCAACATTTCATGAGTTTGCAGATAATCTACCTCAATATTTTTAGCACTTTGTCTTATGTGGTAAATTTGGTGATCGCACACCTCCACATAAAAAATTGATCACGTGACAATTTCTATTGCCTTTGTGGGGTTTCCACCCCCCCCCCCCCCCCCCCCCCCCCCCCCCCCCCCCCCCCCCAAATACCCCTAATTATTATAGGATTAATTTATCCCTAATTAAAGAATAATTAGATGGTGAGGAATTTTCTTTCATTTTTTATTAGTTATTAAAACACTATTGAATATTAATTGGTTTAGCGAGATATATTATCTCTATATATAATGGGAGAGTTGGAGTTGTAATTTGTTATATAAATTCGTGCGTTGCACGTGCAACTCCAACTCTTCCATTAATTCAATAAAAATAAACAAACAAACAAAAGTTCACCTATTTAAATGTGTCACACATGTGCAAAATAAATTTTCAATATTTTTTTAATACGAAACAAACACATATGTTGTACGTACTACTCCAATTCTACTTATGAATACGTGCATTGTACGTACAAATCATAGCTTTTAGTTTTTTTTTTCAAAATATTTTTCTCAATTACGTGCAACACACGTCCAACTCCAAAACTATTTCTTAACACGTATATCGTACGTGAAAATTCTCCAACTCTTATCAAAACGTGCATCACACGTGAAAAATATTAGTGTAATAGAGTGAGAGAGAAAGAGAGAATTTATGATTAAATCACTAGTAATTGTAATAGTAAAATGCTACGAAAACTTAAAATTAGGGATGAAAAGACGAATGTGTGATCAGCAATCAAGTTTGCCAAATAGGTAGACAAAAAACAACAAGAAGATATTGGTCTAATTATTTGTAAACTCATAAAACCTATGAGAGGTTTACTGAAATTTACCCTTATTAGTATGAGGGTAGAAGTCGGGAGACCATCCATCAACCCCTCTTGCACTCATTTCTTACTAGTAATTTACACACGTGCGATGCACGTCTTAATAAACATTTTTTCAGTAGTAAAAACTTCATCGTAGTTTAATTTTGAATCTGAAACTTCCGTTATATTAGTTATGTAAATGCAATACACGAAATCTTACATTATAATATTAGAGAATATCAAAGTGTTTGCAGTGTGGCTAACAAGTGACAACAACCTTGTTCACAAAAATTAGCAATTGATCAAATTATCATTTGCTGCACTACAGGAAGTTAGCAATGAAAGAGTGAGGAACAGCAGGGAGCTAGCTAGGGTTAGGGTTGAGTGTATAGGAACCTTAAGTCACTGACAATTGCCAAAGCCAAAGCCAAATCCAAGGCCAGAAGCGTAGACGTGTACCTCTTCCATCCTATAGTAAATAGACATCAAATCACACACACTCACCGTCTGATTTCTGATCTGATTCCTATCTTGGTCAAACTCCCTTTGGTCGGATACTACTGACTCTTCAATCAGCATCATGCATCCATCACTCATCACTTCCCTTTTCCTTTCAATCAATCTATTGCTCATGTTCCCATCATTCATCACTTTGCCTCTCCCCACGTTTATGTTCACCGCACAACACCTTCTAAAGCATTCTAAAGACATGGCATGCCATATTTTTGTTACTATATATACATGCATGTATTTAATTAGATGTAATAATTAATATATATTGATAACATATATATATAGAAGTATATAAGATCATGATAATAATAATGTATCAGAAGGAACTTAATCCAAGAATTACATATATATAGCAAAGCCAGCCATATGGTACCCAAAAGATACAGCTACATACATATGGCGACCGAGATAACTTAATTATTATTCAAGTGCTAGCAAAGGAGACTAAATTAGCACTCTGGAACAGCAGCAGTAGCAACAAGGAACAATGAGAGAGCTCCTTCTTGTTTTCGATCATCATCGATCATTGATCCTTCTAAACCTGCCACAGAGGGGAAAACACGTGAAATTAATACTCAGTAACAGTTAAATGGTTACACAAAACCAAAGGAGCAAGATTTAGAAATTAAAATATGATTAATTAATGATAAATTTGGAGCAACAGAAATTGAGAGGTAATTGAAGGCAATTTAGTGACATGTAGTTTATGTTAGGTTTTGTGAGAAATTAACAATTGAGAATTAGGGTTAATATCTAGATTTAAGTTACTTGAGATATTCACCATAGGTATCAAGATTGAATACCTAGACTGTCATCATAAGCCAGTATTTATTCCTAAATACTGGTTTGGGTATCGGGTTATAAGCCCACAAACATGCGTACCAATATTCAATCAATTGTACGTTTAACACACATGTTACTCATATGCACATGCAATATTTATATAGAGAGAATGTACCAATATATCCAACAGTTTAGCCCCACAATATCAATAGTCGATTCAGCTATAACCTCAACTCATTCATTTCAACTACTATTTTATTTTTTTACCACAATGTTACATTGAATTTTGATTAACTTATGATGACAGCTTGACTGTTAAATATAAGAAGCTGATAAATGTATTGGAGAACAAAGACACATCTAATATTATAATCTAATATTATAATGGAAGAGTTGAAGTTGTACATGTAACTTGTAGACAACTCAACTTACGAGTATCATCCGTGTAGATTAAATTTCTCAAATTCAAATCCCCCAACTTAAATGAAAAAATGTGCATCGTATGAGATTAAATCTTTCAATTCTGGTAAAATATAAATTGTACCTACTATAGTTAATTTGTGAAAGTAAAAGCTTAAGAAAAAAAAACATGTATTGCATATGCAGATTATTAGTAGTGCAAATTTTTAGTCATGTGTATTAATTGGAGAACAAGGGCATATTATGCAGCATGGTACATTGGTACAGAAAACTACATATAATTAACAGCAGTGTTGTGATTCCACAGATCAATTTGAGATCCACTCAGAACATGCAATAGTCCCCAGAGCATACATAATTTTTTTCCTATAGTTTCCAGAGAATTTATAAAAATTCACTAGTTCATATTGCTAGAATAAGATTAATGATGTATTACAAAACATAATTTGTAATTTAGAGTCATATATATATATATATATATATACTAGCTAGCTAATAATTTGCACTTTATGAGTGTACTAGATTTGCCTGTGGCCACGTGCCTACGGCACGTCTTCAGAACGATACAGCATAGGAAAAGTCTTGTAAACAGTAAATCAATAATTATGTAGCTGAAGTTTGAATAATATGACAATAATTAGTTGTAAATAAAAGTCCATGTTTTCATTAGTATATACATGAAAAATAATTATAAATTGCGGTATAAAAGTCCATGTTTATATATATATATATAGAATTAAACAAATAAATGAGTTGTTTTAGGGGAAAAATTTGAATTTGAGTATTGGGAGACATTTCTAATGCGCATGCATGCATAACGAAATTAAATGTGGAGCATAACTATCTTTAGGTAGCTAGAAAATATATATGTTAAACATTTAAAAGAGAGATGTAGAGTGCAGAGAGAGAGAGAGTGATGTGAATAATTAATTAACCAAGTAGTAGGAAGCCCCATGCTGGAGTGGTTGGAGGGTGAGCCCCCAGTCATCAGTCAAGACAGGGTGGCCGGAGCAATGGATGAGAACTGCATCCTCTCCAAATGCCTCTCTCACATTCACTGGTCCCAATCCCACCTCGAACCCCACACCATTTATAAACACCGTCGATTTTGCACCACCACCACCGCCAACAACTTCATGACATCCAAGCTCCCCTACTAGCAACAAATTAATTAATTAATAGTAATGAATAATTAAACAAGTAGTCAAACATGAATATGTTACAGTAATTACTAGCTACTCGATCGTATATACTCATGACCTAGCTCATTGCTCCCTACGGGGAAGAAAGTCCAAGTTACAGTACTTCTTTAATGCCATGCACACGTCCAATCTTGGTAACACAACCCTAGCTAATGTGAAACTGATGAATTTTAAGGAGTTGTGGATGTTTGATTGGCTTTACATTAGTGGTGATGTGAGAGAGTCAGCTATCGTTTCAATCAATCGTAACTCTCTCTCTCTCTCTATCTCTCTCTAGATCTCTCTCGAGAATCTCCATGAAATGACCACACACAAGACACAACACAAGCTTCATTTGATCAATCCCCTCACCTCAATTCAATTCAATACACTTTATTTTTGGATCCTTCCCAGTTCACCTGCTAGCAATCTAAGACCAACACTCAATTCATTGAAAATGTGATATTTGGGTCGTACAATAAACACAATTGCAGTGCTGAGGATTCTAATTAAGCCCCCAAATTTTAACCCAAAGTTCGGGAAAAAAAAGATAAGGAAAAAAAAAAATTCTTTATTTGGTTGAGTTAGAATTTTACTTGCTGAATAATAACCATTGCATGCTTTCCTAAAAAAAACATAACTTGGACAATAAATATATAATAAAGATCGAATGCATGCCCAGCATGGAATTCTGCTCAGCTAGCTCTAGAAACCATCGGGGAAACAACTAATAAAGATGTATGTTTTTTTGATAACGCGAATAGAATAGAGTTATAAGACTCGAGCCTAAAAAGATGTATGTTTTGAGATGTGTGTTCAACCATATAGTATATATATATAGATAGATAGATAGATAGATTTGCCTTTCCATTTATGTCATTATTTTTTGGTTTCAAAAAGATTAAATGATCACATATTTGCTAGTATTTGTGAGCCACTTTGAGATTTATTTTCATTGCATCGATCATCATCTCATCGCTTACCCAACTATCCTCCTCAACTTTCACATCAATAAAATAAAAAAATATATATGAACTTCTAGCTAGTTAGTCTGACAAACTAATAATATGTACTGGTAGCTAAATAACAACAATAGTCATAAATATACTTAGGAAATACTGTAGATAAACATAACTAGTTGAGAAAGGAAATATGATCGCACATACCAAGCTGTTCTTAAGAGAAGAAAATTAAACCATCATACATACATACCTTGTACTATTTCATTGACATGAGCAGCCACACCAGGAGTCACAGTAACAGAAGTAGCAGCAGCAGCAGTTGTTGCAGTCCCAGTAACACCACCACAACCATTAGGGTTAGGGTTATGCATATTGGTACAGGTATTATTATTGCTCAAGTCATGAACAACTCCACCACCACTCCTCCACAGCTCCTGCCCCATCATCAGCTCAGTCCAGAACCCAGCCGGCATCAGCTCCCCTGCAGCCGCCGCAGCCACTGCTGCCGCCGCTGACGATACATAAAACCCTTGATTACTCCCCTGCAAGTAAACACCCGTCGGCTCCACAAACAACTCCGTCGTCATCGTCGCCGATGGGCTCTGCAAGTATGTCTGGTTCACCGAACCAGTTGGGGAATGGGATGATGCTACAACAGTCGACACCATCGGCGGTGGCAGGCTCTTATCCGACCCCCCAGTAGACCTCTCCGAAGAGGAAGAAGAGGACGAGGTTGGTCCCACAGTAACCGGAGCCGTCACAGGTGGCAGAGATATCATAGGAGGCGGCGGCAGCAACGCCGCAGATGAACCGCCACGGGATTGAGCATGAGCACGTGCAGCAGCAGCAGCAGCCGAGGATGAGGAGGAGGAGGAGGAGCTGCGCAGCTTGTTCTTGCTGCGGGACTTGCGGTTCTGGAACCAGTAGAAGACGTTGGCATCGCCCACCTGGCCGTACTCCTGCAGCTGAGCTCGGATGCGGCGGATCTCGTCGCGGGGCGGGTTCACCATACCAGAGTTGAATATGGCTTCCAGTATCTGGATCTGCTCCGGCTTAGGGTTCCAGCGCGGCTTCGGATCTGGACTCCGCTCCTCGGCTCCTGTTAATCCTAGATATATAATTCAATTTTTTTAAAAAAAAATATATATATTATATGGAGTAGTATTGAACAAAACAAAACAAACTCGATGATGCATGCATGCTAAGAATAATTAATTAAGTACCTGACGATGAGTAGGAATTAGGTTTTTGGCAGGGGGAAGGGGAGAGTAGAGAGGAGTGGGAGGAGGTGACATGATCATGCTGCCATTGGTTGTGGGGCTTGGACTTGAACAAGCTCGGCCAGTGTCGATTGGAGGAAGCCATGACGATCGATGATTAGATGATGATGATGATGATGATCCAACAAGATGGGGTTTTTGAGGGGACCTCTTTTGTTGAGTGTGAAAAGATCTCTTCTGTCTATCTATGCATATCTAACAGAGAAGACTACTAGTCTTGATTATCTGCTCTTTTTTTAAGAAGAGAATTCAAAGCAACAAATTAAGAAGCCTTATTTCTAGGGCTTCTTTATAAGATGACCACAGCTGAGCCACTTAACCTAACTCCCCCTGCATTCATTCAATTCTCTTGCAATTACTACTAGTTGATTTTTTTAGTACTATATTTTATGAAAAGTTAATGTAAAAGGAGTAACAGTAGTTGCTTCCCATATCCCGAAGAAGAAACCAAAAAAAAAACAACAAAAACCAAAAAAAGAGCCCTTTAAACAAGCAACAAGGAACCTCCCTCCCCCTCTTCAAGCAAAAGCCAAGGGCAAAAGTTGAACATTCATAAATGTAAACGTGTCTTTACCCCATTTATTATATACATCTTTTACTATACTATTCTCTATACTTGACCACCATTATCTCTACTATTTTCACAGGAGAGTTGGGATTTATAACAAATAAATTATAACTTTATTTATAATTATATAAACTCGTATAATATATGTCTAAACTATATTCAATAAATATAAATGTACACTGCACGTAGGGGTATAAAATGAACAAGACGGTCTGTCGTCCGTCCGAGTCCGGCTCGAGAAATGGTCCGACCATGGACCGTCCGAACTGTTATACGAACCGAACTCGAACAAATTATTATGTCTGATTCTTTACCGAGCTCGAGCCGGACATAAGTCCGTGCGAGTATTATTGCGGTCCGATGCTTTATCGAACCAAGTCCGGACTATAAAAGTTTTGTCCGACCTAGACCGAGCCGGACATAAGCCCGTCCGAGTAGAATTTCGGTCCGAGCTTGAACATATGGTTGTCCGATCCTGTCCGTTCCGATTTACAGTCCTAACCGCACGTACAGCCCAAATCAAAATATTCAAATATATATTTTTTTCTTATTTGATATATATTAATTTAATTTGATGACTTTACTTTTTTAGACGTGCATCGCACGTACATTGTACTAGTAACCATAGTTGAACAATGTATCTAGTTAATTTGTCAATCTATTATTACTATCTTTTTAATTTCAAATTTTGGTTTTCCTACACCTTGCTTAGTTTGTTGCACTATATATAAGTCGATCATTTCATCTATTTCTTATGTTTCTCGAAACAAACTATCATATGCAAAGATTTTTCATTATTCAATAGATCGACTTTTTGTGTGTGAAGCCAACCTAAACCTGTAGGCAGGCACTATGAACCAACATTTATCATAACTACTTCACCCTAGCTTTCTAGGATATCAATTAAGAAATTTCTTAAATTCATGTATGTAAAAGAAAAAAAAAATCATATGATTAATACCTCTAAATAAGTGACGGTAAATTTTCTAATAATTTTTTTTCTGCTTACTAGTACTATGCAATCGGATGAGTGAGTGTCTGACTGAATGGAACCAAGCATCTCAAGAAGCAAGGATCGGTACTGGGTGATCTCTATCTTGATAGTAAACAATGGTAGCATTAGTTCAGTTTCTTAAGCATTTGATAAGAAATTGTTAATCGTAATATGTGCTTCCACTATACAATAATAATTATACCGAACGCGTTGTATATTGTAATTAGCAATGTGCTCGATTTGGTAATCTTACTGGGTGTTACATTTGGTATCAGAGCAATGGAATTACCCAAAGCTAGAGGTAAGCATGCAGGAGATCGATTAGAAGGAAAACTATACAATTTGTATACAATATATATATGATCTTATCTTCCCACAATTCGTATGACAAATATAGGCAAAATTTAAAAAAACTACACTAAGTTCTAGTGATGTGGAATGCTGTGGCTTTGATAGACTCCTTTTGCTTCCTTTGTTGCTGATTTATTCAGTTTGTATTAAAATATTTCTGTTTGTACTTTGGGAACTGTCTCTTCTTTTTGTATTTCGAAGGCTTCCTTTATGTAAGAACTCTTGTTGGGGTCTTTGTGTTTCTTTTTACCTTGGTATAATTCCCTTTTTTGTAAGATCACTACAAGATTAACTAGCTACACCGGCGTATATTCCCCGGCATTTTACCAATCGCGCCGGGGTAGGATAAGAGCAGGATTGGGTCGCAAAATTGTATAGTTATACACCGGCGATCTCTACAAAACGCCGGTGAATTATAATATTCGCCGGCGTTTTTATAAAAACACGCCTAGGAATAGAAAGCGATAATATACCCCACAAATCCTCTTCCATTCACCGACGTTTATTAATAAAAATGCCGGTGAATTTACTGGGATAAATCCCCAATCCTACCGCGAAACCCTTACATTTCGTTTTGATTTTTTTCCCCCAACCCTAATTTTTCCGCGCGCCGTCGCCACTGGGCCTCCTTTCCTTCCTCGACAACTCCTCCGCCGTCGTCACTGGGCCTCATCGCAAGTACTCTCTCTCTCTCTCTCTCTCTCTCTCTCTCTCTCTCTCTACTTCTTGATTTTGTTTTGGGGGCTATGCTCAAGAACTCATGCGATTCTGTGATGGAATCTCGTCTCTATTTTTGCTTCACTGTGCTATTCTGTGATGGGATCTAGGTTTCAATGTGTTACTCTGTGATGGATGTAGCTAGGTTTTAATTTCATTGACTTGTTGTTCTTGAGATTTTGAGGGATTTAATCTCTGTTTATGTTTGTGGGAATTTTGGGTGGTAATGGTTTGAAACTCAATTTAGGGGAGATCTCGAATATCTGTTTACTCTGTGATTGGATCTATTTTGCTTTGTCATTTTTTGCTTCACTATTTTTGTAAGGAGTAATTTAGGGAAGATTTGAAACTCAATTTGCCAAAAATGTGGCAATATACCCAGATTTGGAGTTTTGCCAAAAATGTGACAATATACTCAATTTTAGGGGCTGTTGAAGCTTTTGGAGCATTTGATATGAGCTAGGGGGCTGGGGTTGAAGTGCTTGAATCACTTCGAAATCTTTGATGTCCAGGCTCGAATGCTTCGACATCGAGTTTTGATGAAACCCATTACGCAAACAAGTGCTCCTCCAACGCATTTGGGCTTCGAGTTTAGGATTGAAGTCTCTATTTTGAAGCATCTTGTTGATTGTAACTAGGTTAGATTTGAGTGCTTTTGAGTCTGAGCTAGCTCCTTGTTGGTTCTTCTTGTTGATTTTCGGCTAGGCTAGCTTCTTGTTGATTCTTGTTGAAGCTAGAGAGCTTTAAGAAGTTGAACTAACTGGCTTGGATCTGAGGAGTTAGTGGACTTCAGAGCCAGGTGTTTCTAGCTCGGATTTTGCTAGGTTTTTGGAGCTCGATCATCTTCCATCTTGAAGCTTTATGTGAGGTTATATACAAGTTTATTTTACAGATCTCAGTTTATAGATCAACGAAGTCTTTTTGGTGAACATAGCATGTGCTTGTCAACTCGTTTTGTTGAGTTTGGTTTGAAGATCGCTTGAGTTTTCGCCCACTGAATGTTTGGTTCACTGAATGTTAGCTTTCGCCCACTGAATCTTGATTATGCAAAAGGTAATGTTAGGGTATATGAACGATCAGGGAAAAAATCAGGATATATAATAGTAAATGATTTTGCTTTTGAGGGTTTCCAGCTTTGATCTTCGTATTCAGGTTTAGATTGAATAAAGGGGTCTTTAGTTTGGGTTATTTGTATAGTATGTGCTTCATTTTTTTCACTGTTCAATACTTGAAGCTTATCATGATAAAAACAGAAATTGGGACCATGCAGGTTCATTTTTTTCATTCTTCAGTTTGAGTTTGCTTTCTTATACATTTGGAGATGGGTTAGTTGCCTTTGGAGATAGGTAATTATGCATTTGAGTTTTAGTTTGGTTCAGAGTAAATTGAAATTATTATGCATTTGGAGATGGGTTAGTTGCTTTTTTGTCTGAATTTGGAGATGAAATAGATGTATCTGAAGTTTCACACTATGATTTTTTGAGGAGCGACTAGTGATGGAATTTTTTTATCTAAACTTTATATACAATTATATCATGGTGTCTACATGAGTATCAGTTTCTAACGTAATGTTCATGCTTGTTGCTTGGGTTTGAAAATGAGATTGTTCTTTGCCGTATGGTTTTAAGTGATGATGAAATGGATTATGTAACTGAAGTTGCATACTATGATTTACAGAGGAGTGACTAGTGATGAAATAATCCTGTTTGAACTTATGTTGTAATTTCAATTGACAGTTATCTCATGAGTATTATAAAAGTATAAGTTTCATTTCAGTTAGTAGAATTTTTGCCTGAATTTGGTTGTGAAAGTATTCTTTTTCACTCTTTGTAATTCAATAATTTGAACTCCATATTTTGGTTTTGATTGTAAGAGTGCTGCATGTTTTTTTTAAAATTTTTTTTTTAAAAATTTATATACCTACACCAGCGTTTGTAAAAACGCCGGTGTAGAATGAATATCAGGGGAGAAGAGGGCAGTCTTGAATATGCCTTACACCGGCGCTTTTGCGACCGCCAGTGTAACTTACGGAATTACCGGCGTTCATAAAAAACGCCGGTGTAGACCCCCCCTTTTCTGCGACGCCTTCTTCGGCGGCATTAGCACCGGCGATTTTAAAAACGCCGGTGAATTATTCACCGGTGTTTTAAACTGCCGGTGAATATCAGTAAAAACGCCGGTGTATCCGTTGTGTGTTGTAGTGGATACATGATCTCTTAAACTATGTACTTCTGTTTTTTTGTTTAATGGATTTGGCTGGAGCCCTTAGGCTCCATCCCTTCTATAAAAAAAAAAGTTTTGGGCCAGTTTAAAAAAATCGCACTAAGTTTTTTTTTTAATAAAAAAAAAGACAAAAAATTTTAAAAAACTCCACTCGATTAGTTAGGGTTAGGGTTAGGGTTAGTTCTGCTTAGTTAAGTGATGTTTATTTAAACATAACTGAAAGATGAATGTAGTTTTTTTAAACACAAATGAAAGATGGAAGTGATTTTTTAAAACCCTACCCTAACCCAACCCTAACTCTAATCCTAACCCTAACTAACTCAGTGGAGTTTTTTGAAATTTTGTATTCTTTTTTTATATAAAAAAAAAATCTTAGTGTCGCTTTTTTAAACTGGCCCAAAACTTAGTACAGTTTTTTAAAATTTAGCCGACAAATATATACCAAACTTCGTGTATAATTATATTGTGCTTCATAGTGATTATGAAATTCTAACTTTATTGCAGGCATTCTTTTAATACTAATAAATGTATTGTGCTCCATAATGGATTTGTATTGAGTAGATAAATGAGATTGTAAATGGATCGTTGCCGCTTGGAAAGAAAAACAAAAACTAGCTAGTATTGTTCAACATGTAGCCTATATATTTTTACACATTTTTTCATCGCTATAATTTGCAAGTTGATGAAATAAACTGCATACACTACATGTGACAATAATCTTCTTATCGGTAAATCTCTGCTACTAAAACTTATAATGGGGATAGTCTAACCGTTACGCGCATGTAATGTATGTGTCGTGCAATCTTTCATATCTCTAATATTATAATGGGAGAAGATCTTAGTAGCATTTGTCAATCTATCAACACGCACAATGCACGTGCATAACTATTATGAAGGAGGTCTTAGATTTAAACTCAGACTACTTCTGAATTTTTATTTTAAAATAACTATATTTATTAAGACGTGCATCGCACATGTAAATATCTAATATCTAATCTAATATTATAATGGGAGAAGGCCTTATTGTCATTTGTAAATCTATCAACGCATGTAACGCACGTGCATTACTATTATAAAGGAGGTGTCAGGTTCAAACACAGACTACGTCTAAATTTTTACTTTAAAACAACTATATTTATTATGGAGTGTAAATTACTAGTCTTCAAAGAAGAACTGCAGGGGGGAAAGTTAAAAAAGAAAGGGAAAGGTAAATGGAAAGGGAAAAGAGGTGGGAGGGGTACAGTCAGAATCCCCCATACCCCTCTCTCTCTCTCTCTCTCTCTCTCTCTCTCTCTTTCTCTCGGTTCTCAAAAATAATTTTGCATTTAAATCCCAAATGCGTCAGCCCACTACTCAAAGTACACTGGAATTCCCTGGTCTGTCAAGCAAAGGCAACAAAGAAAACTCTGCCTGCCTGGGCTTTATTAGTACTCTGCACTCATCAGAGCCTGCCTTTAGGTTAGTGTGAGTGAGTGAGTGAGGAAGGAAAGCAAGAAAGGAAATAAAAGGGAGAAGAGCTTTTCAGGGGCAAGGTTAATATGAGAGAGAAGGAAAGATTTCTTTGTCATCTTTATCCTTTCTTTAGTTTATCTGTTTTCAATTTTCGGAAAGTTTAATTTATTCTAAGCCCCAAGTTTGACTATGAAGTCAATTAACCTGTTTTACTCTTTAATATTATTTTGCAAAACTCATTTTCTTAGAGCATCAAGCTATTGTTGGAGTTAAATTTTAAAAAGTTGACATTTGAAAATTAGTTTTAAAGGTAGATAGCTGCATTCATTAGTGCCAAAATTTGGAAGCTAAGAAATAATAATAAAAATTAGATAGAACAACATCTTCCGTCATCTAAGATTTTTTTTTAATAAATAAAGCCTCTGACGGAAGAATATATACCGTTTGACAAATAATAATAATAATAATAATAAATTTATTTTGGTTTGGACAGAAGATTATTTTTCGTCGGAGCCTTTTTCATAAAAAAAAATTTATGCAATTTTTTCGGGCGACATGTTTGGAATTTTTTTATAAAATAATTGGGTATTCCATCCGACTATTTGTTTTAGGGAATTTAACATATATGCCCCTAACAAATATATGAATATCATGTATGCCCCTCACTAATATGTATTTTCATATTTGTCCCCAACAATATATACCACATCTCTTAATTACCCTTCTAGTTAAAAAAAAAAACTCAAAACGATGAAAATTTTCAGTTGTTTTAAATGGACTTGATGAAAAATGATTGAAATATTTTCTTCTCTACCATTCAAACTATATATTCTCCATCCTTGTAAATCCGGGCAATTGTTAATTTAACCGAGACTCATTAACTTTTCTCAAATTTTCTTCAATTTTTTTCAAAAAATGGACAAACTAATAGTACATATTTGAAAACTGCATATTCTTCCTCACGTTACTTCTCCAAAATTGTCTTCAATCTTGTTTTTAATGATAGATTATAAGCTTTCTCATTTATTTTTCTTAAAACTCTTAAATCTTTTATCATTTGATTGTCTAGTCTGATCTTTTAATTTGATTTCTATTTGTCTCGTAAGGGTAAAATCACAGTTAACTTAGCGATATCTAACATAGGGATGAATATGAAATAAAGTCCAAATTATTAGGGGTATATACGAAAATATATATTTGTGAGGGATATATATGATATTATCATATTTGTTAGGGGTATACATGTTAAAAATCCTTTGTTTTATAATGGAAAATTGGAATTTGGCCAACGGTAGAAAGTCCCTTATGAGTATTTTTTTTTAAAATCATATTTTTAATTTAAAAAGTATACAGATAGGATAACTTCTTCCATCCATCCATATTGAAATAATAAATAATCAGACGAAACAAAATGTCATGTATTTTATAATTTCCATAATCTCAAATCCTCTGCAATATTTTGAAGAGTACTGTTACTTTCTATTCTAAAATTTAGGTATATAGACAATGATAATGGGCAATCGTTGGCCAAAATTTGAAAATATTTGGCCATAGTGGATGCTCTTACATGGGGCAATCAAACTTTTTAATGCATCTGAAAATATGTATTTCCGATAAAGAAAATAATCCTCTTTACCATAAAATAATATAATAAAAATTTATCCTCTGTCCGTCTTTAAATTAACTGTCCGGATTCTGATTTGTGAGTATATTACTAGTAATTTACACGTGTGATGCACATCTTAATAAATATAGTTTTTTTCAAGTAAAAATTCAGACGTAGTCTGAGTTTAAACCTAAGACCTCTTTTATAATAGATATACACGTTGCACGTATTAGTACATTTTACAAATCTATACTATTATTAAGCAAAGCCCCATTTGGGCAGCTTTTTACTATCATGCCCCCATAAACATAAAAGGCTTAAAAAAAATATAGGGTTAAAATTGTCAATTTTTACAATTGCTACTAACCGGTTTAAACTTAACATCGGCAAGCAATTCATTGCAATTTCCCTTAATAATTCTGATTCGGAAATTGCAATTTTATTATGCATTGGGAAAGAACTTAACATCGAGAAGCTATTAATTGCAATTACCCTTAATAATTCTAATTGGGAAATTGCAATTTTATTATGCATTGGGAAAGAACTTAACATCGGGAAGCTATTAATTGCAATTTTCCTTAATAATTCTGATTGGGAAATTGCAATTTTATTATGCACTGGGAAAGAACTTAACATCGGGAAGCTATTAATTGCAATTTTCCTTAATAATTCTGATTGGTAAATTGCAATTTTATTATGCATTGGGAAAGAATATATGGTAACTACTGTTTTCCAAGAGTCAACTTTGCATGATTCCCATACTCAATGAAACCCACAAAATTCTTCATTTTTCGAAACTGTTAGCTTATATGGTAACTACCGTTCCTCAAGAGTCAACATGCATGGTTCCCATAAACCCTATAAATTCTTCATTTCCCCAAACTCTGTCTACAATTTGATCAAGAAATTTATAAGAAATGGGTGGTTGTGAGAGCAAGAGTGAAAGCAAAGCAGAGGAGCAAGTTGAGGGTGAACAGGCTGGTGTTGAGTCAGTTGCAGTGAAAGCTGCAGTTGTTGTTGGTTCAGCAATCACAGGTGCTGCAATCGGTTGTGGTTTGTCTCAAATCGGCTTAAGTGATCAAGGAAAGAAGATGATAAAGGCTCCTGGTAAAAAAAGGGCCTTGATTTTTAGAGATGTGTTTGAGAGCGATCCCAAGGCTTACTTCCGCGGTCTTCGTGGCAAGTGAAGAAATTAGAATGAAATGGAATGAATTAATCAGTGTTTTAGTTTTCCATGCATGTTGTTTTCTTCATATTCTTCCTCCTCAACCTAAACTCCCCTCCCTTTCATTTTCTCAAAAAAAAAAAGGAAAGAAGGGAAAAAGAAATATAGGGTTAGGGTTTTGAGATGGCAGTGACTTCTTGATTTCGAGATCCGACCGATGGGATGCGTCCTCGGGAAAGGCGCTGGTGACCGACCGATGGGATGCGTCCTCGGGAAAGGCATTGGCGACCGATGGGATGCGTCCTTGGGAAAGGCGCTGGCGACGCCCTTCCATCTCCCCCTCCTCGCCACGTGTCGTCCTCACGGAGATCACAGTCCTCGGCGGTCAAGGTTAAGGCCAGTGCTGATGTGGCGGACGCTCTGTTTCTAGACAATAAAAAAAATCAAAATAAAATGTGCATCACATGTGCAGATTACTAGTAACACTAAGGCCTTCTTCCATTATAATATTAGAGATTAAAGTTTTTGTCATTTTAATTATACACACTAATAATTACTCATGGAAAATACAAACTACTCATGAGACCACAGAAAAATACTTCCCTTCGTTCTCTGTCGATCGGTCTCTCTTTGAAGTGAAGGAGAGAGTAATTAAGTAAGAATATATTTAAGAAGGAGAGAGATTAAGGAAGCAAATTAGTGAACTTACTCAGTTCTTAGAGCATATGTAGTTGTTAAAACTCAAAATTTGCATATTTGGATTTTACAAATAGAAATTTTGAATTGGGCTTGTAGTTGTTGAAACCCAAAATTTAGTCGAACGGTGGATGATCTTTTTTTCTTGAATTTCAGTCATTTATAAAAAATATATATATATATATATATATATATATATATATATATATATATATATATATATATATATATATATATATTTGATCCAACACATTTGTAAAATTAAAAAGAATTGTATGCTTAGGAACACAACAATTCCTATAGAACGGTTCTACCTCAGTCCTCGATCAAAAAAATCAAACCAATCTCAAATTTTATTTATGCATAACAATCATATAGGCATCATTCTATAGAAAAAAAATACAAAAGTTGGGGGGGTGGTAATCAAGGACGCAAGTTGATCTTGCGTCCGTTCTGTTTTTCGTTTTTTTAAATTTGCTTTAGACACAAAATGTTATTGCGTCCGGTGACTTTTAGTGAAATTTTTAAAAAAATTCGGTCAAACGCAAGATGATCTTGCGTCCGGCGCCTTAAATTTTTTTGATCAGACGCAGGATCATTTTTCATTTGACACTTTTTTTTAAAAAAAATTGATCAAACATAAGATCATCTTGCGTCCGAGATTTTTTTTTTAGAACGGACGCAAGATGATCTTTCGATTCCTACATTTGGAAATTTTGTATATCAGCTCTCAAATATAGATGACTACTGTTCCTATTTTTCTAAAATTTTAAAATATAGGAAACGACTACAACAACTCGTTCCCTATATTTTCTAAATATTGGAAATATAGGGAATGTGCTCTTATTATGTGTGAAAATAGCAAAGTGAACAGTGATGCAGGGATTAACTATATAATAATAATAATAAAAAAAAAGACTATCAAGTGGCTCTCATTCAATTACCCCAAATCAAAGGCTCATATCTAACCTCACAAAACACATTTCTCACCCCAAAATTTCAAATGCCAACTTTTCAATACCCCCATCTCTCTCTTCTCCGAATCCTCCCTTCTCTCTCTCTCTCCCTCTCTCATCGATCCCGACCCACCGAACCCACTGATATCATCGTCTACCGATTTCACTATCTCTCGATACTACATCTCGGGAGGAGGCGAAGGTGGAGGGGAACTCGCCGGTCGAGTCGAAGGGGCAGTCGGAGAAGGCGCCAGAGGAGTCGGAGAAGGCACCGGAGGATGACATGCTCCGATTAAGGCAGCGGTACGTATCGGTTTCCATTGGTTTGCTTTAAGATTCATGCTTTTTGCTTTAAGATTCGTGCTTTGCTTGTGATTGTGGTTGCGCTTTGCTTCTGATTGTGATTGTGATTGTGTATGTGAGGTTGGTTTATTGTTTTGGAGGGTTTATTTCAAGAACTATTTTTTTTGTGTGTGTTAATTTTCTAGAATCATGTACTTATGATTTTATATCGGGAGAGTTGAAGACGTAGAAAGTAACCATACCACAGAAATTTTAGTTTGTTTTTTGTCCCATTTCTCTTTGATCGTCACTTTTTTCCCCATTAATGACCTAGATTTTACGTGCAAATTCGGCTCTAACTTTTATTTTGAAATTGGACAATAGACATACAGCGCAGACAAACAAAATTTAGTTCCTTCAATTGTAACCTAGGTGGTATTTCACAACTACCTGAAGTTTTATTGCAATATCAAACCCAAATTTAGTTCATTTAATAATTAAATCAGGTGCACCGTTCCGAATACATGTCTATGATACGTGTCAACGGGGCAAACCTAGTATTTAAACAAAGTGTAGTCTTCCATGCATCTTGGATATTCTAATCCATAAAGTATGTATAAATTATAACAAAAAATATTTTTTTTTCTAAAACTGTTTTGGTTGAAATGGGGTTTTCTACTACATGACAGAGTAGGAGGATCAAATAAAAAGCCATTGTCAAAAGAAGGGCCTCCTTAATTATTGAGGGCAATTAATGCGTGAGAGAGAGAGAGGGGGGGAAGAGCTATAAATTAGTGTGGGATTATTCTAAGGGGGAGGTTGTTGCAGAAATAAATGGGAGATGAGAGTTGAAGGGAAAGTCAAGATTCAAGGAGGAGGAGAGGAGGCATGCATGAAAAGGGGTTTTACTTTGATTGGAAAATAGTGAGGGAGAGGGAAAGAAGAAGTAATTGCAGCTGCATGGTTTGGCTTATTTCGGGCATGGTGAGGTGTGTGGCCTTGGATTGGATTGACTCGAGGGTGCTTATCGCTTTTAATTGATGATTTTTAGTGGATATAGATCGATGTAATTATCTATACCTCTACATCCATAAGAATTAACTAATTTTTTTAATTATAAAAGGATAATTATTTCAATGTATCTCAGATACATGGTTTGAGACATTGAGAGATTGAAAAAAAAAACAAATTCTCAAAGTAATAAGCCAACGAAACTGAAAAACAGCTAGAGATATATTAGATATTGTTAGATATTGCTACAAAAATAGAGAGAGAGAAGGATGTAGCCGAAAATTCAATCTTGTGACTCTTTATTTATAACATATATAGGAAAAATGTTAAGGTTAGGGTTTGGTAGTGTGCAGGGCCGGTCCTGACAATTTGGAGACCAAGGTCGAACAAAGATTATGAGGCCATTCTTTAAGTAATTGAAATACATTAATATATAAAAATAATTTACATGTTCAAAATAACCACAGAAATATAGTCATATATAAATACTTAAATGATAAGAAAGCTTACAAATAGTTCAAAGATTCAAAAAAATGTCATACAAAATTACAAATATTATAATAAATGATCACATATATGTTCAGCGCAGCGATGAGAAAGAGAAAAAAGAACTTAAATCAGTTAAATGTTATTAAGCAATAAGCACAATATATAAATTATAAGATGGTAGCCTTACCATATATATGTGCCAAGACCAAGCACTCGCAGAATATGTCAATTTGCTTCATCCAACAGTAATACGTTCCAAAGTGGATGATAGAGAAGTTCCAGGACGTAGGGAGGGATTCGCTAGTTCATAACCCGCAGCAGTTGCAACTTCTGAAAGTTCTTCAGTTGAAGTTTACTGTCTTTATAATTTGAATTGAGTAGAGGGGAATTAAAATAAGAACTAAGCCTCTCAAAAGGATACTTGCGTAGAGAATTTAACCTACTTAATTATCGAGAAAGTATATCTTACCAATTAAATATCAACAAATTCTCATGAATTAATAATGCTATCTATGGCAAGTTGGGAATAGACATAAACCACTAATAGGCTTAGAAATCTTGTGAAATTATTTTAACTGATTGAGACGTGGGCCTTTTAGTAAGGTTCAGGACTAAACCATGACTCCATATCACCAAAGGTGTCACCACTCACCATAAACAGAATGATTTACCAATGAATTCAATCAACACTTTCTTCGAGCTGGCCAATTACCCTATTCTTTTGTAATCACCCTAAAAAGCAAGCTAACAGTAACAGAGTCACACATAACCAAAGTAGCTTTTGTGTGGCATCATACCATTGTCTTCCATAGCTGTCAAGAACACAATTTGAGGCATCATGAACCCAATACTGGATCTCCAATTTAATAACATCGGCATGTTTAACTAATTTTCTAAGATTCGTATACTTAAAATGGCATCTTCAATCTCATCTAGCCAATATTAAAAAATAATCTTGCAATCGAACTACAACTACAAGTAAGATGTTGTAAGGTTACATTTTAAATAAGTTGGACATCCAGCTTTATTATGTGATACCTAAATGATGCAGATCAAGTAAGAAATGAGTTAATCCATGATAAACATGCTTACCCAAAAATGGTTTTCTTGTGGGAATGGTGCAAGTGGAGCAACAAATGAAGAGCCAAAAAGTAACAAAAGAAGAATAGCCTTTGGACTCAGTTGAAGATTGCTTATCTGCATAATACATCACTATTGTAATTAAGAAACCATAACTTTAATTTATTAAGGAAAAAAGTGAAATATCCAAATAAAAACCTTTTTTTTTAAAAACAGTTGAGTCTTGAGACTCTTGGAGTCTCTATGCATTTATTAAGGACAATTGAGTCTTCAGACTCTTGGAGTCTATATGTATTTTCTTTTATAATTTTTTTTTTGAAAAATTATAAAAAAAATGGGCCCCAAATTTTTGGGGCCCAGGGCAGTCACCCTCTGGGCCCTGCCCCAGGGCCGGGCCTGGTAGTGTGGTTGGAACGTCACCTGAATAGGTGGGCGCTTTAACGACATTCGGATAGAACGACTTGGTTGGCACCTTAATAGGTGGGCTTCCACCTAATAAGTGGTTATGGTTTCACAACACTCCCTCTTGAATGTCCACTTTAAAATATTGCCTCATTAATAACTTTTTAAAAGAAAAGCTCATATTTGGGAAAATCCATAGTGAAATAAAAGATTACAACTAATTCTTCAGGAATTCGATTTTTCAGGAATCTAAGTAGGTGCGACTTACATTTTCTCATTAAAAACTTTTCGAAGGAAAAAACCCAGTGGAAAAAACCTCATCGAAGAAAAAGAGTACAATGCACAAAGATATTCTTCAGAATGTCTCCATTAGCATATTTAGGATGCTTACATCAGAAAAATGCTCCCCTTAAAAAGTATTAAAATTTATTACATTTAGCTCTTACATCAATTGAAATGAAAATTTGCTCCCCAACAATATTACATTTAATCATTACATCACAACCCAAAAATTTATCAGCCTATACATTTATATGCCTATCTGCTAAAGTCTTCACATGCCAATCTGATGTACTAACTTTTGAAAACTGGACTTTGGGAGGAATTTTGTGAAGAGATCTGCAAGGTTCTCTGAGGATTTGATTTGCTTGACATCAATAATCTTTTGTTCTTGAAGCTGGTGGGTGAATAAAAATTTGTGATTCGTGCTTCGTATTATCTCCTTTAATGAAGCCTTATTGAATTTTCTTTATACAAGCTGCATTATCCTCATCAATTATTGTTTTCCTGTTTGTGACTTCTAGAAGCTCACTTTCTCTACTTGCTTCATAAAGTGCCAGTATCTTAGAATGTTTGGTTGATGTTGCTGCAATGGTTTGTTTGACTGATCAACAGGAAATAATTGCACCACAGTTAAGAAAAATATATCATGTTTGTGATCTCCCTTTATGAGGATCAGATAAATAGACTACGTCTGTATATTTTACAAGATCAACACGTTTATATGAATAATATAAACCAAGATCAATGGTTCCTTTGATATATCGAAGAATGTGTTTTATGTCATTCCAATGCCTACGTGTAGGTGTAGAGGTATATGTCACGTCTAGTGCACCATGCTAAATAAAGGAGTGTGCCTATTGCACTCAAATAGGGTACTTCAGGACCCAGAATATCTTCATTTTCTTTTTCAACCGATATGGATCCTTGTCAACTTCTAGTGACCTGACAACTATAGGCGTACTGAGTAGATGACAATCACTCATATTGAATATCTTCAGGAGATTTTCAGCATATTTGGCTTGATGTAGTAAAATTCAATTTTTACTGTGCTTGATCTACAGGCCGAAGCATAATTTTGTTTCAGCCAAGTCTTTCATCTCAAATTCTTTCTTAAGATAGTTAACAGCTTTTTCAATCTCATCAGGAGATCCGATTAAGCTTATATCATTTACATAGATGGCTACTATGACAAATCCCTTCAAGGATTTCTTTATGAATATGCACGAACATATAGGATCATTATTATATCCTTCCCTAGACAGATATTTACTCTGCCTATTATACCACATTCTTTCAGATTGTTTTAGTCCATACAGGGCTCGTTTTAATCTAATATAGTGCGTATTTCTAGACTTGGTCTATGGTAATTTAAATCCTTCGAAAATTTTCATATATATCTCCTGTCATCACATCTATGTGTCTCATTTCAAGTTTTTCAAAAACAACGAGACTTATTAGATATCTAAATGTGATGATGTCCATGACCGGGTGTCACGCCCCGCTTCCCAAAAACACGGAATACGAGCGCATGACAAAGCCCATCGAATGATTTTCATCATTCATGAGCTATAGGATCGACTCAGCATCATAACAAGAATATAACAAAATGTACACAACCACGCATGCATGAATAATTTATTAATCAATAGAAAACAATTAAAACAAAATAATAATGTCCCAAATAGTTTTAAAATCTAGATCAAAAGATAAAACTCGGGACTATAAGCCCGTTACAAGTTTCAAGTAGCAACAAAAAGAAATAAACTCAAATACAAGATAATTAGCAAGTTTGCCCAAGCGAAGCCTAGAACGTCTGCTCATCAATTCCGGCAGGCAACTCGTCTCCAAAGTCTGTATATATAAATATAAAAAGAAAAATAATAAAGAAAACAAGACGATACCCTTAATGCAAGTTAAGACCGCAATAGTAAAACAAGTACAAAAATATGGAACAAGATTTGGTATCAAGAATGTAATAGGGATGCAACAAGTAGTGGGCAAGAAACTAGCTAGCAATAAAGACAACTCAAATGACAAGGTTGGATAATAAGTACTAGTACTAAAACAAGTGACTAGCGAACATGTAATGGTATCAAGCATCAAGTAATAAGTATCACGTACAAGTTTCGAGTAACAAGTAACAAGTCTAATGTGTCAAGTTATCAAGTACAAGTATCAAGTCTCATGTATCATGTAATCAAGTATCAAGTAAGCATGTATCATGTTCAAGTATTACGTGTCAAGTTTTGTAGTGATTACTATCTAGGTAGCACTTCATACATCCATACTTTTACTACATGGTTGCTACAGTCAATGCAATTTCGTTAAGGCCTAGTGGTGGATTTTATATGGCGGTGTACTCAGGTCATGTAGGAAATACGAGCATGTGATCAAACCATGGACTCTAGAGGTGGCCCCCGCAGGATCTAGAGGTGACCCCTGTCAACCCTTGATGTGGTACTTAATTCTATGTGACACTTAGTTCCATGTGATCGCAAATACATATCATGTAATCATATAATGGGCTCTAGAGATGGGCCCCGTAGGCTCTAGAGATGGCCCCCGTCACCCATGACATGGCACTTAGTTCTACGTGGCACTTAGTTTCATTTAACGTAAAATTATGGAAAACACGGGTCCCCTTCTGAATACACTTACCTATATTGTCTACTACTATGGTCTTTCCCTTAAATCCCGGCTTGTCATTTATTATTATCATCAAGAAAGTATGAAAGTGTGCGAAACAAGTCAAGTAAACATAATCAAGAATATGAAACAAGTCTAGGCTAAGTAGGATACATGTTCGAGGGTCCAAACAAATTAAAGTATCAAGAACAACGAAAATCTCAAATCTGGACAGCATAAGGTTGCTGCACCAAAACTGCGATTTCCATTGCTACAAGATAACAAATGTGGATCCGTAGGAAGGTCTAGAAACTAGACTCCTGTCCGGTTCCAATGCATATAATTAAGGTATATAAAAGTTGTGGTAACATGTGTCAAAACAGCAAACTATACAGCTTTTGTGTTCAGCAAGAATTTGTGAATCTGAGTTTATACATATGAAACAGGATTGAAACATTATTAATTAATTCTGAGAAAATTAGGAAATTTTCTCTAGGGTGTCCAGTATCAGCATGCAAATTTTTCAAGTCATTTACTTACTGGTAGCATAGTTAAAATAATTGAAAACTAAAAGGGTGCAACAGTTTTTTTTGTGAATCTGCGACTACCGACACAGCAACAGTAAAACTGTAATATCTCCTAGACCATAACTCGGAATTCGAAAATTCTAGGTGTTATTGACAACTATACATTTAGGGCTACTTTTCATATTCAGGACTCAAGTTCAGATTTTGGTTTTATCTTGGTCGAAACAGCAAGGCAAGACAGAGACACCAACCAACTAAAATATTTTTTGTATGAAATGAATCAAAAATCTTACTAGTTGTGAACAAGTGTATCAACGAAGGGTTGTGACACTTAGATCATGTAATAGATAAGGAGAAACATGAGATCATCAACGATAAACAAAGAGGAGTCACAATTTACAATCTATTTGCAGTATTTTCAAGGAAAATCTTGTAATAGAAAAACGAAATGTACAAGAGATACTTTCCTTGGGGTGTAGACGATGAGATCCGATAATTTGAAAATAACGGGATCGAAAATCCCGAGCGAAATCTCCCAAAGCACGTGCAAAACCCGTGCGAAGAAACCAACAATAACTCTGCCAAAATCCCACACGCCGGATTTGCCTAGAACAGCAAACAGCCAACTAGGATTCCGCTGCGCCCAAACACAGAACACCGAAACGACCAATCAGCAACCACTCACACATCGGATCGGGGGCAAACACGGAACAGTGGTCTCGGATTCGCTGTGCCACAACACCAAACGGCAAAATCACCCAATGGGCTCACGTCTTCAAACCTTGGCAGAGAGAGAAAGGACGGTGCGAGCAACTGCGACACGATGATGACGGCGGAGTGGCGCGACGGCGATCCACGACGACGGAGGCGCCCACGGTCGGGAAGCGACGCAGCGGCTAGCCTCCGACGACGGCTCTGTTCCGCACTCGAAAACAGAGGAGTGACGCGACTGGCTGTTGAAGGGCGTCGCGACGACGACGAAGATGAGGGCAAAGGGGTCAGCAGTGGTTGAAGGGGGATGGCGAGGGCATGGAAATGGAGGAACGGTGGTGACGAAGTAGTGGGTAATGGGTTTCGGCGAAGGATGGGTTCGAGCGGCAATGGCGATGGTGAAGACGAAACAGTCCGCAAATCTTGCAGTAAAGATATCTCATGTCAAGGGTTCTAAAAGTTTAATAATCGAAGGAGATTCAAAACCAACATAAATTCCCAACCGACGTTGGGGACCTATTTTTGTTCTTGTAGGTGGAGGAATGGAGACATATACTGCACAGCCAAATTTTTGAATATGAGAAAGATTTGGTTGATGTCCACACACTAACTATATGGGAGAGAATGCAAGATAAAATGTTGGCCTTAACTGGATTAATGACGCAGCATGAAGGATTGCATGACCCCAAATACTTACAGGTAATTTTGACTGCATTAGTTGTTTGCTAAAATCGCTGATCGAGGCCGGGGCGTTACAACTGCCCACCACAGGCTGCCTCATAAAAAGTGTTATAGCTTGTTGGTGACCTCTCATCACAGACAATTATATATATATTTAATTAATTCTGCAACCCTCCTGGTATGGGATTAATTCAATCCCCTACCTCTTCAATCCTGTGAGCACAGAACCCAAACAGTGGGCCCCATGCCCATGTCAGCAACAGTGGCTATCGCTGCTTCTTTCACAAACCGGGCGGGCCCCTCCCACCTACCACGTCAGCCTGACGTCATCGGCACAATAGCAACAGTTTTGCTGCTGTCTCTTTTCTTTTTTGTGGGCCCCCATCAAAGCCTACACAATCTCTCCTATAGAAATCTCTATAGGACATAACTCCAATTAATTATATATCAGGGATAGGTACCAGTAAAATCTGCTAGCTCAATCGTGTCGAAAGTCAACTGTGATACCATTTGTAACGCTCTGGACCTGATCAACGATTTTAGCAAATAACTGCCCACCATAGACTGCCTCATAAAAGGTGTTATAGCTTGTTGGTGACCTTCAATCCTAGGCAGTTATTTATATATTTAATTAATTTTTGCAAACCCTCGATATGGGACAAATCCCCACATCTCTCCCGTTCTCTCTCTTCGCGAAAGAACAGCCGAAGCCCCCAACGGAGGCCCCATGCCACGTGACAACTGTTGCCTGTGCTCCTGGGCCCCTCATGCCCACGTCAGCACAGCTGCAAAGCAGCTGGCCCTCTCCTTCAAAACTGGGTCCACCTCTGCCACGTCACCCACTGGGTGACGGCAACATAATTGCGGCTCTTTAAACCGGGTGGGCCCTACTTCCAACATAATTCCTTGTATATAACCCCCTATAGGAAACTCTATAGGGCATCTCTTATTATTATTATTATTATTATTATTATTATTACTATTATTATTATTATTATATATATATATATATATATATATATATATATATATATATATATATATATATATATATATATATATATATATATATATATATATATATATATATAGGGAAATGCTCCATTGAAAACGGGTCTAGTTTTCACGGGTTGGAAAACACCAATCTAAGCCGTTGGATAGCTCATGATCCTGATCGGCGGCTCAGATCGAGCTCCCCATAACCCGTTTCAATTGATCAGCAGAGGGTTATTTTGGAAATTTCGTCCCAAATAACTCTTCGCTGAACAGATTCTAAAAAAATTGATATAACCTAGGCTGTTGTTGGGAACAACGACCTAGGTTATATTCATTTTTTCAGAGAGAATCAGGCGAAGAGTTATTTGAGACGAAATTTCCAAAATAACCCTCCACCACTTAAGTGATATTGGGTGATGGGCGGAGGCGATCTGAGCCGCTGATCACGATCAAAAGTGATCCAACGGCTCAGATTGGTGTTTTCCAACCCGTGAAAACAAACCCGTTTTCAATGGAGCATTTCCTATATATATATATATATATATATATATATATATATATATATATATATTCTCTTAACACGAGGTGTTACAAATAGGGGGATGAATTGGTTCACATATGTCTCTTTGAATCCTATAACAAAAGAAAAGGTGATTCAGAATCAATATTCGGGATTGAAGGTCTTGTAATGAGTTTTCCTTAGGAACAGGGGACACAGAGATGACCATTTGGTATGTTGCAAGTTTTTAGAGGATGGCCACTGAAATTGGTAATAATCTTTATCATCATTGTAGTTCCAAGATGACCTAGACGGTCATGCCAAAGTTTTAAAATGAGGGAATCCTTTGGTGTCTGGCTAATAATAGATCATTGATTAGGAGTAGGCTGATGACTCATAGTGTTATGTGACTCGACTACCTCAATGTGCATGAAATAGATCCATAAGAATAAGCTGGAGAATTTATCTAGAATGAACTTCTGGTTCCCTAAACTAGAGGTTACACAAATGTATTCTTTATTTTCCTCGCTCAATATTTCAATATGATATTCGTTTGTCCTTATGTCCTTAAAATTGAACTCAATAGGTTTCTTCTGGAATTTTGAGAGTATAAGGCATTTTGAATAAATAGATGAGTTACATCGGATAAAATTAAATGTGCCCTACCGGAGCCTTCAATAATGTGAGCAGAACCAGCTATCGTGGATACTACGTTCGAATTAGAATTAATGTTGGAGAAATAAATCATATTCTTAAGGATGGTGTGAGTAGTAGCACTGTCAATCAGACATGAGCTGTACTCTAGCTATTTTTTTTGTAAGTTCCATCTCCTAAAAATGAAATTTTAATTAATTTATTTAGGAATACGAGACATTTATGTCCAGAAAGAATGAAAGATTCCACTTTAATCAATGTCACAAAACCTTGCTATTATGTGAGGATATGTGACAATTGCCACATATATGATTTAATTAATAACATTAGTGTTCTCCACTTTAATGATATCTCATAAATATTATAATTAAATGAATGCAAATGTGGATCATTAACAAAATTTCAATTGCTTTAGTTTGATCGGAGATTATTAACATGGGCAAATATAATAACTATGATTACAGTAGCTAACAGTAACAAAAAATCCAAAAATATACACTCCAACACCCTCTTAATTAAGCAATGCAAGCAAAACATAGATCACTTAATGTAATCGTTTTGCACGATCATTATTTAATGGAAGTTAGGGAATACGGTTTAAGGCGGAGAAAAAGTGTATTATAAGGCTCATAGTGCTAAATCTGAGTAGTTAATGTCCACATCCATCTTTATCGTTGTGTAATTGTCAATTAATTATCCGACTAGCGAAAAATCAACCATTCGGACTAGAGGATGACTACATATACATGAATTTTTATCTCAAATATATATTATAAATGTATTGGAATTCACTTCTCACTAAAAGACAATATTTTATGTCTAGCATTTTGCTTCAGACTATTTAGTTAATTAGAAATTCATCGGCATGCTGTATAATGGAATCGTCATCTTTTATGGCCTCTAAAATTTTGCCAGGACTCCTCGTTCAATTCCACCATAACTATGAGGGAAATGGTTACATACATCCATGACTACAAAAATCATTGAATTTAATTAAGAAATCAACTGAGTAGCAATTAAAGCAGAAAGAAAAGATGATGCAGCTTGTTTTATATTAATGATAGGCCAAAATGAAAGAAATAATATGAAGCAACAAATGAGAATGAACAAGCCAAAAATATGATAAAGTGTTTGACATTTTGTATTGCACCATGCATAGGCAAGCATGCAATGCTATGTAGATGATATATCATAATCAGGCCAACAAAAAATCAGCACATAAATAATATTCCCATGTGGCGAATGTTTAGATCAGAATTCAAGTTTATCAGGAAAAAAAAAATCAAAGAGCTTTCTTGTCTTAGTTAAACCACCGACCTAAAACTTCTCGAGACGTCGTGCTGATAACATATTACAGAAGTAGAGAGATAGAGAGATGTAGCCTAAAATCCAATCTTGTGGCTTATTCATAACACATATATAGGAAGAAAGTTAGGGTTAGGATTTGGTGGTGTGGTTGGGTCGTCGGATTCGGTAGTGTGATTGGGCCGTCACCTTAATAGGTGGGCATCCACCTAATAGATGGTCACGGTTTGTCGTAGTTAAACTAGTATCCTAAAGCTCCTCGAGGTGTCGTGCTGATAACATATTACAAAAGTAGAGAGACAGAGAGATGTAGCCGAAAATTCAATCTTGTGGCTCTTTATTCATAACACATATACCGTCAGATTTGGTAGTATGGTTGGGCCGTCGGATTTGGTAGTGTGGTTGGGCCGTCACCTTTAATTAATAGGTGGAATAGGTGGTCACGGTTTCACAACAGATACCTGTGTGTGCCGTGCCCACAAATGATATCTCAAATAAGTTACAATAATAATTTTATGTCCATTATAACTGTTATATGCAATTATTCTGGTTTTACAGTCAGTTCGGATTTTACAACATTGCGAACAAAATAAGAAAGTACATTGCTAATACTAGTAATATACACGTGCGATGCACGTATTAAATTTTTTAAAAAAAAATTAAAGTAAAACTCTGATTTACACGTGCGATGCATGTCTTAATATATATGATTATATATTTTTAAAAGTAGATCTGAAGACTATAATGGGAAAGTTGGAATTGCACGTGTGTTGCACGTAAGTAGGTAGATTTATAATTCCAACTCTTCTATTATAATAGTTATTATATATTATATTATAGATAGATAGATAATAATTTACACGTGTGATGCACATTTATAAAAAATATGACGTAGTAAGGACTTGAACTTGAAACCTTTTTCATAGTGGTTATGCATATGCAATGCACGCGTTGATAGATTTACAAATGACACTAAGGCTTTCTTCCATTATAATATATTAAATACTAGAGAATAGAGATATAGATAAAGGACAAGAGTCAATATGGGGAAGTAGCTAGGCATTCTATATATATATATAAGCAATTAAGTGCGCACAAATTAAAAGAACACAACCCAATAATAAGGATGAGGGTGAGGAGATTGAGACAATAGCCGGGATACGCATGTACGTTAATGTTCCCCCTTTCTTCGTGCTTACATTAACATTCATATTCTCCCACATGCCCCACCTTCATCTCACTTAATGCACCAACTTTTGCCATGCTATAAATGCTACCACATGCATGACATCTCAACTTATAAGATTCTTTTTCAATTGCAATAAAAGTAATCGGAATTGTTTTTTTTCTTGCAATTTGGATTGTCACCAAACAATCTTGCAACTCATTTTCAACTAAGGTGATCATAGAGAAACTGGAACATCAACACAACACAAGGGAAAAGAGTATGAGAACTCAGCAATCGTCAACCCATCTTCAGCAACCAGCAAGCGGGGCAGGACTCACGAACGGCGTTCACCTTCGATGACAAAGCGTGAGAGGGAGGAGGAGTTGGCCGCTAGGTCGAGCAAGCGTCATGGGGAACAACGTCTTGAACGAGGCAGAGCAAGGGGGAGGACTCCGTCACACTCACCACCTGATCATAGAGATCGGACAAGTGATGTGAGAATTCGTGGGGAACGCAGTGGAAGATCAAGGGAGGTTGTCGCCAACCATAGGATGTTTAGAGACAGGAGTGCGACAAGGGTTCATCGGTTATCACCGGAGAAGACGCAGCAGGGTGCTAAGCCGGTAGAGAGTAGGCGAAGAACATTCGCTGAGGTGACTAAAGGCAATCTGAGAGACAATGTCGAGTTCAGATCTCATCGACGCTCTCCATCGCCAGAGCCAGAGATGCTTAGGAAGAAAGAAGATGAAGCCGGAGAGTGGATTCTGGTCAAGCCTAGGAGAGCTCCGAAAGTTAGTAACAGCAAGAGCACCTCCGGTAAGAGTGTCACACCCCGCTTCCCAAAAACATGGAATACGAGCGCGTGACGAAGCCCAGCGGATGATTTTAACACCATCCATAAGCTGTAGGATCGACCCAGCATCACAACAAGAATATAACAAGATATATGTACAACCAAGCATGCATGAATAATTTATTAAGCAACAGAAAACAATTGAAACAAATAATAATATCCAAATAGTTTTTCAAGTCTGGATCAAAGTTAAAACTCGGGAATATAAATCCGTTACAAGTCTTAAGTAGCAAGAAAATAAATAATACAAGAAAACAAATAATCTAAGCATGTCCTTTCTCCATTTGAAGTCTAAAATCTCTGCTCATCAATTCCGGCAGGCAACACGTCTCCAAGGTCTGTTTAATAATAATAAAAAGGGAAAAAAAATAGAGAAAACAAGAGGAAATGCCCTTAGTGCAAGTTAGGGCCACAAATAGTTAAAATGAGTACAAGAAACATGGAACAAAATTTGGAATCAAGAATATAATAGGGATGCAACAAGTAGTGGGAACTCAAGGACTAACTAGCAAGGAGGACAACTCAAGAGATCAGGTTGGGTAACAAATACTAATAGTAGATTAAGTGACTAGTGACATATAAGAGTATCCAACATCAAGTGACAGGTATCAAGTTTAAGTGTCAAGTAACAAGTCTCAAGTCTAGTGTCAAGTAACACATTCAAGTATCAAGTCTCATGTATCATGTCATCAAGTATCAAGTAAGCATGTATCAAGTTCGAGTTTTAAGTGTCAAGTCTTATAGTTATTACTATCTAGGTAGCACTTCATGCATCCATCTTTTTACTACATGGTTGCTACAGTCAATGCAATTTTGTTTAGGCCTAGTAATGAATTTTATAGGGAGGAATACTCAGGTATCAAGTATCAAGCAAGCACGGTTCATGAATACGAAAATAAATAACAAGTTCACGAAGCAAGTCCGTGAATACTAACAAGTTCAAGAACCACACACTGGGTTCATGAATACAACAAGTTCATGAGCCAAGTAACTGGCTCCATGAATACATCAGGGTGCAACAAGTTCATGAACCGAGTACTAGGAAATACGACCCCCCTTCCGAGTACACTTACCTATATGGTCCACTACTATGGTCTTTCCCTTAAACCCCGGCTTGTTACTTTTATTATTATCATTAAACAAGCATGAAAGTGTGCAAAACAAGTCAAGAAATCATAATTATGGACATGGAAAAAGTTTGAGATATTCATATAGCATATTCGAGGGTCAACACGAATAAGAATATCACGAACAACGAAAATCTCAAATCTGGACAGCACGACGTTGCTGTACCAAAACTGTGATTCCCATTGCTACGAGATAGCAAATGTGGATTCGTCAGAAGATCTAGAAATTAGACTCGTGCCCGGTTCCAACGCATATAATTAAGGTACAAGAAAGTTGTGGTAACATGTGTCAAAACAGCGAACTACACAACTATTGTATTCAGGCAGAATTTGTGAATCTAAGTTTATACATGTGAAACAGGGTTGAAACATTATTAATTAATTCTGAGATAATTTGGAGATGTTCTCTAAGGTGTCCCGCAACAACATGTAAAATTTCAAGTCAAACGCTTACTGTTAACATAGTTAAATTAAATTGCAAACTAAAGATGTGCAGCAGTTTTGTGAATCTGCGACTACCGACACAGCTGCAGTAAAACTGCGATATCTCCTAGACCGTAACTCAAAATTCGAAAATTCTGGATGTTATCGACAACTAGACATCTAGAGCTGCATTTACTGTTCAGGGCTCAGGTTCAGATTCTGATTTTAAAGAGGTCAAATAGCAAGTAAAGTTCGGAACAGCAACAAATATGAATGTCTTTCATGTATAAGTTGCATGATAATTGATTGTTATGAGTCTAGATTAATGTGTGATATAAATGCTGGTGTAGTGGTTATCAAATCAGCAAGTAACATCTATTTCTCAACTCAAATGGGTGCAAGATCATCACATACAAGACACAACACACATCTACAAATATAGGGTTTCTTAATTTCATATGTTCATGTAACTAGGAGATAAAATGAGTCTAAGTAATTTTTAATTATAACAACGAAGGTGTTGTGACTCTTAAGATTAAGGAATCGACGATGAAAATTCAAGATCGACAATTGATAAGACAAGAAGGAGTCACAACTACAACATATTTGCGGTATTTTCAATCAAATGCTTGTACTAGGTCAATAAATTGTACAAGGAGAATACTTGCGTTGATTGGGTGAGGGCGATAATCCAACGGAGGAAAATGGAGATGGATCCCGGCACGGACTCCACGGACGGATCGAACGAACACACGATCACAATCGCAACCACGAACACCAAGCAAGGATCTCGATGATCAAGGGGATGATCACGATCAAGATGAAGATCAAGCGAATCCAACGGTCGAGATCGGAAATACAACATATAAGAATTAGAAGAGTACCAAAAGAGTAACTATACCATGATTGATAATTGATGAATAAGAACAAAAGTAGATCAAATGTTTACTCACCAAGCAAAGGACAAATGAGACGATCAAAGGCCGAGATCATGTTCATCAACCAATCGACGGCCGAGATCGAAGATCAAGATCATGATCAAGATGATGATCACGATTGCAGTGATCAAAAGAGATCCGACGGTCGAGATTAAGATCTTGATGATGATGGTGATGGTGATGATCAATGCAAATCCAATGGCCACGATCGACGGATCAAGAGGCGATCACGACCACGATGATCAAGATGTAGATCGGACGACCGAGATTCCATTTGATCACAACTCTTGATCAACACAACAAGAGTAGGCAGCCTCGACTGGTGGCTGGCCTGGCTTCAGCGACGGCACCCAGGCTAGTGCCGGCGAGGGGGACGGAGCCAGGCGGAACGGCGGACGGGAGCGGCATCGGAAGAGTTGTGGCAGTTGCGAGGAGAAGCCTCGTGCTAGGGTGCTGCGGCGTCGGAGACTGCAGGCGAAGGAGCACGACGAGGGGATAGTGCAGCTGTGGTCTGCCTGCGCTGGAGAGGGAGAGAGCGGGACAGGGAGTTGCACCGGAAGTCGTCGCGACTGGGCTGAGCGGCGCAAGCAGAAGCCGCTGTGCCTGCTGCTGCCAGTCGGGAGGAGCGCAAGGCACGCTGCCACTGTTGGTTGGGCAATGCAGGGAGGAGGGTGGCGCTGCGACTGTCGTTGCTTTCCGACGGCGCGACTGGGGACGCGTTGTGTCGCTGCCGCATTACTGGGGCGGCTGCTGTCTCAACATGAGGGCGGCGCAATGTACCTGCTGGCTAGGGCTGGAAAATCGGAACAGACGGGATCGGACAACCATATGTTCAAGCTCGGACCGAAATTCTACTCGGACGGGCTTATGTCCGGCTCGGTCTAGGTCGGACAAAATTTTTATAGTCCGGACTCGGTTCAATAAAGCATCGGACCACAATAATACTCGGACGGACTTATGTCCAGCTCGAGCTCGGTAAAGAATCGGACCTAATAATTTGTTCAAGTTCGGTTCGTATAACAGTTCGGACGGTCCACGGTCAGACATTTCTCAAGCCGGACTCGAACGGACGACGGACCGTCCTGTTCATTTTACACCCCTACTGCTGGCATCGCGGTGTACATGGGAGGAGCGTCGGGTTCTGTCGACGAGGAGGGGGGTGGTCGGGAGCGGGATGGTGAGGTAGGCAGCGATGAGGTGGAGAAGATGAAGGGGGTGCTGTGGTTTGGGGGGTTGAGCAGTAGAAGATGAAGGGGGTTAGGGGGTAGGGTTACACAGGGAAAGGTTGGCGGCTGTTGTGCTTAGTAGGAGATTAGGGTAATGTTTAGTTTAGGGTAATTATATAGTGGACTATTGGGTTTGGGTATTTAGGTAGATAATCCAATAGGTGAATGGGTAATAGGTTTAATTAAAAGACTCAATAAGGTAATGAGTTTGGAATTTATTAAAACCAATAGGAATAGAATTAGTTAAATGGGTATTTGGGTTAAAAAATACTATAGGGAAATAAATAACTAATAAAATGTAGGATTATATATCAAGATATATATTGTACTACAATATGAAAATTATTTGAAATCGCTACAAATACAAAAATCAATAGAAATAGATTTTTAAATCAACGTTCAAGATAATAATATTTATAACAACAATAATAATTTTGATATACATATCGAAATGAGATTTGAGATAAACAAGTTTATGAAAACCCAAATAGTAATAAAATAAGATACGAATAGCCGATCACTTAGAAAATAACATTAAAGTTGGAATATACTATTATTCGAAGAAAATACAATATCCGGTTTTGAAAGGATTTTAATAGAAGGTGCAATTCGAGTTTAAAATAATACTGAATTCGTAATAAATCAAAATACGAAAAATATTCACAAAATACGTATTTAGGGAAACAAGGATTACAGACAGGAAGCCAGAGGGTCGCCAAAACTGCCACCAATGCGCAAAAGTGGGGCACTCGATCAGCAATTGCAAAAATGAATGGTTTTGTTATGTTTGCAAAGAATCCGACCACATCTCCACGGCGTGTCCATTGAAAAGAACCGTTCCAGCATCGACTTATAAGCAACCGCCGACGGCGACAATTCAACGAGTCTCAGATGTCAGCGATACGCAGCAAAGCTCTGCGAGGGAGAGGAAAGTCATTCATGCCTCTATTATTCCGACGCTGTTGATGGATGATTTTGAGAGGCATTATAATAAGTGCATCATGGCAAAATCAAGAATGGGCAATCCTAAAGAGAGGGCATTTCGGAGCTGTTAGCGGCTGCATTTGCGTCGTCCTCGTCTCCAAAGTGGGTTATGCAAGAAATCTGGGCCAACTGTTTCTTCGTGCAATGCAGCGACAAAGAGTGGGCGGCGGAGGCGCTGAGAATGAAGGGGCTGGGCTCGAAGGTAAGGATTCTCAAGTGCTGGAGTTCTTCGTAACTTTCAATTCCTGGTCGCGAGAGTATGGTGCGATTAAAGCCGATTCCCTTATGCCGATGTGGATTAGGCTTTACAATCTCCCGTTTTATTGTTGGGTGCAGTCGGGATTCCAAAACATCATTCAGAGTTTCGGAATGTTGATCGAGATTGATGGAGGAACACTCATGCATTCTTGTCGAAAATATGCACGACTACGTATAGGAGTTGTGAACAGAGCTTCAATCTCGTCCAAGGTTTTAGCTAATTTCTAAAATGAGGTTTTTGACGTTAAGGTAATTGTCGAGCCAAAGAAGTGCATCTCGTTTCGTGGTAAGGCGACTTCAGAGGAGGGGAAAATCGATGACAGGGATGACGAGTTGGAGGTTGAAGATGGAGGTAGGCCGTTGGATCTGGGCGTTAGGCATACTGGCCTCACATCAATGGATCCAAATTGTTTTCGATCTAAGTCGTTCACTCTCGATCAAGTTCACATAGACCGTCGGTTCAAATTACCCTATCATGAAACGGGTACACAGGGGTGCGGAAAGGAGAAAGGGAAGTACTGGCGTCAAGTGCAGGTAGGGGAGAAGCAAACAATAGGGGAAATGACTGCATGTGGAGACGAGACAGATCGAAAGATGGATAGCGGAAAAGGAGGGATCCTGAAACAATAGGATGGCGAAGGGCTCGAGGTAAGTAGGGAGCTCGGCATTGTACAGAGGGAATGGCTTCAATTTTCAAAGGAAGAAGTAGAGGAATATGTCAAAATGGCCATGTTTGCTCTATTCACAAAGAGAAGCATTGCTTCTAATTGTATTGGGTCAAATCCCAGTAATGAGGTGGGCCACGGTAGTATACAAGGCAGTGGACAGGGGTTGTTAAAGGTAAAGCTAAATCAGGGTATGGATGCAATGCGTTCTAACTCAGAGACGAGCAACAACATTATGGCAGTAGTTAATGAACAGACGACCGATCCGGACTCTCGCAGGGGGATTATTGGAGCACTAGATGTGTAAGGGAGGATAACATAATCTCAGATACTGAGACAGAGATTGGAGATAAGGATATTAGGGGAAGTATTTGCAGCAGTAATAGCAAGAAATATACGAAGTATCAGAGGAGAGGAAAGCGACAGGTGGATGTAGGAGGGATGCAAGAACGCAGTCAGATTGAGCTACCAAAGAGGTCTCCTCTAGCAATGGATCAGGATACGATTGGTGGAGGTATTCTTATTTCAGATTTCTGAGTTCTTAATTCCTTAAATGATGATTCACTTATCTACTTTGCTAGTCTATACGGTCTGACCATGGATTCTAATAGGGCAGAACAACTAGAAAATGTTGCCATCATTAGAGGGGATGCTAGAGTAGCACTGGCTTAGGCCCCCGGGCGGTTGGTAGATGTAGAGGGTAGGTGTAGAGATCTTTCTTTAATGGTTTACATCTTTTGGAATGTAAGAGGGATGAGGTAAAAAACAAAAAAAAAAGCTATTAAATTCACCATGAATAAAATCCGCCCTACTATTTGTGGGCTACAAGAAACTAGAATAGAGTATCCAACCTCAGAGGAATTTAGAAGTCTTAGAGGGGTAGTTTATGTGAATATTTGCAAGTGTACAAAATCGTAACAAGTAGTATAGTTAAGTGAAAAGAGTGTCGAACCCACAAGGACTAATTATTTTTTTGAGTACCGATATTACTAGATTAACTACTATTTGGAAAATCAGAATTTAATAAATAAAACAACTAAATTAAATTACTCTAAAAGTCTAACTAAATTAATTAAGAGGTGCGGAATCTGAAAATTTTGTGATTTGTTAATGACAAAATTAATTCTAGGGCTTTTGATTTCACATAGTTAATCACACACAATTTATAGTTCCATATGAATAAAAAAGATTTTTTTTCCAAGTTGTAGACCAAAATCCCCAAATTATTCAATATTCCTCTCGAGCAATATCAAAATTATTTTCAACTAATTATTTGTCATAATTCATGCACAAATTACAATTGAAAATTCATTAAGATCTATGGATTTCTTAACGGCCACATTAACAGCAGTTCGCTCTTGTAATGGTGTTTAATTTTTATTAATCACAAATTACCAGTTCGGTCTCTTCATGATTTAATAGATCATACAAATGTCTGTCCACCAATTGTATGCATTAAGAATAAAAATCAAACACACAACCATGGAAAAATAGAAAAATAATTTGGAATTAAAATTGTGTTCTCAAAACTAGGCTACATCATAGCCCTAGAAAAGTAAAATTAGTTCATAATGGTTTTGCAACTAACAAACATTGTCTGGATTGAATTATAAAAATTAGAGAAAGAAAAGAGATACAAAAGGACTGCTTTTTAAAAGAGATTGCAAATCCAACAGCCTCGAAAAGCGTGCCCGAACAAGTACTTTTCTCTCTGTCGTTTTCCTGATTGCCGAGCCCAGAGCTGACGTCAGCAACAAAAGACGCCAGGTCAGCACCGGATGGGTCCCGCCTGTCAGCACCGGTGATCCTGTCTTTCTCTCTCCTGCCTCTCTGTCTCGAGCCACAAACGAAAGGAAGAGAGAGTGCCTCAGACCGTTGTGCTCTTTCTCCTCTCATTTTTCGCTCCAACCACGTCAGCAGAGAGGGTCTCCCCCGATGTTTTGCTTCTAGGAGCACTCGCCACGTCAGCTCTGGTCTCGCCTTGGAGTTGGAGCACAGCAAAGGAAAAGAGCGTTGTCCTCCATCCTTCTGCCTTTTCGTCTATTTTTGTTTGTTATGTTTTGTTTCGTTTTTTTATATGATAGGGTTAGTCGTCGCTCTTCCCTTCATTCATCGCTCCCCTCTCTTATTGTCTTCTCTTCTATTTATAGGCACGGGAAGGGTGATTTAGAGTTTACTTTTGCAGAAAACCCCCTATTCTTCATTTATTTGTTTCTTCTCTTGTTTTGTTGTTCAAACACGTGCTGCACACACAAAATAAAATCAGAAATTAGGATTTAAAAAAATAAAAATAAAATTAATTAGTTTAAAATTAATTAAACTAACTAAAAATCTTATTATCTCATTTAAACCCTTTTAAAATTATTTATTGCACTTTTAGCTCAATTAACAACTAAAATTTACATTTTGCTTTTTACAAGGCCAAATTGTAAAATTTAAAATTCAACAAATCAATAAAAATTAATAAATCATTCTGCTTATTTTGTTTGTTGATTTTTTACCGAAAATCTTCACATTTTGCATCAAAAATCTTATTTCTTCAAAAATAATTAATTACTTGAAATCTTATGGAAATAAGACGAATTATAAACAAGATAAACGAATACAAGCAATTTTTATGGGTAAATGAGTACAAATATTTATATAAAAATTAGACACATAAGTAGTAGATTTTGAATGGAGATTCAAACCTGCTGTAGGTTATTCGGGAGGCATTGTGGTCGGGGCGGACGTGAGACTTTTTTGAGATTATAGTTGATTTTGTTGGTTTATTTTCGGTGTCAGTTAAACTACGAAGGAGAAGTGATAACTGGGTGAATGTGGTGACTAGTGTGTACGGTCCTTACGATTCTAGACGATGCAAAGATCTATGGAAGGAGTTCCAAGAGATCAGGATTAAATGGGATGGGCCATGGGTGGTTGGCGGGGACTTCAACTTCACCAGATACCAGGAAGAACATAGAGGTTGTGGTCATAGTCAGACTGAGCAGGAGTTGTTCAACAGCAATATAGACAGATTGGAGTTGATGGAGTTAGAGATGAGCAATAGAAGATTCACATGGTCGAACATGCAACAAAATCCTATTATGGCTAACTGGCTAAGTTAGATAGAGTTTTGGTGTCAAATGATTGGGAGAATGTGTTCCCGTTAGCTAGAGTTAGGTTAGCAATCAGATATACATCCGATCACCTACCACTGGTTTTAGACTGTGGACAGGCAATAAGAAACAATATTTCGCCTTTTAGATTTGAGAAGGCTTGGACAACGATCACTCGAAACACGAAAAGTCATCAAAGATTCATGGGTGGGGCAAACCGGTGAAAAAATGGCTGTAGGAGTTTGGGTGGAAAAAACAAGGCGACTACGTAGGAGGTTAAAAGGTTGGGCGAGACAGAAGACGGATGAAGTGAAAGTTAAGAAGGAGATTCTTGGTAACAGGATACATGAGTTGGAAACTACGCAAGAGGTGAGGGAATTACTGGGAGCGGAAAAAGATGAATTGGCTACGGGTAGACTAGAGCTGCAGCATATAGGGATAATGGAGGAGTTGTATTGGAGGCAACGATCGAGAATACAATGGCTTAGGGAAGGGGACACAAATACAAAATTATTTCACGAAGTGGCAAATGGAAGAAGAAGGCAAAACCACATAGCTGGTCTCTTCGTTGATGGCACCTGGACTGAAAACGATCGGATGATCAGAGAGCATTTAGACAAGAAGTACCATGAGTTGCTCGGCGGAAGATCCACAACTAGATGTACACTCGCGACGAACATGTGGATTTTCTCTACTTTAGACAGTAGCGAGGGCATCGAACTTAGATTTACAGAAGAGGAGGTACTCGAAGCATCCAAGCAGCTAGGACAGGACAAAGCACCGAGCCCGGATGGGTTGCCAATCTTCTTCTACAAGCTGTACTGGAAAATCATTAAGGTGGATCTTATGAATATCTTCAATGAACTCTATAATGGAAGCGCAGTGCTGGACAGACTTAATTATGCCAGTATTACCCTGATCCCTAAGAAAAGCGAAGTGCTCACGGGGGAGGATCCCAGACCTATTAGCCTTCTTAATGGGTCCTTCAAAATCATTATCAAAGTATTGGCTCAAAGATTGGCACCACACTTAGATGACGTGGTGTCCCCCTCGCAGAGCGGCTTTATTCGTGGATGAGATATCATGGACAGCATAGCTTCAGATCACGAAATAGTTTACAGGGGATGTAGAGGCAAATCAGAAGGTTTCCTTCTTAAATTAGATTTTGAAAAAGCCTATGACTCGGTGCACTGGGATTGTCTGGACAAGGAACTAGAGTTAAAAGGCTTTGGGGCGAAATGGCGGACTTGGATGAATTTGTGTGTCTGAGGTGGGAAATCATTCATTCAGGTCAATGAGTGGCAAGGAAAAGAAATCAGATGCAAAAAATGACTCAAGCAAGGGGACCCGTTATCACCACTTCTATTTGCCATCGTAGTGGATGGTTTGGCGGAAATGATAAGGAGGGCACAAAAGCACAGCATCATCAAGGGGATTGAGATTAAAGAAATCGCCCAGCCAATGTCAATTCTACAATACGCTGATGCCACCATTTTGTTCGGGAGGGCAAAAGTAGAAGAAGCAATAGCAATGAAGGCAGCCTTGGGATGCTTTCAAGGGTGGTCGGGACTGAAAGTAAACTTAAATAAAACCAACATCATCCCGATAAGTGACCATCTTTCAACGGCGGTGAATACTATCTCTAACATATTAGGATGCGAGGTTGGACAATTCCCAATCAAATATCTAGGCACGCCAATTAGGCAAGGGTCACTATTGAAAGAGGATTGGAATCCCTTGATCGAAAAGATTGCTAAGAAATTTGCAGGGTGGAAGTGTCGCTTTCTTTCTCTAGGGGGAAGAATCACACTGCTAAACTCGATTCTTAGCTCCATCCCACTATTTATAATGTTGATCTATGAAGTACCCAAGTGGGTTATAAACAAGATAGATAAATTTAGAAGAAGATTCTTGTGGATGGGAACGGACATGGGTAATAAAGGGTTTCACCTGGTTAGGTGGGGAAGAGTTTGTAAGAAAAGAGAATACGGAGGGTTGGGTATTTTAAACCTCCACGATATGAATAGAGCTCTGCTAAGCAAGTGGTGGTGGAAGATCTATAAACGGCGTAAAGGATGGTGGTGCTACTCTTTCGACTTGTTCCGAAAGAGAAAAAAATATCGGTATGGAGGATGAAGCGCGTTTGGGAAGGTTTCGTTACTCTGAAAAGGTGTGGCGAAGCAAGGGGAAATGTTTAACACCAACACTAGGTGCAGGATTTAGAATAGGAAAAATACTAGATTCTGGAAGGATAAATGGTGCGAGAACAGGACGTTAGAAAACTTTTTCCCACTGGCAGCGGCGTTAACAACCAATAAAGATTCCCTAGTGGCAGACGTTTGGAGGAATGAGAAACTTCGATTGATAGTCTCAGATAGACAGTCAACCGACAGCATCTCGCAGTTCAAAGAACTAAATAGGTTCGTCCTAGCAGAAGGAGGGCAAATGAGCAATGTAGAGGATGACAGATGGTGGAATATCGATGAGTCTAAACATTTCTCGGTGTCGTCAATGTATAATTGGCTCAACGATGGTGGGATTAGATGTAAAGAACAAAACATCATCTGGGGAACTCAGGCACCTCTAAAAGTTTAAGTTTTTTCCTGGTTGGTGTTTAACGACGCTATTTTGTCTAAAGTCAATTTTAGGAAAAGAAACATGCAAATCGATGTGAGTTGCGAGTTCTGTTTAGACGCGGAAGAAACATTACACACTTATTTTTCACTTGCATAAGGCGGCTCTCACTTGGGAAGTAGTCAGTAGGGGGTTTGGATGTGCTCAATGGCCTATATCAACTTTAGATGTTTGGGGTCTATTTAGGGAAAACCTAGTCAGTATAGAGGATAGGTGGGCATGGGATACAGCAGTAGCAGCTACATTGTAGAACCTATGTCTAGACCAAAATGATTTATGCTTTCGCAACATAATTTACAGATTCTCAACCTCAATGCATAAAATTTTCCTTCTAATTCATGAGTGGGCAGAGTATGCGGGAGCTAGGAAGAGAATGAAGATGATCGAGGAAGCCTAGAGTCATCAGTTCGCGGGGGGGAGGCAAGCCCCTGGTAACATCGGGAAGACTTTTGTTTATGGCTGTTCTTAGATTTGTTGTAATAGTTATGCTACTTCATGTTAGCTGTTTTGCTGTTCAGTAGATGGTTGTAATTTGGGAGCTTTAAGCTCTTGCTTTTGGTTATCACTGTATTACTTTGTTTCTTTAACAATCATTAATGAAACGATGACTGGGGTCATCTTTTTATTAAAATAAATAAATAAATTTAAAAAAAAAATCATTTTCAACTAAAAAGTTTTAAACCATGGATATATATATATATATATATATATATATATATATATATATATGGGTTTTGCTCCATTGAAAACGGATTCGTTTTCAATGGGTTGGAAAACACCAATCTCCACCGTCCGATCGATCTTGATCTTGATCAGCGGATCAGATCAAGATCCGCTTAGGTCTCCCACTAACGTTTCCAAAAGCGGAGGGGTATTTTCGTCACTTCACACAAAAAAACGTTTGGGACTTAGCGTTTTTTTGGCATGAAGTTTTTTTTTGTCGAAAAATTCACTTAGGCCGTTGTTGAAAACAACGGCCTTAGTTGTTTTAAAAAAAAAACATACTTTGGCCGTTGTTTCCAACAACGGCATAGGTATGTACAAGTGTTTTTCCAAACACTTGTACATACCCAAATCTACCTCACTCTGTCTTCGTCACACACACTCTCTCTCTTTCTCTTGAGCTCCCGAAACCCATCCCCAAACCCTAGTTCACTCTCTCAACTCCTTGGCATCGATTTGTTTGCCTTCTCGAACTCCCCATCTTATGGAAATCTCTCTATCTCCCTCTCCATCTCCCGAATACAGTAAACCCTAATTTAACATTCAAACTCTCAAATCATCTGAACCCTAGCACAGATTCCCTTCCTTTCTCTACAACAGCGCGAAGCGGCTTCTAACATCTTCGTCAACTCTCTATCTCTCTCTTTCGACCAGGTATTGACTTAGTCCCAATTTACCATAATGAACTATGTTAATTTATTGAATTTTTGTTCCAATTTTGGAGTTGGGTTTTTTTGAATTATGCATAGTAGTCTAGTCTATAATTTAGAGAGTATATAATTAGCTCTGATCATGTATGTTGTATATATATTTTGTTGACATTTTCATAGATGTAGTGTTAGTTGTAGTGGTGGAATATAGGAGAAGCAAATAAACGAGATAAAAAAATCAATTTGTACGAGTAGGTCGGACTCGCCGCGTAGAAGGTAACGGAACTTGTAGAGGCGATTTCCGTTTCATGATTTGTGAGATACGTCCGTTTTTCATTTTTATTCAATACAACGGATATAAAGTGATACACGGCCGTATCTTTCAAACCGAGAGTCACAACTCACCTCTGCAAGTTCCGATGGCTTGTGTTTGGTGTGCCAGAGTTGACGCCCAATTTTAGGAAATTTTCCTTCTCGTTTTTGTTATTTTGACGCGTATATAAAAAACCTTTAATCCACCTCGGAATTTGTGGAATACGTTATGTATAGAAAATTGCTTAAACGAAATCCAAATAAAACGAAACTATGCGAGTAGGTTCATCTCGCCACTCGCAAGTCATACCCACCTGTACATGCGAGTTCCGACCCACGGTTTGCGAGATACGTTAATGTATTACTTTCCGCTCAGTTTTGAATTGTGAAAACGATACACGGCCATATCTTTCAAACCGTGGGTCAGAACTCCCATGTACAAGTTGTGTTGGCTTGTGTGCGGGGAGCCCGACCCAACGGCCAAATTTTGGAATTTTTGCATCTCGTTTATGTTGTTTTGACGCGTATATGAAAAAACTTCAATCTACCTCGAATTTTTTAGTACGGTCTCTCCTAAAAAATGCTTAAACGAAATCCAAAAAATACGAAACGGTGCACGTAGGTTGGGCTATCCATTCACAAATACGAAACCCCTAACCCCCGCTAAACCTAATCCTACCCTTAACCCCCGTTAACACTAATTACCAAACTGAAGACACTAACCCTAACCCTAACCCTAGCCAAGTCGAGAACACCCCAATTTATCTCTTTTTGGCCTACTATAGTAAATACCTTAGGCCGTTGTCTCCAACAACGGCCTAGGCTTTAGCTTAATACTTTTAAAAAGCAAAAAGTCATGAAGGACCCCTTTATATGAATACCTTAAGCCGTTGTCTTTAATAACGGCCTAGGTATAAAATTTTTGGGATTTTTACAATATTCTCTTTACTCTTTATGCACAGTTTCTGTGAAAATTTATACCAAAGATAGATAATCTACACTTGTATATATCGTATAGGTATATTTTTTTATTTGCCCATTACTTCCACCTTTCAAAGTGTCTCGAAGAACTGCACACAATTACTTCATGACGAGATTCCACATCCAAAATTTCCACAGAAGCAACAGTTGGCGGTAGTGTTTTAGAGTAATCTTTGAACCTTTTTATTTTTGATTTCTTCTTGTCCATCATAATTATTGGATATTTTTGATATTCGGAGATGGGTTTTTGTATTTTAGGAGGGTGTTTCCGGAAGAGTGCAATAGATGGGAAAACTACATGTGGGTTTCTACATGTGGTTTTTCCCATATATAGGGTACATGTGGGGAGGTACATGTGGTGATGTAGTTTAGGTTTTTCCCATATTGAAGTGTCTGCAATAATTATCCACAAGTCAGGGAGCTACATGTGGTTTTTCCCATACATGTGGGGTTTTACCTTATTGGTTTTTCCATAATGACTTGTTCTACTACATGTGATCACACCTCTTCTTCCCAATCTTGTGGAATTTTTCCCAGCTGCATGTCTGGAGAATGTCTTTAGTAACGTCTTCATTGTAAACAACGTACGAGGATTTTGAAGATTATATATTATTATTCAGTAAAGACAAAAGAAACAAAATACCAATTAATTTGGGTTAGTTTTTATATTCGTTAGTTACGTTGCTAGAAATGGAAAAAATTAAAAAATATAAACAAAAAAAGCATACATATGAACGTCTATTTTGTAGAGTTCAGAAGACAATGTACGTAAAGAGAGGAGAGACACATGTGATTAATGATAGAACTTAAATATCTATAAACTCTTTACTGGAAACTTATTACCTATCAACTCCCAACTATAAATAACCCTGACCAAACCCCTACAATAACCCTAACCAAACCACTAACCCCCGCTAACCTTAACCCTACCCTTAACCCCCGTTAACACTAACCCTAACCCTAACCCTAACGAATGATATAGTTTATTTTAATATTTTCTGGGGTGTTCTATACATATTAAAACATCGTGATTATGTAGTGGTTAGTTAGAGCATCCACAGTGGTGTTTCTCATATTCTAAAATATGGCATCTACAGTAATAGCATATAGCGGACGATCGTGCAGTGGTGCTTTGCTAAATCTTTCTCATTTCCATTAGAGACGGGGAATCATTCCCCGTCCCTTTATTTAAAAAAAAAATTAAAAAAATGGCAAATATAACCCAGGAATATGTGGTAGCATATAGTTGGAAGGGTAAATTAGGAAACCAAACAAAACCCAGGGAAAAAATAAAATAAAATAAAACCTCCTAGACGGGGCATCATCTCCCGTCTGGCATCAAACGGGGAATGATCTCCCGTTTGAGGAGGGGATTATTTTTATAAAAAAAAACTTTTAAAAAAATTGTGAGAGACGGGGAATCATATCCCGTCTGTTCGTTATAAAATATATTAAAATTTGAGAGACGGGGAATCATTCCCCGTCTTTTATAATTTGAGAATTCTCATTTCGTTTCTCAAATTTGAGAAACAGATTTGATCCGTTTGCTAAAAAATGGCAAAATGAAAAACCACTGCAGGGCTTCGTTTGCTAAAAAATGGCAAATTGAGAATTATAGAAAACCATTATGGATGCTCTTAGGTGTACTCAAATTGAAAAATAAAAAAAAAATAAAATTATTATACAAGCTAAGTTCTTATCTGTCTTTTGTATAAAGTTCCACAGAGATTGTTCGTAAAGAGTGAAGAGAAAATTGAAAAAAGCAAACAACCAATTAATTTTTGGCCTGCTTACTAGGCCGTTGTTTGAGGCAATGACCTAGGGTGTAAACATTATTTTGGGGTACTCTCTGACCAGTTGCTATTTTTAACACCAACAAGTCAGAGAACAAGACAAATTGTCGAATATTTTGGCCTACTACCTAGGCCGTTGTTGGAGACAACGGCCTAAGGTGTAAACATTATTTTGAGGTACTCTCTGACTTGTTTCTATTTTTAACCCCAACAAGTCAGAGAACAAGACAAATTGTCGATTTTGGCCTACTACCTACGCCGTTGTTGGAGACAACGGCCTAAGGTGTAAACATTATTTTGGGATGCTCTCTGGCTTGTTGCTATTTTTAACCCCAACAAGTCAGAAAGCAAGACAAATTGTCGAATATTTTGGCCTACTACCTAGGCCGTTGTTGGAGACAACGACCTAAGGTGTAAACATTATTATGGGGTGCTCTCTGACTTGTTGCTATTTTTAACCCCAACAAGTCAGAGAGCAATATAAATTGTCGAATATTTTGGCCTACTACCTAGGCCGTTGCTGGAGACAACGGCCTAAGATGTAAACATTATTGTGGGGTGCTCTCTGACTTGTTGCTATTTTTAACCCCAACAAGTTAGAGAGCAAGATAAATTGTCGAATATTTTGGCCTACTACCTAGGCCGTTGTTGGAGACAACGGCCTAAGGTGTAAACATTATTTTGGGGTGCTCTCTGACTTGTTGCTATTTTTAATCCCAACAAGTCAGACAGTAAGACAAATTATCGAATAGTTTGGCCTACTACCTAGGCCGTTGTTGGAGACAACGGCCTAAGGTGTAAACATTATTGTGGGGTGCTCTCTTACTTGTTGCTATTTTTAACCCCAACAAGTCAGAGAGCAATTTAAATTGTCGAATATTTTGGCCTACTACCTAGGCCATTGTTGGAGACAACGGCCTAAGATGTAAACATTATTGTGGGGTGCTCTTTGACTTGTTGTTATTTTTAACCCCAACAAGTCAAAGAGCAAGATAAATTGTCGAATATTTTGGCCTACTACCTAGGCCGTTGTTGGAGACAATGGCCTAAGGTGTAAACATTATTTTGGGGTGCTCTCTGACTTGTTACTATTTTTAACCCCAACAAGTCAGAGAGTAAGACAAACCTCCATTCTACCTTAGTCCTACTACCTAGGCCGTTGTTGGAGACAACGGCCTAGCTTTTAAGAAAAAAAAAATTAAACTACATGTGTACACTGCAGCTGAAGCTGCTACACTTGAAAATTTAACAAAATACCAAACACTTTGCCTTCACCTACACTCTCCGAATAAATTCATATCTACAGCCGCCAAAATCACCAACCATAATCGACTATTAGCAATTAATAACAACAACATCAACTACACTTAAACTAACGAACCACAATTTCCACTAGTTAAGTTATAACAGGATAAAACCAAAGAAAAAAGAAAAATTTTTTACAACAAACAAAATGTGTTGGCTAAGAACCGGGCGTGGATGGTTGTGGTGCTTGCCTCTTCCGAGTAGGATTTCGATGCAACAGCGTGGCTGGCAACTCGGGGATTTCTTCTTCTCCTTCCTCATCTTGTTGTACGTCTCCAACAACCCTATCCTCACTCTCTTCTTCCTGCTCTTGTTCTTGAGATGGATGTGAAGTTGAAGCTTATTGTTCTCTCAGCTCACGTTCCCGTTGTCGCCCCATCAATGCAGCTGGCCTAGCCCTCACGCTTTTACGTCGGCCCCTCGTTGAGCTTAATGCTCGATCCAAGCGTTCGGCCTCTCCCAAAATATCCAAATTGGTATGGCAACAAGCGAGCATCCTCTGAGCGAACCTTTTCATAGCCGTGCTCGCATTACTTTTTGCTACCTCCGCACATTCTTTTGCCATATCCATCGTATTATCAATCTAAATCAAAAAACTCCATCAAATTCAATAAATTAAACAATTCATGATCTTTAAATATAACCAACATTAGAAGAAATATGAAGATTGTAGTTACCACTGTACGTATTGCTGTGGCCTTCGGTTGGAACATGTGTTGTGAACTGGAATAGAAGGGTGGTGGTTCAATCTCCCTCTCCTCAATTTCTCGTTGAACACCGGCATGTAGTTCTGTTTCGGGAGAGATGTACAGACGTGTCATTGATTTGTACCATTGCATGTACGTCCCTTGCAGCTTGCCATCGTACTCTTCTACATCGGTAATTACAAGTTCAAACCGTCGCTCATTCCATTCTGCAATGTGAACACGATGAAAATCTGCCCAATCATGAGTAGGCATGCGACCGGTACCCCTCATGGCGTGTAACTCATGATCGTATAGGTTTTTGCAGCTAAATTGTCTATTCTGTTGAAGACCGAACTGACGAAGGACTCTCTCCGATCGCGAATGCTCCACTATACCGAAGTTGATAAGTGGAGCCGTCGTCAGCCACAACTGCGACCCGGTGGTGCACATCGGTGGTAGTCTTCCCACCCGCTCGGGTGTATACGACACCCAATTTACGAACTCTTCTCGTAGTTGGTCGAGATCGTCTCTGTAGTACGTTATTACATCCTTGGGATTGTCTTTGTAACTCCGACTACCAGCCCAATATACACCTAACGGTGCTAACATAGCAGGATTTTCTGGTTGGGCCATCCAACCGTCCATCGGTCTCCTAATGTGGGGATGAACCAAGTGCAATCGCTCCCATAACCAAATCTGTAACAAAACCATCGGTCCGATCATCTCCGTCCCATCTAGCGCTACATGACACAATGCCCTGTATAGCGTTGCCAACGCGTAGCTTTCCCAGCTGTACCGGCCAGCTAAGCCTAGGTCGGCGAGCAATCGTAGGTACATGAGGTGTACCGTATCGCCGGATGAGTTAGGCAAGAGAACCCCTTCGATCACCGTTAGAATGTAGGCTCTGGTGTAGGACTATACATAGTCGTCGGGCGATGCATTGGTCAGCATCCCATCAAAATGTCCCTTCAACCAAGATAGTCGGATTGATTGTCCTTGGAAAATGTCATCATCTTCCACGGTCGCCTCATCAAACTCTGTACCGAGCAGTTCATTGCACATCTTTATTTTATCAAAGTTAATATTACCCGTCATGGCCAATCCATCTATTGGAAGACCGGATATCATCGATATATCCTGTAGCGACATGGTCATCTCTCCCACCGGTAGATGGAACGTGTGCGACTCTGGCCTCCAGCGCTCCACGAGTGCCGAGAGAAGTGCTCGGTCGAGTTTAACATTCCCCATCATGCTGATTCCATAGAAACCGGCCCCTACTAGGTACTCGACAATACGTGGATGCACCTTAATGGTCTCGTGGGTGCAGAAATTATACCTCCACGTCGTCCCACCCCACACTGTCGCGAATCTGTGGCGATCTTGCAAGGTCAGTTCTGTAACGCCCCGCCCCAATGCTCAGACAAATTATAAATACTATGTAGTTCCACTGCCCACTACAGGCTGCCTCTCAAAAGGTGGTTAACCGGATTGGTGACTCTTGATCCTCGGCAATAGTATTTATACTCAATTTATCTTCGCAAATTCCCGATATGGGACTATATTTCTCAATCCTCTCACAAATCTCAATAGTCAGTCGACTGCTGGCAGTACCACTCGACTGTCCTCTACCAGTCGACTGCTACCAGTACCAGTCGACTGATCTGGGGTATTACAAGTTCGCCGGGATATATTGGTCCTGGACCACGACGTCCTGTCATCGAAGAGGATGCACCAACCTACACGAACCAAAAAACATAATTATTATTAGTCTAAAATCAATATCACTAAATGCAAAATTATGAATAATACAAATTAATAGTTCTCACATTCTCTGTGGAATGTTCCCCCCGTGCTTCCTGGGATGTCCTTTCCCTTTCGGTTCCCCACGTTCTAGCCATTTCTCTGTAACAAAGTTCTCATATATGAAACTAATTACTCACCGAAAATTAGCAAACACAAACCAACGAGATGCAAAAATTTCAAAAGTTCGCTTATACGCGTCAAAACAATACAAACGAGATGCAAAAATTCCTAAATTTTGCCGTCATCTAGGGCACACCAAACACAAGCCAACGCAACTTGTAGAAGTGAGTTTCGACCCACGGTTTGAAATATACGCCCGTGTATCACTTTCACTCTTTAAAAAAGAGCGGGAAGCGATACATTGACGTATCTCGCAAACCGTCGGTCGGAACTCACAAATACAAGTTCAGTTGCGTTGTGAATGGTTAGCCCAACCTACGTGCACCGTTTCGTATTTTTTGGATTTCGTTTAAGCATTTTTAGGAGAGACCGTACTAAAAAAATTTCGAGGTAGATTGAAGTTTTTTCATATACGCGTTAAAACAACACAAACGAGATGCAAAAATTCCAAAATTTCACCGTCAACTACGGCACACCAAATACAAGCCAACGCAACTTGTAGAAGTGAGTTCCGACCCACGGTTTGAAATATACGCCCGTGTATCACTTTCACTCTTTAAAAAAGAGCGGGAAGCGATACATTGACGTATCTCGCAAACCGTGGGTCGGAATTCGCAAATACAAGTTCCGTTGCGTTGTGAATGGCTAGCCCAACCTACGTGCACCATTTCGTATTTTTTGGATTTCGTTTAAGCATTTTTTAGGAGAGACCGTACTCAAAAAATTTCGAGGTAGATTGAAGTTTTTCCATATGCGCGTCAAAAAAACATAAACGAGATGCAAAAATTCCAAAATTTGGCCGTTGGGTCGGGCTCCCCGCACACAAGCCAACGCAACTTGTACATGGGAGTTCCGACCCACGGTTTGAAAGATACGGCCGTGTATCGTTTTCACTATTCAAAACTGAGCAGAAAGAAATACATTGACGTATCTCGCAAACCGCGGGTCGGAACTCGCATGTACAGGTTGGTATGACTTGTGAGTGGCGAGACGAACCTACTCGCATAGTTTCGCTTTATTTGGACTTCGTTTAAGCAATTTTCTATACATAACGTATTCCACAAATTCCGAGGTAGATTAAAGTTTTTTTATATACGCGTCAAAACAACAAAAACGAGAAGGAAAATTTCCTAAAATTGGGCGTCAACTCTGGCACACCAAACACAAGCCATCGGAACTTGCAGAGGTGAGTTGTGACTCTCGGTTTGAAAGATACGGCCGTGTATCACTTTATATCCGTTGTATTGAATAAAAATGAAAAACGGACGTATCTCACAAATCGTGAAACGGAAATCGCCTCTATAAGTTCCGTTACCTTCTACGCAGCGAGTCCGACCTACTCGTACAAATTGAATTTTTTTTATCTCGTTTAATTGCTTCTCCTATATTCTACCATTACAACTAACACTACATCTGCGAAAAAGTGAACAAAATATATACAACATACATGATCAGAGCTAATTATATACTCTCTAAATTATAGACTAGACTACTACGCATAATTCAAAAAAACCCAACTCCAAAATTGGAACAAAAATTCAATAAATTAACATAGTTCATTATGGTAAATTGGGATTAAGTCAATACCTGGTCGAAAGAGAGATAGAGAGTTGACGAAGATGTTAGAAGCCGCTTTGTGCTGTTGTAGAGAAAGGAAGGAAATCTGTGCTAGGGTTCAGATGATTTGAGAGTTTGGATGTTAAATTAGGGTTTGCTGTATTCGGGAGATGGAGAGAGAGATAGAGAGCTTTCCACAAGATGGGGTGTTCGAGAAGGCAAACAAATCGATGCCAAGGAGTTGGGAGAGTGAACTAGGGTTTGGGGATGGGTTTCGGGAGCTCAAGAGAAAGAGAGAGAGTGTGTGTGACGAAGACAGAGGGAGGTAGATTTGGGTATGTACAAGTGTTTGGAAAAACACTTGTACATACCTTGCCGTTGTTGGAAACAACGGCCAAAGTATGTTTTTTTTAAAAAAAACAACTAAGGCCGTTGTTTTCAACAACGGCCTAAGTGAATTTTTCGACAAAAAAAAACTCCATGCCAAAAAAACTCTAAGTCCCAAACGTTTTTTGGCGTGAAGTGACGAAAATACCCCTCCGCTTTTGGGAACGTTAGTGGGAGACTTAAGCGGATCTTGATCTGATTCGCTGATCAAGATCAAGATCAATCGGACGGTGGAGATTGGTGTTTTCCAACCCATTGAAAATGAATCCGTTTTCAATGGAGCAAAACCCTGTATATATATATATATATATATATATATATATATATATATATATAGGGTAAAAGGGATATGAGCAATTGATTATGTGGCATGCATGTGATACATTGGACAACTAACCCTTTTAAGGTTTTTCCAATCACATGTATGCCACATCATCAATTGCTTATTTACTAAATGAGCAAGTTGCTCATACCCCTTTTCCCCATATATATATATATATATGGGATTTGCTCAGTTGAAAACGGATCCGTTTTCAACGGGTTGGAAAACATCCATCTCAGCCATCCGATCTTGCCTAAACTTGATCAGCGGCTGCGATCGAAACCCACTAAAGTCTCCCACTAATGCTTCCAAAAGCGGAAGGGTAATTTCGTAAGTTCACGCCAAAAAACATTTCAGACTTAGCATTTTTTTTGGCGTGAGGTTTTTTTGTCGAAAAAATCACTTAGGCCGTTGTTGGAACAACGACCTAGGTTGTTTTTTTATAAAAAAACATACCTTAGTCGTTGTTTCCAACAACGGCCTAGGTATGTACAAGTATTTTTCTAAATACTTGTACACACTCAGGGCTTCATCTCCCTCACTTCGTCACAACTCGCTAATTGAGCTCGATAAACCCAAATCCCCAACCGGAGCTGTCCCTCTATCGAACTGAAAACCCTAAATCTTTCTTGATCGTTGCTTTTCACCGAATCTCCCCCTATTCTCAGTCTCTAGATCTCTTCCTTTGGAGATCCCAATTACAAACAAACCCTAACCCATACAGAATCTATCCAACCCTAAAACCCTAATCAATCTGAGTTAGCCAAACCCTACTCCCCTTCCTTTCTCTACAGCAGCCACTTTGCGGCCTCCCGAAACCCTCATTGTTGAAGGTACTAATTTGTTCCCCCTTGAGTAGTTCTAACTAGGCTAATTGATTGGAAATTTTTCACCCATGTTTCAGTGTACAATTGCTATATTATGTGTGGGTTTTTATAGAGTAGGTAATTCTAGTTTAATTGGGGAAGTAGATGACGTATTAGTTGTTGTTGTTTGTTGTTCGATGTTAGTAATAGCGCACAAAGTGGAACAAAATTTATGCAACTTTGCGAGTACGTCGGACACGCCATACACAACCCAACGCAATTCGTAGAATTGTGTTGGGATTCACGGTTTCCAATGTACGGCCATGCATCCCTTTCAATTCATTTCCGTGAGTGAAAGCGATACATCGGCGTATTTTGCAATCTGTGAGTCATAATTGACCTCTACAAATTTGGTTGGGTCATGTGTTTTGCCGCCGTCTAGCTCCGAAAGTTTAGGATTTTTTGGATCTCGTCTGTGCGGATTTGTACCGTATATCAAACAGTCATTTATTAACAAGCTGTTTTATATATAATGTGTTATTAATTGACCAGTAATATATTTTTACTGCAGATGAACAACGATACGGAGAGTTCTGTTGCCGGCGATAATTTTGTGCGGGTAGAACCAATCACCGATTCTATGCCGATAGTCGAAGACCATCTGAAACCAAAGTTAGGTATGACATTCCCCACTTTAGCTGAGGCCGAGAATTTTTATTCTTCATATGCTCGTTGTGGGGGTTTTGCAATGCGTAAGGGTGGAAATAAATTAAAGGGGGGAATAGAAGTAGATAAGTCATATATGTGTAATAAAGCTGGGTCGTCGCCGGGTCAACATAGTGACGGTAGACATAGAACAACCAGTAGAAAGGATTGCAAGGCTTGCATTCGTGTAAAATTGAACGAAACAAGTAATACGTGGGTGGTGTATTCATTTCACGAAGAACACAATCACGAATTCACCTCACCCGGTAGAAGGCACCTTTTGCCCCGGAACAGGTCCATGTCAAATACGGACAAAAGGATTATAGATCAAATGAACCAAGCTAATATCCAAACATGTCGACAAATGCTCTTCTTCGAAAGTGCCAGTGGTGGTCACGATCAAGTAGGATTCACAGAAAAAGATGTTAGAAATTTAATTAGAGATTCACAAGAAGCATTGAAAGGACACGATTCTACAATGCTAATTGATTTTTTCGAATCTAAGAAACAGACGGATCCTTCCTTTTTTTATGACATTCAAGTCGATCCCGAAGGGCGGTTGTCACATTGTATGTGGGTAGATGGTATTTGTAGGATGAATTATGAAGAATTTGGCGATGTAGTTTGCTTTGAAGCCACGTACAATACGAACCGTTACGGAATGTTATTTATTCCGTTTGTTGGAGTGAATCAATATTGGCAATCGACTTTCTTAGGAGGTGGGTTCATTCCAAATGAGACGGCATCTTCGTTTGAATGGTTCTTTGAAAAGTGGTTAGGTGTTATGAATCGTGCTCCATCCGGTATTGTCACCGATCAAGACCGTTGGATCGCCGCCGCAGTTAAGAAAGTTTTCCCCCAGACTCGGCATCGTTTTTGTATTTGGCACGTTCTGGATAAGTTACCCCAGGAGGTTCGTCTTGGTTTCGATGTCGACAAGTTTAGGGAGTCCTTGAAGAATGTAATCTACAATTCCGAATATATACATGAATTTGTAAAAAAGTAGAATATTTTAATTTCGCAATACGGATTAGAGAGTAACAAATGGTTGAACGATATGTTCGATATCCGTGAAAGTTGGGCACCCATCTACGCTAAAGATTCTTTTTGGGCCGACATGTTGAGTAGCCAACGGGTTGAGTCCGCACATTCCGCCCTGAAGCATCATACAGAAAAAAAATATTCCCTGCATGAATTTGCCGTCATCTTCGACCATTTTTTGGGAAGGCAAAGACACGATGAATTGAAAGAAAATCATCGAAACCGTGAGAAGAGACCGAAGTTGAAGAGTGAATGGGCTTTGGAGGCACAAATGGCAAAAACATATACTTTGAAAATATTTTACAAATTCCAAGATGAAGTCACAAAAAGCTTTATGTACAATGTGACATTTGTTGCCGATCTTGAGACACCGGATAGTTCAACCTTCCATGTGATACTCTGTGGAGAATCAGAACCGGCTCGCCTTCTTCAATTTGCCAAAATCGAGAGTATTATTACATGTGCATGTCACTTGTTCGAATTCGTTGCCATTCCTTGCAGGCATATTTTAGCTGTACTTCATTTTTGCCATCACACATCCCTCCCGGATGTATATATTAAAAGAACATGGACTAGGGATGTGATGAGAAGAAGTTACACATCAGTTCCAACCGAACCCAATACCGAGAATTTTGCTTCGCGATATTGTGAGTTAAGCTACCATGCAAAACAAATTGTCGATCTCAGTTGTTCCTCCAATGAGAGTTACAAATACACGTTGGAGAATTTGCAGAAGATCATTGACCGGGTTTCTCGGCTACAACCCGGATTAGGTGAACAACCAGAACAGGCCTCACAACCACATGATAGTGTTGAACTGGGAGGTAGTTCACAACAGCATGGTAGTGCACAACCTCATGGTCATGAGAGTGGACACATACCTACACGCATTAGTGACCCACAGCAGTGCACGACAAAGGGAAGGCCTCGCGCCAAAAGATTGAGGCTGATTAGAGAGCAACTCCGCATCAAAAAACCGAGAAGGTGCCGAAGATGCAACACTGTCCAAATGAATCATGATTCAAGAAACTGTCCAACTTTATTTGAGGGGTAAGACTCGTACTTTAAATTTATTATACTATATTTGCCGCAAATGAGTTTCTTGTTAACTAAATCTAATCTTTCAATGAAGGCAAGAAGTAATTCCTTCCGATGAAGACAATTCTGAGTCGAGATTTGACGAGCCAATGTGAAGTGTAATTTTTAAACAATGTAATTGTTCGGTATATTTATAACTCTTTGTGCAACTTGGTTAATTACCTTTGATTGGTAACTGTAAATGTTCTTGAGAGTTAAGTTTCGTTTGTTTGTGTCGTTTGTTAATATTGTTGTTGTACGCAAATATTGGTTTGTAACTAAATTGTATCAGCTGTAGCTGTAGTTGTATTTGTAAATTTTTTTTTTAAAAACTAAGGCCGTTGTTGGAGGCAACGAACTCAGTTATTTCATGAATTTGGTTTTTTATTCAATATAACTGGTTTAAAAAGAGTTGATAACCTTAGGCCGTTGTCTGACTAGGTTATAATCAAAAAGTTAAGGTTTGGGGGGTGCTCTCTGACTTAAAGAAGACAAAATGAGCAACAAGTCAGGTAGCAATCCCATTTTTTAATAGATACTTAAAGCCGTTGTCTAAGACAACGGCCTTGGTTATAGTCAAAAAAGTTGTGATTTGGGGGGTGCTCTCTGACTTGGCTAATAGAAAAGAACTCAACAAGTCAGAGAGCAGTTGCTATTCTAAAAAATACCTAAGGCCGTTGACTCCAACAACGGCCTAAGTGATAATGAAAATAGTTGTGATTTTGGGGGTGCTCTCTGACATGGAGAACACAAAAGGAGCAACAAGTCAGAGAGCAATCCCATTTTTGATAAATACCTAAAGCCGTTGTCTAAGACAACGGCCTAAGTTATAGTTAAAAAAGTGGTGATTTGGGGGGTGCTCTCTGACTTGGAGAAGATAAAAGAACTCAACAAGACAGAGGTTCATTCCATTTGTAATAAATACCTAAGGCCGTTGTCTCTAACAACGGCCGAGGTTATAATCAAAAAAGTTGTGATTTTGGATGTGCTCTCTGACTTAGAGAACAGAAAAGGAGCAACAAGTTAGAGAGCAAGACAAATTTTCAATAAATAACCTAAGGCCATTGTCTGAGACAATGGTCTAAGTTGTAGCTTAATACTTGAAAGGAGGAAAAAGTCATGAGGTACCCCTTTATATGAATGCCTTAAGCCGTTGTCCACAACAACGGCCTAGGTATGAATTTTTTGGTTTTTTTTACAATTTTCTCTTCACTCTTTACGCACAGTCTCCCTCGAACTATACGCCAAAGACAGATGATATACGCATATCTATTGTTTATAATTTTTTATTACGTTACAATTTTTTCCCTCTATCTAACCAATATAAAATTATTAAGGTAATATGCTTGAAAATAATTCTGAGTTATATAAAGGAGTAAGTTTACATGTATAAGGTTAGGGTTAAGGTGAGGGTTAGGATTTTTTTGATATATGGGTTTACATGTGTGGATGTACATATGGTTTTTCCCATATAAAGGCTACACGTGGGGATCTACATGTTGTTTAGCTTGGTGCTTGTTCCCATTTAGGTGTATGTTGAAAGTCTGCTGGCATGTGATTTTGTTGAGCTTAACAACAAGGAAGAAACTAGCAAAACAACAACAATGTTGAGTCCTAATGGCAAAACATGGAAAGTTGGGTTAATTAGAGTAGGGCAGAATCATGTGTGCATTGGTGGAGAGAAGTGGAGAGAATTCACAGGTTCTAATAAACTAGAAGTAGGATATATGTTAGTGTTCCATTACAAAGTGAATATGTTCAGCTTTTTCCTGTTAATTTCATTACGTTTGTGATTTTTTTTAGTATGATATATATAGATTTGATTATGCTAATACAATACCCACATATCCAAAAAATATATACCGGGTTGGTTTACAAGTATAAGGTCAAGGTTAAGGTTAGGGTTGTGCTAACCCTACGATAACCCTAACCCTAACCCTTAACCCTACTCTGCTAACCTTACAATAACCCTAACCCTACGTTAACCCTAACCCTAACCCTAACCCTGACCTACATATCATGTTTTATTAATTTTTATTGGTTATATACATAATATGTATAAACTTTTTTGTGGAAACTTAATACCTGTCTACTCCCAACAACCACAAATTAATGATAAATCAAAACCAGATTTTACCGCAAATGTTTTTCTTGCAATAACCTTAACCCTACAATAACCCTAACCAAACCCCTGACCCCCGCTAACCTTAATCCTTCCCATAACCCCCTTTAACACTAATTACCAAACTTGTTACCCTAACCCTAGCCAAGTCGAGAACACCCCAATTTATCTCTTTTTGGCCTAGGGTCCAAGGCCGTTGTTGCAGACAACGGCCAAGGTTAAATACCTTAGGTCGTTGTCTTCAACAACGGCCTAGGTTTTAGGTTAATACTTTTAAAAAGCAAAAAGTCATAAAGCACCCCTTCATCTGAATGCCTTAAGCCGCTGTCCCCAATAATGGCCTAGGTATGAAATTTTTGGGATTTATACAATATTCTCTTTACTCTTTACGCACAATCTCTGTGAAAATTTATACAAAAGATAGATAATCTACACTTGTATATCGTATAGGTATATTTGTTTATTTGCCCATTACTTCCACCATTCAAAGTGTCCTGAAGAACTACACACAATTACTTGACGACGAGATTCCACATCCAGAATTTCCACAGAAGCAACAGTTGGCGGTAGTGTTTTAGAGTAATCTTTGAACTTTTTCGGAATACTCTTCACATTGGTTTATACATGTGGTCAAATATACATGTGGTTTTCTGTTACGGTTTTCCAATACATGATGGTCCCTATTTAGACCATTTTTTCCCGAAAATAATCAGATCCAGTTCTTGATGGCCAAGTAGTTTGATCTGATTACTCTCCGCTCAAAAGCGAACCAAATCTTTTTTATTTTTGATTTCTTCTTGTCCATCATAATTATTGGATATTTTTGATATCTACATGTGAATTTTTCGATTTTGGCCTTAAACTACATGTGGGGATGTACATATGGTTTTTCCCATATTTAGGGTACATGTGGGGAGGTGCATATGGTGATGTAGTTTAGGTTTTTTTCCATATTGAAGTGTCTGCAATAATTATCCTTCTCGGTCTCTAACTGCATCTTCTTCCCTTCTGTCACTATTAACAGAGGATCTGCACCACTCTGTTCATAATATCTCTAATGTACATGTGAGAATCTCAAAAAAATTGTCTGCTCTTTCATTGTACATGTGGTTTTTTCCAAGTATGGTCCACATGTGGGGAGCTACATGTAGTTTTTCCTTTACATGCGGGGTTTTACCTTATTGGTTTTATCCATAATGAACTTGTTCTACTACATGTGATCACACCACTTCTTCCCAATCTCGTGGAATTCTTCCCAGTTGCATGTATGGTGAATGTCTGCAGGAACGTCTTCATTGTAAACAACGTAAAAGGATTTTGTACATTATATATTATTATTCAAAAAATTAATAATATATAACCAAAAAAAACCAAAAAATATAATATATTCGTTAATTACGTGCCTAAAATGGAATTGAATAAAAAATATAAACAAAAAAACATATATATGAACGTCTATTTTGTAGAGTTCAGGAGGCAATGCACGTAAAGAGTGGAGAGACACATGTCATTAATGATAGAACTAAAATATCCATAAACTCTCTACTGGAAACTTATTACCTATCTACTCCCAACTATAAATAATCCTACCCTAACCCCTACAATGAAGCCAAACCAAATCACTAACCCCCGCTAACCCTAACCCTACCCTTAACCCCCTTTAGCACTAACCCTAACCCTAACCCTAACCCTAACGAATCAAATAGTTTTTTTTAAAAATATTTTCTGAGTTGTTATGTACATATTAAAACAACCAGATTATGTAGTGGTTAGTTAGGTGTAGTCAAACTAAAAAAATAAATAAAATAAAATTGTTATACAAGCCAAGTTCTCATCTATCTTTTGTATAAAGTTCCACAGAGATTGTTCGTAAAGAGTGAAAAGAAAATTGGAAAAAGCAAACAACCAATTAATTTTTGGCCTACAAACTAAGGCCGTTGTTGGAGACAGCGGCGTAGGGTATAAACATTATATTGAGGGGTTCTTTGACCAATTGCTATTTTTAAATACCAACAAGTCGAGAGCATTCCAAATTTTCTATTTTTTTCACCTACAACTTAGGCCGTTGTCTCCAACAACGGCCTTGGGTATATCTATAAACTGGGGCTGCTCTCTGACTTGTTGGCTATTTTTAAATACCAACAAGTCGAGAGCATTCCAAATTTTCTATTTTTTTCACCTACAACTTAGGCCGTTGTTGGATGCCTTGGGTATATCTATAAACTGGGGCTGCTCTCTGACTTGTTGGCTATTTTTAAAGCCAACAAGTCAGAGAGCAAGACAAATTTTCTATTTTTTTCACCTACAACTTAGGCTGTTGTTTCCAACAACGGCCTTGGGTATATCTATAAGCTGGAGCTGCTCTCTGACTTGTTGGCTATTTTTAAAGCCAACAAGTCAGAGAGCAAGACAAATTTTCTATTTTTTTCACCTACAACGGTATATCTATAAACTGGAGCTGATCTCTGACTTGTTGCTATTTTTAAAGCCAACAAGTTAGAGAGCAAGACAAATTTTGTATATTTTCCTACTACAACTTAGGCCGTTGTCTCCAACAACGGCCCTGGGTATAAAAAATTTGTAGGAGCTGCTCTCTGACTTGTTGCTTTTTTTAAAGCCATCAAGTCAAAGAGGAAGACAAATTTTCTATTACCTAGGCCGTTGTTTGGGGCCACAGCTTAGGTTTTAAAAAAAAAAAAAATCTACATTTATACAGAGCAGCTGAAGCTGCTACACTTGAAAATATCACCAAATTCCAAACACTTTGCCATCACCTACATTCTCCGACTAAATTCATATCTACAACCGCCAAAATTACCCACCATAATTGACTATCAGAAATTAATAACAACAACATCAACTACACTTACACTTAAGAACCACATTTTCCAATAATTAGTTATAACAGATTAAAACCCACAAAATCAATAAACATAAATTACAACCTCAAAATGCATTGGCTAAGGACCGGGCGTGTAATGTTGTGGTGCTCGCCTCTTCCGAGCAGGGTTTCGGCGCCGCAACGTGGTTGGCGAGTTGGGAATTTGTTCAGATCCTCCCTCCTCTTGTTGTACGTCTCCGACAACCCTCTCCCCACTCTCTTCATCCTGCACTTGTTCGTGAGATGGATGTGAAGTTGAAGCTTGTCGTTCTCTGATCTCACGGTCCCGTTGCCCCATCAATGCAGCTGGCCTACCCCTCACACTTTTACGTCGGCCCCCCCTCGGTCCGTGTAATGCTCGATCCAAACGTTCGGCCACTCCCAAAGCATCCATATTGCTACGACATGAAGAGAGCATCCTCTGAGCGAAACTCTTCATAGCCGTGCCCACATTACTTTTTAGTACCTCCGCGCATTCTTTTGCCATGTCCATCGTGTTATCAATCTAAATCAAAAAAAACCAACAAAAATAATTACACAAATTCAATAATTTAAAGAATTCATGAACTTCACGTATAACGAACATTAAAATAAATATGAAGATTAAAGTTACCACTGTACGTATAGTTGTGGCCTTCGGTTGGAACATGGGTTGTGAACTGGAATATGCGGGTAATGGTTCAATCTCCATCTCCTCAATTTCTCGTTGAATACCAGCAGGTAGTACTGTATCGGGAGAGATGTACAAACGTGTATATTGTCGGAACCAAGTCATATACTTTCCTTGCACTCTTCCATCGTACTCTGGAATATTGACGAGGACAAGTTCAAACCGTCGCTCGTTCCATTCTGCAACGTGAACACGATGGTAATCTGCCCAATCATGAGTAGGCATGCGACCGGTACCCCTAACGGCGTGTAACTCATGATCGTATAGGTTTGTGCAGCTTGGGGGACTATCTTGTTGAAGATTGATCTGACGAAGGACTCTCTCCGGTCGCGGATGCTCCACTATACCGAAGTTGATGAGGGGAGCCGTCGTCAGCCACAACTGCGACCCGGTGGTGCACATTGGCGGTAGTCTTCCCACCCGCTCGAGTGTATACGATGCCCAATTCACGAACTCTTCACGTAGTTGGTCGAGCTCGTCTCTATAGTACGTTATTACACCCTTGGGGTTGTCTTTGTAACTCCCTGTACCAGCCCAATATACCCCTAATGGTGCTAACATAGCAAGATCTTCAGGTTGGGCCATCCAACCATCCTTGGGTCTCCAAATGCGGGGACGGCCCAAGTGCAGTCGCTCCCAGGACCAAATCTGTAACAAAACCATCGGTCCGGTCATTTCTGATGATTCTAGCGCTACATGTAGCGCCCCGAATTTCTAATATGAGAGCTTAGAAAATACGTGGCGAAATCCCAGTAATCCACTTCAATACAACAATAAACACCAACAAACACCACTAAAATTTTCTTTCTTTTATTACAACAATTATTACAAATCCCAGTGGAAGTCTAATCATCTCAACACAAATTAATCTTTTTATTTACAACTCAAAATGATCTCAAATATCCTTTACAGTTTTACACCAATCACTAAAAAATCCAATTATCTCAAACTGCCCACTCAAGCATCCAACCTCCAATCTAAGCAATAACCAGCAACATGTGAGGCTAGAGTTGAACCCTAACCCCCAAACTACGGGGTCAGCCATAAATGGTGTGAGTGGTGACAAATCAAACAAAACATCATAAATGAACTGAAATAACAATATCCAACAAATAATAATCAAACACTAAAGTATGAAGTAACAATAAAAGAGTAATGGGTGATACCAAAACCAAAAGCCAAGTGTGTGTAAAAACAGGAAATCCAAATGCATAAAAGTGATTCAAGGAAACATCATGACTAAATGCTGACAACGATGACTACTAAGAGATGAAGATAAACTATGATAATTTGCCCATGCTTGATCATTCCGGAGATTGGTCCCACATCACAGGTATTTTTCCTAGATAATTCAGGAGATCATCCCACATCTAAACATAGACTCATCATCACAATAATACCCCAAAAGCGTCGCCTCGACTCCGATCATTCCGTAGGTCAATCCCACATCTCAAGATAATTACTTGGATAATTCAGGAGAAATACCTCACATCTCAGGTTAACTACCTGGATAATTCCGGAGATAAATCACACATCACAAGTTAACTACTTGGATAATTCAGGAGATTAAATCCTACATCAAAAGCCTTACTGAGGTGCATAACTCAAGTTCCCATTCGTCATGACACTACTAATGCCTGTCCTTATTAGTTTGGGTTACTGAACAAATCTCCTAGAGTAGTGTACCCTACCGGACTAAAAATCTGAATAACTAAAAATTTGCCTCAATGGGCCTCAACAAATAACTGAACAAATATCTCAACACCGGTATACTAGGGTCACATACCTCTAAAGACTCAAAAACAATTATCTGAACAAAATTCCACTAAACAAGTGGCTCAACTAAAAATCTCAAATCATGTTCTTAACTGAACATCTCGAAATCAAAGACTGAACAAACATCTCAAAATCAAACACTAAACAGAAGATCTCAAAACCAAATACAAAGATCCCTCAGGACCAGTCGACTGTATAGCACATCAGTCGACTGTCCAGAGGACATAATCCAAAATTTCTCAAAAATAAGCTAAGGTATGATCGGTCGACTTATCAAGAAGTCAGTCGACTGCCCCGAGACAAAACAAATAATTCTCATCAAATATTCTAAGTATATCAGTCGACTAAAAGGGGGTTCATAGGTCGACTGTCCCGAAGGACTGAACAAAATTACAAACAGAAGACCAGTCGACTGACCTCAGTCTAGGTCGACTGTCCCGAACAATGCTCAAAGACTAAAAGTACAGCAGTAGGCTCGTACCAGTCGACTGCTCTATAGGCCAGTCGACTGTCGGCTACAGATTTCTAAAAACAGGTCTGAACACAAAAATCAAACTGGAGTTTTCTAAAGATCCACTGATCATAAAAATTAATTTGTATCCAGGCAAATAAACAACTCTCAATAATCTCCATCAAGGATACATTACTCAATCAATCAAATACTCAAATCTCAAATCCTCATGATCTAAACTCCTAATCTTTCTATTAGGGTTTCTCATCAAAACTTCTTACACAACTCAATCAAAATCTGAACTACACCCAAAAGATCCAGATGTTTACCATCTGATCACAACATTATCCATTCTTAATATGTCTCCCAACAATACGATCTCATAAATCAAACCTTTCCTCAACAACTTAATAATTTTTCATACATGATCCAAATATCAATAAGAGTTCTCATCCTCCATATCCAAATAAAAGATCCATATCATACGTACAATGAGACTAACAAAATAATGGCATAATGAACACAAACAAGCATAACAAAGATCTTACGTCATTCATCATTCGGATAACAAAGCAAAGCAAAACAAAACAAACAAAACAATCCACTCACCTTTGATTTGAAGAAAAATCCACAAAAAGCTTTCTCCTTGCTAGATCCAAGAATCCTCCTTTTTGCTCCTCAAAATAATCTCAAAATCTGAATATGCTCAATGACGGCTGGGAAGAGAGAATCCCTTAAATATGCCGGATTGTATATTAGGGTTTTATTCCCACTTTGCAAAATAATCCTTTCCAAAAAATACTTCTTGCATATATATAATTCTTTTCTTGAAAATTGAATCAAATATCATTTAAATTAGGATCTAATAGAAAAATATATTTCTAAACCTCAACAAATACTGATCGGAATGTCCAGTAAATACGTTTTGCATTCTAACCCTCAAAATTGTCAATTTTGCAAATAAGTCCTTCTTTTCTCAAAAATTGCAAATAGGCATAATTAATTTCAGAAAAATCTGGAAAAATATTAAATAGTTCTCAAATAATAAATAATGATTTTTCATAAGGAAAACTAAAATTTTCAAACTTCTGAAAAGCCATTTGCACGTGTTTTGCACGTGTACAAAAGATAAATCTTTTAGAAAATATTTATCAAATACTCAAAATCATTTAAAATTTATTTTCAAATAATTAAAATAATATTTGAAAATACGGGGTTCTACACTACATGACACAACACCCTGTATAGCGTTGCCAACGCGCAACTTCCCCAGCTGTACCGGCCAGCTAAGCTTAGGTCGGCGAGCAATCGTAGGTACATGAGGTGCACCATATCACCCGATGAGTTAGGCAATAGAACCCCTCCGATCACCGTTAGAATGTATGCTCTGGTGTAGGACTGTACATAGTCGTCGGGCGATTCGTTGGTCAGCGTCCTATCAAAACGTCCCTTCAACCAAGATAGTCGGATTGATTGTCCTTGGAAAATGGTATCATCTTCCACCGCCGACTCATCAAACTCTGTACCGAGCAGTTCGTTGCACATCTCTATTTTATCAAAGTTAATATTACCCGTCACGGCCAACCCATCTATTGGAAGACCGCTTATCATCGCTATATCCTGTAGCGACACCGTCATCTCTCCGACCGGTAGATGGAATGTGTGCGACTCTGGCCTCCAGCGCTCCACGAGTGCCGAGAGAAGTGCTCGGTCGAGTTTAACATTCCCCATCATGCTGATTCCATAGAAACCGGCCGCTACAAGGTGCTCGACAATACGTGGATGCACCTTCATGGTCTTGTGGGTGCGGAAATTACACCTATACGTCGTCCCACCCCACACTTCCGTGGATCTGTGGCGATCTTGCAAGGTCAGTTCGTCGGGATTTATTGGTCCTGAACCACGACGTCCTGTCATCGAAGAGGATGCACCAACCTACACGAACCAAAAAACATAATTATTATTAGTCTAAAATAAATATCACTAAATACAAAATTAGGGACAATACAAGTTATTAGTTCTCACATTATCTGTGGAATGTTCCCCCCGTGCTTCCTGGGATGTCCTTCCCCTTCCGGTTCCCCTCGTTCTGGCCATTTCTCTGTAATAAAGTTTGCATATATGAAACTAATTACTCACCGAAAATTACCAAACATAAACCAACGAAATGAAAAAATTTCAAGAGTTCGCTTATACGCATCAAAACAACACAAACGAGATGCAAAAATTCCTAAATTTCGCCGACAACTAGGGCACACCAAACACAAGCCAACGCAACTTGTAGAAGTGAGTTCCGACCCACGATTTGAAATATACGCCCGTGTATCACTTTTACTCTTTAAAATAGAGCGGGAAGCGATACATTGACGTATCTCGCAAATCGTGGGTCGGAACTCACAAATATAAGTTCCGTTGCGTTGTGAATAGTTAGACGAACCTACGTGCACCGTTTCGAATTTTTTCGACTTCGTTTAAGCAATTTTGTATTGCGACCGTACTAAAAAAATCGAGGTATATTGAAGTATTTTCATATACGCGTAAAAACAACATAAACGAGATGCAAAAAATCCAAAAAATCCGACTTTGGGTCGGGATCCCCGCACACAGGCCAACGCAACTAGTACATGGGAGTTCCGAACCACGGTTTGAAAGATACGGCCGTGTATCGTTTTCACTATTGAAAACTGAGAGGAAAGCAATACATATACGTATCTCGCAAACCGTGGGTCGAAACTCGCATGTCCAGGTTGGTATGACTTGTGAGTGGTGAGACCAACCTACTCACAAAGTTTCCTTTTATTTGGACTTCGTTTAAGCTATTTTCACCTCATAACGTATTCCACAAGTTCCGATGTGGATTAAAAGTTTTTTTTATATAGGCGTCAAAACAACAAAAATGATAAACTTATTTTCTAAATTTGGGCGTCACCTCTGGCACACCAAACACGAGCCGCCAGAACTTGCAGAGGTGAGTTTTGACTCTCGGTTTGAAAGATACGGCCGTGTATCACTTTATATCCGTTGTATTGAATTGAAATGATAAACGGACGTATCTCACAAATCGTGAGACGGAAATCGCCTCTACAAATTCCATTACCTTCTACGCGGCGAGTCCGACCTACTCGTACAAATTGAATTTTTTTATCTCGTTTTTTTTTCATCTCCTATATTCCACCACTACAACTACCACTACATCTACGAAAATGTCAACAAAATGTATACAACATACAAGATGAGAGCTAATTATATACTCTCTAAATTATAGACTACACTACTACGCATAATACCAAAAAAACCAACTCCAAAATTGAAAAAAAATCAATAAATTCAAAGAGTTCATTATATTAAATTGGGATTAAAAAAATACCTGGTCCAAAGAGAGAGTGATAGAAAGTTGGCGAAGATGTGAGAAGCCGCTGCACGCGGTTGTAGACAAAGGAAGACAATTTGTGCTAGGGTTTAGATGATTTGGGAATTTGGATGTGAAGTTAGGGTTTGCTGTATTAGGGAGAGGAAGAGAGAGATAGGGAGCTTTCCACAAAGGGCGGAGATCGAGAAGGCAAAGAAATCGATACCAAAGGGGTTGGGAGAGTGAACTAGGGTTTGGGGATGGGTTTCGAGAGCTCGAGAGAAAGAGAGATAGTGTTTATGACGAAGTGAGGGAGATGAAGATCTGAGTATGTACAAGTGTTTGGAAAAACACTTGTACATACTTAGGCCGTTGTGCCCAACAACGGCCTAAGTTGAAATTTTTTATAAAAAAAACAACCTAGACCGTTGTCTCAAACAACGGCCTAAGTGATTTTTTGGACCAAAAATAATTCCACGCCAAAAAAACGCTAAGTCCCAAACGTTTTTGGCGTGAATTGACGAAATTACCCCTCCACTTTTCACTTCGTTAGTGGGATGTTTAACGGGTCCAGATCTGATCCGCTCATCATGATCAAGGCTGATCGGATGGCTGAGATGGATGTTTTCCAACCCGTTGAAAACGGATCCGTTTTCAACTGAGCAAATCCCTATATATATATATATAGGGTTAATTGATAAGTAAATGTTACTTTATATCCCGACGCATCTCCTTTTCCCAAATCACTCTTCTCCGGGTTTTTAACATATATGTCCCTAACAAATATGTGAATATCACATATACCCCCTATAAATGTGTATTTTCACATTTACCCTTAACAATATGTATCCAACCTCTTAGTTACCCCTTAAGTTAAAACTACTTTAAAAACATAAAAATGTATGAAATATACAGTTATATTTAATAGATTTTATGAAAAATTACTGAAATACCCTTTATCTACTAGTTAAGCTTATTCTTCTTACTTTTTATAAACTAAATTGTCTATAAAATCAATTGAAACACATCAATCATTCTCAAATATTCTTCAGTTTTCGTAATAAATGGACAAATTTAGAGTACATCTTTATAATTTTATCTTCATTATCATGTTTTCTAGCCAAATTCACTACTAATCTTAAAAGTTTCAAATACATATAGTTTGAGACAACTTTTTGGAATAAATAAGAAATGAGCTCATATTGGCAGGGGCATATATGAAAATATACAATTTTTAAAGGGTATATATATGATATTAGCACATTTGTTGGGGGTATACATGTTAAAAACCCTTCTCCAAAATAGTTATAGATTATGGATTATGGAGGGATGACTCTTAGATGGAGGTGTGAGAGAAATTAAGCATGAAACAATAATGCAAATAAAAGGGGTAGTGAGTTGGAGACTGAAACAAAGATTAAAGATTTCATAGAGAAGCTGTGAGGTTGTTAGAGAAGAAGAAGGTGTGGATTGTGGAGTGATGAGCTGATTTTAAAGAAGAGAAGCAAATTAACAAGTATAATGAGTAGGTCAAATTCCTCTTGTTCGTTTCTCGTCAAACACAGAACAGATACAATTGAAATCATGGAGAATCATGTTCTCAGAGTGCAGTTGAAATTTGAGTTTGTGGATACCTTATTATTACAATTTATCATTATGCTTTCATTTCGGACTTGATTGAAATATATATGGATTATACACCTTTTTCTTCTCAGAATAAGAAAAGAATTAAATACAGCTGCCAAGGCTATGTGTAAATTGTGAGACATTACAAAATTTCTGTGAGACCAAAAAAATTACTAACATATGGATGATCGCTTCATCACTCTTTGGGCTTATTTCTCATAATTTTTCGTTTATTTGCATCGAGGTATCTCTTTCTCAAACGTATAACTTTTGGGGTTACCTACAGAACAGATAATAGTGTTTTTAATAATAAAATTGACAATATAAGAGAAAAGACGGTGAGATCTTGAATAGGGGATTTACCTCGATCAGCTCATCGGAAGCAACATATCCTATTGCTTCTTCGAGCGTCATCTGCACGGGTTATAAATTGTTGAACAATATTAATAAGGGTCTCAACCCAAGTATAAAATGGCTGTTGGAATTATGACATTGAAAAAATAAATTTAAATTAGGAACTATTTTATCATAGTGGAGCTATGTACTCGGAAAGCACATTTATAGAATTGGCGGTGAGTTCCAAAATGAACACACCTAAATAAATACAAAAGAATACAGCTAGATTATATAATAAAATTTGATAAAATGGTACCCTGATTCATTTATAACATAAAACAAAAGAAAGAATCAACAGCAAATCAAAGTCCATAAGTTACAGTAACAACCTGCAACATGTCTTCAGTTTCTCTGTCAAGATTTTTCTGGGCAGCAAGTTAGGATATTCAACAACAACAACAACAACAACAACAACAAAGCGTTTTTCCCAAGTAGCTGGGGTCAGCTAAATGAATTATGATTTTCCATTCTACTCGGTTTAGCGCAATATCTTCTCTAAAGACCACAAACTATCATGTTTTTTCTCAGAGTTTTTATACAATAAGTTTAGGTATTCCCCTACCCCTAACTCTATCCTCAATATTGATCAAATCACTCTTTCTAACAAGAACACTACTAGGTCTACGTGTGACATGTCCAAACCACTTCATGCAATCTCTCTTAATTTATCTTTGATAGAAATTCCCTTTACCATGTCTCGTATATACTCGTTTCTAATTCTATCTTTCATAATTTTACCACACATCCATCTTAGCATCCTTATCTCCGTTACACTTGATTTTTGGACCTATTATTTTTTTATTGCACAACACTCTATTCCATGTATCATTACTGATTTAACAGTCGTCCTATAAAAAAATTTCAATAAATTTCAAAGGTATACATTTGTCGCACAAAACACAACTAGTGGTTCTCTACTTAAACCACCCTACTTGGATCCTGTGTATAACATCTTCACAATTCTCTACATTTCTTTTGTATAATCGAGCCTAGATATCAAAAACGGTGTCTCTCGACCATCAAGCTTCACTACTTCCTCATTTGTGTTCTAAATATCGCTAAAATTACACTTCATATACTGTGTTTTAGTTCTGCTTATTCTTAAGTCTACATTCCTAAGTATCTTTCCACAATTCTAATTTAGCATTGATTCCTGCTTTAGGCTCGTTCACTAAGACATTGTCATCAGCAAAAATCATACATCAAAGCACCTCATCTAGTATTTTTCGCATCAACTCATCAATCACCAAAGCATAGAGGTAGAGACTTAAAGACGAACCTCGGTGTAAACCTACTGTAATAAAGAATTCACTACTTTCTACTGTGATTTTAATTGTGGTCATTGACCCTTTATACATATCCTTAATCATATCTCAATATACCAAAAAGTTACTCTTTATTATTTAACACCTACCATTCTGTCTCCTGGGACCTAGGCAGTTAAAATCGGTTTTTGGAACTAACCGGTCTAGGAACGATTAGTGATTAATCGGTTAATCAGAAAATAAGAGATTAAATCGAAAAAATTGTTATATATATATATATATATATATATATATATGAGTAAAAGGGATATGAGCAACTTGCTCATTTAGTAAATGAGCAATTGATGAGGTGGCATGCATGTGATACATTGGGCAACTAACAATTTTAAGGATTTTCCAATCACATGCGTCACCTCATCAATTGCTCATTTACTAAATAAGCAAGTTGCTCATACCCCTTTTTCCATATATATATATATATATATATATAAGGTTTCTTCCATTGCAAATGCAAATATTTGTGAGCACCACTTAACCCGTCATTGGCAATGACGGGTTAAGGCAAAATACAAAATTTTGCCTTATGCCTTAACCCGTCATTGCCAATGACGGGTTAAGTAGTGTGCACGCGTTAGCACAACATTTGCGTTTGCAATTGAAGAAATCCCTATATATATATATATATATATATATATATATCCTCATTGTGTAGCAACCCTAAATTCTAACATAAAACTATTATGAAATTATCAAATAGGAAAATATAGTTATAAAGAAAAAGAAGAGAGTACTTGGTTTGAGCTAAGTTTAGATTCTGGATGTGAGTTGGGTCGGGTTTGCTGGTCGGTTCCATCAAACAAAAACAATCAGGGAGGAGCAACGCGAGCAGCAAGAGGAGGGAGTGGAGCAGATACGGGCCAGGTCAAGTATGCGATGGCGCAGGGGGAGCAACGACGGGTCAGATTTGAGATTGCTTGAGGAAGAAGAGAACTAATTTGGGTTTGGGTTTGCACGAGGAAGAAGAGAGCGGCAACATGTCGGGTTTACGTTTGTGCGAGGACCAGAAGGGGTTTGAATTTTGAATTTGAGTTTGGGCCAGATTGAGCCCAAATAATGCAAACAAGCATGGAAATTAGAGGATGTGATTTAATCGGTTAATCGACCACTTAAAATCGGCCAATTAACCACTAATCGGCCGATTATACCCGATTAAATCGCTAACTATTAAAATATTATAAATCGCTAAAAAAATAATCGCTTAGCCTCCGATTAATCGTTAATCGGAAATTAATCGGACGTAATCGGGGATTTTAACTGCTTAGCTTGGGACTTTGATCATAAGAGTTTTCTAGATCTATAAACACCATATTTAGATCTTTCTTATTCTCTTTATATTTTTCCACCAGTCACCTAAGTACATAAATTGCTTCTATTGTTGACCTCTCAAACATAAATCCAAACTGATTCTCATACACTATTGTTTCTAATCTCAGTCTATGTTCGATCACTCGTTCCCAAAGTTTCATCATATGGCTCGTTAATTTAATTCATCAATAGTTGGAGCAACTTTATATATCCCCTTTATTTTTATATATAGGTACTAAAATACTCTTTCCCCATTCATCTTCTTGGTATTCAAAATCTCATTAAACAATCTTGTTAGCCAACTCATTCCTACATCCTTAAGATACTTCCAAACATCAATGGTTATATCATCCGGCCCTAATGCTTATCCTATTTTCAACCTTCCTGAGCATTTCGAACCTCTGAGTTCCTAATTCTATGGAACATATGTTTTCGACTCTCCCTCGATTCTTCTATAGTCAAGTTACCCACAACCTTTTCATTTAATAACTTCTCAAAGTATCTTCGCATCTTTCCTTAATTTCCTCATCTTTTACTAATCTTAAATCCCGCTCTTAGGAGTGGTTTGGTTGGATGTAGATTTACTGTAGCGAGGGAAGAACACTATAGCGAAAGTAAATCCTTGGATTTGATTTCTTGAAATAGCTTTGGTCGGATGTAGATTTACTGTAACAGGAATAATTTTCCAAGATAGATTAGCTTTGGTTGAGTTGAAGGAATACTATGGCGACCGTAATTTTAAATACTTTTTAACCTTTTATTTTATTTGAAATTAATCTCAATTAATTAGGTTTTAAACTAATTAAACTAAATTGAACAAAAAAAAACTGAAACCCAATTACCTGCGGCTTAATATTAATTAAATTGATCTTAATTAAAATAAAAATGAAAAAAGGGGGAAAAACTAAGATTAAAAAAAAAAACCAAAACCCAACAAAAACGAAGCTTTAAAAAACCAGGAAAAAAAACCCAGCCTAAACCGAACCACAAAAAACCAAATACAATGCGTTAATTAGGGCCTATTCTAAATTATGTCTTAATCTCAATAATTAGGGCTTCAAACTAATGAACTAATTAACTAATTAGTCTTAAATAGAATTAATTATGGCTTAAACAATTAATTTAGGGCTTAATCACAAAAAATCCTATGCAGCAACTTTTCTGGGGGAGAGAGAGTGAGAGCAAAAAATAGGAATAGGGTTTTTAGTCCCACATCTGAAGAGAAGAGTGCAATCTTTTGGTTTACATAGCATTTTGCATTTTATGAAAGAGAGAAGCCTTTTCGGAAGAGGAGAAAGCGTGACAGAAATGGAAAGGAATGTTATATGCATGAACAGTGTTGCTCCAAGTGTTTTCGGACCAAATAGTTCGGAAATGAAAATTGTGCATTACTGTAGCTACACTAATACAACAAAATAATTCAATTATACCCAACCAAAGCACTCCTATAGTGTTCCCCCATAGAATTATTTTTTTGCAGCTCATTTACATGCAAACAAACTACCCCTTAATATACCTAATTGTATCAAAATCTTTTGTTTTCATATCCCTTTGTATAGCAAGCTTATTGATATTATTTTTTCCTTCTTTTGTTCCTAAGTTAGGATATTCACAAACATAAATTTAATGAACAAAGTCAAGGACTATATCCCAAGTGTGTTTATATACATCTAAGGAACCTAAATGAATAAAACAACACAACTTATAGCAATGGACTGTCCTTCACCCTTCAAACATAAAAATGAAGTTTCCGAATTATATTAAGAAGCTAAACAGCATAAGTACAACTCAGAACTCGACCAAAAACCCTTGAAAACTATTGAAATAAGCCTTTAAATCAAAATAAGATTAAAAGAAAAGTCATCTTTCTGCTCCTAAACTAGAGATTACCCTCTTGACAGATTGAAACTAGTGCAGATCCACATTAAAAATATGACACTTTCAGAAACACAGGGCCCATATTAATCCTAATCCCTTGAATTCAGATTCATTGTGCATTATTAGTAGCATTAATAGGAGCTTTGGACTTATATGCTTCTACCGATAGGCCCTAAATAAGCTTACTTCAGACTTCAGAGCTTCTCAAGCGCTGAGTACATTGTTTGTTTTGTGTTTAAATTAATACGCCGTGGCATCAGCATAGCTATTAGTAAGAAACTCCAATTTCTCACCTTCAGTGTCAGTACCTACGTCCTCAACATACCCAGTCTTTATCAGTAAAACTAACACTGTATTGCTCATCTAAAATTTTGCTTAATATTCATGATGTAAAGATCCTATTCAAACTTTAATAATAAATTTGGCTACCACCACTTTCGGTAGCTTTAAGCATTCTCTTGATATGTTTCCTATGAAAAACCCTACCAATAGACCAAAACTACGAAGTTATGGTACGGGTGAGGTTTTAATATTTACATTCTAAGACGCCTCTGCAGGTTGAAGACCATCTTTGTGGGCCAAGACCTAGATTGGACACAACCGTTTTTTTAATAAAATCTCATATTTGAATATGAGTTGCTATGATACCACGCGAAAGACCCTACCAATAGACCAAAACTCCAAACTTGTAGTACGGGTGAGGGTTTAATATTTATATTCTAACAGCCATTGTGGAACTTACTTCATTATTGGTTTATCCAAGTTTTTAGGCAAGTATCAATCAAATAGGCAAAACCAAGACAACATATGGTATCTTCTCGGTCTCCGCCAATATCCCAAACCATGTTTTGTACATTGTTCTTAATTAATGTTTTGTAATTGTTGGACACAAACATGCATCATGTATGACCATGCAAGCACGGGAATATTGGCAAGGTATAATGTCCTACATATCATAGATTAAACTGGTTCGCATTAAAGATTGGGGGACCAAAGCCAAATCCAAACCATTCACAGCCCTAGGCATTGTGTTTCTGTCACAGCCTAGCTACTGTGATTCGGAAAGGCACTTAATTATAGTAAATTTTCCACATTTCAAAAATCAAATAAAGTCAATTTCTACTACCAGCTAAGATTATCGTATGTACTAGTCATCCAAGCTATACATGTGTGCCTAAATTCCTTCTGAAAAATGCAAAAAGAAAATATTGAGTAGTGCTGCACAACAGTTAAAAACTAATAGGAACACAACTTTTCCTGATTTAGTGACAATTATACAAAAGTCATTAGCTGCAAAACCAGTTACACAACAATAGATTCATAAAAAATAAAAAGGTCATTAAGCATACCAAACGAGGAGGGGTCAGGCGAACATTTTCATCTTTGCTAGCAGCACGAATGTTGTTTAACTCTTTCGCCCGAACAGGATTTACCTATTAGTGGGATAGAGAAGATTAAAGATGATAATACATGAGTATTCACGGAAAAAATAGATAGTCATGTTTGCGGAATGAATGATCTTACATCTAGATCATTATCACGTGAGTGTTCACCAACTATCATGCCATCATATGCCTTCATAAACAAGCAGAAAAGAGTAATTGTAACTATTTAGAACTTTGTCATGCATATGAAGGGAAAAAAAACATAAGAATAGTCATAGATAAAAGAGAACCTCCATTCCAGGTGCCACAAAGAGTGTTCCACGAGCCTCCAAACTCATAAGTGAATGTGCAGTGATGACACCATTGCCCACTGACACCTGTTTATAAAAGTTCATTAGAGAAGAAATAAAGTAGGCCAGTCATAATAACTATAGTAAACAATTGTTCATCTCTACAAAAGAAATGCCATTTAAAACATTAAATATTACTAGTTTACACGTGCGATGCACGTCTTAATAAATATATATTTTTTAAAGTAACAATTTCGACGTAGTCTGACCTCCAACCTGAAACCTCTTTTATATTAGTTATGTACGGACAATGCACGTCTTAATAAATAAATAAATAAATAAATAAAAACTCTGACATAGTGAGAACTCGAACCTGAAACCAAGGGCGGAGAGAGAGGATGAGTAGGGGGGACATTTGCGACCCCAAATTTTTTGTAAAACCCCCTTCATATAGGCCAAAAATTTTATTTGGTCCCCAGTTAAAATTTTTTTGGGACCCCCAAACTCAGTCCACCTCTTAAAGGCTAAAATAGTGGTATGGATTTTGGACTAAAAAATAATTCATTCTCTCAGTCTATTAATTATGTCAAACTGCTCAAGCTTAAAAAAAGAAAATCAAACCCAACCCATCTATTAAGCCCAAACTTCCTCAGTTCTCTCATTCTCTCATCTCTCTGTATAATATGTAGTCTGGATTTCAATTCTAAATCATTTTGTTGATTCAATTCCAAGTATGTAGTATGGATTTTATTGTATTGATACAAGTATGAACAAATCATTTTTTCTACCCATAGACTTTTTTTAAATCTTAACAATAATGCTTATTATTTGATCTTTTATAATCCTTGGATAAAATTTTGAATAAGAAGCTAGTGTGTGCACAAGTTACGAGTATATCTATTCATTTGGGTCGTATCTCTTGCCCTCTAGTATTATAACAGTGTAAATAGTGTAGTATGATTATTGATTATTATTACTCTTACCAAATTTAGAGTACGACTGTACAAATGCCAAAAAATACATGATACTAAGAACACTAATTCAAATATTTACTTTGATTATAATTTTATTTTGATCCAACTACTTTGATTTTTCAAAACAAAAATAAAGTAATGAATTTTCGACAACAATCATGTCGATGCCGGAAAAAAAATGGGACCCCCATTTTGATTAGTCTAGCTCCGCCACTGCCTGGAACCTTCTTCATATTAATTATGTACGTGCGTCACACGCGTTGATAGATTGACAAATGATACTAAAGTCTTCTCCCATTATAATATTAGAGATAATTTATTCTATAAGGTTTACTAAAAGGCACACACACTGGATACTTCATCAAGAGAAAGATGAGAGCAATTTTGCTATTGACTAATATAGTACGAGTCATGCCTTCAACCTCTTTCTATTGTCTTTTAAGGACCTTTTAAATTTGGCATATCATTTGAAATGCCCGGCTAAGAAGCATTGCAGCACCGATGCGGTCCATATAGACACAATGCAACATGCTGCAGAGAAATTTGTTGACAAACTACAACCGTACTGAGGGTCGGATTTATGTGTCTGACATGACACGGTTGGTAAAAATATCCATGCTTCACAGCCCTCTACCATAGTAAAACCTTCCTATTTTCTTAAACCATGCAAAGCTAAACAAAACATATTCCGCATGTCTATTTATAGTTTTATCGACATATAAATTTCCAAATAAAATAACCAAAATTAGTAAACAAACAAAACAAATCACGTACAGTCCCACAAGTCTTCAAAAATCTTCTAGAATATGCCATGTTTATCCACTGTGGTAGACAATCCTCCGAGACTCATACTTCCCACTTAACTAGTAAAAGCTATTCAATTAATTATATAATATGTTTTTTGCTGGACCCCCAAAAGTTTCTCATATAATGTGTTTGCTACTCCAATTAATTTGCTGGACCTCCAATACTATTTTATATGATCAAACAAGGTGCACCGTTCCGAAGACGTGCCGTAGGCACGTGTCAACGGGCAAACCTAGTTCTAAATTAAAAGACCAACTCTGCTAACCACACTTTCTCAAGTTTTAATTGATATCTATGTTTATCCTCAAGAATAGACACCAAAAATCAACTTAATATGCCGTTGAACATTCATTCCATGTATATCGACATTAGCACACAGACCTTCAGAGTTTCTAGTTCTGGGTTAACTAGTGAAATTTATTCTCCATCATAAAATTATAAGATTTCTTTGATAACAACTCTTTCCCAGTGTGTGTCATGCTTACACACCAAAAATTAACCTGATCATTTGATTGATCGATGAACTGTCTGTATGTATTGGCTAATTAACTGGAGAGAGAGAGAGAGAGAGAGAGAGAGAGAGAGAGAGAGAGAGAGAGAGAGAGAGCGCGCAAGTTGAGTTGTCAACATCGAAGTTTAAGAATCTCTTTCTCCAACACTATTAAACTGACAAATCCAATTACTCCAGAAGTTTCCTGCAGTGGTTGGATCTTAGGCTTTGAAGAGGTAATTGTGTGATAGGGTATTAGTTTGATCCACAGCGCAAGTTGAGTTGTCAACATCGAAGTTTAAGAATCTCTTTCTCCAATGAAGTATGGAACACCCAGACTAGAGAAGAAAGGTGTGTCAATTTGGAATCAAATATAAACAAGAATATAGACAGCAAATGCGGAGCACCATTCTTATTAATATTAGTTGCAGAGTCCTATTTAATGCATTAGGAGTTCTAGAGACTCGTGTTCATGGGATTTGACAAAGTTTTATGTTGGCTGTCAAGTTTTATATTGGTTGTCAACTACCTAACACAACCCTCCTCCTTTTCTATTTTGTGGCCGAACTCCTGGCTTTAGGACAAGCAATGGCGGAGTTTGTGTACTAAAATAGCTACGTGCAAAAGAGAAATCTCAAAGGGGGTACTTGGAGAATCTAAAGGTAGAAGGCTCAAAACTGAAGAAACATGATAAAAGCAAGTACAAAATATTTGAGGAAAAAAATATCAACCTTCAAAATATGGCAAAATAGTAGAAATGAGGAGGATTTGGAGAGATATAACCGTTAAAAAAGTTAAGAAAGCGGTAAAAGATGCAAAAGTAAAAGCTTGCGATGATTTATACACAAAATTAGGAACAAAAGAATAATAAAATAACATCTATAAGCTTGCTCAACAAAGAGATATGCAAACAAAATATTTGGATACAATTAGGTGTATTAAGAGCAATGATCTAGGAAGCACGGGTACTTCTAAATGCCCAACAAACCCGTATCGGGTGTGTATCGAGTGCCGATACTCCTTGGTACTCCCATGTGTGTACCCAAGGACTATCCAATTTTAAATACATTTTTAGACATAATTATGTTTAAAAAAATGTTTCGGGCCCTAGTATAATTTCAAAAACTTGATGTTTTATGTTATGCTCAAACACAAAACAAGTATACCCAATGTTTTGATAGTTAGATTATTATTTTTTTCCTCCAAAAATGCTCATAATTATAATGTATCCATATAATTTTATGAAATGATTCAAATATTTATATTTTTAACAATACAAATAAATAATATTATATAATATAATATATATTCTATTTAACGTGCCCACAAACGCACTTGTATTCTACTTTTTTGTAAAACCACGTATCCCCGTACCTGTGTCGTGTCGTACCTACACTTTGTATTTGTATCTATGCTTCATAAGAGATGATTCAAGAGTTAAAAGACCAAAAAATTAAGGAAAGATGGCGAAGTTATTTTGAGAAATCATTAAATAAAAAAGTTGTGGGTAGCTTAAATAAAGAAGAATCGAAGGAGAGTTGAGAGTATATGTTTTTTCGTAGAATAATGATCTCACAGGTTCAAAATGCTTTAGGAATGATGAAAATAAGAAAATCTTTAAGACCGGATGTTTTTTTTTAAAGACCGGATGTTATACCCATTGAAGTTTAAAAGTGTTATGGGGATGTAGGAGTGAGTTGGCTAACAAAATTGTTTAATGCGATTTTGAGGACCAAGAATATGCTCAATGAATGGAAGAAGAGTATTTTAGAACCTATATATAAAAATAAAGGAGAAATACAAAGTTGGAAACTCCAACTACCGAGGGATTAAATTAATGAGTCATACGATGAAATTTTTGGAGAGAATGATCAACATACACTAACACTAGAAATAATAGTGTCTAAGAATCAGTTTGGATTTATGTCTGGGAGGTCAACAATAGAAGTAATTTATGTACTGAGGAGACTTATGGAAAAATATAGAGAGAATAAGAAAAATCTACATATGGTGTTTATAGATCTAGAAAAACTTATGATAAAAGTCCCTAGAGACAGTATGGTGGGTGTTAAATAACAAAAAAATAACTATTCGGTATATTAAAGTGATTAAGGATATGTATGAAGGTGCAATAACAATAATTAGAACAACTACAAGAGAGAGTAGTGGATTTTCTATTACGGTGGGTTTACACCTAGGTTCGGCTTTAAATCCCTACCTCTTTTTGCTTTGGTGATGGATGAATTAACGCAAGGAATACAAGATGAGGTGCCTTGGTGTATGCTATTTGCCGATGACTAAGAGCAAAAATCAATGCTAAATTAGAATTGTGGAGAGAAACTTTGGAAGCTAGAGGCTTTAGAATAAGCAGAACTAAAACAGAGTATATGGAGTATAATTTTAAGCGATATTTGAAACACAAATGAGGAAGTAGTGAAGCTTGATGGTCAAGAGACACCTAAGAAAGAGTTTTCGATATTTAGTCTCGATCATACAAAGAGATGGGGAGATTTTTGCAAATGTTATACATAGGATCCAAGCGGGGTGGATTAAGTGGAAAAGCACTAGTGCTGTTTTGTGTGTCAAACGTATACCTTTGAAGGTGAAAGAAAATTTTTTATAAGACGACTGTTAGACCAGCAATGATGTATGGAGCAGAATGTTAGGCAACAAAGAAACATGTCCAAAAAAATAGTGTAGCGAATATTAGAATGCTAAGATGGATGTGGTAAAACCAGCAAGGATAGAATTAGAAATGAGCATATACGAGACATGGTAAAAGTAGCTCCTATCCAAAATAAATTAAGAGTCATCTCATGTGGTTTGGACATGTCACACGTAGACCTAGTAGTACCCCCGTTAGAAATTTTGATTTGATAAATATTGATGGCAGAATTAGGGATAGGGAAAAATCTAAACTTGGGTGAAAACTGTAAGAAAATAAATGATAGTTTGTAGCCTTACGGAAGATATTGCGCCAAATCGAGTAGACTGGAAAACCTAAAGGCTTTGTTGTTGTTTGTTTGTTTTTGTTAGGAGTTCCAGAGACTAGTTATAACTTGAAGGGATAGGGATAGGGCTGGCAACGGGCCGGGTTTGGGTCAGACACATATAGGCCTGGGCCCAAGTCCGAAGTTGAAAACATAGGCCCGAATCCGACCCGATTTATCTTCGGGCTTAAAAAATTAGGTCCCAGCCCGGACCCGAATTAGGCCCGAAAATAGGTTCAGGCCTAGGTCGGAACTACTTATGCATGTTCGAATATATAACTTTCCCATAAAATAAAACTATATCAAGAATAATATACGATAAAAAAAAACAATAATAAGGATACTATAAACTTTTGAGTAATTAACATCGAATTTGTCTATTTTCATTTAATTTTATATACAATGCATAATTTCTCTATTTATAAACTTTAACACTCATTTTAACTTACATGAATATTCTCTTTTTTTTTAAAATAATACATAAAAATACATGATGTATACAAAAACATACACATGCTCATATAAAAATTTGATTCAGGCCCATCGGGCCTAAGCACTTGGGCCCGAACCTGACCCAAATCTTTCTTGGGCCTACAAAATTGAGCCCGAGCCCGAGCCGAAGCCCGGCCCAAAATGAGAATTATTAGCCCAAGCCCATTAATTATCGGGTCAGACCTAGGCGGGCCCGGATCAGGTTCGGGCCAATTGCCACCCTTAGATAGGAATCGATAGGAATCTTTGAGAACCAAGGAGACAACAGCCATGTATATCTTAAAAAATATTTCCAATAACTAGAAAATATCTTTAGCATAGGCAGGAGATGTTATCCTAAAGGCATAATTAAACTTTCCTCAAATGCAAAAGAATTACCAATATTGACCCTTGGATAAGCCATCTAACTGAATTTTTAAGTAGTCCGAATTGTACCAGTACCCAATTTAGACCCCCTCACTCCTAGATTGAAAGAGTCCACCTTTTGTATTGTCAACATGTACAGGGTTCATTCTTCACAAAACTTCCTTTCAAGCTGCAAGCGTCATCATCTTGAACCTTATACATGGGACAATAAGGAGGCACAAACCCAAAACTGAAAAGGTTTAGGTTTTCTTTTTCTCGTTAAAGGGTTTAGATAGATTTCATACATATAAAGCATAGAATTATTTGGGTGGCTTGTTTGAGACATACGAATATATGCATCTTAAGAAAGTACGGAACTTAAGACTGAAGATTGTCGATCTCTTAAAACAATACCTTGAGAATACACGGTTCTAAATAGGGATTCACAGATAAATCAAGGTGGTAGAACCAGTGTTACCTAATTCTTTGAAACCCCCTCCACATCCCCATTCGGCTTGAGCAATCTCTTTTAGGGTGTGTTCGTGATCCGGATCGCCAAATAAAGCAACCACTTGGACCACTTGGACTAGGTGCCCAAATGAATGTTCGAACACTTGTAGGTCCAAAAGAACCAAAAGTTCCATTAAGTGGGAAAGAAGTTGAATTAACTTCATCTAAACTTTTCTGTTAAAACAATAGCTAAAAATAATCCACAATATTTTCAAAACGTGTGCTGTAAAAATAACCCACAATAGTTTCAAAGGTGTGCTTAAAGGCTGTGAATGTAAACATAAACTTAAAAAGCGTGTAAAATAGAGTTTAAGAAATTAAATACAATCAGAATGTTTTTTTAGATATAACAAAAGAATAATTTTATATTAAAATATATATATCAAAAGGTTTCAGCTTGCTGCAAGTAAAAGTACTCAAAATAATATAAGAGAAGCATATGGCCTAGTACGAAAAATAGACAACCATCATAGGTCTACTAGTAGAAGAGCAGAGAACCATAGTTAACTGTTGGAATATATGGAGAAAATCCAGAAATTAAAAAACAACATGGAAGGAAACGGATCGTTCTCTAGAATCGAACACTAAAGAGTGTAGTCAGGATCCACCTGTCAGAGTCAAGTTAGTTGAAGACATTCCGCCTCAACAAAATTGAAATGGATTGTAGACGGTACCCAACAACAACAAAAAATCAAAGAGTAAGATTAATATAGAAAATAGACATGACAAGTCCCCAATAAAGATGATATTGCTCGGAGATAATGATCCTACAAAACAATCTAATAAAACCTAGAGAAATAATACATATCAACCTCCTCGATAGAAGCTAAAATTATACAAGAGACTCAGGTATGTTCCATAAAAACTTTCTTTCCTATGCAGCATCCAACAGTGGGAGAGAAACCAAAACACTAATGCATACATCAATAAGCGGACAAGCACAAGACATGAAAAGATGAATAAACCTCCATTCGCATACAAATCATAATTCTACTCTTTTATCAAGTGAAGCATCTAAAATTAAAGGAGTTAGATTGAGAGAACAATAAATAAGAGACATACCAATACTCCTTTCCGAACATTTCCAAGTGCTCCTCTGAATTTTGAATAAGCTGCAAAGTTACAGAAACTAGTATTAACCAAATATTTGTCAGGAAATCATAATGACTAAATCACCAGAGAGAAATCTAACTGCTACAATGTCATATTAATGGTCTAAAGATATCATTAAAAAAAAAGCAAGCCTTGATAAATCATACCGAAGAAAGCACGATGCATAAATCCAGTCCCACGTGTGTCACTGCTGAACACGCTTCTATAGCCAACTAATCCCCTGTATAAATACCATAACTTTAAGTCTTTAATTAGTGTTAATGCACTAACACACACAGAATAGAGAACTGGAGTAAGTTTATTATGTTAAGATGTTTAATTTGAATTAAACTGTCAGACTAAGTAGTTAAAGTAAATAATGCATACGTATAAAGGATCAAACCATATACCATGAATAATCTTGTATTTTAGTAGTAAAGGGTATCAAACACTATTTTGGAAGGCAAAACATCTTCACTATCTATATAGTACTCATTGATCAGCAATTAATGATAGAATCTCCTCATCTCTAATATTATAATGGGAGAGTTGGGGTTGTATAACCAAACAAACCCGTGCATCGGCCGTGCATAACTAATATAGAGGAGGTCTCAGGTTCAAGGCCAGACCACGTTGAAGTTTTACTTTTAAAATTATATATTTATTAAGACGTGCATCGCATGTGTAAATTACTAGTATCATAATAAAAACAGAGAGCTTTGTTCCTTCGGAAAATAATATAATGAAAGGTGGCATTTTTGTACGAAATAACCAACTAAAATAAATAAAAGGCAAAGTAAAAGATTGAAAATAAAAGGCAAAGTAAAAGATTGAAAAACCAGAATTAAATCATCAAGTAATTAACTCTTTTAGGGTTTTTCCATAGCAATATTAGTCATTGTCAAAATATTACATTGAAATATATAAAGACATCTTCATGATGACGTTATTTAATTTACAATTAGTGACTGCTTGACATTACATATGATTCCTAGGATAAAAGAGTAAAGGTTTAGGCTAAAAAGCTATGAACCTTGTATTTATGGTTCAGTAAATTATTTGGTTTCAAACTAGCTTTAATCTTCAGGATTTACCGAGGGTAAAATGCAGTTGAAGAGTGATTATATTCACAAACCTAGAAGGACAAGTGAGGGACAATCTAGTCCTCCCCAGATTCCCTGGAACAGGACCCATGTCAACTACTTCTGCCCTCCTGTGTGAAAGCGCTTCCATAATGAGGCCAACGTGATCTTCATTAACCTGCAATGGAATATATTAAATATGTGTCCTCAGGAACCTAAATCTCATGGGTGAGTCCAAGTAATCTGTAAGTACCTCAATTGTCACTTCCTCTATAGGCTCTAATTTTTCACCTTTTTCAGTCTTGTACCTGTACCAGAAACCAATAAATTTATTACTTCCAAGTAAATCAACTAGAATAACATAAACTGGCTACCAAACCACAATCGTTACAGTAGCTAGTAAAGCAATGGAACATTAAAAAGTATTACCAATTAGTGCAGGAAAAAATGTAGATATGCTTTCATACTATTCCAGATACATATATACAGTTACAATATCTGAATCACATCTGAAGGACATCAAAACTTATAAAGATGAAGAAGAAAATAAGAAAAGGAGAAGAAAATGAAAACATTGTATAACAATGCTTATGCTATGAGGGGATTTGTTTTAGAAAATGATATGTGAAGCAAAATTTGAACTAGATAAAGAGGCTCTAAAATATTAACGAGTAGAGCTTTCCTACCAAGACCATTACAGGTTTACCAAACGTAATGGTTTTGTTCTTTTTTGAGCCTTACTTGGCAATGAAGGTCGTCGCCCACTCACCCACTCCCACCCCATATTGACCTTTTTACAGCAATCAGGAAGGTGGGAACCTGGGAGGCAGTTACTATTGGGGTTAGAGTCCTCATTTAATTAATGTAGATGAAATGTAGCGCCTTACTGTCAACACCTCCAACACAAGCAACATCCGACTAAAGACATTCAATGGTTAATAAGAATCTAAGCTAATCCATCAGAGTAATAATTTATGAATTACAGTTAATCATACAGTGCGCCATATGGAAACTTACAGAATTTTCGTTCTTTTAAATAATCTCTCACTTGGTTCAGACAATATCTTTATTATCTATTATCCTCACATATAACATTAAGCGTATTCCAAAAAGATAGTTCAGATCACAACAATTAGACATACCCTTGCACCTATCAACCATAAAATCTATCCAGCAGCCTATGTTAAGATTTATGAAATAATTCCTCTCTCCTTATGCTAATAAAATATGATAACTATCACTTATTCTACTGTAGTAGTCTGATGGTTCTTAATGATCAATTTCCAATGGCTAACTCATCCAATAACAAGCAGACAAAGTGACCACTACACACACGGCCAAGATCTATTTACATGGGACATAACCCCCCCACAACACACACACACACACACACACACACACACACAACAACAACAACAACAGCAGCAAAGAGAGAGAGAGAGAGAGAGTAAATAAATACTTAAATCCATTGCTTACCCTCATTCCAAAATTTTTTACATTGACTCTTGCTAAAAGTATGTAAAGTTAGAAGCAATAATGAGGATTGCATGATTCCAAAAACTACTCTCCCATATTAATAACAGATTAGTTGGTTGCATAAACAGATGAAGACTTAAGAGCATTAATGCAGATAAAAAAGACAGAAAGAAAGAGGCAAGCAGATACAAGTTCAGTGGAACTTAAAAGACTCACATGACTCTTGGTGGTGAAACAGATAATTCAAACCCTTCACGCCTCATATTTTCAATTAAGATGCCTGAGAATTTCATGAATAAGAAAACACACTTACGAGTTATACAGACTTTTGAATCAGATCAACGCACATAAGGAGAACAAAACAATTATTTACAAAAGAAACATACCCAACTGAAGCTCGCCCCTCCCTTGAACTTCAAAAGAATCTGATAATGCACCAGGAAGGACATTTATAGCAAGATTTGTCTCAGATTCTGCCATCAGACGGTCACCAATTTTTCCACCAGTCAACTGTACAGTAAGGATATTTTCCATAATATAGAAAAAAGCTCAGTGCTAGATAAACAGGAGACATCTATAGAGATGAGACAGAATTTGTTGGGTTAATTACATTAGCATCAGAGACTAATTTTGTATGGATAAAGATTGTCAAAAATATGCCAGAAAAGCACAAGATACTGTCTCAAAAGAAGATATACAGGATGCACGAACGGAATATAGGCTCACAGATAACACAGAATTAATCACTAGGAATTAAGAGAAAAAGCACCGTATGATTTTGAAGACAAATAGACAGTAACAGAAGAAAAGAAATCAATTTGGTCATCACTTTTAAATTTAATAATAAAAGATTTAATATTACAAAACTATGAAACAGTTGAAGATATATTTAATTAGATTTAGCACTGCATGAAGACAAGATTCATATAATTTTATATAACTAAACTAATCAAATTAGATTAATTAGAAAATTATGTGCTCATTGAAGGGATCTTTAATTAGAAAATCATGTGTTCAATATAACCGGAAAATGAAAATGAAACAACAGGAAAGGATGGAAAGAAAAGCAATATTCTACTAGCTAGAGATGAAAGGAATGCAGCTGCATGGAAGGAAGATGGATATTGTGATGCTGAAGTAGAATTTTATGCCAGAACAAACATTCCTATTGAGAGGCTGTAGGAGCCAAGGAGTTCCTACAACCAAGAAGGAGCACAAGGAGTAAAGCTAGCACATCCACAGCCATCTGGTCAAAAGCCGTTAAGGGCCAAGAGGCCAATCCTGAGAAAATGGAGATTGGATCCCATGAGTAGTTCTCATATTTAAATGATAAGGAAATTCCCGCTTAACAATTCCAGGATTGATGATGATACGTAAAGAGATAGAGTTGTTCCTTCTTGGAATAGATGATGATTAGTGATGACATGGGCACTAAATTTTCTTTAATGATTTTGGTTAGCTACTTGTTGGCATTTATGGCATTTGAATTGCTAGAATATCTTATCTGTGGACCTATGATGTAGAGCGTATTTTATTTTGCTTAACTAATTATTGTCATTTAATAGTGAATGTGTGATTGTATATCCTTGAGAGTAGTTTTATGTGTTATGCTATTATGCTTACATCTTTTTTGAGCTTAGGGCCTTGAGACATCAAATAGACAAAGACATGAATAGAATCCTTGTGCAAGGGTTAACGATTTTCTTATTGCAGAATACTGTTCCTGGGGTATGGTTAAGTAGTCATTGTTGGTTTTGTTAAAATCAACATACTGAATTTCATTTTCTATCACTTGTTGAAACTTTCCTTGATTGGCTATACGGCTACATTATGGACATGAAGAATGTGAAATTAATAGGTACTACCAATTGCGCATGTGGAGGGTTAGATTAAGTGGAATTTTTATTTTTTATTTTGATGGGGGAAGAAGAAGAAAACGGATAGTTATTTGACTACATCTTTTAAAAAGAAAATGGGTTGTTTTGTCCTACCAAACGAAAATGGCTAGTTATTTGTTTCAATATTTGAATAGATGGTTGAGATAAATTGACTTAAAGATGTGTGGATAAAATTTTATTGGAGGCTAGATTTAAATGGATTATTGATATAGCCCAGACTTAAATATGTATGGTTGAGATTCGTTTAAGTGAGTTGGCTGTCCATACGTTGAACAATCCCAACTCTCTAGCACGTGGAATGAGCATGAGAGGTTAAGTGTGGTTGAAAATTAACTAATGGGTGATTGATTTTAAGTGGATGGTTAATATAATACCAACTTAAAAATATGTGGTTGAGATTCATAAGTCGATAGTTGTCACCAAATACAAAACTCCACTTATAATAGTACAGATGTATATGCAATCTTTTATCCTAATTAAACTTAGAGTTTGCTTGTTTATTGTGTTTATACATTGTTTTCTTTGTTGCCGGCATTATTGCATTAGTAGTTACTAGTTAGCATCAAACTATCTATTACTTTGGGGCTCCCCTTGAACAGTCGTTCAGAGGTCCCCAGGGAGAAAGAACGCTCATGGCAACGATGCGATGTATTTCATAGAATACGATGTGAATGCATTCAGCGAGTAACCCTCGGGGTTTGTATTGGATATGATGTTGCTTGTTTTTTGGGTGTGGGAGCAACAGATAATGTGAGTTCTTTTGGGAACGACAAAAGTCAGATCTCAGCATCCGACCTGACTCTACTACGAGGCTAATGTGGTGAATCTGGGTGGCTCGGCTAGCGTCAGACACCTACAAAAAAGTCTGAGACACTCCGACGCTCAAGTCAATAACTAGAGTATTAAGGGAAGCTCAAATGGTGGAAATTGCAATCACGTGGTTATTGTAGAGATGGGGTTGTATTTATATTTATATGCGTAAGAACCGGATTAGGGGGTTTCTGGGTCCCCTAATTAGGGGATGCAACCCGGCCCACACTAGGCTGGACCTGGGTAACGGGCCCATAATCGGCCCAGAAGGAGAAGTGGGATGACTTTGAGATTCACGTCAGGATCGAGCAGTGCAGATCGTTCGCTAATTTTACCCACATCATAAGCCCCCCACTCATGGAGGAGACATCTCGGTCTCCTTCAAAGAGTAGTCAACCTAGCGAAGGTGTCGATTAGATGATGCCGATCTGCACGTCTGGATAGTGGGTACCTTGATGCGGTGTGAATTGACGGGATGGAGCATACCCTGCCCAGGGTTTTCGCAGGGTCGACCTCGGATGCCCTACTGAGGGCACGATGGTCGAAAGACCCTGTGAAGTAAGGATCGGCTTCGGTTGCCGCGCCGAAGGCGCAGTGGAATTGAGGCCTTGAGGAAGGTCTTCATGAGGGCCAGCCTCGAATGTCACGCCGAGGGCGAGTCGAGATTGAAGCCTTGTTAGGTTTCTCATGGGAGTCTGCTTCGGATGCAACACTGAGGATGCGGCAAAATTGAAGCCTTATGAAGCTCCTTATGGGAGTCGGCCTCAAATGTCACGTCGAGAGCACAGCAAAATTGAAGCTTTGTGAAAGCTTCCCATGGGAGTCGGTATCGGATGCCACGCCGAGGGCGCGGCAAAATTGAAACCGTGAAAGCTCCTAATGGGATTCAGCCTCGGATGCCACGCAGAGGGCGCAGCGAAATTGAAACCTTGTGAAAGCCCCTCATGGGATTCAGCCTCGGATGCCACGCTAAAGGCGCAGAAAAATTGAAGCCTTGTGAAAGCTCCTCATGGGAGTCGACTTCGGATGCCACGCCGAGGGCACAGCGAAATTTAAGCCTTGTGATAGCTCCTCATGTGAGTCGGCCTCGGATACCACGCCGAGGGCACGACAAAATTGAAACCTCGTGGGAGCTCGGGTTTAGTTGCCACGTGGCACTCTCCCGGGCGACGTTCCACATCCGTTCGCGGTTATCGAGGGGGAGTCAAATGTCCTATTTATTGAGAAGTTACTTCTCCCTCTATAAGTCTCCCTACCCCACTCCATCTGGGACCACTTTTTCTTTCTTCGCAATAAATTTTCTGAGTTCACCGAACATGCCTGCCAGCCAATCCAGCAACTCGGCCTCGTCCTTAGGAGATAGTGGATCATCGTCTTCCGGAGCTTCTGCTCATTCCTCGTTGAGGACCAGCGAGGCCGAACAACAACTCTCGCAAGCCCCCGTATCAGAGGAGGTCAACATCGAGAGGGTGAGTACCGAGGTGGGTGGCCCCGACTTGTCGATGGAGGGAACCGTTGTTGAGGTTGTTGAGGTTGTTGAGGTTGCGAGTGAAAGTCTGGAGATGGTGGATGTGGGGGCCCAAGAGGAGAGCCCTTTGGCGCCGGTGAAGGCAGAGGAAGAGTGGGAAGAGAGTTATAGTGTCTCGAGCCGCAATGAGGGTGAGACCACAAGGACCTCTTCTGTGTGAAGAGCGAGGGTCATTGCCTCGGACAACATCATAAGAGCCTTGCCTCCCCGCGGTCACCGTCCCACCAAAGGAGGCAGGTCTCTCCCCTGACAAGAAGCAGGTACTGATGCGCTACCGAGACGATCCTGTAGGTTGCGTGTCTTCTCGAGTTTATCCGAAGGATTTGCACGATCTGGTTCAGTTTGGCATCACCCCGTCTTCGTCGAACAGGCCAAAGACAAAGAACATCTTGCTAGAGAGCGACCTTGCCGTTATTCAAGAAAAGTTTCTTATACCTAAGGAGTACGCTTTGATACTCCCGAAGTCGGGCCTTCGCCCCACCAATCAGCTGGCGGACAAATTTTGTATGTTTCCTCTATATGCTTTTTCCTCTGGACTGCGTCTGCCCCTCCACCCCTTTCATCAAGCAGGTTCTCTAATGGGCAGGAATGAGCCCGATGCAGTACGCGCTGAACTCGTTGAAGCAGTTGACAAGCTTCATCATGCTTAGCCAGAGGAAGGGCATCCCTCTGAGCTTCAGGTACTTTCGAGCGAGCTTCAGGTCCCTTTGAGGCTCAGGCTCGGAAGCCATGCCGAGGGGAGGGACCTCCCCCTTTGAAACTCGGCCTCAGTTTTCTCCCCGAGGACAGGGCAAATTGGCAAGGCCTTGAACTTTCTTCATGATGCTCAGTATCAGATGCCGCTCCGAGGTGGAGGATATGTGAACTTGGCGCATGCTCACATTTGCACGTGTGATAGCGCCCTTGGCGCGGTAATCAATGTCCCACTTCTTTATATACAACCTCAGTTGGCGGAGGCGAGGATGAAGGCTGGAACCGACGTCAAGGTTCCCGAGGGGGAGACCTCACAGAAGCGACCGCCTCTAGAAGTTGAGAAAATTCCGATCAGGAAGGCGAAAGGGGCGGAGCCTCCAAAGTCTAAGGTGGTCGGATCGACCATCAAGGAGGGGAAAAGACCTCCGTCGCCCACATCCGGTGCCACAACCTCGGCCAAACCTCCCTTGTCGGCGAAGGTATGGGTTCCCTCGTGGTCTGTGAAGGAGACGGAGATCTCAGTCAACCGGACTGCTACATTGGAGATGGTCTCCCATCTCGCCACTCCCCGCAGCCTTGCCGATTTCAAGGGCAAGACCGAGGAGATTTTCTCCGGTTGGGCGTAGGCTTCGGTTCTGGTAAATTTTTCTCATACTCGTCGTAATTGTTACTCTTGTACTTGGTTAAGTGCGTGCTGACGATTTGTGCAAGCGACCATTCATGGGGCCGAACTGAAGAGGAGATGGGACCAACTTCAGCGGAGTGTGCGGCTCGCAGAGGTTGTAGAGGCTGAACTCTCGAGGGCCGGTGACCTTCGAAAGCGCATAGGCCAGTTGAAGGCGGACCTAGCCAAAGAAAGAGAGGTTCGAGCGGAACTCTCGAAGGAGAGGGACCGGCTGATCTCAAACAAGGGAACTTTGGCAGGCTGAGGTGGCGAGGTTGAAGGAGTATGATGTTGAGGTAAAGCACCCGGGGATAAATCTCAGCAATCTTTCCCCCGAAGTCGAACGATGAGAGGGTCAACCCCAAGGTTGGGGATCCCACCATCCATGCCCCCTAGTTGAGGAGGTCCCTATCCTCGACGTAGAGAGTTAGGTCACATGTATTTTTTCTTTTTTCGCGGACTGGCCACCGCCTTTGTACCTGTTTCTGTGATGAAATAAACTGGCTTGCTTTCCGATTTTTGAATTGTTGATTCTTTGCCTTAGATTATCAGACCGTCTACTCGAAATTGGAGGTCCGCCTCGTAATTCCTCCCGTGACTGTCAGGTAAGTCGGGTGGTCACGCAGCCCTGCTTGCATCATGTTCCCTGGCAATTGCGGTCGTTGTTAATCTCATGAGTTGAGCATTGACCGCAATTAAGTGTTAAGACCTCTGTAGCGGGGGAGGTGAGGCCTTATGAGGGCTCATGGGGGAAACCTCGGATACCATGTCAAGAGCATAGGTTGAGGCTTGCGAGTACTCATGAAGGTCAACCTCAGGTCCTACGCCGAGTCTATCCAAGCCTCACTAGCCACGTGATGTGGCACGTGTTTACTTGCATCACCCGTTGATGCATTCAATGTGTCTACGGAGTTGTAACGTCACTCGCAATAAATGCAGGCAGTTGGGGAGCTTTTTGTGGCGTCTATAAAGTCCTTGCTGGTGGATGGAAGATTCACACCTTTTTCTGAATCTCAAATCTCATTCTCGACTTGCTATGTCTTTTCGTTCAGCGAAGAAGTGGCGGGAAGGACTGGCTCGATCCCACCGGGATCGGTGTTTTGTTAGGGACCCCTCCTAGTCCCAGATTTCGAGATCTGAAGCATTTCCCACTGCGTCGTAGGGGGCAACGATGTTGCTCTATTCTTTCCCTTTGGTACTTGGTAGGGCCTTCTCGGCTAGGACCCCTCGTGCGGATGTTGCTGCTTCACCGAGGCTCGGAGAGGAGAGAAGTAGTCCTTGGGGTCAGCGGTGGTATCCCAGATTTTGGGATCTGATGTCCCTAGTTGGGGGCAGGGGTGAGAGTTCCCTTCCTCAGAGAGAACTCTCCCTACATGAAAGAGTCGTCGTTGGGGTCAGGCACACACGATGCCTTCCTTTTTGGCGCGGCGAGTCAATCCCCTGCATGGGGCTGTCACCCTGCCTGGCCTGGCAGGCTCCCTTCATCATCATCGCTTTTCATCTCGGGGCGCCACCTCTGTGCTTGGGGCATGCATGATACCTCTTCTACACTCGAGACATTGGAGATGGCGATGAGCCGAGGAGTAAGCCGCTCGCGAACCGATAGTAAAGTGCGAGACGAGCGCGCGACGAGCGACCTCAGCCAGTGCTGAAGTGTGAGACAAGAGGAAAAGGGCGTATGCGGTAGTTTTAGTTGGTTCTATTGTAATTGCCAAAATGCGGACTGGCCACCGCCCCCTTTGTAATTGTTTTCCCTTTTAATGAAGGATATTTTTGTCGTCAATCTTTGTTCGTCCGTGTGGTCTGCGCATTATTTCTGCCATGTAAAGAGGTACCCTTCTGCACCCTGAGAGGATCCTTCGAGGATTTTTGGCATTGGAGCCTTCGGCCTCGGATGCCATCCCCGAGGGGGGGTTTTTGGTGTTAAAGCCTCCGGCATCGGATGCCAACCCCGATGGGGATATCGGAGGATATCCTTCAAGGATATTCGGCATTGAAGCCTTCGGCAACTGGTGGCGACCCCGAGGGGTTATCCTTTGTTAAAGTATAGAGACTGAAAACAGTACTTTATTGGATAATTATAACTGAATACACTGCTTCCTATATATGAGTACAAGGATTAATTCTAAGATTATTTCAGATGTAGGGCTAAAATTAAGACTACTTTAACACTCCCCCTCAAACTGCTGCATAGATATTGTCGAAGCAAGCTTGCTCAAAAAAGTTTGAAAGAGCTTAGGAGGTAATGCTTTAGTGAGGATGTCAGCAAGTTGGTCAGCAGACCGGACATATGAAAATGAGATCACTTTCTTCTCCAACTCATCATGAACGAAATGACAATCGATCTCAATGTATTTTGTGCGCTCATGAAACACTGGATTTTCAGAAATATGCATAGCAGCTTGGTTATCATAATACAGTGGAACTGTAGAAGATACTGGAATTGCCAAGTCTCGAAGGAGAGATTTGAGCCATAAAACTTCAGAAACCAAATACCCAATGGCTCGGTATTCAGCTTCTACACTTGATTTAGCTACAACAGCTTGCTTCTTGCTCTTCCAAGGTACCAGATTTTCTCCAAAGAATACAAAGTATCCACTAGTAGATCGTCTGTCATCAATCGACCCTGCCTAGTCAACATCAGAATATCTTCGTAAAAAAAGAGATTCACCAGGCCTGAAGATAAGTCCTTGCCCTGGAACTTTCTTAAGATAACGCAGAATGTGAACCACTGCTTCCCAATGAGCGATAGTCAGTGCATGCATAAACTTACTGACTCGACTAACTGCAAAGGCAATACTTGACTTATGCACTGAAAGATACATGAGTTTGCCAACCAACCTGCGATATCGTCCTGGATCAGAAAACAATGTATAATTGGAGGACAACTTAATATTGGGATCCATAGGTGTCACAGGGACGACATCCCAATATTCCTATCTCGGTAAGAATATCAAGGACATACTTTCTTTGAGACATAAAGACATCATCATTTGTGCGTACAACCTCAACACCAAGAAACTATCGAAGCAGACCAAGATCCTTTATTTAAAAGGTTTGAGCTAACCTCAGCTTGATGTCTGTAATTCCTTGGGAATCACTGCCTGTGATAATGATATCATCAACATAGACTAACAGAATAACAATTCCTTAACTTCCTTTTTTGTGAAAGAATGATCTGCCTTACTTCTTGAGAACCCATAAGGGCACACATCTTTGCCGAACTTTTCAAACCAAGCCCGAGAAGACTATTTGAGGCCATAAAAAGACTTTTTGAGCAAACATACAAGATTCTCCCCATGTTGCTCAAAATCAGGAGGTTGTTGCATTTAACCACTTCTTTCAAGTCTCCATTAAGAAATGCATTCTTGACATCAAGTCGATGAAGAGGCCAAGAACAATTGGATGCAAGAGAGAGATAAGAACACGAACAGATGTGAGTTTTGCAACCGGAGAAAAGGTCTCAGCATAGTAGACCCCAAATTCCTGGGTATACCCTTTAGCGACAAGGCGAGTTTTGAGTCGTTCAGTTATGCGATCAGGATTGTGTTTGATTGTGAACACCCACTTACAATCAACTGATCTACCACCTATAGGAAAGCAAACCAACTGCCAAGTACCATTCTGCTGAAGAGCCTGTAATTTCTCTTTCATGGCTGCTGTCCAACCAGGGTACTTAGAGTGCTTCCTAAACACTGTTAGAAATAGAGATGGAATCCAAGGAAAAGGTAAAGGCTCGAAAAGATCTGTTCAGTTTAGAAGTAGAAACAAACTGGGCAAAAGGATAGTGAGCACAAGAACGCCTAGCCTTAGGTTGAGCAATAGGTAAATCATCTGTGGTAGGAATATTACCAATAGAAGTGGTTGACACTGGTTGAATAAGAGAGGGTATAGTTTGGATGGCCCAATCGGAACTATTCGTACGTCTTCTGACATAAACCTGCATTGGCCGAGGCGGTGGAGGAGGCGGTAGTGGTGGTAGTGCTGGTGATGGTGGTTGTGGTGGTGGTAGTGACGGTGTTGAAAGCAGTGGTGGTGGTAGTGGAAAATCAAGACTCAACAAAAGCCATTGGTAAATCGGGAATTTCGGAAGAAAATTGTTCAAAAAAAGGTTTATATTCAAAAAACGAAACATCTGTCGAGGTAAACATTTTTAGTCGTGAAGGGCAATAGCATAGATAACCTTTGGAAAAACGCGAATAGACAAAAAAAAACACATTTAGTAGCTCGTGGGTCAAGTTTATCAATGCCCAGTTGGAGGTTTTGAACAAAACAAGTGCATCCAAAAACACGAGGTGGTATGGGAAATTGATCTTTAGATGAAAATACAATGTTGAATGGTGACTGATTTTGAAGAAGAGGAGTAGGCATACGGTTAATAAGAAAACAGGGGGTAAGAACCACAAATCTCTAATAAAACTTTGGAACTTTCATTTCAAACATCAAAGAACGAGCAGTGCGAAGTAAATGTTGATTTTTGCGTTCGGCCACTCCATTTTGTTGAGGAGTATATGCACAAGATATTTGGTGGATAATTCCATGTTAAGAAAAGAATTTTTGAAAATCATAACTCACATATTCTTTTGCCTTATCAGAACGAAAACATTTAAGAGTAGTACCAAATTGTGTTTTTATCTCATAGAAAAATTCTTGAAAATTTGTAAACACTTCAGAACGATCGTGTAAGAGAACAACCATGTCATGCGGGAGAAATCATCAATAAACGTAACAAAATAATGATATTTATTAAACAAGGAAAAACCAATAGGTCCCCAAACATCAGAATGAACTAAGTCAAATAAATGTTCACTACGTTGATTGACGAGTCCTGGATAGGGAACTCAATGATGTTTACCTAACTCACAGGATTCACAAGATAGCTGAAAAGAAGACTCACAACCAGAAACTAGATGCTTTACAATAGGAAGGGAAGGATGCTCCAGACATCGGTACCATAATGCAGAATCAGTAGAAGAATGAAAAGCCGAGAAAGGAGAATCCAGGATGTATAACCCTTGTTGTTTACGACCTATGCCAACACCTTCCTCGTCGTAATATCCTGAAAACATAGTGAGAAGGAAAAAATGTTACTGAACAATTTAAATCCTCAGAAAGTTTAGGAACGGATAATAGGCTGTCAGAAAATGTAGGAACACGTAAACAGATGTAAGAGAGTGCTGGAGAAAGAGAGATATCGCCCTTCCCTTCAATAGGGACAGGAGAGCCATCAGCAGTACGCACATGATAATTGGAAAGTAAAGAAAAAGTAGAAAGCGGTAAAGGAAACATATGTTCAGAAGCACCTGAAGCGATAATCCATTGATGTGAAGAAATATGACAAACATAACTTGGGTGAACAGAATTACGAGGAGATAGCAAATTGCGAAATGCCTGATACTCTTCAGCAGAGAGGGTATACTAGGAAAAGGTTGGCACAACCGTAGGTGCAGTAGTGGAAGAAGAAGATCCTACAGAGGAAGATTGATGAGCAGCAGAAGGACGATCAATGCGTTTCCAACATGTCGCATATTCATGAGACCGGCCCTGATAATAGGTACAATACTTAGTGTTGCGATGACTGTCACTACGGCCACGACCACGATCACCACGGCCTCGTGAATAATAAGAACCACGACCCCTAGAGGACGATGATAATAGTGGTGAGGGATCAGAAAAACTATGGCCACGGCCAGAGACGAGTGCAGATGGTGTTGGGGTTTCAATAACGGCATGAGGGGGTACTCGGGGTAGTTGAACATGGAGATTAGCTGTGCCGAGGAAAGTGATAGAGGTGTAGATATCTTCGTCCATACAATTGATCATATTGACAATCAAGTTATCATCACGATCCCAAACTTTGAATGTGGGATCTGTAGATAGGAGCTGGTGAGTGAGGTGATGGTACATCACGTGCCCTTTGAAGAAATGCATGACAAAACGGGACCATGTCATAAAGTTGCTGCGTCCGAAAAGGTTCTCAGTGATCATGCGTTCGGCCTTCAAGAGAGAAGGGGAATCAGTCGTCTGTTGAGGAGGGAAAGGAGAGGTTACTGTTGAATTATCGGAGGTTGTCAAAGGAGCAAATCTAGATTAAATCTGAAGGAGAGAACGGGTGAGGATAGATGATGATTGAAGAGGGCATCAAACATTGGCACACTATCCAGAACAACGCGCATCACGAAGCTTCTTTTTTGACTATTTTTCTCTTTTTTTTATTTTTTACAGTCAGATAAAGAGGAGTAGAGGTGGGGAGGGGGTGGGGGGGTTTGACGCCGGCGAAGAATGGGGGAAGATGAGCAGAGGTGGCGGCGGCGGCTAGGCAGAGAAGGGGGCTGCACAGGAAGGAGAGGAGTGCAGGAGTGGGGGGACGCCGGCGAAGGAAAGGGACGATGAGTAGAGGACACGGTGGTGGCAAGGCAGAGGAGTGGGGCCGACACGGGGAGTAGATCGTCGGGATCGGGAGGAAAGGAGGCTTTGGTGGCGGCGGGGAGGGGTTCGGGAGATTGGGGGGGTGCAGAGAGGAGCCCTTCGGGATCGGGAGAGGGAGGTTGGTGGTGACGGGGAGGTCTTCGGGAGAGTAGAGGAGGCCGACGGCGGTAGCGGGAAGGGGTGTTGGTGGCGGCGGGAGGAAAAGGTTAGGAGTTGTGTTTCAGAGGATGTTACAGTAAAAAAAATTGAGAGAGAGAAAACCCTATTTTTTGTACGCTCTGATACCATGTTAAAGTATAGAGACTGAAAACAAAACTTTATTGGATAATTGTAACTGAATACACTGCCTCCTATATATAAGAGTACAATGATTAATTCTAAGATTATTTCATATATTGGACTAAAATTAAGATTACTTTAACATCCTTCAAGGAATGAACCTGGGCCTCGGGCGTTGATAGCAAGTGACTGGAGAACTTGAATTTGGAATGAAAATTCAATTCAATTCATTGAAAGCTGAAGGCAAGTACATTGATCGGCTTTTGAGGGCATTTTTACAAGTGTGGACCCGTAGGGGTCTTTCGTGGAATTTCATCAAATACTCTGTATTTTAGGTCCTCTCAACTAGCTTGCCCCCTGGATCTTCAAGTCGGTACGCAACTGGGCGCACCACTTTGGAGACCTTATGCGGATCTTCCCGTTGGGAGCTCTTGACCTGATAAAGGAACCTCGTGGTTGTCCACCTGCTCGATAACTATTGAATCATGGACCGACAGAAGCTCAACCACTTCAAGTGGTACGACAGTGCTCCCCACCGTGGCAGTATAATAGGTGTGGGCCGCCTCCTAGTTCCCTTTGACGACTTTGACCCCGAACTTGGTCGGGAATTTCATGCACATGTGGTAGACCGATGGGTACTGCTTGGAGGGAGGCGATACCAGGTCGACCCAGAATAGCATTATATGCAGCTTTAACACCGACCACCATGAAGTCCATTGCCTCCGTTCGAGAGGTCGAAACCCTCCCGGCGGTGACGTCCACGGTAACAACCCCCTCAATCTGGAACGGGACACTAGAGAAGCCATGGAGGTGTACCCTGCAGGCTTCAGCCTCCCCCGAGAGAGCTTCAAGGCTTCGAAGGTCGCCAGGAACAGGATATTCACCGAGCTTCTATTGTCGACGAGGATACAACGAGCTTGTGGTTGGGAAGCACAAGGCTTATGACCAAGGCATCGCAGTGTGAGACCCGAACGCCTTCAAGGTCCTAATCCCGAGAAGGAGAGCCAATCCGAGACCTCGGGGATGGGGACAGTTGTGAACAAAGTTTACCTCCCGGATAAAGGCCTTGCGGGAGGAGCTACTCTCCCCCCATTGGTCCGCCATGGATGCAGTGGAGGATGGCTAGGTTATCAGTCCTGGGGTTTGGACTCTGGTTCTGGACGTCTGTACGCCCCGCGATGGGGCGAAGAGGCTCTCGAGCCATTCCGAATGAATTTGGCAAGGTACCCTCTCCGAATGAGGACCTTGATTTCGTTCTTCAGAGCTCGGCAATTGTCGGTGTCATGACCATGGTCCCGATGGAAACGACAGTAGTACCTCCTGTTCCTCTTCCTGTTGGGATTATTGGACCGAGGGGGCCGGATGGAGTGCTTCCTCGGCCCGAATATACTTTTTGCTTCTGTGGAGAAGGTCGGGAAAGTCGGTCGGGGGCTTCTTGGCCAGGGAGGCCTTCAACGAGTTATGGCAGACATTGGGTCGGAAAGCTGCCGCTGCTACCCCAGAATCGAGGGAGGAGATCGACCGAGCCTCGGCCGTGAACCTCTGACAAAGTTTCAGAGGGATTCCCCGTCCATCTATCTAAGGTCCAGCAGTGAGGCACTCGTCTTCTCAGCCTTCCAGTTGGTCACGAAGTGAGCAAGGAAGCTCTCTTTGAGCTGATCGAAGGAGTAGATCGAACCAGGGGCGAGTTTGGTGAACCATTCCCGTGCGAGGCCTTTCAGAGTGGCAAACGCACGACAGCGAAGAGAATCCGAGGCATTGTGAATCATCACGAGGGTTTTGAAGCCCTCGTCTCAAACACTGGAGGCAGTGTAGTCGAAGGTGAAAGGTGCAAAACAACATCACTACCCCGTAAAAAGCCTGAGGCGCAAGGCACAATTTGAAGTGCAAACCTCACTTAACCAAGACGCACTATTACTTTTTGGGATTTTTAAAATTTATAACTAAGATTATATATCATGATAACATGGATCGCCCATTAGGTAAATGAGGGAACTTTCCCATATATTATAAGGTTATTTTTCCATATATTATAATATTATGTGCAATAATTAAATCTTTTCTTTAATCAATGGAAAAATGCTCCTACCAAAAGTGGTAAGCATAACTTGAACCCATGACCTCTCACATTCTCAAGACTGAGACTCGCACTTCAGTGCGCCTTAGTGCGCCTTGCAAGAATGAGGCACAAATAATCTAGGCGTCTGCACCTTGCGCCTTAGGCGTGCCTTCGACTACACTGGCTGGAGGCTTAAAGCACCTCGAGACGGGCGCGTCGAGAATATAGGAGAATGGCAGCTTGTTTGGCCGGTATCTCTGTTCAGGCTGCCTCCCACCCTCGGTGATCCGAGCAAGGCGACCCTCCATTCCCTAAAGTTGCTTGAGGATGGGGTCTTTCCGTCCTTCGGATCGGGTTAACCCGTGGGATTCGTTGTTCCCATGCTCGGCCGCTCCTGTTCGATCGACTGGTTGCTCGGGTGGGGCCCTACCTTGGATGGCTCGGAGGATTTTGTCTCGGAATTCTTCGAACTCCGTACGCGACCCCCATTCCCTCGGCCGTTGGAGGGTTGGTGGTCCCTCGAGGAGCGTCTACGCTCCCTGCCTCGACCGTGAGAGTGGCGAATCTGACTGAGATTGCTATCCGAGGGGTCCCCCCGTTCTAGGATCGATTGAGGTGGTTTCGGAAGTCGTCCTCATTCTATCGACCGCCGATGACATTTCTCAGGTCGGAGACCATTGGCTGGGTGACCTCTCGTGCCACCAAGCAAGAAGCACTCGGGACGAATTTCTGTAATCCTCGGTCCTGCGGCTCTCGGGACCCTTGAGTCGCCGCTCGACTTCGAGTCGGGCGTGGAGGAAGTGGGGAGGCAGACGGTTGACCACCGGGTGGAGTCTTCTTGGCCCTAGGAGCCATAGGGATCGTCTATCACGAAGTAGGATTTAGAAAAGAGGCTCCAATCTAGGATTCCCATAGTCTGTTTGTTTTTCAGAGTGGGGACAATAGATAATATGAGTTCTTCTGGGAAAGAGGAAACTCGGATCTCAAATTCCGACCTGACTCTATTGCGAAGCTGATGTGGTGGATCTGGGTAGCTCGGCTGGTGTCGGACACTTGCAAAAAAGTCTGAAACACCGAAAGGACTCCCGACGACAAACTCTTCGACGTTCAAGTCAATAATTAGAGTATTAAGGAAAACTCAAATGGTAAAAATTGCAATTACCTGGTTACTGTCGAGATGGGGCTGTATTTATCGGCATAAGAACCTGATTATAGGGAAGGTTTCCGGGTTCCCTGATTGGGGGGTTTAACCCGACCCACACTAGGTTAGACTTGGGTAATGGGCCCATAGTCAACCCAGAAGGAGAAGTGGGATGAGTTTGAGATTCGCGTTAGGATCAAGCGGTGCAGATCGTTCACTAATTTTACCCTCATCAGGATATAAGGTTACTTTTTGTTTGTATTGTCTCTACTAAGTTGGTAGTACTAGAACTTTTGTGTTGTAGCTCTTTCATACCTATAGTGAGATAACATCATGTGATTTATGGAATTTGGTAATTTTTCAATTTTTTGTAATATTCTTTCTAAAGTTCTAAAATTTCCTATATTTTTCCTTACTTCCTTATATTTTTTTAATTTTAAATATTTTAAATTTTGGAAATAGGTTAGCGAGATTTTTCTACTTAAGTACTGCTAAAGCCTAAGCACTGTCCACCGCTTTCGAGTGCTAACTGCTTTTGCAAAACTTGTGATCCTTTTCTTCATATAAATGCATACATATATATGTGTATATATGTATATATATTTATAGAGAGAGAGGTCATCCATTTAGCATTGTGCTCACAGAGTCCTCCACAATGGAAACACCATATGAGCGATTTGATCAATTCATCTTGTCTACATGCCAAAAATAGCCTGAGGATGTAATACCAGGTTGGAAAGGTTCTCAAAGTATCATAAGAACTACATGGTTTGATTCATCTCACGTATGACCCAAACCATTCATCTTGATCTACATTCCTAAACTAGCTTTAAGTAGGTCATATCAACCTATTTCATATCAGTTTTCCCATTCTTTAAATCATTAGAAATTTGTATTACTGTGTCATGGTATTGGTATCAATACCATGATGTGTACTTTCCAAACCTCAAAATTGTGTCTTGTGACTAAGACATTTGAGACAGTTGTGCATGCCTCACATTGTGCCTGATACCTATCATTTTAGACACATTGTGAACACCTTGCACCCTTCCCCTTAAACATTGTGATTTGTGAGATAGATCAAAACCACACCTAAACAATTTAATCCATGGTTTGAAATTTTAGTCAAAACCGAGATGCAGCTACAGCATCAGATCAGGATTTTGCCTACTGATGCTCCGAAATGTCCAATGGTACCAATTAATGGCAAGCCAAATCTCAATGCAGTACCAAGATTTCCAACTATGTCCACCCCCAGCTACTCAATAGCCTCACCCACTTTGTACAAATCATACAAACTGATGAAACAGTTTAAAGCTTATCCATGAAATAAATCCTAGCTAAGGTAAAACGAAAAACAAGCATTAAGCAAACAGTGAATAGTGTATGAGTTATGCTCTCTACTGTTTCTCTACATCAAAGGAAACAATGCGTATTGTCTTTATTAAAATTGATAGCCAAGTTAATTCGAAGAATTTTGAAGAAACTATAAGATGCATGCTATAGAATGATTTCTTGATATAGTTGAATAATTTCGACAAAAATATAATGAGAAAGATTCTAGCTTAGTTGTCCATGAATGTGATTTGATAACATAAAATTCTCAATTATGTACCAACTAATAGCTGACAAAATCTTCCACTTACATGAGTACCATCACGTCCAGCCAAAGGAGAATCATTGACACCAAAAGTCATGGAAATCGTTGGGGGATCCAATTCAACAGTAGGCAGGGCAGTCAGAACCTTAATTTTACAGTCGTTAGTGAATGGAAAACTTTTCATAAGCATATATGTGAAATGTGAAATGTGAAATGTGAAAGATGTTTGAATTTGATTAAACAAACTGAAAATTTTCATGGCAGGAAGCAAGTTAGTAAAAGCAGCATCTTCAGTCTACTGGAGACACAAATCAACGTCATACATTAGGCAATTGGTAGAAAAATAGGAAAAAACTAGCAGCAAAGTTTCAAACCGATGCATAAGAATAACGAATAAATGCAACTCACTTCATCCTGATATACTTAACAGCAAGGGCAATCAAAGACGGAAGAGATAGAAACAAAATTTAAAGGCTGGCAACAACTTGGTAACAAGAATATGCTGACAGAATATAGGGAGTGAAAGTAGAGGTATATTTCAGAAATAACGATAACATAACCTTAAAGATAACAAAATGTAACTTGAAATTGATATGATTCGTTACCTAACAGATAAAGATTGAATAATTTAATATAATTTCAAAATTTTCAGGCAAAATCAGTGTTCAACATGTAATTCACAAAAGAATTCGAAGATAATGCATATTTTTTGTATAGTATGTTTGTTATCATTTTTCTCTACTGTTTTTCACCTTCTAAACACATCAGATTTTGTAGAAATACTTCAACAACTAAGACGGCTAAGATATCCAGTTTTAAATCAGTTACAAAGTTAGCTTTCCTGTGCTCATGGACTAATGACTAAAACAGCGCAAAAATGACATGCCATAGATGTCAGACTTCGGACTACTATGTAGTGGCAAATTCTTAATACGATACAAGAGAATTATAAAGCTCACTTGTAACATATAGTATACGCATGTTAACGTTCCCTCAGGAAAGATTAATGATAACAATGATCACCTCTTTTTACTATGCAACCACTTGCCATCATATTTCCACCTGGTCTTCAATATGAAATCAAGTGGAGGTGGCAAAGAGGAAGTATATTAAAGAAGTTAAATTCTTCCCCTAGTACACCCCCAAGAATTCTTCACTCTTAAAAATTCTCAATATCATTGCCAATTAATAACATCACCGGTTTATCACCATAGGACATTTTTCCAGAAACCCCCCCTGAATTAACCCACTAAAATGAAATTGGCTCAGAACAACTTAAAATAGATAAGTTCCAGAGGTGAATTGACCAAAGGTTGTTCAACTGAGTGCAAGACTCTGAGCCAAATGACTAAGAAGCATGAGGTAGCCACGGGCCAGACCATAACACATAGAGGGCAAGCCGGCAATTACGTCGAAACAAACCTTTCTGGACTATTAAATTACATGCCACAAAGGTGCAACCCTCAAATTATCCTGAGCTAAAAACTTCCAAGACAAGGCAATATGAAAATTTTGCTTTAAAAAATACTATAAATGAGGAAAAACCTAGCACAAGTAACCAAAGAATTAATTTAGTCAATATGATAGTCTAGAGGCAGAATCACCTACACTAGCTATAAAAAAAAGCCCAGACTTTTCCTGATAATCATGGTCAGTATATATTCGTTACCTTCCTTTTGCACCATTTCACTGCAAGCAATGATATCATTGTTAGAATTATGACTCCTTTATATCAAATCTATCTGGATATTTTTTTTATGTTAAGATATTTTATCTATAGTTTTATGGAAAATACTATTACACATCCATGCTGCAATGCTGCCATCTTGTATTATGTGAGTGCATGTGTTGTCATGTTAGTTGTTAGCATCATATGTGACTCACAAAGTTTTAGTCCATTGTAATCAACAAGTCGTGTACTAGGAATCTAGATTGATGGAAGTGACACACCATCTGGAAATTGTTGTGTTGTTGTGGAGACCTGTCTAGGTCATTTATGCCTTCAGGTTAACAAAGGGGCACTTGTCGGAGTACCATATTTTTAACAAGGATCATTGTGCCATCATGTCAAAGATTAACTGTCAAGAATTGACATTATTACCCTGTTCGCTGATCCTTGAGTCCTACAGACTGTAATCACCACGGATACTAGCGTGTACGCACCAATGCATGAGATGATCCTATGTGACGAATAATTAAGTGTGGGAACAGGGCTTGCTAGTATAAGGGAGGCATACACACTCTTCTAGTGTAAGCATGGACATTACCAAAGGTCAGGTTTATAGCTGATCATGCATCCCGACCTGGTCCTCTCTTAAGACAAGTGACTTAGACAAGGTCAGAGTCATAGTTGATCACTAGTACTATAAAACAAGGATTGGCAGAAGGTCAAAGACAAAGTCAGTTGAGGATGTCCGTGTTGTGATCAATAGCATGGCTGCGGTCATGATGAAAGAAATCTATTCTATTTAATATCCTACTGAATGGAGTTCAATCATGGCACCATATGTGGAACTTGTCATGATTAACGATATAGATGCAAGTACAAGTTGTATTTGGAGTTTACGTTAGATCCCTTGGTTACTACCTAGCCAATGGATAGATCGGAGTGTATAGCATGGCTTGATACATGAAAGAGAGTGTGGTGTCATAGTACATGACGTACGTGACACAGGTGTGACAAGATCCACTATATAAATGAGAAAGTGTTTCGTGTTTGAACTTATCTAATAATTGATTAGCACCAAAGGTTGACCAATTAGACTCAATTAATGTTCGGAAACATGAACTCTGAAAACCCGAATATGCTTGTTTCAGACATGAACCTATATGGTCCATCACAAGTCAAATAGATAACCGAAGTCAATTTTCATGCCACTAGTCAAAAGACAAGTTTAACAAAAGTTGCATGGTGCAGTCAGCCGCTCTTCTGCAAAACAGAAGTACTAATTTTCATATCCACATTACTCTCTTCTCAAAATGCCTTTGCCTCCCCTTCTCCACTTTGTTCTTCCTCTCTAATTTAAAGTCCTTAGTTTCACCATTAAGGGGGTACTTTTTACCCAAAAACCAAGTTGGGAAGTACTTTGAAAACTTTTTCACAACATTCTGGTGGGTGGGTGAGGGGTCGGTGGTGGTGGTGTGTTGTGGATTTTTTTTTTGTGGGTTGGGGGGGGGTTATTTAGCCCAGTCTTGTAGAATGGTGTACTGCAATCATTCCCTTTACAGGAGCATCAAGAAATTCACCAAAAAATCTATCCTTATGTTGAAGAATTGTTGTGCATATATTAAGTAAATAAAAGAAAACAGATGAACATAACAACCTGCACAGAGCAGAAAAAGCTAAACTTGAACTCAACCGTGATAATCAATCAAAGAAAACCTGCAGACGAAGAGACAGAAGACATGTATACCTCCATATTTGCCACAGTATGACCAATTGATGGTTTTGTTAGTCCAGCAATTGAGATTATATCACCGGCTCCTGCACTTTCAATAATAATTATGCTTGTGCCTTTTTTTTTCATAAGCTTTGTTACCTACAAAATTAATAACACCATAGCATTATTTAGTTAGAACGAACAAGTATATTCTTTGGAATGTCATCAAAAACATTATTGTATAACTTCCACATTAATTGATATAAGAGGTTATAGACCAACCTTTCCTTCCTCAACTTTTTCAACTCCATTATCTGTGCTGCGAAGACCTTGAACTCTATCACCAATATTGATAACTCCTGACGATATGCGTCCTGTCAATATTCGTCCAAGATAAAAATCACGCTCCATCATTGACACCTGAAGACGAGTGCATTTTTAGTGCATGCAAGAAATCAAGTACCCATGTGATAAATTGTAACACCCCGCAAAATTGGAAATGACAATTTTGCCCTCGTATGTTACGCACGTGTATTTTGTACCCTTACGAGTAATATCTGTAACGTATTTCAATACGTATTTTTGGATTCCGACTATTTATGCATTTTCCGCCTTCTTAAAATCCTATTTTGAGTCAACTCAAATATTAAATTTCAATTTCTATATTTTTTACGTGCTTTATACGTGTTATCGATACACGTATCGATTACATATTGTCCACCGCTACGTGTGATATATTCTATGTAGTTCAACTATTTATTTAATGACGTGTTCAAATTCGTTTTATAAACGGAAATTCATTTTTTCTCATTTTTTGATTCAAATAATATTGTACGTGCAGTGCATGTGTTTTCTATGTACGTAGTGGAATATATAAAAATTAATAAACATATTTTTCTTATGTTGTATTTCGATTATCTTTAAATATTTTTCCGTTGATAAAGTTAATTTCGTATTTTAATATTTTTTACGTGCAACACACGTGTTAGCAGTGCACGTATTAGTTGCATTTTAAAATAAAATTTCATGAAGTATGTGCATGTGTCTATTTTATTCATGCATGAAAAATATAACTTTTAATTAAACTAATTTTATTATATATATAGACATGGTTTAATTTGAATAAATAATTAATTTTTGTGAAGTGTACACAAAGCACGTGCACGTGCACACGCGCAATGTGCACACATCAAATTGGTGGCCGGTTGATTTAGGGAGGGAGAGAAAGAGTAACACTTTTGAATTAAGTTAGTGGGATAATGGGTTTGATTATGGGTGGTTAGTTAATATAACTACTCCTAAATTACTTATATAATGACCCCCAAAAACCTTCACTCTCTCATCTTTCCTTCTTTCTCCTCTGCCCATTTCCGAAACATCCAACAAACCCCCACTGTGCTTCTCTACCTACCACACACACACACACACACACACACACACACATAAGATGAAGTGCTTTCCTGTTGCTTGGCCGAAATGGAGGTTGGGTGTTTTTCTTTGTGGACAAATTTCAAGGAGGCCGAGTGGGACTTCTCTTGGAGCCTCATGAAGGAGTTTTTGCTACTAGGAGCTTGCCATTCTAGGAGTTCAATTGTTAAGAAATCATATTTCTTTGGGTGGATGTTTCTTAAATCCTTTCTAATTTTAGGAGTAGGTTGCATGCTAGATGATATAAAATTTAATTGTTAAATTTTGATTGGTATGTTAATTGTAGATTGCATAATCTTGATCTAATTGTGTTATGATGTGTTGAAATTATATTGTGATTCATATAAATGGCTAGAACTCTTGTTGAATTAGAAAGAAAAATACTTATTGTTAAAATGAAAATTTATGCATGGTAGAATGTTTTTACAATAGTCTAAATAATGTAACATGTATGGAAATAGTTTTAAAATGCTAGAATAGTGAAGAAATGGGGAATTAATTTCACTAGTATAAATTTTATGAGTATAGAAATTTTTATAAAGATGTTTTGATGAGAGAACACTTTATTAGAAAATTGATAATATGTGTTCTCCAATACAATTTGAAAGTAAGCTTTTTGTTACATTGTCAAAAATGAGAATTTTATAAAGTTTGAATATATATGTTATACTGTATTTTGATAGAAATACATTCTGGAAAAAGATTTAGATTTTGAATAAGTACAAATTGATTGAAAAATCGAGTTTATTAAAGGAAGAATTAAATACAGTACGGTTTATACAAAAAGTAATCAACCAGACTTGTATCGGTTAGTCACTCAGGACCTCGTGGTCTTCGGGTGCGCTTTGGGTATGTTACTGTAGCAGAGCGGGGGTGTACTGCAATCATGGGTTCGAGTCTTACAAGGGACTCTGTTTTACTAAAAATTCGATTTTTAATTAAATCCCGAAAACCATACTTTAAATATAAACTGAGTTCTTCTTATATCAGTTAGTCACTCAGGACCAATTGGTCGTTGGGTGCGCTTTGGGTCTGTTACTGTTCATGGGCGGGGGTTGTGGGTTCGAATCCTGGCGTCGACTTTTAATATATATTTTCGTTTTTTTGGGTATTTTGAGTTTCTAAGAGCATAAAAATTTTGGAAAAAAATACTATTATTATTCTAAAATTGTTTAGACTTTATAAAAATTATTTCTACAATATTTTGACATATTTTGTGAGAATTAGAAGTGATTTTTATATTGAAAGTTGTGATTCTTGTATAATAAAAGAAAGATGAAAATTTGGAATGCAATTAGATTTTCTTCTCGATGAGATTTTATGGTTATTAATATTTGATTAAGAATATTTGAATTTGCACACAATGCTATAAGTGATTATTGAATTATTTCATTTTATGAGATTATGAAAAAATGTTTTCTTTGAGAAAGAGTTTGTGAATAAAGAAATTGAAATATTATTTTGAAATAGAATATGACTTATTGTTGATCTCTAGAAAGAGATAGTTGTTGGAATCTAGAGGCTAGGCGAGACCCTAGTGACCGACAGTATTTATTAATGAATTTGAGAGCTAACCAGTGTGGGTTGAGCATCTCTTGAGAAGTAGCCAGATTGGCTGACTATCTCTTTTGTCTGGTTTAAATCCGGTAGGGGCTTACTAGCTCTAGGTTATGATGATTTTCTTCTAAAACAAACTAAAAATTTAAGGACAGGCACTATAGTGGAGATGTGATAAAAGTAAGAAAAACACAAGTATGAGGACCTCGGATTCACGGTGTGAGAATTTTCACAGGCTGTCTATATGATGCGTCATGTCATGACGCAGATACATCTCCGGAATTATCGGGACCGTGGCGACGCATGTGGGGTGCTTGGTGACTACGTAGTGCCATCGTTCCATGACGGAGGCGAATTGTCCATAGGTTGTCTGCATGATGCGTCATGCCATGACGTGGAATTCCACTCCAAGCTGTCTAGACATGGGCTCGTAACTCATAAAACATCTAGGATACTTACCGTAGTAGTTAAGCTCATAACGAGGGATCCAACCTTATAAGATAAAGAACAATTAAGGACTTGCCCTCAGATTTATGTAGAATAGGATGCATAAGTTCGAACAAGTGTGCATTAATGTCATTTAATATAAATAACTGCATTAAGATTAAGTGCACAAGCACACACGACATCAATAGAATAGTCCCTATTTAGCTTTGTTTGTGATCAAGTTTTTGTTTGTTAAAGTATTAAAGAATCGTTATATTTTCGGCATAGCGAGGATAGCCGTGTATAATATTGCGTCGGTTGTAAGCAACTGACGTGCCCACAGTTTTATATGCAAGACTTGGAATTTACAAAAAAATGTAAACATAAATTTAATGCTGATGATTACTTAAATGCTAAAGTTGTGATAATTGTACATTTATCATTGTTATATTTCATTTACTTTCCGCTGCGTTATGATGTAAAAGACTTGTTGTAATAAAAGTTTTAAATCCCTTGTAAAATTGTGCGAAGTGAAGTGTAAAGATCCTGTGGAACTTCGAATTCAGACTTATTTGGAATTTGGGGTGTTACATAAATAGTGTCAGACAAATTAAATAAATAAGGGTTTTTTCCACACATGTACCTAAAAATTATTGAAATTCCATATTAGTCCCTTACAAGTTGCTATTTCCATATTAGCCCCTAGATCAATGCTAAAAGTGATGAGAAGCAATCGATTTGAGATCCAAGTTCAGCATACGAATTTTGATCCATTGATCAAATTTTGGAGATTTTTTGCATAGAATAATCTGAGACTGAAAGAGAATAACATCGTGAAATGAACCCAGGAGAACCCACCCTTAAAAGCTAGTTGTTAAGAGGAGGGAACCCAAGTTTATTTCAACCCCACATCAGCTACCCATATAACTGATATGGGATCCCTAACACATCGTAATGGTAGAAAAACTATCTTGAGAGAATGAGACCATTCTACTTAAGGTTTTTTCTCGAAAGTAGGTTTAATGGATAAGGATTTCCACAATGTTGCAATTGAGGTTATGACTGATCACTTCTGGAGTTGGTTGCGGGGTTAATTTGGAAACAACAATTTGTGGGGGACTAGTATGGAATTTCAATGTTTGTTGGGTCCTGTGCGGAAAACCCCCATAAATAAATGCAAACAATGCTAGAGTTAATAATAGCATTTCATCAGTTTGAGACAAAAACTTTAAGGTCCATGAAAAGAAGTACACATATATAACAAAATATTTCACTATTACATATTTAAATGTTCACCAAAACAACTTCAACCTCACAAGGCTTGGAAGATGAGCAATCATTAACATTACTTAATCATTCTCCTCGTGTGTGTAGAGGGTGATCATGTGAGACCCTACCTCTCCTCGTGTGTGTAGTGTGTGTGGGGGGGGGTTTATCATGTGAGATCCTACCTCTCCTCCTATTTTGATGGGAGCCTCATATGTGCTCCCAGTGATTACATCCCATGAAAAATCTGAACCGTTCATCTTTTTCCACATCCTAAGATTGCCTAAGGGTGTAAAATCAAGTTATTTGAAGTTCGCTTAATTATGTTTAACAACGTGGCAAATTTGCAAGGCTAGAACTTCTTTATATTTCTAACAAAATGACGGATGGGCAAATGAATTTTAAATAACTTAAATTTTACACCCTTAGGCTAATATAAGCATGTTGAACCATATGATTTTGGTGGGTGGGGGGTGTCTTATCATATAAGGCCTTAAAAAAGGAAAGATAAGAGTCTCACATAATCACCCCCCCCCCAAATCCTCCCTCTTCTATATATACAGAGAAAAATGGAAGAAAATGTGGCATAGGAGGAAACCTATGGCACCTTAAAAAATCCTACCCCTCCTCCCAAATGCAGGATCCACACAGTTCAAAATGTTCAACATGTCATAAAACAAAAGAGAATGAAATTCTATCAAAGTTGAATAAGGCCTTAATAAAGGTGAGATAGGGTCTCACATAATCACCCCCCCCCCCCCGTCCTCCCTCTTCTATATATACAGAAAAAAATGGAAGAAAATGTGGCATAGGAGGAAACCTATGGCACCTTAAAAAATCCTACCCCTCCTCCCAAATGCAGGATCCACATAGTTCAAAATGTTCAGCATGTCATAAAACATAAAAGAATGAAATTCTATCAAAGTTGAATGTGTTTTACCCATATATCTAATGATCACTCGCAATAGTTGTATAGATGAACAACCGTTCATTTTGCAACCTCATGATGAATATGCAAAACATATTCAAATTCAGTATTTTTTCTTCGCTCTATGTTTAATGATATGAAAACCAATTTGAACGGTGCGGATCGTGAATTTTGATTGTAGATAATAGGTTTTTAGTGCGTCAATTTCCTCCTATGGCATAGGACCACCCCGTATCGCGCGTGTGTGTATGTGTGTGACTCGTGTTTGGTTCCACTTTGAATAATTAGGCATCCAAATTGAAAATCCAAACCATTAGATGTGATTTACATTATGTAAACTACCTATATATAAAATTTCAAAACATACTGACCAGTTTTACCACTCCATCAAATGACGACATATTATGTAATTTCGGACTTCTTTACAAAGCGTTGATTTTATAATCACTAAATGGAGGCATAAAACTAATCAAGTAGTTCCGAAATTTTGTTTATATAGTTTTTATGATTTAGATCACATCTACCGGTATGAATTTCCAATATTGGTGTCCAATCATCCTATTTTTAGGTTGAAGTAGCCACATTTCACATAAGTGGCTAGTGTGTCACCCTTTCCAACTTAAGTAGGATGACAACTAAAATTTCACATCTCGGACATACAAAATGAAAATCCACACCCTTGGATATGATTTACACACAAAAAACTAAGTGTGGACAAAATTTCAAATGAACTTCGCGAGTTTTAGTTGTTTATCATATCGATGTTTTACAAATTTTACAGAGTCTAAAATTACTCCGTTATTCGGTCGCATGGTGAGTGGTTAAACCTTGTCGAATACATTTGAAATTGTGAACACATAGTTTCTATATGATATAGATATCCAACGATGTGGATTTTCATATTGAATGGACAAAATATGATTTAGTTGTCACCCTTGCTAAGATGGTTAAGGTAACACAGTAGAGTTAGTGTTAGTCAGGTGAGGCATTAATGCTCGCAAGGCATAGCCAACTTAGTTATGCCCCGTGAAAAAAAGACACTATTTACCCCTACTTTTCAGATAAAATATCAACAGATCAGGTAATTTAAAAAGTATGATGCACTACTATAGATCAAATGTATCATGAAAGTTTGATTTGACTACTTTCTTTCTTCAAAATCCAGATCCTCTATTGCAAAGGTAATTTAAAAAGTATGATGCACTACTAAAGATCAAATGTAACATGAAAGTTTGATTCAACTGCTTTCTTTCTTCAAAATCCAGATCCTCTATTGCAAAGGAATAGTTGCCATTGGATTACATCCAAAGGTGAAGATTGCTTCACTTTTCAGGAGCTGGATTTTTTGTGATTTTAAGTAATTCAAGGGTATACTCGCAAGAACTCCCAAATCTTTCCTCCTTTATTCCACTCATCATCGTCATCTTCCAAATCCTGATCACCCACCCATCTACCTCCGGCTGCTCCTCCACCATCTACATCCTCCAAACCTTACCCTCTCCATCCCCAAATCCAACCTCCACCTACAAACCTTCCACTCTCTCACATTTAAACCCTTCCTCAACTCCATTTCTACCAAATTCTCCAAGCCGTCCCACCCCCTTTCTCCGAAGCCACGATTTCGACCACCGCATCTTCGCTCTTGGAGCACAAGACGACAGATCCATTGTCATCCTATTCGTGAAAGCTCTCTGGCAAGAACTAGAAAGGGGGATGATGGGATGAACTAGGAGGAAATGGACATACTCAGCAATGGAGATATCGAATTTCGAGTGAGGATATGGACGTGGCAATCACGGAGAGGTGAAATGCTGGTGAGGCTTTCTCGCTGCTGGCAAGAACATGGTAAGCTTCACAACATAAGAAGGTGAAAAGATTTGAAAGAGATGTGATGTTTTTTTTTGTGCAAATTTAACTCTAATGTTCCACAAAATTAAGTAAATAACCTCCATATTCAAGTGATTCAGAAAAAAGTAGTTTACCTATGTACTAGTTTTACTATAGAAAAAAGTCAGTTAAGCTATGTACTAATTTTATTATTGCAGAGGGTCTAAATCCTTCTTTCACCAGTAAAGACCCTTCACACTCCACCCAACCATTAATGCCTCATTTTTTGTGTCTGTTTGCCCAATCTGAACCCAACTTTCTGAAGTGGATGATATTTTTTCCAACTCAATTTTAATGTAGGAACGCCTTTACTAATATTCTTCTAAGGTAATAAATGATAAACCTTAAGCATAAAATAAACGAAAAACCAAAGAATGGGTTTTTTCTCTTTCTAGTTGAAGTCTTTCTTGATTTTACCAGTATGACAGCAACTCATATTGATCTAAATTGTAGAATCTGGTTTCACATCATAAAAGAAGCGTAGGGAAGCACATAAAGTGTAATACACTAGGGTTAGTGGACTTAGCTTAAGGTTATGATGTTGGGCTTTAATGGGCTAGTATATATATATATATATATATATATATATATATGCTGTGGGCTTAGGTTAACGTAGAATGCATGCATATGCATGTAAAAGCAAATGAAGGTTGAAACTGACAAGGTGGTGATGATTGAAAGATATAGTCCCATATCGGTTAGGATTTGAGTGGAGTGATTTAAATAGGACTGCCTGTGATCCAAAGGTACCTACTAAGCTAGCTCTTTTGGTGACACTATGTCCTATGGTGGAGTCGTGGTTAGATTCTTTAGGCGTGTAGGCACATAGACGTGTAAGCATATAAGCAACTGAGCGGGCCCCGGGTTTTACATAAAGGATTGAGATTGTTATAGGAGATTTTAGATTCCATGGGGTGAGCACAAGTTTTTTATTTAATAAAAAATATTATTTTGGAGCATTACAAGTTCTTACTTGTTAAGGATAGCTTTAGTTCTGGAATCATGACATATAATGACAAATATTTTTATGCAATTAAAATTTTAGTTGAAATATCTGGATACAAATGTATAACACTATACATTAGGTGAAGCATTTAAAGGCATTTGGAAAAGCCTTTATTTGGTAGAAGACAATAAAAAATAAAATCATAAAGAATAAATCATAAATCCAAGCTCCTTTGAGCATGTAGAATACTGGTCCATTTTCTACAATGTGATCAGTTGCAAGGAAAAGGATAAATGAGGCAAGCTTAGAGGAAGCGTGCGGAGTGTAGGAAATTTAAAATATGAGAAATTGGTATCCCATGAGATTTTACCATTTCATTAACTAAGCAGTCCTTTCTTTGTCAAATTACTGAATCTGCCCTTTATCTAATGAGGGGTAGGTAGTGGCTTTTCGCATAGGGCATCACTAAGTTGGTTATGCCCTGGCTGGGAGCTTTAAAGCCTTACCCTATATATATATAAAGGAATTATGTGTGGTCCGAATTTGGATCTCACTTCGAAACCCACTATTTTCGCCATTGGACCAATTCCAATCAAGGCTCGTGATTCAATATCTATGATCCAATGGTGAAGATAGTGGGTCCCAAGGATCTCGCCCAAATTTGGATCTCAATGGATCGTTCTTCTTTCTGTAAAACCAAACTATGGGATGTGCGACTTCCAATGTAAAGTAGGAAACATCATTATGTTTCATGCAAGTGTGCAACCATACTCCTATAACTAAGCAGTGGTGAATAATAATTTTCGAGAAGTAATAGCACGCCGCTCATTATCTACAACTCCATTTACAACTCTTTATGATTGGTCAACTTACTTTTTCCCAACTTGCACTTTTATTTTTTTCATTTAAAAATTGTGTATCGACCAATCAGAGAGTTTCAAATATAGTTGCAATTTGGAGTGGCATGCTATCATTTCTCATAATTATCTACATGTAAAAATAAACACAAGTTCATGCAAATGAATCCAGTACACACACATACACACCCCTACCTTCTATATCTAAATTGCATAAATAAAAGCATGGAGCAGACTTAAAGGCAGCACCTCGACTAAATGCTGAAAACAAACTGGTGTATGAAGAAAATTAGAGAAATAATGTAACCAGCATTACGAGGGGAAAAAATATGAAGTATTAAGCCATTCATTTTACTAACTAGCATCTGTAAAGGAGCCTCAAGGTTTGCAGATGGGGGAGGGACATGTTTCAGAATAGCATCAAGCAGTGGTGACATATTCCTCTCATCATCAGCAGGGTTTTTGGTGTATGTTAAGGAAGCCCATCCTTCTTTGGCTGATGCATAAAGAACTGGAAAATCTAGCTGTTCTTCTGCGAAGTTGAAGCAAGAAACATGAAACAAAACTGATAAGATTCAACTTTACCTCAAAAGAAACTGACAAATTCTAGTTTAAATACATGACAGTAGCTTCACAAAATTTTAATAGAAATAGGTCAAGCATCCATAAATAAAATCTAAACCTGTTGCACCAAGATTTGCGAAAAGATCAAACACTAAACTCTCCACTTCATCACATGTCTCCTCAGAAACTGCAAGCGGAAAAACAAGGTATAGTCATGAAGGGACAAGAAAATTCAACACAATTTAACATTAGTATAAAAAATATGAACCATTCAACTCATTTCGAATGACATTACAACTAATGAATGAGATTGCTACATACACAGAGCGTAGCATGAATACAAGAGATGCAAACCACTCAGTTTGAAGAGCATCATAACAAACAAATTAGCATATATATATATATATATATATATATATATATATATATATATATATATATATATATATCGAAGTATTAACTCCACCATTGCTTGTCCCAAGCCTGGAATCCAGCCACAAACCGGGTAAGGAGGCGCGTTGCATTAGCCAGTTGACAGCCAGCACAAAACATTGTCAAATCCTATGAACATGAATCCTAATTATAACGCCCCGAGTCCGGCTCAGCTGCGCACGCGGCTACACGTGCGCGCACGCGAAAGAACGGACACAAAACTCTAGCCACGCCCACCACGGGCACCATCAAAAGGTGGGTTAACCCTTAGGTGCCTTTATCATTTGGTTTTTCCTATATAAACACACCCATTTCTCCACTCATTTCCGATATGGGATCTTCATTCCCATGCCAACTCACAGTCAAGCATGCATGCATGAATTCTTTCATTTAATCCACATGCACATTAATGCCTTATGCCCCATACTAAATCCCATAGGCTTACCTTCATCAAACCCTTAATCATAACCCATAGGATCTTCTATAGGCCACCACCTAATACCAACCATCTCATCTCTTATATTACATATATATTATATTATATATTTCTATATAATATTATATATATACCCGCTTAAGTACGGGGTGTTACACACACTCCTCCTTAAGAACTCAGCATCCTCGCTAAGCCCGGGACTTGCAAACTGATCCAAGATCCCTTTCTAGCCGATGTGGAGAGGATTACCCTGATTCTGCTAGTTGTACAGTCCCCTACCCGGACGACCTGTCCCAACCTAGATCCCTCTCAAGCGTACATCTTGCACACACTCGGTGTCGAAAATCAGCTCTGATACCATTTGTAACGCCCCGAGCCCGACTCAGCTGCGCACGTGTAGCCGCGGGCGCAGCTGAGCCGGGCTCGAGGCGTAACACTAATAATATACACGCTAGGGCATTCCCTGGAATCGATGCATTGTGTCTGCCTCCGGGTGCTTCGAAAAATGTGCAAGGGACGTCGCACCGGTGCCCGGGTGCGGTGAAAAATAGGCAAGGATTCCTGCACCAATCTGGACGTGTGCGGGTAAAAAAGCTAGTCCAGAAAAATAGGCTTAGGTTAGCGACTTGGAATATAAGAATATTGATAGGTAAATGCATAGAACTAGTAGATACTATGATTAGAAGGAATATTAATAAAGCTTGTTTACAAGAAACAAAGTGGGTGGGGGAGAAAGCAAAAGAGATGGATGATTTTAAATTATATTATACCGGTAAAATTAGAATTAGAAATAGAGTAGGAATTTTTTAGTAGACAAGAAATTCAAAAGAGATGTAGTAGGTGTTAGTAGGAAATGAGATAGAATAATACAAATTAAGCTTGTATTAGGGAAAAACATATTTAATATCATTAGTGCTTATGCACCCGAAGTAGAATTAGATACACAAGCTAAAAATAAATTTTGGGAAGATACGGATGAGATAATTTAAGGAGTACCCTTAGGTGAGAAACTATTTATATGAGGAGATTTCAATGGACATGTAGGAGAAGATAACATGGAATATGAGAGGGTGCATGGAGGACATAGATTTGAAAATAAGAACAATGGTAGAGAGGCTCTATTAGATTTTGCGGCTTCGTATGATCTTATACTAGCAAATACTTATTTTAGGAAGAGAAATGACCATTTGATAACCTTTAAAAGCAATTTAAAGGTGGATTGCTTGACATGTAAAGATTGTAAAGTTATACCGAGAGAGTGTTTAACCTCACAACATAGATTAATGGTATTAGATGTTAAGATTGAAAAATACATATGTACAAGAAAGGAGACTAGAAACCAAGAATTAGGTGGTGGAACTTGAAGGGAGATAAACTAGAAGTTTTTTTAGATAAAGTCCTTAAAGGAACATCATGGAATTGGAAAGGGGAGACAAATATGATGTAGACTAAAATGGCTACGTCCATAAGAAAAATTTCAAAGAAGGTACTTGGAGATTCTAAAGGTAAAGGGTTGCTAAATAAAAAAACATGGTGATGACAAGAAAAACTCCAAAATATTGTGAGAGAAAAAAAAATCAACCTTCAAAATATGGCAAAAGAATGGAAATGAAGAGGATTTGGAGAGATATAAGACCGTTAGAAAATAAGTTAAGAAAGTGGTAAGAGATGCAAAAGAAAAAAAGCTTATATGATACAAAAAATTAGGAATAAAAAAAGGAGAAAATAACATTTACAAGCTTGCTAAACAAATGGATAGAAATACAAAAGATCTGGATACAATTAGGTGTATTAAGAGCAAGGATTCAAGAATCTTTGTAAAAGATGAGGAAATTAAGGAAAGCTGGCGAAATTACTTTGAGAAGTTATTAAATGAAAAGGTCGTGGGCAACTTAAATATAGAGGACTCGATGGAGAGTCGAGAGCATATATTTTTCCGTAGAATTAGGACCTCGGAGGTTCGAAATGCTCTAGGAATGATGAAAATAGGAAAAGCTTTAGACTTAGATGATATACCCATTGAAGTTTGGAAGTGACTTAGGGAAGTAGGAGTGGGTTGACTAACAAAATTATTTAATAAAATTTTGAGGACTAAGAAAATGCTCGATGAATGGAGAAATAGTATTTTATTACATATATATAAAAATAAAGGAGATATACAAAGTTGCTCAAAGTACCGAGGGATTAAATTAATGAATCATACGATGAAAATTTGGAAAAGAGTGATCGAACATAGACTGGGACGAGAAACTACAGTGTCTGACAATCAGTTTAGGTTTATGACTGGGAGGTCAACAATAAAAGCAATTTATGTACTGAGGAGACTTATGGAAAACTATAGGGAGAATAAGAAAGATCTACATATGATTTTTATAGATCTAGAAAAAGCATATGATAAAGTCCGTAGAGACATAGTATGGTGGGTGTTAAATAATAAAAGAGTAACTATTCGGTATATTGAGGTAATTAAGGATATGTATGAAGGGGCAATCACCACAATTAGAACAACCACAGGAGAGACCAGTGATTTTCCTATTACAATAGGTTTACACCAAGCTTCGGCTTTAAGCCCCTACCTCTTTACTTTGATTATGGATGAATTGACGCGAGAAATACAAGATGAGGTGCCTTGGTGTATGCTTTTGCCGATAACGTCGTCTTAGTGGACAAGACTAGAGCAGGAGTCAATCCTAAATTAGAATTATAGAGAGAAACTGTGGAAGCTAAAGGCTTTAGGATAAGCAGAACTAAAACAGAATATGTGGAGTGTAATTTTAGTGATATTCGGAACGCAAATGAGGAAGTGGTGAAGCTTGATGGCCAAGAAATACCTGAGAGAGACCGTTTCCGATATTTAGGCTCGATTATACAAAGAGATAGGGAGATTTGTGAAGATGTTATACATAGGATCTAAGCAGGGTGGCTTAAATGGAGAAGTATCAGTGGGGTTTTGTGTGACAAACGTATACCTTTGAAGTTGAAGAAAAAAATTTATAGGACAGCTGTTCGACAAGGAATAATGTATAGAACAGAGTGTTGGGCAACAAAGAAATATGTCCAAAAAATGAGTGCAATGGAAATGAGGATGCTAAGATGGATGTATGGTAAAACAAAGAATGATAGGATTAGAAAGGAGCATATACGAGACATGCTAATAGCTCCAATCTAAGATAAGTTCAGAGAGAATCGCCTCAAATGGTTTGGACATGTCACACGTAGACCTAGTAGTGCCCTCGTTAGAAAGAGTGATTTGATAAGTATTGAGGGTAAAGTTAAGGGTAAAGAAATACCTAAACTAACTTGGGGTGGAAACGATGAGAAAAGATATGATAGCTTGTGACCTTACAGAAGATGTTGCGCTAAACCGAGCAGACTGGAAAACCAGGATTCACATAGCCGACCCCAACTAGATGGGGAAAAGCTTTGTTGTTGTTGTTGTTGTTGTTGTTGTTTATATCGAAGTATTAACATCTACAGAGTCATGTACTCCATGGAAACACAATATAAAATTTCACAGATACAATTTCTTACAAGGTATGGTATAGTTCTACCAACAAGAAATAAGAAACAAGAAAACTATTGTTCTGAAAATATACTTGAAAGTGCTTTTTCAAATAGAAGTTTGTATTGGGCATAATTGCTCTGAGTTTCTAATTCCAAGTGAAAGATAGTAACGCTCTGTATCCGCTCACCTACTCGTCTAAGAACCCCGAATCATTCTTGTAGTTATGACCCGGTATTGCCACGGCTCCACCACAAGGCTAAAGTCACACCCAAAATATTAGTTAGTTGGAAGGCACATTGGGATCCTTGACTTTACAATATAAGGCACTCAACTAATTCACCTATTTGATATGGGACTAAACTTTCACTCCATGCAACCTATTTCCAAGCTTTTCTTGCCCATTAACTAGGCCCATCCTACAAGCACATATATTTATTCAACCCACCAATTAATCTAAGCCCATTAATAATCCCTAAGCCCAACTAGGAATATTACAATCACCCCACCTATGGACTTAGCATCATTGCTAAACTTGGTCCCATATATCGGGCAACCTTTCAGCTGGTGTGGTCCACATGGTTGCCACTACCTTGGCCCTCCAGCATACTGACCTGGCCTCTTTGCCAACGTACTCCCCTTGGACCTACCAGTATGTACACCCACTATGGCCCCACCGTCGAGGTTAAAAATCGACACTAATACCAGTTGTAACGCCCTGAGCTTACTCACCTACTCGACTATGAACCTCGAGTTATTCCTGTAATCACAATCCGGTAGTGTCACAATCAGTGTTCTAAATGGCGTTCGTCTCGGACGCCTAGGCGGCGCCTAGGCGCTCAAATGGAGGAGAACCAACCGTCTTTGCATTAGGCGGTGGTCTAGGTGGTTAGAGACGATTAGGCGGCCGTCTTGTTGAGTGAGCATCTGTGGCGCTGATCAGGCGTCCGCCTGATGTCCAACGCCCAAGCATTTTCTATATTTTAAAATTTTAAATACTATAAAATAACACAAAAAAGAGAACTACTATTAATCTATTAATCTGTTATATAATATATATGGATCTTTAATAGTAGTGGAATTGTTTTTACTTTTTTTGTATTATTGGTGATGGATTGCACATATTACACATATTACAATAGTACATGTTACACATATTACACATTGGCATATTGCACATATTACAATTGGACAATTCTTTTTTTAATTGCACGAGTAAGCTTTTTTTCTGCATATACATCCTTTAATTACACAAATTACACAAGAACATGATGAATATTTGCAATTGGATTGCATGATTATAAGGGCTGAAATTAACTAAATTGGCAAAATAAATTCAACCGCCTAGGCGCTGCCTAGGCACCCTAGGCGCTAGGCACCCCTTGACCGAACCGCCACCGCCAAATGCCGTTTACAACCTTGGTCACAATTTCTCCACAGACCTAAAATCTCACCCAAAAGACTAGCTAGTTTGAAGGCAACTTAGAGCATCTGTAGTCGTCTGCTATAAACCCAAATTTTGAAAATTTTGGCCAAAAAAGTCCCACATTCGTTAGCCAGATACCTAAAATTTGAGTTTGAGAGGAACAGTAGTCTGCCATATTTGGGAGGAGAAATAGGAATTTGGAAAATATAAGTCACGAAAGAAAAAATTTCGTCCGTTCAAATTTTTTCCCCTAAATTGTATCAGATGAGAGATGAAATCTGGTCCAATTTTTTTTAAATAGAACGGACGGGATTTGATCTCTTGTCTGTGACTTTTTTTTAAAAAAATAACGTCGGACAAGATTTGATCTCCTATTGTGACTTTTTTAAAAACAGACGGAATTTGATCCCTCGTCCGTGACTTTTTTAAATTAAAACTTTTTTAAAAAACATGACGATAAATCATCTACCGCCCGTCACTTTTAATATTTTTTTTTAAAACATATTTTGGGTTCAAACGACAACAGCTAGAACCCAAATTTCTTATTTCTAAATGCCAAAAACCCAAAATTTGGGTTCAAACGATTATAGATGCTCTTAGGATCCTATAATTTATTATATAGACACCACCTTATCCGTTCTCAACTCCGATGTGGAACTAATCTCATTTCTACTTGGGTTTGGTCTTGGTGGGCTTAGACTTAATCATGGCTATTACAATTACTTACCCTTAACGACTTAGCATCCTCGCTAAGTTCGGATAGCCTCTATCCATAGACTCTGATGTGGGTCCACATGGTTGCCACTGCGTATTGCCTTGGCCCCTCTAGTGTGTACACACCACTATGGCCCCACCATCGAGGTCGAAAGTCGACTATAATACCATTTTGTAACATCCCAGACCTACTCACCTACTTGTCTAAGAACCTCAAGTTATTCCTGTAGTCAGGATCCAATATTGTCATGGCCGCACTACAGGGCTAAATTCTCACCCAAAAAATTAACTAGTAGGAAGTCACTTGGGAAACCTTGACTTTACCATGTAAGACACTCTCAACTCATTCACCTATACGATATAGGACTAAACTTTCACACCATACAACCTATTTTCCATTAACTTATATGATATCCAAATTTTTCTAGCCCACTAGCTAGGTCCATCCTACAAGCTCATATATTTATTCAACCCATTAATAATTCCTAAGCCCACCCAGCAACTACTAAGCCGACTAGGTGTAATACCCCATTTATATATATATATATATATATATATATATATATATATATATACCTCATATATATATATATATGAGGTATATATATATTTATACATATATATATATATGAGGTATATATATATATATATATATGAGGTTTCTTCCATTGCAAATGCAAATATAGCATTTGCAATTTGCAAACCACTTAACTCATCATTGGCAATGGCGGGTTAAGGCAAAACAAAAAATTTTGCCTTATGCCATAACCGGTAATCGCCAATGACGGGTTAAGTGGTTTGCACGCATTTATGGCACAAGGCAAAATTTTATGTTTTGCCTTAACCCGCCATTGCCAATGATGAGTTAAGTGGTTCGCAAATTGCAAACGCTCATTTGTGTTTGCAATGGAAGAAACCCATATATATATATATATATATATATAGGAGCCCTTCGGTTGAGAACTAATTTTGGTGAGAACTCCGTGAGAACTCACGAAGTAAACCCCCCATGAAAAATCCGAATCGACCATCTCGTTCTACATGCCTTAGATAGCATAACATAAAGAATTCAAATAATTTGAAGTTTGTTTGCTCATCCATTAAATGGAGTAGAATTTTCAGCCATACAATTTTGCGATGTTGTAAATCATGGGAAAATGAACTTCAAATTACGTGATTTCTTTATGTTATGCTATCTAAGGCGTGTAGAACGAGATGGCCGGTTCGGATTTTTCATGGGGGGTTTACTCCTTGAGTTCTCACGGAGTTCTCACCAAATTAGTTCTCAACGGAAGGGCCACCTATATATATATATATATATATAAGTAGCCTATAGTTATGGTAGTATGTGGTTGGGTCCATAGGATATTTACTAAATGACTATGGGCCATAACTTGAATTGATGTTGGCTGTTTGATTTGGCTGTTGTGTAGTTGATGTGTGGCCTTGATTTAGATGGGCATAAGATGCTTCATGTGATGGGATGAAATGAAGTGAGTTCACTTCACATTGTCCCACATCGTTGAATGCTTAGGAGATGTAGTAGTTCATATAATACAGCCTATGATCAAGAGGTACCTACAAGCTATAGCACCTTTTGTGAGACAAACCTGTAGTGCACCGTTGTTATAACTTGTTTTTCGCGTGCGCGCACCCGTAGGCGCGTGCATAGCTGAACCGGTCTCAGAGCGTTATAAATGGTATCAGAGCCAACTTTCGACACCAATCGTGAGTAGGAGTGGGTTAGAGGTACGCCTGAGATGGAGCTAGGACAGTACACTGGTAAGAAAGACCAGGAAAAGTACGCTAGCAAAATCAGGGTACTCCAATCCACGTTAGCTAGAAAGGCGATCCTGAATCAGGTTGCATGTCCCGAGCTTAGCGAGGACGCTAAGATCTTAAGGGGGTGTATGTAATACTCCATAAATATAAATATATAGTATTATATGGAGATATAATATATATATATGGAAGTTTTTCGTTGTGCACACGGTGTGTGCACTCGGCCTTCCCGCCTTCGTATCGACGATCTGAACCGTTCACATTGATCTACACATCTAAATTAGTCTAAATATGTAAAATCAAATCATTTGAAATTCATTTGCCCATCCATTGAAGTGTTACAAAATTGTATGGCTGAAAATCATTGTTTTTTATAGTCACATGATGGATGGGCAAATGAATTTCAAATGATTTGATTTTACATATTTAGACTAATTTAGATGTGTAAATCAATGTGAACGGTTCGGATTGTCGATACGAAGGCGGGAAGGCCGAGTGCACACGGAAGGGTGGTGCACAATGAAAGATTTTCCTATATATATATATATATATATATATATATATATATATATATATATATATATATAAGTGGTCTATAGTTGTGGTAGTGTGTGGTTGGGTCCATAGGATATTTACTAACTGGCTATGGGCCATAACTTGAATTGATGTTGGCCGTTTGATTTGGCTGGTTATGTAGTTGATGTGTGGCCTTGATTTATATGGGCATAAGATGTTTCACATGATGGGATGAAATGAAGTGAGTTCACTTCACATTGTCTCACATCGTTGAATAATTAGGAGATGTAGTAGTTAATATAATAGAGCCTATGATCAAGAGGTACCAATTAGCCATGACACCTTTTGTGAGACAAACCTGTGGTGAGCCGTTGTTATGACTTGTTTTTCACGTGCGCGCATGCGTAGGCACAGCTGAGCCGGACTCGGGGCGTTACACTAGGGATATTATAGGGGATATTACAGAGACGCTAAACATAGCCAATTATGGTCAATGAAGCTTCCAGCAATTGCCTATAATTCAGTTGGATTCATGAACACGTCCAAATCTATCGAGGATAACTCACATGTGTTATTCAGATCAAGCTTTCTTTTTGATTTTCTGTCGCATGTAAACTTTTCTACCAGTTCATTACATATGGTCATTGAAGCTTCCAGCAATTGCTTATAATTCAGCTGGATTCATGAACACGTCCAAATCTATCGAGGATAACTCACATGCGTTATTCAGATCAAGCTTTCTGTTTGATTTTCTGTCACATGTAAACTTTTCTACCAATTCATTACATACAAGATTAATATCAAAATACGTAGTATGTGAGCTTCATCAAAATAATCCCTTGAGATTTCATGCTTCGAGCAGTTTGCTAAGGTAAAAAAGAAGAAGAAGAAAATCAAACACTATAGCTTTCTCACATTAGCATTCTGAAATTTTCAGCAACATCTATCATTGCAATAAAAATAGTGAAGATTAAGCATGAAAACTTGAGTATGGAAACAAAACCTCTATTATGAACTACATGGTAAGGGAGCGGCCATTTTAAAAATCAAGTTTTTCTATTTGTTGGGGATCAGGACTATAGGATGCAACGGATCTTGTGTTCCTGGGGATGTGGAAAGGAGGGGGAGGAGGGTGGTTGCCTCGTCATGGAGAAACAAAAGCTCTCTAAATTTTGGAAGCTGAGATGGTTGGGGAACACAGGAGGAGAGCGTCTATGGAGAAGAACAGGAATAGAGGAGTTAGGTCTGGGTGTAGATTGGACAGATGATGGAGAGGGATTACAAGGTTATTAATGGCCATGATCTAATGAACAAAGTGAATGGTGAAAATTAGCTAAATATATCTAATTGAACGAATCAACGGTTGGGAACCTCTTGACAGATTCAAATTTCTTATTAGTGATTTAATAAGAGTATAAGCATAGATAGATACAGATATGGAGATCTTGTTAGCAAGCTCTCCATGGGGGGGGGGGGGGGGGTTGTTATACTATGAATGATCAGAATATTTATTTTTACCTACATGCTTAAAATAGTTCAAGGATGCAAGACCAAGTCATTTGAAATATGCATGAAATATGTTTGCACATGCATCATCTGATTACAAAAAATAAAGAACAATCAACTATAAAATTAGTAAAGTTATAATGCTTAGGGAAACAGATTCCAATTGACTTCAAATCACATCCTTGAACTGTTTCAGACATGTAGAAGAAGATGAATAGTTTAGATCATTCATAAGATGTCTCCACCATGGTTTGTGACTAAAAGTCAGTAATCAAGTACAGAGAGCTAACCGTATAATAGTTCCAGTTTAAGCTCATCTAAGTACATACACAACATGAAACTTACATTCTTGTAAGATGAATGTAGACAAGCAATAAAAAGATGAAATTAAATCAGCGAATTATTCAGTTAAAATAAAAAAAAAGACAGGGCAGAATATAAGCCAGAGAACCAAATAGAGCAATATCCTATGTTCTAACACAAGTGACGGTAAATCTATTTTTAAGAAACCCAACTATGTTTTCTGTGCACTTTATTTGTACATCTCATTTTCACTTCCTCCTGATTTTAGGAAACATCATAACATTTAAATAGCTGAATCTCCTCACCTCAAGAACAACCTTCTATTTTACCACCTTTTCTCAACCACTATGCAATCTCTCCCAATAAAAGCCCCAAATAGTAGGCCTATGTTCAATTAATCAGAAACTGAATTCGACAAGGGGGGGCACACACACCTGAAGGCCGGTCGACTTTATTCATAAGAAGAATCGGGCGTATCCCATATTTCAACGCTTTCGCAAGCACAAACTTTGTCTGCGCAAGCGGCCCTTCTCCCGCATCCACAACCAAAATCGCTCCTTCAACCATACCAACAACTCGCTCCACCTTAAATTTTTTTTTATAAAAAAACACTTTCTATTATCAAAAATTGCAATTTCAAGAAATTAACAATCCTAAAACCCCCAAATGCAACAGAAGAGTCATACTTCACCGCCAAAATCCGCGTGGCCAGGCGTATCCACCATGTTAAGCTCGCTATCCCTCCACGAAATCGAAGTCACCTAAACCACATTCATAATTTTTTTTTCCTTTATACAACTTGACAAATTTTCAAAATAGAAGAGCAGCCTTTCCGTTACCTTTGAGGCGATGGTGATACCTCGCTCTCGCTCGAGGGAGATGGAATCGAGAGCGCGTTCGTGGGGGATGTCGGCGCCGCACTGGCGGAGGAGGCGGTCCATAAGGGTTGTCTTGCCGTGGTCGACATGAGCGATAACGGCGACGTTGCGGAGTTTGCTGGGGTCGAGGGAGCTGCGGGTGGCGGCGGCAGCGGCGGCGGATGAGGCGGCAGCAGTGGCGGCGGAGAAGGGGCGGCGGAAAGGGACGGGGAGGGGGGAGGCGAAGGCTCGGCTGGTGGAGGAGCGGAGGTTGCGGAGGAGGATACTTGCTGCCATTTTATTTATTTTTTATTTTTATTTTTATTTATTTTTTGTGGGAGTACTCCTTGGCAGCTCTCTGACTTGGTTTTAGGGTTTAAAACCTGTCAGGGAGGTGGGTTTGGTTGTGATGTGGAGTGGAGTGGGGGAGTTTTTTTGCCTGGATAGGCCACTTTTTGAAAATATTTGTTTTTGGACCAATTTTTCAATTATTAGCAGTTTTGACCTACTTTGTGCCACGTCAGAATAGCGGCCTCTTCACTTTAAGGTCACTAATGATAACAGCGACCTATGTTTTAATGAATAGCGGCCTTTTCATTTTAAGGTCGCTAATGGTAACAGCGACCTATGTTTTAATTCTCATTAGTGACTTCGAAATGAAGAGATTGCTATTGAGAATAGCGGTCGCTACTGATGTGACACAAAGTAGCCTGAAAACGCTAATAGTTGAAAAACTAGCTCAAAAACACAAATATTTTGAAAAGGTGGCCTATGATGGAGCGGAGGGGAGGCGAATTTTTTACTGTAATAGGCCACTTTTGAAAATATTTGCAATTATGAGTTAGTTTCGAAATTATTTAGGCATTTCGTAATTTCTAGAGAGATTTTGCTCTCTTAGAAGAAAAAAATTAAAACTAAGGTCGCTATTAGAAAGAGTAACCTTAGTATACTTCGGTCGTTATTCACAATAGCGATCTCAGTAGGAAACACAATCTTCTTATTCTTTGTAAAATTTACAAAATAGTCATACAACTAAAGCCTCAATTTGAAATAGTGACCTTAGTACAGTAAAGGCATCTATTCTAAATAGCGACCTTTGTACAACTAAGGTTTCTATTTGAAATAGCGACCTCAGTTTCAAAAATAAATTGATTGTTATTTTTTCAGATCAAAATCTCTCTAGATTTTGCTAAGTATTAGAATATAGTTCATTAAAGGTCCCCAATTTCATTAGTAACCTCATTTATACTGAAGTTGCTAGTGAAAATAGCGAAAGCAAACAACAAAATACAAAATATTTTAAAACATGTGCCGTTATTCTCTTATTCTCTTTAGCGACTTTCAAAATGAAAAGGTCGCTAATGAGAATAGCAGCCGTTGCTGACGTGGCACAAAGTAGCCCACAAGCGCTAATGGTTTTGAAACTGGTCCATAATCACAAATATTTTCAAAAAGTGGCCTATTACAGCCAAAAACTCAGAGCAGAAAGTAAACTACAGAGCAAAATTACAGCGATTAAAGACTACTGTAATCCCCCCTCCAACCAACCCCTGGTCCAACAGCATCATCCATCATTTTACTACAACAATAGACATCCAACAGGAAGGTTGAGAGGCAGAAACACAAAGTCAGGTGCTGCAACTTACAGGGTTGTTTTTTAGTACAATTTCCTAAACCAAATGATTGATTTCAGCTACAACGGAAAAAAAAGAAACTATCGCGAGAAAACACCTTGGCACATATAAGACTTCTACGAACTTACCTTTTGTTGTTTTCGCTGATAATTCATGAAACAAAAATTCCAAATATTTACCTGACAAAAAAAAATACATCCAAAAAAAAAAAAAACGGTCATCCGTTGCAGGCAAAGCTAAAGATGTCTTACAAATAGTTCAGTTCAATTCCTTCTAGTTGTTACTTATAAAAAAAAAAAACTCTACTAGTGCTTTAATACAAAGCAGCCTAACATTTAATCGGTTCTACAAACAGTTTCAGCAGGCAACCAGATAAGCAGAAACCATTACAAAGTACAACCAAGTTTCCACAAGTCTAACTGAGAAATTATAGAATAATATAACAGAACAATCTTACTTAAGGGAACCAGAGTCTAATCTAATTCTATCTTAAAGTGATACTTTCAACATTACAGCCATTTTGCTATGAACATCCATCACTTCGTCATACGACACGCTATCATCCCTTCATCATGATTGTAAATCAAAATCCTTGAAGCAACATTGCAAAACTCCCTGCAGAAAAACACATGAGGACCTGATCAAATGTGAACATAAAAGTGGATGGAAAAAAAAAAAAGGCAGTGAAAAGAACTCAACTGCCAAGGGTCATCCCCAACAAGCATCATATCATTTTCATCATCAGTATACACAACATGCCATTTATTCTGATTTTTATCATTCAAAAGTCCTTGCATATCAAACAGACGCTCCAGCTCACGAATCAAACTATCATAACCGTCAAACTTTGAAAGATCAATAACCTTCCCTACAAGACTCCCCTGCTTGTGAACCTGCAGTATAAGCTTTACAACCTAGTAAAGTAACCAGGGGATGTTTTTCTTTCCTAAAATGGCACAGTAGCACACACAGCGTAGAAATTGCTTACTTTAGCAGTGCAGCTACGCCCAATAGAACTATTTGGCGTATGAGGCTCTGTAGGTAGGGAAGAGGTTCCAAAATTTGCCTCAATTACAGTTGGCAATGCAGGTGAAGTACTATCATCCTCTCCATTGAGTACTGGGATTCTCTCAGTTAAGGAAAATCCAAAAAGCTTGCAGCTATTTCTACCATGATTTTGTTCAACATGTGCTCTTTGTTCACTCTGCTCTTTGTTGAATCTGCTCCCTATGTAAGGAGTTGGGCTTAGCAAAGATGCAACCTTTCTATCGTTATCACCTTTATTGCAGTTATTCGATATATAAATCGATTGCTGACACAGAAGCTGAGAGGTTGGCTGAAACATTAGGACAGAAGAAGGAGAAGATACTTGTGCTGAAGTTGTCGACGGAAGTGCAAGACCACCATATCCCTGACTTGGTGCGGAACATCTTCTTCCATCCTCAACAAACCCAAATCCACAATTTTGGGCATGGGAACCCGTGCATGGTGGATTCAACGGAAAAATTTCTTGACCTTGCAAGACCTCATTGAATCTAACAGATTCTCCAAAGCCCGTGCATTTGTAGGTAAACTCAGAGCCTCCAACTGGAACTCTGGCACCACTTCCACGACCATCTGATGGAATACCGTAATTTATGGACGCGGTGCTTCTCCTCATTTCTGGGTAGTGACTAGTTACACCAGCACCCCCATAAGGAGACCTAAAACCGAACAATTCTTGACCTTGCAAGACCTTGGGGAATCTTGCAGATTCCCCCAAGTCTAAAATCCCACTACCATCTACAAAAATTGAAAAAGATTGAAGTTGGTGATTAAAATGTAAGAGAGAAGATCAGAGCAGTTGATCAAGTGAAAAAACTTACTCGGATGTGGGAAATCAGGATTGGCTGAAGGCAGACAGACTTTAGTCCTTTTAGAAATGGATGATGACAGACCAATCGATCCTGAAATTGAGCCAGTAGGTTCAATCTCCCACGGAGAAACTCTGTTTTGTCTACTTGCATCAACATCATCATCCCATCTCACCTTTAGAAGGTTAAAAAGTCAACAATAACATTAACCTAGTAAGCAGGAAGGCTCGGCTCAGGCTTTTAAAGGAATTAATGGCAAAAAGTGCTAGGATTGTTCCAAAATAAAAAATATTTAATATAAAATCAGAGGAAAAGCAAAACCACTAAAGCAATGTATATAATTAACACTGAATATCTAAAAGGTAATTTCAAAAAGAAGGCAATATATTTTGCTAAAAAAAAGAAAGCATGAAGGTAAGATTTGCTTTAGTTCTAGGTAAAATGCATGAAATATTAATGGAAAAAAGACTGATGAATCTGCTTTGCTAATACAGTCACCTATAGCCATTACGTGAAACACAAATTAATATTAAATTCAAGAATGAAAGCTGGCCTGACAAGAAAAGGCCATTGTCAAAAAAGAAGGAAAAGAAGTGGTAAATTTGGAGGGAAGAAACGAAAAAGGAGAAGAAAATAACAGTAATAATAAATACTATACTGTCACCTGCAGAAAACACACTCTGCACTATAAGCCAACTCATTTAACCCGCACCCAACACCCATCCCAGCAAGTTCCCCCAACATATATATATATATATATATATATATATATATATATAGAGAGAGAGAGAGAGAGAGAGAGAGAGAGAGAGAGAGAGAGAGAGAGAGAGAGAGAGAGGTCACCTATAGCCATTACGTGAAACACAAATTAATATTAAATTCAAGAATGAAAGCTGGCCTGACAAGAAAAGGCCATTGTCAAAAAAGAAGGAAAAGAAGTGGTAAATTTGGAGGGAAGAAACGAAAAAGGAGAAGAAAATAACAGTAATAATAAATACTATACTGTCACCTGCAGAAAACACACTCTGCACTATAAGCCAACTCATTTAACCCGCACCCAACACCCATCCCAGCAAGTTCCCCCAACATATATATATATATATATAGAGAGAGAGAGAGAGAGAGAGAGAGAGAGAGAGAGAGAGAGAGAGAGAGAGAGAGGACCCTTCCGTTGTGCACTACCCTCCGTGTGCACTCCGTGTGAACTTTTTACACGGAGAGCACATGGATGATCTGAACCGTTCACATTGATCTACACGTCTAAATTAGTCTAAATATATAAAATCAAGTCATTTGGAATTCATTTGTCCATCCATTGAAGTGTTACAAAATTGTATGGCTGAATATCGTTTGTTTTTATACTAACTTGATGGATGAGTAAATGAATTCCAAATGACTTGATTTTATATATTTATACGAATTTAGACGTATAGATCAATGTGAACGGTTCGGATCATTCATGTGCACTCCGTGTAAAAAGTTCATACGAAGTGCACACGGAGGGTAGTGCACAACGGAAGGGCCCTCTATATATATAGAGCAATAATCCATTGAGAACGCTATTGTAGCGTTCAAAACGTGAAAACAACCTAGGCCGTTGTTGGGAACAACGGCCTTGGGTATAATGCATTATAACCTAGGCCGTTGTTCCCAACAACGGCCTAAGTGGTTTTCACGAGTTTTCACAACATTTGCATTTTCAATGGAGCATTGCTCATATATATATATATATATAGAGAGAGAGAGAGAGAGTCCCCTTTGGTTGCACACTACTTTTGGTGAGCACTCCGTGAGCAATCATGAAATAAAGACCCTATGAAAAATTCGAACCGCTCATATTGTTCTATATGCCTAGGATTGCCTAACAATAAAAAATCAAGTAATTTAAAGTTCATTTGCCCATCCATCATGCTGTTAGAATTTTCAGTCATACGATTTTGTGATGATGTAAATCATGGACAAATGAATTTCAAATTAATTGATTTTTTATTGTTGGGCTATCTTAGGTATATAGAACAATATGAGCGGTTCAGATTTGTCATAGGTGCTCTATTTCGTGAGTGCTCACGGAGTGCTCACCAAAGTAGTGTGCAACCGAAGATTTTTCTCTATATATATATATTTGAAAATACCTTTTTGTTTGGTGAACTAGAATAAAAGGTACATACTTGATGTCTACAGTAATCCGTTCATGATAATTTATGGCAACTTCATGTGGAGTTCATACTTCTGCAAAGCAAGCTGCAACAGAGGAACCGTGCAGTTGCAGCCAACAAAAGTAGCAAAATGATTGATATTTCTTCTTTAAATAGTGGACATTTTTTCCATCTTCTTTGCCACATTTATTATACTAAAAACAAAAATCATGTTCTGCTTCCATTCTGTCCTATCAATGAAATCCATCGAAATCAATATCAAAGGAATTTCTGTTAGGATTGTGGCCTCAAATACACGTAGGCACGGAGTACTTGAAGTTGGAGAAGAAGAGAAAAAGACGAAGACAGTTCGACAAGACAGTAGCAGAAGAATGCAGCTGGAGGGGTTGTGGTCGACCGTCCAGGAGTACGGTCGACCGACCTAGGCTGAAAGGAGTTCTTCGAGTATACATGGTTCCAACAGAGAATGGGATAGTTGACCGGTCATGCTTCAGATGTGGAGTTGACACGTTGCGGTCGACCGACCTAAAGTGCGGTAGACCGACTCCGGCGTTGTGTTATTTGGGTTGACAATTTAAATCCCCAATATATATTGCTGTAGATGTGAACTCAAGGGTTATCTTAGGGGTTATATATATTGCTGTAGATGTGAACTCTAGGGTTATCAAGTATTGATCGCGGTGAGCCACTATCATTATTCAACTTTAAGATGGGATTGTGCAGAGTGTTTCAAAGGAGAGAGAGAGAGAGAGACTGAGAGTTGTAATCTTTGTATTTCATGGGTAATACGAAGTATTGGTTATCACTGCAAATTATTGTGTTCATGTGAGATCTTGCGATTATTGTGGTGGCTTGTTCTTGGTTCATCTAGTTCTTGGAAAATTTCTATTGCTTGTGTTGTGTGAGTTTCACTATTAGCACTACGAGTTCTGGTAGATTCTACAACAATTTCTTCACCTACACCCTTCCTGGAGGAGTCGACGCAATTTCCTTCATTCTAGTTCCCACTTTGCGACAGGAACCTCTTGTACGAGAGTGGGGCCATCCTTGAGGCTTTAGCTCTTCATCTTCAATCGATGACTCTGGATGGTGTGGTCCTATGCTCACATAAGAATCCACGTTGCTCGTACCGGAACTCCAGCATATATTCCTTCGTATGGAAAACAATGCATCATTCATGAAGGGGCTGTTGGGATTATGTGGATCTGATACATGAGCACAAAGGGTTTAAAGAAGAAGAGGCAGCACAGCAGCAGCAGACATAGAAACAGAAAAGACAGTAGCAACAACAAGAACATCAGGGTGCAGTCGACTGCAACTTGCAATTTGCACTCAACAAAAGAAAGCAGTCACCTGTCAATAGGGGCAATCGACCGCAACCATTAGCTACGGCGCAGATTCGCAAAATTGGTCGACAGTTGAGATTCAATCTTGTGTAATCCTACATGTATGATATGGTGTACGATTCTAGGGTTATTCGAATAGTATTCTATTATCAATAGAGAGATTGAGTAGTCGTTCTTGTATGATATGGTGTACGCTACTCGGTTTGTAGTAGAGAGAATGGATAATCACAGATTGAGTTGTTGCATACTATAATTACATTAATTGCATGACAAATATGATTGAGTTTGGAATAATGAATAACTAATTGCACTGGAGAAAGTGGGTATGCTTAGTTTTACTTTATTTGCTATTGTTTATATTTTTAATTGAAATTTTGATGCTTGCATGATGAGAATTCTTGGTGTGATGGTTTGAGCCTACTCTTGATTATTATTCCCTTGTTCATGATTTTACTTTTTGCTCGAGGACAAGCAAAATCTTAAGTTTGGGAGTATTTGATGTGTCTAAATTATATACAAATATTCGTACTCATTTACCAATTAAAAGTGCTTGTTTTCGTTGATATTGTCTATAATTCATCTTATTTCTATAGGATTTCATTTAATTAATTATTTTTGAAGAAATAATATTTTTGATGCAAAAAGTAAAGATTTGTGGAAAAAATCAACAAAGTAAAATAATGGATTTATCAATTTTTATTGTTTTGTTGAGTTAAAAGTGCAACAAATAATTTTAAAAGGATTTTTATAAGCTAATATGATTTGTAGTTAGTTTAATTAATTTTAAACTAATAAATTTTATTTTATTTAAAAATCTTAATTTCTGCTATTATTTTGTGTACGCAGCAGCACGTGGTTGGCAGAAAAGGAAGAGAAGAAAGAAAGAGAAAGAAATAAAATTCTGGATTAAAAAGGAAGGAAATATATGAAGAGAATGGACTATTCTGCAAAAAGTGCAAACCCTAACTCCTATTCCGTTCTCTATAAATACAAGCAAAGGAAGAGAGGACAATTCAGGAGGTGATGGCTGATACAATAAAAAAAAAAAAAACAAAGCTAAAGAAAAGTCAGAGAGAGAGACTTCTCTTCTCTCTGTTTTTGACGCGCGGCACAAGACGAAAAGAGAGGAGCGTGTGGACCTGGCTCTTGTGCACTGACGGCGACAGCATCACGTGTCTTCTGACGCGGCTGACGCGACAGCAGGCAGGCGGGCCCCATGTGACAGGTGGCGGCTCAGAGACAGTAGGACCCGCATCGCTGACGTGGACGACAACACAAAAGAGAAGCAGCAGGCTTCGGCTCCCGTGCGCTGGCGACTGACGCATTGACGTGGCGCCTCTGGTTTTGGGACACGCGGCCCGACAATGGCAGTGTGACAGACTGATGCGTTGATGTGACGGCGCGTGATAGCAACACTTTTGGCTCCTACTTTTGAGACAGAAAAGGGGTTTGAATTAAATTTTGTATTCTTTTGTATCTTTTCTTCTCCAATTTCTTCTAGATGCAATCCAAACATTTTTGATATGAACTGAATCTATTGTTCTAGAGGCTAAGGTGTAGCCGAGTTTTGTAGAACACAAATTTTAATTCCTTATTATTACTCTATTTTTCCTAGTTGTGTTTTGATTTTTATTATTTATGCGTACAACATGGTGGATAGACATTTGTATGATTTTTCAAATCATAAAGAGACCGAACAGGTTATTTGAAATTAATAAAAATTAACACCGTATATTGGAGGACGTGACCGTTAAGAAATCCAATTTTTCAATTAATAATTTGATGGATAGGCGAATGATTAATTGAGAATAATTTTTAGACTACGTTGATAGAGTGGTTAATATCTTTAGGATTTTGGTCGACAATTGGGAAAGATAATATTTTTATTTATAAGGAATTATAATTTGTGTGTATGATAAACGAGGTGAACCAATAGCCCTAGAACTAATTTTACCATTAAACAAAGTACAAGAGCTTCATAGTTTCACAGCCCTCTCCCTCTTCACCAATTTAGTTAGATTTAGTTAGATTAAAGTAATTTAGTTATTTCATTATTTATAAAATTCGATCTTCCAAATAGTGATTAATCTAGCGATATCGGTACTCAGTAAAATATCTAGTCCCTGTGGGTTCGACACTCTACTAACCTATCTATATTACTTGTGCGATTTTGTACACTTGCAAATATCAACATCATGGGGGAGGGGATCGACGGCGGCGTCGAGGTGGTTCGGGGTTGTGGTGAAGGTTTCGACGACGGTGATGAGAAGATTGGGATCAAGGGCAACGGAGGAAGGTGGGAGTGATGGGTTTCGGTGGAGGAAAAGGAGAGGAAGACGAGGAGGCAGGGAAGAGGAGGGCGGCAAGGGGTCGACAACGGCGAGGGATCGACGACGGCGACTGGAGAGGAGATCGGTGGGCTTGGGGAATTGGGTTTCGGGGTTCAACGAGAAAGAGGGAGAAGGGAGAGAGATTAGATTGGGTTGGGGTTTAATTAATTTGGGAGATTTTGTAGTAGTTTTAGAGTTTATCACAAACCCTAAAATTTTATTATAATTTATCACAAACCCTAATAATTCTTACTTGTATCACACAAAAAGAGGGATGAAGAGCAATAACTCAACACAATAATTTTTTTAATCAAGAATAGCATCACTTCTCATTAATCTCAAGGCCTATATATAGGCTCAAAACAAATCTTGATACAAATCTCAAAAATATTCTAATGCATAAAAGAAAATGGTGCAAATTGTAAAACTACTACATAAGGCTAAATCTCAAAATAAACTAAACAGAATTGATGTCCTCATCATTCTCTCCGGGTGGAAGAGAGCTCGACCCAGTCGAGTCAAAACCAGTGATCCGGACATGGTGCTCCAAAAGTGTAATACCCCTAGTATTTATAGTTAATAACATTTGTTTTTCTTTTATTTATAATAAAAATATACATATACATTGTTATAGATATTGTTATATATATATATATATATATATATATATATATATATATATATATGCATTGACATTATTATTTTTTCATACACTACACTATTATTTTTATGTTTGTCTGGTTATTTTTTTTACAAGAAGCCTAAAATGTTTTCCTTTTTAACAAAGGGCCCAACAATTCTTTCTTAAAGCCCAATCCAATAAGGTTATTTAGAGGTTAAGTGCAATTATATAAAGACTGGGGGGGTATATGCAAAAAGTGAGGACACCTAAGCTTTTTCTACACCTTTCCACACTCCTTTCCTCCTCTCTTGAACTGGTCGGCAGCAACAACAGCAGCCCTTTCCCCTTTCTCTATATATTTATCTATTGCTACTACTTCTACTTCTATTACTACCTAATACTACTGATTTCTACTGCTGCTACTACTGATTTCTACTGGTGCTACTGCTGATTTCTACTGCGGCCATTGCTGATTACTACTACTACAACTGCTGTCTTCTACTACTGCTGTTGTGTACTACTTTATCTTGCTACGCTGCTGCTACTACTTCCTACCTACTACTACTTAACTACTACCTACTACTTCAGCTGCTACTACTACCTGCTTACTACTTCAACTACTACTACTACCTGCTTACTACTTTATCACTACTACTGCTACTATTACTGCTGCAACTATTTCTATTGCTACTGCTTACTTTACTACAACTACTATTACTACCTAATGCTATTGACTATTACTATTACTACTTTACTACTACTTAACTACTTCAACTACTGCTACCTACTACTACTTCACTACAACCTACTACTCCTACTACTATACTACTTTACTACTACTACTTTTGGATAGGAACAAGAAGTCAAGGAAGAATCAAGGAGCAAGGAGGAGAAGATAGCAACTTGAAGCTTACAAATAATCAAAGTGGGTATTCTTCACACCTCATGTATTGTTATTTTTCTTTATATATGGATATGGAATGAATGATGATGCTTGCTAGAAATTGTAGTGAGTGTTTTTTTTTCTAATGTGAATTTTATATGCATAAAGACACTAGGGAATAAATAAAGATTCAATCTTTGTGTTAAGAATGATAGTAAAAGTGTGAAAGACGAATCTTTTATGCAAGATTATGAATACAAACCTTGTCTTGAGCATTAGGATTTTGTTGTTAACTACTAAACATAAGTGGTGATTTTGTGATGTTGTGTAGTGAATTGTCTAATTAAATTTTCGTGTTGAATGCTTAAAGTCTTTATGATTAGCAAGTTAGTATCTTGATTAGTAAAATTTTACATTGATAGTAAGCTACTAGCATTATACTAAAAATGTTAGTAAGCATAATATGTGTTAGTAAGCTCCAATGTGTAGTTGAGAACTATATAAGAATTTTCTTGTGTAAGTAATGATCATGTTAGTAAGTTAGTAAGTTAAATAGGTTAGTATGATAGTAAATTAGTAAAGTAAAGAACTATTGGTAGTATAGAAGAGATTGTAGGAATGAATACGGTGATTGATGGAAAACCGTATGCATGTGTATGCGGGTATGCATACTTGAATATTTACATATGGTAGTGTTTTGTGCACATTGAGTGCACTAGTGTGGTGCATGTTGGGCCGACCTCTAGCATGATTTGAAAGCTAAGTTGAACCCAAATTAAATCAAGATAAAGACTTGTTGAGATTCAACTAGGTTGGATTCACTTAGAACCTAGTTAGTGAATTAAGTTAAATTAGTTATGTAAACTTGCTGAAGGATGAAAGTGGAAACGAGAAGCACAGTTCAATTAACTTAGAAAATAGAAGTTGTGATAATAAAGCTATTAGAATCAGATTAGTTGGTGGATTAAGAAATTAATTTAGGATGATTGGTAAGGACAGACACTAGTTGGGCGTGTACTACTTACATGTCAAGGGGACACGTGCGGCGTCGTTTCATCTAGGACACATGCGGCGTGGTCTCGACTATTAATTTCTGGATTTTAGTGATAAGAACGGGATGCAGACGTAAGTCACAAATCCTGTTGGAACTTAGGAGATGGACTCTTAAGTTTCCGTCTATGTTCTGGGTTATCAATACGAACAAGGAGCAAGAGTGTAACTCTAAGTCTCTGGGCGGAGTAGGGGTGGCCCTATCAATTCGCCTTATGTTCATAATAACTTTGGTAGAGACGGAAGTGGAGAAGGACCATGATTTCGGCATAGCTGATGATCATCGGCCTGACCGAGAGTGGAGAGGGACCACGATCCTGTCGGAGTGGAGAAGGACCATGATCTGAACGAACAGGGTAATCACTGCCGTTCAGAGTGGAAAAGGACCACGATCCGACTGCAAGAGCAAAAATGGACCGCATGTGCTGCAGACTCTACCAGTCATTAGATGAATGTCAGAAACAGGAAAGAGTACAAGAGTAGGATGCATGGTGAGGGATTGAACCCTATAATCTGAAGAAAACGAACTCGATTTGGGGAGTATGTAGTATGGGATGCATACGTTTCCAAATCAAGTTTGCATTAGATTAAGAGCATGGTGTGCATATGAGTTGTGCATTAGAATCTAGATCATGACATACACCGACACTTGTGGTTTGACTTTCACATTTTTTCTTCTGCATCAAATATTGATTGTTGAGGATTTTGGAGATTGCGGGTTTCATCCGTGTTACGTCAGTTGTATTCAACTGACGTACCCACAGTTTGCTAATTGCAGGATCGCTGATCGTGGAGCAGGGGACTCGAGCTGCGGAAAGCATCCAAGTGTAGGATATAGTTTTCTTGTGCAATGTAAGTTTCTAATTTTCTATAATTTTCTGTGTTGTGTACTCATTGAAGTAAAGATTCTGGGTAAGTGTCACGAGCTCCCAGTATGTGGAACTCAGACCACTACAAAAAGATCTGGATCCGGTTGCGGGAGCTCCTCACGATCACTCCAAGTGTCATCCGACTTCGTCTTGTTCTTCCACCTCACTAAATACTTATGAATACCACCATCTCTAGTAGAAATTATCTGATCATCCAAAATATTATTCAATTCTTTGGTCAATGGATAAATAGTATCAGGTAGAGGGGTAAATGTGAAAATCTCACCATTAGGCTGCAGGGTAGGCTCATCTATAAGAGAATTTCCAGGGTTAAATTTTGAGCCTTCATAAAGTACTAGATCCTCAATATTGAAAGCCAAAACCTTCAGGAAGGTCAATGACATAGGTATTATTACTGATTTTATATAGAATTTTAAATGGGCCTACAGCACGTGTTCAATTTCTTAACGGATCCAGCTGGAAACCGTTCCGGACGAATCCGAACCATCACTTCGTCACCAACATCAAGAGTTTTAAATTTCCTTCTAGTATCTGTTATTAACTTGTAGTTAAAATTATTCTCATTAATTTTCTTGAAATTTCTTTATGTAAGTCATGAATGCGATATGCAAATGTGGATGTCGACTCTGTGACTCTAAGATGTTCTAACACATAGATAAAATCTATAGATTGCCCAGTGACTTGGGAAGGAATAGCTGACTCAAGTATATTCAAAGAAGGTGACTCAAGTATATTCAAAAAAGGTGCCTGGATAGACTGAATACAGTTGAGAGGTTGATCATCCTCTTCTTATCAAAGTCATCACTTACATGAGGTTCATAAATAAACTCATTGTCGGGCTCATCAGCGATGACAACGGTATCCTCTACTATATTGATCATACTTGGGTTGAGACAGTTGCTATCAACATGGCCGTATCCCTTGCATATATAGCACTTAGTGAGAGGATTAATCTTAGAATAATCTCGTTTAGTGTTCTTACCCGTCTTGTCATTTCTAAGTGAATAGGGATTTGAAGTAGGCTTGCTTGGGTAAGACTTGTTGGGGTACTGAGGACAGGAATGCTCAGGTCTAGAAGGATCAGATGGGCCATTCTAGAGGAATGATCAATTGAATCATTGGACTTGTCATGGAAACTCGTTTTAAGGGAATCCATATCGAGGACAAGGGCATAAGTTACCGCTAATGAGTCCACATTTCCATGAATTAGCTCGTTCGTCAGATCGGCTCGTAATCCAGCCCTGAACCTAGAAAGAGTTTGTTCTTCGCTCTCTTTACCTAAGGTATTGCACCGAATAAGGAAGTCATCAAACTTATTAACATACTCTTGGATGGAGTTGCTTCCTTAATAGAGTTGGTTCCACGAATCTAGCAATCGAGTGTGGAATGATAACGGTACATATCTCTCGATGAGCTTTTCTTTCATGGCTTCCCAAGTGGCTATGGGTGTCAGGTCTCGGCCTCTACGGGCATATTCAAGATTGGTCCAGTGTTATTGAGCTTTTTTCGTCAATTTCATCGTGGCAAATTTGACTTTCAGGGCTTCGCTCATATCAAACCACACGAAGTAGTGGTCCATGGCACGGATCCAATAGAGATTAAGCTTGAGGTTCCATGTGGCCTTCAAAATGGGGAACATCAGCCTTAACGTCCTTGTATTGTTCATCAGGGTCAGAATCTTAACATCAGCCGTTACGATCATTCCCTTGAGGGAACTAACGATTAGCACGAAGCTCAGTGGCAACAGTTTGATTTAATTCCACTTTCTCAAGCCTTTAATTGATATTGGCAAGAGTTGCTTGAATGGCAACTAGGGTAGCAAAAATATCAGAATTGTCCATCTCAGTTCGGGCAAAGGGCTCGCGGAAGTCTAGGGGTCGTGTGATGTGTTTACTAAAATTTGGGGAAACATGTCCTAAATGCACCTAAGTTTTTTTTATATATAAATTAAAATCTGAAGTGATCTAAAAGAACGACAGAAAAAAAATTAAAATAAAAAGACTAAATGATTCTAAATGAATGCAAAAATGATATCTAAATGATGCAAGAACTAGGGTTTTAAGAACCTTTGCTCCGATACCAAAATGATGTAAAACTTAACCCTAAATAGAGAATTTTTAAGAATTTTAAAGAATTAACTTTACCAACATGTAATGCGAATCAAGTTAGAATTTAAACAGTTAATTGTTTTGATGGATTTTCAAGAATTGAAATAGTTAACAAGCCCAATTAACGATTCAGGTCTAACAATCAATAACTATATACATACACATTCTTAGCAAGTAAGAGATGCAATAATGATTTATACTCTAATAGGCAAGTGAAAACGCTCACTCGCAATATTTGTGGACGGCAGATAAATCAATTAATATTATAGAGATGATAAATGATATCACAAATAAATGAAAAGAGGAAATAGTTATCGTGTTGCGATGAAAACGTCGTGAAGTTGCTGGATCTGAACAATAGGTAGCACTAAGGCCGTCGATGGGTGGCTGCAGTGGAGCTGCGGCGAGAGGCAGCAAAGGGAGGGTCGGCGATGTTGTCGACGGTTGATCGCAGTCGCGATTACGACGGAAGTTGATAGCGATCGGGGTTGGTGTAACGCCCCTGCCCCGAGCTCAGACAGTTTATACAATTTATAAGACAAATTAGATACTATGTAGTACAACTGCCCACCACAAGCTGCCTCTCAAAAGGTGGTTAACCGAATTGGTGACTCTTGATCATAGGCTATTATATTTATATATTATTATATTCAAGTATATTATCGATATAGGACAATATTCCCATACTCTCTCCCGAATGCACAGCCGAAGAATATCCGGGTGGGGCCCAACTCCAAATGCCACGTCATCACTGCATTTGACCAAAGTCAACAGCACAAGTGTTGTTTCACTACTCCAACGTGCCCCCCCCCCACTCCAAATATTAATCCTTTTATTTACCAATAAGCCATCAAATCCATTTTACTTTTATAAGCAGCCATTTACTTTTCAATATATATATATATATATATATATATATATATATATATATATATATATATAGAGTCCCCTTCGGTTGCACACTACTTTTGGTGAGCACTCCGTGAGCACTCACGAACTAGAGACCCTATGAAAAATCCGAACCGCTCATATTGTTCTATATGCCTTAGATAGCCTAACAATAAAAAATCAAGTAATTTGAAGTTCATTTACCCATCCATCAAGCTGTTAGAATTTTCAGCCATTCAATTTTGTGATGATGTAAATCATGGACAAATGAACTTCAAATTACTTGATTTTTTATTGTTAGGCTATCTAAGGCATATAGAACGATATGAACGGTTCGGATTTTTCATAGGGTCTCTAGTTCGTGAGTGCTCACGGAGTGCTCACCAAAGTAGTGTGCAACCGAAGATTTCTCTCTCTCTCTCTCTCTCTCTCTCTATATATATATATATATATATATATTAATACGGGGTGTTACAGACACCCCCTTCAGAAATCAGCGTCCTTGCTGAGCACGGGGCATGCACAATCTAGTGCAGGATCTCCTTTCTAGTCAATGTGGAGTGTACCCTGATTCAGGAAAATTTTGCCGCACTGCCCCACTTTTTGAAAATATTTAGCGGTCTGCCCTACTTCCCAAAACAATTAGCGATATGCCCTTGTTTAGGCCACGTCAGCAAGAAACGTTATTGGGAAAAACGGCATAGGTTATTTCGATGCCGTTCTTCCCAATAACGGCATCCGTTTGAAAAAAAATTACATGCCGTTATTTGGAATAACGACATCAGTATATTTGTCTTACAAGTGTGAATCTTCTAAGTTTAAAAAGTTCTAAGTGTGAAAAATACTTATAAACAATGTCGTTATCCTGAATAACGGCATTCGAATAACTGATGCCGTTATTGGAGATAACGGCATCAGTTATATATCAATATACACTCTTGCCGTTGTTTGGAAACAGAAAGAATTAATAAAAAGTGAAAAAAAAATTATAACTGATGCCGTTATTCGGAATAACGGCATCAGTTATATTTTTTTTTTTTACTTATTCATCAGAGAGGATGAATAATAAGTTACTTTTTTATTAAAAAAAATTATAACTGATGCCGTTATTCCAAATAACGGCATCAGTATTGAGAATGCCGTTATTTGAAATAACGGCATCTGTTATAAGGTTTTTCATACTTGCAATTTTTCCTCTAAGTGGAGAGTACAAGCTCTCGAAAAACAAAACAACCTATGCCGTTATTCCAAATAACAGCATGCAATTTTTTTTCAAACATATGCCGTTATTGGGAAGAACGGCATGGAAATAACCTATGCCGTTTTTCCCAATAACGTTTCTTGCTGACGTGTCCTAAACAAGGGCATATCGCTAATTATTTTGGGAAGTGGGGCAGAGCGCTAAATATTTTCAAAAAGTGGGGTAGTACGGCAAAATTCTCCTGATTCAGCTAGTTGCACTGTACCCTGATTCTGCAGGTGGTCCATTATTTCAAGCCGCCACCTCGCTCCCTCTCAGGCATACCCGTACATCTGCTAGCTCCATCTCAGGCATACATCTCGCCCACTCTTACCCACACTTGGTGTCGAAAGTCGGCTCTGATACCATTTGTAATGCCCCTGCCCTTAGCTCAGACAATTTATACAATTTATAAGATAAATTATTTATAGTATAGTACAACTGCCCACCACAGGCTGCCTCTCAAAAGGTGGTTAACCGGATTGGTGACTCTTGATCACAGGCTATATTATTTATATATTATTTTATTCTAATAATTTACCGATATGGGACATTTTCCATACACTTACCTTCTCAATGAGTGCACAGCCGAAACTTTGAAGGTGGGCCCCATCTCAAATTGCCACGTCAACTAGCCTTTGACCGAAGTCAAAGGCCTCAACCAAACAGCATACAAAGTTGTATGCAACCCGTGGGACCCCCCACCATCAACTATTCATTTTTCAATTAATTTCAACTATGCCATCGGCATATATTTCATACACAAACAGCCACTATTCAATGTATATATTATATATATATTATTTTACTCTTTTTGAAAACTACGGGTTGTTACACATATATATTATTTTTCCTTGATGACATGGAGGCTTGAAGGGGGGCCCACCTGTTTCTCACGGCAGAGTAAAGAAGAAAGTTAAGTATGAATAGTACCACATCGGTAATACACCTTAATATAATAATATATAAATATAATAGCCTATGATCAAGAGTCACCAATCCGGTTAACCACCTTTTGAGAGGCAGCCTATGGTGGGTAGATGTACTACATAGTATCTAATTTGTCTTCTAAATTGTATAAATTATCTGAGCTAGGGGCAGAGGCGTTACAAATGGTATCAGAGCCGACTTTCGACACTGGGGTGTGGAGCATGTCTATGTAGTCGGGCGGAGGATTCCGGGACTATAGACCCAGTCGGGCGGAGGACTGCTATTAATCGGGCGGAGGATTCCGGGATCATAATTAGTCGGACGGATAGGAGGGTGGCTCATTAAATCCGGGACTATGATTGATCGAGCGGTGAATTCCGGGATCATCATTAGTCGGGCGGATAGAAGAGCAGATGCTCCACAACGACTAGAAAGTAGATCCTGCACTAGATTGTGCATGCCCGTGCTCAGCGAGGACGCTAATTTCTGAAAGGGAGGTGTGCGTAACACCCCGTAGTTTTCAAAAAGAGAAATAATATATATATATATATAATATACATTGAATAGTGGCTGTTTGTGTATGAAATATATGCCAATGGCATAGTTGAAATTAATTGAAAAATGAATAGTTAATGGTGGGAGTCCCACGGGTTGCATACAGCTTTATATGCTGTTTGGTTGAGGCCTTTGACTTCGGTCAAAGGCTAGTTGATGTGGCAATTTGAGATGGGGCCCACCTTCAAAGTTTCGGTTGTGCACTCATTGAGAAAGTAAGTGTATGGAAAATATCCCATATCGATAAATCATTAGAATAAAATAATATATAAATAATATAGCCTATGATCAAGAGTCACCAATCCGGTTAACCACCTTTTGAGAGGCAGTCTGTGGTGGGCAATTATACTATACTATAAATAATTTGTCTTATAAATTGTATAAATTGTCCGAGCTAGGGGCAGGGGCGTTACAGTTGGTGTTCGGTTTCGAAGTAGAGGGAGTTGGGGATTAAGGTTTCGACGTGGGGGGAGGGGATCGACGGCGGCGTCGAGGTGGTTCGGAGTTGTGTGAAGGTTTCGATGACGGCGATGAGAAAATCGGGATCAAGGGTGAGGGAGGAAGGTGGGAGTGATGGGTTTTGGTGGAGGAAGACGAGGAGGCAGGGAAGAGGAGGGCGGCAAGGGGTCGACAACGGCGAGGGATCGACGACGGCGACTGGAGAGGAGATCGGTGGGCTTGGGGAGTTAGGTTTCGGGGTTCAACGGGGAAGAGGGAGAAAGGAAAGAGATTAGATTGGGGTTAGGGTTTAATTAATTTAGAGGATTTTGTAGTAGTTTTAGAATTTATCACAAACCCTAAAATTTTATTAGGATTTATCACAAACCCTAATAATTCTCTTACTTGTATCACACAAAAAGAGGGATGAAGAGCAATAACTCAACATAATAATTTTTTTAATCAAAAATAGCATCACTTCTCATTAATCTCAAGGCCTAAAGATAGGCTCAAAACAAATCTTGGTACAAATCTCAAAATATTCTAAAATCTCAAAAATATTCTAACGCATAAAAGAAAATGGAGCAAATTGTAAAACTGCTATATAAGGCCAAGCTTGCAAAGATGGCCCTTTGGAACACTTTGTTACAAATGATCCATCTTTTATCTACCGGGAGGTCACAATCAACCATCACACTGCTTCACCATTTTAATCATTTGAGTAGTTACTCACATACTGGTCTGGCTCACATAAAGAAAACCCACACAATTCATCAAGATTCATGCCACTTCATCAAAAACAACATTTCATTATAGCAGCATCAAGTTCATGTCAAGAAATATGGCTCAAAAACATAATGAAGGAATTGTACCATCAGCAAGAACAGTCGACAGAACCATATGTCAACAATAGAAATAATGAAAATCCTACCGCTCACAAAAAAAGTAAGCACATCGAAACAAAGGACCATTTCATTCGAGACCAGGTCAAAGAGAAGAAGGTGAATCTCATATGATGCAAGTAAGAAGATTTAACTTGCAGCTATTTTCACTAAGCCATTAAAGATTCAAGTTTTTCTAGATGTTGAAAGAACTCAGGATGCTCAAACATTTTTGACTATTAAAAGTCAAAATGTGTTGGAACTTGGTATGAGGTGCCATGAAATATATGGAAAATGATTCAGATGGAGAACATAATTATAATGCGTAAAATGTCGGAGGGCTTGGTCAAAAGAAGTGAGTAATTGTAGGAGGAAAATTGAGTAACTTTGTTAGGGAGCTTTATATAAAGAGCCACGTTGTAAAAGTAGTCTGAAGTGTGGGAGAGTGAAATAAAATAGAGAGAAGTGAGAGTTGTATATAAAACTTTAAATCGAATATAAACAATAGATCACATTGTAATGATGGTAATGATGGTAAAAATCGCAGCAAATCAGGGCCGTATGATTCCAGCACAGATCTCAAAGCTTCTACAGACAGATTAGTCATAATGGGCATCTTTAACAGGTCCGGACCTTCTCCAGGCTCCCCTACAAGACATGGACCTCATTGAAGCCCATTAAAAATGACAGATTAGGCCCACCAAAAGAGACTCAGCACATGAATACTGTTAGTCAAATCTCTTATTCCCAAACTAGAGAGCCTATCTCTTGAGGGGGAGATTCGAATAGGAGATAAGAAATTCATAGTCGATCTAATGGATTCATATCAATCTCCTGTACTGTTTCTTAGGCCTATAAATACCTTCCTCCTCCTCAGTCATAAGGTAATCAACAGTTTTTCTCTCAAACTCTCTTCCTCTCTCTGGTTCTGACTTGAGTGTCGGAAGGTCTGTCGCCGGGGCCATCCCCGGTGTTCAGATTTTTTGCAGGTCCATCGGCAATGTCAGCAACCGTCGGATCCAGATCACGGTGTTCAATCAACGATCCAGATTCAATCTCAGGAGTTCTAACCGCATTTCACGGCAACGATCAAAAGTCAGATTTTTAGTAGTTTCCATCAAATATTTAACTCACTACATGTTTGCTCCCACACCAAAATAAGCAGCAACAGATGGTGACGCATCAAGTTGATAACTCCTTTAGCTGGGCATCAGTTTAAGCTCACCAAATATAAAACATTCGTACATTGTAGCGGTGGTGTTGTAACACCAGCGAGTATATTAGATAAATAGTAGTGTGTTTTTGGTGGGTTGTAAGAAAAAGAAATAGATTCTGAATGGTCATTTCTTATACTAGTTTTACGATAACAAATAACAATTCAGTACAAGCCCCCAATCTCTAGCTGGCTTGCTATTTAGCCCGCAATTCTCTACTCTCCAACATCACCACTATCATCAAGAATTGGATGGAGAAAAGAAATCAAGGCAAAGATTGGATTAGAATAGATAGAGATGAATGGGGCGGGTATGGACGTGGAGGATAAGGACTTGTGATGTTAATAATGATGTGGGAGGTAAGATTATGATTAGGGGCCTTACTGCTTCCACCTACTTTTCGAGTTGCAGAGGTTATCTTATAATTTATAAGGAGGTGATATGATGATCTGGCTGGTGATGAGGATGTGCTTAGTATTTTCATTGTGACTATAGAGATACGAAAGAAACAGTGGAGATAAGGAAAAATAGGAGGATAATCAGAGAACAGGGCCTAGGATAGAATATTAGGTTATGAAACCACAATGACTCTAATATAAGAATACATGCAGAATCTTACTTTCCCATGTCCCTCAACAAGTCAAACATCAGAAGGGAAGAAACACAGAAGATAGTGTAGTGTAACACATACGACACACCACGGTGGTTTTAAGAAAGGAACGCCATTGCTACATAGTGCCATTAGATGGAAGCATAATGCCAAACAATATGAATCTCCCAGTGCAGCAGGAGTATCTAAGTTAATAGAAGTAAATGGGAGTGGAAGCTTATATAGAAGTTATATATGCTCCTCAAATGAGAGTTGAAGCTTTGTATAGAAGCAAATGCTACCCTAAAATGCAGTAACAAATAGAATCACATACTCATAAAGTATGTACAAAAATGGCAAGCATCAATAGTACAAAATCTTACCACAAGACATCTCCATTTTGAACCAGTCCATCTAATAGGGTCCATATCACTAACTCCAGTTATCCATCCTGTATACCTGGCAAACGGGTAAAAAAATACACCACATGAACAGAACATGAGAAAACAAGTTTCTTATTCTGCTTTTATGCAAACCTTCTTTCTCCTGCATCTTCACTTTCATATCGCATTTTGAATCTCGTTCCAATAGAAAATGAGTACGTTAAGCTCTTTGTGAACTTCGGATATGGTATTATGAACTCTGAGGGGCTTGCCCTGCAAGATTTCAAACTTTGTATCTCAAATGAAGATGTTGTCTAAAGCAGAAATGGATATTCATTTTACTCTTTCTTTTAAATGCTGATCAAACACAGGAGTTAGTGATGCCAAACCGACTCCTTGGCGTAAAAGAAACACTTATAGATAGTCAATTTACAGATGACAAGGTTAAGATAAACTCATAACAAATTTAATCATTAAGAGAACATATTTAATTTCGGAAAGAAAAATAGACTAAATAATTAGGTTAAGATAAACTCACATGATATATACCATCTATCTAGTAATCATTGTTATTATGCTTTTTCAATCTCTAATTTCCTATTAATAGTAATAAGTGCAGCAAACATGAAAATCCATTTAATTTCAAGGGTGTAATTTCTTAAATACGTGCATTGAAGATATTGCATATTAATTCCTTCTGATAAGTATCACACCACACAAATACTGTCTACAACTAAATTAATTGAGTTTGGACACATATTCAGCACTATTTTACTGAGAGAAACAGTGAATACCATTAACATCTAGCACGCTGTGAGCACTGATTCTGTTATCGGTCATAGAAAGGAATTAAAAAATAATAAAAAACAAATAACAATAAAAACCTTAAAGTAAGTAAACTAAGTGACTAATGGTGGAGGAAGTGCCCCTATTGAAAACAGATTTGGGGGGAAATAATTATTATTCGTATTCATTTATTTCTCTATTGTATACATCTATAGATAAGAATTATATTCTTGGAGAAGAAAAAAGGGAATTGAGAGAAAATTGGGGAGACGACAGATTTGGGAAATCTGTTTCCTATAAATTAGAAAACATAATATACAATTACTATATTTCAACACTTCCCCTCAAGTTGGTGCATAGATATTGAACATGCCCAACTTGTCAACAAATTTCACGAAGAGCCAATTTGAAACTGCCTTGGTTAGGATAATTGTAAGCTGATCTTCTGACTTCACTTTCGATATCTCAATAACTTTCTCATCTATTTTTTCTTTGATGAATATTTGTCCACCTCTACATGTTTCGTCCTATCATGCTGAACCGGGTTAGCAGCAATATCACACGCTGCTTGACTATCACAATACACTTTCATAGGTACATTTGGACCATAGCCTAAGTCCTGCAACAAGAGTTTCAGCCATAAAGAATCCGCTATATTTAAAGCTACTCCGCGATAATCAACCTCTGCACTAGAGCGCGCAACAACATTCTGCTTCTTGCTCTCCATGTAACTAAATTTCCTCCAACAAAGGTGAAGTATCCTGAAGTTGAGCGCCTATCGATTATAAATCCTGCCCAATCAGCATCAGTATATGCCTCAACGTTTTAAATGACCATGTTTTGCAAATAAGACCTTTTTTCCTGGAGCAGACTTAATATATCTCATAATTCTCATCACCGTATCCATATGTTGTTCCCGAGGTGCATGCATAAACTGACTTACCACACTTAAAGCATATGACAAATCTGGCCGTGTATGTGCAAGATACATCAGTCGTCCAACCCTATGAAGCATAAATACGGATACGGGGTGCGGGTATGACACAACGCGGGTACGGGGATACGTGATTTTACAAAAAAGTGGGATACTGGTACGTTGGTGGATACGTTAAATATAATATATATTATATTATATATATAAATATGTATTTATTTATTTTATTAAAAATGTATTTATTTGAACTATTTCATAAAATTATAAGAATACATTATAATTATGAGCATCTGTAGAGAAAAAAATTGATAATCAAACTATCAAAACATTGTGTATACTTATTGTGTGTTTGAGCATAACATAAAGTTTTTGAAATTATGCTAGGGACCTAAACATTCATCTTCACTTGACTGTGTCCAAAAGTTACAAAAATGTATTTAAAAAATGGATACTCCTTGGGTACGCACCCGGGAGTACCCAAGAAGTATCGGTACCCGATACGCACCCGACACGGATACGTTGAGCATTTGGAAGTACCTGTGCTTCCTAGGTCCAACCAATCTCTGATATCTTTCCTTATCACAAGGTACATGATCAGCTTCGTTACACAGTTTCAGTCCTTCTAATGGTGTACTAATCGGCTGACAAGCGGACATTCCAGTTTCCTTTAATAAATCAAGAGCATACTTTCTTTGAGACAAAAATATCCCCTTTCTTGACCGAGAAACTTTAATACCAAGGAAGTATCTCAAAGAGCCAAAGATCTTTCATTTTGAACTCTTGTGACAAGTAGTTCTTTAATGTATTCCTCTCCTAAAGATCATCTCCAGAACTATCATATCATGCACATAAATAATGAGAGGAATAATTTTACGTTCTTTCCTTTTTAGGAACAGAGTATGATCTGAAGAATTACTCTGACAGTATCCAAATGTCCTCATTGATTTTGTAAATCTCCCAAACCAAGCTTTTGGCGACTGCTTAAGTCCATACAATGCTTTCTTCAAATGACATACTTTATTGTTGTGTTGGACTGGTCTGTTCGACCCTGGTGGAAGATCCATATAAACCTCTTCTGTCAATTTCCCATGCAAAAATGCATTCTTCACATCAAATTGCTCCAACGGACAGTCAGGATTTGCAGCAAGTGACAGTAGGACTCGAACAGTATTTAATTTTGCCACAGGTGTGAATGTATCTTCATAATCAATTCCATACATTTTAGTGTATCCTTTGGCAATCAGCCTTGCTTTGTATCGCTCAATTGAACCATCAGACTTATACTTCACCGTATAAATCCATCTGCATCCTACTGGCCTCTTCCCTGCTGGCAGCTCGACTATCTCCTAAGTCTCATTCTTTTTCAAGGACTTCATATCCTCATCCATAACTGCTTTCCACCTTGGATCGGTAAGGGCTTCCTGCACACTGTTAGGAATGAATACAGTAGATAATTGATTTACAAATGACTTATTTGATTCAGACAAGCGGTGAGTGGATATATAATTACTCATGGGATATTTGACGTTACTAATGGAATCAGGTTCATAAGTGAATTTTGGAATACCTTTATTAGTACAGTGCGAGAATTCTCTTCTAGGAGCTTCGGACAACGATGACAATTGGTTTTGGGATTCTGACAGTTCGCTCTCACTGAAATTCGGTACTGGTTGCAATTCTTCAAGAGGGTCTTCTTCCCTTGGCTGCACTTCTTCATGAGGGTCTTCCTCCCTTGCTCTTCATTCAAGTGTTCGTCATTATTTGGATCCAGCTGTTCGTTCTGACTAGTAATTACTTCATCATACCCAAGAGTCTGAACTTCACATCGGTACTCCCCCTGAAGTTCAGTCGTAAAAGAAGAAAAATACATCTCATCTTCATGGAACACAATATCCATAGTCACAAACATCCTTTGAGTTGGTGGGTGATAGTACCGATACCCTTTCTTATCCTGTGCATATCATACGAAAACATAGCGGACAGCTCGAAGAGTTAACTTATTGCGTTCATGTTGATGAAGATGAACAAATGCAACACACCCAAACACACGAGGTGGCAAGTTGACGTCTTTTGGTGCATTCACAGCTTTAGTTAATGCTTGAAATGGTGTGAGAAAGTTTAGGATACTAGAGGGAACTCGATTGATTAAATATGCAGCAGAAGTAAGGGCTTCCCCCAATAAATGAGTGATATATTTCCATGGATAAGAGAAGCACGAACCACCTCGAACAAGTGTCTATTTTTTCTTTCTGCAACCCCATTCTGTTGAGGTGTATATAAGCATGTAGTCTGGTGAACAATGCCGTGTTCTACCAAATATTATTGCAGATTCGAACTCAGGTACTCTCCGCCATTATCATTCCTAAAGACTTGAATCTGTGATTCTTGTGAAATTTCTGAAACAAGCCACTAACTTCACTTTTCAACTTCATCAAACAAATTCAGGTCATACGAGTACAGTCATCAATAAATATCACAAACCATTTGGCTCTTCCAAATGTGGTGATTTTGGATGGACCCCAAACATCAGAATAAATAATCATAAATGGAAGAGAGCTTCTTACTTAAACTTGACACGGTGACCTTTTGCGAGTTCACACACCACACCGAAAGGCAGAAATATCCAACTTCAAAAATAAATTAGGAAATAATTTCTTCAAATAACCAAAAGAAGCATGCCCTAGACGTCAATGTCATAGCCAAATATCTGATTTCTTCTTCTCATCTTCGGATCCTTCCACACTTAGAGTTTGAGTCAACTTGCTTGAACTTTCAGATTCTAAATCAAGGTAATGGAACTTCATGTGTCTAACCCCATAACCAATCGTCTTGCGAGTCTGAATATCCTTAAACACACAATGTGAATACCAAAAGACTACAATACAATGTAAGACAGTAGTTATTTGAGCAACAGATAATAGGTTAAAATTCAAGGATGGCACAACTAGAGCAGCATCTAAGGTTAGGTTGTTTGTGAGAGGTATGGTACAATTGCCAGTAACAGTGGCAGGATCACCATTAGCAGTGGACACAGTTGATTTGGTGGATTGTTGAAAATTTTGAACTTGTCGAGAATCAAGAGTCATATGGTCGGTAGCACGCGAATCAATTATCCATGCATTATTCATAACAGAGGCAGAAATAATAAATACCTTACCATCATTACCTGCAGCTGTAACTAATATAGAGGCGAGTCCAAGACTCTCCTTAGCTCTATCAGTTTGTCACATGGTAGCGGCACAAGAAAACAACGGATCTGATCTTCAGCAACCAATCACAAACGACACAACTTGGCCAAGAACAGCTCCAAGTCTTCAACAAACTGCAAACGAAAATTTGATCTTCAACACACTAGATCTTCAACATCAACAAACAACGAATTTGGATCGAACGGATCTGATCTGATCTAAGATCCGGCGTCGAAAAAAAACAGATCTGTTTTGACTTCAAAGCAAGTGGTGGCGTCCAGTGGCGGAGGGAGGAAGAGAGGAGGGGGGACATTTGGGACCCCAAAAATTTTGTAAAACCCCCTAATATAGACCAAAATTTTTATTTGGCCCCCCCAGTTAAAAAATATTTGGGACCCCCAAGTGTAATCCACCTCTTATTAAAGGCTCAATTATGTCAATGCCGGGGGAAAAAAAATTGGGACCCCCATTTTGATTCGTCTGGCTCCGCCACTGGTAGCGTCGGGATCGGATTTCAGAACTGACTACAAAGTGGTGGTGGCATCGGGATCGAAGGCGGTGACGATGGCAGGAAGGGGCGTCGGGGGGGTCAGGGTTGCGGGAGTTCGGGGATGTCGGGATAGAGGATTGCAGGAAGGGGCGTCGGGGGTTCAGGAAAGGACAGCAAGGCGTTGACGACAGCAGCAAGGGGTGGTCGGGGCGTCCTTGGGTTGTTGGCGCTCGGGCAGAGGTAAGGGCGATCGGGAAGGAGAGGAGGATCGAGGGGATCGATGGCGGTCGGGGTGGCGCTGGCGGCTCGACGGGGTGAAGTCGCCGACAGAGCTCGGGAGTAGTTCAGGGATGTTGGGAGTTGGTCGGGATCGGGTCAGGATGGAGGCGTCAGATCCGATCGCCTCCGTCTTTTCTTCTTCAACTAGCCTAGATCTTGTTAGGCTCTCACACCATATTGAAAACAGATTTGGGAAAAAATAATCATTATTCTTATTCATTTATTTCTCTACTGTATACATCTATATATAAGAATTACATTCTTGGAGAAGAAGAAACGAGATTGAGAGAAGATTGGGGAGATGAGTGATTTGAGAAATCTTTTTCCTATAGATTAGGAAACAGAACATACAATTACTATATTTCAACACCCCCTCCAGAATATAATTGGACGCTGGAGGATCTGAGGGAGATGAATAGCTCAGTTTAACAAGTTGCGACAGATTTTCTAGCACCAAGAGAAGAAGCCACCCATCTCTACCATATCTATATTGTACTGATTACCTTTGGAAATTAACTTATGTACACTAGTGTGAAAGACCCTACCGATAGACCAAAACTCTGAAGTTGTGGTAATGGTGAGGGTTTAATATTTATATTCTAACACACCCTCGCAGGTGAAGGGACATCTTTGTGGGCTATACGCAGTGATTTGAACTATACGCAGTGATTTAAGACTTGGACTATACGCAGTGATTTTTTTTTAATGCACATTTAATATGCACAGCGAGTAAGGTGAGATTCAAACCTGGGTTGCTCTGATACCATGTGAAAGACCCTACCGATAGACCAAAACTCTGAATCTGTGGTAAGGGTGAGGGTTTAACATTTATATTCTAATATCTTGATTATTAAAATAACAATCTTCTCATTATATCTTGTCATCTGCACTCTTCCAAAACTAGACGAATTTGAAGTGTTGCATACTGGTGGCGTGAGCTTTTAAGGTAGCATGACTATAGTAGGCATGACTATAGTAGGCTGCTCTCTGTCAATTGGAGAGAGCTTTAAGGTAGCATGACTATATCTGTCAATTGGAGAGATCTATTTCCCATATCATTCCCTAATGGGATATTGGCAATAACTTGCCTGAGCTCGGTTATTTATTTTGGAGACCTGACTCCTATTCATGGAAAAAAATCATTTCATTTGGTGTTTCCCAGAATCACTCTTACAAAAAACGAAATAATAAGATACTTTCAAGTTGCAACATTTACATGATATCTTAGCTAGACTAGGTGAAGTTCTCTACTTCGCTTAAAACATTGTTTCCTAAGTTCAAAGCAAGAAATCAAACCTGTAGCATCATTGATATGGGTAAATTGGAGCCACACGATCTCATCACGCATCTCGAAGCTTTCAAGGCAGTACAGTAATTTCACAGCAACAACAGGCATGCTAGAAGAATATGGGCCATCTCTAGGCCCATAGCCCAACCACACCCACAATTATGGCTCACTTGCAGCCCAAGAAGAGAGGGATTTCCAGCCCATTACAGCTGTGAGTCAAATCCCTCCAAATCATGGATTAATTGATAATTCTATATATTTACTATGAGAATCTCCAACCGAATCTTAAAAGATACTTTTCAGGTCTATCTAAAACTGATTCCTAGCCTATAAATATCCTCTCCCCTCACAGTAAAAGGTAATCAATATTTTCTCCACTAAAAACCCCAATCATTATTCTGGATTATTGACTTGAGCGTCGGAGGGTCTTACGCTTGAACTACCTCCAACGTCGAGACTTTTTTGTAGGTTCGTCGAACGTTTTCAGCCATTCAGATCTAGATCCAGTCGTGTCCAGCCATCCAGATTCATATCATAATCGATGGTCCATATTGTTGTTTTCTTCCTAAAAAATGGAACTCATCATCTGATTATTCTCACACAAAATTAGCAGCAACAGAATTGGTGTCGTCTATGGGAAAGCTACAAATCTACCTCCCTGATCAGATCCATCTACCAAAACCATCTTCAGCCATGCCTTGTGGAAGAAATCCAGCGGTGATTGCCACCGGCCACAAAGGAATCCTCCGCTGTCGCAACCTCCTCCTAACACGGCTGCATCGGCAGGATCCCAACAACCTCACCCTGAATCTCACCTGGTCAAGAACCGGGGTTGGTCTGCACCTCAACCCCCTCCTCGACGTCCCCTATGCAGTCAGACCTTCGCAAAATCATCAACGCCCGACCAGAGGGAACGAACCTCCACCATCGTCTAGATGAAAGGCACACCCGGGAGGCTGGCTCCCACTCGGAACACCATAGGAGCCAGAAGAGTCTTTCGCCCCAACGACAGAGATCTCGATGGACACACTCGCCAGAGAGCGGAGACGCAAGAGGAGCTCGACTTCAGTCAGTCGGTGAGCTCCCAGAAACACCAAAGAAGAGGTGTCGTCACCCGGGCAGAGTTCTACAACTTCGCTGACAAAGTCCTAAGAGCCCTCTAAGGTGCCCCGAACCGGGACTGCCCGATAAGTGATCTACATCCTATGATCGAGCAAGAAGACGGGTCCCGCAGGTCAACTCGATCTGAAGGTGAGAAAATGATATGCTCCGTTGCCTCCAAAAGATGGAGAACCACCTCGAACAGACCGGCCAAGAGGAGGGTCACCGAGGAAGAGGATGCTGCCCCATCTGAACTTCCTTCACTAAAGCTATTTTCGAAGCCCTTGCCCAGGAAAACATCAAGTCTCCCACCTTCGAGTCACACAATGGTGCATTCGACCCCGTGGATCACATCGAGTTTCAAAACTCTCGTGATGAACCACAAAGCCTCTGATGCACTTCTCTGTAGAACTTTCCCAGCTACCCTGAAGGGATCGACACGGGAGTGGTATTCCTGTTTCCCTCCAGAGTCCGTCTCATTCGATCAACTCAAAGAACTCTTTCTCACACACTTCGTCAGCAACCGCAAAATTGAGAATACGAGTGCGTCCCTCCTAGACTTGAAGCAAAGGGCATGGAAGCCCCTCAAGGACTTTGTCAAACACTTCACCGAGACTAGGTCTATCCCTACCCTCAACCCGACGGTAGTAGCAGCCACCTTTCGACACAATGTCCGCAACACCTACCTCAAAGTGTCACTAGCCAAAAAGTCTCCTTAGGGACTTCTCCGAGCTTTTGCAAAGATGTCAGAAGTACATCTTGGCCGAGGAGGTTCTGTTGGGTTTATATGTTTTGCATACACATGTTCGATGAATAAGACGATGAAGCGATGAGATGGATCGAAGCGAATATTAAAGATAGAGAAGTAACAGTCAGTAGAAGCAACTAAAGCGGTTGTGGTACAGGGTATTCCCGCAAGGGAGACAATCGACCACAAGATGTGTGAGGTTGACTGAGCGCGGTTGATGGATTTTTTGGGTGCGGGTCTGGATGATTTGTTTGAAGCCCGACTTCGTTTTCAAGTGAGATCGTACAACTCTCAATGCAGGGTGATCTTTTCAATAGTCATCGAATGGTTAGTGTATCAAGTGTATCAAACTAGGATTTCTCTAGATCTATATTTTCATTGTAACGGTTCTAAGAAACATATAATTCTATTGAGTGCCGAATAGAAAAAGAAAATACTCCATCTGAGAGGCGAGAGATTTCTCATTGTAAACAGCAAGCAAGTTCAGTTAGGCTTGAGAGAGTCGTTGCGAGAATTATAATATTCTTGTATCTTCTTTAGTTGAAATAACATCTCGGTTCTTCCTCCCCCGGATTAAGGCGAAAGCCCCACCCAGGACAATTCTTGTGTGTTTTGTGTGATTGGTTTGATCTAGTATTTGTTTGGTGATTTGTGTTGATCGTGTCGAAGACTCAACAAGATCCACTAGAGGAAATAATTTCCTAACAAGTGGTATCAGAGCATCAGGTTCGTGGGTTTTTTCGCGTTCCTTGGAGAATATGGCAGATCAAAAGATGAAGATCAAGCAGTTTGACGGTAAGATCAACTTCAATCTATGAAAAGTGGACATGTATGATGTATTGGTTCAGAAGGACTTGCGCCTTGCCCTAGAAAAGAAGCCAACCGACATGCAGCATGAGATATGAGATGAGATTTGTTTGAAGGCCTTGAATTTAATCTGGTTGCAATTGACGAAAGCCCCAACCGGGACAATTCTTATGTACTTTGTGTGATTGATGTGATCTAGTATTTGCTTGGGGGTTTGTGTTGATCGTGTCAAAGACTCAACAAGATCCTCTAGAGAAAATTTCCCTAACAGGTTCTTCATCCCCAGGATCAAAGTGGCCCCTCGTCCAAATAAAAACGAAGAAGTGTGAATGAGGAGGAGCCTAAGAAGTCCCAGAGAGACGAGTCTGGACAATGTCGTCCTCCTCCGGTCCCTCGCTTCGACAAATTCACCATGCTCAACATCAACATATTAACAGTCTTCATAGAAACCAAAGGAGACAGGCTACTTCGCCCCCTCCAAATATGAACCTAGCAATCCGGAGAAGGGATAATAGCCGATTGTGCCAGTTCAACTAGGACTATGGCCATGACATGGAGGTAACTCAATCAGTGAATGGAATAATTAATTCTCAAAAGAAATATGCAAGTCAGATACTTGAAAGGTTCAACATGGCGGACTGCAATGCAGTCAGTACTCTAGCTGAAACTGGACTCAAGCTTAGGTGCGACCTGCCAGGAAAACCAGTTGATCCTACACTGTTCAAGAGCCTAGTTGGAAGTCTAAGATATCTAACCATTACGATGTCAGACATCATGTACACAGTGGGACTAATAAGTAGATACATGGAGAAGCCAAAGCAGGGGCACTCCAAGGCCGCCAAGAGAATACTAAGCTACTTCAAAGACACTATTGGAGATAGATTATTGTACACACACTTAGAAAAGTCCAGAATGGTTGGCTACATTAACAGTGACTACGAAGGAGACTTAGATGAAAGGAAAAGCACGTCCAGATATGCATTCAACATCGGATCAACTGTATTTTCATGGGCTTCAAACAAGCAGTCAGTAGTTGCTTTGTCAACATATGAAGTCGAGTACATAGCAGTAACAAAATGTGCATGTCATGCAATATGGCTTAGAAATCTCATGCAAGAGTTAAATCATTAACAGCAGGAGCCTACAGTATTGTACGTGGATGATCGGTCTATGATCAAACTGGCGAAAAATCCAGTTGCACATGGGAAGAGCAAGCACATCGAGATAATGTTCCATTTTCTACACGACCAATCTAAGTTAAAGAGAGTAAAACTCAATTACTGCAAGACAGAAGAACAAGTTGCTCACGTCTTTACTAAGCCATTAAAGACCGAAGTATTTGAGAAGTTGAAGATCAAGCTCGGAATGATCAAATTTGGTGATGAGGGGGAGTGTTGAGAATCGTCACCAAATTTCTACTCTAAACTCTACAAAGTTCAACATCTAGAGTCCTAGACTTATCCCATAGCTTCATCAAGAAACTTCCCATTTAATAAACTTTTCTAGAGAATTCCTCTAGAGAATTCTCCCACCAACCTAACCCAACAGTAAATACCCCTTAAAGGTTGGCTATTTGGATCAAGCTCCTATGAAAAGGAATAAAATTAGTAAAGAGAGGAGAGTGTGACAGTGAGGTAGAGTATAGGTGTTGAAACACCTAAAGAGAAAGAGTGCATACTGGTGTGTGATAGATTTGTGAGTCTGTAGTATCATTGATAATATTATAAAATCTAGAAGTCCTCCTTTCGTCATTGTTTGCATATAAGTCCTCTATTATAGTCTTCTACTCCTTCCAACAATATATAAATCCATGTTTCAAATTTTGTAACAGAAAGTCAGTCCCCAAGTCTAAAATAAATGAAGTATCTTCCAAATATATACTAAGATAATATTTTGAGTGTTTCTACAAGAGAATAATCTTGTTCTCTTGTTTCTTTGTGGCAACATGGCTGAATTGTAAGCGGTGGAAACATTGTGTTGACCACCCCCTCCACCCCCCCCCCCCCCCCCCCCCCCAAAAAAAAAAAAAAATCAAAAAAGTCGCGTCATGGTCATAATCGTGCTCAAAATAACACCAAATAAGTTGTACAAATCCCAAACTTTGATGGCTGAATTTTGTATGTAAAAATTTAGATAAACAAAAGTTATGGCCTCAATAGCACAATAGCACACAGTTACTTGAGGACCAATTCAAGGCTTTACTCAGATTCTTCAACATACGATTAGAGAAAGAAATCTATTAAGTAGTGTTCTTCATAGCGACAAGGAGCAATAGATATTAATCAACTAAATTTTCTTCAACCTTGAATGATGCAAGTAAAAACCTCTGGTACATTTGGTCATATTCAGAATATGTTAATTGAAAGAAAAAAAAAATTGAAAAAAAAAATGTGTAAAATTAAGTATCCTATAGAATGAAAATTACCTCGGACTATAAAAGATATTAAAGAGACTTTTTGACGACAAAGCATCAGCCACAGCAGCAAGCGTACCAGCATTTGTGTTCTGGTTACGTACAGAACAAGGTATGCTGCTCTTCAATTGTGCAGCTCTCCTGACTCCCAACCTGAGCTCCCCATTGTTACCTCTATTACACACCCAAAAGAAAAGAACATCAGCTCAGAGAGTTAGATATTGCAATTAGTGCCAGCACAGCTTTCACATGCCTACCTAAGGAAAAGGACAGCATCTCCAGAGACAAGCTTCTTTTTGTTGACAAATGAACTCCATCCTGTAGTAAGAAGGTGTCTGCGCGGTTGACCTGTTGAGAATCCAAGTTCTAAGTGATCAGGAAAACTTTCTAAAACTGCTGCTTTAATAATGTCTGAGTTACATCGAGGAATAATAAATCCATGGACATTCAAAGAAAAACGACAACTATTTGGTGAATACATCAAGTGGAAAAACATAAAGAAACAAAGTGTTACCATCCATTTTACTTTTAACAGGAAATGTGCTGGAATTTGTGCTTAATTGCCAGTGAATCAGCACAACCATAGGAATCAACATTTTTTTCCCAAAGCAATAAAAAAACACTCTCACTCACTTGTTACTCTTAGAGAATACAATTTTAGTTGATAGAGAACCATTTCTACCAACATAAAAGTTTCAGCATTTGAGGTTTGAGACAGACATTCATTTCAGCTTACTGTTCCCTCAACCCGCTACCCCAAACCACCCAATCCTCATTTATATAACTAACTAGCGATAGATGCAATGGTAGATACCAGCTTCAAAACAAAAAATGTGATGGCACGCTGACTTCTCAGAAGCAAAAACTATATAAGATAATATATAGGCGTAAATTTCAATTAGAACACACCTAACTATAAGTGTTCAACAAGTTTTTCATCAGTGATTTAAAAACCCTTAATGTATCTTCATTATGACACTCGATCTGAAAATTTTGGCAGAGCACAGATCATAAGCATTGGACATGCAAGGATTATTCAGTCAAGAATATTACTTTTAGAAGTTAGAACTATCAAATAACTCGTATGCATGTATTGTTCAGACAAAAAAAAATACCAAACATGTAGACACCTCTCCTAAACGTCCACCAATGCCAATAAATGAAGCATTAAGCCTTTCTACAAAGATGAGTAGATCTCGGTGTTGAAGGAAGCAAAACTATTATCTGCTTCACTTAACTCATAGCTCACTCGGTTTTCATAATCAACTTTCTCTACGTCCCCACAACTCCATGATCAGAAAAATCACAACCACTGCTACAAAAACATGTGCCGATACCATTTACTAAACTATGAAATTGCCTAATTCTTAAGTTCACTCAAGGGTACTTTAACAAGAAAATGCAGTTCAATATTAGATGATCCATGAGTTACCTCGGTAGATATGCCGAAACTTCCACTCAGTGCCATGCAAATCTTTTGCGATCAGCTCTTGCGATGGCCTCTGCTTGTTATAATCCTGCCAATTAAGTGAGAAAGAGAGAGAACAAAAAACATTAGTCAAGCTCTCAGTATATTAATGAACTCAATTCCAGCGTTAATAGTTGTAATCTCATCCAAGGAATGACATTACCAGGGGAGGGAAGCAGTCTTCAGCAGCGCGGCGAGGGACAGAGAAGCCACCATGTGTACTGGTATCGGAAGCCGTCAGGGTTTTGCAGAACATATGAGGCATCAGAGAAGACCTACTACTACTCACCCCATTAAACTCCTCTTCACCCTCGCCTTCTCCAACTTCTCCTTCAACCTCCCCCTCTCCCAGCTGCTGTTCAGCGTCCTAGAAAGAAACCATTCCCCAAATCTTTTAATAACCATATCTTTAAAACACAAATTAAAATCAATCCTAGATCTACTCCAAAATCTGCTAACCTGTGAGAGACCAGCAAGAGAGAGCTGCGCAAACACCTCATCAGTGGCTGCATCCGCCTGATAATAATTTTTTTTTTTTAAAAATCGAAATAATAAATATAAAAGAGGATGAATAATCAAGGTTTTCTGAAAAGAAAATGAGCACAGACATGGAGGTTGACGTGGATGACGCGGCAGAAGACATGAGGAGGAGGAGCATTGTAAGAGAATGAGAAACCGCCTGCTCCTCCTTCAGTAGCAGAAGAACGCAAATGCTCGAGATGGCCCTGGGGTAAGTAGACGACGACGCTCCCTTTCTTGGGAAGAGAGATCAACGGCCCGGCGCAGGCGTGCCAGAGCTCCATACACACACCCGGCGCCGCCGCCGCCGCCGCCGGTGATGATGAGTACTCATCCTCTTTCTCCCCTTCCTCCGCCCCCTCCCCTTCCTCCTCCTCCTCCTCCTCCGCCATGTTCAGATCGATTCCCATCATCATCTCAATCTCCAAAAAAATAAAATAAAATAAAAACTAATTCAAGGCGAGATCAAATCCTACAGATGAAATAGAGGCGTGGTAGCATAAATCCTGTTTTCTCTCTCTATACTTCTTGATTTAGTTTTTAGTTTTTTAAAAAATTTAATTACAATAATTGGAAAACAGAGTGAGTGATGTGTGGAGGGGAGGGAGCAGCTCACCTTTTTTTATTATTATTTTTTTTAATACTGATTTTATTACTTTCTTTTTTCTTGGCTTCTCTTTTCAGCACCCCTCGCTTTTATCGGTGGGATGCTGGGGACTGCTGCTACTGTTGCCTGCTAATAAGTACCCACACGACACTGCTGCTGCTGCTGCTGTTGGGGTCTTTTAATTAAGACTTTTATTTCCAAGTACTACTCTTTTTTTTTTCTTAAATAAAATATTTATTAGTTTTAAAAAATGCGGAAAAAAGAGAGGATTTAAAATATGATGCTATATCAGATGACAGGACGTAGAGCCGTTCTGCTTTCCAATCCTGGCCTGCTTTGTATTATTACTACTGTTCCTCTGCTTTAGCTGCTGCCCTTTCTTTGTCTCTTTCTTTTCTTTTCTTTTCCCTGTAAATTCATTCCCAACCCCATTAATTCATCATTTACTCTTACTTTCTTTCACACCATTTCCACCTTCTTTTCTTTTCGAGGGAGCTCCCCGGTACGAAAATTATTAGTACAGGTGTTCGTCAACATCCTCGGTACAACATGGACGACTAATGCCTTGTGATACAGAAAGACGGTTACCGGCGAATTGTTTTACAGGATACAACTGGAGTAATGGGGACTCTTCAGATTCATAACCGAACTGAACCGAACCGAACCGAACCGGAGTCGGGGCCGGGCCGGCGCACGCGCGCGTGTGTGTTTGTCATTTTGGCTAACTCCTTTCTCCACTACACGTTAGTGGTAACCCCCGGACCACGCCCTTTAGTCCAGTTTTCTAATATATATACTAGAAAAAATCTTTTCCAATTTCCGATATGGGACATTTTCTCCAAGTTACCAAGTTAGTACCTTTTAAATACCCAACTTTGGACCAACATTTCTCATCCATACGGAATTCATTTTTGGCAAGTGAGTATACTACGAAATAGTACTCGTCGAGAGGATCGCAATCCACTCATTTTCCGGCGCCACCGGTGGCCGAAGCCTACCGGAATTCGGCCCGGAAAACTGCAAAAATTAATTCCAACAATCCCCCACATGAATGGAAATTACCAGACCATGTAATCCAGACACGACAGAAAAACAAAAAACATGACAGAAAGACTCTGAAAGTACAATCGGAAAATCACTGCATCAAGAATGGTAGTAATTTTTCAACTTTGAACCACCCTTAGTAATTAGCTATCGGATTCACTTGACCAGGTAATGATCATGATGTCTTGAACAACCCGGGCGTTGATGTGAACCTAGACAATAACTATTACACAGTTTCATCTCCTCACAGAACTAAGTTCTCTTGTTGCGTTCATTTTGGCCTTGAACATCCCTGGTTAATCGTGAGTGAACTTGGAGAATGTAGCCTCTCTTCATTCTCCTAGAAACGGCTCCATTTCACTCTCACAAGGTGATTGCCCATAAAGAGTATCCTGTTATACCCCACTTTTATTTCAAAGCTATAGGAATCATTAAAAGCCAAGCTTATCCTAACTCTTTGCAGGCAGCACCATTTTATCATCCTAAGAGTGGGTATGAGATTTTAATCTCTCAGTGCTTCTGTCGATTCAACAAGATTTAGTTGTCCCTTCGAACCTAGATCTTGGGATCTCCAATTCCTAGGTAGGGTTTCCATCAAGTATCCGCTTTTGTCATAGGCTTTAAATCCATTCCTCTTGATGATCTCACAACCTGCTCTCGCGACAGACCTTTAGTAAATGGATCCGCTAAGTTGTCGGTCGATTTTATAAATTCTATAGAGATTACTCCATTTGAGAGCAGTTGTCTAATGGTTTTGTGTCGCCTTCTGATATGACGAGACTTACCATTATACATACAACTTAGTGCCCGTGCTATAGCCGATTGGCTGTCACAGTGTACACATAAGGCAGGCACTGGTTTTTCGCACATAGAAATATCCTCTAAGAAGTTTCGAAGCCATTCTGCTTCTTCTGCCGCTATGTCTAGCAACAAACTCAGATTCCATGGTGGATCTGAACAATAGCGTTTGTTTAGAGAATTTCCATGACACAGCTGCACCACCAAGTATGAAAACATATCCACTTGTGGATTTTGAGTTCTTGGAGTCCGATATCCAGTTGGCATCACTGTAGCCTTCCACTACTGTTGGATATCTGGTGTAATGCAGCGCATAACTCTGAGTATGTCGCAAGTAGTTCAATACTCTAGTTATTCCTTTCCAGTGACTTCGTCCTAGATTACTCGTGTATCGGCTTAGTACATTTACCGAATGTGCTAGGTCCGGTCTTGTACAATTTGTTAGGTACATCAGACTACCGATTACTGGTGCATATTCTAGTTGTGATATGCTTTCGCCTGTGTTTTTGAACAAGTGAAGACTTGGATCGACAGGACTTTTTGCTGTCCCATTGGAGTAATTCTTGAATCTTTCAAGTACTTTCTCAGCATAATGAGATTGAGACAGAGTAATCCCCTCAGATGTCCTGGAAACTTTGATTTCTAGTATGACATTTGTAACTCCCAAATTTTTCATGTCAAACTTGCCACTAAGCATGCTCTTAGTTTGTTTGATAATATCGTTATTGCTTCCAATAATGAGCATGTCGTCTATGTACAGACATATCAGAATGTATCCATTTGGAGTATCTTTGATGTAGATACACTTATCGCATTCATTTATTTTGAAACCATTTGACATCATAACATTATCAAATTTTGCATGCTATTGCTTTGGAGCTTGTTTCAGGCCGTACAGAGATTTAACAAGTCTGCACACCTTGTTTTCCTGTCCAGGAACTACGTAACCCTCAGGTTGTTTCATGTATATTTTTTCTTCTAAGTCCCCATTTAGAAATGCAGTTTTAACATCCATTTGATGTATTTCCAGGTTACGTAGAGCTGCAATAGCTATCAACATTCTTATGGATGTGATTCTTGTAACTGGGGAATATGTATCAAAGAAATCTAAGCCTTCCTTTTGCCTGAATCCTTGTACCACAAGTCTTGCCTTATGCTTCTCTATTGAACCATTTGCTTTCAATTTTTGTTTAAAAATACATTTGCATCCTAGAGCTTTATATCCAGAAGGCAAGTTAATTAACTCCCATATATGATTTTGCATAATGGAGTCTATTTCACTTTTGATTGCTTCCTTCCACATAGGAGCATCAGGCATAGACATGGCTTCCTTGAAAGTTCTGGGCTCATTCTCTAACAGATAGGCCGTCACAAAGTCAGAACCAAATGATTTTGATGTTCTAGCCCATTTACTTCGTCTAGGCTCATCAGTATCATGTTCTGGTTCATCAACTGAATTGCTTGCATTCCCTTGTTCACGTGTACGTTTGGGATACGTAGTATCCTTACACGGAAACACGTGTTCAAAGAAGGAAGCTTTCCTTGATTCCATTATTGTATTCACATGGATATCCGGTATATCCGATTTGTATACTAAGAACCGATATGCACTACTGTTGTGTGCATAGCCTATGAATGTGAAATCAACAGTCTTAGGTCCGATGGTGACCTGTTTCGGGTTAGGTACTGCCACTTTTGCTAGACACCTCCACACTTTGATGTATTTATATGAAGGTAAATTACATTTCCACAGTTCATATGGTGTCTTGCCGGTTTTCTTGTGAGGTATTTTGTTGAGAATATAGTTGGCAGTCAGCAACGCTTCCCCCCACATGTTTTGGGATAAGCCAAAATTCAACAACAAGGCATTCATCATCTCCTTTAGAGTTCGGTTCTTGCGTTCGGCAGTACCGTTTGATTCGGGTGAGTAAGGAGCAGTCGTCTGATGAACTATTCCATGTTCTGAGCAGAACATGTTAAATGGTGCATCATATTCTCCTCTTCTATCACTTCTAACGATTTTAATCGTTTTGCCAAGTTGATTCTCAACCTCAAGTTTATATTCTTTGAATTTATCCAAAGCCTCATTTTTGCTATGTAACAAATATACATAACAGAATTTTGTGCAATCGTCTATGAACGTCCCAAAGTACTTTTTGCTTCCTCTGGTCTGAACATATTTTAAATCACACAGATCCGTATGAATTAGACCTAGAGTTTTTGTGTTTCTTTCTACAGAACGTGATGGAGTTTTAGTGAGTTTGGCCTCCGTGCAAACTTTACATTTTTCTGAGTTATCTACCTTAAATTTTGGTAGCAGATTCATGTTAATTAATCTACGCATAGAATTGACATTAACATGGCCTAGTCTTTCATGCCAAACAGAGGAAGACTCAACAATATAGGCAAGAGGAGTTATTTCATTAATTTTGGGAACAGCAGGAACAATAGTTTTAGGGATGACTGTCATTACATTAAACTTGAACAGTCCATCATTTACATATCCTTTACCCAAGTATACCCCATTTTTTGACAGTACAAAATTATCAGAAACAAGAACAACTTTAAACCCATTCTTGCTTAGCAAAGAACCTGATATCAAGTTCTTTCTAATGTCTGGAACATGCAGCACATTTGTGAGTGTTAGCTCTTTGCCTGAAGTTATTTTCAGCACTATCTTCCATGTTCCTTCAATTTTGGAGGTGGAAGAGTTTCCCATTAACAGCTGTTCATCTTTGTTGCACTTCTGGTATGAGGTGAACATTTCCTTGTCCGAGCAGATATGCTTGGTGGCCCCAGTTTGGTACCCCCATTCACGAGGATTGCTCCCCACAAGATTTACCTCTAATACTACAACACAAAGGTCCAGGTCAGAGAGACCAGTGGACAAGTTCTCAGCTATGTGTGCGTGGGATTTTTCATTCCCTTTTACATGTCCTGTTCCCGAACGATTACTGTCCTTGCTGCGGCACTCAGAAATTTTGTGTCCCAGTTTACCACACTTGTGGCATTTCCCAACAAACCTCTTTGTAATAGGTTTTTTGTTTGAGGCCTGTGGCAGAAACTTCCTCTTCTTGCCCTTCTGTTCGTGCTCCACCAGATTGGCCTTTTCTATGGACTGATTTCCATAGGACCTGTCAGCTTTGCGATTCTCTTCTTCGATCCGCAACCTGACAATTAGGTCTTCAAGAGACATCTCCTTTCGCTTGTGTTTGAGGTAGTTCTTGAAATCTTTCCATCCCGGTGGAAGTTTTTCGATGAACGCTGCAACCTGGAATGGTTCGCACATCGTCATATTTTCTGCAGCAATGTCGTGCATTATAACCTGCAGTTCTTGGACTTGACTCGCCACAGTTTTGGAGTCAATCATCTTGTAGTCCAGAAATTTGCCGACAACAAATTTCCTGGACCCGACGTCTTCTATTTTGTACTTCTTTTCCAAGAACCCCCAGAGGAGTTTGGATGTCTTGAAGACACAGTAGACGTTGTACAGAGGTTCTACCAAGCCATTCAGGATGTAGTTCCTGCAGAGGTAGTCGCTCTGAGTCCACGCATCAACTGCAGCAACGGAGTGTGCATCCATTGGCGCCAGCATCGGGGCAGATTCAGTGAGGAATCTGTCCAGCTTTAATGTGGTCAGGTAGAACTGCATCTTCCCTTGCCACTTTTTGAATTCAGTTCCATTGAACTTCTCCGATTTTTCTCCCACAGTTATGTGCATGGGCAGAACGACCGAATGTGCCGCAACCGATTGTGCAGTCACATTTTGGGTCACCGGTGTTTCGGTACTGAGAAGCCCATTAGCAATGTCAGTTGGTGTGTTCTCCATGTTCTTATTTTCTCTTCTCTTCTCTGAAATTGTTTGAAACAGAAACTGTTAGTTGTTTTTTCCGAACAGCACCTGTAAATAGACTTCACAAAACTATTAGAATCTGTACGGGGCGAATTCTACTTTAAGATTGTTAGAACCCGAATATATAAATAATATAAAAATCGCAACAGAAATTGCGAAGAAATGAAATACAGGGAAGAAAACAGTAAGTTAAAAAATTTGTACTGAGTCGAGACTGATAATCTCTGTCCTTAAAGCAGAATTCGCCCCGTAGTGTGACGGTTACCGGCGAATTGCTTCCCAGGATACAACTGTACCTTCTCTGAAGAGCGCAGCACCCTTGCTTCATAGATTCAACGAACCGTTGTCTGTGATGTACTCTCAGTTGACACTGACACAGAGGAGAAGAAGAAGAAGAAGAAGAACAGAAAAAAAATTCTATATCTGTATAAAAAACTTTGTCTAGATTTATAGAGGAAAAATTGGAGACTGGAGACTGTTCAAATGCAAGCAGAGTAATGGGGACTCTTCAGATTCATAACTGGTGAGCCATTACTCTGCTGTTACAGAGTAATGGGTACCAGTTACTGAATCTGAAAATCTTTTTCAGTTCAGTAGGGAAAGAGTTTTTATCTGGGCAAAAAAAAATTAAGCTAGACCAGACCGAACCGAGCCGGGCGCGCGCGCGTGTGTTTGTCATTTTGGCTAAGTCCTCTCTCCACTACACGTTAGTGGTAACCCCCAGGCCACGCCCTTTAGTCCAGTTTTCTAGTATATATACTAAAAAAAATCTTTTCCAGTTTTCGATATGGGACTATCCATTTTCTCCAAGTTGCCAAGTTAGTACCTTTCAATTATCCAACTTTGGACCAACATTTCTCATTCATACGGAATTTGTTTTTGGCAAGTGAGTATACTACGGAATAGTATTCGTCGAGAGGATCGCAATCCGCTCATTTTCCGACGCCGCCGGTGGCCGGAGCCTACCGGAATCCGGCCCGGAAAACTGCAAAAATTAATTCCAATAGTTTTACTGTAGTAGATGATAGAGATGAAAGATAAAGAAATTTAAAAAAGTTGTAAAAAATAGTTGTAGAGAATTATGGGGTGTTGTTTTATTAAATTATGTGAAGATATAGGAGAGATGAATCAATTTAAAATCACACGGACAATGATTTTTTCCTCTCATTTCCTCACTTTTTGCTGGACAAAAAAGTGTAAAAAAGTATTACATATTCCAGCTGGAAAACCAAATTTAGCATCTTTTACTCCTAAGAGCATCTCCAACCACGTTAGCTATTTTGGCTAAATAAAATAGCCAAAATGGATAACAAATGGATAATTTGGCTAGCGAAAAAAATCTCCACTCCAACCATGTTATCTATTTTGAATAACCATTAATAATTTAAATTCCAAAATTAAATAAAATAAAAACATAAAACCAAACGCCATAAGAATGCACAAGTACAAAATACAATTTCCAAGCCCAAAAAGATGCAGCAATAGCAACACGTGTGATGCACGTAACACGCACAACAGCAAAAATCAAATCACACAGTAGCAGCGGCAGTGAGCAGCGGCAACAGCAACGGGTGGTTGCGGCTTCGTCTTCGATGGCTGGGGGCGCTCGGGGACAGGGCTGGCGGCGGCACAGGTGGCAAAGTCGAAGGAGCAACGGGGTGGAGAAGGAGGCTGACGGTGACTCAGGGTGGAGTGCTCTATTTCAGAGCAGAGGAGAGAAGGCAGTGCTGTGGGTGATGATGGAGGACAGGAACTGGCGATGATGAGGGTGACAGGGTGACGGGGCTTTGGCAGTCGAAGGTGGAGCCACAGGGCGGCGACTAAGAGCATCTGTAGTTGTTGTAACCCAAAATATGGATATTTGGCATTTAAAAATAGAAATTTTAAGTAATAGTTGTAGTCGTTTAAACCTAAAATTTGGGTAATTTTTCAAAAATAGTAACAGATGGTTGATGATCTATCGTTTCGTTCAGATCCCATTCTTTGAAGAAAAAAAATTTAAAAAATTGCACGTGTGGGAGATGATATCCGGTCCAAGACCTTTTTAGTAAGATATTTTTTTAAAAAAAAATGTAAGCATATATTTACATAACAATTTCTATAGGCCTCATTCCATCTCAGCCTTTGATATGAAAATTCACACCAATTTAAAAGCCAATACGTACGTATAACAATTCATATGGGCCTAATTCCATAGAATTATCATTCAACTTTTTTTTGAAATCCCGTTTGAGACGTTTTTTTTATTTTAATTAAAAAATGCACGGACGGGATATCGTTTCCCATCAGTTCTGTTTTATTTTTAAAAAATCGAACGAAATATCATCTCTCGTCCGATAAATTTTTTGGATAAAATTTTGAACGGACGAAAGATGATCTTTCGTTAACTATATTTTCCAAATTTCCTACATCTCTTCCCCAAAATAGCCGACTATTGTTCCCTTCAAATTCATAATTTGGGTACTTAGCCAACGACTGCAGGACTATTTTCTGCCAAAATTTGTAAATTTTAGGTGTTTAGCAAACGACCATAGATGCTGTAAACAAAGTTGTGATCAGTGTTTCTATTTGGTTTTAATTTCCAACAGTATTTCTACTATGAATCCAAACCACCCCTAAGTAAATTGTGCAGTTTATGATTTATTAACTTACTAGATCTGCCCGCAGGCATGTGCTTATGGTACCTTTTCGGAATGATGCAACATATGAAAAGCCCTGTAAACAATAAAATATATGCAATCATGTCTGACTAAAAAATCACATAGGTATCAACATTTATATGCAATACCATTGGGCTAGAAAGTCCATGATAAGTTACAAAAATAATTAGAATGTAGTAAAACAATCACATGGGTATCTCTAAATTTTATTTTTTATATCATACAGATAGAGCCATTAAGGCTCCAACCAACGCATTTATATAGAACTAACAACAGATATAATTAAAACATATAATATAGTTATAGATACAAAAAAATGCTACATGCCGATAGAACTAACAACAGAGATGACAACATTAGCCCTAACTCCCTAAAACAAGTACATAGTGTGATTCACACATAACACATAAGTCCAACCACCAGACAATCCACTAGTGAAGTATTGTCCAACACATAAAGGAGGTAAAAAAAAATTGACGATTAACTTTGGTGTTCTCACTGTATTCTACTATCAGATATTAATATACTTTCCGAAATGTACACTATAATAATGTTCATGTATAATATTGGATACATTTACTTTTCAGTCTTTCGAATGCATAAATCTGAAACATCCATCAAGAAGTTTATGTAACTCGAGTTTGAATAGTAAGACAACAAGTAGTCGTAAAAAAAAGTCCATGTTTACTGCAACATATGTTGAAAAATAATTATAAATGAGGGTGTACAATTCAACTTCTTAGAACTTTGAGGGTGCAAAATGATTAACTTTTGAGGAATTATTTGGTATTTTCAGTGTAACTTTAGAGAATGAAATTTACCCAAGTGAATGTTTACATGGGCAATCAAAATAAGCATAAAAATCTCTATTTAAATCATCCACTACATTTGAAATCAATCAAGAAATTCAGTGAAATTTTTTACACGAGCAATTAAAAGAAGCATTAAAAATCTGAAAATTCAGAAATTTTAAAAGTGAAATTTAAAATTCTAAATTTATAAATATATATATATATAGAGAGAGAGAGAGAGAGAGATTAAAAAGTGAAGAGAAGGAAGAGATAATAATAAAGTGAACAGAGGAGAGAGATAATAATAAAGTGAGGATAATTTTTGTTTTGGGGGAAAAAATCATTTTAAATGATGAATTGAGCCATTGATTTTGTTTCAATTAAAGAATAAACCACTTGATAGTTTTTTTTTCAAATTGACTTGTGATTTATTATATAGATACTTAGAGCATCTGTAGTTGTTGACTATATATCCAAAAAACGAATATTTTGAAGAAAAAAATATCCTGTAGTCGTCGTTTAAATACCCGATTTTTGGGTGTCGAATGAACAGGAGTCGGCTATATTTGGCAGTGAAAATAGCATTATGCATATTATAGAAATCGGAATATGATATGCCGTTTGAGGAAAAACCTGTCATATATTGAGTATACGGCAAATGATACGCCGTTTGGAAAAAAAAAACAAAACAAGGGGGGAGACGGCAAATGATATGCCGTTTGAGGAAAATTTATAATTACAAAAAAAATTAATTTGTCGGACGGGAGATGATCTCCCGTCCTTCACTAAATTTTTTTATTATTCCGCCTATTTAAAATGTGCAACGCACGTGCAAAATAAAATTTCAATATTTTTTAACACCAAACATACACATATGTTGCACGTACAACTCAAATTCTATTTATAAACACGTGCATTGCACGTACAAAATGTAGCATTTTCTTTAAAATATTTTTTTCGATTACGTGCAACGCACATCCAACTCTAAAAATATTTCTTAACACATATATCGTACTTGAAAATCCTCCAACTCTTATCAAAACGTGTATCGCACCAGAAAAATACTAAAATACTAGTATAACTGAGCTGATAGAAGAAAGGAAGTTGAGGGTGAAAAGTCAGGGTCAAAAGTGGTAGCTTAAAAGAAAAGGACTTTTGTTTAGAGCATCTGTAGTCGTTGAATGGTAAAATATGGATATATGGATAAATAGATATAGATATCCTAGTTTTGCTGCAGTCGTTTAAAGCTAAATTTTAGCTTTCTATTAATATTAAAATACGCGACGGCACATGATGTGCCGTCTGACGATAAAAAAGACCAAAAAAATTAAAAATTAGGTGGGACGGCACATAATGTGCCGTCCGATCGCTAAAATAAAAATTTAATTTTTTTTTATAGGAGAGACGGCACATAATGTGCCGTCTGACCAGAAAAAATCAAAAAAAAATCAAAATCATGTTAATACTATTGAAGTTTGAACCAGGGAGTAATTAATGAAGTAGTTAGATACTATCTGAAGTTAATACTATCTGAAGTTTCATTTATTCATTATTATTGAAGTAGTTAGATACTCAGCCATTATTGAAGTAGATACTTAGTCACTTTAAAAAAATTTTTTTTTAAAAAAATAAAATGGGACGGCACATAATGTGCCGTTCGGGGGGGGGGGGGGGGGGGGGGGGGTTTGGATTTTAAATAATGGGACGGCACATTATGTGCCGTCCGACGAAAAAAAAATTAATTTTTTTTTTGGGACGGCACATGATGTGCCGTGCGCCAAATATGCATATCGTCTATGCGGATTGCTAAATATAGCAATCTACTGTAGCGATTTATCCAAAATATGGATAAATAGCTAACGACTGCAGCGACTTTTTATGGATAATATGCATATTATCCATAAATAGCAAACGACTACAGATGCTCTTATACTTTGTTTCGTCAAATTTATGTTTGGGCGAGCAATAAAAGGAAGTGGGGTCAGCTTTATGGATTGGGAAGTGGGGGTGACAGGCATAAACAGTGAGGAACAGTGAGAAGCAAGCAAAGCAAATCAGAGATGGTGCCCAGAAATTGACTGGGGATTTCGCTCCCAGACAATTCGGGTCCGAAATCGCGTTGTACCTTTACTGTTTTTATACTGGACTAGTTTTTATTACTACTATTTTCTCTGTTTCTGTATGTATATATATATGCAGGAGGGGACCGGTTGTTGTCTTCTTCCCCACTTATCCTATCATCAAAAAACATTTATTTGGTTTTCTTCTTTTGTCGCTGCATTTATAGGAATAGAATATTTAAGTGGGTATTTAATTTAACATCAACCCAAAAAAAAAAAAAAAAAATCTAACGTCAAATTTAGATGTAACTAAACACCTAATTGTCCCCTATCTACAAATTAATCAGGTGTCTATCATCTATATCATGTACTATGCTTGCTTCTTTAGAATTTTTTTTCCGAAATAGGTATCTTTTTTAAACTAATTTGCAAAATAGGCACGTTTCAAAACTAATTTTGAAAATAGGTCTGTCCTCATAGGCCATATAACCGAACTACGGCTTAATTATATATCATACATTTTTGACTAACAGACTTGTAGACTAGGGAAACAAAATGTCCAAGCATAAAATGTGAAAAATGGGAGGCTGACATAGGCTGCAGTTCACAACTATATATGGTATATATACTTGGGTCGCAGTTGTGAACTACGGCCACGTAATTGAAGAGGCCGCAGTTCGGTATTGTGGTCTATGCGGACATACTTATCTTCAGAGTAAGTTTCGAAACATACATATTTTGGTAATTAGTTTCAAAAGAAGACCTATTTTGAGAAAAATCTCTTGCCAATTATTTGCTAACCTCTAATGCGGGAAATCAAGCATTCTAGCAGTTGTAAAATTAAGTCGCAAAATCGAGGATCATGCCGTAACTTCGTCATATCCTATGCAACTAGAACCAAGTTTCTCTTCTACGTTATGCAAAAGATTCCCTGTAATTTTGTCCTTGCAAGTAAATTTTCCATTCGAAAACATATTTGGCAACTGAATTAGGTTCTGATACAAATCTGGCCAGGATTTTGAGTGATAACCAAGGAAAGAAGAAACATGTACAAGTTTAATCCCCCAGGGACTATTGTATCTCTCTAGGTAGTAACTAGTCTTTGGTGAGAATCTACCTATATACACGCAATTTGAGTACAAAAACTTTATTCTAGTATGCTCCTTGACTTTACACACATGCCGGCTAGAAACCGGTTTAGCCGCTCCGCTACGCTCAAGAATTATCTACTCATTTTTCCCGACTGCCGCGGGTTCACTCCAGTATATGGAATATATAATATATTTGTCTGTCTCTCTGTGTTTGCGTTGAAACCAGCTTGTATTAGTAATCAATCTCAGTCCATTCATTTTCAATCAAAGAATTGCAAGAGCAAAGCCCCCACCAGTCCTAATCTGTATATCTGTTTTATGTGCTTTACCAATCTGGAATGATTAGAATAATATCCTTTTTAAGAATTTAGGTACAACCAACTGAATTCCATATATAACACGCACCTAATGAAGAAACTCCGCATAAATCATATTTAGAAGTTACTCAACATTTCTGAGTTGTCCTTCAGTTATCCTTGAGTCCTGGAGGCTCTTTGCTAACTATGAAATTAATACCTGGTCCTTGTATGATATTGGATTCATTTTCAAATATAGTTGCTAACTATGAAATTGATACCTGGTCCTTGTATGATATTGGATTCATTTTCAAATATAGTTGCAGGTTTATTTATCTGGTACTTCTGTTTATTCATAGGTTGATACAGAGGTTAACACGGTTTGCATATTTCCGGTTAAATTAACGGAGACTCTTGATCTGCAAGGTGAAATCATTCTATCAACTCGTACTACAAGTTGTTAATATTGTGGAATTGTGTTTCCCCGTGATTTAAAACATGTACATCGGAGATCCAACACCTAACTGACTCACTTTGTGGCTACTCATCTAAAGTTTTCACCGCGACTCAACTTTGTGAAGACCAACCGAAGCCTGTGATCAAACTTTCATGCCACAGCACTCAATGTCAGGTTAGTTTTTTTCATCAAAGCACCTGCTAGAGATCCGTCGTACTTTGAGGCATTAGAAGTTGGGTGTTTCAGGTTAATTTGGCTCAAATTAAGTGTTGTAACTTTATAAATAGCTTGTTCATTGATAAGGTTAACAGAAAGATTGAAAAATATGATCGGATTACTGGGATTGAATACAAATGTGCACAATGACTTCTATATATAGGAGGGAACCAAACACTAAACTGATACATATCCGATATGGGACTATATATAATACATTATCTAACACCCCTCCCAAACTCACGATGGGTCGAACAGTGCGAGTTTGCCCACCAAATAACAAAATCTCTGAACAATATGAGACTTAGTGAAGAAATCTGTTGTCTGCTGTGAAAAAGTAACAGAGTGAAGTGAAATGGTCCATACTTCAAAGCGCTCACGAACATAGTGGCAATCTATCTCTATGTGCTTTGTTTGTTCATGAAAGACCGAGTTGCTTGCAATGTGCAATACACTCCGATTATCACAATGAATAGGAGTAGCACCTATGAGAGTTACACCCATATCTGATAAGACTAGCCAACGAACATGAACAATTTCTCTAATAATGGCTGTCATTGCTATGTACTCAGCTTCGGTTGAAGAACATGCTACAACTGCCTGTTTCATGCTTCGCCACGAGATCAATGAATCACCAAGAAATAGACAGAAACTTGTAGTAGACCATCTGGTGGTAGGATCACCCGTCCAATCTGAATCAGAATACGCGCGAAGCTCTATGGTGGATGTGGAAGGCATGAATAATGAGCCAGTGATAGTACCCCGAAGATATCTGAGGATCCAAAGAAGAGCACCGCAGTGAACTGATGTAGGAGCGAAGACAAACTGACTAACAATACTAACTGCATGAGCAATATCAGGTCTGGTCATGCATAAGTAGACAAGCTGTTCAACAATTTGTCTGTATCTAGTGGGGTCAGGAAGGAGCTCATCATCTCTGGGACGAAGTTTCACATGAAGCTCTAAGGAAGTGTCGGTCGAACGACTGTCAGATAGACAAGCAGCAGAGATAATATCTTATGTGTATTTCTGTTTAGAGATAAGGATCCCCTGAGACGCCGCGGGCAATCTCTAGGTCCAGAAAGTAGCGTAATCTGCCAAGATCTTTCATATGGAACTGCTGGTGAAGGTACTTCTGTGTTGAGGCAATGCCTGCAGAATCGTACCCAGTGATAATCATATCATCAACATATAATAATAGAATGGCCCTCACTTGCGGTGATGACCACATAAACATAGAATGGTCCTGTGAACTCTGACTGAAACCAGCCTGGGTATCACACTGCGAAAACACTCAAACCAGGCTCGAGGGGCCTGTATCAGACCATATATAGTTCGTCGCAAACGACAAATATGACATTGAGGAGTGGTAAGACCAGGAGGAGGATGCATGTAAACAACCTCAGATAAGGTACCATGAAGAAAAATATTCTTCACATCCATCTAATATAATGGCCACTGACAAACGGCGGTAATGGCAAGGAGAGTGCGAACAGTAGTCATCTGTGCAATCAGGGTAAAATTCTCATCATAATCAATACCATGCTCCTGAGTAAATCCTCTGGCAACAAGACGAGCCTTGTGCAGCTTAATGGAGTCATCAGGTCGATATTTAACCTTGAAAATCCATTTGCAGCTAACAGGCTGGATGCCCATTGGCAGTGGAACAACATCCCAAGTGCCAGTCTGATCAAAAGTACTGAACTCCTCTACAATAGCTTCCCGTTACTCAAGATATTGAATGGCTTCCTGGTAGGTTATGGGATCACGTGTAGAGTGTATGGCAGTGAGATACGCATGAAACTATGGTGAGTAGGAGGCTAGGGTGGTAAAATCAAACTTGTCAGAAGGACCAGTGGCATCAGGTGTGTAACGGGCCGATGGAATGCCCAAGGTAGAACATGCAGACTGACGGACCGGTGGAGGATGAACAAGATGAGGAGGTGTGATAGGTAGTGGGAGTGGGGAAGTAGGTGGTGAGGGAGCATGATGCTGTGGGGATGTAGGTGGTGTCTCCGTAGGAAGAGGAATATGTGGAATGTCAGTATGAGATGGGAAGGGAGCTAAAGGAGTGGAATCAAACGGAATGCGGGAAGGGCTGGCCGGGGAAGGAGGTCTAACAATAGGGGAGTCAAGAAAAGTGGCATCCTGAGGAGAGGTTAAGTAGTAGGAAGAGTCTTCCACAAAGGTGTAGCACCCCGAATTTCCAATATGATATCTTAGGAATACGTGGCACAATTCCCAGCATCAACTTCAATTGCAATAGTAAACATAGCCAAAAACACAGATAATTTTTATTTCAACTTTTATTACAACAATTGTTTACAAAATACAGGGAATACAAAATACCTTGAATTACAATCTTTTCTTTACAACACATCTTTTACAAATTACATAAGCACTTTTAACATTCTAGCACAAGCATCCAAATCCTAAGCTATAAGCATCTACGTGTAAAACACGAGGCTAGAGATAACCCTAATCCCCAAAACTATAAGGGTCAGCCACAACGGTGTGAGTGACATAGAGAAAACAACATAAATAAATTATAAGACATAGAGTCATCAGTAACATGTATTAACAGCAAGAATAAATAAAATGAGAAATAACAATAAGTAAGCATGAAAACATCAAAAAAATATAAGATAGCAAATAGTAATACATGAAAACATCAAGTGAATCTAGACTAAGTGTCAAATGTAGCAAAAACAGGAAAACACAAGCATAAAACCAAGTCAAGAAAACACAATCGCTATATGCTGACTCTCTAATGCATACTTGTCGGATTCTATGCATTCCATACTACATAGGTCCGGTGCAAGCCCTTATCGATCTCCACTTATAGGGTTAAATCCCTCGTTATGCAACTAATCCTACTACAATGATGGAAACCAAGATCTAGAATACTCCGCGAATAGGCATCCTAGCCCGCGGAGCGCAAGTATCATGTAAGAATAGCTCAAAAACTGGAGAATCACCTTCCAACCGTGTACCCCACGAATAGGCTTGCGAGGCCCTCGATGTGTAGATACACCAGATGTGCAGATACACCAGGTACATCCCGTGAATAGGCCCACCGACCCTCGACACGTGAATACACCCTGCATGCTCCGGGAATAGGCCTGCAGACCTTCGACACGTGAACATACAAATGTCCGCTCGAGACAGGACAACAAACAGTCCTGGAAAGCATCCGTTGGACTAACAAAACCACGAGCATATACTTACGTTTCCCAAGTTCCATAACATCTCCACTAGTGCTTGTTCTTAAGTTGGTTATTATTAAAACACAAAATCTCCATCTCTAGAGTTAGTGTATCTTGCCGGACTTAAATACTCAACAACAACCCCAAGACCCAACAGATCTCAACTGCTGGTTCACAGGACTCCCAGTCAACTCCTAGAGATATCATCAAGACCAAAACTCACAAATTCATCGTCAAAACGATCATATGAAGAAACTTCTCAAATCAACAATGCCTAAATCTTTATAAAATTCCAGAATTCAAACCCAACAATAAAACATTTTGAAAACATATGTTCTGTAGAAAGGATAATATTTAGAATAGTAAGTTATAGATCCAAAAACTTTTAAAGAATCAATCGTTTAAAGAACATCAGGATAACTCAAGAAAACATCAGTAACAGTCGACTGTAAACCGGAGTCGGTCGACTGTCCTGAGCGAAAAACTAGTACTTCAAAAAATAAAAATCTAAGTAGTAGCAGTCGAGTGTAAAAAAGTCATCGGTCGACTGTCCAGAGCGAAAGCCCAATACATCAAGAAAATAATTCTAAGTAATGGCAGTCGACCGTAAAAAGTCATCGGTCGACTGTCCAGAGCTAAAATCCAACATTTTTAAGAAAATAATTCTAAGTAATGATGGTCAACTATAAAAGTCATCGGTCGACTGTTCAGAGCGAAAATCCAAACCTTCGAGAAAACGTCAAAACAGAGCAAGTCAGTCGACTGTTCCGCACGAAAATCCAAAACTCCAAGAAAATACTACAGCCAGGATCACGACGGTCGAATGTCAAAACATACCAGTCGACTGTCACACCTACAGGCTGCAGTTTGGGTTGTGCATGTTTCAACCGATATGAAGATTTACTTTATAAAAATGAAATCTATAAAAGTATATTTCTAATATGATCAAATATGACTTGTATAGTATATAAGAGTCCACAAAACCAATCAAAACCACTTTGAATTGATAAAAATAGTTTTTTGATGAATTCCTTCAAATTGAAACATGAATATGTGCATATATCAAAATTAAAGTTTTTAAGAATCAATCATACATCAAAAGACATTTGTATTATATTCCAAACCATATTAATACCAAAATATGTTTAGATATAACCAAAATCTTCAAAAACACTTAAAGATTCAATTCCTTCGAAACAACAAAATAGGATATTCATGTAATAGTGTTCATGCAAGTTTGTGCACTAAAGAAATTTCACAAATTCATCAATTTAGAAATAGACAAATGTTTAGATTAAATCTTTAATAGTTGAGCAATTCAAATCCAAGTAAAAACTTCATAAAATCACGAAATCTCCAATTTAGTCATAAAGCATCAAATCCAAATCTAGTTATCACAACTCCAATCCTCAAGACATGATCTTTTAATTCATTAGCCCTTCTCAAAATTTTCTCAACTCAAATCACCATCTTTAACTCATGAACATAAACAAATTTAACATTACAATAATCAAGTTGCACTCATCCAACCTCATAAATAGTCAAATCTTTTCTTTAATCAATCTAGGCATAACATTTCCCCATACTCAATCAAATCAGCATTAACCCAAAAAAATAGCTTACTCATGATTTATATCAGGTTATTTAACAATCTCAAATCATCCACATACAAATTCTACACATAAATTACTTAGGGTTTCATAAAAGATTCAATTCTAATTCATCAATTCATCCAATCCATCATATATATATTCATACCAAACCTTAGCATGCTTTCTAATAGATGAAACACCACATACAACTTTCAAAGAACAAAACAAAACAATTATATCACTCACCTTGTTGAAGAAATCGAACGAATATGATAAAGCAATAGGAAAAATCCCCCCTTCGTAAGAAATCCAAGATCTCCTCTTTAAAACTTCAAGAAAATAATAATAATAAAACCTTTGTGTTGTGCAGCGAAAGACGGCTGCACTTCACATTTTTAAATAGGCCGAAAATCAAGAGAATTAGGGTTTTGAACATATTTGCAAAATACTCCTTTTAAAATATACATTTACATAAATAGATCCATATACTAGGAAATTAGTTAAAACCAATTTAATCCAGTTCAAAAATCAAAAAGACCCCCACTAGCATCAGCCGGCACTGTTTGAGAAACTCATAAAACAGGTTTGCAATTTCATCCCTTTAAATAGCAATTTGCAAAAAGATTCCCTTTTATCGAAACTTGTAAAACAAATCAAATTCATCAAAACAAAAAAAGTAAACTTTTTAACCTGGAATTAGGCCCAGCCTAAAAAATTCAAAAATCTGGAGTTTTCACCCCTATTTGGTAATTTTGCACAAAATTCATTCTTTTTTTAATATTTGCAAGTAGGTCCAATAAATGTCAGAAAAATTCAGAAAATTTACAAATAATATCTAATAATAAATAATGATTTTCCAAGAAATAATTTTTGACTTTGAACTTTCCAAAAAAAACATTTGCACGTGTTTTGCACGTGTGAAAAAATAAATTTTCAGAAAAATATTTGTTAAATCTCCAACAATCATTTTAATTTATTTATAAATCTTTAAAATAATATTTAAAAATACGGGGTACTACAAAAGGAGACATGTCAGGAAATACAAACACGACTCGTGACAGGATCATAACAACAATAACCCTTATGTTCCGAACTGAGACCTAGATGAACACACTTAATAGCTCGAGCTGTGAGCTTCGTGCGCTCGGTGGGAGAGAGAAGGACAAAACAAGTGCACCTAAAGGTACAAAGCATACTGTAGTTTAGCGGGGAGTGACGATGAGCCTCATAAGGTGATGTGCCAGATAAAGCAGACGAGGGAGTGATGTTAATGAGACAGACAGACGTCATGACAGCTTCAGCCCAGAAAGAACGAGGAGCAGAAGAGAAGAGTAGAAGAACACGAGCCGTCTCAAGAATGTGACGATACTTGCATTTAGCTACATCATTCTATTCATGTGTGTGAGGACATGATTGCTGAAAAAGTGTACCATGAGATTGAAGGATCGATCTCATATCAGTGGAAGTATACTTACGAGCACCGTCAGAGCGAAAGGTTTTGATACGTACAACTAACTGAGTGTGAACCATGTTTGTAAAGAACTGGTAAATGTCAGGTATCTCAGAGCGTTGGCGCATAAGAAACACCACTTTAAAAAACAGAATTATTGATGGTCAGAAGGCAGATCCAGAGATCCAGAAGATGATATAGTAAGTTGGTATTGGCAGATTGTCAGAGTTCAAGGTGAAGGATACAATGCTGTGGTATGGCGAGCGGCTGTGTGTGCCAGATCTAGCAGAACTGAAAGGAAGCATTCTTTAGGAGGCACATGCTACTTTATTATCAGTACATCTAGGGAGCACCAAAATGTACAAGGATATAAAGCTATACTTCTGGTGGCCAGGGATGAAGCGAGATGTAGCCGAGTTTGTTGCCAAATGTACAATTTGTCAGCAATTCAAGGCAGAAAATCAAAAGCCCGGTTGTTTGTTGCAGCCATTACCCATCCCAGAGTGGAAATGGGATTGTATCAGCATGGATTTCATCACATGGTTACCTAAGAGTTCCAAAGGCAATGATACAATTTGGGTGATAGTGGACCTACTCACCAAATCAGCTCACTTTTTAGCTATGAAGCTCACTTGGTCAATGGAGAAGCTGGCAGAGATGTATGTGGATGAGATTGTGAAGCTGCATGGAGTTCCACTGTCAATAGTATCTGATCGAGATGCACGTTTCACTTTGCATTTGTGGAGAAGTCTTCAAGCAGCTTTGGGGACAAAGACTGATTTCAGTATTGCTTTTCACCCTCAAACTGATGGGCAGACTGAGAGAGTCAACAGGGTGCTAGAAGATATGTTGAGGTGCTGTGTGTTAGATTTCGGTGGCAGCTGGGAGGCATTTAGCTCTTGTTGAATTTGCCTACAACAATAATTTTCAGGCAAGCATTGGGATGACGCCATATGAAGCTATGTATGGAAGGAAATACAGGACATTGGTTTGTTGGTATGAAGTGGGAGAGCGGCAGCTGTATGAACCAGAGATTGTGCAGCAAACCTCAGAAAAGATCGAGCTGATCAGAAAGAGGTTGGTCGGCACACAGAGCAGGCAAAAGAATTACGCCGACAACAGAAGGAAAGACCTGGAATTTGACGAAGGTGACTATGTCTTTGTGAAGGTGTCTTCGACTAAAGGGGTGATTCGGTTCGGAGGGGGGGGGAATTAGTCCCGAGATATATTAGACCTTACAAGATATTGAAGAGAATTGGAAAAACCGCTTATCGGTTAGAACTACAGGACGAGTTGGCCCAAGTACACAATGTTTTTCATGTGTCCATGCTGAGAGGTTATGTTCCTGACCCGAGTCATCATTTGCCAGAAGTGCCAGAAGGTCTTAAACTGGACTTGAGCTATGCTGAGCGTCCTATCGAGATCGTGGATCGTCGAGAAAAGGTCTTGAGGAACAAGACGATACCCATGGTCAAATTCATTTGGAGGAACCAGTTTGTTGAGGAGACCACTTGAAAATCAGAGGAAAAGATGATGAAAAATCACCCTGAACTCTTCCACTGAAAATTTTTGTAAACTTTTTCTTTTCTTCTTGGTATTTCTCTCGCTCCTAAGTGTAGTTCCGGGGACGGAACTATTCTAAGGAGGGAGTGTTGTAACACCCCACAATTTATTTCTAATTAAAAATGCATTTTTGTTTCTTTGCACGTATGATGCACGTGCCATTTTTATTCTCATTTTGTTATTTTCATTTACAAATTTTTAGCATGCATAAGTTTTAATTTGCATTCTTTTTATCCATGGACCTATAGAATAAATCAAGCTCATTAGGAGAAGAGCCCACTAGGATAATTAAATTAATTAATTAGAAGTGAGCCCATGAATCAAACCCATTAATAAAATCACATTTTTAGTTGAGCTTGGAATATTACATGACAAGTTACAACTTTTTGTACACATTTAGAGTTATATAAATGTATTCATATTTGTTTATGCATGTGTGCATGCATACACAAATGTATTTGGACCGGTTTTTGGGCTAGGGGGTGGCCGGTTTTGGAGAGGGGAGAAGAAGGGTTTGGGAGTTGAGTTTGTGAAGAGTGGGGAGGTGGAGAGTTGTAGGTTTTAGGAGTTTAGAACATGAAGAGTTGTAAGAATTAATATGGAGAGTTATTATGTGTAAAATTATGCATAATAGACCCTAACCATACCCTATAAATAGAGCCTCATTTCCTACTTTTCCATTGCACCAAAAACATTATCAAAATCAAAAGAAAGAAAGAAAGAACAGAAAGAGAGTTCCTATTGCTTGGAGGAAATTCTTGCTAGGAGGAGCTTGAGGAGAAGTCTTACTAGAGCTAGGGGTCTTTGGAGCTAGGAGTGGTGTTCCCTTTTCTTCTATTGATCAAGCTTCACATAAAGTAGGTGATTTCATTATTTTCTAATGTAGGATATGCATGCTAAAATGCGTAATATAAGAAGAATTTTGATGTGAATAGATAAAATTCATGTTAGTATAAAATGATATGTCGTTTGTTGTGATTAAGTAGAAAAAAGATACCATGCTAATTAAAGAGAAAAATTCTTTGATGTTATAAACCATGTTAGTATGTTTGCAAAACTTTGTGTTTATGATATTGTTGACATATAAGAGGAATTTTGATGTGAAAATTATAAATAAAATTCATGCTAGTATAATATGATATGAAAGTAGTTTGTTGTGATAAATACCATGCTAATTAAAGAAAAGTATTCTTTTACGTTATAAACCATGCTAGTATGTTGCAATATTTTGTGCTTATGATATTGTTGACCACATCATGCTTTGATAATTAAGAAAGAAGAAAGAAAGAAATTTTTGTTAGTATTTGTAATGTATCGACATATGAATGTCCTAATTGAAAAGACTATGAACTATTGCAAGAAAGAGTACTCTTGTGAAATTCTTATGTTCAAGTGATATAAAAGAGTAATTTGTGTAAAAGTAAGAACACAACTATTTGTCATGAACACTAGTTTTCTTTTTATAAATTTTGAGTTTTAAAGAAAAACCTAAGTATATGTGAAAAATGAGAAAGAGAATTAATTAATGAGTGGAAATAGTATTTTAAATAAATTTGAAAATTTATTGATTTCTATTTTAAAAATCTAATATTCAAGAAAAAGTTATTTCAAAATTATTAGAAAGATTTTGATCTTTTGAATAAACAAGTTTTATGGAAAAAGAAACACTTTCTGAACAATTGAACAAAAGTACATTAGTACATTTTCTAAATAGAAAATACACTTGGACTTATTGGTTAGCCAGTGCAGATTATAGTACTGTTGTGAGAGATCTTGGGTTCAAAGCTTGATAGTAACATTTATTTTTAATTCTTTGAATTAAATCCCGAAACTGAGACTCGAAATATGAACCTTTTTGCATAGCTAGTTGACACCAAAGTCCAATTGGACTCTTAGCTAGCGGCTGATGGGTTGGGCGTTGACTGTGTGGTCATGGGTTTGAAACCCGGCGACCGAAACATAAATTTTTTTTTTTTTTGGATTTTAATGTTTTAATGGGTTCTAATGCACCTAAAAAAAATTAGGAAAAAATTCTATTATTCCTATAATATGAAATGAAATGAAAATTTATTAAGAGATGGTTTTCTTGTATATTTTTTGAGTGTAAAAAGAAATAAAAATTTGAGAACAGAATTTTTGATGAAAGGTAGCATTTTTTGTAAATTGATCTTTTAAGAAGAATTGCACTTGTATCATTTTTAAGAAATATTTTGTGAATTGAAACATTGTGATAACTTAGAACTGTCATAACAATTCATGTGGTGAGATTTGTGTACTTGAAAGTAATGCTTGTTTAAAAGAATACGAATAAACAACTAGATCATGAATAGTGTCGAGACTGTGATTTATTTTGTGGCTAAGTTGAAAGATAAAGTAATCTAGGCTTAAGATATGCTTATAGGGTATGTGTACCCATGTTTCTTGTACATGAAAAATTATGATTTAAGAGTTAGTAAGACCTCGGGTACCGGCATTATTGAAGAAAAGATTTGAGATATGATTTGAAATTTGCCATGGAGCGATCTCGCATTTTGGTGAATAAGTCTGGTAGGAGGTAAAACTAATTCTAGGGATGATAACTTATTCATGTCTTGAACTATATAATTAGGCACATAAGTGAAGATGTAGTAAACTTGGGCAAACGTAAGTGGGTGCTTCTATATAGTCGGTGGTGGATCTCCGTGGCTATAGACTCAGTCGGCGGACTGTGGTTGCTCTGTGGGAGACCAGTTTTTATTTTTAAAATCCGGGACTTAGCGTAGTCGGGCAGATAGTTTGCCGTCTCCAATGTATATACGTATACCGGGACTAGTGGGGCACTTGCGGGATGATTCGCACGATGAGGGATCTGTTATAATAGCCAGCGAGGCTAAGATCCTTAGCCGTGTAATGATCTAAACCTTGCTTTATTACTGGGTAGTTTCATGGCGAGCGATCAAACCCTTTATTGTGGAGTACGTAGGCGCTTTCCCTCGGACCTATGTACTATGGGATGCATAGAATCTGAAATGAAATGAAAATTTATTAAGAGATGGTTTTCTTGTATATTTTTTGAGTGTAAAAAGAAATAAAAATTTGAGAACAGAATTTTTAATGAAAGGTTTTTATTTTTAATTCTTTGAATTAAATCCCGAAACTGAGACTCGAAATATGAACCATTTTGCATAGCTAGTTGACACCAAAGTCCAATTGGACTCTTAGCTAGCGGCTAATGGGTTGGGCGTTGACTGTGTGGTCATGGGTTTGAAACCCGGCGACCGAAACATAAATATTTTTTTTTTTTGGATTTTAATGTTTTAATGGGTTCTAATGCACCTAAAAAAAATTAGGAAAAAATTCTATTATTCCTATAATATGAAATGAAATGAAAATTTATTAAGAGATGGTTTTCTTGTATATTTTTTTGAGTGTAAAAGGAAATAAAAATTTGAGAACAGAATTTTTGATGAAAGGTAGCATTTTTTGTAAATTGATCTTTTAAGAAGAATTGCACTTGTATCATTTTTAAGAAATATTTTGTGAATTGAAACATTGTGATAACTTAGAACTGTCATAACAATTCATGTAGTGAGATTTGTGTACTTGAAAGTGATGCTTGTTTAAAAGAATATGAATAAACAACTAGATCATGAATAGTGTCGAGACTGTGATTTATTTTGTGGCTAAGTTAAAAGATAAAGTTATCTAGGCTTAAGATATGCTTATAGGGTATGTGTACCCATGTTTCTTGCACATGAAAAATTATGATTTAAGAGTTAGTAAGACCTCGGGTACCGGCATTATTGAAGAAAAGATTTGAGATATGATTTGAAATTTGCCATGGAGCGATCTCGCATTTTGGTGAATAAGTCTGGTAGGAGGTAAAACTAATTCTAGGGATGATAACTTATTCATGTCTTGAACTATATAATTAGGCACATAAGTGAAGATGTAGTAAACTTGGGCAAACGTAAGTGGGTGCTTCTATATAGTCGGTGGTGGATCTCCGTGGCTATAGACTCAGTCGGCGGACTGTGGTTGCTCTGTGGGAGGCCAGTTTTTATTTTTAAAATCCGGGACTTAGCGTAGTCGGGCAAATAGTTTGCTGTCTCCAATGTATATACGTATACCGGGGCTAGTGGGGCACTTGCGGGATGATTCGCACGATGAGGGATCTGTTATAATAGTCAGCGAGGCTGAGATCCTTAGCCGTGTAATGATCTAAACCTTGCTTTATTACTGGATAGTTTCATGGCAAGCGATCGAACCCTTTATTGTGGAGTACGTAGGCGCTTGCCCTCGGACCTATGTACTATGGGATGTATAGAATCCGAACAAGTGTGCATTAGTGTCATCGTAGTATAAAATGTGGGCATTAGGCATTAAGACATGACATACACTTACATGTTTAGCGTAGTCACAATTTAACACTTTATTGTTCATTCAACTCTTGTGATTTGTTAAAATAATGAGATCGTTATATGTACGGCATAGAGAGGATAGCCGAGTATAACACTTTCGGCAGTTGTAAGTGACTGACGTGCCCACAGCTTGATATGTAGGTAATGGCTATGAAGATATTATGATGCAATCAATGACTCATTTGATAAAGCTGTACAAGTTGTGCTTTTGTTTTCCATGTTGTAATCTTTTATTCTTCCGCTGTGTAAACAAAGTGTAAATAAACTTTGATGTACTATTCAAAAGTTTTAAATTTTCTTGTAAAATTGTACGAAGTGAAGTAAAGATTCTGTAAAATCTCGAATTTGGCCTTATTTGGAATTCGGGGTGTTACAGGATTAGGGTTAGGGTTTGGAGTATTGGATAGGACGGTTTCGTGGGTGGCGGCTACAGTTGGTTGAGGGAGAGTGCTGGTGACCACGACGGGTTAGACAACGGGGTTGAACGGCATCGACGGGATGTAAACGATGACGTCGACGAGAACAGGGGTATGCCGAAGTTGGTTCTTCAGCAGGCGAGGGGTTTGGACGGCGGGGTTGAACGGAGTTTGGGTCGTCGGGATGATGCAGTCAGAGTTTGGGGTTTCTGCGGTTTGGGTTGTCGGGATGGAGGATGCAGTCGGGGTTGAACGGAGTTTGGGTCGTCAGGATGGAGGATGCAGTCAGGGTTTGAACAGAGTTTGGGTCGTCGGGATGATGCCGAAGTTGCTTCAAGGTTTGGTGATGTGGCAGTTGATGATGATGATGGTGAGGGACAGGTTTCTTCTTCTTCTTGATGATGATGATGCAATCGGAGAGACTGTTTCTACTTCTTCTTCGATTTTGTGTTTGTGTGTGTTGTTTGAAATTCTAGGGTTTTGAGGAAAAAGAAAACTTTGTATAACCTTGCACTGATACCATAATAAGGTTAACAGAGAGATTGAAAAATATGATTGGATTATTGGGATTGAATATAACTGTGTACAATGACTCCTATATATAGAAGGGAACCAAATACTAAACTGATACATATCCGATATGGGACTATATATAATACAATATCTAACATTCATAAATAACTCTGAGCTCTATGCTTTTAAAGGTCCAAACAAACAATAAAAATAATAATGAAGACAATCTTTCCTCCTCAAATCTTAATTTCACCGATCGAGTTGATACAAAAGCTTCAGCTAGCATCCATAGGCTGAATGTACACTGGATTATTGTAGATATTAGCTGTTGGGGCTAGCGTTCTACTGATCTTTCCCATCTCGGCCCTGTCTTTGCGTGGGGAGTACCTAAACTGGTGCAATGGAGTTGAATTAGTATCAAGAATATTCAGTATCACTACCATGAACACCGAGCAAACAAACATCGGGATTGGCCCAAAAATCCACATCAACAAGGTAGTCGCAAAGTAGAGTGCTCTTAACCCCATGGCCCAGAAGTTACTCCCCCTTAATACAGCATTCTGTACATAGCTCACTGGTACATCAGAATCCAACGTACTGATCAGATACGTGGCTTGTACAAAGTACCTGGCTGAGTTGATGAAACAGGTGAAAGCCGCAAGGAAGCACACGAGAAGACAGATGTACTTGACGGACGCAGTGGATTGAGTCCTGTCACCATAGATCACTTGGCTCATGAAAACTTTGGAGGTGCTTCCGAGCCACGTGCCAATCAAGGAGCTGAGTGCAATTGAGACTGATGCTAGGGTGCTCGACTCCGACATGTTGTTATTTATCACCTGCAAAGCCAGTCCTGTCTCGGCTGGCATTGTCTGCAATGATGATTGATCGTAGTAGGTGTGCATCAGGAAGTGTTAATTTCTTTCTCGTAAACGACACATTAAAATATGAATGATAATATGAATGTCTAACCTTGAGCATCCGCTCGACCCAAGCCTTCATATTATGGTTCTCATACCCGACAACGGTAGTGTGGGGATGACACAGGATTCGATAGAGGAGGAAGAGATGGTAGACGAACATAATGGTCAGCCCCAACGGGACCAATACCAAGTCGATGGAGCCCCTATCGAACAACATCTCTCTCTTTTTATCACTTCTTGATCATCAACTCTGCTAGCTCCCTTCGCATATTTTTGCAAGAGACAATGAAACCGGTACCAATATTGAGCTAATTAAATTTCTTGATAAATTTTGCTGCATTTATCTATGCCCTGTACGAGTATGAGAAGGTGAAATAAGTCTCTAATTGCTTGTTTGTTTTGTTCAAAGTCAAAAGATGCCGTTCAGCCTTAAACTTTTGAGAAAGCTGTTGCTTGCTAGATATGGAAGGCAACTAATTAATTACAACTCACAAGCAAATAATTCTAGTTAGCTTACAATACTTTGAAACGTTTAAGCGTTTGCTTGTACTCCAGCATCCTATTATTTTCTTGGAATGGATTTAAAGTCATTGTTGATTATTAATCATTGGATATTCCTTATCCCTAGCTACTATAATAGACGCATGGATTTGTTATTGCACATGATTCATATCACCTCTTATTATTACAAATCACCAAAGGATTCGGTGAATTTTATCGTCCATCTAAAAATCGACGGTAAAATTTTATTTAAAATTAAAATATTAAAAACGTGAGCCAACACACTACGAAATTTTCTCTAGTTGATACATATAGGAGATTAAGAGATAATTAAACAGCTTATAGAAGAAAGTAAGTTGGAAGAAAAACGGTACAGAGCTAGCTAGCTTGCAAGCAAGAAGATGAAAGGAGGCAAAGAAAAGGGATATTCTGTACATGGAAAGAAATCAAGCAACAAAAGAAATAATCTGACATGGAAAATTATCAATATATGGAATAATTGTGATAAAATCTCATTTTATAAAAAATTACAGAAGAAGCTACGCATGTCTAATTTAATTATACTAGTAATTTACACACGTCTTAATAAAGATGATTTTTTAAAAGTAAAAATTCAGACGTAGTATGAGTTTGAACCTAATATCTTTTTTATAATAGTTATGTAAGTGCGTTGTACGCGTTGATAGATTTAGAAATGACACTAAGACCTCTGATTATAATATTATTATAATATAATATTAGAGATTTACATGTGTGATGCACGTCTTAACAAATTTAGCTTTTTTAAAGTAAAATTTCAGAAGTATTCTGAGTTTGAACCTAAGAACTCCTTTATAATAGTTATGCACGTGCATTGCACGCATTGATAGATTGACAAATAACAATGAGGCTTTCTCTCATTATAATATTAGAGATCAGAGATGTGCTTATTTCATATTCAGTCAACCCACATGCATATCCCCATAATCCCAACATAGAAGAAAAAAAATCTTAGCAAAATGAAAACACATCCTTAGTGTGAGGTATTTTGTTACAAAATTGCAGCATGAAACATTAATTCCAATATGTAAATAATCTGATTATAATCTTGCTAGTAATTTACATGTGCGATGTATATCTTAATATATATATATATATATATATATATTTATTTATTTATTTATTTATTTATTATTTTTTAAAGTAAAAATTCTGACATAGTGAGGGCTCGAACCTGAGACATTCCTCGTGATATTAGTTATGTACGCGTGATATACGTAAGTTGGTATGTTTACGGACAATAACTCAAACTTTTCCATTATACTATTAGAGATGTACGTAGCAAGTAGAGCAAATTTCGGAATTTGTTGGCTCATTTTTTATATACGTAAGTTGGTATGTTTACGGACAATAACTCAAACTCTTCCATTATAATATTAGAGATGTACGTAGCAAGTAGAGCAAATTTCGGAATTTGTTGGCTCATTTTTTAATTTTTTTAATTTTGAAATATAATTCTACGCTATTTTTAGATGGATGATGCATCTCTACTATTATAATGGGAGAAGGGCTTAGTGCTATTTTTAGATGGATGATGCATCTCTACTATTATAATGGGAGAAGGGCTTAGTGTCATTTGTCACCGTTTTTTTTTTTTCGTCATTTTGTCATTTTGTCAACACGTGCAGCACACGTGTTGGCAGTTTTAGTGTTTTTTTTTCCTTTTCATTCCCCTCCACGTGCATCGCGCGTGCATTATATATATATATATTTTTTGCCCTTTTCATTCCCCTCCATGTGCACCGCACGTGTTGGTATTTTTTTCCCCTTTTCGTTCCCCTCCGCGTGCATCGCACGTGCGTTATAGTTTTTTTTTGTAGTCCTTTTCATTCCTCTCCACGTGCATCGCACGTGCATGATACTAGGATCCAAATCCGATTCGGATCATATTGGAGCTTGCATCAAAATCAAAAGCTGAATTGTGCGTGCTAGAATATTTATTATTATTATTATTAGTGACTGTTTCTCATGGAGGTTAAGGTTTTTGGGTTAAGCAGACGTACGTGGTGTGCTTAGCAGCTCAATCTGTAAGTGGCGTGTGCGGTTAGATGCAACATTAGAGGTTACTTAATAGTTTGATATAGCGTTGAGCCGCTGATAGTATTCGAATATATATATACGATGACTTGTGATTGTTCAGGTAGTAAGCTTTATTTAAAAACATAATAATGAAATACAGTGGGCTGCTGATATCTCCATTTCTATCCAATGAACTCTCATTTTTCTCACAAATTTCTACTATTTCAGTAGGAGATTTTGTCACCCAACAAACTTTATTTACAATCAAACAGACACGTGCATTATAATTCAACAAATACGTATAATGTACATGCATCACTAATATAAAAGAGGTCTTAGGTTTGATATTAGATAACATCAGATTTTAGCCACGTTATTTTATTAATAAAAAATATAAGCAAAACAACCGTAATCAGCTTATCAGCCTAAGAACAAGTACACGAAAGTTTAGGGACATAAAATACCATAAAGTCAACCTCCATCATTTCTGGAGTGGTGGGACCTAATCTAAAATCAAGATATATAGTAGAAAATAAAGAAAACTTGTTAACAGCCCTAGGGAGGTGGGTCTAGTCTAAGGTCGATGGGGCCAATTTCTACTTTCTCGTCATCAAAATTATGAGCCCGAAGGGCCTCATGCAATCTCGCGCTCTTGCTGCAGTTGTCTCCGCCCACAAAAAAAAGTTAGATATACAACTTGAGTTAGCCAATCTGAAATACTATTACTAGTCGTCTCATTAACATAAAAAATTATTTATGTCTATTTAAAGAGCTCAGGTCATCCCTGCGATCACAATGTACCACGCCCTTCTCATAGTCTTCCTATTCCATCTATAAATCTTCGTAGGTGGGTGAGTAACCGTCTATCCTAAAGGGCTTTAAGCACTTCTATCCATATTGTTTTGTTCCTCAAGCATTCGATGAGCAAGTAATTTCTATTTTCCAGTGTCATAGTACTGAACTCTCAGCTCGTGATGATGTCTGGTTGCCTTTTTGCCAGGTTATCGGATACACCAGTTGTGCACGCTGGTGGTGTTGCAGATGGTCGTGCTGAGCAGGATGCAGAGTTGGGTGATGAGCTTGAGCATGATAAGGTGTCTAGGAACAAGAGGAGGTCACCATATCTCAGGGATTTCGTCTGCAGTAACTGATGAAGTGGTGTAGCAGAGTATCAGTAGTTTACGGGTTGTGCACATGTAGTTTAAGTGAAATAATGGCGGAAAATGCAAACAAGGGTGTAACTAACTGTGTGTCTCGCATCTATAAATACCAGGGGAAATGTAATAGAGAGATTATGCAATCAATAGAGATTTAATCCTTTCCCTATCAGATCTTGATTTCTTCTAATTGTTCTTCCCCAAAATTCTCTGTTCTTCCCCAGATCTCAATTCTCTGACCTAATCTTCCACAAATTCCTGCTCGATTATTGGTACTCTTGTATCAACTGGTGTTTTCACTGATTTGGATTTAGAAATTGGATTGGTGATTCATTGAATTGAATTCGGTTATGACTGATAATCCAAGAACTCGTTCAAATTTGATCGCATCGTTACAGGAAGCGATTTTGGGATTGAGGGAGTTGACGACGACGCAAGGCCAACAACTCCATGATCAACAAAGGATGCTGGCTGAGATGATGCATCGCTTTACGGTGATGGATGCGAAGATGGATCGACACTTTAGTCGATCGTAGCTTGCTTTGGATACTCCTACCAATCTAAGGCAATCTTCCCTTAATCATGAGTACTTTATCAAGAACTCTATGTTGGATTTTTCGGGGTTTGAAGGTGAGAATCCTACGTGGTGGCTTTTTAAAGCAAATCAATTTTCCAATATCATAAGACTCATATAGACCAGAAAATTAGTATAGCATCATTTCACATGGATGGGAAAGCTCTAGCATGGTTCCAACACAAGTTTGATAATGGGGAATTCAGAATTGGGAAGATTTGGTGCAACAAATTGACATTAGATTTGGAGCTTCGGCTTACATAGGTTACGCAGGATTGTTATTCAAACTCACACATGCATCGTTTCTATCTAGCTACCAGGATGAATTTGACGTGCTTGTTAATAAGACTAGGGGTCTGTCGGAAGCTACAATTCTTAGTTGTTATGTTTCTGATTTGAAACCTGAAATAAGAAGAGAGGTGTTAGCTCACAAGCCATCATCACTTGCTGATGCTATTGGCTTAGCAAGGTTGCAGGATGAGAAATTCAAATATCTTTGCAGCATGAATGGTAGAGGTGGGGGATATAGACCACCGTGGCAACCTCAACCCAGTACACTACCTCTTGTATTACCAACTCCATCTAAACCTGTAAGTCCATTTCCAAATACTGGTGGTTCTAGTGCGCAGACTAGCAGAATGCTGGTACGCAGGATTCCTCATGTTGAGTGGGTAATTAGAAAGGAGAAAAGTTTATGTTTTAACTGTGATGAGAAAATTGTTCCATGCCATAGGTGTGCGAGGCAGTTTTTTTGGCTTTTATGTGACAATGAGGATGGGGATGGCTATATTTCCACTGGTATGTCTGAAGACCAAGCTGGACATTATAGGCCATAGAGTGATTCTATTCCTGAGATATCTGTACAGGCTTCGTCAGCTCAGTCTTCATTGCGTATTTTACGAGTGCAAGGAACTATAGGCAGTACTCAAGTCCAAGTGTTAATTGATGGGGGAGCACGGATAATTTCATACTGGAGAGATTAGTTAAATTTCTCAATTTGAATGTCTTTCCTTCTCAACATTTCAATGTTAGGATGGCGAATGGTGAAGTATTGAAGTGTGTAGGAGTGTGTTCAGCTGTGCCAATTAAGCTGTAAGAATACTCTTTTGTTGTAGATTGTTATGTCTTGCCATTGTGTGGAGCTGATGTTGTTCTCGGAGTGCAGTGACTTAAATTGTTGGGTCCTATTCTGACTGATTATAGCAAAATGACTATGAGCTTTAATTTCAACAATCAAAGAGTGGTACTTATGAGGGGGATGTAGTAACACTAGAGCAAATTGAGTTGCAGTGCCTCCACAAGCTGTCAACTAAAACAGTATGCGAGTTCTTTCATCTGGTTCTGGAAAACAAACATGCTGAAGAGCAAGGAAATGAAGAGTTGCAGTCTCTAGCGCTTCGAATTTTCAATATAATATCTCAGGAATACGTGGCACAATTTTCAGAATCAACTTCAATGTAATCATAAACATAGCAACCAGATACAAGAAAAATTAAAACTTATTATTACATCAATTGTTTACAAAGCACAGCAGAAAATTAAACGCCTTGAATTACAATTTCTTTCTTTTACAACACATTCTTTTACAATTTTCCTAAGCCATATTATCAATCTACCACACTCATCCAAATCCCAAGCTATAGTTACATACCTGTAAAATATGAGGCTATAGATAACCCTAACCCCCCAAAATACATGGGTCAGCCATAATGGTGTGAGTGATATCAAAAAAAAATGCAACATAAATAAAGCATAAAGGTCCAGTGCAAGCCGGAAGTCATAAACAACATATATCAATAGTAGTAACGAAAATAATATGAAATAAAAATAAATAAAATATGAAAACATCGAGTGAAACTAGACTAAGTTTCAAGTGTAGAAAATAGATAACAAACATGCATAAAACCAAGTCAAGAAAAATACAAATGCAGTATGATGACTCTCTAATGTATACTTGTCGGATTCTATGCATTTCATACTACATAGGTCCGGTGCAAGCCCTTATCGTTCTCCACTTTATAAGGTTAGATCCCTCGTTATGCAACTAATCCTGCTACGGTGATAGAAACAAGATCCAGAATACTTCGCGAATAGGCATCACAACCATCGACACGCAAGCATCATGTAAGAATAGCTCAAAAACCGAAGAATCTCTTCCCTGCCATTTATCCCATGAATAGGTTTGCGAGACCCTCGACATACAGATACACAATGTGCATCCCGTGAGTAGGCTTGCCAACCCTCGACACGTGAATGCACCCTACATGCTCCGTGAATAGGCTTGCAGACTCTCGACACGAAAACATACAAATGTCCTCTCGAGACAGAACAACACACATGTCCTGGAATGCATCCGTTGGACCAAACCCCTAAAGCATATTCTCACATTTCACAAGTTCTATCACATAACCCATAGTGCATGTCCTTAAGTTGGTTATTGTTAAAAAAATACAAATCCCTCTTCTCTAGAGTTAGTGTATACTGCCGGACTTAATTCCCCAACAACAATCCCAAGACCCCACTGGTCTAAATCCACAAAATCTTATCTGCTAGTTCACATGACTCCCACTCAACTCCTAGAGATTCAAAAAACGAATATCAACACCAAAACTTCCAATAAAAACTCTTATGTTCATCAACAAAACGTTTATATCAATAAAAACTCCCAAGCCAACAAAATCTAAATCCATTTAATGTACTCGTATATTCCAAAAATGAAATAAAATATTAAATCTATTAAATAATCGAAAATCACATTTTGAAATCGCAGAATATCACAAAATATCAATTTCTTCAAAAACCATAGGCATGTCACTTTATAAGGTCATAAGAATAATGATTAAAATTCTATTATAATCAAAATGTAACTCTCTATAAAATACTATAATCTATAGTAAAAACATCATCTAAAACAGTAGATCAATAATCCATAAGTTCAAATAAATAACCGCTCAAGAAAAACAACGAAAAACTCAAAAAAAAGCCCAAAACAATGATGTCGGTCGACATTATAGTCGACTGTCATGACAGTCGACCTTCATTTTAGTTCTAAAAATGGACAGTCGACCTTGCAGTTGACCTTCATGTAAAAAACAGCAGGTTTAAGTTTCGTGCACCTTTTTACTGATACTTCGTTAAAACTTTGTAGAATCATAAATTTGTAAAACTAACTTCCTGAGATGATCAAATACAAATTGTATAACATATATGAGTTTATGAAACAAATCCAAATTTCATCAATATCATAAAAGAGATTACCAAATTATTCAAGAACAGTGAACTATATATATATATATATATATATATATATATATATATATATATATATATATATATATATATATATATATAGGTGTATATATGTGTATGTATAGATCAGTAAAATCAACAACATCATAGTATAAGAGTAGTGTAAGGTTTGATTCAATCTCAGTATCAACAACAACTCAATATCAAATCGAAAACTTCATGAAAGCTCTAAAACTCAACTTCGGCCGAAAGCATCAGACCCGAATCAAGAACCCCCTTTTCACTTCAAAACTTGATCTTTTGATCCAACAAATCCTTCTATAACTTGTTATACACAAACCTCACTGATCCCAATAGTTTACTCATGAATATAAGTGATTATAACATGTAAATAATCAAGTTTCTACTCATCAAAAGCCTCAAACAGAATATATATATATTCACACAATAAAGATCCACTTTTGTTCACTTTTATGCAATACTCATCATACAGGTCATATTACATGTTCAAAACAGCAAGTATATGAATGAAAACAACCTACCCATGATTTATGTTAGGTTCTTAACAAATCTCAAGCCATCTATATGTAATTTCAATCATCATTAGCATAGTTTTCATGAAAAGATTCAATTTTTATTCATCCATCAATCAATAATTCATTATATCATCATACCACCCCCTAGCATGCTTTCTAATAAATAAATCATCACATAAAACATGCATAGAACAATACAAAACAAACATATGTCACGCACCTCAATAAAGAAATCAATCGAATTAATAAAGAATAAGAAAAAGCCTTTCTTTCGCAAAAATCCAATATCATCGCTTCGAAACTCCAAGAAATTAATAATAAAAATACAATTTATTTTTGCAGAGGAGAGAGACGGCTGTAGTGACCATAATATTGGCCGAAATCTAGAGTTTTTAGGGTTTTACAAGTTGATGGAAACATCTCTTAACAAAATATTACTTTACATATATAAATATTTCTTTAATAAAATACTTAAATAAGTTAAATAAATTAAAATAAAACCAAATTCCATCACTACTGAGTTATCCAACCATCAAGCATAGCCCAGAAATTTAAAAATTCAGATTTGTACTCGTAGTGGTAATTTTGCACAAAAGCCCTTTCTCTTTGTAATATTTGCAATATGTCATAAAATATTCGTAAAAATTCAGAAAATTCAAAAATAATATCTAGTAATACATATTAGATTTTCCAATTAAAATTTCTGACTTTTACTTTCTAAGAAAACATTTTCACAAGATCCAACCTAAATTTCATATTTCCAAAAATACCATATTTGTTTAAATATTTTCTAAATCAACTCTAAATAAAATTTAAATATATTTTATTTTAAATTTTATTTAGAGTTGACCAGTTTCATTGCTTCGGGCAAAAATCTTTGCAAAAATTCCACGAGTTTGATTGCTTCGGGCACCGGATTTGCAGGCACCCTTCCCTGGTTCTGATTCATGACAACGACATTGAGTGTCTGATAGACCCTCACTAGTTCCGTCTCAAAGTCCAAACCTTCACCTTTTCGAGCTCGTCTTCCAGCCATATTCTGATGCAAAAGATCCATTAAATTCGAAGCGTGAAACATGAACCTTTAAGTCAACATTTCCATTTCATTAAATTTCAAACTTTATACATTCGAATTTAAAGATGACCATGGCCAGCCCAGAAATCAGTAAAAAATAATTTTATTATTTGTTTGAGATCCAAACGGCTTTTTTCATAAAAGTCCCTCTCTTTCGAAGTATTTATCAAAATAGTTTCTTTATTTAGAAACATCCCAAAATTTAGGATATACTTAATTATAAATAGGAGAATTTATTCAGAAATCTAAAAGTGGAGATTTGCACCCCAAAAAATATTTGCACGCGTTTTGCACGTGTAAAATCGACAAATTCGTAAATAGTCAAATTAATTTAAATAAATCTGAAAATTAAAATATCATAAATAAATGAGAAAAATCAATCATTAACCATAAAATTTTAAGAATTCAAAATTTCCTAACTTTGCATATGTGTTGCAGTGCAAAATTGCAATTTCAAGAAAATAGTTAAAATAGTCAACTTTACCAATTTAATATTATTCAATAATACAAAATAAATCATTTTATTTTGCAAGGTGTTACACAGTCTTTCTTGAAGCAGTACTCTTGTGTGTTTAACGAGCCAGTGGGTTTGCCACCAAATAGAGAATTTGATCACTCTCTTCATCTACTGCCAACCACCAACAAATGTAAGCCTTATTGTTATCCACATTTTCAAAAAGAAGAAACTGAAAAGAAAATTTCAAAAATGTTGAAGGAGGGAATAATACAACCAAGCAAAAGTAATTTTTCCTCACCAGTTTTGTTAGTCAAGAAGAAAGAAGTTTTGTTAGTCAAGAAGAAAGAAGGGGCATGGAGATTTTGTGTGGATTATAGAGCTTTAAATGCTATAACCATTAAAGATAAATTTTCAATACCAACGGCAGATGAATTGTTTGATGAATTAAGTGGAGCAAATTATTTTTCAAAGCTTGATTTACGAGCGGGTTATCACCAAATCCGAGTGCACGCTGAGGATGTCTATAAGACTGCTTGTAGTAGATCCCATGATGGACATTTTGAGTTTTTAGTAATGCCATTTGGGCTTACTAACGCACTCTCAACTTTTCAAGCCGCAATGAACCTATCTTCAAACCGTATTTGAGAAAATTTGTATTGGTCTTTTTCGATGATATCTTGGTCTATAGTAAGGATTAGAGTTCACACTTAAAGCATGTTGTTGTGGTCTTAACAATAACGAAACAAAAAAAAATTCTTTGTGAAATTGTCCAAGTGTTTTTTTGGCAAATCATCAATTGACTATTTGGGACATGTGATATTTGCAAAAGGATTACATGTAGATGAGGATAAAGTTCAAGCAATCAAGAAGTGGCCTCAACCAAAATGTGTGAAGCAGGTGAGAGCTTTCTTAAGTCTCACTAGGTATTATAGAAGGTTCGTTAAGAATTACGCTTAAAATGCCAGTCCTTTAACGGATTTATTAAAGAAGGAGAAATTTGTGTGGAATGAGGAGGCAGAAGTAGCTTTTGAGAAATTCAAAGAGGTGTTGCAACACCTATCTTGGCACTACCAAAATTTTTAAAACTTCTGTGGTGGAGACAGACACATCTAGTACTGGCATCGAAATTGTTCTTCAGTAAGACGGGCACCCTATAGCCTATTTTAGCAAAAAATGAACAAGAGAATGCAAGCTTCGTCTACGTATGTGAAGGAGATGTTTGCAATTACAGAGGTAGTGAAGAAGTGGCGACAGTACCTTTTGGGTAGTAAATTTGTAGTGTAGATAGATCACCAAAGCCTTCATCATTTGGGTGAACTAAACAATACAAACACCAGAGTAGCACAAATGGCTTTATAAGCTAGTGGGATATCAGTTTAAATAGTGTACAAGCCTGGTAATAAGAATGTAATAGCCAATGGCTTGTCAAGGATACCTCATGAAGATAGTTCAATGCTTGCACTAATATCTGCTCCTAAAATGGTATGGACGGAAAAGTTGAAGGATGAATTGATGAAGAATGAAGAATGCAGGAAGCTGATTGTTAAGGTCGCAGATTTACCTGCTACCAGACCTGACTTTAGAACAGGGATGGTGTTTTGTTCTATAATGACAAAATTGTTGTTCCTCCGGGATTGCAGCATGAGATTTTGTATGAAATGCATTCGACACCATTTGGGGGACATGCTGGAGTAGTAAAGACTTTAGCAAGGTTGAGAACATTATTTTATTGGGAGGGTATGCTTCAGTCGGTTGAAGATTATGTTCGAAAATGTGTGGTGTGTCAACAAACAAAGTATGAGACTTTGAAGCCAGCAGGGTTGTTGCAGTCATTTCCAATACCAATGCAGATATGGGAGGATGTGGCTATGGACTTTGTTAGCGGATTACCAAAATCTCAGGGCAAATTAGTTATCATGGTAGTTGTCGATAGATTAACAAAATATGCTCATTTTATTCCTTTAGTAAGTGGTTTGACATCAATTAAGGTGACTAATGCCTTCACTGCAAACATTTTGAAACTTCATGGCATGCAAAAGTCTATTGTTTCTGATCGAGATCCCATTTTTTGAGTCAATTCTGGCAACAACTATTCGTTAATCAGGGGACTTCGTTGAAGATGAGTACTGCATACCATCGACAGTCCGATGGCCAAACAGAGGTCATTAATAGAACCCTCGAGCAGTATTTGCGTTCATTTGTTAGTGAGGAACCATAGCAATGGTGTAGATATTTGTCGTTAGCAGAATTATGGTATAATACTTCGTGACATTGATCTATAAAGACCACTCCATTTGAAGAAGTATATGGAAGACATCCTCTAGTTATGCCAAATTATATAAAAGGGAATGCAAACAATAATGAAGTGGATATGGACTTATCAAAGCGCAATGAACTCTTGAAAAGATTGAAGAGCAATTTAATGGAAGCCCAATGCAAAATGAAGAATAAAGCAGATGCAAATAGAAGAGAGAAGGAGTTCCAGGTATGAGATTGAGTGTTTTTGAAATTAAGACCCTATCGACAGAACTCATTGATCAATAGACATAACCAAAATCTATCAAAAATGTTTTATGGACCTTATCAGATTTTGAAAAGAGTGGGAGTGGTAACTTATAAACTACAATTGCCTTAAAATGCTAGAATCCATCCTGTGTTTCATGTGTCATTGTTAAAAAAATACACATCAGCTCAATTGCAAGAGGAATTGCAGAGTATGCCTTAAATAAATGATGCACATTAATGGGTATTTCTGCCATCAGAGTTGTGGGCAAAAGAAGAGTTAAAATCGGTGGACAGTTTGTTAATGAGCTTCTGATCAAATGGGAGGGGTCACCTGAAGAAGAATTTACATGAGAAAACGAAGTCACTATCGCTCAGTCATTTCCATACTTGAACCTTGAGGACAAGGTTCTTATTAAGAGGGGGAGTATTAATACATCAGTTGTGCACATTGGTGGTGTTGCAGATGGTCGTGCTGAGCAGAGTGCAGAGTTGGGTGATGAGCTTGAGCATGAAATGGTGTCTAGGAACCAGAGGAGGCCAGCATATCTCAGGGATTTCGTCTCCAGTAGCTGAGGAAGTGGTGTAACAGAGTATCAGTAGTTTATGGGTTGTGCACGTGTAGTTCAAGTGAAATAAATGACGGGAAATGTATACAGGGGTGTAACTAACTGTGTGTCTAGCGCCTATAAATACCAGGGGAAATGTAATAGAGAGATTATGCAATCAATAGAGATTTAATCATTTCCCTAATCTGATCTTGATTTCTTCTAATTGTTCTTTCCCAAAATTCTCTATTCTTTCCCAAATCTCAATTCTCTGACCTATTCTTCCCCAAATTCCTACTCCTCGATTCTTGGTACTCTTGTATCATTATCACGTGTTAGAATAGCGTCGACGAGTACGAGACATAGGAAAACTCCGACCTTGAGAGGTGCCTTTAACCTTCCACAAACTACCAAAGACTATGGTGACATTCAACCTCTCAAGTGTCTTCGTGAATAGAGTGAGCGAGCTGAGAAACGGGTTTCTTTAGTTTCTAGTTCCCATGTTCGTCTATCCGGTACGTATTAAGCCATACCCCACACCTTTCTAAGTGATGTATAGTCTCAAGTTGTTCCACTCGTTGTTTTTTTTTTAGGAAAAGGTGGAATAATGCCACCCTGTTTCATTAATAAGTGATTAATAAACAACCCCGAAGTCTCGGGAACAAAAGTACAGTGCAGGAAATAAAACATATCCCCCAACAAAGCCCTGGGGGGTGGGTTACATCATCCAGCCTAAAGGCAAACAAAGTACAGAAACAAAATACAAGGCCTAAGACAAAACATGTAGTAGTGAGGCGGGTGTCCACTCATCAGTCCAGAGTTGGCCCGATCTCAATCTCCTCGTCGTCAAAATCCTCCACCTGGAACACCCTTGCAATTCACCCTCTTGCTCCTGAGGCAGCAGCTGTAGCCCAAAAGGAAATTAGATGCATGATATGAGTAAGATTACTAGAAATAGATTTACATGAAGCACGGAAATAAAAATTGTTTCTATCTAGCCATAACACCCATGTTGTTGCCGCAATGGCAATAAACCATGCCTCTTTCATATCTTTACGGGCTGAGGCGAATCTGGATCCGACCCACAGCTCCTCATAGTCTCTTGGGAAGTCATTTGTTCCGAGTGCTCTCAGCACCTCTACCATGATGGCCTTGCTTCTGGTGCAGTGTAGAAACAGATGATTCAAATCTTCCACGTGTACGTTGCAGAACCCACAATTGGTCGCAATATGAGGTTGCCTCTTGGCTAGGTTCTCTCTCGTGAGTATGGCATTGTTTAGCACAAGCCATAGGAAGACTCTAATTTTCAGAGGAGCTTTAGTCTTCCAAAGAACCGCTGCCCAGCTGGGCCTGCAACCTCGGTAATGAATCCGGTGGTAAAGTGATCTAACCGAGAACATTCCCTTGTTCTCAAGACCCCACCTCAGGTGATCTGGGCCTTGGGCACATATCACCCCAGATTGGACGATGCGCGTCTGTAGTTCATGTAGTTGCTGTAGCAAACTTGGGGGAAGAGTTCCGTGGAACGCTGGTCTCCAAGTCCCCCTTTTCCAAGTTTCCGCCACCGATATATTTGGACGACTCGTTATAGCATACAGCTCTGGGAAAGCTTCCTTGAGAGAGTGAGGGCCGCACCACTTGTCCCACCAGAATCTGGTGGTTCGACCATTGCCGATCAAAGATGAGGTTACTGAGTTGAAAGGCCCGCTGGCTTTAGCGACTCCTTTCCAGAAGCGGGATACCTTTGCGCCTACTCGAAAGCCTAATCTTCTAGTCCCTTTCCCTCGGAGGTAAGGTTGGATAAAGTCCTGCCATCCTTCCCCGCCGTGATGGAACACCTTCCACCACCACTTTCCCAGCAGCGCCAAATTCATATCGCTGAGGTCAATGATCCCTAACCCTCCGTGCCTCTTTTTCATGCAAGCGATATTCCATTTAATAAGGTGGTAGCCTCCCTTATTAGCATCTGCACCTTTCCAAAGGAATCTTTTCCTGATACGATCAATCCTTTGGATCACCCACTTTGGGAGCTCAAAAAAGGACATGTAGTAAATGGGCAGATTGGATAACACATAGTTGATGAGTACCACTCTGCCCCCCAGCGAAAGTGACTTGCCTTTCCAGCCGGACAGTCTGTCCTCCACCCTGTCAATGATAGGCAACCAGTCAGCTTTAGTGAGCCTCCCAGGACGGAGCGGCAGTCCTAGATATTTGATTGGAAATTCTTCTATCGCACAGTTGAGAATGGTGGCATGCTCCCGAGTTTCAGCTCCTGAGAGTGAAATCGAAATAAGCGCACTCTTGTGGAAATTTATCCTGAGGCCTGACCAGGCTTCAAAGCAGTAAAGGACCCCTTTAAAGCAAATGGTTTCCGTTCTAGAGCCATTCCCAAAGAGAAGGGTATCGTCAGCATATTGGAGGATCGTGCAACCCTGATTAGCAATGCTGCTGGCCACAGGAGATATCCACCCTTTTCTTTGGCAATTCTGTAACATTCCTCTGAGCACGTCCGCTACAATAGTGAATAGGAGTGGGGACAGCGGGTCCCCCTGCCGGAGTCCCTTTTTGCACGGGAACGAAGGGCCGGATCTCCCATTCACTGAAATTGCCGTTTTGCTAGAGAGTAAACATTGCTTGATCCATCTAATCCATCTGACCCCAAAACCTCTTCCCCTGAGAGCCTCTAGCAAACAATCCCAGTCCACAGAGTCGTATGCTTTCTCAAAATCCAGCTTGAGGAGGAAGTTCTTGGAATTGCTCTTGTGACAGTGGTGGATAACTTGCTCAGCAGTAGCCACGCAATCCAGGATACATCTGCCCTTAATGAATCCCGTCTGAGTTCTACTGATAAGACTGTCCATAATGCCCCCTAACCAGATAGCAAGGACCTTAGTGATGATCTTAGCCGAACAGTTAATCAGGCTAATTGGTCTAAAATCCCCAACGCACTTGGCATCCTCCCGTTTGGGGATCAACACAACTTCTGCAAAGTTGAACATCCCCAACCTCAGATTATTGTGAAAAAAATCCGACATAACCTCCATAAATTCTCCCTTAATCTCCTCCCAGAACACTTGGTAAAAAAGCATAGGAAATCCATCAGGCCGGTGACTTGTCAGCTCCCATTTGTTCAATGGCCGATTTGACTTCTGACTCCGTGAACGGTTCCTCCAAGGAGGAAGCAATATCACCAGTAGCAATCTGATACTCTTGCCAGAAGTCCTCATCCATAGGGATCCTAAAGTCATTCTTCTTCCCAAAGAGACCCTTGTAGAAAGACTGGAAAGTGGAGGAGATCACCTTATCATCCTGCGATGTACCAGTGTCAGTCTGAATAGATAGGATAAGGTTGGATCTCCTTCTAGCACTAGCAATCCGATGGAAGTAGGCCGTATTCGCGTCTCCCTCTTTGAGCCACGAAATCCTGGACCTCTGTTGCCATTTGATCTCTTCCAGTCTATACAGATTTGCAATGCTATCACGGAGTTCTAATAGCCTGTTTCGCTCTACCTGCGAGAGGACTCTAGTCTCTTCCATCCTTTCAAGGTCATCAATAGCTGCTAGGAGCGACTCTTTATCACGCCAGATGTTCGAGAATCTAGATCGATTCCATCTACAAAGTCGCTTCCTAAGCCTGCGAATTTTCCCACACCATCGAGAAGCTGCGTCCCTGCCGGCCAAGGGGAGAGCCCAGTTCTCCATGACCATATGGTGGAATCCCTGAATTTCCAGTCATGCCTTTTCAAATCTGAATTTCCTAGGCTGGCGGCGATCCCGATTTCCCACATCGAGGAGGATCGGAGTGTGGTCAGAGGTTGGTCTAGGGATCGTTCTGGCTGATGCAAGAGGAAATAAAGCCTCCCAATCCAAAGAGACTAGGATCCTGTCCAGCTTGGCCATAACCGGATCCGCTTGCAAATTAGACCAAGTAAAGAGCCTATCATTGATTGGGATGTCAATCAGATCAAGATCTGAGATAACTCTATTGAACTCCTCCCGGTGCCTGTCGCTAGCGCCTCTTCCCTTGTGCTCAAAAGCAAATCTAGTGATGTTGAAATCCCCACCCACAATCCAAGGTCCCGACCAGCGCTGGCGGATGTCGGACAGTTCAAGCCAGAAGGCCTCTCTGTCAGTGGCCACATTCGGCCCATAGACAACAGTCACCATCTGCATCCAGTCATCGGAACGTCGTTTAAGTCGGGCAGTTAAGGAGAACGTTCCACAATACTCCTCTTCGCAAGAGAGAAGATCCGAATTAAAACCTATAGCAATCTCCCCTGAGGCCCCGACAGAGGGTCGTAGCAACCACTCCTTGATCCTGTTGCCACCAACTCTTTTGAGTTTGAGCCCGTGCTAGAGTTTGGTCTCCTGCAGCCCAACTATTTCTACCTTGGAATTGTTAATAACATCTCGCACCATATCCCTCTTACCCCTGTCTCCCAGACCCCTGACATTCCAAAAAAGTGTATTCATTGGGGGGAATTGTCAAGGAAGATCGTGGAGGATGGTGTAGGGCCTGCTACCCCTGTTCCACTCGTTGTTGGAAGGCATCATTTAATATTTCCCTTAACAATGGTCTTGGACACCCCATTTCCAGGTTCTAGCCACATCCCCACAAATAAGTTTTTTTCACAAATTCTTATTTATAAATTTGTCCATCGATCCACTTCAGTTGTATCTAAAGAACTAACTTTGAACAAAAGGAAAGAAAAAAAAAAAGAAGAATTGTCAGTGATGCTCGGGCCGGCGTAACCACTTAGACCCCACTGTGGGTGGCCACTGCAATTTGTCTTCATACTTCCTAAAATACAAATCATGTTGGAGTCCTGACGTGGTCCAATTACGACTCTGACTTGGATGGTAGCTAGACTTGGATAAACACGGGCTGAACATGGACCATGTCCCCTCTCTCGGTAAATGGTGCCGTGTAATATCAACATCTCTACTACTATAATGGGAGAAAGTCTTTGTCCTTAATCCAACCCGTGCAACGCACGTGTAGGGAAATTTTTTTTTTGCACTTCTCATTCCTCCCAATTTTTTCCCACGTGCACAAAACGTGTATAATACTAGTTAACATTAGAATGATCTGGTCATGCCGTCATGCCCTTTATTTTTTGGGCCACAGAATTTTATCTTTTGGGCTATTTTATATAGTGCAAACCAGAACTACTATTGGGCTAACTGTAGAAGCCCAACTTCTTCCAAAATTTGAGAAATAATTTAAGGCCTATAACCCACTGACAAGTACATAGGGAAATGATTACCCGGGGCGGATTATATCTCTAATATCTAATCAATCTCTAATCTCTTAGTGTCATTCGTAAATATACCACTTTATTTGTAAATCTACTACTTTATGTGTATTGTACGTGCAACTCAAACTCTTCCGTTACGCACTTTATTTAAATCTACCAATTTATAACTCAAACTCTCTCATTATATATTTTATATTACTTTAAAAAATATGTATTTATTAACACGTGCTATATTATATTACTTTAAAAACTATATATTGATTAAAACGTGCATTGCACGTGTTAAATATACCACTTTATTTGTAAATCTATCACTTTACGTGTATTGCACGTGCAACTCAAACTCTTCTATTATACACTTTATTTAAATCTACAAATTTACGTGCATTACACGTATAACTCACTCTCTCTTATTATACTTTTTATATTACTTTGAAAAATATGTATTTATTAATGCATTCTATATTATATTACTTTAAAAACTATATATATTGATTAAAACGTGCTGTTAACTACTGGTAGATATAAAAACAATTAAAAAAACAGGAATCAACACATAGACATAGACTAGTCAATTTTCATGGGCTTCCTATCTTTCTGTCTTCACCGTGATCAGGCTGTCCAAACCCTAGTGGTATCGCGGCGGTCTCTTCTTATTCCAGTACCCATTCAATATCGAGAATCAAATTATCAATTATATTTAGGCTAAATATAAAAAAAAACACAAAATTTTGGGCCAGTTTAAAAATGGACACTAAAAATTTTTTGTTTAAAAAAAAGACACAAAGTTTCAAAAAATTCCACTAGGTTAATTAGGGTTAGGGTAGGGTTAAAAAAATCCACTTTCATTTTTCATTTGTGTTTGAAAAAACCACATTCATCTTTTTATTTGTATTTACAAAAGCATCACTTAACTAATCAGATGTTTAAATAACTCCCCCGGAATTAACCCCAACCCTAACCCTAACTAACCCGGTGGAGTTTTTTGAAACTTTGCGTCATTTTTTTAAACAAAAAAATCTGTATCATTTTTTTAAACTGGTCCAAAACTTTGTTTTCTTTTTTTATATTTAGCCTTGTATTTAAGCAAACATCAACGTATCGAAAAAATAGTTCCTTCTACTATACTAAAACTACAAATATATGTAACAAAGGCCGAGCCCATGGCAGAACCACTCCAGGCCCTTATCAGGCTTTGGGCCTTCCTTCATTTTTCCTTTATGGGCCCGTATTCAGGCTTGCCCGTCCCAATAAAACCTGATTTTTGTTTTTGCCTGCAGCCGCCAACCACGAAAAAAGAAATAGTATATTTCTTCAACATCCGAAATTAATATCGACTAAGACATAAATTAAATTTACGATATCTGAGTTTAGAGTAAAAGAATTTCCCCCAAAATAAACAATTTTTTTGAAAGTATTTACCAAATAAACCCACTTTTGAAAGTATTTACCAAAATGATCCATTCGTTATCTCAGTTAATAGGGTGGCTAACTGAGATAGCAAATATATTTTTTTTTACCAAGTGGTTAAAATAACAAATAGACAGACTTGATATCTCAATTAGCGACACCTTTTCACTAGTATTGCTAAATGAAATAACGAGAAACTAATATTGGTAAATACTTTCAAAAGTAGGTTAGTTTGGTAAATACTTTCAAAATTAGGTCAGTTTGGTAAATACTTTCAAAAGTCGGTCAGTTTGGTAAATACTTTCAAAGAGTGGATCATTTTGGAAATAATTAAGAGTAAAAAGCCTAATCCCTTTTAAGTGGTGGAACTCGTTGTCACTCTGAAATGCTGGCTATAAGAGCAGCCACTGTCGTTTTCTATAAAAACCCAAAAAACAATAATTGAGTTAGAAAATACTTTCACTATCGTTCGTTAAAAAACAAAATTTTAGAATATGAGTAAACAGTACTTCGCTAAACTTAAAAGTCGCGATAGAAGTCTGCTAAATATAGAAGACGGAGAAGATGATCCGTTTGAGGGGAAAAAATGGGACGGAGGCGTTTATTTTGTAAAAATTTTTAAAAAAAAGGCTTAGACTAGAGCCGGATGAACTATCTCTCAATTTTTCTTTACAAATTGTTTTAATTATTTATTTACCCCTTCAACTTATTTAAATAGGTTTAGAATAGGTGGGTAAAATAGTAATTTTAATATTCCACTATTTAAAAACAGAAAAAAAAGGGGAAAAACGCTCAAACTGATGAAATTCATCCGTCTATGCCTTTTTCAACTTTTTTTAATGAGTTCGAAATAATTTTATTTAAAAAAATTTACGTTTTTTTAAAGAAAATTTATTTAAAAAGGTTGTCAAACGGAGGATTATCATCCGTCCCAATTTTTCTAAATTAATTTTTTATACATTTTGCATTTTGCATTAGACAGAGAAAGTTCATCAATCCTATTTTTTAAATCCTATTTTTTTTTAAAAAAATCTTTAACGGTAGCACAATAGCAGTACCGCTCTATAGTTCTAAATCCTAATTGCTAAAAGTAGAAAAATTAAAGGAAAATGGATGCTCTAAAACCCAGACCATAGTTGGTCTTCTCCCTCTCATCTCATGGAATCAAACTGAGTTGAAGAGGGGAGGGGGTTCAGGTCAATGCACCTATCTAATCACACACTCACACACTATACAAGAACAAGACTACTGAAACTGACCCACTTTTTCTTTTTTTGGATTTTAAAAACTGAAGCTGACTTTGATTAGATATAAACATCCATCCATCCATAGAGAGAGTCACAAGCTTTTCCTGCCTTTTGTTTCAAAATCAAAAGATTTGTAGTATCTCAGTTGATCTCATGATGCACTCATCAGATTATCATTTTTGTTTTGAAAAAAGAACTAATTGATGAAGTTGGACCAGATCAGATCAGATCAGATCATCACAACTACTAACTAGTTTTACTCCCCACTGCTCCATTCCACTCCAAGATGGAGGGGGCATTATCATTTGCTGATACTCTACAGTTTGTTTGTGGTCCATCTCCCACTCCCACTCTTTACTTTGTATCATGGCTGCATTGAGTGTGGGCCAAATTGTGTTTTCAACGCTACAGAAACACCGAAGAAGCTAACATTTCCCTTCTTCTGTTGGGGTATGTTTATATTTTATTTCAGGTTCGTTTCAGAGAGAATGTATGGCTAGTGTTTTTTTTGATGAACCAGATAAAGTCTTACGACTCCAGCCCAATGTATGGCTAGTGTTAAAAGACATTTAATTTCGTCTAGAGTAGTAGAAAGGCAGGGGCAATAAAGATTTCTTGTATTTCACCTCGGTGTATGGTGAATGAGGTCTTCAATTTGTTTTCTCGCACACGATTATCTTCTGAGGCTTGTGATAGCTAGTCTTCGTTTCTGTGACTTCCGTGTCATAGATTGCATTTTTAGGCTGCGTTTAGTTTGTTGTTTTGAAAATTCATTTTAAACATAATTTTTGGGAGAAAAAAATTATAAAGTTGTGTTTTTGTAATTTTCAAAAACAGAGTATTGTTTGGCAAATTTTTTCATAAAATAGTTTTTTTTTTACAAAATTAAAGTATAAAAGGCATTTGGTAAACAGTATACGGTATGTGTGTATATATATAATCCGTATATATGTATATATGTATACACATAAATACTCTATATGGTATACTATTATATAGAATGTATGTATGAGTTTGGTTGTATATATATACAGTATATATACTATGATATATACATATACATACATAAATATTGATACATACATACTGATATATAATAATATAAAATAATTTATTATAATAAATATATTTAATAATATACATATATATAATAATATATAATAATAATAATTATATATATGTAATAATAATATATTATAATTATATATATAACAATTTATTGTAATAATAACTAGTATAATGTACGTGCGATGCACGTCTAAAAAAGTAAAGTCATCAAATTAAATGAATATATATCAAATAATAAAAAATAGTTTATATTTGAATGTTTTGATTTAGGCTACACGTGCGGTGCATATTTATATTTGTTGGATATAGTTTAGACGTGTATTATACGTATTTATATAGTTACAAAGTTATGGTTTGTTTGTTACAAACCCCAACTCTCCTATTTTAATAGTAGAGATATATTATATAATAATAATAATAATAATAATATATGTAATAATAATATATTATAATTATATATATGACAATATATAATAATAATAATAATAGTAGTAGTAGTAGTGGTAGTGGTAGTGGTAGTGGTAGTCGTAGTAGTCGTAGTAGTGGTAGTATAATAATAATCTATATAATAAAACACAAAAAAAGTTATCAAGTGGCTCTCCTATAATCTCCTCAAAAATCAAAGACCCAGATCTTACCTCACAAAACTTATTTTTTCCCCCGCTATCAAGTGGCTCTCCTTTAATCCCCTCAAAAATCAAAGGCCCAGATCTTACCTCACAAAACTTATTTTTTCCCCCAAAACTCAAATTCAAATCCCCACCCAAAACAACTCCTATATTTATTTTTTATTTTTTTTTTTCTCTCTCTCTCCCTCTCTCTTCTATTCAAAAAATTAAGAAAATAAAATTTTTTAAATTTTTAAAAAAACTAAAAATAAAAAAAACTAAAAATTTAAAAACTTTAAAAATAATTCAAAAAAAAATCAAAAAAAATCAATTTTTAAAAAAATTAAAAATTAAAAAACTAAAAAAATTAAAAAACTGAAAACTTTATAAATAATTCAAAAAAATAAAAAAAAAATCATATAATATGTTTTTTTGTCGGACCCCTAAAAGTTTCTCATATAATAAGTTTGCTACTGCAATTAATTTGCTGGACCTCCAAAACTATTTTATATGCTCAATTAAGGTGCACCGTTCCGAAGACGTGCCGTAGGCACGTGTCAACGGGCAAACCTAATCTATATAATAAATTACAAAGAAAGCTATCAAGTGGCTCACAATCAATCCCCCCCAAAATCAAAGGTCTATATCGAACCTTACAAAACACATTTTTTCCTCCAAAATTTCAAACCAAAAAACCAAATTTTCCCCCCTAAAAAGTTCATTCCTTTATTACTATCTCTCTCATCTCTTTACTTTTTCATATTTCTCTCGTTCTCTCTCGCTCTATCTCTTTCTTCCATTCTTTCTTTATTTACTTAGAAATTTTGATTTTAAGATTTCGGTTTTGTAAAATTTCAGAATTTTTATAGCAAATATCACTTCTACAACTAAATTTCATTATTTTCCACACTTAAAGTTCTAAGAAGTTAGATTTTATACCCCCATTTATAATTATTTTTCAATATAGACTTTTATTTATAACTAATTATTGTCATACTATTCAAACTTGAGCTACATAATTATTGTTTTACTGTTTACATGGCTTTTCGTGTTTTGTATCGTTTCGAAGACGTGCCGTAGGCACGTGCCCACGGGCAAATCTAGTATAATAATAATATACATACTATTATATATACATACATATATATACATAATGTTTACATACATAATGTATACATATATACATATACATATAAAAATACAGTATGTTGGTTGGAAATGAAAAACTTATCTCAGAAAATAGATTTTTTTCTTTTTCAAAAAACTCATTTTAAACATAGGTTTTGAGTGTGAAATTTTAAAATGAGTTTTCGAAAAATTTGTATCCAAACAAAATTATCCTATGTTTTGATTTTAAAAACTAAAATCTGTTTTTAAAACCCGATCAAACCCTTAATTTCTTTATAATATTTATTTCTTTAATTTTTTTTTTCTTTTTGGTTTTTGGATTAACGTACCTATAGTTGATTCTGCTTATTGCTAGCCAATAGCTACAGAGTGACAGAGAGAAACAGAGAAACAGAGAGAAACAGAGATTCTAGCTGAGAATGGTAGATTGAATAAAGCATGAACAGTTAGTTCTGGACATTATGTTAGTTAGTATTGTAAGTATACTTTGATAAGGAGTAGGCTAAATTTGTAGTACAAATGGAAGAGCCTGACAGAGATTGGGTAATCCGTAGTGGCGTGTAAAGTCATTCTTCGGAACTTTGGAGCAACTCTTTGCCAGGTTGAGGACTGGATCATCTTACCTGTACTAGTGTTGATGATTATGAGTGATCTTAATCCTTTTCTTCTCGAGTCACTGCAAATTAGTAGAAAGTACTGAATACCTGTCAAAATCAAAATTAGAAAAAATACTCCTGTACTTTAGTACTCCATAAAGGGTATTGCTAAGAGCACTTAGAACGGCGGGTGATTAAATCATGTAAGACTAGTTTCAGGTGGGTGTGCATGTAACGTGAAGACAGTGTACGAAACTAAACTGACGTACATACAATTTTGATGGACCGGACATGTTTTTCGGCCCACCCTCCAGGGTTGTTGGGGAAATTTTTTGTTTGTATGGATTATGTTGCTTCACGTATATTTTATTTTCTGTCTGTAGGTTATAACTTGGCCCAGTACTCTAGGTTTGTTTCTTTAATCTCTTGTTAATGAAACATGGTGGCCATATTCCACATTTTCCTTCAAAAAAAAAGAGAGCACTTAGAATGGTGCTTCCAATCTTCATTATGAATAGGGGTGGCATCCGGGCCAGACCGGGCTGAACCGCCCGGGCTTTTCCCGGTCCCGAGCCAACCCGGGCCGGGCTAGGTGAGGAAAACCTAGGCCCGAAACTGGCCCCCGGCTCCAATGGTAGGGGCCGAGCCGGTTTATATATATATATATATATATATATATATATATATATATATATATATATATATATAAAGGAAAAAATCCTAAGAAAAGTAATATAAAATTTAGAAGATACACAAAAACTTCTTTATACAAAGGTAGAAACTCCTTTATACAAAGGTAGAAACAATAGAAGAAATGTTAAATAAAGGAAAAATAGTAGTAGACAAAAATGAACCAAGAATAGATCCACATCAAATTGATGTAATTCAAATATGCAATAAAGATAGACTAAGGGCACTAAAAGTTAGATGTGTGGTAAGAATGATGGCCTAGGAAGTAAAGTGTCTAGCATTAATAGACACAGGGTGTACGAACTGTATTATAAATAAATATATAATCCCAAAACAATATATAGTAAAAGCCTCGAAACCTGTAGCAACCCAACAAATGGATGGAAAAGTTTTTACGTATGATGATCTGTTAATCCCAAATAGTAGAATTAGATTTGAAACCAACTGTGGAGAAAGTATAGAATATACATTACCTAAAGAATCCACATGGGTTAGACAACTTGACCTAAGCAGTGATTTGATTTTGGAATTAAGGATAAAGGCAGTACGCTAATAAGTAAAGATTACTTGCAGTTGCAGAAACATACAATCTTTACACCAATTTATACACATGATGAACCAACCATGATAAGAGAACTAGAATATCCCAAAGAAGGAAAAAGAATCCAATTGTCCTCATGAAAGATAATGTAAGTTACATAACGTAATTCCCAATGACGACGACAGTGATCATGACATAGATAAAGAGTATGAGATAGAAGTCCACACATATTTTATGAATCTAGAACATCTTTATTACACGCTCATAAGTGAACAAGATATTGAACAATTAATATCAAAAATAGAAAAATTAAGAATAATGTGTGAAGAAATACTAAAGTATTGGGATAAATATAAGGTCATGTGTAAGCTAGATATTATAAACCCTGAATATAAAGTTAGAACAGCGAAAATAAATACCACCAACCAAGATATAGATGATTTTAAAATGCATATTACAGAACTACTAAAATTAAGAGTGTGGTAGGGTAAAAATGGCCTGGGGGGCCCAACCAGGGCCCAATACAACTCTCACTCAAGAAAGGTAAAAATAGCAATCTAGTTCGGCTTCGAACCACCGCAGGGTCGGCGCCGAACCTTAAGTTCACCCCCGCAGAACTGGCCTCCTCGTATCCGACGAGCTTCAGTGGTCCTCGGCCACCGATCCGTGACAGCCCCACGGGCCATCCCCCCTTTCTGGCGAAGCATGGGGATGACCTGACACAGCCTGGGCCCTCCGATTCTCCCAGAAGCACAGGAGACCTACGATCCGCCATGACAGCTCCAAATACCACCAAGGGTTCTGCCACATCAGCCCTATACCGCTCCTGGTATTGCCACGTCTGCCCTAAACCCCCTGGGCTTTCTGCCACGTCAGGCCCATGGGCTTTCAGGTCCAGACCCGGCCCCCAAGCGGAACCAAACCCGGTTGGGATTCTCTATAAATACTAGACCCTCACCCACCTTTTTGAGGTAATCAATCTTTTACCACTTAAATTCACCTAGTTATTGCTACTCTCTCACAGAGACTGACTAGATCGTCGGAGGGTCCGCCACCGGGACAAACCCCGGTGTTTCAGGACCATCTGCAGGTACACAAGACCTCGGATCCGAACCCTCTGATCCGAGCCCAGATCTCCGCCTCATTCCGAGGTCGCCGCAGGTTCCGCCCGGTCAGCCGAGGGTCGTCAGACGAGCAGCTTTCTCCTTCAAATACAAATTGAGTCCGAACTCACACCTGGTGCATCCACACGTCTCCCAGAAATAAACTGCATCAGGTTGGCGCCGTCTGTGGGAACACTGCTTCAGAAGCCGACCCAAGCCCGACCATCGAGCGACCTCGACAGCCGAACTCCCATGGCCTCCAGAGGCCAGGGGGCCGCGTCCTCCGTCAACCGACGGGACACACCCCCACCAAATACCAATGCCGGGCCACGCGCATCAAGGCACGGAGATTCCCATCAAGGATCCCGGCGAAGCGCCACCCGTACAGTCCAACCCGACCTACGAGGAATAATCGTCAACCGTCAAATCACCCGCAGCAGGGGAAGGGCCGCTTCCAACCCGGCCCCGAACCATCCAAGACCACCGCCCGAGAGACGGAGGCCCGCACTTAGCCGCGTCGGAAGGCAACCTTCAGACCAACCGAACAGGGTCGAGGGAGCCCCCATCACTCAGAAGGAGTTCCAGGACTTCCGAAGAGAAATTCTTGGGGCTCTCCGACGGGCCCCCAGGGGAGAAACCCTCCATTCCCAAACCAGGTCGGACACCGAGGCCAGCGTGTCCCGACCATCAACAATCCAGCCAGAGGACGATGACATACTCCTAAGGCTCCAAGAAATGGAAGATCGCCTCGATCACATAGGGGACGGCGGCCAAAGAGCGGCTCAGGGGTACAGACCTATCCGCCCTCCTTTCTCCGCCCCCATCCTCCAGGCAGAAATACCTAGGAACTTCCGACCCCCACAATTCGAGACCTACGACGGTGAGGGAGATCCTGCTGATCACATGGAGGGCTTCAAAACCCTCATGATGATTCACATCGCCTCAGATCCCCTGCTGTGCCGAGCCTTCCCGGCCACCCTTCGGGGTCCGGCTCGCGAATGGTTCTCGAAGCTCGCCCCCGGCTCCATTTACTCCTTCGACCAACTAGACGGCAATTTTCTTGCCCACTTTGTCACCAGCCGGAAGGCCGAAAGGACCAGCGCCTCATTACTTGGGCTCAGACAGATAGAGGGGGAGTCACTCAGAGTGTTCGTCCGGAGGTTTACAGCAGAGGCAAGATCGGTCTCCTCCCTCGATCCGGGCATCGCCTCTGCGGCATTTCGGCACAACGTCCGTCATGGACTGCTGAAGGCTTCTCTGGCGAAGAAACCCCCCGTCGACTTTCCCGACCTCCTCAACAGGGTCGAGAAATACATTAGGGCGGAAGAGGCCCTTAACCCCGAAGATACCAAGGAGGCCATCGGAAAGGGAAAGCGGAAGGTCGAAGAGGTCGAACCATAAAAGAAAGCTCCAAGGGACGCGGGGGCCTTGAAGAAGGTCCCGCCGGTCCCCCGCTTCGAGAGGTACACTCCCTTGACGCATAACGTATCCGCCATCCTCTTAGAAATCGAAGACAAAGGCATTGTTCGACTACCCCCCGGCCTAACAACGGCAAGAAACGAGACCAGCGCTTCTACTGTCGCTTCCACAGAGATCACGGGCACGAAACCGACCAGTGCCGAGCCCTGAAAGACGAGATTGAGGAGCTCATCTCCAGAGGGTACCTCCGAGAATTCACCCGAGAAGTCCCACGGGATCGGCGAGATATTAGGAACCGGAAGACCTCGCCTCCGAACCCTACTCCGAACCGCATCCAGGGTCGGGATCCCGACTCCGAGGGAGCCGCGGATACGCCCTTCATCTTGCATTGTGGCCACGGAGGGCCAATGGGAGGAAATTCAAATACTTCCCGAAAAGCCTTCATCCGGGAAGTGAAGGCCGTCCACGACAATCCCTCGTCCAAGCTACAACCGATGCCGGTCTCCTTCTCAGGAGAGGACCTCGAGGGCGTTCGCCTACCCCACTGCGATGCCCTCGTCATTAGTCTCCACATGGCTAATTGTGAAGTTTGCCGAGTCCTCGTCGACAACGGCAGCTCGGTTAATATCCTTTTCCTCGAAGCATTCGAGAATCTCAAGCTACTTAGAGGCAGGCTCAAGCCGGCCGGATACACCTTGCATGGGTTCTCCGGCATCCCTGTCGTGATAGAAGGGATTGTCACCCTCGACGTTACCGCAGGATCGGCTCCTGTCAAGAGGACCGAGTCCATGGACTTCATGGTGGTCAACGTCAAGGCGGCTTACAACGCCATACTCGGCTGACCCGGACTATGCTCCCTCCAAGCGGTGCCCTCGGCTTACCATCTGAAACTCAAATTTCCCACCCCGCAAGGGGTCGGCATTGTCCGAGGTAGCCAAGAGGCAGCGCGATCGTGCTACATGACCACCGTTGGGGGAGGTGTGTTCTCCCTCGACGCCATCAAGTTCAAACCTGAGAGGGACGGCCCTGCTTCCAAACCTGTCACCAAATGGGAGAAGACCCCAGTCGAAGCCGAGTACCTGATGAAACTCCTCGAAGGGCAAACATAGGCTCTAGCCTGGCTAAATATAATGAAATCAGTACCTGAGTCCTTACTCCGATATCGTCCCCAACACCTCGGTAGGCTCCAACCGAATCCAAGCTGGGGACTCTCCCTAAGGCCCCACTTCGATCCCTCGCGGGTCGGTGGGCTCTCCTTAAAACCACCATCGTTCACTACACCACTAGTCGAAGCAAAGAAGGAACATGATTCTTTATTCGTACCCTTTTATTTCTCATCCTAAAAAAAAAAAAAAACAAAGACCGTTACAGGACCACTCCACTCATCTCAAACTGGAAGAACGGGATTACTCCGAACGAGCGACTAAAATCCCTCTCCTCGTTATAATGGTCCTTAAACTCAGCCACGGTCGACTCCCCAACCACGGAGCTCTGGGCGTCATCTGGTCGCATACGCTGCAATAGCAGCATCGCAGAGGAAACCCCCTCCGCTTGCCGACCCGCCGAGGAAGATGCCGAGGCACCCAGCATGATATTGTGGCGGTGTATCTCCATTTCTTTCTCCGCAAAAACATCACAAAGTAACCTCCCAGAAGTGGACCGGGACACGCAACGCGGCCTGTCCAAGGCTCGCACCGCCGAGTTCCCGATCCAACATCGCCCTTCTCAGCCGGCTCGCCTCCTCGCCAAGGGCTTCAGACATGTTCCTGTAATAATTGAAGGCAGCGTCAGCATTACGGGCCCTCTCACGGTACGGAGCCAAAGTGGCCTCCAATGCCTCAACCTTGCTCCGGAGCCACGCCGCATCGGAACGACGGGGGTCCGCCTCGGGAAGGGAAGCCACAACCTGCAAGAGGACCAACTCAGCGCACATAAGTAAGGAGGTTCGGAAATATCCGAGGTCAAAACACTTGGCCAGTCAAAGATACTTTTTATAAATTGTATTTCTTCTTACAAAAAAGGCGGTGGCCAGTCCGCGGGAGGCAAATACAGTCAAAGGGGAGAAAAAAGAAAGATGAAACTACACAACTTGATTTCCCAACTCGGCATCGACCGGGTTCGCAGGAGGGTCGACGGCCGGGTTGCCAACGGGCCCTTCCTCGGCAGGAGTCTTCGGTGTCCCCTTAATCTCCATGTCATACTTGAAGCCGGACAGGTCGACGGACGGGTAGAAGTGCCTCACATGGCTGAGGGCCTTCGCGTAGCACTCATCCTGGGCCTTGATCACCATCCGCTGACCCGCATCCGTCAGCTCTGCCCTCTCCTTGGCGAACGCAGCCGTCAACTCCTCCTTCTCCTTGGCGAACTTCTTCTTCAAGGAGACCACCCTCTTCCCCCACTCGGCGTCCTGAGCCTCGAGTTCAAGCTTCATCTTCTGCTCCCTCTTATGCGAAACCTCGAGCTCGATCCGCATCTCCTTCATCTCCCACTCGCTCTTGTCCGCCCGAACCCGCTCTCGCGACAGGGACGCTTCGTAGAGATTCTTTACATTAGCTCCCTGCATACAAGCCTGCGACCAACAAAACACTAATAAGAAGAGAACTCCCGAAGCAAGATTAAACAAGAAAGATGAGATCGACGAGCTTACCAGCACGGTGGCCTGCGCCAGGCGCGTAAAGGCCACCTCTACGGGCTCACTCTCCATCGCTTGGCGATCACGAGGGGTCGCCAACTTCTCCACCACCTCAACGGCCTGGGCTTCCTCGGTCAGACAGTCGCCCATCCGAACCGACCAGTCCGGCGCCCACCGTTGCCGCAACATCTCCACCACCGGGTCCTCCTCCTCAACCTCTACCAAGGGACCTTTCCCCTTGTCGAGATCGGACGACCTCGCTGGACCCTTACCCCTCGAAGGGGCCGCCCCCTTGCTCGTCTCCGAACGAGTCATCTTAGTTTTCGGCTCGAGCGGGACCTCCGAGATAACCAGGGACGGCTCCCTCGACCTCTTCGCCGCCTCCCCCTTCTTCTTCTCGACGTTCTCCTTCTTCATGGCGAGCCTCCTTGCTTTGATCGATGCCTCATCCATATCTGCGGAAAAAACCATTAGGAGCAATGAGCAGGAAAGCACGAAAAGACCAAGAGAAAAGAAACAACTACATACGCAGAACGGCTGGGCTCAGTCCGACGCTCGCCAGGTGAGCCTCCGTCACCTTCGTCCAATCGATACTAGGGGATAAACGGAGGTGCTCAACAAACCCCCACTCCTCGGCCGTCAGATCCCCCGGCCTCGGCGCAGGATAGCTCGGCTTGGAATAGTTCCATCTAGTCGGAATGTCCCAGGGCTCTTCACTCCGGATCACCAAATATTTCTTCTTCCAATCCTTAATAGAGTCCGGGTGGCTGTGAACAACCTTCCTCTTACTCCGGGGGGGATATAGTAAATGCCCTCAGCCGCCGAACTGATCATCAACATCGCTCGGAACACGTTCAACCGCAGGGGTACCTTCTGTGCCTCGCACATCAGTACAAAACAGATTATCTGCTTCCAAGAGTTCGGCCCATACTGCATCGGAGCCAAGGAGGCCCAGTTTAGCACTTCCCGAACAAACGGGTGGACTGGCAGCCTCAGTCCAGAAATGAAGGCGTCCACTGGGAAGACGCAACACCAAGCAGACAGGGGATCGGTTGGGCGCAGAGTAGAGCTCGGCAGCATCAATTCGTAGCTAGGACCTATGTGGTACGCCAGCTGCAAAACCTCCAAGTCCCCACCCTCCAAGACGGTCAGAATCGCGTCCATCGTCCCCCTCTTCCGACTCGGTGAGGAAGCCTGCACGCCGAAGAGCTCCTTGTCGGATAGATCGTCAGGATACTGACAGAAAGGCTTCGGCTGCACGGGCGAACCTGTCCACAAGTTACGATATACGGGCGCCTGCCTCGAACCACCAGTCCCTAGTCCTGCCTTCCTCGAAGCCTTCTTCTTCTTCGTCTTGGTTCGCTCCGGCGAGGAAGTGAATAAGGGCCCCAGGACAGTCGACATGGAACTCGGACCCGCACCCTGAACTGTGGATCTCTTTACAATGCCACCCTCGCCTCCCTCCTCCTCGAAAGTCAACTCCAAAACACGAACGCCGCCCAAGCCATCATTCGTCTCCCCCGACTCACTACTCTCCACCACAAAGGGACGTCGGGAGCGTAACGGCCTCACACCATGTACCTCCTCCTCCTCACCTACGGGTTCCTCCCACGAAATCGAATCGGAAGACTCCTCGACGTATACTGACTCCCCCTCAAGTACGGGCTCCTCCCACGAAGTCGAGTTGGAAACAGGTTTCATTTCCCCCCTAGATGTCGACGCTGACGAGCCAGACTGAGCCCTATCCATCTGTGTCTAAAACTAAACAGACTTACAAACTCACCTGGGGTCACTTCGGAAGGGCGACTCTAGTACAGCAAAAGGCGGGGGCAAGCACTGAAGTATAGGGAAATTTTTGAAAAAAAGAAAGCAGCAAGAAAGGAGTGGGATGAAGGGGGAGAGGGGGGAATATTTATAGAAGATAAGAGCGACTCCTCGATTCCCGCGAGTACTGTTCACCTACTGACGTGCAACTGCCACCTGGGAAATCGCGCCACGTCCTCGAAACGTGCACTGCTAACGTCATCTAATGCCAGGCTGGCAGCCAGACGCAGGGGTCAGTTCGGAGGGAGTATTCAGTGGAGGGAGCTTTTTGCTTAAGATTTAAGGTGCCGTCCTTAGACAGACGCCCGGGCTCCGAGGCTCGGTCGGTTCCCCTTTCACCCGTGAGCAGCTTGGGGCGTACGGCCTCGACGGCCAAAACCCCGAACTATTCAAGGGTGAGACCAGAAAAAGTTTTGTGATTCAAAGTTTTAAGGCGCCGCCCTCGGCGAGCACCCCCCGGGCCCCGTGTTTCGGTTGGTATTCCGCCGACCCACGGGCCCCGGTCGAAAGCAGATCAACACTCAGAGATCGAGAGAAGCGCACCATTCCGAGCCAGTTGATTGCAACGGCAAAGGTTCAACCTGCTCTGGCAACAGAACCTTCACAGTTGCTAACAACTTGCCCGGAACGCCCTTCATTTCCTCCAGAAGACAAGACCTTCAGCGGCAAACAGCTCACCCCTCGGATTCGGTCGTTACCCCTCTCGCCCCGATCCCCCCTGGATCTGGCTGCCGTATCAGAGCCATCAGATCCAAGAGAAGATCCGGGCGGCAGAGAAACCACCTCTCCGACACGACCAGGGGAAAAATTTTGCAAAAGAGAGACGCCCGCCGAAGCAGACACCTCAGGTGGCCATTGGACCACCCTTGCTGTGATCAAACCCGCTAGGGGGGGGGAGAGGTATTTATAGCCTCCCCCACGGACCAGCCTTTATGACATTGGGAAAGCCAATCGACGGAAGCCCATACGCCACCTGCGTTCAGGCTGGCGGCGTCATTTAGTGCCCCTAGAAAATTGGAACATCGCACGGATCCCGGAAGCGCCATCAAGACTCCGCTAAGACGACAGGCCACGCGGCTCAAACCTTCTTCTCAGGAGGAAAACAACGACTCGCCATCACCCTTGCCGACACATAATCCCTCGTCTTCTCGAGGTTCGGTCGAGCACCAGGGCCTTCTTCTCAGGAAGAATCACCGGCTCGCCATCACCCTTGCCGACACATAATCCCTCGTCTTCTCGAGATTCGGTCGAGCACCAGGGTACTCTTCTCAGGAAGAAACAACAGCTCGCCATCACCCTTGCCGACACATAATCCCTCGTCATCTCAAGGTTCGGTCGAGCACCAGGGCCTTCTTCTCAGGAAGAAATACCGACTCGCCATCACCCTTGCCGACACGTAATCCCTCGTCTTCTCGAGGTTCGGTCGAGCACCAGGGTACTCTTCTCAGGAAGAAACAACGGCTAGCCATCACCCTGATCCGTAATCCCTCGCCAGCTCGAGGTTAGGTCGGGCACCAGGGTACTCTCCTCCGGAAGATTCAACGATTTGCCATCCCATTTCCACGACCATGAACACTCCTCCAACGACTAGCTCCCGCACCCCCGCAGGAGTGGGGGGCTTGTGTGGTAGGGTAAAAATGGCCTGGGGGGCCCAACTAGGGCCCAATACAACTCTCACTCAAGAAAGGTAAAAATAGCAATCTAGTTCGGCTTCGAACCACCGCAGGGTCGGCGCCGAACCTCAAGTTCACCCCCGCAGAACTGGCCTCCTCGTATCCGATGAGCTTCAGTGGTCCTCGGCCACCGATCCGTGACAGCCCCACGGGCCATCCCCCCTTTCTGGCGAAGCATGGGGATGACCTGACACAGCCTGGGCCCTCCGATTCTCCCAGAAGCACAGGAGACCTACGATCCGCCATGACAACTCCAAATACCACCAAGGGTTCTACCACGTCAGCCCTATACCGCTCCTGGTATTGCCATGTCTGCCCTAAACCCCCTGGGCTTTCTGCCACGTCAGGCCCATGGGCTTTCGGGTCCAGACCCGGCCCCCAAGCAGAACCAAACTCGGTTGGGATTCTCTATAAATACTAGACCCTCACCCACCTTTTTGAGGTAATCAATCTTTTACCACTTAAATTCACCTAGTTATTGCTACTCTCTCACAGAGACTGACTAGATCGTCGGAGGGTCCGCCACCGGGACAAATCCCGGTGTTTCAGGACCGTCTGTAGGTACACAAGACCTCGGATCCGAACCCTCTGATCCGAGCCCAGATCTCCGCCTCATTCCGAGGCCGCCGCAGGTTCCGCCCGGTCAGCCGAGGGTCGTCAGACGAGCAGCTTTCTCCTTCAAATACAAATTGAGTCCGAACTCACACCTGGTGCATCCACACATCTCCCAGAAATAAACCGCATCAAAGAGTTATCAGGTGATCCGAAAGTCCCCGTAAATCTACTGCTTTAATTGTTAGAAAACACAGTGAAATAGCTAGAGGAAAAAGTCGAATAGTAATTAATTACAAAAGGCTAAATGACAATACCAGAGATGATGTATATGATATTCCAGACAAAACCAGATTAATAAATCAAATACAAGGATGTAACATCTTTAGTAGATTTGATTTGAAATCCGGATTTTGGCAGAATAAGATGCATCCTGAAAGTGTAGAATGGACAACATTTACATGTCCGGAAGGGCATTTTGAATGGCTCGTCATGCATTTTGGCCTTAACAATGCACCATCTGTTTTGCAAAGGAAGATGGATGAAATTTTTCTAAAACACAAAAAATTTGTTGTTGTTTATATAGACGATATTCTAGTTTTTAGTAAAAAAAGGCAAGAACACAGGGGTCATTTGTAGATTATTATTTCAGAATTTATTAATCATGGTATCATAATTAGTAAGACAAAGATGCAGCTGTACAAACCACAAATCGAATTTTTAGGAGCCATTATTGGGCATAGAAAAATTAAATTACAACCCCATATTGCCCAAAAAGGTTTAGGTTTTTCAGACAAATTAGAAGAATTAAAACAGCTTCAACAATTTTTAGGGTTGGTTAATTATGCAAGACTATTTATAAAGAATTTAGGCAAAATTGCAGGACCCTTATATGCAAAAACTGCCCAGAAAGGACAAAGATATTTTAACCATGAAGATGTCAAGTTAGTCCAACAAATTAAGAGCTTGCTTAGAGAACTCCCAGTATTAACTTTACCATTGAATTCGGACTATCTAATTATAGAATCAGACGGTTGCAATACAGGCTGGGGCGCATCTTTGATTGCTAAACCAAATAAGTATTCTGATAAAAATTTAGAAAGAATTTGCTGTTATGCTAGTGGTAAATATAAAGAAAAAGATAACATTAGCAGTATTGATGTAGAATTATTAGCCATCTCTTATGCTTTAGATAGTTTTGAACTATTTATTATTTCCAAGAAAGAAATAACTGTTCGTACAGACTGTGAAGCCATCGTTTCTTTTCATTCAAAAATGGCTTTAGAACCTAAATGTAGCTCTAGACGGCATTGGCTTAATTTTCTAGATCGGTGCCTTCACCTTAGCACCCAGATCACTTTTGAGCACATCAAAGGCAGTACTAATATCTTACCCGATACTCTTAGCCGCCTGCTCCATCAGCATGTGCTAATAGACATAGGAGATAATACCCTCACCAACATAGGTACATCATTTGACCTACTTAATGTGGATGAGCATCCACAAACTTATAATGTAACTCAAGAAGACCTAGTATTAACCGAAGTGATTGTCTTTTTAGAACATTGCACAGAAAATGAATTCATTTATGTAATTACTAAAATAAACAATGTAGCAACTCTTCATGAGCTATTAGAATATTGGTGGGTTAAAGAACTATATGCTACAATTATATCCAACAGGTTAAAAGGAATTCAAGAACAAAGGTATGCTCAAATTATTAAGCAAAAGACAAAAAATCTTGAAAATCTTGGAGCACTATCCACATCAGAAGTGTTTCTCACAATAGATATAAGACAAAATGAAGGATTAGATAATGATATGGTACATCCTAATATTAGCAATTTTCCAAATCCATTCCTAGATTATACAGATATAAAATTTACTTTATTCCACCTTTTGCAATTATGTTCTATCGAAGCTTTTTATATAAGTATTAACTGCATCTATGACAATCATTTTTTATACACCCTAGCTGAACATTTTGATCCTTCTGAGGATGGTTATGAAAACCTGGTTAGGAGACAATTAACTAATACAAGAATTTCTTATCTCTTGCAAACACCACAAGATTATGATCTAATGAATACTTTTTATGACAATATGCAAATGGCGAGGCCACCACCACAACCAGGTATCCGTCCAGACAACATATTTCCACCACAGAACATCCAGCAGACCAGTGAAAGCAGAACCCCCCAAGGAACCCCCCAAGAATGATTGAGATTCGGAAACCAAGAACTTTTTGTTTTTTCATATGGCAATCCTCCTTTCAGAACATATTCTCATTTTTCTACGTCAAAAGAACAACAATGCATCTTACACAATTTATGGATTGCATTTAACAGAAAAGACCAAAAATATTTCTTAGCAGCCATGAATTCCTTAGCATAAGTATTTAGTTAGAACCAAAGAGGATACAAATTTTATGCAATTCTCCAAGGTAATTCAGTAAATGTTTTTCATACCTGGATAGAAGTAGCAGACAGTATTAAGAACTTCAAAAATCCAGTTTATAAAGGTTTCTATAATTTATCAGAAGCACTAGATGTAGCTAGAAGCTACTTAGGACCTAACTATTTTGTTTCTCCTTCCTTAAGATCCATGTAGGAAACTCCACTGGAATACTCTATTACAAAAGATATGCAGGAAAAAAATCCTATTTTGTAATTATTGCGAGGCAATGTCCAGAACGGTAAGAACATTAAATGAAAATAAAAATTGTCTGGTTTTTGAAGAACAGAAATTACAGGAAAAGATAGCAAGCTTGGAGAAACAACTATTCCATACCAGATTTCCACCTAAAAATCCACCATAGACTGCTTCCCCGGTCTATAATATGTGGGATGAGAAGGGTTTGCATTTCCCTCTAAATGCAGAAAGAGGTACTATTGAGCCTACAAATTCAATAGCTAGTCTGGCTCAAACGACAACTAGTAAAGACACATCAAGTCCATTTATGGCTGAAGTTTTGCCAAAACACCTTCATAGAGATATCATTGGGTCTACAATACCAATGGCTAGTCCGGAACAAACGGCTACCGGTAACGACACACCAAATTCGTTGATGACTGTGACTTTACCAAAAAGTAAAAACTGTTAGGTTTTGTGAGAAATTAACAATCGGGAATTAGGGTTAATATCTAGATCTAAGTTGCTTGAGATATTCACCCTAGGTATCAAGATTGGAATACCTAGACTGCTATCACAAGCCAGTATTTATCTCTAAATACTGGTTTGGGTATCGGGTTATAAGCTCATAAACCCGCATTCCAATATCCAATCAATTGTACGTTCAATACACGTGTTACTCATATGCACATGCAATATTTATATAGAGAGAATATAACAATATATCCAACAATCTCCTCCTATATTCTCATATATAAAGTACATGATTATCTCATCAGTTCAGTATAAAACTGACTGGCTGATAGCAGTCCATAAAAGAAAGCATCATAAAAGGAATAGTTTCATAAGAACCAATAGAATTATAAAACTGAATAGTTCAATCAAGACTAAACCAATATAATTAAATAGTTTCAAACCATATCCAATTCAGAATAGTTCACATAGACTAAACCAACTGGAATAATCTATCATATTTTCAAAATCAAACAAAGCAAATAAACTTCAAGAACAAAATATGAGTTTTAAGCTCATGTACACAAGAGTCTTAAACTCAACAGAAGTTTTACCAAGCAAGTGACTAATTTATTCTCGAAAGAAATAAACTGAAACTCTATCATTGCACACTGCTTTATGTTCACTCATCCATTTTGAGCAAATCATTATTTTTGAAATCTATGTTGACAAATTCAACTCCTCCATTTTTGCTAGTTTATAGAAAACAAGAATATCAAGAGACACATCCCTAAGAATTCCAACGAATTTTACAAAATATATAGTTCCACAAACGAACTTAGTACAATTCATAATTAACTTAGCAAAAATGTAACGCAAGAATCACAATCAAGTTTCTTTAACTAAATAAAGAACATGAACTTTTATAGTTTCTACACAAGAACCATACTATGTTTCATATTGGAATGAAAAGACTGCCATTTCAATCATGATTTAATATTGAATCATCAAAATTGGAATGAAATATATATCCATAAAAAACATATCATCAAAATTGGAATGATATTTAAGACAATTTAATCATTGGAAACACATCGACAAGTTTTCATGTTTCGTATTGGAATAATATGATTATTCTAAGTAAATTCTCTAGATATATAATACCATCAAAATTGAAATGACATTATATATTTGTAGAATTTATGTTGAATCATCAAAATTATCTAAAACATATCAACTGCCTAAAATTAATGCTTAAGTTTGAACTTCTTTATGGCTCCAATTGGATTCTAAATTTTAAAACAATTAGGATATTAAAGCTTTGACTCAATAGCTTTCAACTCCATTTTCCCCACAGTTTTGATAATTAGATCACTTTCAAGTTTCTTAGTAAGAGCATTAGCCATACTTGTCACAATTGCACTTTATCTATGAGAAAGTTCAACTAGGCTTCTTTCAGCCTTAATATACTCCTCTTACTATTATAGAGTGAGTTATGAGCTACAGTGCATTGTAGCTTGATAGTCGCATAACAGAATTAGAGAGTTACTTAAACTTCTTAATGGATAACTAGCAACAATTTCTTCAATCCACTCAGCCTTTTTCCCTGCAGAAGATTATACATAGAGGTCTGATTTCATGGATGATAGCACAATGCCTGTTTGTTTTTTATTTCCATAATATTTCTGTTTCTCCTAGTGTAAACACATATCTACTAGTTATCGACTTTCACTAAATTCTGAGCATCATAATGCATCAGATCAGCCATTTATTCGAAGAATGACTAGAGTAGCACAAAGCAAACTCTTGAATACCACTCAGGTATCTCAATAGCCTCTTAAGGGCACTCAAATGTGTATGAGATTATTAGTGAATCTACAGATCATACCCACCTCAAAGGCTATGTCTATTCTAGTGCAAATTTTTGTATACATGAGACTGTCAATTCCTTTAGAAAGATCTACCTGTCTCATAGTAGCACCATCATTAAGTGTCAACCTTTTATCATAATCATAAGGTATTTCAAAACACACTTTCAATCACCATATCCCCACTTTTGAAACACATTTTAATTTGATGAGTTTGACTAAGAGTTATCCCTTGCCAACTGAAAACTCACCCTTATACTTATGGTGTCCACAGTACCTAGGTTTTTTTGTTGTATTCTTTGGATAGCACAAATTTAACTTTATTTGTAATAGAGAGGTCACTTCCAAGAACATGCATGTCAACAGAACAAATAAATAATAGCCATTATATTTGGCACACCACAAGGTTGAAGGCACTGATCTGAATTACTTGATTCATATACTAGGCTCTTTCAAAAATTGTCAAATTATTTATTCGTCGGCTATACATGTTTTAAGAACATACAATGATTTTACTAAATTGTAAATCTTGTTCACTGAATATATTAGTTCAAAACTTTCAAGTATAAAACTGTTCAGTACAAAACATCAAGTGCAAAATTTTTTAAAAATTCTTTATGAATGACAAAATTTTCAATAGATGTAAGGGTAAGAAGAATACTTATTGTAGCAATATGACAAACATGTGAGTAGATATAAAATAAATCCACCCAATTTTTCTCAGTCAATCTGTTAGCTACTAAAAAGCATTAAAATTGCTAGTGAACAATCAAAATTAAGTTTCTTCTACAAAACCCCACTTACTTACTATAGTTTTAGCTCCTTTCGGCAGATCAACTAAATTAATGTATTATTGTATGACACAAAATCATTTCATTGTCTACTAAAGACTTTTCTTAGCTCATTTTTTATTCAGGTTTTTAAGTGTCAGTAAGGTTGGTTCATGGTTCCAACTGTGAATCATTGAACGTGTATGTAAGACTAAATTATTTCATACATTTATCTTTGATGAACACATCCTCAAAGAACTCTGCAAGTCTAGATTTTTCTAACACAAATTAGATAGATCCAATATCTGTCCACAGAACTACATTCTGCACTTTCTAAATATACACAAATATTTGTTGTAGGTCATACTTTAGGCCTTCTAAGGTCATGTAATACTGGGAATTACTGTTTTACTACAGTATGGTCTTGCTGTCCTGAACTTGAGATTTGTTTAGTTTATTCTTTTATGAGATATCTTGCACACGTACATATTGATCTTACAACTTGAACTTGTCACATGATCATGCCATATTATTCTTGATATATTTTGCACATATACATGTTTGTTGACATTAATAATAAAATAACCAAGCCGGAATTAAGGGAAAGGTCTAATATTGGATAGTGCAGAAACGTGTAGTCGGAAGAACCTAGTGGTTATTGGAGCTTGTTTGCATGTGGAGCTTGACACGATATACATGACACATACACACATGACACAGAAGCTTGTTTGGGTTTAGGAGCTTGTTTACCTGATACATGATTTTATGATACTTGGAGCTTGTCCCTTAGTACAGTGCCCTGTATGGTCCCCTACAAAATCTAAAGCTAAACTGTTTATTGTAGCAACCATGTAGTAAAAATTGGGATGCATGAAGTGCTACATAGATAGTAATTACTACAAGACTTGAACATGCTACTTGAACATGACACTTGAACATGATACATGCCCACTTGACACTTGACTACATGATACATAAGATTTGATACTTGATACATGCTACATGATTTCTTGATTCATGATACTGGTTACTTGATGCATGATACTTGTTTACTTGACACTCGACACATGCTATTATACTTGCATATTTTGCCATGCTATGATTTATATCCTGTTATCATGATTATACCATGCTAGGTTGTTATTTAAATTTACCTATTCCATGTACTTGTATCATATATTATAAGTGACCCGTAACTTGCAATTGACGGGTACTTATTTTTCTTCTTCCTTCTCCTGTAAATTTACTAATTGCAGATCAGGATGGTCGGCTGCCAAATGGTATTGGCGAGATGATGTATTAGTGCTGGATTTTCTGCTTTATGATTATTATTATTGTTGTTGCTTGAACTTGAATAAGATGTACTTGAGTACTTGGATATTTATCTTGTATTTGGGCGATGTGACCCAGAATATTTGACTTGTTCAGAATTTAATTATTTGAGATTATTAAAATTAGTTTCAAGTAATTTCTGTTGGTATCTTGTTTCAAATTATGCATGCCTGGTTGTATCTTTTGCTTTCAACTCTGATTATCTTGTGAAATATTGTAAAGATTCTTGAACAACTTATGGACGATGAAAATCATTCGCTGGGCTTTTGTCTCGTATCCGTATTCCGTATTCTTTTTGGGAAGCGGGGTGTGACACATTTGGTGAATTGGTTCTTGGTTTTTTTGATTTAATAAGATTTAAACACTACTAGTTGCATGACTATCTTTTTGTTAATATGGAGAAAGAAAAAGAAGAAGGATCAACATTTTGTGGCCAACATGATGTTGTCAATATAGAATATTCAATTTTTTTGATTTCCTAAAGTATCCCCCAAAACTAGCTAGTATAGATCCGTTGGGAGCAATTTGGTCATTTTCAATTTTAAAAAAAATTCTGAACCGAAAAAAAAATGGTCGTCCCGAGCAGGCCGGTTCAACCGGTCCCGGTCCGAAACCGAGCAGGGCCTAGGCATGGCTTATTCGAAAAAAAAGGGGACCAGACCGAACCCTGGGTTTGGGGGGGCGGTCCCGGGTTAAGCCCACACAAAGAGGGGGTCAGGCCGGGCTGGCACGGACCTGTTGCCACCCCTTATCATGCCCCGCTTCCCACTATACAGAAATACAGGCACGCAACTGAGGTCCAGCGAATGATATACATCATTTATAAGTTGTATAATTATAAGCTCAACAAGATATTTATAACACATTTACACAGGTAAATATAATGATCACATGAGCTGAAAATACAATAACCATCATCTGGATAATACATCAACATCGGGTCAAGATGCCTGGGAATACAATGTGCCGGAATTAAAACAGTACGATAAGCAGTTCGCTATAATAACTAGATAAAATAACGACAAAAAGAAAAACAACATGAAGTAGTAATAATGCAGCAACGATCGTTTAGAGAGTCTGTTTGTCAGGTCCATCAGTACCTGTATAATGATTAACTAAAAGAAAAAATAGAAAAGTACCCGTTAGAGCAAGCTTCGGGCAGCAAGTAGCAACAAGCAGTAAAAAAGGGTCATATAACAAGATATAACATGAAAGAAACAAGAAGTAGCCATGCAAATACAATATGGAGGGAAGCAAGAACTGGAATAATATGATTATGTAACTAATAACTGTAAACTAGTGTAATCAAGACCTCAAAGTACAATCAATTGATAACCTAGGCTCAGTTGATCGATAATCATGTAATCAAGAATCAAGAGTCATGTAATGAAAAGTCGTGTAATTGAGAATCATGTAATTAAGAATCAAGAGTCATGTAATCAAGAACCATGTAATCATAAATCATGTAATCAAAAATCATGCTTAGTGGAAATCTCGAGTTAATCTGTTTTATTAACTTATCAAATGCACGCAATCCTGTGTCCCATACCACAAGTTCGGTGCATATCAATCATGTGACGTTTAGACTTAAGTAGTAAATTCTATATGATTATTTACTCGGGTCTTCCAGTGATAGTATCAAGACATGTAATCAAGAATCATGTATTCAAGAATTGTGTAATCAAGAATCAAGAATCAAGAATCACTATTTCGGGAAACACGAGCCCCCTTCCGAGTATACTCCCCTATATTGTCCACAATTAAGTCGTGCCCTTATAACCCCGGTTTATTATTCTTTTATAATTAATTATGAACATGCAGTTAGTATGACTAGTGGAACGGTGTATAATCAAGAAAGTTTAATCAAGGAAAATATCAAGGGCAGTAATCATGGATATGAGACGTAAAACGAGTACATGTATCGAGAGTAGTTATTATAGAATTATCAAGTTGTATAAAATGCATGCTATCAACCAATTATATCTATGCAAGTTATTATTATAAGAACAATAATACACTCAGTTCATTAAATATGAAAAATAACCGGTTTATATGCAAAAATGTCGAGATGGATTTTTAGACAACATCACATATTTGTATTCAAATTCACTTTTCCGTTGTTACAGAAAAACAAATCCGATTCCGTTAGAGATTCTAGAAAGTAGACTCTCTTCCGGTTCCAATGTATATTCACACGATACATTCTGGAGACAGTAGCTATGCGTACAAATTCATTCTTCGCTGGTTTTGATGTTTCGCGTGCATTCTGAAAATTCAGAGTCACAATACTAGAATTGCGATATCTCACAATCTATACATCGAATTGAGAAACCGTAAGATGTTCTGGATATCTAGACTCGAAGGGCTACGATTTTCATGTAGAGAGTTTCTCGATCCAGTATCGAAAACATGGTTGAATTCTCAGTACAAGAGACCGGTTAGTGATCCCGTGCAAGTTCAGAAATTCACGATATGACAGTACTAAAATCGCGATATCTCACAATCTACACATCGGATTGAGAAACCGTAAGATGTTCTGCATTCGGGACTCGATGGGCTACGATTTTCACGTAGAAAATCTTCAATCCAGTATCAGAAATATGGTCGAATTCTTAGTGCAAAGTCAAGAAATTTAGAGATAGTAAGGTTGAATATTCGATATTCGATAACACGATTCGAAATGTGTTAACGGTTCACTCTTGAGTTGATATAGCATGGAACAAGTGACTAGAACGGAATTTGACAATAAAACATGATGATAACTAGATTACTTACCACGAGTTCAAGGAAAATGCTTGTACGAGAACAAAAATAGTGTACAAGATACTTGCCTTATAACGTGACGATTATGGTGTTGGTATTAACCACGGAAAGAAGAAGCAACGTCGGCAACGAATGACAGCACAACAGCAGCAAGAATGGCTGCAAGATGACAGCGAGCGAGCAACGGTAACAACGGTGAGCGACGGTGATGAGCGACAACAACAACGAGGAGATGGCGCTGCATCGGGTTATTTGGGATTGAGTTTGTGCAATAGCAGCGGCAAGAACAACGGTGAGTAACGGTGTCGAGGTTGAGCGCAACAAGGTGGCGAGGAGCTTGGCTTCTCGGGTTTGAAGAAGACAGAGGAAGAGAAGAAGAAGGGAATGAGATGGTCTGCATGCTTGTGTGTGTGTGTGTATATATAGATAGGGGGGAAAGGCAGAATGCTTGCATGCATGGTGTATATTATATATATATAATATGCATGCAAGTGTATGCATGTGTATTATTATATAGGTAGTGTCGTGTTAGGTGTGGAAAATGAGAGGGGTTAGTGGGGATTAGGTTAGAAAATAAGAACAAGGAAGAGAAGTCAGGAGTAGGAGTTAGGCTGTAGGAGAAAAATGAGAGGAAGAGATTGGCGTATGCAGAAGTGGGGATTATAGGGAGGGAGAAAAAAAAAGCGTAGGGAGGAAGAAAATAAGGTGTAGGAGAGTTAGGTTAGCTGTTGGATTAAGAATTAGGATTAGGATTAGTATTAAGATTAGGATTAATCAGGGTTAAAGTTTGTATTTAAACTCCGATTGAAAAATCACAAAATTATGGAATTGATCAGAAAAATATTTTGACTCTAGATAAAGAGTCCAAAGAGAAAAATAAAATTGATCTGAAAATTGAAGTACAAAAATTCACGTAATAAAATACGTACAATTGGAAGAGGGAGTTACACCCCTAGTTTTGAAGATCCTAGATGCTCCAGCCAGACTTCACTCTCTTCTTCATTTTGAAGGAGGAGCTCCCAAATTGTTCAAATTTGAAGACTTTAGAGCATCTGTAGTCGTTAAAGCCAAATTTTGGCTATTTGGCTTATAGCAAATAGCAAAAATAGTTTTTGTCGTAGTCGTTGTTAGTCAAAATTTGGTCGGACGGTAAATTATCTCTCGTCCGACGTTTAAAAAAAATAGTTAAAAAAAAATCCTAACTATGATAGTGACAATTAAAAAAAAAATCAGAAAATCAAACAAACAAAAAAAAAATCAAAAAAATCACCCGGGAACCTAGGAACCTAGGACGATAAATGATACCTCGGCTGTGTTTTCTTTTTTTTATGGGACAGTAGATTATCTACCGTCACTAAAAAAAAATTAAAAATTTTCTCGGACGGTGTATAATGTCCCGTCCCGTAATTTTTTTTTTAGAAAATGTTATGCAACGGTGTATAATTTACCGTCCGTTCATTTAAAAAAAAATTGAATCAGACGGTAAATTATACATCGTCCAATCTTCAAACGAAATATAATGTATCGTTCGGCTATTTTTTCCATTTAGCCAAATCGACTGTCAGATATGGCTGGGTACTATTCACAAAAACAGAAAAAATGGCTAAATAGCCAACGACTGCAGGACGTTCTAATCCAAAATTTACAAATTTGGCTAAATAGCCAACGACATCAGATGCTCTTAGAGTTGGCCTTCAAAACACTATTCAAACTTTTTAATTCACATTCTACCCTCTTGCATCTTAACATCTTTTCAAGATTTACTTTCATATCATTTTAATAAAATATATGTATATTATATATAAATTAAATGAATATATCTTAGAATTTATTAATCTAAATTTTATTATTTTGGTACTATTGAAAATGTCTGGACAGTACCTTTACCATGAGACCAATTTTGTTATGCCATTTTTACCATTAAAAGAAGCTGCTAGTATGTACAGTACTTGTGATATCCATATGAAAATTCTGATTAACTGCTCAAAATCAATTAACACTACCTTACCCAAAACTGGTTAACTAATTAATTATTAATCAGTTAAGAGGGCATCAAAATCCTTAAAGAACTATATTCTCTGTTGAAGTGCAAAAGGCAGCTGAAAAGGAGATATTTTGTGCCACGAAAAATACATGCATGTCAAAGTGTATAATCTATAAAGAAAGTAGAAAATATGAAGATGGTTTTGATCTCCCTTCCATGCGTTGAATTACCTAACAAACAAATTGGAATATGGCATGCACAACTGCTTTATTAGCTTCTCCAACGATTCTCCCTTATCACATGCATATATGCCATTGAAATGCCAAGAGGAGAGCCCCTTTCTTTCACATTCCAAGTTGAGGTGCATTTCTATGGTGTTTAGGAAAGGGAACTTGTTCTCTTAATATGTGTCATTTCATTATTTTCCCTTTTGGTTAATTAAGATTCTCCTCCATTGAGTGTCATACCCCGTTTTCCAAAAATACGAAATACGAGTGCGTAACATTGGCCCAGCGAATGACTAACGTCACCCATAAGCTGTTTATCCAATTAACTCGACAATATAAACAATACAGAACAATTGCGCAGGTAATAATAATAATCTCGTGAAGAATAATACTTGGAATTAAGCAATAAAAATATCCAAAACAATAATAACCCAACGTCCGGAAACAAATAACAATATCGGGGACATAAGCCCAAAACAATAATAATCCAATCCAAAAATAAATATAAGTCTCAGTACATTAAGTTTATTAAAATGATAAGCAATTTAAAAGCCAAAATCTTCAGACTGTTTGTTCTCCAACTCCAGCAGGCAATTCTCCTTCATGACCTGTATACACTTCATCTAAAAAGAGAAGAAAAATTATCCTTAGAGCAAGTCATGGATAGCAAGTAGAGAAAGTAGGGAACAATGGAATAACGGTATAACAATAAATCAATGGATCAATAGGAATCAATAATATGAGACAATAGTAATAGTCAATAACATGGTAACCAATGCAACGATGTAACAATGATTCAATATTTGGTAACGGCAATCAACTGTTAATATCAATAACACTTGAACAATATTAGATACAAATAGGAACAATGATGAACCTATGCAGTGTCGATGTAGTGTGATCCTTAAGTCTATTAATTATTTTAATCCTAACTAATGCACGTACTACTGTGTCCCATGTGTGCCGTACCACAAGTTCGATGCATACAATCAATTTCGTTTAGACTATAGTGGTAGACTCTATAGTTCATATACTAGGTATGATGCCGATAACGGTAATAACACTGTACGTGTGTAATTTCTTACACGATACCGATAACGGTAAATACACTGGATATGTGTAATTTCTTACACGATGCCGATAACGGTATAAACACAGGACATCATCCGAGTACAGTCCCCATATCATCAACTACTCTAGTCAATATCTTAAACCCCGGTTTGTTAATTATTTATCAATACAACAACACAATATGCAATTAAGGGATAAGAGGTGAACAATAGTATCAATAGTGAAACAGTAGGTTGATAACATGGAGTGGGACATTTATAATGATGAAAATAACTCATTAGGATCATGCAATGCAACATACATACATCAATTCATGTCATAATACGATGTAGGAATCATTAATTCATTAAAAAGGGGCATCTAAAATTCTGGGCAGCAAGCGCAACCTGTATAAAAATACAGTTTTCCGCTGACTCAGAAATCGAAAGTTGAATCCGTCAGAAAATCTGGAAACTAGACTTCCATACGGTTCCAACGCATACTTAAAGTTCAAATTCCAACAGCAGTAGCTAAGTCAAACACATGTTTCTTTTCTGGTTTTATGTTCAGGCAGAAATTCGACATCTTGTTGTTTTAATTTTTGAATCAGCAAAAACTCAATATTAAATTCAGTAAAAATATAATCTAGACTCCTAAACTTGTTAAACTGCAATCTGGAAATTTTCATAGAAAAATTTTATCATTTGATCAGCCTTTTTACTGTTTGAACATGAAAGGTCCGAGAATCTGAAAATCTGGAATGTAAAAACACAGCTGTAGTAAAATGGACATAACTTTTGCTACAAAACTCGGAATTCAAAAATTCTGGATGTTATTGGCAAATAAATATTTGGGACTACATTTCATATCCAGAAAGTATTTCATTTAAGGTCATTTACTGGTTCCAAAACAGCGATCAAAGTTCAGGTCAGCAAGCATGTACAGTTCTTAAGGTATTTTTCTTGAGCATAAATTAATTACACGTGATGGGTTTCGATTCTATAGTTAATAAATTGTGTATCTAGTATAATAGGTGTCCAAACATGATAAATAAAATTTAGAACACATACATATACAAGTCTAACATCAATCAATCATCAAACGATTAAACGACACACAACCTAACGATTGTCTCTATAATAATTTATTTGTGTTGTGACTTGTATGAATAACCATATTAACAATTCTATATGTATTCATTAAAGATCCAAACTTTAGAGTCAAAGTGACACGAAGTCAAGAATATTGGGGTTAGCTCGTGTAAACCCTCAATAGACCCAACGAATAGATGAACAATGGATAATACGATAACAAAGAGATCTACTTGCAAGAATTTCAATGAAACTTGAATTTGATATAATTAACAATTCAAATGGACGGTGACTTGCCTGTTAAACGGTGAAAACAATACCAAGAATAATGGGATAAGGATCCCGAAGCAACGAACCCACAAACTAGCAAATTCCCAAAGCAGCACGTGCAATATACGTGCAAAAGAGCAAAAGCAATAACAGTAAAGAGCATCAATGGCAGCAAAAGGGGGGCTCGGATCTGACGTCGATGGTGATGGTCGGCGTCGCAGGCGGTGGCGCTAGGGGCGAGGTCGACGCCGGCGGTCGTGGGCGCACGGGGGTCGCGCTGGTCGGTGATCGAACAGAGAGAGAAAGGAACATAGCTTTGGGTGTGTTAAAGTCGAGGTCAGTGGAGAGGGAGGCCGGAGTTAGGAGTTTCGGGGGTGGCGCTAGGAGGCAGCGCTAGGAGGGGCGACGAGGGGTGGTCGGAGGTGAGGAGCGCCGGAGATGGTGAACCGGGAAGATGATTGGGAAAGAAACAGGTTGGGTTCAGTTTGGGGAGAGAGAAAAAGGAGAGAGGAGAGAGAATAGGCGGCTAGGTTTTCGATTTGTGTGTCAATTTTAGGGTTTGTGGTAGAGTTGTATTTATAAGATACAATTAGGGTACTGGGTTAGAGGTTTAGGGTCCAATAAAAATGGTTTTGGGTCAAGAACAAATCAAATTGGATTTTAGGGTTCAATTAAGAGATAGATCAAAATCAATAGGGTTCAAATAAAAATACTCACAATAAATAAGAGAACAATATGATTGACAATAAAAGCTCAATCAAGAAGAACGGAAATTTTTCATGAACAAGAATTTAAATCCAAATAAATAAATAAATAATACAATTGAGAAGAATATAAATTGGCTTGAAAATGAATTGGAATTTGCCACGAAAAGTAGATCAAGTACGAAAATAAAATAATTCAATAAATAAATTTTAATTAATAATCAAGAAATAAAAATTAATTATTATAATAACAAAAGCAGTAAAATCATACAATAAAATAATATTCGGGTTTAACAATTTAATTAAAATAATCCGATAATAACAATATATTTGTTTTAGGCTCAAATATAAATAGTCGACGAATAAGATATGGAAAATAAGATCAAAATATACCATTATTCGAAATGAATAAAATTTTCGATTAGAAACCACTTTAATAAAATATCCGAAAGAAATTTAGCACAAAATAAATTTATAAAAATCGAATTATAGAAAATACACGAAAAATACTAATTATCGGGAATGGGGGTTACATTGAGGTTCCCAATGCTTGATCTTACATCACATGCAGGGACGGCCTTGAGTTCCCGGGGGTCTAAGACGAAAGGCAGAAATAATTATTTTTGGGGCCTCTAATAATAATATAAACTTTTAATGCTTAAAATACGTACATATATTTACAAGGGTAATACAAATTTGAAAGCCCCTAAATTTGCAAAAAAATTGGGGGTCTGAGGCAGCCGCCTCAACCTGCCTAAGGTGAGGGCCAGCCTGATCACATGGAATAGACATGAATTTATAAGAAAATCAGCAACAACAGAATTTGATTATCCAATCTCTTGCTCATTAGTGAAGATGCTAACTACGACACTTGTACACGGATTGATTAGTTGAAATCATATGAAGTATATATGCCATTTTTTTCTCTCTAATACATTTTAAACAATCATCTTAGCATATATATGTAAGAAATTGGTGTAAGCAGAATTCAAGTATCCAATCTGATAATTTAAGAGACGAAAATGCAGAATTGATTGCCAGCTGATATGCAAAGCTTAGAACCAGGCCAATCCAAGAACAACCCAAATGGACCAAAAAACATTACCCTTGGGCCTGGATTGATATAAATTTATTCATTTGTTTAGTTACTTAGACCTACCTGGCTATTAAATTTCTTACTGACTCAATTCATGCAAAGAAGAACATCAACCATCTGACCCACAATTCAAAGTGTTCTCACTTCAACAGTCATCTCAGAGGTTGAAGGGACGGACGTGATTGCGCTTTGGAGCTGCTCCTTTGTCTCTCAACCACCTCCCATTGATTCCCTCTCTTAATTTACCTCTTAAAAGTTAAAACTACAACCACAACCACAAGGTCCACAACCACAACTATGACTACTCTCTGCTTTCTCCCAAGTTCGAACCTGCATGCATAGCTGTTCGCACATGCTTTAACATATATGACAATATCACTGTAATTTGGTGGAGGACTAGATTTGCACGTAGGCACAAATGATACAGTAAATGAAAAATCTTGTAAACAGTAAATCAACATTTATGGAATTCAAGTTTAAATAGTATGACTATTATATTTTTTTTATAACGGTGATAGTCTTATGACTCCAGCCAAATATTATAGTATGACAATTATTAGTTGTAATTAAAAGTCAATGTTTTCATAAAAGGCCAGGATTTGAATTTGAGTTTTGGGGAAAAACTTGTAGGGAGAAAAAAGTGTTTTGTGATGTTAGACTGGGCCTTTAATTTTGGAGAGATTGAAGGTGTGCCACTTGAGATCTTTCTTTGTGTTTTATTATATAGATCGAAGAAAAAATCATTTTCTTGGGAAAACAAAGAGATATTATGAATGATTTATATATTTTTTTATTGTGAACGGTGGGTTGTAGGCCCCCTGCATTTCATTAAAAAGTTTTTAACCAAACAAATAACCAAGCAAAGGGTAATGATCGTCATGGATCCCAACACGTGGGCTATGAGACTCATTACTTGACAAAAAATAGAGAATTCATCTCATACAAGATAGACCCTCCACCCAAAAAGCAGAATAATTACAGATGGATCAAAATAGAATCACAAAAGTAGGCCGGTCAGCACAACCACATAGCCTCAGCACCGCATGCCGATCACTCATCTCCTGGCCCCCCCCCCCCCCCCCCCCCCCTCCTTTCATCTGAGTTAGCTTCATAGGTTGAGGTACTGATATCTGCGTGCATCTCCTTGATTTTCTTTGAAGACTGAGCACCTGCCGATTGAGACCAAAATTTGATATTAATAATAATCATAAATAACATTTGTTGGTGTGTGACGTGTTTGTGAGTTGATCGAAAAATTCTGTTATTCCTTTCTAGCCAAATCGATCAGCATATAGCCGCTACCCCAATTTCCAAAATATCCCTATGGTACTTATGTAAATTAGCGTCCCTCCAATCCCCCTAGATTTCCCCCATCGTTTCCGGTTGTCTACTGTTGATTCGGAACCTGTTCAATAGATTCCCCCATATCGGTCTCGCAAAGGAACATTGCACGAATAGGTGATCTACCGTTTCGTTATCGAAGTTGCACATGACACACTCTGACGGATCCTGCCACATACGCTTGATCAAGTTGTCTCTAGTGAGAATGACATTTCTAGTAACCAACTGGTTAAACGCCCTAATCTTCGAAGGGACTTTCACCTTCCAAACCTTCCAAATTGATTTTCGTCCATATATTAAAAAAAAAACAAAAAACAAAACCTGAATTGCTGGACGAGGGAAGGATTTCCGTCCAAGCCTTTTTGGGTTTTTTTAATTTTTAAAATATTGGATGGACGGGAAATCTCCCATCCGTTCCAAAAAATTTTAAAATTTTTGATTTTTTTTTTCTTCAAACGATATTTCGTCTAAATTTACGAATACCCAATTTTTGGCAATCGACGACTGCAGCGCAAAACTATTTTAACTATTTTATTTGGCAAAAACCCAAAAAATAAAAAATAAATAAATAAATAAATAAAATAAAATAAAATCGACGACTAAAGATGCTCTAATTGAACATTGGAGTGAGAATTTTGTCCACTGTATTAAAATTTGTGTTCATCACTGTATGTATATAAAAAAAAATTGATGGGGGCATGATAACGAGGACAGTAGAAAGACAGCTTTGATTGGATGTATGTTTTTGATTTAACTATTACTCTATCCTCCTGCATTTAATCTTTGTTTGCCCAAATTCGAGATGATTGCTTTGTTCGGAGTATTTTGTACTGTAAATTTTATTTTAGATTCAAAGGTAAGTGTAATCTATGTTTAGGGCCCTTGGTAAATTTCAAGGTGAGTGAGACAAGCAAACGTGCAACTGTGGAAGTAAATAATATAGATTATTTATTTTAATTAACTTGTCGGAATTGTCCATTAATCCCTTTATTTGATTGCATTTCTTAACCCCAATTTAGATTTGAGAGATAGACAGGGAAAGGAAGATGGTGTTTATGAAGAGAAGGGCAAAATGATACTCACACAACAAACATTAGAGAGTTGAAACAAAGTTAGAAGGTAAAGTAATTTTCTCCTAAATGTTTGGAGGGTTAGAGCATCTGTAGTCGTCTACTTCTAAAATATGGATATTTGACATAGAGCAATAGAAAATATAGGAATGAGTTGTAGTCGTCTAAATCCAAAATTTGGATTTTCAACGACGGACGGAAGATCACATATCGTGGGAGAATTTTTCCGTCTGATAAAAAAATTGCCGAAGAAAAGAGTCGTTGGACCCATAAATAAGAACTATAGGCCATAATGTATAGGATTTAAAAATCGAAATGGGTTGGGAAAGTGTTGGACGACAGATGGTCTGGCTTTTTGATTTTTTTTCTTCTTCTCTTTTTTCATATCCCGTCCGATCTGTTTAATTAAAAAAAAAAAAGAATTGTCGACGGACGGGAGATGATCTGCTGATTTTCAAAATTTGGCTTTTGCTATTTCTTCTTTCAAATTTGACAGTCAACTGTTCACTTCTTACCCAAAATATGAGTATTTGGCAACGATTGAAGCAAATTTTTGACCGAATTATTTATTCTTTGGATATTTGGCCGACTACAGATGCTCTTATAAGAATTTTACCCTCAGCATAACAAATAACAATTACTCTAGCAATAAGAGCATCCACAATGGTTGTTTCTCATTTGCTATAATCTGCGTCTACAGTAATAGCAAATAGAGAGGAATGCTGCAGTGGTCATTTGCTATATTTTTCTCATTTGCACGAGAGACGGGATATGATATCCCGTCTATTTCTTTTTATTTAAAAGAAAGCGTCAGACGGTATATGATGTACCGTTTGTTAAATTTTTTTTATAAATAAATGAGAGACGGGGTATCATTCCCCGTTTCTTTATTTAAAAAAAAAAAAAATTTAAAAGAGGGGAAAAGCAACAAACGGGATATGATATCCTGTTTGGTATCATTCCGGGTTGACTTTTGACCAAATATTCCTACTTTAAAAATGTAAAGACCATAATGCCCTAAACTTTTGGCCTTCAAGAGGTCTATAAAATTTAGTTGAAGGGTACTTTAGTAAACTCAATTTAATCCAGGAAATAAGAAAAAAAAAAAAAATTTAAAAATCCTCTCAAACGGTACATGATATCCCGTTTGAGACAAACGGGACATCATGTCCCGTTTGAGGAGGATTTTCTTAAAAAAAAAAAAAAACAAATAAAGGTGAGAGACGGGGAAACATATCCCGTTTGTCGGTATAAAAAATAATAAAAATTGTCAGACGGTATATCATATACCGTCTGTTGATAAAAAAAAAATAATAAAATTTCTCAGACGGGGAATCATTCCCCGTCCTCTATAATATGAGAATTCTCATATCGTTTCTCATATTTGAGAAACAGATTAGGTTGGTTTGCTAAAAAATGGACATTTGAGAAATCATTGCAGCAGTTTTTTTCTCAAAAAATGGCAAAATGAGAATTTTGAGAAACCATTGTGGATGCTCTAAACGATTGCGTATAAGTTGTAATTTGTGTTTGGGTGTAGCAAGGATGACTCACCTACTACCTATCTGAAACCTTGGCAAGTTATAACTCATCTTGCATAAATTATGATAACGCAAAGGATGTATGCGGCTTGTTTTTGTTAGTATTATTTAATAAAATAAATAAAATGTGTTTACAGAATCATTTTTTAAGTGAGAATTTCCTTATTTTATTCACTATTTTTTAATAAAATAAATAAAATGTGTTTAACATAATCTTTTTTAAGTGAGAATTTCCTATTTTATTCCCTATTTTTTAAAAACAGTTTTTATAGCTCTAGCTTGTAGAAACTGTTTCAAATCTCTAATATTATAATAGGAGAGTTAGAATTTTTATTTGTAAACAACTTGTAATTTGTAGACATTTATTCAATCATTTATTTTTAAGTTGGAATTATATTAACCATTCATTTACTAAACCTTTATTAGTTACCATAATACCATCAAAGTTCAAATTTATTTACGACATAACTGTTTATAAAAAGTGTCATTCATATAAAATAAAAGTTAGTTCCCCTAACGATAATATGTAAAAAGTATGTGAAGAGTAAAGAGATATCTCAAGTTTGAGGTCAGATTACGTCTTATTATTACTATATAAAAATAATAATTATTACTATATAAAAATAATAATACTTAGAACGTGCATCGTACATACAAATTACTAGTTACATTTTAGTATGAGAGAACGAAAATTAAAATATAATATATATACTAGGGCATAATTTATACTATTATTAAGCAAAGCCCCATTTTGACGGCTTTTTACTATCATACCCCCATATATATAAAAGGCTAAAAAATAATATAGGGTTAATTCTGTCAAATTTTGTTGTTAGTTACCATAATACCCTCAAAGTTCAAATTAATTTACAACATATTTATTCACAAAACTGTCACTCACAAAAATAGAAATTTGTGCCACTAGAGATAATTTGTAAAAAGTATGTATGAGTAAAGGGAGGTCTCAGGTTCGAAGACATATCACATCTTACTATTTACTTTATAAAATAAATTAAAAAATGATTAGAACGTGCATTGCACGTGCAGGTCACTAGTTACAATTCTAATCAGCAACCTTCTAATCGCAATAATTACCTTATCAAACTTTTTATATTTATTTTTCCCACAAAATTCACAATTTTTGTCTAAGGAATTTAGAAAAAGTGAAGGACATTAAATATACTTGTGTCATAAATAAGGTACAATAGAATGCTTTTTACCACCTTGATAGCTGTTTGTAGATATGGTACAGTTTGTTGGTGTGATCAGGCATCCCATTTATGATGGGGGGGGGGTTTATCATACTCTACTTGATTAATTTTATTTATTTTGAAGAGACTCTACTTTGATTATTTGCATTGCCTAAAATAAATCTACACTTCCCAAAACAACAAAACCCTAAGTAATAACATTAACAATAAGAGCTCAAGACCCAATTTATATGAACTCAAAATTCACAAATACTTGTGTAAAAAGAAACTTGTGATGTTCTGATTGATGGTGCAAATTCAGAGCACCGGATGCTCCGACAAAATCCTAAAACTCAGTTGACCCTAACCTCTCCACCTGACCTGACCAAACACATTCATTTCACGTACCTATAATCTTAATACTGCTATACCAACTTTCTTATTTCCCTCCGACGTTTTTCCAAAATAGGCCATTTTTTCAAACTAATTTTTAAAATAGATCACTTTCGATACTAATTCCCAAAATAGACCCTTGTAGTTTTCAACTGCGTCCTATTCTTTTTTGTTGATGCAGTTGGCAACTGCGGTCTAAATATATGACAGAATAACCAAACTCCAACACTTATATCAAAATAATGTTAAGGAGAAAACTATGTTCACCTTAGACCGCAGTTGGCAACTGTGTTCTTGATTGCACTAAGCTCGCAGTTCTTAACTACATTTCTAATTAAACCCTATGAAAGCTTGAATTAGGAATGCAGTTGGAAACTCCGAGCTTAGTACAATCAAGAACGCAATTGTCAATTGCAGTCTAAGGTGAACATAGTTTTCTCCTTAACACTATTTTGACACAAGCATTGGAATTGGATTATTATGCCATATATTTAGACCGCAGTTATCAACTGCGTCAATAAAAAAAAATATGGCGCAGTTGGAAACTCCAAGTGATCTATTTTGAGAACTAGTTTCAAAAGTGATCTATTTTGAAAATTACTTTGAAAAAGTGGTCTATTTTGGGAAAAAAATCTTTCCCTCCCCCACCCCAACACACAACTTTTGTGTTTTTTTTGGGGTCCCGTCCCTGCTACTCATGCACTCCTTCCTTCCCTTCTTTGCCTCCATACAAACCAAATTTCAATTGCCTTAATAAATCAACAAACACAACTCCATATATATATATATACAGAAAGAAACCAAGAGTTAAGCTAAAAGAGTGAGAGAGAGAGAGTAAGCAAAGTAAACAACAACAACAGCAACAACTAATTACTAGCTACCAGCACCAATACCATGCTGCTGCTTCTTCTGTTGCTGCTGCTTCTTCTTCCTCCTCATTCCCTCAGCTCCCTCCTCAACCAAGAAGGCCTCTCCCTCCTTCAATCCAAACTCTCCCTTGACGACCCCACCAACTCCCTCTCCAACTGGGACCCACTCGACCCCACCCCCTGCAACTGGACTGGCATCACCTGCTCCTCCAATATTGGCCATGGTGGCCATGGCAGTCATGTTGTTGTCACCTCCATCAACCTCTCTAACCTCAACCTCTACGGTCCCTTCCCCCCTTCCCTCTGCACACACCTCCCTTCCCTCTCCTCCATCTCCCTCTCCTCCAACTTCATCAACTCCTCACTCCCCTCCTCCTCCCTCCTCCCCTGCCTCTCCCTCTCCCACCTTGACCTATCCAACAACCTCCTTGTGGGTCCCCTCCCCTCCTCCCTCTCCTCCCTCCCTCTCCTCACCTTCCTTGACCTCTCCTTCAACAACTTCTCAGGCCCCATCCCCCCTTCCTTCGCCTCATTCCCCTCCCTCCAAACCCTCTCCCTAACTGCCAACCTCCTCACCTCCTCCATCCCCGCATTCCTCTCCAACCTCACCTCCCTCAACCAACTCAACCTCTCCTACAACCCCTTCTCCCCCTCCCCTCTCCCCCCCTCCTTCGCCAATCTTTCATCTCTTCAAATACTCTGGCTCGCTGACTGCAACCTCATAGGCCCTATTCCTTCCTCACTTGGCCAGCTCTCGAGGTTAACTGACCTCGACCTCTCCTCTAACTTTCTTTCCGGTACCATTCCTGCTTCGCTTGCCAACCTGCACTCCGCCGTGCAGGTCGAGCTCTACCAGAACGCCCTCTCTGGAACCATTCCTTCGCCTTGTTTCTCCAACATTACTTCCTTGGAGAATGTCGATCTCGCGATGAACAACCTTTCTGGTGCGATTCCGGGTGATATTTTTCTCGCTCCTCGGCTTAGCAGTCTGCATCTGTATCAGAACAACCTCGTCGGCTCTGTCCCTGACACGATTCTCAGCTCTGCTAAGCTGCAAGATCTCAGGCTGTTCTCGAACCGTCTCACCGGGATACTTCCTGCTGGGCTCGGGAAGTTGGCGCCGCTCAACTTTCTCGATCTTTCCGACAACATGATTTCAGGGGAGATTCCTGGGAGTTTGTGCGACAGTGGAGTTCTCGAGGAGTTTCTGGTTCTTGATAATCAATTATCCGGGAGTATCCCTGAGGCACTTGCTAAATGCAGGTCGTTGACGCGGGTTCGTTTGCTGAACAACAACCTCTCCGGCCATGTACCTGCTGGGTTTTGGGGCCTTCCTCGAGTTTCGCTTCTTGAGCTGACCGGAAACAGATTGTCAGGCCCAATCTCTCCGTCCATATCGAATGCAGGAAATCTGTCCAAGTTGCTCGTCTCCAACAATCAGTTCAGCGGCGAGATCCCAGCCGAGATTGGTTCGCTGTCGAATCTCTACGAGTTCTCTGCAGCAAACAACAACTTCCAAGGGCCATTACCGATACAAATGGCGAAACTGGGACAACTGGAAAGGATTGATTTCCACAACAACTCTCTCTCGGGTGAGATTCCCGAGAGAATATTTGAATCGTGGAAGAAGCTCAGTCAGTTGAATCTCGCCGACAATGAGCTAACTGGTGAGATTCCTCCTGAGCTCGGTGACTTGCCTGTTCTCAACTACCTGGATCTTTCCGGAAACTCGTTAACCGGACAAGTGCCGCTGAAGTTGCAAAATCTGAAGCTTAACCAATTCAATCTTTCAAACAACCAACTGTCCGGCCCGTTACCGCCCGTGTTTTCGATGCTAGTCTACCAGAAAAGCTTCTTGGGTAACCCCGGTCTTTGTAACGATCTCCCCGGTTTATGTTCTACTACTTCAGCACAAGGGTCTAGGAGGAAAGACCGCAACCACGGGCCGATTTGGTTGCTAATAAGGTCAATCTGCATAGCATCGCTCCTCATTCTACTCGGCGGCTTGCTCTGGTTTTACTGGAGGTATAGGAGGTTCAACGAGGCGAAGAAGCTGACGGATAAATCCAAATGGACCCTGACTTCATTCCACAAGTTGGGTTTTAGCGAGTACGAGATTTTAGATTGTCTTGACGAAGATAATGTGATTGGTAGCGGCGCTTCAGGGAAGGTGTACAAGGCAATTCTCAGTAATGGGGAGGCAGTGGCGGTGAAGAAGCTATGGAAGTCGGAAAGAAAAGATTTCGATGATGGGTTTGAGGCGGAAGTTGAGACACTGGGGAAGATAAGGCACAAGAACATTGTGAAGCTTTGGTGTTGTTGTAGTCATAAGGACTGTAAGCTATTGGTTTACGAGTACATGCCCAATGGGAGTTTGGGCGATTTGCTGCATAGTAGTAAGAGTGGGTTGTTAGATTGGGCGACTAGGTATCGGATTGCTTTGGATGCAGCTGAGGGGTTATGCTATCTTCACCATGACTGTTCACCGTCGATAGTTCATAGAGATGTTAAGTCTAATAACATTCTGTTGGATGGGGAGTTCAGGGCCAAGGTTGCAGATTTCGGCGTGGCCAAGGTGGTTGGAGTAGGGGGGGACAAATCTATGTCGGTCATTGCTGGTTCTTGTGGATATATCGCGCCAGGTTTGATAATATCAATTTAACATTTTCTTTCCATTTATGTTGGCTTTGTTTAGAAATTATATATCTTGATAAATTCTGATGTGCACAACAACAGGACCTTCATTCAAAAATCTTTGAAATGCATGAGAGTATATATCTTTACCAATCCTTAAACTACTTAAACAAAATAATAATAATAATAATAAGGCTAAATTTGAAAGAAAAAAAAAATCTTAAACTATCCCCTTCATTCAGAAAGCCTCATTGAACTATTTTTAAAACTCTCATGAAGTATGTTTCAGAAAACCCCATGTAACTTTTATGTTTGTATTAGATAATTATCTCATTCATCTTTGTAAGTTGGTTCAGAAAACATAATGTATCTTTCTCATTATTGTCAAAAACCTCACTCAACTTTAGCAGAAAAATCACACCATCGTAATGAGTTTTTTGCAACCATATTTCAGAAGAGTTTTCTGCATTAAAAATAGTTAATAAAGTAGATAGTTCAAGGTTTTTTTTTTCTTTTCAAATTTAGCCTAATAATAATAATAAGAATCTACATTAACAAGTAATATATGCATAGTTTTTATATTTCTATTAAAGATATTTAGCCGAGTATTTAGTTCACTGTTCCGGACACTAAATTTGACAAATGGTAATTGTTTTAGAATATTTTGGTGCCACTAGAAAGGAGTATTGATTTAAGAATAACCTATCTTGTTATTATGATAGACTCAAAGCTATTCCTTCTCATTTAGTCAGGTCTATTCCTTAGGCAGATATTATTCCTTTTTAAAAGTTTCTTGAACAAGCCTGCTTTTTGTATGCTCTTATTATGATCTTTATCTTTAGATACTTGGCTATGCTGTTTTTCCCCTCTTCCTTTTTAGGTCTCTACTGTGTAATTAATATATATACATCTGCAAGTACCTTAATTATTTATCTTATAGTTGTACTGTGAATGTGTCTCCATTGAAATTATAATACAAAATTATCCATTGTTTCACATGTCAAATTCTGGCAATCTTTGTGCAAGTACCTTTAGGACTTCTTTTGGTTTTAATTAATTAAGGTACTTGCAGAGATATCTATCCCTTCTTTTCATTTGTTTCCTTAATGCCTAGATTTACATCTTGCTTTTTGCTAATCCATGCTATGTTTGGTATTGATTTTGGAGAGCCTGAAATGTAATTTGAAATCGAATATATATCCTTCAGCAGATAAAAGAAGTGTTTATTTACAACCAAGTCAGAAGAAGGCCAATGCACATTCTCTAAAACTGTTTTTCTCATTTCAGCATGTTTTACTTTGATCGATTAATTTCTTTTGGCTGATATGATTCCCTTGTGTGCTCAGAGTACGCATACACTCTTCGGGTAAACGAGAAGAGCGACATCTACAGTTTTGGGGTGGTCATTTTGGAGTTAGTGACCGGAAAGTTCCCGGTGGACCCAGAATTCGGGGAGAAGGATCTCGTGAAATGGGTATGCTCTACATTGGAGCAGAAAGGAATGGACCATGTATGTGACCCCAAACTTGGCGTCTCCTTCAAGGACGAAATGTGCAAGGTTCTCAGCATCGGCCTCATCTGTGCGAGCACCCTCCCCATCAATCGACCTTCAATGAGAAGGGTTGTTAAAATGCTGCAAGATGTGCATCCTTCAGAAGACAAATCCATGTCCGAGAAGGACGGAAAATTCTCGCCCTACTATTACGAGGACGGCTCCTCCGATCAGGGTAGCCTAGTTTAAATCGAGAAGTTGGAGGGAAATGATTTTGAAGTTACTGAAATTCTACTTTGAGTTAAAAGACCTCAGGAATATAACAATTGATGCTTAATTTGTTCTACTTTTTTTTTATGCAACACTAAATGTAAATTTAGTGGTGGTGGAAAGAATGAGAAGATCTATCAGAATACTTTGCTTTCAGGGCAGAGATAAATAGTGTGCCCACTAGTACTAAATGGAAATATGAGGTGGTCCAGTAGTACCTCCTTCTTTGAGTGTAATAATATTTTTTTGCTGCTGCTTTTTTACTGATTATAATTTGGTGATTTGTTGTTGGTTTGCACTGTGTGAGAAAGTCCCTCTGTATCCATCTACAATCTGGAAACTGGGTGGGTTCTCACAAAGGGGACAAATAGTTTGGTTGGTGGTGGGTGGTTGTTAATTACTAAATAACATGCTATGCTATATGCTAAGATTATGAGTATGGGGACATGTTGTTGGCATCTTTATGCAGTGAACAAACATTTATGGGGCTAACTTGCCAAACTAGTGTTTCATTTATTTTATTTCTTTTCGGATGTCGGTTGTTTTCTATGATGTTCTTGCTAGTTTACTTAGATGTCTTCAAAAAATATAGAAAACTGCTGTACTGGTATTTGCATTAGCATTGGTATGGGTTCCAGGTCGGGTCCTTCACTACATTTGCAATAAACTTTTGTAATAAACTCTCTTGAGGATGAAAAAGATTGACTTCTCACCCTGGTCCAAATTGGATTGACCAACATTGCCCAATTTGATCAGCCCAACAACGCTAAAGTCTTTAGTAAGAGCATCTGTAGCCGTTTGCTAAATATGCATAATATGTATATTTGGTCAAAAAGAGCGCTGCAGTCGTTGGCCAAATATGCATATTATGTATAAATTGCTACAGTAGATTGCTATAATTGAGAACGGAGCTCGAAGTGCCGTCGCAAAAAAAAATATTTTTTTTTAATGGTCGGATGACACTTCAAGTGCCGTCGCACAAAAAAATATTTTTTTTTAATGGTCGGATGACACTTCAAGTGCCGTGCCGTGCCTCAAAATTTTTTTTAATTTCCTAATAAAAAAAAACCAAAAACCCCCACTTCTCTCGGACGGCACTTTGTGCCATCCCACCCCTCTATGTAGTTTTTTGTAATTTTTTTGTAAATTTTTTTTGCACTTCGAGTACGATTGTTTTCCCCTCGGACAGCACTTGAAGTGCCGTCCCACCATTTTAATTTTTTTTTAATGCCATCCCACCTTTTTGAATGTTCTTTTTTTCCCTTTCCAACGGAACATGAAGCACCATCTGTTATTAATTTCATTTAAAAAGATAAAAATAGCATTCTACGACTGCAGTAAAACGAGAGATTGCTATATGCATTTATCCATTTATTCAACTTTTTACCATCAACGACTGTGGATGCTCTAATAATGCAAAAGTTTATAGTTAATGGCTACATATAATAGAAATTCAAGGAAATTTTAAACCTATAACAAATGTTCTTACAAGCACTTTAATGGAATATTGTGGCCATATTCTAAATTTTCTCTAAAAAGAACAAGAAAAAGAAAAAGGAGCTCATCTCAGAAGCGCTTTCACCACTTCATCCAAAGGCTAGTAGGCCAAGTCAGAGACAAAATCATAACCTCATTACCCAATCCTACAGACCAGGGTCCAAAGTAATTCTTTTCCCTCACATGGTCTAACGATTTCACTTTATCATAAACCTTAATCATAAAATCATAACCTCATTAAGCCTTTCCAGAAGGGCAGTATCCATAAAAAGATAATGTGAAGATCGATCATTATTTTGCTAACCGACAAACATGTTTTTCAAAATCTGTATAGTTCCTACTTCACTTTTACTAGAACGCTTTCTTTATTTTTCATATCTTGCGAATGTTGAAGGTGACCCCATCATAACAGCAATCTTTCTAAGAAGTTTTAAACCAGTTATAATTTGAGCCAGCTTCACTCTTTCTTCTGAAAATAATGGAACTATGAATTAATTACATAACGATTTAAAGGCATTCACAGATATGCAAATCTGTGTTTAACACATTCTTTACAAGATACTGTATTTTGCATGTTTGAGATTTCCAAATTCCTGTCTACAACGAATCATGCACAATTAGATAGATCTCAAAGACCCACATACTCAAGGGTAGAAATTCCTATCCTTTCCACAAGAAATCAGCAACAGAACTTACCTGATCGAAAGTAACTCCATAACTTAGCAGGATAGGACTTCATGATTTTTCTCCTCCAGAGCTGAGAGCCTTAGAATGAGCAGCAACATTTTATGCAGAAAATATTCTCCATAAATTTCAGCACATTTTCTGACAAAATTCGGACATTATATTACGATGCTGGTCCAAGTTACTCGTCATCTTCAACGTCAATAACCATCTTAAGGTTCCTTCTTGATCCACGGCCCTTTCTGTGCACCACAGCCTCCAAGTCATCTTCCGAGTCTTCCAGGTCCATCAGTTCTTTATCTGTATTCTCTTGTTGGTATAAAATTCCCATGTCTTCCTCGTTATTGTTGGTGTTATCCATCTCAATCTCATTATTTTTATTGAAAGAAGCAGAAGGTTCCTCGTGTCGAACTTTCAGAGAGGTGTCTGATCCATGTTGCTCTTTGATAACGTCTCTGCAGAAGGGAAAAATTTTAGGTGCTAAAGCTGATATTTCTTTTTAACCCCCTTCTATTTCAAAAGAATAGTACAAAGTTTGATGAGAAAATCCTCCAACTTAAATCAAATTAAGAACAGAACCTTTCCTCACTCCAGAGACCTAAAAGAAGATAAGGGAAAAAATTGTGCCTCCAGAGCTGATGTTTGAATCACTAGTCGCTGTAATTCCTAATAATATGTCTAAGCTATGTTACCATTATACTTGAGTTAGAAACACACTAGATTAGTGAGCAATTGAACAAAATATGCGGTTAATAGTTCTCTTTTACTATGAACTACACGCACAAAAAGATGTTGCATAATTTTTTATGGGGATGCTATGCACTTCAACCAAACCTCGAAGAACCTCCAAAATTATCAAGGAAACCAGTCAGGGCCTCCACAATAAAATTTTCTCAAGAAATATATCATGCAAACCCTAGCCAAACCCTAATACAACTCTAAAAAATAAACATCCAGATACTCACATAAGAAATGCTTAAATATTGCAACTAAGATTTTATCCTCGAGAAAACTGGTGAATGGATCAGACATACTTGTGCATGATTTTGAGAAATTCCAGTCTTCCTTGCGCAATACAAATAATAGTTTGCATCCACTCCTTCAGGTAGATTAACCCAGATACAGATTTGTTGGCCCATATATGCCAAACAAGTATCTAATACATGTTTGACATAGAAGACTCCCTTTGAAGTGTAAGGCAACATAGACTAAACGGTGGGTCCCAAAGAATGAAATGAGACAAATTATTAAGAGTTTTGAATAGAAGCTAACTAAATTCCTAACATCTTAAGAGGATCACCAAGTAGAAGATGACAAGATTGAAAAATAGGAAAATCAGGTCCATCAAGAAAATTAAAGGTAGAGAACCAGAGGTCAAAAGGAGTTGGTTCAAATATTTGTACTTTGATATCCTTTTAAGTTTCCAACTGTTCCTGCCTATTTGATTCAACTTTCATGTGACATTACTTTCTATGTTTGAATGGAAGTTCTGTGTTCTTAGCGTGAAGATTAACATAATTGGATCAAGTGTGGCACAAGGGCACCAAAAATTACATCATTTGTTTGGACATGTTGAATATTTCTAAAAAACCATCAGACGCATCAACATACAAAAATTATGCAGGGTCCAAGTAACGCTGGTTAGACAGTACATATGTCGGACCCCTCAACCGAGTGCTAAGCAGGAGCAAAAGACCAATCAACAAGGTCAAAAATAGAGGATGAAAACAGATAATAGGCTACTCCAAATTGCAAGGTAGACAACTGATTAATGACTACACAAGACTATACCACCACTTGAACAATAATAAAATGGTCAGATATCAAATAAAATGAAAGCTCATTTGTAGACCCATAGAATGAATTGCAGTTTATGCCATAGTTTAATATTGTATTTAGAGAAAAGCAAGTCTTTTATTTGTGTGTGTGTGCGCAGTAAAGAAGGTAGACCAAAAAGCCTACTTCATACCCATATGCTAGAACTTATTAGAGATGTTGGATTAGATTAGTTGAGTATTAGTGTAGTCATATACAGGCAAAGCACGTGCCATATAATGAAGTCAATATATATGAATCTAGAGTGTATTGGATGTTTTGAGTGAAATATACCTTATGGTAGTCCCAATCTCCTCCCGACACCACTCCCGTAGTCGAACATGAAAACCTTACTTTCATTTTAACAATTTAGTTTTGTTCTTCATATGCCCAAATTTCATTTTAACTTATTATCTGTCAAACAAATTACCAAAACACTAAATTGTTCGGTTACCTTTTATTCTGATCAATGTGTGTTTCAAAAACTTGGTACGAGGAGAACAATTGCTACAGGGCGTGTGTTAGATGGACTTTATCAGCTTGACAGTTTTCCTACCTCATTTGCATGCCTGAATGGGCCTTTGAATTTGTATTGTCAGTTGGGCTATCCGTTGTTACAAAATCTGAAGAAATTGATATCTGAATTATGATCTCTCTTAAGGAGTTACCTTGTAAGTCATGTCAATTAAGTAAACATCTTCATACGTCTTACCCTCCTAGAGTCAATAAACAGTCGAGTCGGCTCTTTAGTTTAGTTCATTCTGATGTGGGGGGACCTTACCCTGTCCAGTCCCAGTTCGACGATTTTAGATATTTTGTTACGTTTGTTGATGACTACTCAAAAGTCACTTAATTATATTTAATGAAATCTCAGTCTGAAGTTCTCTATTTTAAAAATATTCTGCGCTGAGATAATCACTCAATTTGATGTCTCTGTTATAAATTTTGAGAAGTGATAGTATTTTTCTTCTGAGTTCACTAGTTTTATGTCTTCTTGTGGTATTCTTCATGAGTCTTCTTGCCCTTATACTCAACAGAATGAGGTTGTACAGCGGAAAAATCGTCACCTATTAGAGGTTAAACAATAATATTTATTCATAGACAAGTTCCTCAACATTTCGCGCGCGGTGGGGGGGGGGGGGGGGGGGGGGGGGGGGGGTTCAACTGCATATCACCTAATTAACCGCATGTCATCATCAGTGTTAAATGGTCAAATACCATTTTCCGTTTTATGTCCAAATTTTGACCCATTCCCCCTTCCTTCTGAAACCTTTGGTTGTGTTAGTTTTGTCCATGACCATCGTCCTAGTCACTCCAAGTTAACTCCTTGTTCTATCTACTGTATTTTCTAGGGTACCGTCGCTCCCAGAAAGGATATAGATGCTATAGTCCTGAGCTACATCGTTACTTTATCTCTGCTGATGTTGTCTTTCATGAGTCTCAACCTTATTCTTCTTCTGCTTCCTCTGATTTACCTCTGGTTCCCTCCGATGCAACTGAATCTAAATTTCTAACCTACCCTAGACCCATGGTTTCTACTTCTGATTCTGTAACCCGATGTTCCCTAGCAATGCCCGAACGGCCTGCAAATCACTGAAGGGTTTAAACAACGTTCGGACACCGTTCTCTTAGGGCACGCCACTGTGCTTATTGTCCCATCGCCTCAAGTTGATGAAACACACTGCCATCTGAGCCTGCTACACCCCCCGGTTTCATCCATTGAGCCCAGACATATTGTTCCCTCTTTTAGTGAGCAGTTTGATCTTGATCTTCCCATTACCATACACAAAGGAAACCGCTCCATTACACATCCTATGCACATCCTATATACAACCGTCTTCATATGCTCACTTGTCGTCTGTCCATTATACCTTGGTCTCTACTTTCGACAGTCACTAGGTTCCTAAGTCATTATCAGAAATACTATCGCACCCTCGTTGGAGCCAGGCCTTGCGAGAAGAGATGTCTGCTCTTGAGGAAAATGGTACTTGAAATCTTGTTAACCTTCCCTCTGACAAATGTTGTGTTGGTTGGTTAAAGTAAACCCATATAGTTCTCTGGCTCGCCCAAAAGCTCGATTGCTTGCGAAATTTTATTCACAGACCTGACAATGATTATGATGACATTATCTCTTGTGGCCATAATGTCTTCTGTTCGGATCATTGTTGCTTGTCTGCTAGATTTCATTGGCCGCTCCACCAATTTGATGTAAAAAATATCTTTCTCAATGGCATTCTTGAGGATGTTTATATAGAGCAACCCCGATTTTGTTAGTAAAGCTGAGCCCACTAAAGTCTGTTGCTTGAAACGATCTTTGTATGGACTCAAACAGTCTCCACGTGCTTGGTTTGGCCGTTTCACTGAGGTTGTCACGAGTTTTGGATTGAGGGGTGATAATGATCATTCTGTGTTCTATCGACATCATCAACAGAGGAGGATTATTTTAGTTGATGACTTTGTAATTACAGGAGATTATCAGAATGGTATTTAAAAATCTGAAGTCCTATATTCAACAAAAATTTCAAACTAAGGATCTCGGGGAACTAGAGTATTTATTGGGATCAAAGTTGCTCGATCTAAGTAGTAAATTTGTTTATCACAGAGAAAATAAGTATTGGACATACTTACAGAAAGCAGTATGCCAGGATATAGGCCATCACACGCTCCTATGGACCCAAATTCCAAGTTGTTGCCAGATAAGGGTGTCATGTTGAAAAACCCAAAGATAAAGTAGGCTTGTGGAAAAAATTAATTATCTCACTGTCACTCGTCCTGATATTGTTAGCATCGTAAGTCAGTTTATGGTCTCTCCCTGTACAAGCTAGAGGAATGCAGTTATGAGAATTCTTCAGTATTTGAAGAGCTCCCATGGCAGAAGATTGTTGTATACTGATGGTGGACATTGTCAAATTGCTGGTTGGTCATATACTAACTGGGCTGGTTGCTCAATGACTACGAGATCCACCACTGTGTATTATGTATTTGTTAGAGGAAACTTAGTTTCATGGAAGAGTAAGAAACAAAATGTGGCATCGATCGAGTGCAGAATCTGAGTATCGTGTTATGGCTGACCTCATATGTGAGATGACATGGAACAAACAATTACTTGCTAAGTTAGGGATTCTTCAGCATCAGCTAATGCGTATGTATTGTGACACACAATCTGTCATCTATATAGCCACTAATGCCGTATTTCATGAACAAACCAATCATATTAAGATTGGCTGTCATGTGGTTCGCAACAAGATTAGTGGAACTCCGTATGAACCCCCTCAGATAGAAGCTAAATATATTCCCACTGAACACTAGCTAGCTGATACTCTCACAAAGCCTCTTGCAAGAGAAAAAATACAGTTCATCAATGACAAGTTAGGCATGTATGACATATATATTCCAACTTGAGGAGAAGTATTAGAGATGTTGGATTAGATTAGTTGAGTATTAGTGTAGTAACATACGGACAAAGCACGTGCCATATAATGAAGTCAATATATGTGACTCTAGAGTGTATTGGATGTTTTGAGAGTGAAATATACCTTATTTCAGAACTAATATAGCAACAAAATATACACAATTGATCTTAAAGAGAGAAAACTGAAAGGGGTTGTTTGAGATCTGCAGTTAAGAGGTGCAGAATAGGTAGAAAGCCCTTTCCGTACACATCTACTTACCCTAACTGCAGTTCATACCAATGCTCTCCCCTTAGACAGTTAACTCAAAACAAAATTAGATCAATCCTGACCAGGACAAATTAGAGTATGATTTGATGCTACGCAACCTTAGGAAAAGCATAAAGTAAAACAAGCTAAAATTATATATATATATATATATATAGTAACAAAACATCTCCTAGTTCCTTCAACATTTTGATGATTATACTGGACAAATAAATATTGTCATGTGAATAAAATTTATAAGAGCATAATCCAACTACAAAGTTAGTTCATGTTGATTCGGGGTTTAGTTCTAACACCAGCATTGCATAGAAGAGTACTACACTCTGTGTACAATGGAAGAATATTCCTTGTGAACCACGAGATCTCAATGATATAATGGACTTTTGCAGTCAGGTAAGTCCCAATCTATTTAAAATATATTACCAATTTGAGATAATTCATTTTTATGTTTTATAGTGTTAGCAATATTGAAACTTTAATAATAATTCAAAGTGTGGATGTGTGTGGCTACGCTCTTGTTCCAAAAATAATAATAATAATAATAATAATAATAATAATAATAATAAGAGAAATGATAACATGCCACTCCAAATGTGCCACTCCATCCGATTGGTCCACTTACAAAAAGTAAGTGCTCCCAACTAACCACACTTCTATTTTTTTTAAATATTAATAATTCAAAGTCATATGACTAAACTTCCAATTACTTACTCAAACAACGTGCTTAGAGTTTCTTCATGAATATGATTCTCTAATGTGCTCATCACCTTACCCTCCTGCATTAAAGGCCCATTTTTCTTTCTTTTGCTTCTGATAGAGAAGAAAAGCACAAATTAGCTGAAAACAATAACAGAAATAGATCTATAGATAACAGATGAACTGATTTAAAAAGTTGATGAAGGCTCTCAAAGAGATGTTAGTAAAGTACATCAAACTACTTACTTAAACATGGTGCTTAGAGTTTCATCATCAGTATCGTGCTCAGATGTGCTTGTCACCTTAGCCTCCTGTGGTAATGGTTCATTATTTTTTCTTTTGCTTCTAAAAGAAAAGAAAAGGATGTGTTTAGCTAAATAATTAACACAAACAGATCTAACAGATTACAGATGAACCAGCATGAAAAGTTGATAAAGCCTTCCAGACATGATCGCTCTATCAAGCTTAAAAAACCAACCATTCCAAATGAACCCAACATGATAGGATAATTACTAAAATAAGTCAATGTATTAAACTTAAAAAAAGATTAGTTTATAGAGATACACATGTCCTCTGACTGGATCATGCTATGCAAGGTTGTGACTACAAACTTGACACAAGCGAAGGTATGCATCTCAAATTGACTTATTGACACCTTGATTCAAAGCTGAAAAGTTAGTATATAGGTGATAAAACTGGCATGTGGCATTAGCAAAATAAATTAAACAAATTGCAATGTTCACTGTTATAGTAACAATTATAAACTATCACCAGTGAACTTAGCAATAAACATACTTTCTTCCTGAATCTAACAAACAAAATTATGCACTAGAACATTATGTCACATACAATCAAAACAACTGCAACACCAAATGGTATTAGTATATAATTCTTTTCATATTTCTTTATTGAAGCACAGAATAAGTGCGCCAGTATCACTTTAGGACTGCACAAAGACTGACTCAAATTCAATCCTAACTGTTCTAAAAATCGGTCTAGACGGCCGCCTAGGCGCTGGGCGGTTCCAAGACGACTCGCCTAGGCCCTAGGCATTTGAAAAAATCAGTTTGGCCTATTGGGCAAGTCTAGGCCAGTCCAAGCGGGTCTAGGTGGATCTGGGCGGGCCTAGGCAGACCCGGATCATAAAATGAAGCGTAACCCAATCTGACCCAATCCGGACCCGTTTAAAATTAATTTCCGGGTCTAGGAGTTCGAGACTTGGTTCATATTAGTAGCAGTAGTAGTAGTAATAGTTCTTAGGTGGTGTCTTTTATTTGTAGCAGTAGGTATGGTCTGGTTATTTGTTTTCATCTTGAAGATTTAGCGTTATTGTTCCGATATCAACTTATCAATGAAACGGGATGACAACAATCTTTCTATATTCAAAAATATATATACTTATATAGCTACTACAGATTTAGACAATCATCAGATTAGGAAGAGATAGCTTCTTTATTTTTCCCCAAAATTGTTTTCATAGAAGAACACACAACCCAACATTACAAATTGTAAGTTGGAGTTCACTAAAAATCACTAGTACAACACTGTTTACCTCCAAAACATCAAATCTACTGATGCTTTTGATTATGAAAAGATAAGTCAATCCATATTTCAAAAGAGATAGACTAGAACTAGTATAATAGTTTATTTTCTCGATACATTTAATTAAGACATTAAAAATTCTAATGGGAAGCAATACCTTATCATGACAAATAATTACTCTACGAAAATCTACCAAAACCAACACTTTGATGCAATTGTCTTTTAGACTATCTAAAGCTCATCTTGGAATGGCAAGAAGAAAAATCAGCAGTAAGAATGAAGAGCAATAAAGAGCATGATAATGCATGATGGAACAACAACAAAAAACCAAAAGATAAATTGGGGCAACAATAAACTAAACTAAAATAAATAAATAAATAAATAAATAACGCCTAGCCGCCTAGCCGCCTAGGCCCCGCTTACAAGGTCTAGGGCCTCTAGGCAGTAGGCCCCCATCGGCCGCCCGACTACCGCCTAGCGACTTTTAGAACACTATTCCTTCCTATTAATTGTGACAACTCTACAAATTTATTTAATCTAAAACAGCCACCTGCAATTATTACGGTGTCTGTCTTTCGTTTTGGGCTACCTTGTCATCTATATTTAAGTTATTTGGTTTTTTTAGCTAATGTTTTTTAAGAAAACCACCTTCAATTTTGTGACTTTTTTAATTAACTACTCGAACTCGCTAAATAATAAAAACATACCTCAACTTTTTCCCCCCAATTTAACCCACCCAAGTAGAATGTAGGTTTTTTTAATCATAAATGAAAGTTCAGGTAGTTTTTTGTATAAAAAGTAGCAGCTCAGGGTAATTTTTTATATCATTAATACAAGAGGGATTTTTCAAAACAAAATTTTGGTTGGTCAAATAAAAAATAAAAGTCGAGGGAGGTTTTATTAATTCATCGAGTTGGGTGTACTTAATTAAAAGAGCCCCACAATTTAGAGTGTTTTTGCATTTAGCCTTTTTTTTCTTCTTGATAATCCTCATCCTTAACATGTACAGCCAACCTTCTAGTCTATAAAAAATACATGATGCTTACTGTGAGAATGAAATCATGTGTATGAGTGCATCATGAAGATGGACAATAATAATATACCTAGTCTTTTAATTTTATTGAATAAAAATCCTGCAAAGGCTTTTCTCAAGGATTTTGCAAGCACAAGGACAAGGATTTGGCAGATTTGCTAAAGAATTTTAGAAGCACATCTTTATATTCTAACACACATTAATACTTCCTGTTTTCACTTCCTCTTTTTAATTCAATGTTGAATACCCGTGAGAAAAACTCTCTTCTTATCTAGTAACAGGTATATGTTTCTCAACAAGGTACTTCAGAGATCTGATTGGGCAGGTGGGTCAAGAACCATTCCTTCTGCTTCATTAATCTTAAAAAATGGCAGAGTAAAAATGCACTCCTGCTGTCTTACTATATCATACTACCATATGGTATGTGCTTACACCAAAAATTACATTACTCAACTCCATAATATATCACAAGTAATGAAATTCAAATACAATACGTATGTAAATAACTTAAGTGAAGTCATAAAGAAATCAGGAATTAGACATCGGGATACTAAGTGGTTGTAATTTGTAAAGTAGCATGGTACAAAGTCAAAGGGAGATTGAAGGGTTTTGTTTCTTGTTAAAGCGTATTTGAGCTGACAGAATACATCTCTTAACTGACAAAGTGACACTACCAGTAAAGACTATTCGTAAATTGATGCAACAATTACGGATTTGCATTTAGTGGAAATTTGCACTCTTTACAGTTATAGTAACAATGAAAATCAAGTGCCATTGCTTTTCATAAATTTGAATGACAGGCATAAACTCTTTGCAATGTGCTTAAGTTAAATATTACATGAAAAGGACCACCACAGCAATAAGCTTTTTAAGGGTTCAGGACCATAATCGTAAAAGTGATAAATGTTAGCATAATAGCCAAACTTATTTATTTCAAAGTTTACCTTTCTTTAATCGCTAACAATGTTTCTTCATCATCAGACTGTTCTTCTAAATTGAAGGTTTCCTTGACCTCTGAGTGCTTAACAGCTTTAGATGATCTTCTTACCGGAGGACCCACAAGGCCAAGTTGCCTGAGTTTCTGTAAAACTTGGGCTGCAGTGTATTTATTCTCAGCACCCAAAGCATTTGCAATCAACTGGCTGCACTTCTTCTCATTCTTGAACCTAAAACAACCCAACAAAATTTAAGCATCAACTGAGAAACAACATGAACAAGAAGAAAATAATCACAGTGAATATATTTAAGGAATAATCAAGATTAATTATGGGGAAAAAATAATTTGACTGAATCCTGAGGTGAAGAACACTGAAAATCAGATTTGGTGTGTATATAGACTATAGCCTATTGAAAGTGCAAATGTAGATAGTACACACCGTTCAAACAGGACTTTAACTTCAAGTTCTTGCTCTTTGCTGAAAGCATGTATTCTTTTTCTTCGGCGGCTGAAAGGGAGATTATATAGCAATTATTAGCTTTTTAATCAGAAACATAGATATGCTCACAAATTTGAGAAAAGAAACCAGCTATGAACCTCAAAGCCTAAACTCCATATAAAGGGAAGAAAACTGAATACATCTCATTTACACTAAATAAATAAACAAACTAATACAGGGGTAGGTCAAGTATTTTATTTTATCAGTCTTTCGTTATCTATAGAGAAAAACTTTGTTGACATAAATAACATGTTCTGGTTTTGGGTGCTACAATCCATTCAGAGTACACATTGTTGATACCTGAGACAAGATCAGAAAAAGATTTTAAAGGAGATCGTGATGTAACATGGCTCACCATTTGGAAGTGGATAATGCACAATGCTGAATAGACACTTCTACCAAGGAGTCATTCCCCCAAACTTAATAGATATTCCTTGTACATGTGTTGACCACTTATCAAGCATGTTTTAAATTTTATACTATATCGTATACGTTGGACCCTCTTGCAGGCACTTTTCGAAAACTTTTTGACACAATCAACAAATTTCAACCACTTATTCACATTTCTTATACTAGTTCAACTCTTATGGGTTGCATATGAACTTTAATTCTTTTTCAATTTCACAATGGACTATGATGAATTATTACTTTTCTGTGGACTATAAATCTCCTATTCTGAATATGTATCTCAAAATTACAATGTTGGGTGTCATTCGGGGTATATTATGTGTAATGTTGATATAATGTTATATTATCTAAAATTATAGTAGTCTCCTACTCCTTGCTTTTTACAAATTTGCCGCTTCTCAGACCTGTACCTATGCCATGTGTAATACCGTACCCAAATCCGTGCTTCCTGAGATGAACAAAACTTAATTAAATATTTCTTGGGTAATGTTGCTGCTGATTTGGTGTGGGAGCAAACAGATGAATTTGGGGATTCTTGAGAACGAATAAGGCAAACCTGTTGACCTTCACCAACGTGTTGACCTGTTTCTTGCTGTTGCCGCGAACCTGCACAAAGTTCGATACACCGGGATGGATCCCGACAATCTGTTGACCTTCACCAACGTGTTGACCTGTTTCTTACTGCTGCCACGAACCTGCACAAAGTTCGATACACCGGGATGGATCCCAGCAACGAACCCTCCGACGCTCTTGTCAATAATCAGAAAGATTAAGAAAGCTTTAGGTAGAAAAAAATTGATCACCTTGTTATGGTGAGGGAGAGGGGTATTTATAGTCGCCTTAGGGACCCATTTCGAGATAAGAATTTATCTCTACTTTTCGGTATTTTTGGATAAGATTTAAAGTTTAAATCGTTTCATAAAGATAATTATAAATTTGAATTACTCTTTATCCATATGGGTTGGTTTGTAATGGGTTTGCTACCCATACCCAATAGAACAGATCCGTTTATGGGTTATTGAGTTTTGAATAAAGGCCATGTTCCCATTTCAGACCCGTTCGTAGGTGAAATTACCGTTTTACCTCCGAGAGCTTTTTCGTGCCCGATTTGAACAGCCCCGATTTAGTCCTATTTTTAGCCATATCACGAGCTCCCACTCCCAAAGACTGTGTTTTACAGCCTTTAGAAAGTAGTTTTGCGGTTTAGAAGGCATACAAGACTTTATCGGAGTTCTTAAAGGGGTTTCGATCTTGCTCGAGGTGTGACGGTGTTGAGTTGAGCATGCAAAGTGCCCAAAATGATTCTCGAAATTTCCTGTATTTTTTCCAAATTTTTAATTACTTTTCACATTTTTTATTCAATTTTGCGAAGTGGTGATCTATTTTCAGAGAGTATCAATTAAGTGTTCTAATTAATAATTATTTACCCAGGGACTCAAAAATATTTTCCTGAATTTATAATTATTTTTTTAGAATTTTAAATTAATTTTCTTGAATTCTTAATCATTTTTCGCAATTTTAAATAATTAATTCGAATTATAATTAAATTAAAAGAATTAATTAGGGGAATTATGACGTGGCACGATCTGAGACGTCCATCGTGTTGCTGGAGCGAATTTCTAAACAATCTAAGGGCGGATCGGAGCTTCGCTAACGTCAGTGGCGGAAGAAGGGAGGAGGGGGAACATTTGGGACCCCAAAAATTTTGTAAAACCTCCTAATATAGACCAAAATTTTTATTTGGCCCCCCCAGTTAAAAAAAAATTGGGACCCCCAAGTCTAATCCACCTCTTATTAAAGGCTCAATTATGTCGATGCTGGGGAAAAAAAATTTTGGGACCCCCATTTTGATTCGTCTGGCTCCGCCATTGGCTAACGTGGCTTGATCTGGGCGGTCGGATTTGGAGCGCGCATCGGGAGGTAGGAGTTTTCCCCCGTTAGCAGGTCGATAGCTCGGTAGCTCGAATTTCAGATCCGAGCTACGTAGCACGATCTGGGTGATTGATCACGATGAAGCACGAATCACGAGGCATTAGTTTTCCCCCGTTAGCAGCTCGGTAGCTCGAATTTCAGATCCAGCGACGTGGCACGATCTGGATGGCTTGATGAAGATCTGGTACGAATCGTGAGGCGGTAGTTTTCGCCCGTTAGCAGCTCAGTAGCTCGAATTTCAGATTCGAGCTACGTGGCACGATCTGGATGACTTGATGAAGATCTGGCACGAATCGTGAGGCAGTAGTTTCGCCAATTCGCAGCTCAGTAACTCGGTAGCTCAGATTGTAGATCCAGAGTATGTGGCATGATCTAAGCCGCTTGATGAAGATCTGGCACGAATCGTGAAGCAATAGTTTTAGCCAATTCGCAGCTCGGTAGCTTGGTATCTCGGATTTCAAATCCGGAGTACGTGGCATGACCTGAGCCGCTTGATGAAGATCTGGCACGAATCATGAGGCGGTAGTTCTCACCAATTCGCAGCTCGGTAACTCGGTAGCTCGGATTGTAGATTCGGAGTACGCGGCATGATCTAAGCCGCTTGATGAAGATCTGGCACGAATCATGAGGCGGTAGTTTTCACCAATTCGCAGCACGGTAGCTTGGTAGCTCGAATTTCAGATCCGGAGTACGTGGCATGATCTGAGCCGCTTGATGAAGATCTGCCACGAATCGTGAGGCGGTAGTTTTCTCCATTTTGCAGGTCGGTAGTTCGGTAGCTCGGATTGTAATTCCGAACTATGTGGCACGATCTGAGTCGCTTGATGAAGATCTGGCGCAAATTCTGAGGCGATAGTTTTCGCCAATTCACAGCTCGGTGGTTCGGCAGCTCGAATTTCAGATCCGAGCTAGCCGTTGATGAGGATCAAGCGCGAATTTTGAGGCGATAGTTTTCGCCAATTCACAGCTCGACGCAGCTGTGTTGTGACCCACTTTTCCGATGCTACGGAGGTCTGATCGAGGCGTGTGACCCCTCGTTTCAAAGATGACCCGAAGATCTACAATTTCTCTTTGGAGGGCCGTTGAAGAATCACCCGTATTTAGGGTCAAAATAGGCCCGCAATGTCCTTGTTTATGTCAAGTTGAGAGGAGCTTCGGTCTCCGGAATCCTCGAAGAGGAGCTCCACTCCTATGGGCGAAGAAGATGAGCTAGGATGATCCTCGTAAGACCCATGGGAAGATCCGTTCTTGGAGGCCGGTGCGAGAAGCAACTCTAGGAGAAAGTTTTAGCTCCGAACTTGCTGAGGAGAAGGCCGCTTGGGAGGCGAGCGGAGCGAAGGGCTTCACCAGGCTCTAGGAGAGAGCCGTTTAAGAGACAAATTTGAGGAGAAACTCTAAGGGAGAGTTGAGCTCCGAACTCGTTGAGAAAAGGTCCGCTCTAGAGGCAAGCGACGCAAAGAGCCTCACCAGGCTCTAGGAGAGAGCCGTTTGGGAGACGAGTTTGAGGAGCAACTATAGAGAAGAGTTGAGCTCCGAACTCGTAGAGAAGAAGGCCACTCGGGAGGTGAGCAGAGCGAAGAGCTAGCTCCAGATTCTAGGAGAGAGTCATTCGGTAGACAAGTTTGAGGAGGAACTCTAAGAGAAAGTTGTGCTCTGAACTCGTTGAGAAGAGGTCCGCTTTGAAGACGAGCGAAGCGAAGAGCTTCGCCATGATCTAGGAGAGCCGTTTGGGAGACAAGTTTGAGAAGCAACTCTAGGGGAGAGTTGTGCTCCGAACTTGTTTCTTAAGAGTTTCAGCAGATGGAGCAATTTTGAATGGTGAGCTACTTCGTACTCGCTCGTTCACAAGTAGCTAAAGCGGCATCGAACCAAGTGTTGGACTCCAAACTTGTTGTTTGGGGGTGTTTAACGAGTTGTAGAAGCAATTGCGAATGGTGAGTGATATGGCTGAAAATGGGGTTAAATCGGAACCGTCCAAACGGAACACGAATCTCGAAGTACAGGGGTAAAACGGTAATTTCACCAATCAAAGGGTCCAAACTGGGTGTCGGGTCTTCACCTCAAGAACCCAATAACCCACGAATAGATCCACCTCGAAGTGGGTGCGGGTTTTAACCCGTTACGCACCCATTCCGCCGGGATAAAATCAAGGTCCCTGATTAACCTTAACCAACGGCCCTGATTCACATCCCTCCTACCACTGGGAGCCAGAGATTAAATTCCTTAACTGATTAGGGGGAATATACCTTATCAGATTACTTTCCTTATCTGATCACAAGGAATATTACTTATCTAATCACGGGGATTACATTCCTAATCCAGTCCCTAAGACGCCTATAAATACCCCCCATCCATCTCCATTGCGAGGTAATCAATCTTTCACCAGTTTTCACGCTCTTTCATAATCTCTCTGATTACTGACTTGAGCGTCGGAGGGTGCGTCGCCGGGAACAACCCCGGTGTCTCGCACTTTTTGCAGGTGCACGGCAGGAACGACGATCGAGGCCCGACGGAACAGGTACGCAGGTTTCTCTATTCAGTTTCCCCAAGAATCCACAAGTTCTATCTGTTTGCCCCCACACCAAATTTAGCGACAACAGATTGGCGCCGTCTGTGGGAACCTAACGAATAGGGACCTCTCCTCTTCCCGGTAAACAGGTTTTCTCCTGCCATGCCGCCTCGCAAAGTTAGATCTAGGGGCTCCAACCGAGCGCCCAACCCTGACCAGCAAGAAGTCATTCCTGATCCCGCTCAGCAACAAGGGCAACTCCCTCCTACCATGGAAGAGCCACTCCAACGGAACCTTCCACCTCCTGATCCAAAGGGGCCTAACCCCCAGAAACAGCCTCTTCACCAAGAGAACATCTCCATCCACAACGCCTCCAGTGCCTCCATGGCCTCCCATCACCCCCGAGCCTCTGGTCGCCACAATGCCCCTCCCAAACGCCCGGAAGATGATGACCTTCGTCGCCATCTGGACGAAAAGCGAGCTCGGGGGGAAGCCTCCCGCCAGCAAGAGCGATCCCCCCGACACCGAGAACACAGGAGGTCCCCCGTCCGAAGAGGGAGGAAGGACTCCCCCGACCACTACCGAAGGAGGCACTCTCCAGCAGGCCGGCAGCAGCCTCGGAACAATGAGGCGCCCATCACCCGCGCCGAGTTCCAGCAATTCCAAGCAATGATACAACAGGCCCTCAACCTCCGTCAGAACCCCAATGAGCCGAGGGCCCCATCCCCTCCTCCGGTCCGGAGCCCTCGTCAACGGTCTCCTTCTCCTCGACCCGCTCCTACCAATTCCAGACGCACCCCAAGTCCTCGCCGTTCTCGAAGTTACTATCGCCGCAGCCCTCGCTCCCCCTCATACGAAGACGAGTCCCGCGGCCCGGCAGATCACCGCCGGAGAGATGACACCATGAACCGCCGTCTAAACGAGGTGGAAAAACTCTTGGGGCAGATAAACCGAGAAGAGGAGCTTAGGGGGAGGACCCTACGTCCTAGCCGACCCCCGTTCTCCCGGACCATAGTAGAGGCTCCTGTTCCGTTCGGATTCAAACCTCCTCAGTTCGAGAACTACACTGGGGAGACCGATCCAGTTGACCACATCGAAAGCTTTAAGACTTTGATGCTCCTCCATCAAGCTTCCGATGCCCTCCTCTGCAAAACATTCCCTGCAACTCTCAAAGGCCCAGCTCGAGAATGGTACTCTCGCCTTGCCCCGGCGTCAATATTTTCCTTCGAACAGTTCGAAACCCTGTTCATCACCCATTTCGTCAGCAGCCGAAGGGCCGAGAAGACCAGCATCTCTCTATTGCACCTCCGTCAGCAGAAGGGGGAGAAATTGAGGGACTACGTGAAGAGGTTCACAGCTGAGGCCAGAACCATCGCATCCCTCGATCAATCCGTCGCTACCGCGGCATTCCAATCCAATATCCTCAATTCCAACCTCCGCTCCTCCCTCGCCAAGAAACCACCGCACGACTTTTCTGACCTCCTCCTCCGCACTGAAAAATACATCCAAGCTGAAGAGGCCGAGGAACAGCCCAACTGGGAAGGAACCGCCTCCGGATCTAAGAGGAAGGGAACCGAAGAAGAGGGACTAAAGAAGTTTCAGAAGGATAATGCCGGCCAGCGCCGACCTCCCCCTAGATTTGAAAAGTTTACTCCCCTCACCACAAACATCTCCGCCATTTTCATGGAAGTCGAGAAAGAAGGGGTCTTGCCTCCAGCCCCAAAGATGAACACCCCTGCCAAAAGGAGAGATAAAGACAAATGGTGCCGCTATCACCGGGACCATGGGCATGACACCAACGACTGTCGGGCTCTGAGAAACGAGATCGAAGCACTTATCCAGAGGGGGCAGCTGGCGAAGTTTGTAAGAAAGGACGGAGCCGAACTTCCTCCCCAGCCTCGGGGGGCTAACAAGCGTCCGGAACGAGAAGAGACGCCAGAATTCGAGGAAGAGCGAGTCCTCCACCTTATCCATGGGGGTCCGATGGGGGGCTCCTCGAACTCTTCTCGGAAAGCTTTCATAAGAGAAGTCAACTCGGTCCGAGCCACCCCTCCTCCCAAAGGCCTCGGAGTGCCCGTCACCTTCTCTGACGAAGATCTCGAGGGCGTCCGCACCCCTCATTGTGACGCACTCGTCATCAACCTTCACATGGCCAATTTCAAAGTCGAAAGGATCTTAGTAGATAACGGTTCCTCTGTTAACATCCTATTCCTCGAAGCTTTTAAGGGGCTGAAGCTCTCCCGAGACAGACTCAAGCCCGCCGGATATACGCTCCATGGGTTCACGGGAGTGCCGGTGACGATCGAAGAGGTGATTACCCTCGATGTCACAGCAGGCAAAACTCCTACTACCCGCACGGAGTCAATGGATTTCATGGTCGTAGACGTCCCAGCGGCCTACAACGTCATTTTGGGTCGGCCCGGCCTGGCCGCTCTTGAGGCCGTCCCTTCTGCTTATCATCTCAAAATGAAATTCCCCACTCGGGCTGGAGTGGGAGAAGTTAGGGGCAATCAGGAACAGGCCTGCAAGTGTTATATGACTTCCACCCTCGGACCCGTCCTCTCCTTAGAAACACTCGAGATCCCCCAAGATGCTGCTCGGCCAACTTCCGAGCCTGTAGACGAGCTGGAGGGGGTACTCTTCTCGGAGCAGGAGCCGACCCGCAGGTTCTTTGTCAGCAAGACCCTCCCATCCGCAATATACGCGGATATTGTAAGATGCATCCGAGATAACCAAGACCTGTTCGCATGGTCAGCTGCAGACATGCCCGGTATCTCCGAAGAACTCTTGGTCCACCGCCTCAGTGTTGATCCGGGGTCCAAACCGGTCCAGCAGAAGAGGCGCAAGTTCGCTCCCGAGCGTCAGCTCGCTATCAAAGAAGAGGTGGACAAATTGTTGAAGGCCCGGTTCATACAGGAAGTAAATTATCCTGAGTGGTTGTCAAACGTAGTAATGGTGAAAAAGTCCAACGGAACATGGAGAATCTGTATTGATTTCACTGACCTCAACAAGGCCTGCCCTAAAGACCCCTTCCCTCTGCCGAGCATCGACACTCTGATTGACGCAACCTCAGGACATGAGCTCCTCAGCTTCATGGACGCTTTCTCGGGTTACAATCAGATAAGGATGTTCCCCCCGGATATTCCGAAGACATCTTTCGTGACCGACCAAGGACTCTACTGCTACAGAGTCATGCCATTCGGCCTAAAGAATGCAGGGGCAACATACCAGCGCCTCGTCAACAAGGTATTCCAGGCCCAGATTGGCCGAAACATGGAAGTGTACGTGGATGACATGCTCGTGAAAAGCATCTGAGGCATTGATCACGTGGCCGACCTCCAAGAAGCGTTCGATGTTTTGAGAAAGCACAATATGAGACTCAACCCGAACAAGTGTGCGTTCGGCGTCTCATCAGGCAAGTTCCTCGGCTTCATGGTTAGCCAACGAGGAATAGAGGCAAATCCGGAGAAGATCAGGGCCATACTGGACATGGCCCCGCCTAGAAACGTCAAAGAAGTTCAGAAACTGACTGGTCGATTAGCCGCCATTGGGCGCTTTTTATCAAAGTCTGGGGAGAAGTGCCTCCCGTTCTTCAAAGCCCTAAGGGGGGCTAAGGGGTTCGAGTGGGGGCAGCCACAGCAAGATTCCTTCGACCAGCTTAAGGCTTACCTCGTCAATCCGCCCCTTCTCAGCAAACCCGTACCGGGCGAACCCCTCTACCTCTACTTGGCAGCCTCGGAACAGACGCTAAGTGCGGTCTTAGTCAGGGAAGAAGAAAGAACTCAGAAGCCCATTTACTACGTCAGCAAAGTGCTCCGGGACGCCGAGCTCCGGTACCCGAAAATTGAGAAAATAGCCTACGCCCTGATAATGGCTGCGAGAAAGCTTCGGCCATACTTCCAGTCTCATTCGATGGTCGTTCTTACCGACCAGCCGTTGAAACAAATCCTTCACAAGCCAGAGACTTCCGGCCGCCTCATGAAGTGGTCGATCGAGCTGAGCCAACATGATATTACTTATCAGCCTCGAACCGCAATCAAGGCGCAGGCGCTGGCCGAATTCATAGTTGAAACGACTATCCCCGACTCCGAGCAGACAACGAAGGGACCGCCTATCTGGTCGGTATATGTCGATGGATCCTCTTGCAACGAGGGGAGCGGGGCTGGAGTTATCCTTGCGGGCCCAGACGACTTTGTCCTTCAATATTCCCTCCGGATAAACTTTAAAGCTTCAAATAACGAAGCCGAATACGAGGCACTCATAGCCGGCCTCGGGATGGCCCGAAACGCAGGCGCGCGACGCCTGCAGATCTTCAGCGACTCTCAGTTGGTCGTCAACCAGGTCCTCGGCGAATATGAAGCCCGCGATGACAGGATGGTAAAGTACTTGGCTAAAGTAAAGAGCCTCATGGCGCTCTTCGAAGAGGCCCTCATCCGAAGAATCCCCAGAGAGGAAAATGCCCAGGCCGACGCCCTGTCCAAATTAGCTTCCTCATCCCTGCAAGGCCTCGAACAAACTGTTCTGATAGAAGTCCTCCTCAAGCCAAGCATAGAGGACGAGGCTTTCAACTCCGTCGAAACACTGCCACTCCCCCTCGAAGATAATTGGATGAAGCCCCTCGTCGAGTTTTTAAGAGACGGACTCCTCCCAAGAGATCCGAAGGAAGCCCGAAAGATAAGGACCCGAGCCGAGCGCTACATACTGGTCGAAGGCATTCTGTATAAGCGCTCCTTCACCCAGGTGGATGGTCGACCCGACCTAAGATGCCTCTCCCCCGGACAAGCCGATTACGCCCTGCAAGAGCTCCATGAGGGCATCAGCGGAGCCCACTCCGGCTCTAGAGCCTTGGCACGCAAAGTGTTAAACTACGGGTATTACTGGCCCACTCTCCTACGGGACGCCGAACGACACGTTCGGCAATGCACCTCCTGCCAGAAGTATTCCGACATCCGACGCCTTCCACAAGCACCACTCTCCTCCCTATCAAGTCCGATCCCCTTTGCAATGTGGGGGATGGATTTACTTGGGCCATTTCCACCGGCCCCCGGACAATTGAAGTTCCTAGTCGTGGCAGTCGACTATTTCTCGAAATGGATAGAGGCCGAGCCCCTGGCTACAATTACCGAACATAGAGTCGTTCAGTTCTTCTGGAAAAATGTAATCTGCCGGTTCGGTGTTCCTCGGGTCGTAGTTACAGATAACGGTACGCAGTTCGCTGGAGCTGCCTTCCGAGCCTTATGTGAAGACCTAGCCATACAGCACCGCTTCTCCTCCGTCTCTCATCCCCAGTCAAATGGCCAAGCCGAGAATGCCAACCGACAGATCCTCTCCGGCATCAAGAAGAGACTCGACAAGTGCTCCAAGGGATTGTGGGTCGATCAGCTGCCCAATGTGTTGTGGAATTACCGAACCACGAAGCGGACCCCGACAGGCGAGAGTCCGTTCAATCTCACCTATGGGTCCGAGGCCCTCATCCCACTAGAAGTTGGGATACCCTCTCCTCGCCTGGTAGCCTTTGAAGAAGAACAGAATGCCAGGGAGCTCAGAACGAGCCTGGACTTGATAGACGAAATCCGGGAAAGGGCAGCCATACGGCAGCAAAGTTATCGGAGAAGAATCGAACTCGCCTACAACAAACGGGTCCGCCCAACCGACCTGAAAGAAGGAGATCTGGTCCTCCGAAAACTGTCCATTTCGTTCCCCGGACAGAAAAGCAAACTGGCCCCAAATTGGGAGGGTCCGTACAAAGTCTCCAAAGTGATCCGCCCCGGTGCATACAAGCTTGAAGATCTTGAGGGCAGAGAAATTCCCAGGACTTGGAACGCCGACCATCTTTTGAAATACCAAGAGAAGGCAGCCACGCCTATCTAAGTAACTCGAGATGTCGGACCACTCCTCTCCTGCTACTAGTAATTTTTTCTTTGTTCTTTTGTAATAACGGCTAGCAACTTTAGAAGCAGCCGACCATTAGATATTAATAAATAAAGTTTTTCATATTTTTCATACTATCGCATACCTCAGCCTTAAATTTTCTAACCACACGATGGTTCGGAGTCCAGCACTCGGCCCGACTCTTTCTCCTCGGCACGTCTATAAACGAGCCGGGGGAAGATCGCCGTTCGAAATTGCTCCCACAGCCGTTGAATGGTACGGAGTCCAACACTTGGTTCGACTCTACTCCGCAAGTTCGCCCCTAGGCGAGCTAGGGGTAGTTCGCCATTCGGAATTGCTCCCACGCCCTTAATCTTACGATGGTTCCGGAGTCCAACACTTGGCTCGATTCTACTTCGCAAGTTCGCTTCCGAGCGAACCAGAGGTAGCTCGCCATTCGGAATTGCACCCACAGCCGTTGAATGGTACGGAGTCCAACACTTGGTTCGACTCTACTCCGCAAGTTCGCCCCTAGGCGAGCTAGGGGTAGTTCGCCATTCGGAATTGCTCCCACGCCCTTAATCTCACGATAGTTCCGGAGTCCAACACTTGGCTCGATTCTACTTCGCAAGTTCGCTTCCGAGCGAACCAGAGGTAGCTCGCCATTCGGAATTGCTCCCACAGCCGTTGAATGGTACGGAGTCCAACACTTGGTTCGACTCTACTCCGCAAGTTCGCCCCTAGGCGAGCTAGGGGTAGTTCGCCATTCGGAAGTGCTCCCACACCCCTAATCTTACGATGGTTCCGGAGTCCAACACTTTGTTGCCAAGATCGTTTTACGGGCGTGAGTTCGGTACGATCTCGGCTCGGTACCATTCGCCGAACACGCTCGTGCCCCCGATCGTTTTACGGGCGTGAGTTCGACACGTTTTCAGTTCGCTACAGTTCGCCGAACACGCTCGTGCCCCCGATCGTTTTACGGGCGTGAGTTCGACACGTTTTCAGTTCGCTACAGTTCGCCGAACACGCACGTACCACCGATCGTTTTACGGGCGTGAGTTCGGCACGTTTTCAGCTCGGCACGGTTCGCCGAACGCTCGTGCCACCGATCGTTTTACGGGCGTGAGTTCGGCACGTTTCCAGCTCGCTGCAGTTCGCCGAACGCTCGTGCCACCGATCGTTTTACGGGCGTGAGTTCGGCACGTTTCCAGCTCGCTGCAGATCGCCGAACACGCTCGTGCCACCGATCGTTTTACGGACGTGAGTTCGGCACGTTTTCAGCTCGCTGTAGTTCGCCGAACACACTCGTGCCACCGATCGTTTTACGGGCATGAGTTCGGCACGTTTTCAGCTCGGCACCATTCGCCGAACACTCGTGCCACCGATCGGTTTACGGGCGTGAGTTCGGCACGTTTCCAGCTCGCTGCTGATCGCCGAACACGCTCGTGCCACCGATCGTTTTACGGGCGTGAGTTCGGCACGTTTTCAGCTCGCTGTAGTTCGCCGAACACACTCGTGCCACCGATCGTTTTACGGGCGTGAGTTCGGCACGTTTTCAGCTCGGCACCATTCGCTGAACACTCGTGCCACCGATCGTTTTACGGACACAAGTTCGGCACATTTCCAGCTCGCCACAGTTAGCCGAACACTCGTGCCACCGATCGTTTTACGGGCGTGAGTTCGGCACGGTCCCAGCTCGCCACAGTTGGCCGAACACTCGTGCCGCCGATCGTTTTACGGGCGTGAGTTCGCCACGTTTCGAGCTCACCACAGTTCGCCGAACACTCGTGCCACCGATCGTTTTACGGACGCGAGCTCGGCACGTTTCAGCTCGGCACCGCTCGCCGAACGTTCGTGCCACTGACCGTATTACACGCTTAGGTTCGGCAGTCAACACCAATCAAAAACACCAAGTCTCAGACCTCGGTTCCACGACTCCACAATCAGAGCAAACATTGAGCAACTATGATATGACGACAGTTAAATCGATTCCAACTTTATTAAAAACAACCCTTACATACATCAATATTACAAGACACTAAGCGATTACAAGAAGCTGAAAAGCGAAGATTACAAGACACCGAACCCGGACCCATCAACGCTTCCGAGGTACAGGGATGCTCCTCTTCAAGGACACTTGAGGTCGGCGACGTTTGCCTCCGGAACCCGATCCCAGGCCGGCAAGTTGAGACGTGTCCTCGGCACTGCTTCTGGCCGTCACGCCGACGGATGCGCCGCTCGACGAAATGGCCACTGAGCTCTACGCGTCCCCCGGGCTCGGATGGCCGAGGCGCTCGCGGGTCGCCATCTCGTAAAAGGTGATGCCCCGCTCGCTCTCCGCTCGGGTGCATGACGTGCACCTCACATTAATAGGCCCCGAACGCGGCCTCAGGCGAGCCACCTCCGCTTCCAGCTCGGAGATCCGACCCCTCAATGAACCATCTTGCGCGTCGGCCTCAAAGGAGGCCGGTACGGCCGAGGTCGGAACTCCAACATGGCTCGCGATGAGATGACGAAGATGGGTGACTTCGATGCTCCTATCGACGGTGGCTCTCTTCAAAACATCGACTTCGGCCGCCAATTCATCTCGTTCAGCCGTAAGATCGGCCACCTTAGTTGTCAGCTCCTCTCCCTCCGTCCGAAGCTTAGTCTCCGTAGATTGCAAATGCTGAATCTCCGAAAGCAGGTCGTCCCTCTCCGCCGTTACCTTTGACAGCGTGTGGCGAAAGCACTTGGTCCGAAGACTACTAGTGAAGGCAGATGGCGAAGCATCGCCCTCACCCGAGGCAGTCATCTCGGCAATCCTGCCCTCCAGGCGCCGGATATCGCTGTCCCGCTGCCCTAAGATAAGCTGAAGCTGTCCTCGCTCGGTTTCGGCTCGGCGCAGTCCTAGCTCGACCTCGTAAAGTCGCTCTCTACACCTCGCCAGACTCAACCTTGTCGCCCTGAGCCCGGCCTCGGCTCGAACCTTGGCATCCGACCCTGCGCGGGCTCGAACCTTGGCATCCGACCCTGCGCGCTCGATCTCTTGGGCTACCAGGGCGAGCTGAAAAGAAATACAGACGAACAACAAAAGTTCAGACATGGCCCAAGTCCTAGACTTCGGGGGTTCTAGTGAACAAATTCTCGAACACTCAACATACAACAGACAAGTGCAAGAAGCCGAGCCCAAAAAGTTGAAGTTTTTTCATTACAAAAAGTAGCGGTGGCCAGTCCGCTATTAGGCGTTACACAAAAAAAAAACAGACGGAAAGAAAAAAAACAGACGGGATCAGTGCTCGACCTCTTTCCCGGGGCGGCGAGAAGGGGTCGAGGGCGACGCCTCCGAAGGGGCAACCGTCGCCAAGGGGGTTACCACCGACCCCTGAGCTCCGGCGGCTGGGTCGACCAATGGCTCGTCGTCGCCCCTTTCCTCTTCTTCTTCCCCCTCCGATTCGGGGTCAAAGCCTTCGACGTACCCCGGGAAAAGCCGCCAACCCGAGACGTCAACAGTGGGGTAGGCCGCCGTGACCCGGGCGAGGGCGTCGGCGAAAGCTTTGGCCATGTTCACGGCGAGGTAGCCCTGCGCCTTCTCCAAAGTCGCCTCCTCCGCTTTTTTCACTGCCGCCGCTTGGGCCTCGCCCGCATCCGCAATCTGCTTGGCCGCCTCCTCCTTCTGCTGCCGAAGCTGGTCCTCCAGCGTCTTGACCCGGTCCTCGAGGTAGGTTGCCCTCGCCGACTTCGCCTCAAAGTTCAGCTCGAGTTTGTCGAGCTCGCCCCGAATCTTGTCCCTCTCCTTCCGGGCCTGGTCGTTCTCCTTCTTCATCTCCTTCTCCTGGGCCGCCAACCTCTCGGTAAGGTGCCCGAAGTGAACAACGATCTGCGAATAGGATGCAAAAAGTCACAAAAATTACAAACTTAAGAAGGTCGGCATGAAGAGGAGGGAGCTCGGCTCAGCACTTACCGACACCGCCGAGCGCGCTATCTCGATGATGTCGTCTCCCTCTCGTCCGGCCTCCATCGCCGCGCGATCCTTCGGCGTGGCGAGGAGCTTGACGGCCTCCATGCTCGCCAAGGAATTCCCCAAGAACCCGTCGTGCTTCCGAACCTGCCAGTCCGGAACGTGGATCCTTTTGTGAGCCTCGGTCAGAAGCTCCTCGGCCGCCTTTGTCAACGGCGGCGTCACCATGGTTAGGACCTCGGTGACGGGCAACTCGCCGACCCTGGCCGACGACGAAGCGGCCCCGACCTCGACCACGGGGGACTCCAAGATCTCTACTTCTTCGGCCACCTCCGTAATCTTCGGGGCCTTGGGCGCCGGCTGCTTCGACGCCACCCTCTTCCTCTTCCTCGGAGCCTTGTTGGCGAGGCTCGTCCTCAGCGCTAGCACTGCTTGGTAGTCCATTTGCTCTGCAACAAAAGTCAAGTTGGTTAGCTCGGAACAAGACAAGGAAAAAGGAAGCAAAAAGGAAACGAAGACAGTAAATAAAAGCTGCGTACTGGGGTTAACATGAGCGAGCCCTCCCTCATACAGGACGTCCTCGGTCAACTCCCTCCAGTCATACTTCGGCCGATCAAGAAGCACTCGTACGACGTCTTCGTCTTCGGGTCGAAGTGCCGGCAGCGCCTTCACCTTCTTCGGAACACCTTCCACCCAACCAACGGGAATAGGCCAGGCCTCCGCGCTACGCACCAGAAGATACTTCTCGCGCCAGAACTTGATAGAGTCCGGACAGACGACAAGCCTCCCCCCATGCCTCGGAGTCAGATAGTACCGATAGGCCGACCTATTCCCCTGGTGCAGCTGATAGATGGTCCGAAGCACACTCAACTCCGGCTGAATCCCCTCCGCCTGGCAGTGGAGTACGAAGCCATTTATGACTCTCCATGCGTTCGGCATAAGTTGGATAGGGCTGACCCCGAACCAATTTAAGACCGTTACCGCGAACGGGTGGAGAGGTAGCCGAGCTCCGGCGATAAAGGCGTCGACCGGCCAGCAACATATAGTCACCGGCAACGGCGAGTTGGCCCTAACCCCGGGGCCCGGCAGCATAAGCTCGTACTCCTGCGGGATCTGGAAGCAGTCCCGAATCGAACCTAGGTCCTCCTCGGCGAGTATCGACACCGTCTCGTCGGCCTCCGTCGTCTCCCTCGCCGCGTTCTCCTCGAACGACCTCGCCCTCCCGTACACTATCCGTTCCGCCTTATCCTCTGGGATTTCTCGAACCCTATGGAGCCCCGTCAACGGTCCCGGCAGCTGGCCGAACGCCCCCATGCGCTTCGGATCCTGAACAATAGAGTCCTTGCCGAACACCTTCTTACCCTTGGCCGCTCGACTCGAAGTTGGAGCTCCGTCGGCTCCAAGGGAGGGCTCGGACGAAGAAGAAGTGTGGGAAACAGACATGTTTAGAAGATAAATATGAAGGTTACCTTGAAAGGGGAACTCGTCGGAAACTTCGCCGGAAAACAGTCAGTGATCACCTGAAGCTCTCTCACAGCAGACTAAGACGCGAACAAAAGCTTGGAAAGTAAAAAATGAGGAGGGGGTGAGGATTTTTATAGATGAGTCAGCGCTTCAATCGAGGTAAATGGGCCTCTAACGCAGGCCCACCCACACAAAACGACAAAAAGAGACCCCAGACGTCACCTTGTTCTCCACGCTGATCCAGACAGCGCATTAATGACCATCTCGCCTGGCAGAAGTCCAAGAGGCGGCATTAATGGGCGTCACGTCTGGCAGAAGCCCAGGAGGCAGCGTTAATGGACGTCACATCTGTCAGAAAACACAGACGACGTCACATCTGTCAGAAGCGCAGAGGGTCACATCCGCCAGAACCGCCAAAACTCCACCCAAGGAGAAACAAACAAGTCCGAATCTTCGGCACAAGCTGCCGAACCCTCGTGCCACCGATCGTTTTACGGGCGTGAGTTCGGCACGTTTTCAGCTCGCTACAGTTCGCCGAACACCCTCGTGCCACCGATCGTTTTACGGGCGTGAGTTCGGCACGTTTTCAGCTCGCTGCAGTTCGCCGAACACACTCGTGCCACCGATCGTTTTACGGGCGTGAGTTCGGCACGTTTTCAGCTCGCCACAGTTCGCCGAACGCTCGTGCCACCGATCGTTTTACGGGCGTGAGTTCGGCACGTTTCCAGCTCGCTGCAGTTCGCCAAACACGCTCGTGCCACCGATCGTTTTACGGGCGTGAGTTCGGCACGTTTTCAGCTCGCCGTAGTTCGCCGAACACACTCGTGCCACCGATCGTTTTACGGGCGTGAGTTCGGCACGTTTCCAGCTCGCCGCAGTTCGCCGAACGCTCGTGCCACCGATCGTTTTACGGGCGTGAGTTCGGCACCGTTTCAGCTCGGCACGGTTCGCCGAACGCTCGTGCCACCGATCGTTTTACGGGCGTGAGTTCGGTACGTTTTCAGCTCGGCGCAGTTCGCCGAACACACTCGTGCCACCGATCATTTTACGGGCGTGAGTTCGGCACGTTTTCAGCTCGCCACAGTTCGCCGAACGCTCGTGCCACCGATCGTTTTACGGGCGTGAGTTCGGCACGTTTCCAGCTCGCCGCAGTTCGCCAAACACGCTCGTGCCACCGATCGTTTTACGGGCGTGAGTTCGGCACGTCTTCAGCTCGCTACAGTTCGCCGAACACGCACGCGCCACCGATCGTTTTACGGGCGTGAGTTCGGTACGTTTTCAGCTCGGCGCAGTTCGCCGAACACACTCGTGCCACCGATCGTTTTACGGGCGTGAGTTCGGCACGTTTTCAGCTCGCCACAGTTCGCCGAACACGCTCGTGCCACCGATCGTTTTACGGGCGTGAGTTCGGCACGTTTTCAGCTCGCCACAGTTCGCCGAACGCTCGTGCCACCGATCGTTTTACGGGCGTGAGTTCGGCACCGTTTCAGCTCGGCACGGTTCGCCGAACGCTCGTGCCACCGATCGTTTTACGGGCGTGAGTTCGGCACGTTTTCAGCTCGCTACAGTTCGCCGAACACACTCGTGCCACCGATCGTTTTACGGGCGTGAGTTCGGCACGATTTCAGCTCGGCACGGTTCGCCGAACGCTCGCGCCACCGATCGTTTTACAGGCGTGAGTTCGGCACCGTTCCAGCTCGGCACGGTTCGCCGAACGCTCGTGCCACCGATCGTTTTACGGGCGTGAGTTCGGCACGTTTTCAGCTCGGCACCGTTCGCCGAACACTCGCGCCACCGATCGTATTACGGGCGTGAGTTCGGCACTAATTCGGCTCGGCACCTCCCGCCGAACGCTCGTGTCCCCGACCCTCTTACAGGGGCAAGCTCGGCACCGAGTGAGTTCGGCGTCAATCGCCGAATGACCGCGGCGCCGACTGCGTCGCGAGCATGACTTCGGCGTCCTTCGCACCAACACCCAACAATCAGAAACGGGCAAACCACTAACTAAGAAGAGCACGACGACGGTTCAAGAGTTCCACCTGCGGGAAAAATCACCATACCACCTCCTTCGCGATTCAGCAATGCTCCATTTTAGTTCCCGATACAACCCTGATAGCCAGTGAAAACAGTGAAACTACTCCTCGAAGCCTGATTAAACATCAATCTTCGGGAGTGGGGGGCTCGTGATATGGCTGAAAATGGGGTTAAATCGGAACCGTCCAAACGGAACACGAATCTCGAAGTACAGGGGTAAAACGGTAATTTCACCAATCAAAGGGTCCAAACTGGGTGTCGGGTCTTCACCTCAAGAACCCAATAACCCACGAATAGATCCACCTCGAAGTGGGTGCGGGTTTTAACCCGTTACGCACCCATTCCGCCGGGATAAAATCAAGGTCCCTGATTAACCTTAACCAACGGCCCTGATTCACATCCCTCCTACCACTGGGAGCCAGAGATTAAATTCCTTAACTGATTAGGGGGAATATACCTTATCAGATTACTTTCCTTATCTGATCACAAGGAATATTACTTATCTAATCACGGGGATTACATTCCTAATCCAGTCCCTAAGACGCCTATAAATACCCCCCATCCATCTCCATTGCGAGGTAATCAATCTTTCACCAGTTTTCACGCTCTTTCATAATCTCTCTGATTACTGACTTGAGCGTCGGAGGGTGCGTCGCCGGGAACAACCCCGGTGTCTCGCACTTTTTGCAGGTGCACGGCAGGAACGACGATCGAGGCCCGACGGAACAGGTACGCAGGTTTCTCTATTCAGTTTCCCCAAGAATCCACAAGTTCTATCTGTTTGCCCCCACACCAAATTTAGCGGCAACAGTGAGTTACTTCGTACTCGCTCGTTCACAAGTAGCTAAAGTGGCATCGAACCAAGTGTTGGACTCCAAACTTGTTTTTTGAGCTTAGTAAGTTGTGGGAGAAGCCCTGTAGAAAAAGCTGGACTCCAAACTCACCATTTAACGAGTCGTAGATGTGACTCGAAGAGATAGAAATGAGGCAAGAGCAATAATTTTCAACGGAAAAAAGCTAAGTTTTATTGAAATAAACTAAGTGGCCGCTTCAATGGGGTGAGCCATCATTAAATACTTTTTGACTGCATTACAAGCATCGGCCTCATTGAAAACTAAACTTACTTCTACAATAGGGTGAAAGCCTCTTGGAAGGAGTTTGGTTCTCCCCCCATTGGACCTCTATGGATAAGGTGGAGGACGGCTCCGAATTCGGAATCTTGGAACTCGGCAGGCCTCTTTGTTCACTTGCAGGCTCCTCGGGATGGAAGATCGACCCCGTCTTTTCGAACAAACTTGGCCAGGCGTCCCCGTTGTATGAGATCTTCGATCTCCTTTTTGAGAGCCCGACAATCATCCGTGTCGTGGCCGTAATCCCTATGAAAGCGGCACCACTTATCCTCGTTTCTTTTCTTACCAGGAGTATTCATTCTAGGGGGAGCACGGAGTAGTCCTTCCTTGTCCACCTCCATAAGAACTACTGATATACTAGCAGTGAGAGGGGTGAACTTCTCAAACCGAGGAGCTGGGCGGCGTTGGCCATTGTCGTCCCTCTGAAAAGTCTGGGACCCTTCTTCGCTCGCATTCTTCCGTTTGTTCCCGGAAGATGATTCCTCGAGAGGGGGAGTTGAGAGCCTCTTCCACTCGAATGTACTTCTCACTCCTAAGTAAGAGTTCTGAGAAGTCCCGAGAAGGCTTCTTGACAAGGGACAACTTGAGATCGGCGTTAGTAACGTTGTGCCCGAATGCCGCCGAAACTACTGATTGGTTGAGGGAGGCAATAGACCGGACTTCGACGGTGAAGCGCCGGACGTAATCTCATAGGCATTCACCCTTTCTTTGGCTGAGGGTCACCAAAGACGCACTTGTTTTCTCGGCCCGGCGGCTACTCACGAAATGAGCAAGGAAGAGCCCTTCGAACTGATCGAAGAAAAAGATGGAGGCCAGGGCGAGTCGAGAGTACTATTCTCTTGCAAGCCCCTTCAGCGTTGCTGGGAAGGTTTTGCAAAGAAGTGCATCTGAAGCCTGGTAAATCATCATGAGAGTTTTAAAACTCTCGATGTGGTCGACGAGGTCCGACTCCCCGTTGTATGACTCAAAGTTAGGGAGCTTAAAGTTTTTCGGGACCGGAGCTTCCATGATGGTCCGGAAGAACGGAGGCCTACTCGGGCGAAAATTCCTCGCCCGTTGTTCCTTTTCTCTGTCAAGTCGGCCAAGGCGCATCTCCATCTCGTGGAGACAGCAGTACACCGAATCTTCCCTTCGGTCATATTTTGCCGAGCCCCGAGATTCTTTCCCATACGAAAGGGAACTAAGAGTGCGGTGGTGGTGGCTTGGGGCAGGTTGAGGACTGTGCGCCCGTTGCTAGTGGTTAGGAGCGACGTTGGGGGCCCACAGAACGGCTTCTTGAAAATTCTGGAACTCCGCCCTTGTGACTGGTGCCCCTCCAGGTTGGTGGTCCCTATGTGTGGCTCGGCTTATCGGAGTATGACTTCTCCGCCGATGACGTTGAAGGGACTCTTTTCGCCTCGCGGGAGGGGATCTTCTGGTCCTCAGTCTGCGGGGAGTCCGGACTCTCGAAACCCCTGGGTGCTCAAATTGATGGACTCTCTAAAGGGCTCGCCATCCATTCAAGCGAGTTCGGAGGTCGACCCCCTGTTGACGGTTGACAATCACTTGACGGAGATCCTGCTCGGGAGGGCTCTGAGAAGCCATAGTCAACTACTGAAGGATTGGGGACTACGACATGGTCATGAAGAGAATGTTGCTTTGGACGACTTCGACGGGAGCCCCCTGGGCAGCCCCCCGAGACCCTGGAGGAGCCTGTTGAGGAGGTTGTTAAAGAAGAACATCTTGAACTGGAGGAAAATGAGTGGCTCTTCGGCTGGAGACCGCTGCCTTCCCCTTCTCTTTCGGATGCATAGCTTGAAACTACTTCCGCTGATGAATTAAGGTTGGATTGCTTTTTCGGTTCCCACAGACGACGCCAATCTGTTGCCGCTATTTTGGTGTGGGAGCAAACAGATGAATTTGTGGATTCTTGAGAAAACGAATAAGGCAAACCTGTTGACCTTCACCAACGTGTTAACCTGTTTCTTGCTGCTGCCACGAACCTGCACAAAGTTCGATACACCGGAATGTTTTCCGACAATCTGTTGACCTTCACCAACGTGTTGACATATTTCTTGCTGCTGTCCCGAACATGCACAAAGTTCGATACACCAGGATGGATCCCAGCAACGAACCCTCCGACGCTCTTATTACTAATCAGAAAGATTAAGAAAGCTTTAGGTAGAAAAAGATTGATCACCTTGTTATGGTGGGGGGTGAGGGGTATTTATAGTCGCCTTAGGAACCTGTTTCGAGATAAGGATTTATCTCTACTTTCCGGTGTTTTTGGATAAGATATAGAGTTTAAATTGTTTCATAGAGATAACTATGAATTTGAATTACTCTTTATCCATCTGGGTTGGTTTGTAATGGGTTGCTACCCATACCCAGTAGGACAGATCATTTTATGGGTTATTGGGCTTTGAAGAAAGACCTAGTTCCCATTTCAGACCCGTTTGTAGGTAAAATTACCGTTTTAGCCCTAAGAGCTTTAAGATTCGTGCCCGATTTGAACGGTCCCGATTTAGTCCTATTTCTAGCCATATCACATAATATATTATATCTAAGCCATGAGGTGCAGAAATATCTGTTTAGGCAAACTCTGCCAGGTTAGTTACTTATCTTACCACCTAGTCTCCACTCAGATATCTTATGTTCGTACTGTACATACTCTTTCCCACAGTTCTTATTATAAAAAAACTTCAGCTTGAGTGTTCAATTCTTCAAAGCATAGAGCGTCAAACCGTCTTCAACCCAAAGTTCTATTTAGACATTAAATTCTGACATGATTTCTTATGTCCCTCATAAATTTGTTAGCAACAACATAACGAATAATTCTATGTCAAACTATGCATAAAGGGAACGGAGATGCGGCAGAAGTCATACCGTGCAGGCGTGCACCGACTTCAAATGTAGAAAACTTGTGTCTATTTAACATTATGATTTAAAAAAATCGAGCTAAGAGGAAAAAGTTCATAGCAAAAAATTGATATTCATTCATAAATAAAAGCATGTAGCACCAAGAAACATTTATTTAATTTACTAAAAAAATATATTACTTACGAAGTTTTTCCATAACTATCATTAGCTTCATTCAAGTTATAGGGAATCGCATCATTAATAGATGCATCGTGCAATACTCCAACTTCATCTTCGCCAACTGGACTTCGCATACCAGAAGATGTCAAACTTTTTCTTGAGGGTAGCTTGAATCCAAGCTGCTTAAGCTTACAAGAAACTTGAACTGGAGATATATTTCCATCTGAGTCCAGCGCTTCTGCTATAAGACGACTGCAGCTCCAGTCATCCTTATATCTGAGATGACAAAATTGTTTCAAGAATAAATGCCTGTACAAGAATGACTTCCTTGTGTTCATATCCATCTGTGTTAATAACGTAAGAAGATACTGTACATGCAGGGCTACATTAATATGTTTAAAACTGAATGACATAATATGTGCATGCATGCTAATTGCCTACATAAATATATTGTGCATGTGCATCTGTAAGTTTAATCATTTATGGTACCTTAAAAACACACGGATACATTTTCACTAATTTAATACAAAATCCATGGGAAAAGAAACAAGGAGATTTTTCTCATGAAACTGCTTAGCACCATGTATAATGATGTGGCGTGAGAGATTAACCACATAAGTAAATCAAAATGACAGCTTTACTAAAGTAACTTACTTCTCATACAAATTCTTTATAGCAGTCTCCTGATCTGGGCTAAACATAGAAAGTTTTCGACTTCTAGTAGTCTGAGTTGGTACGCCAGAGGATATTCCTTCACTGGACCAACAAGAGAATAATTTGTCTCAAGTCAAAACTAAACAAAAACAATGAAGAATGTCCAACAAAGTTAACATTTATAATCCAACCTTCTATTCTCATCGTAATGGTCACTTTGCCTAGTCTTTTGCACATTATCTTCGGGTATCGTGTCAAACAGGCTTTCCTCCCTGTGCAATCACAGAATATCAAATAAACTACTATTAAAATTGTGCAAAGGGGAATCGACGCAACAAATTACGTAAATCATGTTTTACCTTTGGCTATTGAAAATATGTGGTACAACATTGTCAACCTCATCATCACCGAGAGAATCTGCTATACTTTTATAGCTTCTCGAATTTTGATTTGAGAAACCAGCTCTCTCACTATCTAAACTTCCTATATCTTTCTTCAAGTGGACAAGATCGCACAGTAGAGCATCTGCATTGATACAATGGCATTCTTTGCGTGTCTTCCAAAAAAGTATTTCAACAAAAAGCAGGGGCTGGCTTTTCAATATCTTCATCATCTTCCTTATAAACTTGGTAAGAAAATGTATAGTGTTTGCGTGATCCTTGGATTTAGATATTTTTTGGTCAGATACAATGTCATAAAATGTAGTGAGAACTGATAGCTGCAAGAGAAAATTGGGTATTATCAACGTATAGGCTTATCAAAATCAAGAAATTGTACGCCATACTGCATCAACTTTACCTGATAGAGCATTGGAGACAGCTCCAAATCATCGCAAAACCTACGAAGCATGCTTACAATATAATGGTTTGTACAGGCCGAGTTGCTTCTGTAGTACTTCAACAGCCAGCACAAATTTTGGATGACAGCATTGTTTGCCAAAGTAGAGACCAATTTGGATACATTGAAATCAACTTCATTAATAGCAGGGAGCTGATCACCATCTGAAGAATCTTCAGCTTCATACGTTACATCGTTAAGATTATGTTCTTTATCATTATGTGCAGGAAAAGAATCATCTTTAGAGATTCCTGTATCGATTATTGGTATGTCAGACTCTAGAGCCTGATTGGAGGGACCCCCATATTTCTGAATAGAAGACTCTGACAGATTTTTGTCAGCCATATTTGTATCTGAAAACAATTCAGAAGTATGCTTTTCAGCCTCATTTGTCTGATCATCAGTATTTTGTAGACTAGTACCTTCATCCTTAAACTTGTCTGGTTCTACTTCCCTGCTCATTTTCTTTGTCCTTCTTACTTTTCTTGATTTTCTAGAAACCTGAAGTGGTTAAGCAATAAATCATTAACGAGAATTATTTTTAAAATATCACTTATTTTCAGATAAGGGCCTATATTAAGCACATATGGGTAAATTTTCTGAAATGTCGATTCAAATTTGTCTAACAACTTTATTGGGAAAATGTAAGTTTAACTATTTTTTTGGAATTATGGAAAATCGTAACATACATTAACTACATAAGACTCCAGTTAATCTTACATATGTAGAAGAGTATGAGAGAGAAGCATTAAGCTGGATTATATAGGAACCATGACCTTTATTCTGCAGGATATCAATAACCATCTTACGATATTCTACAAGCCAAACAACATACCCTTAGTGTGCCTCGTGCCTGTAATTTCTCCATAAGCTGTAAAACTATGTGTATTACTTCCAACAAATCTGCAAGATAACTGAAAATTGGAAAGCAAATTTAATAATGAGGTAGTCAGGTGCTAAAACAATAATGTAAAATTTCAATCATCAAGTGAAGTGTCAACTCTAGACAAGGACTTACATGCGTTGCTGACAAATTGAATGACAAGGAAAAATTCTAAAAAAACTTCATTGGAAATTCTAGTGTCTCAAGGATACATGTGTCCTGCATCTATCCAACACGACATAGCTTCAAATTGAAGTGTTTATGCTACTTAAGTTTAGACTAATGATGGTGGTGGGATACAATAATTGAACAACTTAGCTCGAGACAATGATTATATAGGTTAAACTTTTGAAAGAGGAATTAATAACCCAGCTAAAGATTGCATTCCGCATCATGCATATGAACTGATAAAGTACATCTAATTACTGCGAAAAGGAAACAAGAGGAATGAATGCATGTGGAAAAACCTTGAAGCAATTCAATGGGGGAAAAAATTATTAGTTGTCCAAATGTGTACCGAAAATTATATTTAACTATATATCCGTAGATACTTATAAGTGTAAACATCACATGCAGATTTTATTTTAATGAAATTTTGAAAAAGCAATTCACATTTTATTTCTAAAAAAACAACATAACAAAATATGGATACAACATGAGGCTGTCGTCAGAGTGTTTCTGTGTGGATTCTAAACTCAAGTGCGACATTTACGGTTCGGTCTATGTATAAGTGGTTGAATGACGGGGGTATAAGGAATAACGAATGTGACATTTGTACCGGTTCCTCTTAAAGTCAGAGTATTTCTGTGGCTGGTAAAGAACGACGCAATTTTAAGTAAGACCAACCTTAAGAAAAGAAGCCTGATAAGCAACACTATTTGTGAGAGGTGCGAGCGCGATGACGAGGATACAAACCATTTGTTGTTCCTTTGCCCTAGAGCGAGTAGTATATGGGAGTCAGTAGTGTCGAGGTTTGGGAGTTCACAGTGTCCTAGGTCCTCCTCAGACATTTGGGGAATTTTAAGAAACAATTTGGGCAAGATAGAAAGTAGTCATTTGTGGGGAAAAACTGCAACCGCAACCATGTGGGGGTTGTGGTTGGATCGTAATGAATTTTGCTTTCAAAAGATTACTCATAGACACTGTTCTGCTGCATAAAATTTTGTCACTATCTCATGAGTGGAACGTTATCACAGGTGGAAAGAAAAGAGTGCGCCTGGGAGATCAAGAGTAAAGCGCAGTCGGGGATCAGGAGGGCTAGCAAGTTGACAGAGTGGGTCTACTTTTGTCGATGGCTGGTTTAGTTATGTTCAGATGTTTAATCTTTGATGTTGTTCTTTAGGTTATTTTGGGGACTAAGTTAATTGTAATATTGCTATCGATGTATTTTGTTTCGTTAATTTATCGTTAATAAAGCGATGACAGTAGTCATCTTTTATCAAAAAAAAAAACATGAGGCTGTCGTCATTCTAAACAGACTACATTCCAACCAAGAAACCTTTTATCTAGCATGATACCTACCACAAAAACTGCCAATCCAAATACAACTCAGCAAGCAAAAAAGCTTGATTTAACTATTAGTGCCTAATATGTTGAGAAAAACGACGTCGTAAACTACAAGAAATTTAAACCTTAAACAAAGGCTTCACAATAAACACAAAAAAGGATTCCTTTTGTGGTCATAACTCACAAGGGAAAAAAGAACTACAGGTATTAAATCTAAAGCAACCTTCCAGTATTTAAATGAAACATATTACTAGAATCTTCGCTATAACATTGACAATACCAGGTAAAATGAGGTTTAAGATTTACAAACCTTTTCGGTTGTTTATGGATGTCAAATGATCTAAACAAGTTTAAAAGGAACAGAGTCATCCCTTGATCTGTTTGATCATAAAACAATTTGTATAGGAGAACGCGAGCAGTATGGGATTCTTTTGAATCTTCTGGCAACAATTTTAACACCAAATGCAAAATATAAACCTGCAAAGCACAGGCCATCGAGACAAGAAGCTATTAAAACTTAAAACATAATAACTACATGCTCGAACTTAGTACTTCTATAAGATATGGGTAATGCCACACCCACTACCAATTTCACTACCAATCTCTTCACCACATTAGGTGGCACACTTCTATTGGAGAGTATGTGGGGAGTAGGATAGGTGGTAGAACACTCCAATAGGAGTGTGCCACATAACCTAGTGACGAGAAAAGTAGTGAAATTGGTAGTGGGTGTAGCATTACCCATAAGATATTCAGGTAGTAGGAATTTATAGGGGATGCATGATCTACTAGATTTAAGCAAAATTTTATTTTACAATTAGAAGAGTTATATAGAGCAAAAAGAAAAAGGTGAATATCTTTCATCAGTTCATGAAGATAGCACAGCATTAAACATTTTGAGTTTTTAATTTATCAGGAATCAATCTATCTAGGTTGGAGACAGACAACATAGCTCAATAAGGCAGGAATAGTCCTAGTTCTTACTCTACCTCATACAATATTTTGCACACCAATCCATGTCATAAAACTCAACACGAATGTATCTGCTACTACAGCTGGTGATTTGATACATAGAAATCCTAGATAAATCAAACTCAACAATTAAATTTAATAGGGGGAAAAAAAGATATGCATTTGAACGAATCCAATGAAAATTTTGAAGATATAAATTGCAAATAATTAACAAGATATCTTTAATGATTCATAACCAGTTTGACCAACCTTACATTTATTTATATGTTTTGAAAGAGATTGGAGGTTAATTATCAATATGACTTGTTTTCAAGCAAAAACAAACCAAACTAACTTCCTTCTGCAGTAAAGCTCCAATTAATTTTATCCCAAAAAAAACCTCCAATTAACTCAATCATTTTCTGACCATTCTGTCTTCTATTACATGAATGACTAAAATGCTCATAAGCTCAAATGATTTCCTAGAATGCACACCCACATGAAACAACATAGAGTGAGAGAGAGAGAGAGATGGCGCAACAACTGTGTTGCCAACGTGAAATATACTGTGGATAATTTACAAATCATGATCCTATGAGAGAGAGAGAGAGAGAGAGAGAGAGAGGGGGGGGGGGGGGGGGGGGTGGAGGCGGTGTGCAAGTCTAAAGGAATGATGGTTAGAAAGGACATTGATTGCATCCATAAAGTTTCAGCTTAAATGTCACCAGCTGCAATTTAACCAGAGTTAAGTTATGAGCAACTAGTTAATATGAGTGGATGAGAGCATATTCATTACAACTTAAAAGAGAGCACACACAATAATTCTCTCATTCGAATCCAAATGTTATCCTAAAATATTGAGATTCTTGGGAAAACTGAAAGGCACGCCAATTTAACTGGTAATTTGGCATTCAAGTAAAATACCATCTTCTTGAGGAATCTTCAATCATGCAGAGATTGAGCCAAATTCCCCAATTCAGCAGAAAAATGTACCATCATCTACTTCTGAAACTTTTCTCCATTATCACTATGTTGCAACGAGATGATTTCTAACAAATTCAACAGAAATCCTACAGTGCCATCATTTTTCAGTTTTCTTATCGAAACTGTCTATGAAATTATTGTTTTTGTTATGATAGGTGGATAACTTAATCTTTGGGCTCAAATATTATCTAGCATACTAGGTTATAGGTACAATCCTCAACATTGACAATTGAGAAAAAAATTCATTTCCCACCAAATAATATGCCTCTCTTCAAGTGAGCCATTTTTCTAGGTGGGATTTTCATATGGCCCAAAAACCCATGTGATGGGGAATTCTAAGAGTTGCTAATATACATTGTTGAACCACATCATTGACTGAAGCTTTTGGGTGGTAGTTTCATGACAGAATATAGTAATGAGAAGGCAAAGGTTGTGCTTCAGGTCTCCCCAAAAATATTCTACTTGCAAGGTAGACAACTTTAAATATAAAACACATAAGAACAATAATCATAAATCTACTGGAGATGTGGACTATTTACCATATTTTTCATTAAGGAACCTGCAACGGATAAAGATTTGTGGTCATTAGTTTCTTTCAGGCCTTCAAAAGCCTCACGCCACTTGGATATTACTAGGTAGAACATAGCCTCATTAATTGTAGCTGCAACTGGCCCACAAAAATCTTCGTTGAAGGATATTTTATCAGAAAGATTGCCATCCAAAGAAGCTCCAGACGTGGTAAACTGCATGTTTTGTTTCTGACACAAGTATATTAACAAAATATTTAGATAATGGAAACACAAAATATCAAATCCACATCAATAACCACGTATAGATAAAAACAAAAACAATACAGCATGCATTAATATGTGATACATAAACACAAATTTTCAAATATTATATATATATATATATAGACACACACACACACACAATACAGACCTGCATATATGTGAGGATATGATAGTATCAGCATGCATTAATACGAAAAGTGTTTGAATCAGTAATGTGTATCAGACAAGAGGATTCTATGAGATACATAAACACAAATTATATATATATATATATATATATATATATATATATATATATATATATATATATATATATATAGTAGGACTGCAATCAAGCTGAGCCGAATATCTTCAGGCTCAAGCTCGGCTCGTTAAGGAAACGAGCTCAGTTTTGAGCTCGAGCTCGGTTCGAGCCGAGCTTTGACCGTATTCGAGCCGAATAGCTCACGAGCTTAGCCTAAAAAAAAAAACCAAGCTCGAGCTCGGCTCGTTAAGGAAACGAGCTCAGTTCGAGCTCAGTTCGGAGCTCAAGCTCAGCTCGGGCTCAGTTCGAGCCGAGCTTTGACCAAGCTCGAGCCGAATAGCTCGTGAATAGCTCGATTCGTTTGCAGCCCTATATATGAGCAATGCTCCATTGCAAACGCAAATATTAAGAAAACGCATGAAAAACAACGGACTTGGTTATAAACATAAGCCGTTGTTGTAACCTAGGCTTATGTTATAACCTAGGCCGTTGTTGGGAACAATGGCTTCAGTGGTTTGCAATGGAGCATTCTCTCTCTCTCTCTCTCTCTCTCTCTCTCTCTCTCTCTCTCTCTCTCTCTCTCTCTCTCTCTATATATATATATTGGGAACAACCATCAGGTAGAAAAGGTAATACTTTCTTCAAATAAAAAGAGCAACTCCATAATTCAAAATTTATTCCATGAAGTCCTCGTTTGAATAAAATTAATATGGGAAACTACTTGAACGCATCCGACAGAAACTTAGGCTCTCTTAAACATTTTAACATGTCATTGTTCAAATAAACAATATAACACATGCATCGCTTTTTAAAGTAAAATTTATCTCCATCTAATAAGAATCTTTTAAGACTTACATGCAAGACCATGTATGTGGAAAAACTATGCATTATCACCTGATGTACCATGTAGCAGAGATACACAGCACCCAAATATACATGTTAAAATTTACATTAAATTCTAACCTGCATAGCTAATATCTTCTGACGTTGGAATGCTAGAACAAATTGAGAAACTTGAAAGAAAAAGATAACATCTGCATTTTGAATGTCTTGTCGCTCCTTTTTAATATCATCACAAACAGACTGCATTAGAACTGAAAGGATATCGGAAGAGACAATGAGAAAGCAATGATACAAAAAATTAAATTGAAAGGAAATAAAAGCATTTTTCAGTTGCATAAACAGACCATTATAGCCTCCAGACAAAAACTGGTTTAAAAAAGTGTGTAACAACTCCAAAATATTCTCCTTTGTCAATAACAAGCTCCTGTGATCCAATGCAATTCTTTTTAGTGGGCCCCGTGGGACCTTGTGAACTTTTAACAAACCATCTCCAGAGGCAGAAGCTGGATTGCCTTTGAATAAGGTTTTTGAACCATCCTATCACCCAAAACTAAGTCAGTATGGTACAATATAGGTTTATAAATGACAAATTGGGAAAAAGAACCTCTGAATCATGTTTTATCGGGCTTCCTATAAGCCAGTGTCTCCACTAGATTGAGCAGAGGAGTGCGCGGGGGGGGGGGGGGGGGGGGGGGGGGGGGGGGGGGGGTTGTCCTCCGTGCAACTCCCTCGTGATCTCTTAATTGTGCACTACTCCCAAAACTTAATCTGGTGGATGAAACACTGGTTTGTATGGAAATCCAATGAGCATTGGTTCAGATAGTTTCTCCCTAAGAGGTGCACCTCACGGCACCAATTAATTGTAGGTAAGTCAATACCATCGCAACACGAGTAAAAGTCCCACTGAATTGTGAATGACGTTCCAAATTTCTTTGTCTGATAGACCTTCTTTTCTCTTCTTCCTCCTCCATAATGGACCTCAGAGAATCTACTGAGGTTGTGATGTCACCACCAGCCTGCATACGGGTATGTTTATTTATTAAGTTACAAGTTGGGAATCTAAAGAAAAGCTTATTACTAAAACAAAAAATTGCAAATATATGGCATCCGCATTATGCTTGTTAAAATGGTGGAAGGAGATAATTGATGCAGGTGAGACGACGGTTCAAGCCCTTGAAGGAATAGTACACCTACTTTTCAAAAGAAAGAATTTGCATTGATATTCTCTGTTTTTAATTTTCGCTCTATTAGGGAAAAGGACACTAATAGCTTTCAAACTATAAAATTTAGTTATCGCCCAAAATTGGGAGAACGGCTCCGAAATCCCAATAAATCCTGCAATAGCCCAGAACCGATACTTGGACCTACCACTTAAGAGAGGAAACTGTTGTCAAGTTGCCATTGCACAAGTGCTTGGCCAGCATCTATAACATTAATATAAAGCAAGACAACAAAATTTAACTCCAATGACAAAGAATGAATTGCAATTCTCTTTTTTTAATGCCCCAAAATATTCATCAATTAATATTTGTATATAGAAGGAAATAGGGAGGTTTATGTTAAGTAGGAGTTTTATGCAAAAGGCAATTATTATAGGACTATTTTGTAAGTGGCTAAGAAGGGATATTTGAAAATAAGCCCATGATCTTTCTTTCTCCGTGATCCTTCTTCGTGTTTCTTTTCCTTTCCTCGGGGCCGCCGCCCAACAAAAAGAAAAAAAAAAGAAAGAAAATAATTAGGAGAAGACATGAGAATACAACAAAGAGAAGAAGGCAAAGGTATTCATATATTATAATTTTTCTATTAGTAAAATCTAATTATCCATTGTTTATATATTGATCCATGTATATTTTGTTAAACCCTCAATTTTGTGGAAGAGATCTATATTGATCCATGAGAAACCTTTCTAGAGCTCCCTAGGGACTACATAGGTGATGGAATCCCTACCTGATGTGGCAGTGGGCTTATTAACTGTTTGTTTCAAAAGAAATTCAATACCTTTCCATTCAAAAAAATAAGCTACTAGATGACTTGCTAACAGAATCTGATGCATCTTTTGAATGCTTGATTGTGTTTAATTACAAATTTGTTGTCTACATAACTGTAAGTCTGTAATGTATCAATTCTGGAATATTCCAAAGAGATCTAGTTAAACCCAAAGTTTGTCAAATTGCCATCAGCAAGAGAAAAGTAAAATGAAATTTAATCGGAAACCTTACTCAAATATTAAAAAAGAGTCATGAAAATTTCAGATTCCCTTAATTAGCTAACATAATATCCCACGTTTTAATGGGAGTAATTTTCCCATGTATCTCTTCATGAAAATATTACTATATAGGGAAATTGCTTCCATGTCACTTGTTTTTATGCCCATGTGTTCTGAATATTGCTGAAATGCCCGAAACTCTATAGTAGGATAATGCACGAATTGTATATTACCAACTTGGGATATAATCATTAGTTTTGGGATATACATGATCAACCTTGGAATCTATGTTACCTAAGAATTTAATCATCAACTCTGAGATTTTTTTTATTTTTATTGCTAATCATCAACGTTGAGATGCATCATAGATGCCATCAAATTTGGGATACATCATCAACTTTGGGATATATTTATTCCATTGGGCAGCATGAATACCCAAATTAGGTAGTTACATTATACTGGATATAAAAGAAGGATAAAGAAGAAAAGTTTGGGTAAGTTCAATATATAAAATGTGTGAGTATAAATGTTGAGGTTGTGCCTCTAATAATAGTCTCATGTTGGAAAATCAATTAGATGGATAGATGGTTAAATTAAATTAGACCCTAGACTCCAATAGGAATTATCCCTTTTGGGTCATATTGAGCAATGAATAATTTATCAACCATCCATCTGGAATGTGTGGGCCAAACATAATGAGCAATTACTTGTTACAAAGTGGTATCAAAGCTCAGGGTTTCGTGATGGCCAATAGCAAGTCGAAAGTCGAAAAATTAGATGGAACTAATTTCGCGAGATGGAAGATCCAAATTGTGGCATATCTCTGGTAGAAAGATCTAGATATTCCGTTGTTTGATGAGAAACCGGAAGGTGCAGGTAAGGATGTGAAGATCTTGGCGGCATGAAACCGTTTCGATCAGAAGACATTTAGGGCAATTCAGTTAGCACTGATCAAGAAATCAGTATTTCACATCTCGAAAGCCACGAAAGAGGCAATGGAGATTCTCACGCATTCGTATGAGAAACTGTTGCCATAGAATCAAATTCTTCACTTGAAGAAATTGATTAACATGAAGTTGAAAGAAAGGGGTTCGATAGCGAATCATGCGAACAATTTATGTATGGTATACAATCAACTAGAATCATTAGGGTTGAAGTTTTCAGAGAGAGCACATGCATTGTTATTCCTATCTACTCTACCCAACAGTTATGGTACGGTGGAACATACTATTACAAACAATATGACATATTCGACTACTCTAAAGGATGTTGTGAGCAGCATCATAAACGAAGATGTGGGAAAGAAGAGAAATGATGTCTATATCGTCTTCTAACAACTCTGCACTTTCAATTGAGAGACATGGGATATCTAAGGAAAGTCAAAAGCGAAAGAATCAGAAAATTGACTCCGATAATGGGTCTAAAGACAGCGATGGTGGCGGACCTGAGTGTTGGTATTGCCAATTTACCATAAGCGTGGCCATATGATGCGTAGTTGTAAGGACCTTATGAAGAAAAAGCAAGAACAATCAATCAAAGCAAACCAATTTGATGGCCAAGGAAACAAAGCTTGAAGAGTTATGTTTATCAGCAAGGGTGGAGTTGGACACGCAAGATTGATACATAGATTCAGGTGCATCTTTTCAGTTTTCGGTGCACTGCGAAAAGGAAGGTGTTTGAGGACTACAAGGAGGGTTCTTTCAAAAATGTGATTGTGGATAACATTCAGTGGTGCCCTGTAATTGGAACAGGAACGATTCGCGTGAAAGTCGGTAATAGTAAGCAGTTTGTCTTGTGGGAGACAAGACATGTCCCAAACTTAAAAGAAAATCTTATCTCGACAGGAATTCTCAACAAGAAGGATTGTCGACAATATTTGGTAGTGAATAGTGATGTATAACTACAGGTTCGGAGGTTTTAGCAAGTGAGAAGCGTGAGGGATCGATGTACTTATTTAGAAACAATGTGTGTGCTTCTCTTGTAGTTGACTCTCAGATAGAACGAGATGTAGGTTGTGTGAGGTACAGCCAATATCTAAGAGTTGTGGAGTGGGAGCAGAAGTTGCATATTTAGTGGTAGTTGATGGCCATGGTAAAATGGATCCTAAGTGAGAGAGAGAGTTTGTTGCAGCGATGGTTCTTTGTGATATGGTGGAAACTTCGAGTTGCTCTTGTGATGTTGAGAGTAGTGGTATCGATATGCGGGTGATGGCAACGAATCTGGCTGAGTTGGTCATAATGAGGCTGAGTGATATTTTGCAGTATGCTAATATTGTGGAGGTGTCCTCTATAGAGGCTTCAAATACAGAGGGTTAGGGCTGCAAACGAACTGAGCTACTCGCGAGCTACTCGGCTCGAGCTCGATCAAAGCTCGGTCAAAGCTCGACTCGAGCTCAATAGCTTAACGAGCCGAGCTCGAGCTTGGGCTTTTTGTGATTTTAGGCTAAGCTTGCGACCTACTCGGCTCGAACTCAGTCAAAGCTCGGCTCGAAACGAGCTCGAGCCGAAATTGATCTCGATTCCTTAACGAGACGAGCTCGAGCCTCAAGATACTCGGATCGACTCGGCTCGCTTGCAGCCCTACAGAGGATGCCTTGGCCTATAGAGGTTTTGTACCATGTCCAATGTTGACGAAAATTCTGGGAATTGGGGAGTTTAGCAACACGAAATCCAATCCGATGAAAGGGGAAAATGTTTCTTCATTATTCATGCTCAATGTGATAGATAGTGGGGTACGCCCTTCATAAGTCTATGAGGGGTAATTGTGCCCTCCACGTGGTGGAGCGTGGGGTGCTCCTCATGTGTGAGGGGTACTCGGTCTTTAACAAGGAGTGGAATGCTAGCAGAGGTAATGCGAGAAAGATACAATTTTTGAATACATGCGTTTTGATCCAAGTGAGAGATTGTTAGGATTTGTGGATCCAAATACACAAGCACGATGGGCTTGAAAAAGGAGAAGAAGCAAGGCAACAAGCAGCAACAAGGGCTTAATAGTCGACTGTGTTAGTTTGTAGTCAAGTGCAATTGGCCTAGATTGCTCTCTAACTTGAGAGCAGTCGACTGCCAAGGGGGCAGTCGACCGCAAGCTTTCAGGCATGCTCTTTGACTTTACGACTCTCATAGCAGTCGACTGCAACGGCACAAATTCAAAAATTGGATCAACGGTTGAGATCTATTTCATTGTAATCCTATATATATTGTATGATGTACGATTCCATGGTTATTCTAACATTGTGTGGCCGTCAAAAGATAAAGTGAGATTAGAGAGAGTTCTCTATTGGTGCATCAAGTCTTTGAGGGCATTTTGAAAATCTTGTCGAAAAAACTTGTACCTTTGTACTTTTTGAGTAAGTATTAGTTATCTCTGTATATCGTTTTGTTCTTGTGTTTGTGAGATCTTGTGTTTGTGTGGAATATTGTTATTGATGCATCAAGTCTTTGTGGGCATTTTGAAAATCTCTTCGGAAAAACTTGTATCTTTGTACTTTTTTAGTAAGAAGAATGGGTTACCTCTACATATCGTTTTATTCTTGTGTTTGTGTGAAATCTTATTATTGGTGCATCACGTCTTTGAAAATTTTTGGTACTACAAAGTGATATCGAAGCCCATAGTGACAATATTGGACTGATGTTGGGATATTATTGAGTTATCGCGTGTGCAAAAGTTATTGTATCAAGCCAATTGGTGGCGGAGACTTTGTCAAGTCATGGAGTTGGTGGATCGACATTGCAATGCCAAGTCAATGAGGTGTTGGCGGGAGGCATTGTAACTTGCGAGTCAGTGAGGTGTAAGCGGAAGGCATGGGTGATGAGTCACAGTGGCAGAGGCAGGGTCAAGTCAAAAAAATATTGGCGGAGGCACATGAAATATAGTCTAAGGTGGTGATCTTGAATCTCTAAAGTTCTCCAAAATTTTGGCTCGATGGTTGCTCTCTCGGATTCGAGCCAATGTGAAGATTGTTGCGGTTGTGGCTCGAATAATAGTCCCACATTGAAAAATTAATTAAATTGATAGGTAGTTAAATTAGATTAGACCCTATACTCAATATGAATTATCTTTTTTGGGTTATATATGGGAATGAATAATTTAGCAATTATCCATGTGGAGCCAAAGTTAATGGGTCTTTGGTTGTTACAATAAAATCAAGTAGGTTTGAGAATAGGGATATGGAAAGGATCTCTCCAACTATATAATTTCTACCATGAAGACATCAACTCTATCTACTCATTCTTTTTGTTTGTTTTTATCAATTTTCTTATATAAAATATATTCAGTTACACACACCTATAAGTTCGTTCTAGCGTGCAATTTGTACTTGTCAATTGTTAGTTATTAATAATATGTCATATATGTATTGTAACAGACCTTGGTACCGTTTTTCGAAGCTCTAGCAATCAACTCAGCATCACGGGCTTCAAAAATATAGTGAAAAATCTCTAATAAGAGCAAACTATCTTGATGGAAGTAGCCACGGGGATCGTCAACATGCTGGGTAAGAACTAAGATGAGGTCCATTACATTCTCCTCAAACATGAGTTCCAGAAATTTGTCCGTCAAGTACAGAAACTGAGTGGCAGACCCAGATGCCTTCTGCTGCAGTGTAATGCCTTGAATGGCTAGTATATTGCGAAACAATGTAAGCACGAGCTGAACTAACTTCCAGTCCTCTTCTGTGAAAGCATTGCTGGATGGAATTCAGTATTAGAGCAGTATAATCAATACTGTATCAGCTAGATGTTATTATTTTTAAAATACCAAAAAAATTTGAGAGAGAGAGAGAAGAAGAAGAAGTTCCTGCTTGAGGCACAGATAGAGCCAAGTTCAGAACAAAAATATCCCATGATAGTTTACTATTATATTTATTAAATAAATTGAGGAAAAAATATTCAATGTGAAGTATAATTCAGGTTATCTACTCTTTTTTAGTCTCAAACATATACGAAGGTATATACAAGTGAGCCTCATTATACCAAGTTCATGCCATAAATATCATAAAACTGAAGTACCTTTAACCAATAGTAAGGATTTATATTAACTGAAGAAATAGTTGTCGATTTACATAGTAATCCATAGTAAGATTTATTTTCCCCATTATTAATAAACATTGCACCAGTTAGCGAATTATTTTTTCGTTTTAAAAAAAGGTAGAAAAAAAAAAGCATAACTAAAATTGCTTCAGACATGTGGAGAGAGTAGCTAGAGTGGGCAAAGTCTACTATACTGGATAAAAATTAACAATTAAATTGGAGGGTCTACAACACTCTGGAAAGCTTGTTGTTGGTGAATATGCCCCTTTGTCCAAACTTGGCTATGGATATAGATATATACGATCTTTAGAATACATATGCAAAATTTGGGAACAAGCTTTATGTCAGTCATCAACTTGATGATTCAAAGAAGCGGAATTTTCTGATCTAGTTTCTCCTCATACAGGGGGCTTAGTAATCATGAGCAATCACGAATTACGAAAAATTGAACCTAATGGTACTTTTAATCAGATTTATATACAAATTTTGCGGTTATAGGGATAGTTTGTGAAATTTTCGATTGAATCTGGAAGACTGATGCTCCTTCAAAGGATCGTCCTTTTGAGTCTGATAAAGTGTTCGCTAATCAGATGGGAGTGTACATCATGTATTTGGAGATTGAAACCAGAGGGTGGTATACATGCATGTTGTAGTTTGGACATTGTGCCCTGCATCATCTACTTTTGCAGGACCCACAGATAAAAACTATTTGGGGCATGGTTTTCCAAAGATTTGGGTACCTCAATCAATTACTGATACATGGCTAATTAGAAGAATAAATCTATAAAAAAGTGAACTGAGAAATTACGAGATATTTATATCGCAGTAATTTGTTGACGTTATTGCTTGAAAGAACTTTTCAAGATTTTCAAATGTGTGGGAAAGCTAAATCTAGAGAAACCGAAACCAGGAACTCAGGAACGTCTACAAAGACAAAACTTGTTCAATAGCTAGACCACTTGATTTTAATTGGAAATGTTCAAACCGGATTCTGATAAAATTTTGTTTGGACATCATTTGTCTTATTTTATTAGGCAGGGAACATACTGAGATCTATCACATCCTACTTCAGGTTTGATGTCTAAGGCATGGCCGGTTGGTGACATTAGGTCAAGCCACAAACAACAGGTGAATATATACCTATAGTTTATTAGACAAGTTCAAAATATAGTTACTGGTAAATTCGGTCAAGTTAAAATGAGTAGCGATGGACTTAGGCTCTATTGGTATTGCTGTGAAGGGAAAATGATTTCTGATTTCTCTGAAAAATATTGGCACCAAAGTATTGTTAGAAAAAATTATATTCAACTTAAAAAATTTCTAGTAAGTAAAAGCACTTTAAAAAGCTAAACGCACCACTTTTGGTGCTTTGAAAAAAATGCTACAAATAGTACTTTTGACATTTTTTTAAAGTTTGCCAAACACATGTTTTGAGCCAAAAAGAGCTTTCAAACCCAAAAGCAGCCTCCAAAAGCAATGTCAAATGAAGCCATATTCTTCAGAATGATAGTAGTCAACATAGTTTGGCAATTTTGCACGAAGTAAATTACAACTTTATGGAAGATAACCTCAGCTAAATAATGTTTTTTAAGAAAATTTAAACTAATAGATATCCAAGTTTTTAAGGACTTGAATTCCATAAATTTGACAACCACCATTTCTTGCACTTGATTTGTGCCCTATGTCTACCTCCTACATTGATTGATTTAGGCTTCTATCCTTAACTGTGCTAGGGAAGAAAAAAAAATCCAAATCATCCTCATATAATGCATTCCACCATCGAAACACTGGGTATCCAAAACTGTAATGCACATTAGCAGAGCTATCGACCACTAAATTCCAAGAAGAACTGGCATCAAATTGACATATAAGATTTATGATATCATCCACAGTCCTATTTTTTATTAAAATCTTCTCCCCTTTTAGTGTGAATTATATTGATATACATAGTCTTGTAATAATTGTTATACATTCCATACAGAACAAAATAACTGATTAAACAAAAGGTAAAAGATAAACTTTCCGATGCAAATAAGCATACCCTTCTAAATGCTCCAATGGGTCTTCAAGCAACGACACTACAACAGCTATTGTAACATTCCGCGTCACGGCCGCCTTCAAATCCCACAGATACTCCATCTGCTGCGCCACATCATCCGAACCAGGATCCACCGGCATCGTCAAAAACACCAAAATTTTCACTGACACAAGCCCAATCAATCACTAACTCATTCAAATCTCAACAAAAAAAGTCAAAGGAAGGAGAATTCCCGCTACCTGCAGTGATCACCAGATTGCGATCGGTCTGGTGAAACTCGATAATGGGGACGATATCGCGGCCCACCGTGTTCCACTTGCAAATCTGTTTGAATACATCTCGGCGTTGGGGATCGTCCCGGCGCAGGAATCTCTGCAAATCCTTCAAATTATCTGCAACGAAATCGACATATTACAAAGAGATCTAAAAACTAGGGTTTCGGGGGAAGAAAAAAAATTCTACCTAAGCAGTAGTCGTTCTTGGAGTAGCCGGTGAGGACGCCGTTGTCGTCCTCGACTTGCTCGCCGAGGCCGGAGCAAATGAAGGAGAGGCCCTGATTGTCCATTGGTTGTCACCTAATCGACTGGATTAGGGTTTCAGATTTGGGAACTAGGGTTTGGGAATGGGAAAAGGGACGGTGTGCAAGAGAGATAGCGAATTTTCCCGCCAAATTGAACTGGTTTCCCGCTCTTTAATAGGCCACTGGCTCTGCTTAGTTTAAAAAATAATTAAGGTTAGCAAACATCTCTAATCTCTAATCTCTAAGAGCATCCACAATGGCGTTTCTTATTTTTTGGCAAAATGGCAAGTATAGAAATAGAATAGATCGAAAGGTCTGCAGTCGTTGTTTTCGATATTTTGCTAAAATTTGAGTAGGACGAGACAAGTTGTCTCGTCCGTTAATTGTTCCTTTTTGAAGATTAAATTAATTACCAATTAAGTATTAAAATATGTTAATTAAATAAATTAAATATTAAAATATTAACCTAAACCTATTTAATAATCTACTAAACCTACTTAAACAACCTAATCCTACTTTAAAAAATCCCCCAAACCTGGACGGGACATCATGTCCCGTCCGTTTGGTTTTTACCTTTTTTTTTTTTTTTCCCCTCATAATCTCAGCCGTTGGATTACTTGAAAAAAAAGGAAAAAAAATTTAAAAAAAACAAAACCAAAAGGAACGGGACATGATGTCCCGTCCGATCCTATTTTTCTATAAAAAAAAATTTTTAATACGGAACGAGACAACTTGTCTCGTCCGATTATATTAAAAAAAATTAAAAATATTGAGACGATACATGATGTCTCGTCTTCTATAATTTGAGATTCGCAACTTCGTTTCTCATATTTGAGAAGCCACTGTAGTTCGTTTGCTATTTTATAAGAAAATAGCAAACGACTGCAGCGCTTCTTTCTTATAAAATTCTCAAAAAATGAGAATATGGGAAATATAGCAAACCACTATGGATGCTCTAATCTCTAATACTAGTAATTTTTACGTAAGATGCACGAGCCTTAATAAATATAATTTTATTAATAGTAAAAACTTCAATGTAGTCTAGCCTTAAATCTAATACTTTATTTATATTAGATTAGATATGTACGGAAAATATACGAATTTGTTTGTCTACAAATGTTTCTATTAATTGAATTTAATTTGGACGTATATTGCACGGGTTTGCTCAGTTACAAAATTAGGATTTATTTGTTTACAAACCCAACTCTCCCATTAAAATAGTAGAGATTATAATGGGAGAAGGTCTTCTTGTCATTTGTCATTTTGTCATTCTACCAACATGTGCAACACACATACATAATTAATATAAAAGAGTTTTCCAGTTCAAATCCTCTCAACCTCAGAATTTTTATTTTTAATTTTTGAAATTATTAAAACGTGCATCGCACGTGTTAATTACTAGTGTTATATAAATAGAATTGACTAAGACATGTATGAGCATCCACAGTCGTTTGCTTATTTGTCATTTTTTCCATTTTTTTTTACTGTAGCTCACACAGTCGTCTGCTATTTTGCCATTTTTTGGCAAAATCGCTACAGTAGAAAGGGGCGAATAGCATTCCATATAGCAAAATGCATATTATAGCAGACGAAACATCATATTTCATCTGGATTATTCAATTATTATTTTAATTGATCGGACGAAACATGATGTTTCGTCCGAAGTAAAAAAAAAAAAAACCAAATAAAATAACCGTTAAACGAATTTAAGCGTGGGAATGAACATGATGTTTCGTCCCAATGTGAGACGAAACATCATGCTTCGTCCCAATCCAATTTTTTAAAAAATTGATTTTAAATTTTAATTTTGTAAATTTTAATTTTTTTTAGCAATTATCTAAATTGATTTTGCAAAAAAAATTTCAATTTTATCAAAAAATTCTTTTTGCAATTTTTTTTAACAAAAAAAACTTTCGGAAAATCCGGATGAAGCACCATGCTTCGTCCAGCTACAGTGATTTTTTTAGAACTTTTTGTAATATTTTTAATTGTTGTTGCAAATTTCTAAATTGTTTTTGCAAATATTATTTACAAACTATTTTTAAAATTTGTTTTTGCAATTTTTTTTTGCAAAAAAAAACTTCTTTTTTTCCCCTTTTTCGGACGAAACATCATATTTTGTCCCGTATTTTTTTTAATTGCAGACGAAACATCATGTTTCGTCTGTTTCTTTTTTAACGACTTTATGCATTTTTTTTTGCCATTCGACGACTGTGGATGCTCATCGAATTGGATGGGCAAAATATGAATTTTGCCATTTTTTACATCGAAAGACTGTGGATGCTCTAAGGAGGTATTTGATAATTTGGAATGTGCAAGTGAATCTCAGACTTCACTTTATTACCTACTCTAATAAGTGGTAAATAAATTTTTCGAAGAAACTACTGATTCCAATGAAAATTAAAATCCTTTGCTAAGAAGGATTTTCATTCCCTTCTAAAATCATGAGATTTTCATTTAAAAAATAACATAATCCAAAGAAATTAATTAAAAATAAAATAATAAAAAATTTCCAGAAACACTAATGCAATATTCTTATCCTCACATTTCCTAAAATACTCTCATTCCCCATGATTTCTCCGATCAACGTGGCAAACACCACCCAGGTGTCCAAGCAACAGGATCTTGCTAATCCATTCTATCGGAGTGCAACATGAATCCTCGAAACCTCGACTGTCGCACTTCCTAACCAATTTTTACAAAGGTGGTGCTTATGATAAATTTTGAGCTGCTCCTGGACTACGCAGGGAGTGTTTGGCCCAGATTTTGATGGCGAAGAGATGAAACTCAATGTTACCTTGTCTCCTCTAAGAACCCCTAAACCTAGTGGGCCATTGTTGTCTTCTACTTATAATCTTTCGAGCTTGATGCTGGATACTATGTATGTAGGATTCTCCTCGGAGATGGAGTGATTACATGCCCAATGGTGACATCGGGATTAGGAATTTGGTGAAGATGGTGAAGATTAGGGATTTGGTGAAGATGATGTATAAAAGTAGCTTTTAATTGATATATGCCAAACAACTTCTAGCTTAAAAGTAGCTTTAAAGTTAAAAAAAAAGCTGACTATCCAAACAGTTTCAGCTTTTAATTTCAAAGCTGTACTTTCTAGCTTCTCCTTCTGAAGTAGCTTTAAAGCTAAAAAAAGCTAGGCCAAACGCACCCTAAATGAGAACGACGCCAACAGAGTTTATAAGCAAATAAGAAGAGCGAAGCTCACATGGAGAGAGCAAGAAATCCCAATATTAATCTTTGGCAATTGAAGCAACTGCAATTTCCATATTCTGATCTGCATTATGAAATTAATGTCAAATTCAACAAACCCTTAAGAAGAAGAAGAAGAAGAAGACAATCTTCACCAATACACAAGCACTCCCAAATACATGAAGAGGCCGTAACATATACACACGAAGAGGCAGTAACAGGTTAATACAAGTAAACAAACATCGGTGAACTCATAATTCGAATCACAACATGTAAGAATAACCGCAGATCACATGACAAAATTAGACAATTGCAGTAGCATGCGATAAAAAGATACGCACAACACAATTCCATGAACTGTAAACAAGACACTCGATAAATAAAGCTAACAAAGTATTCACAAAGGACTAGTTTATGACATCTAAATGGTAGAAAACCTACCATTCCTAAGACTAGCACACACTATCAAACAACACTTGTCTCCATTCTTTTATCCCCACTTTATTCATATAATCCACAGTAAGGGGCTGTCATGTTCTAAATAAAGCAGTTTTAGTGAATGAGAAAAATTATATTTCCTCACCATCCAGATAAAACCATTATTAAAGCAGACAAACACAAGAACCAGATACCAAAACACACCAAATCAAAGCCACAAATCAGATAAGAGTCCCCAGAAAGAAAATGCCCCAGCTTTCTACATCCATTGGTGCATCCCATGCTTTGAAGTATTGGCCTCACCATTGTTGCTACCAGATGATCTCCCAGCTACATTGCTTGATAGAAATGCCAGCAGACTTCCCCCATGAACCCTACCTTCTGGAAGGGACACTGATGGTATAAACTTGTTCGGTTCAGAAGTACTCCAAGGCATATAGCTTTCCTCACTACCCATCTTTGGAAATATATCGTCTTCATTAGCAACACCTTTCAGCTTATTATCGGGTATGGTCACTGGAGAGTTTAAAGCAGCAGGACCCAGTGTTCCCCCACCGTGAACGCATTCATCTTGAATTAGGGCATTGTGAGCAGCACAGAGGCCAGTCTTGCCACGAGCAAACCTGTCACAAGGAGACCCACCATGGGTCCATGAGCACCTCTTCCCTCCACCATGAGCCTTGCAGAAGTCCGTGCTCCCTTGTGCACTCTTCCCACACCCATCGGATTTGCAACGTTTCCCTCCACCATGGCGGACACAGAAATCCGTGCGCCCCCTCGCACTTTTAGTGCACTCGGAGACGGCACACCTCTTCCCTCCACCATGAGCAACACAGAACTGGGTCCCACCATGCACACTTTTCGGGCACATGCCTCCACCTTGGAAAGTGCACCGTTTCCCACCACCGTGTCCTTTACAGAATGGTGTGCTCCCTTCGGCTCCCTTCGTACACCCCAAAATTGTGCACCTCTTCCCTCCGCCATGGGCCTTGCAGAACATTGTACTTCCCTGAGCTCCTTTAGTACATTGTGGGAAATGGCAGCGACGACCGCCTCCATGAGAGATGCATAGCCCAGAGTACCCTTCAGCACTTTTGGTGCAATTCTCCATGTGGCACCTCTTGCCTCCTCCGTGCCTAATGCATAAACCTGATCTGCCCCTGGCGGCACGGACACAACCCTCATGGCTACAGCGGGGTCCCCCACCGTGGGCAATGCAATAGTCAGTGCGACCTTCAGCACTCTTGGTGCAACCTAGAAATTGACAGCGGCGACCACCTCCATGGGCTTTGCAGAACACAGTCCTACCTTCAGCTCCCTTGTGGCAACCAGCTTTCTGGCACCTGCGACCCCCACCGTGGGCTATGCATAGCCCGGAAGCACCTCTGGCTCCTTTTACACATCCCTGGAACTGGCAAGTCTTGGTGTTTGTGTTGCGTTGTTGCTGTGAATGAGTGACCCCGGAAGTACAGGTGACTGGGCTTTTTGATGGTTCAATCATGGTTGATGGGAGAATTGGAGTAGCTGGAATTGGACCTGCTTTAAGAGTCTTGCTCTGGTGGAGAGAAGGCGCCCTATAACTCCCAAATTCCCAACCGGATACTATTGACACTTCTTCATCAATGATCTGAATTGGACATGTAGTCATTGATGTCTCCCAACTACTATTTTTTTGTAGAGAATCTGAAGTGATGCTGGTGATAACAGATTCGGGTGGTCCAGTTGAGAGACTTAACTGAAGGTCACAAACAGGACCAGTTTTCAAAGCCTTGGGCATAGTAGCAGAGCGCGCTTTTGGTACATAACTCTCATGACCGAGATGAAGCTGAAAATTCAATTCCAGATCTGCAGAAGATACATCATCGGTTGTTGCTTCCTTAAAAGAAGTCATGGTGCAAGCTGTTGCTGAACTTCCCTTACTATTGTCGGAGGAACTTGTTGGCCGCCCCAAACCTAGGGTTAGAAAGGCATCTTCTGGGCCATTGGGACCACCAATATCAACCCGTTTCCTCTTGGTCCCTATCATACCTCCAGGGGAATCCAGCTTCAGTTCAATGTCTGCCGTAACATGTTCAGCTCCAACTGTAATTTTGTTCCAACTACCATAAGTATTTAAGGAGAGGTTGGAAGCAAATCCAAAGCTCCCAAATCTGTTATTCATAACTACTGTACAAGAAGACCTCTTATCTCAACCAGATATTATTGGAGAAAGAAATAAACCAGTTTTTGCCTGACTTCCGGGAGTAAATTGTTAGAAGTAAGAAGTTAACATTAGAAGAACTCGATAGAGTCCTTGCAACCTCCACTAACAAACCCAGATGTATCGCGACGGTCCATTCTAAAGAAGTAGAAGCAGAAGGCTAAAAAATTAGTAGTAGTTGCTGAAGCCTGGGAACAGGTGTTGATGACCAACTATTATTATTTTCATATAACAAGCAACAACAGTCAAGTCTCCTGGCAAAAAATAAAATAGTTAATTAGAAACAAAATCTCCACATGATATGAGATTAAAAAAAGAAGTACAACAATATGTGGATATGCATGTTACTTGCCCAAAAAACATACAAAAAACAAATACTGACTCATGAAGCATAGATACGGGTACGGGGTGCGGGTACGACACGACGCGGGTACGGGGATACGTGATTTTACAAAAAAGTAGGATACGGGTACGTTGGTGGATACGTTAAATATAATATATATTATATTATATATATAAATATTTATTTATTTATTTTATTTATAATGCATATATTTAAACTATTTCATAGAATTATAAGAATACATTATAATTATGAGCATTTTTAGAGAAAAAAATTGATAATCTAACTATCAAAACATTGTGTATACATATTTTGTGTTTGAGCTTAACATAAAACATCAAGTTTTTGAAATTACATTAGGGACCTAAACATTCATCTTCACTTAACTGTGTCCAAAAGTTACAAATATGTATTAAAAAAATGGATACTCCTTGGGTACGCACCCGGGAGTACCCAAGGAGTATCGGCACCCGATACGCACCCGACACGGGTACGTTGAGTGTTTGGAAGTATCCGTGCTTCCTAGACTGACTGCACCATAAGGGATAGCTAATTTGCTACCTGAAGCATAATAAAAATGAATCTTGGTGATCATATCCTTACTCATAACAACACTATTACAAATACTGCACCCTAATACGGTTATAGACTTATAACATAAATAGCAACACCTCATACAGGATATACATTGAAATGCCACCAGTTTTCAGCACAAAAGATGTTATAAGTTTAGCTTGGGAAATTGTCAAAATTTCTGTATTTGTGTAGTTAAAAATAAAACTTGTTTTTAAAAGAAAGGGGTAAACTGACAAGTTGATTTCCAATGCTTCACTTTTGCAGTTCAAGCAATACTGCAAAGGTGCTAGTAGACCATCACCTAGAAGGTTAAAAAAATTGAAAGTAGAATCACTGCTTATATAGAGCACCCATGTTGGATTCAGATAGATCTCCCCATGGTGGAGTGCACTTGCAATAAAGTTGTTAGCAAACTTATTAATCCCAGATGAACCAGTCCTGTTGGTTCAAAAACAAAGATTCTCAAACCTATCCAACCACTAGCTGGTCAATATGGACTTATCCATAACCGCAAATGGATTCCAGGGTTTTAAATCTTGGAAGTTATCGTCATTTTGTCACAAAAGTTTCATGTCAGTGACATATTGGAAACATGTGGTTAATATCAGTGTTACTTCAAATGGAAATAAATGTCCAGAATTATGGATAACTCATACATTCATGATTCATCAAAAAAAAGTATTCTCCTGTAACACAACTAGTAAACTTATTAGAGAAAAGGAACCTCATATACCTGTAGAAGGAAAATTTTCTCATATAAAGTAGTCACACTCAAAGTAGTAGCACTCAGTGGGTCACTATATGAACGATGCACAACATTCATCATGTTTCTTATGTCATAAGATGCATCTAAAAAATTCAAATCGTTTGGAGACTTCTTACTCGTGTATTGCAGAGTAGCAATTGGTTATGATATTGAAAAAAAAAATGTTCATCTTGCAACTACTTAAAGCATCAGTAGAAGATCCCCATAACTCTTGATATTTTATAATCATGCATATTATCACACACAAATCAAAGTGAGTGATGTGGATCTTCCATGGGAGAACCACCAAGTAAATGCAATCACTTTATACAAGGGAATCACATCCTCTAAATACGAGGCTTCCTTTTCTCAATTTATAATCCCAGATAAACCTAATATATGGTAACAAACTAACTGAAAACTATTTTTATCATGATTCAGCAATATAAATAAGAACAGGATAACATTTAACAACTGAGAAACTCAATATCAAGTTCGACGACTAATTAAAACCACCATATCCAGCTATAAGCCATCAAACAGCCTACCTGACTTTCTATATTATGTTAATATACTGTGAGTTTTGAACCAAATGTCTTGATGTTAGGCACTTACTCTATTTGTGGCTATACGAGAATTGCCCGTGGCCACGTGCCTACGGCACGTCTTCAGAACGATACAACATATGAAAAGTCTTGAAACAGTAAATCAACAATTATGTAGCTGAAGTTTGAATAATATGACAATAATTAGTTGTAAATAAAAGTCCTATATATATATATAGAGAGAGAGAGAGAGAGAGAGAGAGAGAAATAGTTAAATAAATAAATGAGTTGTTTTGGGGATTTGAATTTGAGTTTTGGGGAATAATTTTTGGGGGGAAAATGTGTTTTGTGAGATTGGATCTAGGCCTTTGATTTTGGGGAGATTGAAGGAGAGTCACTTAATAGCTTTCTTTGTGTTTTATTATATAGATATACGAATTTACCGATGCATAAGGGAATGCAAACATTAAAGTCTTTCAACTAAAGACGATGAATAAAGAATTAATTTTCAAGGTTCAACCAATATCTATAAATATGTAGGGTTATAACGCCCCGAACCCGGCTCAGCTGCGCACGCGGATACGCATGCGCACAATACGCAAACAAATAAAATCCTAACAACTGCCAACCACAGGCGGCCATCAAAAGGGTGGTTAACCGTTGGGTACCCCTATTATTTGGCTAACTCTATATAACTCACACTCCTTTCCCACATTTTTCCGATATGGGATAAATCCCCAAGAACACCCACGTCACCATCTCCATGTGCATGCATGCAAACTCTCATTTATTCACCATTTAATGCCTATGCCCCATAGTAGATCCTATAGGCCACTTTCATCAATCCCTTTTCAATCAAGCCCATAGGATCCTCCAATAGGTCAACATCCAACAACTCATCTCTTCTTTCTTTATAATTATTATTATTATTATTATTATATATATATATATATATATATATATATATATATATATATATATATATATATATATATATATATCCGCTTAAGTATGGGGTGTTACACACACCCCTCCTTAAGAACTCAGCGTCCCGGGACGCGCAAGCTGATACAGAATTGCCTTTCTAGCCGATGTGGAAATGACAAACCTGATTCTGCTAGCTGTACAGCCCAACCCGGAACTCTGGTCACCCACCAGTGTACATCTGCTAGCTCCATCTCAGGCGCTCATCTTGCACACACTCGGCGTCGAAAGTCGGCTCTATACCATTTGTAGCGCCCCGGGCCCGACTCAGCTGCGCACGCAGATACGCGTGCGCACAATACGCGAACAAATAAAATCTTAACAACTACTCACCATATGCGGCCATCAAAAGGGTGGTTAACCGTTGGGTACCCCTATTATTTAGCTAACTCTATATAACTCACTCCTTTCCCACATTTTTCCGATATGGGATAAATCCCCAAGAACACCAACGTCACCATCTCCATGTGCATGCATGCACACTCTCATTTATTCAACATTTAATGCCTATGCCCCATAGTAGATCCTATAGGCCACTTTCATCAATCCGTTTTCAATCAAGCCCATAGGATCCTCCTATAGGTCAACATCCAACAACTCATCTCTTCTTTCTTTTCTTTATATATATATATATATATATATATATATATATATATATATATATATATATATATATATATATATATATACCCGCTTAAGTACGGGGTGTTACAAGGGTCTTCAGAACAATACTGTACAGAAATGCACGTGAAATGTCCAAACTGCCCTTATATTAATACACCATTTTAAAACAAAAAAAATTCACTCTCTCCCCCAAAACCTGTCATTTTCCAAATCAAAATCCACTCACTCTCTCCCAAATCAAAATCATAACCCATAATCCATCTCCCAAATCAAAATCCACTCACTCTCTCCCAAATCAAAATCATAACCCATAATCCATCTCCCAAATCAAAATCCAAGTCCAAAAAATCTGATTGGAACCATTGTTGTGAGTATTGAGTTTGCTTCGATTTTGATGTGTTTGTAGGGTATGATTCACTGTTCTTCCATTTTGTGGTGGTATGGACTTTAAAATCCAAATCTGACACAACCCTTTCCACCCTTCTCCTTCCTTGTTGCTAACCCGAGAGCGCCCGAACTCGCACCTGACCAGGATGAAACCCAGACGGCGGAGGCGGTGGCAATGGTGCATGGATGGCGATGGTAGTTCTGGCGAGCTTCCGAGACCCCCCCCCCCGGTTTCGCCCCTATCTCGATGGTCAGCGACGGCGATCGCAAGCCAGGATATAGCGGTGGCTGCCTCGGTGGCCCCCTTTAGTCCGACAAACCCATCACCCTCTCCTCTTCTTCTCCGACCATCTCTAAATAAACGGACTTGGATTTGGATTGGGATTTGGATTTTGGATTTTGGATTTCGGGGGGCAAGCGAGAGAGTGAAAGTGAAAAAAAATTGTTTTTTTTAAAATGTTTTCTTTTGGTTTTGAGAGAGAGAGAAACAATGAAAATTTAAGGGCAATTTGAACATTTCACATTGCTTTTTAGGGTTTTCGTACTGGAGCTGAGTCAAGGGGATTTATTGCATTGGCCAATAGTTTAAATGGTTTAGAGCTTTGACCCTATAAATTAGCGGTGTTTTTCGAAATTTACCCTATATATAATAGAAAAGTCAGGTTGCAAGTTGCCACAAAAAAGAGGTCACAATTCATAACCAAAATAACTCTAAGTGAAGAAGTCTGAAGTCACCAAACTAATCTGAAACAAAACAACCATGGGTTAACTGTTTATCAAACTTAACATAGAAAAAAGATGCGAGAAACTTGCAAAAACTCTATGGGCAAATTCATGGAAAACGATAAGCAACCAAAACCGACACATAATTTAGGAAGATTAAAGTCAATATATAAGAAATTACTATTTCTAGCTTCATATCAGGATGACCATCACTGAAAGGCATTCAATGCTCACATAAGTTTACACTTGAACAGTATTCTTACCATACAATTTTAGATCCCGCTATTCATGTCTCAATTCCTCACGTTCTTAACTCAATCCGTATCATCTAAGCATATCGACTACAACTACACATGTTCCGGTACAAGAAAAAAAACTACGAAAGCCTCTAAATATTACTTATTCCATACCAAGCTATTAAAGCATATACAAATGTGTGTTTCAGCAAACGGAATTTTACTAAGATATCTATCGCTGCAGCAATCAAATAAACGGTACCTATATCCACTCAGTGAACAAATGATGTCAAACAAACTCTTGCCCTCGACGATGCAAGTTCAATTTTCTCACTTCAGTTTCTTATAGGGTCCAAATCCTATAAAGATCATCAATATCCCTAAATATCAGCAAGCACATGAATCTGATTCCCGAACAATCGACAAAAATGTAAAAGATAACGACCCAATCCTTATTACAAACCCGATAGAGCCGATATCTAAATCAACCCATATCCCAAAATGACAAGACATACTAGAATCTGATTCCAAAATCATTACCATAAATGAAACTAGCAGATAATGAAAGGAACTTTCCAGCAATTGAAGTCAATAAGCAAACCTTAACCAGCCCAGATAATAGCAGTACGAATATCTCATATTTATAACTGCAAACAAATTTTTTTTTGTTTTTTTTAATTAACAAACACACACAGGTCAGCTAACAGAAAAAATCATGATAAATAGCAAAAAAATCATCAAAATTCAAAATTTTATGAATCCAAATCAGGACCGAGAAATTCACCCTAATTACTATCAAATTCAAGCAACAAAAAAAGGAAAAAATTACCCAAAATTAGGGGGGAGATCAGAGGCTGAAAAACGCACTGACCTAGGGTTGAATCATCGATCGAGAGATGGAAGGGGTTGATGAAATTAAACGGATCTAGGGTTTAGAATTGGGGGCTAGGGTTTTGGGATGCGGAAGAAAGGACGGAGGGTCGGGAGCAACGAATGAGCAAGTGGTGGAAAAAAAGTTGAGAAATAAAACCGATAGTCTAATTAATTAAATTAAATGCGCACGTTAGGATTAAGGGAGCGTTAATCCTAGCGGTCGGATTTTATCTACATCCGTTTTGATGGTTGCACCCAAGTACAGTGGGGCCCGCGATATTAGGGTGGGGTGTACAAGTGGGTGTGGGTTTGTTGTGATTTTATATGTGATAAGTGTGGCGATACGAGCAGGCGAAAGGGGGTAGAAGGCGGGCGGAGAACGCGAAGACACGTCATGGGGTGCGTCAGCTCTTGGTCCACGTCGGCAGAGCGGCTCGTTACCATCCGTAGTGCGTAAAGGGGGGCCTACAAGGGGGATAAGGAGGGGGAAAGAAAAATGTAACTTTTTTTTTCTCCTTCGAAAAAAGCCAAAGTGGATGTCAGCGACTTTGTTGAAACCTGCAAATCTTTCTTACCGGCTGCAAATATTAGTCCAATGGTTGGTACCCCTCCTCCTGCCCAGGGCATGAATGAAAACAATGTTATTGTGATTGAGGATGATGAAGAAGAGACTTCTGCAGAGGTTCAGGACTCTACCTCTTCTTTGCTTGTACATCCTGTGGAAGAAGCTCTGGGAAATGATCAACCTTCGGAGGCTGATGAGGAATGGGTATCACATACTCTTTCCACAATCTCGGCTATATATGCACATCACCAAGAGTTGGTCACTGGAATTCTGCTGGTACACAATTTGCAATCTTCTCATGTGGGAAATGAGTCCTCTAGTTCTGATTCTAGTGGTGATTTCTCGAGTGATTCTACTTAAGGAGTTTCTTTAGTGTGGACTGCTGTTCTGGTGTTCTTATCCTCTTTTGCGTTGTTTCTTTGAGGAGCTGTTCTGGTGTTTTGGCTGTTAGGCCTGTTATGGTATAGTTCCTCTGGATGAGGATGTTTTGGACTTGTAATATATCATCTTTCTAGAGTCCGTAAGAACTCTTATTTTGTACTTTTGTTTTGGTTGGCTAAAGTCGTTAGGCTTCATCCCTATTATCAAATAAAAAAAAAATGTAACTTTTTTCCGTACTGACCATTGTTTAAAACATTGACCAATCTGACCCGCCTTCGAAATTATTTAACCATCTGACCCAGATTTGTAGATGTTAGTATTTTCTAGTTTTTTTTTTTTTTATATGTATATTTTTTTAAGGTGGAATCTAGCCACCATGTTTTATTAATCAGGGATTAATAAACAAAACTCAGAGAGGACATGTTAGTATTAACGCTACTGAAAGAGTAATACTTCGTCAACTATCAATTTCACTATCATTTTCTTTACTACTTTATGTGGCATGCACACTTCTATTGAAGAGTATCTACTCTCACTTTCTCCACCTATTGGAGTGTGCCACCTAAGATAGTGAGGAGAAATATAGTGAAATTGGTAGTGGATATAGCATTACTTTAAATATAAACAACTTCCAAATAATTTCATCATGGTATGATTAAGTGTGTCCTAATTTTGTGCCTTATTGTAACCGACAACGCCTTCAGAGAATGACCTACTACTATCTACTAAATATTATTATTATCTACTACTAGCTCTGTCACATTTACTCGATATCTGGACCCGACCTAGATCTGACCCGGACACGGCGTTGAACCGGAACTGACCCGATCTATACAGATTCGGGTCCGGATCCTAAAATAAGACCTGATGCACTAACAGGTCCGGATTCGGGTCTGCTCAAAATAGAACCGACTCGGACCCGTTAAAAAATACCCCCAAAATATGGGATTTGAATAATAGGGTTATAGGATATAGATGTAAATAGTCATTGTTGAAGATAAATATGTAAATATAATATTTATTCATGTACTTTAATGTAAAAATTGTTAGAACCGTATTATGGTATCGGGTGCAAAAATACTTAAGTGCAAATATTCATTCACCACTACCGAACCCGACGAATATATTTTTTTAACTAGGACCCGGACCCTGTTCTCGCAAGTCCGAGTCTGGGTCCAATTTTTTTACCCGTAAGGTACCGGGTCCAGGTCCGGGTAGTGGAGGACCCGAACCGATAGGACCCGATAGCAGCTCTATCTACTACTACTATTTAATGAGAGAGTTTGTCAAAACCAAACATTTTTAAATAGTATTCTTTTGTCACATAGAAAATACCACTTTTTCACCAAACGAATCTGTGCATCACATGCACGACTATAAATTTATTTATCAACACGTACATCACATGTATAAAAAAAAAAAAATCGTCTTCTTCATTTTTAAAAAAATACATGTATCGCCCGTTTAGCTTCACTTTTTTAGAAATTAAGACATTCATCGCACGTGCTCATTACAAAACAAACTCATGCACCGCATGTGTAATTTCAAACATATTTTATCAGCACGTGCATTGCACATACAAATCAAAAAATTTCCTTAATTTTTTAAAAAATATGTGTATCTCCCGCCCAGCTCCAAATTTTTAAAAAAAAATAAAACATCAATTGCACGTGCTAATTACTACCGACTTACGTGTATCGCATGCTCAACTCCAATTTTTTATCAAAACGTGTGTCGCAAGTACAAAATACCAGTATACTACTATTTAATGGAAGAGTTTGTCACAAACAAATATTTGAAAATTAGTTTTTTGTCACACAACAAACACCACATTGTCATCAAACAAATTCGTGCATCGTACGTGCAACTCCAAATATATCTATCAATATGTGCATCGCACGTAAAAATTAAGTTTTTTATTCTAAAAATATCACGGCCTGCTTCCCAAAAATACGGAATGCAGCACGTGACACGGCCCAGCGAATGACTTGCATCATCCATAGGCTGTTATCGATCCAACTCAACAATATAAACAGGAAGTAATACAACCACGCATACAATGAAAGATAATCACATAAATAACAACATTGGAATTTAAGCATTAAAAAAAATAACAAACATAAGAATAACCCAACATCTGGAATAACAAACAATATTCGGGTCAAGCCCACAATACAAAGAAACAACATTTGTTCAATTTATTCAAGTTCTCAAATAAATCAACATTTATTTAAGCAGCACAACAAAACATTTCTTTCACTATTGCTGCTCTCTTAGTCCATCAGGAAAATCTCCATGATAACCTGTAAGCTGCTCATCTAAAAGAGATGAGAAATATCCTTAGAGCAAGTCGTGGACAGCAAGTAGGGAAACAGAGAACAATGACAATAACGGTGCAACGATGAATACAATGGACGATGAAATCAATAATATTAAACAGTGACAAGGTGATAATAGTACAATGTGCAATAACGATGATTTATAACGATAACAATAAACAATAACAAGAATGGTAAACAATAACGATAACACTGTTCAATGAAGATGACAAAATGCAATGACAATGCGATGAAAATCTTAAGTTTATTATTCACTTTTAATCCTAACTAATGCACATGCTACTGCATGGCATACTACAGGTTCCATGCATACATTCAATTTCGTTTATACTAAGATGGTAGATTCTATAGGTCATGTACTCGGCATGATATAATATTTCAATAATAACACTATCAAGTAATGGATTCTAAAGGTGGCCCCCGTAGGATCTAGAGGTGGCCCCCGTCAATTCTTGACGTGACACTTTGTTCTGCGTGACACTTAGTTCTATGTGATGGGTTCTAGAGGTGGCCCCCGTAGATTCTAAAGGTGGCCCCTGTCAATCTTTGACGTGACACTTAGTTCTACGTGGCACTTAGTTCCATATAATGGGTTCTAGAGGTGGCCCCCATCAATCCTTGACGTGGCACTTAGTTCGACGTAGCAATTAGTTCCATTTAACGCTAAAACATGGGAAACACAAGCCCCACACTTCCGATTATAGTCACTTTGTCATCAACTACCCTAGTCAACCCTTAACCCCGGCATGATTAATATTCTTTATTCAATTATCATACGACAATGCGATTAATAAGGGACACTAGAAAAGATGACAACACAACTCTAAGATTTTGCAATGTACTCTATACAACTAAATGCACCAAATATAACATTATAAATTCAATTGTATGTTATTAAGCATAGAAACCTAATTCTGGACAGCAGTAGGTTGTTGTACCAAAATTAGAATTTCCATTGCTACAAGATAGCAAATGTAGATCCGTCAGAAGGTCTAGAAACTAGACTCCTGCCCGGTTCCAATGCATATAAATAAGGTACATAAAAGTTGTGGTAACATGTGTCAAAACAGCAAACTATACAGAATTTGTGTTCAACCAGAATTTGTAAACTTGTGTTTAGACATATGGAACATGACTGAAACAGCATTAATTAATTTCAGGAAATTATGAAATGTTCTCTAATTTGTCTAGTATCAGCATGCAAAATTTTGAGTCATTATCTTACAGGTAGCATGGTTAAATTAATTGTGAATCAAAGCGTGACAACAGTTTTTAGAATCTGAAATTGTACCACACAACAGAAGTAAAACTGCAATATCTCACAAACCGTAACTCGGAATTCAATTCCATCAACAGTAAAAGTAAACTAGACATCCGGGCCTGCATTTCATATTCAAGAAGTTATTGATTTTGGTGACATTATCTAGGTCGAAACAGTAAGGTAATATTCAGGTCGGCGAAAATTTTCAGGATGTCAACATATTCTTTTTGAATAAAACGATTAAAATGTTAAGAACGATGAGTTGGGGGTTAATAATCATAAATCACAGCAAGCCATACCTATGTGAACATGATATTAAGTTGTGTAATGTCCATAATCTTACTAATCACAAATAACTAATACACTAACATCAATCATATAAGCCATCAATACTAGTATGCAATCTACAATTATTGTGAGATGTCATCACATGAAATACAATAATAATCCATATTTCTATATTCAATAACTAAATGTATGTATGCATGCAAGATTCTCTATACATTGGAGACAAAGATGGCACGAAGTCAAGACTACTACTTGAATTCGCCCGTGTAAATCTGTAGTATCTCAACGATAGATAACAATAATAATATACGATAACAATTAGGGATATACTTATGGGATTCAATAAAAAATTTGAACATGACACAATAACTATTCGAAAAGAAATGACTTGCCTTTAGATGATGATTAGATCCAATAATTTAAGAATAACGGGATCGGAATCCCGGCGACACGGTGACGAGCAAACGATCACGATGATCACGATCGGGCACGGATCTCGTTGATCACGATGGTGATCAAGATGAAGATCAAGCGAATCCAACGACCGAGATCGAAAATAAAATATATAAGAATTAGAAGAGTGTCCAAAAGAGTAAATATACTATGATTGACAATTTGATGAATGAGAACAAAAAGTGGATCAAATGTTTAACTCACCAAGTAGAAGAAGAACGAGATGATCGAGACGATCAAGGGCCGATATCAAGTGTGATCGGTCGATCGGATGGCTGAGATTGAAGATCAATATGAAGGTCAAGATGATGATCACGATCGCGATGATCAAAAGAGATCGAACGGTCGAGATTTAGATCTTGATGATGATGATGATGATGGTCGATAAAAATCCAACGACCAAGATCCACGGATCAAGAAGTGATCAAGATGAAGATCAAGAGATCCAACGGCTAGATCCAGGAGCGATGATGATCATGATCAATCGACGATCGGACGGCCAAGAATCCACTTGATCAATATTTTGATCAACCAGCAAACATGTAATGGTTGGCTATGGTCTTGGCAGCGGTTAGCGGTTGTAGGCGGCGGGACTGGCAGCACAAGTGACGGTGGGGAGACGAGCTTGGGGGCAGTTGCTTGCACTGTGGGGACTACTGGTTGCTGTCGGCATTAGGGCTATCGAGACTGTGCGACAGCAATGAGGAGCATAGGGCACTCGCGACGTCGGCAGGGTGCTGCGGGGCAAAGGCAGCACAGGGAACGTCGGGACGCTGCAGACTGGCGGCGCGAGCAAGCATCGCGATGCTGCTGTTGTTGGCTATTACGACAGGGAGGAGGACCAGGGGAAGAGGCAGACTGTGCTGGGGTGAGTACACGGGGGTGCACCCAAGGGAGAGAGGTAGGGGAGATGGCTGAACGGGAGGTGGGTTTACATGGAGGAAGATGAGCGGAAGAGGGGTCAGGGACGATGAGGGAGATGAAACGGCTGGGGTGTTCAGGTTTGCACAATAGCTTAGGGTTAGGGTTTCTAGGGTAGGTTGTTGGGTTATATATGAATAGGGTTGCGGGTTTGGGTTAAAAAGTAGTGGGTTCGGATCCAATAAGCAAAATGGTTTGGGTAATTGGGTATATAGGGTTTAAGAAGAAATCCAATAAGATAATGGTTTGGAATTTTAGGAAAATAATGAATGAATAGATCAAAAATAATATAATAATACAAATAATCAGTTTGTATGCATTAAATTAATACTCAAGTACTACTAAACACAATAGAAATAGATTTTTTAAATAAACAATCAAAGGTAATTATAATAATAACAATAATAACAAATATCATAATAATAAACAAAATAACAACAATAATAATAATACTCAACAATAATAGTAACAACAATATTGATAGGGTATAAAAATCATTGTAAATAGTTGTAATTAAAATTATTGATTAAAAATAAACTTTAGTAGGAGATCCGACAATACATTTTAAGAAAAAGGAATTTGAAAGCGGAAAAATAATTTTACAAAAATTTGAAATACCGAAAATACGCCGAAAATACGTATTTACGAAAACAAGGGTTACAAAAAAACTAGCCCCATTATTTCCAGCAGGGAGCACAAATAATTACGAAAAATGACGTACATAAAAAAAAATCAAGGGGTTGCTCGTCGTGCTTTGAACATGATAGATACTGAAGGAAAGAAAATTAAGGTGGAACCAAGCATCCCTAGCAGTTCAAGATGGGCTTATTGTGTATTCTTATAATGTTGTCGTTTGGTACACAGATTGAAAATTTCCTATGAATAAAAGGATTCCTGGGAATATGAGGGTGGGAATGAAGATTCCCGGAAATGTTGCATTATAGTGTTTGGTATAGTACATTACATTTCCGAGAATCATTTATTATTGTCAATTTTTATTCTAGTCTTTTGGGGTTTTTTTATGTTTGTTATGAAAATCATATGAGAATGCTCAAATCCCATGATTTTAGGGAGGAATATATTTTTTTATTCTATTTTTTTGGTTATTTTATTGTTTGTTATGGAAATTTTTCATGGAAATCCTCAAATCGCATAGTTTTTTTGGGGAATGGAAATCATTCCCAGCAAAGGATTTTGATTCCCTTGGGAATCTATCCTCCTTCCAAAACTATGCTTGCTACATACCAAACAAAGTAATTTAAGAGGAAATATGAGATTCCCTTGCACATTCCCCCGTACCAAACGCCCCCCTTTCTCTTTTAGTCTATCCCTACTTAAAAGAAATAATCAATTTAATTTTTTTTTTATGTGGCTTATAATTTCTAAATTACTGTCACCAACCTCTGAAGAACTCTTACAACACACGGGTTGCACGTGCCCGTAAAAGCATATGTAGTGGTTATCTTCAAATCCAAAATTTGCAAAAATTGAAATTAAAAAAAAAAAAAAACCGGAGTCATTGGCAAAAAAAAACAAATATTAGGTAGGAGATGAACAATGCTCTTCTCTATTTGGCAAGAGATATATGAATTTACAAAATTATAGGAGATCAAATATGAAATGTCTTCCGTGCATATTTTTTAAGGAAGATCATCTACCTTCCTTTTTTAAATTTTTTTTTAAAAAATGGGTTAAACGACTGCAACAACAAACTAAGGCTGGCAATTGACCCGAACACGATCCGAGCCCGACTAAGTTCGACCCATTTTTAGTAGCCCATGGGCCTGAATTTGTAAAAAAAAAAAGGGCTCGGGCTTAATTTTTTACTCCGAATTAATTTTCAGGCTGGGTTCGGGTTTGTATACATCCGACCCGAATTTAAATACTATCCAGAATTTATAATACCCAACCCACAGGTATATCATACCAAAATCTAAACTGCAGGTATATCTTACCATAATAAATACAGATCTCTCTTTCCTAATCAGTCCTCCTCTCTCCTCATCATTCTCTCTCCTCCTCTCCCCTTCTCTCAAGTCTCATCCAGTTTCCGTAGCCATTCTGATCCGATCCCAGCATGCTCCGTAGGAAGCGACTACAACAAGATCAAGATTAAGAAGGAGATCAGAAAAAGCAGAGAGCGGATCGATCGAAATCGGAATCTTCTTCTTCGAATTCGGGAGAGATAGGGTACGGCGACAACGGGAAGAGGAAGGCAGTGAGGGAGGGAGAGATCGACGAGGATCTTCATAGTAGGCAGCTGGCCGTGTACGGGAGGGAGACGATGAAGAGGTTGTTCGGTTCGAATGTTCTCATTTCGGGGCTTAACGAACTTGGTGCAGAGACAGGTCAGTTCGTGATTATTTTTTTCCCTTTTTTTTTCTTGTTATTGTTTGAATGATTAATTCTGTGTATACCCTAATTCTTATCAAAGAGCTTTTTTCTTGATTTTGGTGAATTGATAAGGATACCCTAATTCTTACAGAGCTTCGTCGTTGCGACGAAATTTGGAATCAAACAGACAAATTTCGATCTATCAATTCTCCAAAATCAGGGTATCCTTATCCCAAAACTGACCAAAGAGCTTTACCATCCCAAATGTTTTAAGTACGATCCATAGAGAATCTGATTTTCATTGCGATGCAATACTTCGTCTGTCCCAGGCTTCTTCCATGCTTCGTCTTGTTGTAGTCTCCTTCTATATAGTCGGGCCGGGTCAGGCTTTTAGATTTAATTCGGACCTGGACTCGGGCTTCAAGTTAGTAGCCCGACCCAAAATCGAGTCGGGCTTGGATCCTATATATTTTTTCTGGCTTGGGCTTGGGCTTGTATAGGTCCGGCCCAAGTCCGGCCCGTTGACAGCCCTACAACAAACCCAAAATCTAATTTCTCAACGACAAATGTCAAAATTTTGAGTAGCAACAGCTACACATCCTCTAAAACAACCATTTCTGCAATTGTACAATCAACCGCGTAGGATCCAAGATTTGGCCCCTCAACAACGCAGTTTTTCTCCTGCAATTTTTTCCCTGACTTTTTTTCACGCTGACCCACTATTTGAAAATATTCACCAAACTTACCCACTTTGGAAAATATTTACCCAACTGGCTAAGTTTTGGACACGTTCTTGGTAAAAACCGCACGGTGTTATTGGAAAAAACCGCATTGATTAATTCCAAGTTGTTCTTCCAAAAAAGCAGTATCAGTTTATTTTTTTATAACATGCTGCTGTTTGAAAAAATGACATCAGTAAATTTTTTATGCAAGTGTGAACCTCCTGACGTGGAAAAATTTTCATGTGATGGAACAACTTATAAATGATGTCGTTATCCTCAAAATCGACATTCACATTACTGATGCCGTTGTTAAAGATGACTGTATCAATTATAATACTCATTAAAACTCTCTGCCTTCACAGTCGTTTTCCCACACAACTATATCAGATAACTTCTGTCGTTCTTAGAAACAATGACAACAGTTCACATAAATAGATTAGTCAAGTATAAGTAATAAAATGAACTGTTGCCGCTGTTACAAACAACAACATAAGTTATCTATAATAATAAATATTATAACTGATGTCGCTATCCCTAACAACGATATCTGTAATGCAAATGTCGTTTTTCGGGATAACAGTATCAACTATAGGATTTTTTCAAGTCAAAGAGAGTACACGATTGGGAATAAGTTAACTGATATCGTTATTCCAAACAGTGACATGCGATTTTTTTTATAACAAATGCCTCTATTGAAAACAACGACATATAAATAACATATGCCGTTATTTTCAATAGGGGTAATGCTATATCCACTACTAATCAGTACATTTCTTTAAGTTTTTTTTTCCAGTCAGAATACACTCAATCAAAATCCATAAAGCAGGTATACATATAGGTGTGGAGCTGACTATATATGATTAAAAAAATTAGGAAAGTTCATTAAATATTTATCGAATTGTGCATAATTTAATGTCCAGACTTTTTGACTTCGAAGATAGAGTTAATTGTTTTTTCGGACAAAATTTGAAAATATTTTAAAAAAAATGGCAATGGCCAAATTATTTGCAACTAAGGGATAGTTTTAGTTAATATTCTATGCTTCCTATCCTATAGCCTTTTCTATAGAATGTGTGATATTTCTGCAAATTTTAAAGTTGTATTTGTAATATTTTCTATTTATCTTATCTAAACAATTTTTTAACTACTTAAATTGTATTAAATATTTTGAGAAAACCATATGAGAATTACTCACTTAGAAACAAGGCGCTGATACCAACTGTGGGTGTGAATCATGAAATCACCTGAAAAATAGAATTAAACAGAGTATCAAAAAATTTCAAAGATGATAGTTTTCTGTAAAATAATATTCTTCGAAATAATATGCATTGTCTATCTCAAAAATATTAAAGTAATCAATCATGAGTTCAAGATCTCTCTTAGATTCTGATTATGTCTCAGATATTTTACTACTACTATCATGCGGGGGTTCTTCGAGTTCTTCTGTCACGCCCCGCTTTCCAAAAACATGGAATACGAGCGCGTGACGAAGCTCAGCGAATGATTTTAACATCATACATAAGCTGTAGGATCGACTCAGCATCACAACAAGAATATAACAAGATATACACAACCAAGCATGCATGAATAATTTATTAAGCAACAGAAAACAATTGAAACAAATAATAATATCCAATTAGTTTTCAAGTCTGGATTAAAAGATAAAACTCGGGAACAAGAGCCCGTTACAAGTTTTAAGTAGCAAGAAATAAATAACTCAAAGAAAATAATTAATTTAAGCATGTCCTTTCTTTATTTGAAGCCTAAAATGTCTGCTCACCAATTCCAGTAGGCAACTCATCTCCAAAGTCTGTTTGTAAAAATATGAAAAGGTAAAGAATAGGGAAAACAAGATAAACACCCTTAGTGCAAGTTAGGGCCGCAAATAGTAAAAACAAGTACAAGAAATATGGAACAAGATTTGGAATCAATAATAGAAAGGCAACAAGTAGTGGGGATTCAAGAAACTAGCTAGCAAGAAAGACAACTCGAGAGACAATATTGGGTAACAAGTACTAGTAGTAAAAACAAGTGGCTAGTGAATATGTAATGGTATCAAGCTCAAGTAATAAGTATCACGTACAAGTGTCGAGTAACAAGTAACAAATCTAATATGTCAAGTTGTCAAGTACAAGTATCAAGTAACAAGTGTCAAGTACCATGCTCAAGTATCAAGTCTCATGTATCATGTTAACAAGTATAAAGTAAGCATGTGTCATGTTTAAGTTTCATGTATCAAGTCTTGTGGTTATTACTATCTAGGTAGCACTTTATGCATCCATACTTTTACTACATGGTTGTTACATACAAACAGTTTCGTTTAAGCCTAGTGGTAAATTTTATAGGACGGTGTACTCAGGTATCAAGTATCAAGCAAGCACGGTTCACGAATACGAAAATAAAATAACAAGTTCGTGAATACTAACAGGTTCAAGAACCACACAGCGGGTTCATGAATACAACAGGTTCATGAGCCAGGTAACTGTCTCCATGAATACATCAAGGTGCAATAGGTTCATGAACCGAGTACTGGGAAACACGGGCCCCCTTCCAAGTACACTTACTTATATTGTCCACTACTATGGCCTTTCCCTTAAACCCCGGCTTATTGTTTATTATTATCATCAAGCATGCATGAAAGTGTGCGAAACATGTCAAGCAAACATAATCAAGTACATAGGACAAGTCTAGGCTAGGTAGGGTACATGTTCGAGGGTCAAAATAAATCAAAGTATCAAGAACAACGAAAATCTCAAATCTGGACAGCTTGAGGTTGCTGCACCAAAACTGTGATTCTCGTTGCTATAAGATAGCAAATGTAGATCCGTCAGGAGGTCTAGAAACTAGACTTGTGCTCAGTTCCAACGCATATAATTAAGGTACATAAAAATTGTGGTAACATGTGTCAAAACAGCAAACTATACAGCATTTGTGTTCAGCAAGAATTTGTGAAACTGAGTTTATACATGTGAAACAGGGTTGAAAAATTATTAATTAATTCTGAGAAAAATAGAGAATGTTCTCTAGGGTATCCAGCAATAGCATGCAAAATTTCAAGTCAATTACTTACTGGTAGCATAGTTAAAATAATTGCAAACTAAATAGGAGCAGCAGTTTTTGTGAATCTGCGACTACCGACACAGCAGCAGTAAAACTGCGATATCTCCTAGACCGATAACTCGAAATTCGAAAATTTTGGATGTTATTGATAACTACACATTTAGGGCTACATTTCATATTCAGGGCTCAAGTTCAGATTTTGATGTTATAGGGGTCGAAACAGTAAGTAAAGTCAAGAACAGCAGCAAGTGTGAATGTCTTTTATATACAAGTTGCATGATAATTGACGATTATGAGTCTAGATTAGCATGTGATACAAAATGGATGTAGTGGTCATCAAATAAGCAAGTAACATCTATTTCTCAACTCAAAGGAATGCAAGATCATCACATACATGATACAACACACATCTACAAGTCTAAGGTTTCTTAGTTTCATGTGTTCAAGTGACTAGGAGATAAAATGAGTCTAAGTAGTTTGCATAATATATCAACGAAGGGTTGTGACTCTTGATATCATGGGATCGATGATGAATAATTCAAGATCAACAAATGATGAGACAAGAAGGAGTCACAACTACAACCTATTTGCAGTATTTTCAATTAAACACTTGTACTAGAACAAAAATTTGTATAAGAAGAATACTTGCCTTATGGTGTAGACGATGAATCTGACGGAGGAATAACGGGAACAGATTCTGACATGGGCACAATGAACGGATCAAACGAACACACGAACCAATCACGAATACACGATCACAATCGTAACCACGAACACCAAGCACGGATCTCGATGATCTAGGGGATGATCAAGATCAACAAGATCAGGCGGTCCAGATCTACTGATGGCGAAGATGATGATGATGATCAAGATCGATCGATCGAGCGACTGCAATCAAAGAATATTGACGATCATCATGATCGTGACGATCAAGAAGATATCGGATGGCCTAGATCACGGTGATCAAGATGAGATCGACGGTCCAGGATCACTTGATGAAGATCGCGAAGATCCGACAGCCAGGAATCGATCAATCAAGATGATCATGATCGCGATGATGATCAAGATCAAACGGACGGCCCACGATCGACACGCTCAAAACCCATGATTAACCACAACGGTGCTTCGGCGGTGCTACGGTCAGCGACGGGAGGTCGCTGCAGAGGGCACGACGAGGCTGTTGGTGGCGGCCAGGGGTATTGGCTGCACTGTAGGGGCACACACAGGGAGAGTGCACGAAGGAGACCGTACTGGCATCACGGCTACAGGGAGACTGAGGCACAGGGCGGTGCAAAGAGGGATCAGTGTGGTGCTGGAGGAGGGTCGGACAGGCTGGTGGGCGGCACATCGTTGTCGTCCTGGCTACAGCCTACGCCGAAGGGTGGAGGACGAGGGCACTGCGGCTTCGCTAAAGGCGTCGCGACAGGAGGGGAGGTGCTGGCTCGATGACGAGGGGAGCCTGGCATGGGGCTGCGACAGGCTGCGCGGCGCAGGCGTCGAGGCGGCTGGCGACTTAGTTGCGGTAGAGGGAGACAGGGCAGAGGAGCAGGAGAGACTTGGGGAGGATGAAGTGGATGAGAGAGGGATGCACGGGGGTGAGTGCGAAGGTGAAAGGAGTTGGGTTTCGATGAGCGCAGGGGAAGAAGGAGACGGGGAGATGTAGAGGCGGTGGGAAATGTAGAAGACGAAAGGGAGGCGGCGGCTGGGGTAAATAGCAGTAGTGTAGGTTTAGGGTTAGGTTTAGTAGGGTAGGTTTTTATATATAGGGTAACAGGTTTTAAGGTTATAGAGTATTGGGTTATCCAATAAGAAAATGGGTTATGGATTTGGGTTTTAATGGGGTATTAGAATCTAAATGAAAATAAATAAATAGGATTTATAAAATACAATTTTACTAATTCTCATAGGTTGCACAAATAATATTTTACAGGGTTCAATAAAAATTAATTTGAAGAATACAATTAGAGAAAAAATAAATAAATAAATAGATCAATAATAATATAGTAACAAAATGAATCAATTCGTGTGCATCAAATTTATACTCAAATACTACATAATACAATAGAAATAGATTTTCAATTCAACAATCAAATATTACAATATTAATAACAACAATAATAATTTTGATATAGTACATATCAAAATGAGATTTGCAATATATAAGTTTTATTAAAATCCAAATAGTAATAAAATAAGATACAAATAGCCGATCACTTAGAAAACAAACATTAAAGTTAGAATATCCTACTATTCAAAGAAAATACAATTTTCGGTTGTAAAGATTTTAATAGAAGGCATAAATCGAGTTTACAATAATACTGAATTTATAATAAATCAAAATACGAAAAATATTCAGAAAATACGTATTTAGGGAAACAGGGGTTACATATTCCATATGTCTATTTCCTTCGCTAATATGTTCATTTTCTTCTAGAAATTGTCTATATGCTTTTGTAGGCATCCAGATATAACTACTAAATTCACCATTTTCATAAAATAATAAAAATATTTCATTATAAGTTAGATCATCAATTATTTAGACATTTATATTGCTAGTTTCTCCATGATTATTTAATTTATTGTTATAATTATTACTCGTTGTACACTAAAGAAAAATAATTTGAACTCATAAAAAATCATTCATGCTTGTTACTCTAAGAGGATAATAAACATAAAAAACTAACATTCTATCCCTTCCTCAATAGTTAGTCATTAATTCATAAATTTCTGAGGCAAGACTAAAACTATTATTATCTATTATTCTTTTTTAGCATTTTAGTGGTTTAAAACAAGAAGTATAAAATCTGGTGTAGAGAGAGATTTCTAAGGATACCATAAGAATCAAAACAAAATGGTCCATCATACTTTCGACATAGTTAAACTTTTTGAGTTGCTCTGTACCAGTGGATCGAATACCCCAGATATGCACCCCGATTTCAATGCTCCTTTTACGTTCCTCCCATATCATAACTACTATGCTCTTCAAGAGAGCTTCATCGAAGAGATACGTCTGGAACAACTAGTAGTACTTCAATACAGGCAACCACAACCTAGCTCGTTTTCTGCTACTAGGTGCACAACTTAACTATTGAAGGTTACGAATGGGTCTTTTTGCAAGATTCTTCAGGCAGGGCCTTACAAAACTCTCCTTGATGGTAAGAAACTAATTATTCATACATTATATTCTTCAAGAGCTTAACAAGAAAGATAGTCTTTATTGATTCCACTTCTTACAAACAAACTCTTCTTACAAACTTATATGGAATTTCTCCTTGCTAGATATTCTGCCTTCTCCCTTACTTAGCTTTCCCTTTTATAGACCAAGGGATCAGCTTACAACAAGTTTTCATGCATTACCGCTTACATCATATGTTCAATAATTGCTACAAATATGTAACTACTTACATCAGCATATAATAATTGTTCTAATTACATTGTGGACTTTTCTAGAAAAATAGATTTCTCTTGGCCGACATCTTCACATGCTCCACATTTGTGTTGATATTCTGACTTCATCAAGCTACAATAGTATCCAGCTGTCTATAGGGCTGCAATCGAGCCGAGCCAAATTCCTTCAGGCTCGAGCTCAGCTCGTTTACAAAACGAGCTCAGTTTTGAGGTTCGAGCAGAGCTTTGACCGAGCTTTGACCGTATTCAAGCCGAATAGCTCACGAGCTTAGCCTTAAAAAAAATCGAAGCTCGAGCTCGGCTCATTTCCGAAACGAGCTCAGTTTTGAGCTCGAGCTCGGCTTGAGCTCGGTTCGAGCCGAGCTGACCGAGCTCGAGCCGAATAGCTCGATTCGTTTGCAGCTTTAGCTGTCTGTTCTGTCGTTGTTATTGCTCTTGTAGGTAGTATCTGGAATTAACTGTCAAATAGCTCATGCTTATCTTGTGGCTGTTTTACTTTTTCAATACTATACATTCTTATTTTCTTAGGGTCTGGGCTGTCATAGATCCATATGTTGTTGTCTCTTAGTTTTATATCTTTTAGCTCGCAACTTATTTCTGAATCTCATTGCTCTTCTTTCTGGGATTATTTTTTTCAAATTCATCAGCCTTATCTGGTACAATGTTAGATGCTCCATAGATTACTTGGTTAGTCATTCCTATTTTGATAACGCGTTCTGTTGGAAGCTCTTCATTTTTTTCAAGATACTCAGGGATTGCTGAATACATTCTGACATATATTTTTGAGACCTTTGTGAGCCTAAAATAACTCTTGGCTGCTTTGCAAATTTCTCTTGGCAAATGGACAAATTCTTCACATTCTCTGGATGGATAGATGCAATGAATATGTCATTTTTCGAACAATGCCCTGGTTGTTCCTGGATTAGCTCCTGGTAGGATGATGACCTTGTTCATATATTGCTGTGATATTGTTTTGATGAACTGGTGTACCTCGGTTACTTGACATAATTTTTCAATATATTGTAAAAATAATATTTTATTTAATACTTTGGTAGGAAATTTTTCAGTAAGAATTGTTTTTTTGTATGTGGTCTTATTTGGTGATGTAATTGGTTCTTCTTTTAGCGAGTGAGTAGGTTCGCCCATTTTACTCATTTTTTCGCTAGTATTGTCCATCATATTTTCTGTAGTTGCATGCTGGCTTACATGCTAGTAGAACAGACTTTGGAGTCTGCATATTTATAGCATTTAATTGGTTAAATCCTCCTTTTATTTATTCTATGGTTCCCTTGAGGCAAATTATATCATGTTCTTTTTGCTATACTCTGGTTTCAATTATGTAATAGATGAAATAGTTACTTTCTTGATAGAAAATCGGCTAAAATATTGTCCTTTCCTTTTATGTTTTCTATTGTAAAGTCATAATTTGCTGGTTTTTGCCATCTTATCAATTTTTTTTTTGCTATGGTTGGATCGATTATTTTGTTAATCAAACTATTTGCTTGTGTTTTATCTGTTCTTATTGTGAATTTTGTATTATTATGAATAATTCAAACTTTTTAATAGCTTTTAGTATTACTAGTAGTTCTTTTTCATTTATGTGATATTTTTGGTGGGTTTTTGTGAATGATCCACTGGTGTATATAGTTAGTCTTTCTTCTTTTTTGCCTATTTCAACGAATTTGAATATTGCTCTCACATGCATCTGTTTATATTATACATGAACATTCTTTGCAAGGTTGTTTTAGTTTATTTAATCATGAAGTTTGTTATTTTAATATTTTAAGTTTTTTTTCATCCTCTAGGGTCCATTCCCTTTTCTTAAACTTTTTAAATTTTTGTTGTAACCAATTTGTTCTTGCTGTTAGATTTGGTATGTATCCTATTGTCTGATTTAGTAATCCAATTATGACTTGTACTTCTCCTTTTCTTTTAGGACATTAGGAAATGTCATTATTTTTTCTGCTATATGTGGCTGTAGTTCTGTTCTTTCATATGACAATTTTGTTCCTAAGAATTCTATCTTAGTTTTGAACAATTCTATTTTCTTTTTTGATAGTATAATATCTATATTTTTTACTATTTCTATGAATTTTAGTAAATGTTCGTTACGTTGCTCTTCGTTTTCGGATCCTATTGTCATCTACATATACTAGTATGAAATTATTGTGTTTTTCAAATATCCCATATATTCTTGAAATACTCGTGTGCTATTTTTATATCCGAATGGTAATACATTCCATTCATAGAATCTTTGTGGTGTACTAAATGCTGCTAACTGTTTTGAGTATTTTGTTTATTTTATGTGGTAAAATCATGATTTACATTGGAATTTTGAATATAATTTTCTTGTTCTTACTGTGTTAAATAGTATCTGCATATCTGGTATTGGATATCCAAATTTCCTCGTATTTTTATTTAATTCTTTATAATTCAGTACCATTCGAGATTTACTTCTTTTTTCTTCTGAATGTTTTCTCACTATAAACGTTGGTGATGCATGTGGACTTTGGGTTTTTTCTTATGTAATTATTTTCCATTAGTTCTTTTATATGTATTTTGAACTCTTCTAAATTTGTTGAAGTGTGTCTTATAGGTTTAATTTTTATTATTTTGTTCTTATCTATTAATTCTATATGTGTTGTGGGTTTACTTAAGTCCCATTTTGTGACATTCCAGATTAGGATAAAATATTTTATTATATATATATATTATCGCTTTTTAAACTAAGTTAAGACTTGAATTGTATTGGTACATGATCATTGAATAAAATAACCATGCATATTTATGCAAGGGTTAGGGTAAACCCTTGACTTCTCATTCTTTATTCTATCTTGTTCTTGTGTTAAAAAACGCGGGGGGGGGGGGGGGGGGGGGGGAGAAAAAAGTTGAGTTTTTAAGTAAGAGATCAAAAAAAGATTTTTAGTAGTTGTAGAATTGAAAAGCAAAGGTGCAATCTTCAGGATCAAGGAGATTCTCTTGTAACACAAAGCGAGTGAAACTTTAAACTCTAAAAGATTAGTCTTTTTTTTTTGAATTAGCATGTAGTAATAGTTAAGAAAAGTGTGGTTGCCAAGAATGAATATTGTCATGCTAAGAATATATATATATATATATATATATATATATATATATATATATATATATATATATATATATATATATAGGGTAAAAGGGATATGAGCAACTTGCTCATTTAGTAAATGAGCAAGTGATGAGGTGGCATTCATGTGATTGGAAAATCCTAAAAGTGGTTAGATACTTAATGTATCACATGCAAGCCACCTCATCACTTGCTCATTTACTAAATGAGCAAGTTGCTCATGTCCCTTTTACCCATATATATATATATATATATATATATATATATATATATATATATATATATAGGTTGTGTGGAAGAACATCTATTTTCATGATTTTTGTTGAAGAAATATGCATGCAATGTGTAGCATAAAGAATTGGATGCCACTAGGAGAGTCGGGTTTAGCCAGTAGTAGATTGTATTAATTCATATTGTTGCTCTTTTTCAACTTATGTTTTATAATTTTCTATATCTGGACTAATTCCCGTATTGTTTTCTCCTAACAGATGGTAGACGCACAAAATGGAAGGGCGAACGGGACTCTGGCTGGACCAGATCCAACAGATACTCAGGCTACCCCACCTCCACAGCCCACTACCGTGGAGCGGGCTATCACCAGACTGTTCCAGGACTTTGCTACCTACCGATGGAGCCACGGGCATTTAGAGTACCGTTTAGAAAACTGCGGCCATGCCCTAATGGCCACTGATAGGCAAGTGGCAAGGTTGAAGAGGTCAAAGAGGAGACTTTCGAGGAAGCTAATGCTGATAAGGCACCAGCATATGGAGAGGATGGCTTAGCTGGAGGGTTGCCCAGCAGCAGACACAGTTGGAGCAACTGACAGCAGCCGAGCACTCTACCATAGGCGATCACCCTGTGAGAGACAAGTATGATCTAGCTCTGTGAAGGATCTTAGGATGTCTTGTTTTGATATTTTTGATGTATAAAGGATAATACTTTCTGTCAGCATATGATGCTTGGTGTGATGTTTTGACTACCCTTATAATGGTAGTGTTTTGTCTATACTGATGGAATGTTGATGAAACCCTTCTCATATATATAAATGAAGAACTTGTATCTTGACTACAACTTCTAGTATGTTATGAGTTTACATTATAATTGCAAATTAGTAATAAGAATTAGCATTCAGATGTCTGAAAGAACCAGAAGCAGTCGAAGCGGGAAAATAGAGGGTGAGGGCAGCAGAGCCAATGACGCTGGCCTCAACATAGGTGCAGAATTCGTTCGACTATACCAAATGCTAGGAGCGTTCGTGGAGGCGAACAGAAACCAGGCACCGTCACCAGTAGCACTGAGAGTCACTCAAGGAAACACAGCTGCAGATCCAGTCAGGATGGTCAAATCTTTCAAAAGAACGAAGCTGCTAGTCTTCGAGGGACATGCCGACCCGACCGCAACGGATGACTAGATACGCCAAGTGAAAATAGTGTTTGAAGTCTTGATGACACCGGAAGAGTTCGGTTGGCTACAATTTTACTGAAGAAAGACGCCAGGGTATGGTGGCAATCAGTAAAGCACAGTTGGGGAGAAGGTCCAATAACATGGGAGGAATTCTTGGAGGAATTTAGGCAACACTACTTTCCTTTAGACGTGCAGGAGGAAAAGGCGATGGAGTTCCACAGTCTGAAGCAAGGAAATACGTCAGTCAAAGAATATGAAACAAAGTTTACATAGCTGTCGTGATATGCACCATAGATGGTTCAAGAGGAGACGAACAAAGTCGAAATGTTTGAACAAGGACTCAGGCCGGGGTTGAGTTCCAGAATGGTAGATCGAGTCCTCCCTTCGGTCTTGTCTGGCTGAGCCCCGAGACTCATCCTCATGTCGAGGAGTGCTGGGGCTGCGACGGCGATGACTCTGAGTAGGTGGTGGACTGATAGAATTAAGGGGGTGACTCAGAGTAGGACGCGGACTTCGGGAGCGGCGGTGGTGATCGGGAGAGGGGCGGCGATGGCTCGAAGCCGGCCTGGGACTTTGGGAGTGGTGATGGTGATCGGGAGAAGGGCGGTGATGGCTCGGAGCCAGCTTGGGACTTCAGGAGCGACGATGATGGCGAGGAGCTGGCCGGGGACTGGGAGCCCGAGGGCCGTTGTTGGGGGAGGCGTTAAGCGCCCGAAAGATCGCCTCTTGTAATTACTGGAATTCTGCCCTCGTGACGGGGGCCTCCGTTTGTGATTGGCTCAAGCTGCAGTACGACCAGCCGGGGAACAACTTCATCTTGGGCGATGCGGGGGTGACTCTCTCTGCCTCCGGGGAGAGTTGGACCCCCTACGATCTGATCAGCGTGGTGACCGATCCCTCGTGTGCTCCCGACGTGGGTTCGCCACGCGGGTTTGCCTCTCGTCTAGATGGGTCCGAAGGTCGGCCCTTGGCTCGGTCTGCCAATTGTTGAGCACGTCCCGCAGATCCTTTGGCGTAGGAGGACTATCGGAGGCCATAGAATCTGTGGAGGCGTTGTGGATAGACACCCAAACCTGTTGTATAGGTTGATTATGGCGGCTCCGCCGAGAGGGCTCCCCCACAGTTGCCTGCGACCATATAGGCTGTAGAATAGACTGAGGAGCCTGCTGTTCGAGCTGCAGGGGCTGCTATACGGGTGGAGGGAGATCCTCCGGAGGAGGAGGAGGGTGAGAAGAGGTTGTTTTTCGGTTGGAGTTTACGGGCTTCCTCTTGGGAGGCATGGTTAGGAGTAGCTTTGGCTGAAAGAGGAAGGTGGGGTTGCTTATTGAGTAGTTCCCATAGACGGTGCCATTCTGTTACTGCTGAATCTGGTGTTGGGGCAATAGACAGAATTTGTAGGTTCGTAGGAATTCGAACAGGCTGAATCCTACTTCTTTCTCGTTGACAAGTTGACTCCTTGGTGCTCCCGCAGACCCGCACAAACGTTCGAAACACCGGGATGGATCCCGACGACGAACCCTCCGACGCTCTTGTCAATACCAAAAAAAGTAAAGGGAAAGAACTTTAGTGCACAAAGAGTGATCACCTGTGACAGTAAGAGGTATGGGGTATTTATAGTCACCCTGGGGATCTGTTTCAGGATCAGAGTGAATCCCTACTTTCCGGTGTGGCTGGATAAGGGTGGTTATAACCACCTCCTCAGGATAAGGACGAGACAGGATTTCCTCCTATTCGATTGACCTGGTTCATAACAGGTTGATACCCCTTCTCAGCTGAACAGATCCGTTCAAGGGTTAGCAGGCCTAAGAGGAGAGACCCGGTTCCCAATTCGAACCCGTCTGTAGGTGAAATTACCATCTTGCCCCTGTGACTTTAAGATTCGTGCCCACTTTGAACGGTTCCGATTTAACCCCCATTTTTAGCCATATCACGAGCCCCCCACTTCCAAAGACTGTGTTACAGCCTTTGGGGAGTAGTTTTATTATTTTAATGGCGTGTAGGGCCTTTATCAGAGCCCTCGAAGTGTGTTCGAATCTCGTTTGAGGGGTGATGGTGATTTTCTGAGTGAGCAATGCGCCCAAGTTGGCTCCTATGCTCTTCTGGATTTTTGGTGATTTTTCCCCATTTTTAAATTATGTTTTCGAATTAGTTATTTAATTTTGCGAAGCAAAAAATCTAATTTCCATAGGCATCAATTAATTATTCCAACAAATAATTATTTATCCAGGAGGTTGAAAATATTTTCCCCAAATTTATAATTATTGTTTAGAATTTTTAATTAATTTTACCGAATTTTAATTATTTTTTCGTAATTTTTAAATAATTAATTCGAATTTTAATTAAAATAAAAGGATTTATCGCCGAATTTATAACGTGGCACAATCTGAACCGTCCATCGTGCATCAGCGCAAAGTTCGGAACGATTAGACGATGGGCCGGCATTGAGCGACGTGGACAAATCTGCGACCTTGATCATGTCGTGATGCGAGTTTCGAAGTGATCTGACGGCTCGTGTCGCTCGGTAGGATTTTCTCCGCATGGGCAGCTCGGAATGCCAGTCGTTCGGATTAGGATGTCGAGCAACGTGGCACAATTTGGGACGTCCATCTGGCATCGGTGCGAATATCTTGACGATCCGATCGTGGATCTGTAGTCGACCATTTGGCCGAATCAGGGATGCTAATCAGGTCGTGGCACAAATTTTGAGATGATCAGACGGTTCTCAAGGGTCAGCGGCATTTTCTCCATATGAGCAGCACGGAATGCCATTCACTTGGATTGGGATTCCGAGCGACGTGGCGCAATCTGGGACGTCCATCTGGCATCGGCGCTAATATCTTGACGATCCAACGGTGGATCTTTATTCGACCACGTGGCTGAATCAGAGATGCTCATCAGGTGTGGCACGGATTTTGAGACGATCAGACGGTTCTTATGTCTCGACGCATTTTCTCTACATGAGCAGCTCAAAATGTAAGTTACTCGGATTTGGTTTCCGAGCGACATGGCACGATCAGGACCGTCTGATGAAGATAAGGCATGAATCACGAGGCAAGAAGGTGTGGATCACGAGAAAACGTGATTTCGGTTGACGCGGCGAGATCTAGGCCGTCTGATTCAGATCAGGCACGAATCACAAGGAGAAAGTCATTTTTCTCCAGTGAACAGCTCGGAATGCAAGTTGCTCGGATTTGGTTTTCGAGCAACGTAGCGCGATCAGGACCGTCTGATAAAGATTAGGCACGAATCACGAGGCACGAAGGCGTGGATCACAAGAAAACGTAATGTCGGTCGACGCGGCGAGATCTGAGCCATCCGATTAAGATCAAGCGCAAATCACGAGGAGAAAATTGTTTTTCTCCAATACGCAGTCCAGAATGCAAGTTGCTCGGATTTGGTTTACGAGCGACGTGGCATGATCTGGGACGTCTGATGAAGATCAGACGCGAATCATTAGACACAAAGGCGTGGATCACGAGAAAACATGATTTTGGTCGATGCGGCGGGATATGAGCCGTCGATTAAAATCAGGCATGAATCACGAGGAGAAAGTCATTTTTCTCCAATATGCAGCTCGAAATGCAAGTTGCTCGGATTTGGTTTCCGAGCGACGTGGCATGATCTGGGCCGTCTGATGAAGATCATGCGTTAATCACGATGCCCGAATGCGTGGATCACAAGAAAACGTGATTTCGGTCAAGGCGGTGAGATCTAAGCCGCCTGATTAAGATCAGGTGCACATCACGAGGAGAAAGTCATTTTTCTCCAACACGCAGCTCGGTAAGTTGCTCGGATTTGGTTTCCGAGCGACGTGGCACGATCTGGACCGTCTGATGAAGATCTGGCACGAATCCTGAGGTAAGAAACGGGGATCATGAGGATTTAGTCGTTTAGACTTCTGGTGGGCCGTTGTGAGGGCCCACAGCATTCGAAAGCCCATCCGAATCCGCCTTAACACTTATAAGTTTTCACCGCCTCCCCTTCTCCTCATTTCTTACTCTTTCACTTTTACTTCACTTTTCACTCAAGTTGTTTTTGCTCTCGAGCGGTGCTGCTAGTGTTTGTGGCCAAGCGTTTTTACTCTCCGGCGATCTTTCCGACCGTAGACGTCACTTCAAGATAAATCATCTTAACCTTAACTTGAAATGTCTAGAGTGTCATCGGGGAATGAGACCTCCACCTCGGACCAAGATACCGACCGAGCTCTAGTGGTCCCCCTGAGTAAGGGGAAGGAAGTGGCGAAGTCAGCCATCGTCGAAACTATAGTGGAGAAGGTGAGGGGGCTAGTGTACTTGGTCGGCTACCGTCGACGTTGTCGAGCCTCGGAATGGTCAGAAGCTACTCCGGGGATATTTTGTCAAAGGTGGTGCAAGGGAGATCTGCTGCCTATGAGGAGAACAGTCCGAGGGACCCTTCAGAGGTGGACGAGATCCCCTCGGTGATGGCCGAGGCGGACCTTCATCGAATCAGGAAGGGGTTTCGCATCCCGAAGGAGCACACCCTGCTCCTCCCCGGTCCAGGCATCCGAGCGTGCACGGGGACATTGCCAGATACCTGCATCTTCCTATACGACGCACTCAATGCCGGCCTTCGGCTACCCCTACTGCCCTTCGTAGTGGAGGTGTTGCAGTGGTACGGCCTGAGTCCAGTGCAGTTAATGCCAACATGTGGCGGCACGTCATTGCCTTCATCCTCCAATGCCAGGCGGTCGCCGTCCAGCCTCAGTTCGTCATTCTTCGCAGCCTCTACCAAATCTTCCGAATGAGCAAGATGGAGTACCGGTATTACCTGTCGCTGAGAAAGGGGGTCAAATTGATCGAGAATCCGGACTCCATTAATCATTGGAAGGAGAAGTACTTTTTGATTCAAGGCCCGGAGCCATGGAGCTTTCCGACGTTGTGGAAGGAGGAGGTTCCGAAGTGGGCGAAGGCCGAGCCGGTGCTCACTAAGGAAGAAGAGGAGGTCGTGTCGAAGATCCTCGGTCTTCTGACCCTCGGTTGGAAAGATATCACCAATGAGATCCTATTCGGTAGGGGTCGCAGTCCGATCGATCCCAGTACGCTCCATTTACTTCTTTTTCCTTAGCTTATATGTCTTTGTTTTTATCACGCTAACTTTTCTTCTGATCTTTCTTCTTCAGAAGCCCCCGGCATGGATTTCAAAGCCCTTATGGCAAAGAGGGGTGCAGCAGCGGCGAAGGCGACGGATAGTAAGAAGAGGAAGAGGACGACGGGGCCCCTTTCCAACCGAGTAGCTCAAATGCACTCGGCTCCTACGGCCGTCGTTGACTTGGTCATCGACTCCCCCTCAGCTCCGCAGGACACGCTCCCCTCGGCCGACGCCCCAGATCTTCGAGCAGGGCATTCTCGGCCGGAGCTGCACTGGCCCTCGAGGTTCCGCCGCTTACGGCCGAAGTCAAGGCCATCCTCACCGAAGAGCACAAGAAGCTCTTCATCCCAAACTAGAGGGTAATGAAGCTCGACGACTTCCTCTGCGACGCGGCGATGTGCATGCAGGACATGCGCCACTTGCCGACCCTGAAAGATCGTGCGGCTCTGAAGAGTGGCATGGTCGGCGATAATGCGTTGGAGGTAGCCCGTTCGACGATGTCGGTAAGTGTTCTCACTCTGCTCTCTTAAATTTCGGAGTTCATGATTTTTGGATTCTCACGTTCTTCTCCTTTTGTTTTCGAATCCTCTGCCACTTCAGCCACATGCTCGAGCAGTTTGCCGAGCAGGAGAAGGAGATGAAGGCGTCGAACAACTATGAGCGGGCGGAGCGTGCCAAGTCAGTGAAGTTGTTCAAGGCCAAGCAACGGCTCTCGGCATCGTGAGCTGCCGAGGTCAGTGCCCTCGAGGCTGCTCTTGCCAAGTCGCTCGAGCGCTCAGCGGCCGAGGCGGCCAAGGTCGAGGCATTGGAGAAGGAGAAGGCTCGTCTCAAGGAGGAGCTGGCGCAGGCCCTGAAGGCGTCGGAGGAGGCGCTGAAGGAACAGGAGGAGAAAGTGGATAAGGCGAAAAAAGCCATCCAAGATGAGGCGGAGGCCCACATGATGATGAACATGGAAGAGGCCTATGCTTGGGCCCTGCAGCATGTGGCAGCTTGTCTCCCCGACTTCGACAGCTCGAGGTACTACTTCTACGACCCGGTAGAGGGCGAGGAGATCATTCGGCTAGCTGAGGTCGAGCCCGAAGGGGAAGGCGACAAAGTCGAAGGCGATGGCGAGGAGGTGGCGAATCCCGAAGGGGCGCTCGTCACTTTGCCGAGCGAGGGCACCTCGAAGCCGCACCTCGAGATGGCTCCTTGACTTAGTCATTTCTCCTCTCTCTCTCTCTCTCTCTCTCTCTCTCTCTCTCTAATGTATTTCCTCGTTGCGGACTGGCCACCGCCTTAATTTGAAATGAAAAATTTTCTATCTCTTTTTGTCTAAGTGTGGGAGAAATTTTCGAACTCTTTTTGTCTAAGTGTCGGAGAAATTTTCGAACTTTGTCTAAGTGTACGAGTCGTGAGAACTCAGTAGCTCCGTGCTCTGGCTCTTTTCAGATCGTCGAAGCGCTATAGATCGCCGAAGCGCCTCAGATAGCTGAAGTGGCTCGTCTCAGGGCCGGTCTAGGGGCGACTAGATTGGGGCTCGTGAGGAACCAAGAGTGGCTTCGCGAAGTGGAGTTGGATCTCCGCAAAGCGAAGTATGAGGTGAATCACCTGAGATCAACCCTAGTTCGTCGAGACATAGAAAGGAGGCGATTAGAGGAGCAGATCAATGAGATGACCCCCGAAGGCGATGGTGTGGGCTCGTTGGCGGAAGCCAACCTCGGCCTGAAGCTTAAGCACCTTCGTCACTCTCTGTCTAAGGTGACAGCGGAGAGGGACGAGCTGAAGAATGTGACCTTCGATAAGAGCATGGATGTAGCGCCCCGAATTTCTAATATGAGAGCTTAGAAGATACGTGGCACAATCCCAGCATCCACTTCAATGTAACAATATACACAACCAACACCACTAAAATTTTCAACTTTTATTACAACAAACTTTTACAAATTACAGCGGAATTCAAAACAACACAAACAATATTTTCTGTCATTTACAACTCAAATTGTCTCAAAACAGCCTTTACAAATTTACACCAAACTCTTATAAATCAATTTATCTCAATTATGCCTCAAGTATCCAAACCTCCAAACTCTAAGCAACAACCTGCAACATGTGAGGCTAGAGATGATCCCTAACCCCCAAAACTAAAGGGGTTAGCCATAAATGGTGTGAGTGACATAAAACATTCAACATAATTTAATTGTAAAACATAAGGTCATCAACAACATGTATTAACCACAATGATAAATGAATAAGGAATAACAAAGATGTAAAGCATGAAAACGTCATAGAATGAAAACAACAAGTGCATCTAGTCTAAAGGTCAAGTGTAGGAAAAACTAGAAAACACATGCATAATACCAAGTCAAGAAAACACAATTTCTATATGCGGACTCTCTAGTGCATACTTGTCGAAGTCTATGCATCCCATTCTACATAGGTTCGGTGCAAGCCCTTAACGTCTCCACTTCATATGGGTTCAATCCCCGCTATGCGACTAATCTTAACACGATGACTACTACGAGATAAGGATAAACTGTGAGAATCAGCCCATGCTTGATAATTCCGGAGATGGATCCCTCATCTCAGGCATTTTACCTGGATAATTCCGGAGATCATCCCTCATCTAAACATTGACACATCATCACATGAATACCCCATGTGCGTCGCCTCGACTTCGATAATTCTGGAGTTCAATCCCGCATCTCAAGCAAACCACTTGGATAATTCCGGAGATATATCTCTCATCTCAGGTAATTTACCTGGATAATTCCGGAGATAAATCCCTCATCTCAAGAAAGTTACTTGGATAATTCAGGAGATCAAATCTCTCATCTAAAGCCGTATTGAGGTGCATAACTCATGTTCCCGTTCATCATATCACCACTAGTGCATGTCCTTATTATTTGTGGGTTATTTAATTACTCAACGAAATCTCCTAGAGTCGGTGTACCCTACCGGGATAACTCAAAACTGAATAACTGAATATGCCTAACGGGCCTCAACAAAATAACTTAACAAATATCTCAACACCGGTATACTAGGGTCACCTACCTCTAGAGACTCAAACTCAAAGGTCTAACAAATTCCACTAAACAAAAAGTGGCTCACCTGAATATCTCAAAATCATATTCATAACTGAATATCTCAAAATCAAATACTGAACTGAATATCAAATATAGACTGAATTATCTGAAAACTAATCATTTGAAGTAACACTAAAGTTTACACAGATCCTTCAGTACCAGTCGACTTATACTTTGGTAAGTCGACTGTCTAGAGGACGATATCCAAAATCTCACAAAATAAACTAGTCATATCAGTCGACCTAAGTGGTTACCAGTCGACTGCATAAAGGCTAAGTCGACTGTCCCGAAAGGATTGAACAAAATATTTCTTAGTGGACCAGTCGAATGACAGTAGTCTATGTCGACTGTCCAGAACGATTCTCCAAAGACTGAAGGTGCATCAGTAGAGTCGTACCAGTCGACTGCATAGTAGGCCAGTCGACTGTCGGCCTACAATTTTTCTAATTAGGTCTGAATATAAAACTAAACTGAAGTTTTTCTAAAGATCCTTTGTTTATGAAAAAAAGTTCGTTTTCTGGCAAAATACAATCTAAATAATCTACATTATGGATTCATTACTCAATCATCCAATATGTCAAAATTCAATTCTCAATATCTATAATCACTAATCTTTCCATTAGGGTTTCTCAAAAACTAAATTTCTTTCACAACCATGATCAAAGTCTGATTTATAACCATGAGATCCAGATGTTTGTCATCCGATCCAAACACAATCAATTTTTTAACATGCTTTCTAACAATATAATCTCATAACTCAAGATCTACTCAATATTCATAAGTTTCACAAACATGGTCCAAGCGATAACAATGGTTCATTCACATCACAATACAAGGATCATATCATCCATATAATGAAACAAAGCAAAACGATGTCATTCACATAAATCAAAACAACCAATTTCATATCATTCGCAAAATCAACACAAACAATGTCACTCACCTTGAATTTTAGAAGAATCCACGAAAAGTCTTCCTTTTGCTAGATCCAAAAATCCTCCTCCCGATCACCAAGGAAAACAATATTATAATAAATCTGGAGTTGTGCAGCGAATGACGGCTGCACACCCTCCTTTATACAGGCCGGGGTTGAAAGAAATTAGAGTTTTGAAGTACCTTTTGCAAAATAGTCCTTTTTCAATTTACTACTTCACATATATAGCCTTCCTTAGTCAAAATAAGTTAAATAAATCAAAATTAAATAAAATACTTTTACCACTAAGTTTTCCAACAACCCAGGGTGGCGATTTACACTCAGGGTGGCGATTTTGCACAAAAGCCCTCCCTTTTGTAATATTTGCAACTACCTCATAAAATATTCGTAAAAATCCAGAAAAATCCGAAATAATATCTAATAATACATATTATATTTTTCAATCAAAATATTTGATTTTTACCTTCCAGAAAAATATTTGCACAAGGTTCTACATGAATTCTATATTTGCAAAAACACCCTTTTTGACTAAATCTTCACCAAATCGATTTTAAATAAATTTCAAATATATTTAAATTCAAATGATGACTGTTGAGAACCAAAATATCAGTAAAAACGAATTTTCATAGTTTATTTAAGATCCAAACGACTTTTACATAAAACCCCCTCTCTTTCAAGATATTTGTAAAAATAGTTTCTTTATTCAGAAAAATCCCAAAATTTAGAATACACTCCATAATAAGTATGAGAACTTATTAAAAATATCAAGTTATATATTTACACCAAAATTATTTGCACGTTTTTCGCACGTGTAAAAAGATAAATCTTTTAGAAAATATTTTATTAAATTTCCAGTAAATCATTTTAATTCATTTTCAAATATTTAAAATAATATTTGAAAATACGGGGTTCTACAATGGAGGTTGCTCACCTTCAACGGGCGATCATCGATGGCTCTCAAGGGGGGGGCAAGCTCGATGCGACTGCCTCGTCTGAAGATAACCGTGAAAGGCGACTCGCTCAAAGAGCGAATTGTCGAGCTCGAGATAGAGGTCGCTCGTCTTCAACCGTGATCTGAGCGGAGCAATGTCAGAACCACTTCTTGCACTTGGAAGGAGCATGACAGGGGGATAACTTTTTATGAGCTCACGCATCGCTCGTCCCCTACACATCAGAGCCCGGGTGATGCACAAAGTGGGGTGGCAGCTTCGTCGATAAGAGCATCTGTTGGGGCCACCCTTAGAACGGGTGCGGACGATGCTTCTCGGCTCGCCGGCCTGAGGACGAGCGCCGAGGTGGGGCATCGGCAGTACAACATTCGTCGCCCTCGGGTGTCTCTCAATCGAAGTATCCCCGCCCGTAAGAGGCATTGAAGTAGCTCTCTGTAGTCATGTACTTTTGGTTTCACTACTTTTGTATCTCGATGTAAAGTTGAGTCGGTTGTCTGTATATAGACCTGTCTCTCAAACTTTAATGAAATAACATTTACTTTGTGAACTTGTGTGCTTTGCTAGCGTTTGTAGTTGTCAACAGTTGTAGGAGCAACTCTGAATGGTGGGACGCTTTATACTTACTCGTTTGCGAGTAGCTTGAGTTGGGTCAAACCAAGTGTTGGACTTCGAACTTGTTGTTTAGAGAATACCAACGGCTGTAAGAGCAATTCCGAATGGTGATTCGCTTCATACTCACTTAGAAGCAAGTAGTTGTAGCAGAGTCAAACCAAGCGTTGGACTCCAAGGGCGTCATTTAGAAGATATCAACAGTTGCAGGAGCAATTCTGAATGGTGATCCGCTTCGTACTCACTAAGAAGCAAGTAGTTGAAGCAGAGTCGAACCAAGTGTTGAACTCCAAGCGTGTCGTTTAGAAGATATCAACAGCTGTATGAGCAATTCCAAATGGTGATCCGCTTAGTACTCGCTTAGAAGTAAGTAGTTGAAGCGGAGTCGAACCAAGTGTTGGACTCCAAGCGTGTCGTTTTGAAAGTATCAACAGCTATAGGAGTAATTCTGAATGGTGATTCGCTTCGTACTCTCTTAGAAGCAAGTAGTTGAAGCGGAGTCGAACCAAGTGTTGGACTCCAAGCGTGTTGTTTTGATGCGTTTTTTTTTTTTTGTAAATAGAGTTATACTATCCACAAATAGAGAACTTGCTAAGTAGAGTTAGACTACTTAAGAATAGAAAACTTACGAGGAAAGATTACTTTTATTGAGAACAACTAGGCGGTCGCTTCTAAGTTGCGAGCCGCCTTTACACTTTGATAAAAAGAAAATACAAGCAAAGATTTTAGACATGTCTTCTGGAGCACTCTTGGGGAAGTTGCTAGGAGCGGTGTTTTGACACAATCTTGGTACTTCATCAAGTGCTCCGCGTTCCACGTCCTCGGTATCATCCTGCTCCCTGGGTCTTCGAGTTGATATGTGCCTGGGTGAACGACTCTGGAGACCCTATACGGTCCTTCCTAACTAGGTGCCAACTTGCGTTTTTTGCTTGGATCGGAGATGGACAGTTTTCTGAGCACTAAGTCTCCCTTTTTTAGGTTGGCTGGCCGTACCCTTTTATTGTAATTCTGAGTGATCTTATGGTGATAGGATTCTTGCCGAATTGCAGTTCTCTCGCGGACCTTGTCTATGAGGTCTAGACGGTTGCGAAGCTGGTTTGCGTTCTGTGCTTCATTGTAGGCTATGAGTCGCAAGTCCACCTCCAAAGGGATGAGAGCTTTGGAACCATACGTGAGGTTGAAGGGGGACTCCCCCGTCGGAGTTCTTTTGGTGGTGCGATAGTTCCAGAGAACGTTCGGGAGTTGTTCAACCTACAGCCCCTCAGTGGATCGGTCAAGCCTCTTCTTCAGGCCGGAGAGGATTTGTCGATTTGCATTCTCTGCTTGGCCATTGGACTGAGGGTGAGCTATCGAGGAGAACCGCTGCTGAATGCTGAGATCAGCGCAAAAGTTGCGAAAGGTCGCTCCCTTGAATTAAGTCCTGTTGTCGGTTATGAGGATGCGAGGTACCCCGAATCGAAAAACGATGTTCTTCCAAAAGAACTTCTGGACCGTGTGCTCGGTGATCGTCGAAAGAGGTTCGGCCTCGTTCCATTTTGAGAAGTAGTCTACTGCAACTACTAAGAACTTTAGCTGGCCCAACACCGGAGGGAAGGGTCCGAGCAAATCTATCCCCCACATTACAAAGGGGATTGGACCCGCTAAGGAAGAGAATTGCACTTGGGGCAGGCGACGGATTGGGGCGAATTTTTGGCAGGAGTCGCAATGGCAGACGTATTCCTGGAAGTCACTCAGTAGTGTGGGCCAGAAGTAGTCGTAGTTTAAGAATTTTCTGGCAAGGGATTTCGCTCCCAAGTGCGCGCCACACAGACCATCATGGGCCTCCTTTAGGGCATAGAGCGCTTCCTCCGGGGAGAGGCGCCTCAGATAGGGTTGACCGTTGATCTGGGTGTAAGAGCGTTTGTACATGACCCCGTCCAGGAGTGTGTACCGCTCGGCTCGTGTCCTGATCCTCCGTGCCTCTTTCGGGTCTTCTGGAAGGACTCCGTCTCGAAGGTACTCCAGGAGGGGCTTCATCCAGTTTTCCCCAAGTGTTAGGGGGTAGGATTCCGTTGGCTCTGGGCCGTCTTCATCAATACTTGGTCTGAGAATGACCTCTATCAAGACGGTCCGTTCTAGACCTTAGAGGGACGAGGAGGCGTGTAACGCCCCGAATCCCAAATACACTGAATTCGAGATGTTCTACAGGATCTTTTCGCTTCCTTTAGTACAATTTTACAAGAAATTTTGAACTTTTCACTTTAATCAGAGTTTACATGAATACATTACAATTTACATTGCACAGCGGAACTAAAATTTACAACAATGAAATAAATGTACAACAATATTGAGTAATCTTTAAGCATTTGTTCCTCTTCAATCTTTATCAAGCCATTTACCTACATATAAGATTGTGGGTACGTCAGTTTATTCAACCGATGATCATTATACACGGCCATCCTCTCTATGCCGGAAATAGTATAACTTATTTTCCATATTTAACAAACACAAACTTGTCACATTTCAAACTAAAGGGACTACCCTATTGATGTCGTGTTGTGATTGTGCACTTAGTCCTTAATGCAGTTATTTATATTAGATGACACTAATGCACACTTGTTCGGATTCTATGCATCCCATACTACATAGGTCCGAGGGCAAGCCCTTAATCGTTCTTCAACTTTGTAGGGTTCAATCCCTCTCCATGACTTAATCTACTACTGTAATTACGGTAAGTATCCTAGATGTTTTCTGACCTACGAACTCATGTCTAGGCGCCCTGGAGGAAATCCCATCGCTGACATGACTCATCATGCAGACATCCTGTGGTAATTCAGCTCCTACCATAGACATGACACCACCCGTAGTCTTCAAATATCCCACGAGCGTCGCCACCGGGATGGTACTCTGGAGCAGTATCCTCGCCCAGACTCATCATGAGACACCCTGGGATACGCTCTCGCCGCTATCCAATGGCCCTCATACTCAATGTTTTTCTCTTACTTTCATCATGTCTCCACTATGTACTAATCCTTAGTTTTTATCAAAATCATGAACAAAATCAAAGCTCTAGAGTTAGCCTCTCCACTAAACCGGACTTATTCAATCATTCAAACATGACCAACCTTGGTCTTTCTTTCAAATTTTCATTTTATTTATTTCCAAATGCCGGGAGAGACTTAGCTACTCTTTTTGTTTCAATTTTCAATTCACAATTTCCAATTTGAGCATTTCCAACTCATAAATTTCCATACTGAGTCATCATACTCAAAAGTAATTCTCTTTTCCATTCATGATTTCTAATTCATTCAAATAGTCCATAACTATACATGAAATTCATGTGCTTTATCAATTATCACTTTCACTTTGAAATTCACCACACTAACGAATATTCACATTTCACATTTTTCACATTATTCTCAAATGAAAACAATTCACATCCATCACAAAAATAAAATTTCGTTCTTGACTATATTAATCTTCCAATCATTCATTCCATGTTCTTTGTGCAAGATATAATTTCACAAAAATGTAACTATAGAACCATAGTTCTATTTACACATTTTATTCTCAAACCATGTTTTATTTCATACAAATAGTTCCCAAATTATTTTTCATAAGTCCTTCATATTTTTAGAAGAATAGAACATTCAAGTTTATGAAAATTCATCAGTACCAGTTGACTTATTACTGTAATAAGTCGACTGTCCAGAGGGAAAAATATCCATGATTTTAAGAAAATAAGTTAAGCAATAAGTTGACTTATAAAAACATAAGTCGACTTACCAGATCATAAGTTGACTTATAAAAATATAAGTCGACTTAAAGGAGGATATAAGTCAACTTAAAAGTTCATAAGTCGACTTACCAGAGAATTCTTTTTCGACATTTCTCAACAATTAGTGCCACTAATCTCTTTATTAGAAAACTACACATTAATTCTCCGTTTTTAACCTTTTACCAAACATACCAATCTATATCTTAATTCATTTATTTCAATATAACACAAAGATCCATTTAATCACATGAAGTAGCATTGCCAATCTACTAACTTTGTGTATATAATTTGTGACGTAGAATAATGAGACTTTCTTTAACAATCCATGGTTATAATTAATCCATACAAACTTAGATTTTTACTAATCAAATCACATACAATTGCACATAAAGCGACGTAATCAATATACTAATCTTGCACATAGTTTTTCATGCTACTAACGGAGGTTTATTCACATAATTTATAACCACATTCATATTACACACCACTTGAATTTTAATAGTAGAAACACACACAATTTGCATATCAACAATTCAATCATTTAGAGATCGTCTTTTCAACTAAATGTGCATTCTTATTAATCATTTTCATGCATCATTTTGCTAATTAAATCTAGCATGCATTTCTATTTTAGAAATAGGGAAAATTTACCCACCTTGTATGGAGAGAAAAATTACAACTAGCAAATCCCTAGACGAATGTCCTTGCGACGAATTGCTCCTCATTGAACACGTGCACACAAGCCTCCCAAGCACACCCAAGCCGAGCTCCCTCTTGATGAATGCCGGCCTCCCCTCTTCTAGTTGCAAGCAAAGATCTCACACACTCTCAATCTTTTAACTCACAAAATCACCACTAGATAATATAATTGAACTATAGGTTTGGAAGAGAATAATTTTACACAAGAATAACTAGCCGGGGGGGGGGGGGGTATTTATACTAAAAATCAAAGAGAATGGAGGGCTAGGATCAAGTAGTTGGTTGGTAAGATGGAGGGCCAAGATGAAAGTAGGAGTTGCAATAACAACCCACAACCAAGTAACCACCACACCACGATCACCATTACAATTTTCATTTCCCTCCAAAAAAGATTACAACCGGCCTAGTTGAAAAAGTGCATATTGCACGTGTGCATGTAGTGCACGTGCATGCAACTAGGCCCCAAAAAATTGTGCATTAAATTTTTGTATAAAAATAAAATAGTCTTTAAATTGTATTCTACATGACAAGTTGTATAAAAAAAATAGTCCATGGGCTTTAGTTTATGGGCCAGAATGATTATTATAAAAATAACAAATTAAATTAACTTTGGGCTTTTAAAGAAAAGGCTTTTTGTCTAATTGAAAGAAGGCTTTTGTATAAAATAATTAAAAGCACATATTAAAATATCTTTACTCATCTTGATGAAAATATTAACCAAAAATATTGCACGTGCAAAATAAATAATTTTTCATTAAATAAAAAATCAGGGCATTACAAGGCGAGCTTAGAGAGGGCATCCGCTTACGCATTATCCTCTCGAGGAACCTGCAGGAGTTGAACATCTTCGAATAAGGCTAGAAGCTCCCTGACCTTTGCCAAGTACCTGGCCATATGCTCGTCCCTTGCCTCGTATTCCCCAGACACTTGGTTGACGATCAATTGCGAATCACTGAAGACTCTGACCCGCTTGGCCACAGCTTTGCAAGCCATGCAGAGCCCCGCTATGAGGGCCTCATACTCTGTTTCGTTGTTTGATGCTGGGAAGTTTAAGCGGAGGGAGTATTGGATGATGAAAGCGTCCGGGCCTGCCAAGATAACACCAGCCCCACTTCCGTCGGCGCAAGAAGACCCATCCACATAAACGAACCAGAGGAAGGGGTCGGCAGATGACTCGTAAGGGTCGGGGATGGTGCTCTCCACAATGAATTCGGCCAGAGCTTGGGCCTTAATTACTGTTTTTGGCTGGCAGCTGATGTCATGTTGGCTCAGCTCGATGGACAACTTCATCAGGCGCCCAGAGGTCTCGGGCTTATGGAGAATTTGCTTGAAGGCTGGTCGGTTAGGACGACAACCGAATGAGATTGGAAGTAGGGGCGGAGCTTTCGGGCCACCATGACCAAGGCAAGAGCCATCTTCTCCAGCTTTGGGTAACGGAGTTCGGCATCTCGGAGGACCTTACTCACATAATAGATGGGCCTCTGCATTCGGGCCTCTTTTCTTACGAGGACCGCGCTAAGGGTTTGTTCCGAAGCTGCGAGATAAAAGTAGAGGACCTCTCTAGGCATTGGCTTGCTCAATAGCGGGGGATTAGCTAAGTATGCCTTGAGCTGGTTGAAGGACTTTTGTTGTTATTCCCCCCATTCGAAGCCTTTAGCCCCTCTGAGGGATTTGAAGAAGGGGAGGCACTTTTTCCCGGACTTGGAGAGGAACCGCCCAGTTGCTGCGAGGCGTCCCATGAGCCTTTGTACCTCTTTGACGTTGGAGGGAGGATCTATTTTGAGAATGGCCTGGATCTTCTCGGGGTTGGCCTCTATGCCTCTCTGGCTGACCATAACCCAAAGAACTTGCCGAATGAGACTCCGAACGCACACTTGCTCTGATTCAGCCTCATATTGTGCCTCATGAGCACCTCGAAGGCATCTTGAAGGTCGAGGACATGTTCCTGCCCTCGGGTGCTCTTGACCAACATGTCGTCTACATAGATTTCCATGTTTCATCCAATCTGGTCTCGGAAGAGCTTATTCACGAGGTGCTGGTAAGTAGCTCCCGCGTTCTTCAAGTCGAACGGCATTACTCTGTAGCAGTACAGGCCCTGGTCCATTACAAAGGAGGTCTTCGAGATGTCGGGAGGGAATATCCGAATCTGGTTATACCCCGAGAAAGCATCCATGAAACTGAGGAGCTCATGCCCGGAGGTCGCATCGATCAGGGCGTCGATGCTTGGAAGGGAAAAGGGGTCCTTCGGGCACGCCTTATTGATATCGGTGAAGTCGATGCATATCCTCCAGCTCCTGTTGGCTTTCTTGACCATCACCACATTAGATAGCCACTCGGGATAATTCACCTCCTGGATGAACCGGGCATTGAGGAGCTTTTTGACTTCCACTTTGATCGCCCATTGTCGCTCGAGAGCAAAATTACAGCGCTTCTGCTGAATGGGCTTCACACCCGGGGCGACGCTGAGGTGGTGCATTAGGAGCTCTTCGAAAATCCCAGGCATGTCTGCCGCGGTCCAGGTGAAGAGATCGCGGTTCTCCCTTATGCACCGGGAGATGTCTTCTTTGATGGAGGGGGAGAGTGCCTTGCTGACCCGGAACGTCTTGGTGGCGTCTTCCTCTGAGAAGGCCACTTCTTCTAGTTCATCCACCGGTCCGGATATGGTTTGGCTACTCTCCGGTGGGAGCTCAAAGGCTTCTAGGGAGAGGACCAGGCCTCCCATTGAGGTCATAAAGCACTTACGATCCGCCTCTTAACTCCCACTTACTTCCTACCCCTGTGGGGGTGGGGAAGTTCATCTTCATGTGGTCAGCAGATGGGATGGCTTGGAGTGCGGTAAGGCTCGACCGACCTAGGATCATGTTGTAGGCAGCCTTAATGTCCACCACCATGAAGTCCATCGGCTTCGTGCGAGTGACCGGAGCTTTGCCAGCGGTGACGTCGAGAGTTATAACTCCCTCGATCATCACCAGAACCCCAATGAACCCATGAAGGGTGTAGCCGACCGGCTTAAGCCAGTCTCATGATAGTTGGAGGCCTTTGAATGCCTCCAAGAAGAGGATGTTGCCCGAACTTCCATTGTCCACCAGCAATCGCCGAACGTCGAAGTTAGCCATCTTGAGGTTGATGATGAGGGCGTCGCAGTGGGGCGTGCGGACGCCTTCTAAGTCCCTATCGGAGAACGTCATAGGGACTCCTAGGCCTTTTGGGGGAGGATGGTTCTGCACGGAGTTGACTTCCCTAACGAAGGCTTTTCAGGAGGAGTTAGAATCTCCCCTATTGGGCTACCATGTATCCGGTGCAAGATGCCCTCTACTTCGGCCTCCGGAGTTTCCGTGCGCTGCTCTGTTCGCCTGTTAGCCCCCTGGGCGGTGGAGGCAAATCGGCTCTGTCCCTTCTCACAAACTGAGTGAGCTGCCCCCTCTGGATGAGGGTCTCGATCTCATCCTTTAGGGCCCGACAATCATCAGTGTCGTGCCCGTAGTTCCGGTAGAAACGGTACCACTTGTCCCAGTTCCTCTTCTTCCCGGGGGTCTTCATCTTCGGAGGTGGCGGCAGGAGACCTTCGTTCCCAATCTCTATCAGGATGGCGGAGACACTCGCATTGAGTGGGGTAAACTTCTCGAAGCGGGGTAGAGGATGCCGCTGACCCCCGTTATCCTTCTGGAGCTTCTTAGCTCCTTCTTCCTCTACAGTCTTCCGTTTGTTCCCGAAAGACGACCCCTCCAGAGTGGGGCGATTGACATCCTCTTCAGCTCGGATGTACTTCTTGCTCCTAAAGAGGAGCTCGGAGAAGTCCCGAGGAGGCTTCTTGGCCAAGGAAGCCCTGAGGTCGGGATTGGTGTAACACCCCGCAAAATTGAAATTACAATTTTGCCCCTGGGTGTTACGCACGTATATTTTGTAATGAATTTCACTACATATTTTGGATTCGTACTATTTATACATTTTCCGTATTGATTTTTTCCCTATTCTGAGTCAACAAAAATATAATATTTCAATCCGTGGGATTTACGTGCTTTTTACATGTTTTGATGCACGTGCTTCCACCACTACGTATAATATTTTTCTATAGGTTTAAATTATTTATTTTTTATGTATTTAAATCTATTTTATAAAACGAAAATTTATTTTTCCCTTGTTTTGATAAAAATGCATTTTTCGACTTTCTGCACGTATAATGCACGTGCTTTCTACGTGTTGCGATTTCATCATGAAATACACAAAATTAGTAAATATATTTTTCTTACATTGTTTTCGATTATATTTAATACTTTTTCATCAATAAAATTAATTTTTCGCATTTTGATATTTTACGTGCGATGCACGTGTTTCCTACGCACGTAGTAATTACGCCATAGAATATATAAAAATTAATAAATAATTTTCTCATATTGTATTTTATAATTTTTAACATTTTTTGTTGATAAAATCAATTTTTCGTATTTCGACGTTTCACGTGCGACGCACGTGCTGTCGGTAAACGCACTTAAGCACATTTGTTTTCAAAATAAATTTCGGAGTGTGGGTAACACGCCATAAATTTTCAAAAAAATAGTATATATATATATATATCCTGATAGTATAATGTGCCGGTTGCTGGTGTATTCATAATGCATGGATAATAATATGTTGAAGTATGGAGTGAATTTGAGTAGGGGGCCCACGGGTTTCATGTGCTGTTGTATGTGGGCTGAAAATAGTTGTAAGCCCAACTTCATTTGCTAAAACAACTAGTACATAGCTTTAAAAATTTCTAAAGTGTATAATTTATGTTTGGCCGGTTTGTGCTGTGCATGACTGGATTTTTTTTAAGTGAGGGAGAGATTAAATGAGAGGAGGGGAAAGGTTGTAAGTTATGAGAGTTAAGTTTTTGAAGAAGTGGGGGAGATGAAAAGTGAGGAGTTTTTGGGAGTTTTAGGAGTTAAAAATATGAAGAGTTAGCAAATTAATTTGAGTAATTTATTAGGTGGGTAATTTTGCAAATTGAACCCTCTACAAACCCTATAAATAGCACTTCTCTTCTTCTCATTTCACACACCAAAAAGAATAGAAAATCAAGAGAAAGAAAAGAAAAAGAGAAGAGAGTGTTGTGCTTGGAGGCCATTGCTAGGAGGAGAAGAGCTAGGAGTCTTGGAGCTAGAAGTGGTGATCATTTTTCCAATTGTTCAAGCTTCAAAAGGTGGGTGATTTCTTACTTTCTAGTTGTAGAAATATCATGCTAAAAATTATAAATTAATCTTATGAGATGATATTGTTATGCTAAAATACATGCTATGAATAATATGGGATTTTGATGTTTGATACCATGATTCATGTTAAAACTTCATCTTGGAAAAATGTATTGTTACCGCTGATTTCGGTGTGGGGGTAAACAGATGAATTTGTGGATTCGCGAGAAACCTGAATAGCAGATCCGAACCTGTTCGCCGGAGTTGGGCCGCTGACTCCCGCCGAATACCTGCAAGGAAAGTGCGAGACACCGGGTTTGATCCCGGCGACGCACCCTCCGACGCTCTTGTCAGTAACCAGTGATATGATTAAGAAAGAGCTTTTTATTGAAAAGTATTGATTAACCTGTAACAGTGGTAGGTGGGGGGTATTTATAGTCGCCGTTGGGATCAAATTAGGAATGTGATTCCTGCGATCTGATAAGGCATAAAATCCTCGTAATCAGATAAGGCATAAAATCCTCCCTATTTTTGATCCAGTCCAAACATATTTGGATCTAGTCTAAACAACATTATCACTATCCACACTATTTCCAACAACTACATCCACATATCTTATTGTGCTTTCACATTCAAAATGTTAAATTCAGAATTTTCAAATATTTCTAGTTTCGAAATCTTTTACACACGATTAAATTTTTCCATCTTATAGGAATAACCAGTAAATTCCAAAATTTAGAGGGTTTATTCTGAATAATTACTACTAGCGTAATTTCAATAAAAGGAAAGGTTTTCTGTAAAAAATTGTGTAATAAACAATCAACACAGAAAATAATATTAAAGAATAAGCACAAATCTTAAAGTTTAGAGTGAACCGTATCTTAATAAATATCAAGTGCTATGTGAGTTCAAGTCAGATTTCGGGGTGCGGGTGGTAAAAAAGTTTGAATCCACCACAATAAAACTCAAGCAAGCACCCAACACTCCAACACCAAACATCGGATCTAATCCCCACACCAAATCCAAGCATCATACACATCAGGTCACCGACAAACAGTAAGCAACATGTGTAACACCTCGCCCCAATACTCAGACAATTTTTATTATTTTTAGAAGAAAAATTAATAATTATAGTACAACTGCCACCACAGGCTGCCTCTAAAAAGGTGATTAACCAATTAGGTGACTTTTGATCATAGACAATTATATTTATATTCAATTAATTATTGTATACTCCCGATATGGGATAATTCTCAAACACATCTTTCACTTTCTCCCGTGCACACATAAGCCGAAGCCCATGTGTCACGTCGGCAAAGAGAGAGAGCACAGCAATTTCCCTGTCTTCACATCTCAAATGGTGGCCCCACCCCGCTGATGTTGGATGACGTCAGCTTCAATCCAATCCAACAGCACAACCGTGTTGTTGTTTTCAATGTCGTGGGCCCCCCTATTACACCCTCTCTCCTACTATTTACACAAATGCCATTCTCATATATATATATATATATATATATATATATTATTCTTTAGAAATTATGGGGTATTACATACACCCCCCTTTAGAAATCAGCGTCCTAACTGAGTACGGGGCATGCACATCTAGTGCAGGATCCACCTTTATAGCCGATGTGGCGTCGTCCTCGATCCCGGAGATCAGTGAATCTCAACACCGCTGATCATACCCAATCCTGGAGATTAGTGACTCTTAACACCGTGGATCATACTGAGGCTCTCTTCCACACCCGGTGTTGAAAGAATGCTCTTATACTATTTGTAACGCCCCGCCCTAATACTCAGACAATTTTTACTATCTTTAGAAGACAAATTAATACTTATAGTACAACTGCCACCACAGGCTGCCTCTAAAAAGGTGATTAACCAATTATGTGACTCTTGATCATAGACAATAATATTTATATTCAATTAATTATTGTATACTCCCGATATGGGATAATTCTCAAACATATCTTTCACTTTCTCCCATGCACACCCAAGCTAAAGCCCATGTGCCGCATCGATAAAGAGAGAACACAACATTCTCTCTGTCTTCACATCTCAAATGGTGGCCCCACCCCGCTGACATCGGATGACGCCAGCCTTAATCCAATCCAATAGCACAACCGTGCTGTTGTTCTCAATGTCGTGCCCCCCCCCTTACACCCTCTCTCCTACTTTTTACACAAATGCCATTCTCATATGTCGTGTTGGTGAAAGACTTGTGTTGCTGTGTCGTTGAATAATCTCTTTTTGAACTTTAATAATTGAATATTGTTGTATTTGTAGGCTTTTGACCCGAATAATGTTATTGTCGATTCCAGATGTTGGATTTATTTCTTATTGGTTATTTATGCTTAAATTCCAATGTTGTTATTTATGTGATTATTCTTTTATTGCATGCGTGGTTGTATTATTTCATATTTATATTGTCGAGTTGGATCAATAATAGCCTATGGATGACGCAAGTCATTCGCTGGCCCGCATTACGTCCTTACATTTCATATTTTTTGGGAAGCGGGGCGTGACAGGATTTTTAGTGGTATTAGAGCTAGGTTTGACTCTAACTAGTTTGGGGTTGGACCTTGATTAGTTGAGTTAAACCGGTTGACTCAACAATATGTACAACATGCGTGAATCACATAAGTAATTGGTAACCAACATATAATCTGGATTCCAATATTTTTGTTCCACTTTATGATTCCTTCATATTCAATTCCTTCATTTCTTAGTTGTTTCGTCTCTTCCATTCATTCGCATTCATTGATTTCTTACTGGGTATAATTTTATTCTTTTGTGCCCATATTCCTTCGATTATGGAGTTGTCCATTCTTTTCTTCCCGCTTGGTTCGTCAATCGGCATCGGTGGATCTTCGACAACATGTTAGAGGCTTGTTTAATTCCTACGTTACTGTATTTATGATATATTTATTGTGTAAATTTGCTACACTACATATTTATTTTTCCATTCACATTGCATTATGCTTATGCATGTATTTCATTCCGTTTTTTCTCCCTAGTTTTATAAATCATTTTCACTACTGCTATTTTGTACTATTGTGTTTGATATTTATAATCTATACATCTTTTTTGATATTCCATTGTGTGACTTTCAACTCCATTTCTTACTTTTCTACTAGTTTTATATCACGAATTTCAAAACATCATACTTAAATAAATGTCTCATATCCATGTGTATATGGAAGGTTACATTTTCCATTTTACCATTTCGGTGCAACCTAATGTCGAGATGGCAAATATGCAACTCGATGTCAATTGAGGCAAATTGCAACTGGATGTCGGGGAGGCAAAATGTGCAACCGAATATCCAGACGGCAACCTGCAACCTGATGTCGTGAAGGCAAACATGCAACTTGATGTTAAGGAGGCAAGATTTTCTATCTATTTGCTTATTGATATTTCAAAACTTTTTACTTATATAATGAAACTAATTGTGAAGAAATATTTTCTATATGACATTTTGTTTATACAATTACACTTTATGTTTCCATACAATTTGAACTAGTATAGTTTACTCTATTTTGTGTTTACAATTTTTTTTTTAATTTTTTAAATTTTTATGTTAAGAATGAGTACATCAACTATGGTCTAATTTTTCGTTCTTTTGTGAATTACTATTTATTGCCACCATTTTCCAATTCTTTAACATTTTAGATTTCTCACTTACCTTTGTTTCCACGTCCTAATTAATGATTTGACGCTTATTTTTGTAATATTTAATGAACTCTTTTTAAAGTCTTCTTACATATATATATTTTGCCCTATTTTGCTCGTTACCCTTTAATGTGTTTCTCGAGTATTGATTATAATGTCCACATTCACTAATTATCGTATGTCTTAGCTAAATTTGTTCGTATTTCTATATATATTGACTGATTATTTTCCCAAACCTATTTTTTATATAACCTTTAAACTTTGTGTTCATTTATTGTTTGTATGGTTATCAAACTTTTCATATTTGGGTTTTATCTCTTCACTTTTGACTTCTTATTCCATGTGAATAGTCTTCCTATTTTCTTACAATTGGAGATTAATAGTGTATTTTGACTTCACTTTCCATTTATAATTGATCGACTATATATATTCCTATTTGATTTATTTATAGAGTTGATAAGCCAAATTCTTATTTTGTTTTATAATGTTATTATTATTACTATGGTTTTCGTTATTATTATTGGTTTCATTATTATTATTGATATTACCATTGCTATTATTATTGTTGTTTTCATTATTTTATTATTGTTGTTAACATTAAATTACCTTTATACAAAAAAAATGTTGAACCCAAATAATATTATGCCTTGCATTATTATTCTTACCATTATTGTTAATATATTTTTTTTATTGTTATTATTATTATTATTATTATTATTATTATTATTATTGCATTATTTTCATGAATGTGTTGAATCCTATTCTGTCATTATCGGTATTGTTAGCATTTTTAATTTTATTATTATTATTATTACCAGTATGATTATGGTGATTTTTTTTATTACTGCTATTATTATTTTAAATATTATTGTTATTATTATTCTATTATTATTGATATTATTATTTTTGTTATTAATATTTGTTGTTGTTATTATTTTTGTTAAAGCCCATTAGTTTTGATCTATAGTATATCTTTTAATTATTTAAATTGAATCCAATTTTATATTCATTTTGCATTATTTATTTATATCTATCTTGAGCTCATACTCTCCTTGCTCCTGGTGTCTCATTCTTGTCTTCCTGCTCGGTTCGTCTATTGGTGTCATGTGACCTACATCGACATGTGTGTTGCTTGGGACATCACCATCGGAGTAGCTCAGCGGAAGCGTGGTGGGCCCATAACCCACAGGTCCCAGGATTCTCTTATTTCTTCTTCCCTGCATTGTTGCTTCCGTCCATTCCTCGTATTCATCTTTATCTGTTGATTCCTTGATTGGTTCGATTCTTCCGTGTCATTTCTCTTTCTGATTCTAGTTCTACATACTCCCTATCTTGCTTGTTATCATGTGTTGTTTCTTTCCATTTGATATTGCTTATTTTCTTTCATGTATTCCATTTGACATCATTGTTATCCTTGTTCCTTAATCCTTTCTGGTGTTGCCACCACCATGTGTCTCTTCACTCAAATTCTCTGTTACATTACCTTTTCCCAAGTATATTTTTGCCACGTCCTATGTACCGCCTAAGCAAATTTCGAGGACGAAATTTTGTTGTAAGGTGGGTAGGATTTGTAACCCCTCTTCCTGTATACATATATTTTCCGTGTATTTCTGTATTAAAATTTTTTATAGCTTTCTTCTCGCTTTAAAATTCCTTTTCCAACAATTGCATTTTCGATTGATCGAATTTGAACAAAACGTTATTCTGGTTTCTAAGAAATTTCCTATTTCATTTATTATTCGAAAATTATATTTATTTCGAATAACAATGTATTCTAACTTTATCTTCTATTTCTAATTGATCAACTATTTATATTGTATATTGTTTGGATTATTTTAATAAATCTGTTAAACTCGAATTTGCATTTTGATATACATATATTATTATTACTATTATCAGTATTATTTTTGTCAGTTCGTGATTTGCAGTATCATTATTTTTATTGTTAATATTATTATTATTATTATTATTATTATTATTTTATTTCAAGCCGAACATACTCTATTTTATATGCATTCATTATTTGACTTAATGTATATGTATATGTATGTTTTATAAACCCTTATAATGCTTATTATTTTCCCGTATTGGATTTAAACCTACTAATTGATTTACAGCCCAAAACCCGCAACCCTACTATATAACCCTAATCAGTTTTACCCAAACCCTACTCCTGTTAAACCCTAGCCGCACACTGTTCACCCCCCTACTGTGCTGCCCTCCCGCTCTCTCTGTGTGTTTACCCATCAGCCCAAGCCAAGCCTCATTGTCTTCCCCATCCTCGCCTACCGCTCTGCCCTCGCCCGAAGCTCCCTCTCCTTATCATCCCTCTCCTCGTCACGCATCGCCATTACCCATCGAAGCGTCGCCAACACCGCTGTCGCCCTGTCGCTACCTCGCAGTCGTCTCCACGCCTGAGCCACACCAGCGTCGACTCACCATTGCTGCAGCCGAGCCCCATCGTCCCTGTGTGCCATGCTCCCTACTCGCAACCACAGCAGCAACAACAGCATCCCGACGCAACCGCTCCGCCCTGCCACCCCCTTGTCGCGAAGCCATAGCAACGTAATAGCGACCCCCGACGCCGCGTAGCCCCCTTGCCACTTCGCTCACATCTCCAACCCCAGTCTGTGTCGACAACAGTAGCAACTCCAGCCAACCCCACAGCCAGCGACAGCCCCCGACCTGTCTCCCTGCCATCACTCACACTGCCAGTCCTGCCGCCTGCAGCCACCGTCACTGCCAGCCGTTGCTAGGACCAGAATCAACCATTGCATGTTTGCTGTCTTGATCAAGAGTTTGATCAAATGATTATGGCTGTTCGATCTACATCTTGATCATCGCGACCGTGATTGCTTCTTGATCCATTGATTTTGGCCGTTGGATTTGCATTGATCATCATCACCACCACCACCATCATCAAGATCTTGATCTCAACCGTCGGATTTCTTTTGATCATCGCGATCGTGATCATCATCTTGGTCTTGATCTTGATCTTGATCTTGATCTTGATCTTCGATCTCAGCTGTCCGATCGAACGATCATGCTTGATCTCGGCCCTTGATCGTCTCGATCACCTCGTTCGTCTTCTACTTGGTGAGTTAGACATTTGATCCACTTTTTGTTCTCATTCATCAAATTTTCAATCATGGTATATTTACTCTTTTGGTACTCTTCTAATTCTTATATGTTTTATATTCGATCTCAGCCGTTGGATTCGCTTGATCTTCATCTCGATCACCATCTTGATCATCGAGATCCGTGCCCGATCGTGATTACCATGATCGTTTTCTCGTTGCTGTGTCGTCGGGATTCCAATCCCGTTATTCTTATTATATCGGAGCTAATGTCATCTAAAGGTAAGTCATTTCTTCTCAAATAGTTATCGTATCATATTCGAGATTTTTATTGAATCCCGCAAGTAGATCCAGTTTGATTATCGTGTATTGCTTATTGTTATCTATCGTTGGGATACTACGCATTTACACGAGCGAATTCAAGTAGTAGTCATGACTTCGTGCCATCTTTGTCTCCAATGTATAGGGATCTCACATGCATACATATAGTTAGTTATCGAATATAGAAATATGGATTCTTATTGTATTTCATGTCATGGCACCTCACAACAATTTTAGATTGCATACTAGTATTGATGACTTATAAGAATGATGTTAGTGTATTAGTTATTTGTGATTAGTAAGATTATAGATATTTCACATCTTAATACCATATTCACATAGGTATGGCTTGCTTTGATTTATGATTGTTAACCCCAATTCATCGTCCTTAACTTTTTTATCATTTATTTCAAAAAGAATATGTTGACACCGTGAAAATTTACGCCGACCTGAACATTACCTTGTTGTTTCGACCTAGATAACGTCACTAAAGTCAATAACTTCCTGAATATGAAATTTAGACCCAGATGTCTAGTTTACTTTTCTTTTTGGCAGAATTGAATTCCGAGTTACGGTTTGAGAGATATCGCAGTTTTACAGCTGCTCTGTCGTACAATTCCAGATCCTAAAGACTGCTACCACACCTTGATTCACAATTAATTTAACCATGCTACCTATAAGATAATGACTAAAAATTTTGCATTCTAATATTAGACACATTAGAGGACATTCCCTAATTTTTTGTAATTAATTAAAGCTGTTTCAGACCTGTTTTATATGTATAAACACAATTTTACAAATTCTAGCTGAACACAAATCCTGTATAGTTTGCTGTTTTGACACATGTTACCACAACTTTTATGTACCTTAATTATATGGGTTGGAACCGGGCAGAAGTGTAGTTTCTAGACCTTCTGACGGATCCACATTTGCTATCCTGTAGCAACGAAAATTCTGATTTTGGTATAGCAACCTACTGCTGTCCGGAATTGGGATCCTATGTTTAATAACATACAATTGAATCTATAATTTCATATTTGGTGCATTTAATTCTATAGAGTACATTGCACGATCTTAGGGTTGTGTTTTCATCTTTCATAGTGTCCCTTGTTAATCGCATGATTGTATGTTAATTGAATAAAGAATGTTAATCAAGTCGGGGTTAAGGGTTGACAAGGGTAGTTGATAATATAGTGACTGTACCCGGAATTGTGGGCTTGTTCCCAAAAAATTGTGTCGGCTAGTACTATTGATTTTTTGTTGGATTACTGACTGCATGTCACGCCCCGCTTCCCAGAATACGGGAATACATGCACGTAACTGAGGCCCAGCGAATGATATAAGTACGCCAACTCATATCATCCATAAGCTGTACCAGTCTTAACTCAACAATATAAGAAAAATTAATCACAACCATGCAGGAAACATGATCACATAAACGATAATGAAATTCAATAACAAAATCTAGAATATAAGGACCTACCAAATATCTCGAGGAACTCCTGCACCAATCGTAGAATAACTGCTCACCAATGCCTTCTGAAAATTCTCTTTGTTCACCTGTACTTGTTCATCTAAAAAGGAAGAATAATTTGTCCTTAAAGCAAGTCGTGGACATGCAAGTGGAGAAACAGAGAAACAATGGCAATAGTGGTATAGCAATGAATTCAATAAACGATGAAGTCAATAGTGTTGAACAGTGACAAAGCAATAATAGTACAATATGCAATAACTATGATTTATCGCGATAACGATAAACAATATCAATAATGGCAATAATAACGATAACACTGTTCAATAGGATAACAATATGAAATGATAATGTGGTGAGAGTCTTAGGTCTATTATTCATTTTTAGTCCTAGCTAATGCACGTACTACTGTGTCCCATGTTTCCCGTACCACAGGTTCGATGCATACAATCAATTTCGTTTAGACTAAGGTGGTAGATTCTATAGTTCATGTACTCGGGAAATATATTCAATAATGGCCGATGACCGAATCAATCGAGATGCTGAAGTCAGTAATCTGCAATTAACCGATGACCGATATAACCAATAACCAATAACCGATATACCGATAATTAGGGAAACACTGGCCCCTCTTCCGAGTACAGTCACTATGTCATCAACTACCTTAATCAACCCTTAACCCCGGCTTGATTTATTTTCTTTATTCAATTAACACACAATAATGCAATTAATAAGGGACACTGGAGAAGGTGACAAAACAACCCTAAGATCATGCAATATACTATATACAATTAAATACACTAAATATAACATTATAAACACAATTGTACATTATAAAGCATAGAATCCCAATTCTAGACAGCAGTAGGTTGTTGTACAAAAATCAGTATTCCCGTTGCTACAGGACAGCAAATGTGGATCCGTCAGGTGGTCTAGAAACTAGACTCCTGTCCGGTTCCAACGCATACTTAAAAGCTACATTCCGACAACGGTAGGTAGGTGAAATTCAATAATCTTTATAGGTTTTAGTTTCTGGCTGGGTGTAGATGTTGACTAAATTTAATCATAAGGGCAGTAAATAATCATTCCAAAAATCAGTAAAAATAATTTTTATCACCCTAAACATGTTATCTACAAATCCGGAATTTATCTTGGCCATATATAATCATTAGTTCACTTAATTTATCAGACTAACTTGGTATGTATATAAATCTGAAATTACAGCACAACTGTAGAAAAAGGGTCATAATTGGGGCAGTATAAGTCAGAAATTCGAAAGTTCTGGAGTCTATTGACATCTAGACAGATAGGGCTACGATTTACTTTCAGGGAGTTTCTGATTTTAATGGAGTTATCTAGGTCGAAACAGCACATTAAGATTTAGATTGGCATAATTTCCAGAATAGTCAACATGTCCATTTCGAATAAAACGGTTAAAAGTTAAGAATAATAAATTGGAATTTAATAATCATAATCACAGCGAACCAATCTTATGTGAACATAGTATTAAAGTCGATGATGTCCATAATTCTAATAATTACAATTCAGCTAATTTATCAATAGCAATCACATTAACAATCAACTAATTTATACAATTTACTATAGCTAGTTGTCATTAATGTCATGATATGAAATAATCAACTAATTTATACAATCTACTATAGCTAGTTGTCATTAATGTCATGATATGAAATGTGGCAATAATTTCCTATTCCAATATTCAATATCTATAACTACATGGGTGTATGTAAGATCCCTATACATTAGAGGCAAAAAGAAGGCACGAAGTCGAGATTACCACTTTGATTCGCTCGTGTAAATCCGTGATATCCCAACGATAGATACAATAACATTTTACGATATTCAATATGGATCCACTTGCGAAATTAAATAAAAATATCGAATATGATATAATAAATATTCGATAAGAAATGACTTGCCTTTTTCCTTGTAGACGATTCGATAATTAGTAGAGAATAACGGGATCAGAATCCCAGGGAGCAATCCCAAGAGCACGTGCAAAGACCGTGCGAAGAAAACTAGCAAACAGCAGCAACTAGTGGAGTCGTCCCTCACACCGGATCAGGCAAAACAGCGAAGCGGCGGATGGGATACGCTACGCCCAGAACACGGGACAGCGTTTTCGTCCAACGAGTTTCTTCCCTCACACCGGATCAGGCAAAATAGGGGACAGCGAAGTCAGGATCTGTTGCGAACGAACACCAAACAGCGAAATTGACGAATGGTCGTTCGTCTTCTTCCTCTCGACAGCGCGGGGGAGAGTGGGCGAACGGCGCGATGACGGCGATGCGACGCGGCGGCGGGGGTTCGCGATGACGTCCGGTTCGACTGTGGAGCAGTCGATGACGGCGACGGGGCGTTCGTCGAGTTGACGATGGCGCTCTGTTTTCGAGTTCGGAACAGGGGGAGTGAGCGGAGGCTGGGTTCGGGTGCTGGCTATGCGAACGAAGGTCGGTGAGGGAATCTATGGGTGAGACAGTGACAGAAGCGAGGGGCGGCAATGCTCGGGTGACGCTTAGATGGACTGGTGGTGGCGATGAGCAGGGAGTGGGGTTCGGGGATTCGACAGAGCTTCGATGGCAGCGGAAGGAGGGCTGCGACTGGTCGGCGGTGCCATGGTCGACGCTGTTGTCGACGGAGAGAGGTATGGGTTCTTCGGAGGTTTCCGATGGAGGAAGGAGGAGGAAGATGGTGTGGCAACAATGGCGGCGAGCGGAGAGAGAGGAGGCACTGCGGTGGAGTGCGGCACGGTGAAGGCGAGGGATGGAGTCGAAGCTTCAAGGGTGGTCGTGTGGGGGTTGAAGACGATGCGAGGAGAGAGAAAGACGATGGAGAAGTTGGGTTTGTTTTGTTTTGTTTGGTTTGCTCTGTTTGGGTTTAAATCAGAGGAGGGAGAGAGAGAGTGTGGGGAATGAATAGTGCGGGGTATAAGTTAGAAATTGATTGAATTAGTAATGGGAGGGATTTTAAAGCCTGATAGTAGGAATTTAGTTATTATTTTGGGAGTTACAGATCATGGGGGTTGTAGGGGAGTGATTTGGAGAATTGATAGGGATTAGTACGTTAGGAAGAATCTGGGGGGGTTGATTTGGGTTAGTGGGTTTGGGTGAGAGATCCAATAGGGGGTGAATATTGGGCTTTGGGCTTAAAAATATTTAAATAAACAATTAGGTTGTTGGGCTGAATTTTTGGGTTCAGATTAAATATAAAATAAAATAAAATCAGAATTTATACAATTGGGCTCGAAATAAGTATAAGATAATTAAATAATTTGTATATTGAGTTCCATAAAATAGTTTAAACAGTAAAATCTATTAGGAAAAAATAGTTATAAGATACTGAGGATTTAAATACGGAAAAATACTTTTAAAATACGTATTAATGGAAACAGGGGTTACAAATCCTACCCACCTTACAACAAAATTTCGTCCTCGAAACTTGTTTAGGCGGTATATAGGACAGGGTAAAAGCAATTTAGGGGGGGTAACAAACAAGGGATCCAAAGAAAAGTCAACTTGGTGGTAACACAAAAATAAGAGGGGAGTGGATAACAACGATGTCAAATGGAATGCATGAAAGAGAATAGGCGGTATCAAAAGGAAAGAACAACACGAGATAATAAGGCAAGATAAGAAGTCGGCAGAACTGAAATCAATGAGAGAAAAGACAGAGAAGAATCAAACAATTCATTTCATATTGTCATATTCATTGAACAGTGTTATCGTTATTGTTTACCATTATTTTTATTGTTTATTGTTATTGTTATAAATGATCGTTATTGCACATTGTACTATCGCCTTGTCAATGTTCAATACTATCGATTTCATCGTCCATTGTATTCATCGTTATACCGTTATTGTCATTGTTCTCTGTTTCTCTACTTGCTGTCCACGACTTGCTCTAAGGACATATTTTTCCTCTCAGATTAACAACTTACAGGTAATCACGAATAATTTCTTGATGGACTAGGTGAACAACAATGGTGAAAGACTCGTGTTGCTGCGCCGTTGAATAAATATTATTTCTTTTTTTTTGAACTTTAATAACTGAACATTGTTGTATTTGTGGGCTTTTGACCCGAATAATGTTATTGTCGATTCCAGATATTGGATTTATTTCATGTTGGTTATTTATGCTTAAATTTCAATGTTTTTATTTATGTGATTATTCTTTCATTGCATGCATGGTTGTATTATTTCATGTTTACATTGTTGAGTTTGATCAATAACAGCCTATGGATGACGCAAGTCATTCGCTGGGCCGTGTCACGTACTTGCATTCCGTAGTTTTGGGAAGCTGGGGGTGACACCTTTTCCCCAAATTTTTGGAAGTAGGTGATCGGATCTGCAGCGGCGTAGACGACTTGGACCTTCAACCCAACATTCGTTTGTAAGTATTCGTAACTTATGGCATATAATTTTAAGTGATTTTGGGTGAAGTTTTGGATTTGAAATTTTGGGTTCATTTTGGTTCGTACATAATAAATATATTATATTTTAGGTTAAATTTGCGTTGGTAGATTTAGGGTTTGGTTTGCAATGATAAATTTGCATTGATAGATTTAGATTTAGGTTTTAGTTAGCATTGATAGACTTGCTTTGATAAATTTACATTGTTAAATTTGTACGTGATAGATTTATGTTGTACAATTTGCTTTGCACGCGATAAATTTACATTGTGTAATTAATCAAAATTAAACCAATATTGTGATGGACACTGTGAGTAATATTGTTTGATATTGAAATTTTGGAAATTAGACATTGTTAATTGTATAATATATTTATAGTGATTTTAAGGTAAATTTGTTGACATATATTATCAAAAATGTAGGATTCTATTTAATATAACATATGGTACGGACAATGGGTAATGCCGAATAAGGGAGTAGTAGTGACCTCCAACAACCTGGAAAGGTCCACGGATATGTCATGGACAGCCTAAAAAAAAAACGAACCGTGGTAGACAGAGACGTACCAATGTAAGATGATTTGACATTAATTTCATACGTTCAATTTTAACATCAATAAAATTATAAATTTGTATGTTGAATTTCCATTTTTTTTGTAGGATGAGGCCGATCCTTCTTCTCAGGGTAATCAAATGGGCCCGTCTCCTCCTCCAAATCAACATGGTCCTTCTTCTCCATCTAGTCAGCCGGGCCCATCTTCTTCCTCATATGTTCCTCCGGTGGTTTCCGGTCCGATCGACCCAAAGCTTTTAACTTGACAAGGTCTGCATCGCTCTAAAGCCGTTTGGGAAGGAAATTCTTCGGAGTGGAGTTTTAGGGGGCACGACACATTAGAGATGCATCCCCGTATACATGAGATATTATAACAATGTGAGTTATACGGCATCGGGTTGATGAGCTCCATTAAGGCCGACCAACCCTTATTAACAGCCCTTTCTCGAGAGATGACGTCCCGAGACACATAGTTTCATTTACCGGTTGGCGAGATGACAGTGACACTGCAAGATGTTGTTGTAATAACGAGTTTGCTAATTGATGGACAGACCATAACTGGCACTATGGACTTTGAACCAAGTTTAGCATGTGGTTGGGGATTAATAATTTCGGTTTGCTGAATATATAGCTCTAATGCAAACCAACTAAAATTCAGATCAAGTGTTCTGCCAATCATGGACTTCAAAGAGTTGTCGTTCCTACAGGCACAGTCATAAAATATTGACCATCACCTTTTCCCGCTGCATAATGTGCTAAATTTTTAAAATTCCATCGTTCTTTATCCCAATTAGTAACCTCATAAACATTCTCAACAAATTCTTCTATTGTGATTGTACAGGGTACTCAAATTATTTCGGGATCAACGACACTATAACAACAACCTATTTTTGGGTCACAGATAATTTCACCACCGAAATAAAGCCAAATAGGAATATCGTAATCCATACCTATACATATTTATAAAAATAATAATCATTATCTACTAAACAAAATATATTCGATAGAATGATATACAAATCATACCTTGAAATCAATGATAAGAAAAGATAAGCAATTTTGAGCTTCGAGAAGACGGCGTGGTGAATGGGTTAATAACAAATTTGCTATGTAAATCCCCAAACAAACAAAGGGCCAAATATGGATGTAGGGCTTTCAGAGTGGTAGGAGATATGAATGTGAGAGAAGAAGAAGAAGATGAATGTGAGAGAAGAAGAAGATCCTTTAAAATTTGGTAGAGTTTTTTTTAAGTAAGATTTACAATTGGGATGCTAGGATTTTGGAGTTGGGTTTAGAAATTGGGGGAGAAAGAGAAGAGAGAGAGGCACTATAAATATAATGAGACAACGTCAGTGATTGTGATTTAATAGGGTCCTAAACGATATAGCACGCTAACCCGGTTAGTGCGCCTGGTATAAAGAGGCGCGCTAACAGGGTTAACGTGTCTATACTTGGGGTTTTTCCCCTGTCCCTACTTGAGGAGTGGTGTCCCCTACTGTCCCCCATACCACGCTAACCCGGTTAGCGCGTCTGATTTAAATGGTCGCGCTAACGGAGTTAGCGTGTTTATATTTGGTGAGTTTTTGTCCATCATCCCTACTTGAGGGGATGAGTGGTATCCTCTAGCACACGCTAACTGGGATAGCGCGAAAAAATTACTAGGGGCGCTAACTCAGTTAGCGACAGAGACTTTTTGGTATTAAATTTTATAACAGGGACAGTTTGGCACAACTTACAAAAAATGGGATAGTTTGGTAAAAAAATTCTTGCTGCCAGTCCTAGGATCACGAAAGTGAGACCACGTGCGATGCAACGTTGCTAACTTTTTGGGTTTTTGTCTTCTCGTTTCTTGCATGACAAGTCTAAAAGTAATTAACTAATAATCTCTAATCTCTGTTCTCTAATATTATAATGGGAGAAGGCCTTAGAGCATCCACAGTCGTTTGCTATATATCCCATTTCCCCATTTTTTAGCAAACGAATAGCAAAGCTGCGCTGCAGTCGTTTCTCATTTTTCCATTTTCTGGCAAACCTCCTATTCTCATTTCTCAAATATGAGAAACGAAATGAACTTTCTCAAAATATAAAGGACGGGGTATGATACCCCGTCTCTTCGATTTAATTATTTTTTAATCGATTCAGACGGACGATCATATACCGTCTCAGTAAATTTCAATATTTTTTTTTATTTAAATGAGGTCGGACAGGGATACATACCCCGGACGGGGTATGATACCCCGTCTCTACCATTAACGAATATATATATATTTTTAAAAGTCCTCAGACGGGGAATGATACCCCGTCCGGGGTATCAAACCCCGTCCTACGCATTTTTTTTTTATTTTTAATAAACGAACGGCCCTGATTGGCCAATGAGAAGAAATTAAAAAAAAAAAATCAATATAGGCTGGGCCGGGGAATGATTCCCCGGACAGGGAATGTATCCCCGTCCCACACATAGCCATTATTAGGTACACATAGCCATTATTAGGTAGGTTTAGGTAATAATTAGGATTAGATGGTTAATTAATATAGTTTAGTTATTATTATATTATTTAATTTAGTTAATTAATATATTTTAATAGTTATAATAAGTAATTAACTTTCTTTAGTTTATTTGAAAGGATGAGAGACGGGGAATGATTCCTCGTTCCGCCATTTTAAAATTAAAAAATAGGGACGGGATATCATATACCGTCTCTAATCGAAATGAGAAAAATATAGCAAAGTACGACTGCACGATACGCATCCAATTGCTATTACTGTAGCTGCCATTTTATAAGAATTGAGAAAAACGACTGTGGATGCTCTTAGTGTCATTTGTTATTTTGTTATTTTACCAATATGTACAATGCACGTACATAATTAATATAAAGAAGGTTTCCAGTTCAAATTTTTTCTACGTCAAAGTTTTTATTTTTATTTTTTGAAATTATTAAAACTTATATTACAATGACTAGTAACATTTAATTAAAATTCATAATAGTTTCTCGATAACTTTCAAGTAAAGCAACTAAGCTGAGCATACCTCGGAGAGGTTGACTCATTGATTAGTTGCTTGTTGATTTTTCCAAATACAGACGAAAAAAGTCCGGATTAGTTTGAGCTAGTTTCTAAACTATTTCATAGGGGACCCACCTCTACCGTGCTAATCCACTAAGAAACTTCAGCACATCACAAACTCATTTACGTCCACAAGCTCTAAAAAGTACTACGAAATAGATGTAAATTAGTAACCAATTTAAGGTAAGCCATGCAATAATCGATTATACTGATTTACTTATTTTATTATTATTATTGTTATTATTTGGCTTCTTTCATTAATTATGTTTATAAAAAAAAAGTATGAAAACAAAATTTTTTTTGATTGTATATGAAAACAATTATTTACTCTCCTTTCATATCTCTCTCTGATGCGGTTTGTTTTTGGGAAACGTGTGGATGCACCAGGCGTGAGTTCTTACTCGATTTGTATTGAAGGAGGAGACACCTATGCAGGCGACCATCGACTGGACGAACGGTACTGAGGTAGATGGTACTGAGGTGGAGGCTGATCTCAGCTCGAATCTTTGGGACTCGGATCCGAGGGTCTCGTGTACTTGCAGACGGTCTCGAAATACCGGGGTTGGTCCCGGTGGCAGACCCTCCGACGATCTAGTCAGTCACTAAAGGAGAGCAACAGTAACTAAGGTTTGAGTGGAAAAGTTTTTGATCACCTGGCGAAGGAGTAGGGGTCTGGTATTTATAGAAGATGCCAACCGGGTCTGGACCCATTTTCCGACGCTGACGTGGCTTCTGAAGGATCAGGAGGTGTGCGCATCTTAAGGGGATCCTGTGGTCCAGGATGGGCCATGTCATTCCTAACCCATATCACTCTCTATATGTATAGAAGAATTAGGGGTCTCCTATTAAGTCCTATATCACCCTAGCCAACTCAGATAAATAGATATTTCAAAATTATATTTGGGACATCTAAAATTAAAATCACACTGTTAAATGAGATTTACATTCTAAAAACTATATATGTGTAAAATTTTAATAGCTTATCATACAATTATAAATTGTATTTTTTTGAAAGATCTAAAATTACTTTATTTTTAAATTATATTATGTGCAGCAAAAAAAATTCAGATTCATTTAAAGCTGTGTACATAAATCGTGCAACGCACGAGTTTGCATGTTGATAAATTATAACTCCAATTCTCTCATTATATACAGAGAGAGAGAAAAGAAGAGATAGAGATATATTAAAGATAGCTATAAAAATTGGAAAGCTGCAACAAACAATAGACACGTATCATTAATTACACGTATATTCAACGTAACGTTTATCTCCATTTCTCACACTGTTATTTAAAACTAATTAATAAATATAAGATAACAGAAGCTAACCGATATTGGTCAGATGACGTGGCCCCTCCTGGGCCACAGGATCCCCTAAAAAACCGCTCACCCCTGATCATCAGGTCTGCCAGGTCAGCCCTAAGCCCCATGGGCTTCTGCCACGTAAGGCCCACGGGCAAACGGGTCCAGACCTGTTTGAGTCTGCCTATAAATACCAGGTCCTCTCCCCCTTCACAAGATAATCAATCTTTCCCCTCTAAAAATCCTAGCTACTGTTACTCTTCAGTGACTAACTAGACCGTCAGACGGCCTGCCACCGGGATCATCCCCAGTGTTCCTAGGCTGAGTGCAAGTACGCCAGACTTCGGGATCCGAGCCTCCAGATCCGAGCCGAGCCTCCATATTCGAGCCGAGCATCCGACCTCCACCTCACTCCTGCCTGCTCCCGAGCCGTCTCCTCAGTTGAGGGTCGGACGTATAGCCAGTACCGACGCTTCCGCTTTATAAATTGAGAGAACTTACACCTGGTGCAGTCACCCTAAAAAACAAATCGCATCACTAACATTATACAAGGGACACCTGCAATGCATGCATGAGCTTATATTTTCATCTCGAAGATAATTCATTTGTTAAATTGTTTAATTACTTTATATATATCTCTAATATTATAATAGGAGAAGGTCTTAATGTCATTTGTCAATCTACCAACATGTGTTAAGCACGTACATAACTAATATAAATGAGATTTCAGGTTCAAATCCTCACTACGTTAGAGTTTTTATTTTTATTTTTATTTTTTAAAATTATAAAAACGTGCATCGCACGTGTACAGGGCCTACCCTAAGTTCCCGATGACCCAAGGCGAAAAGTCCAAATAATTATTTTTGGGGCCCCTAATTAAAATATAATTTTTGTACGCGCAAAATGCATGCCTATATTTACAAGGAAAATATAAATTTGGAGCCCCTAAAATTGTAAAATAATCGGTGCCTGAGGCGGCCGCCTCACTAGCCTCAAGGTGGGGGCCGGCCCTGCACGTGTAAATTACTAGTATATATGAATTTTACAGGTTCTCATTCACCACATGTTCAGTTTTTCAACTGTGACTTGAGTACATCAAAGTGCAATAATCATAAGGAAGGATGTTGCGTTCTTCCATGCTATCTATCTATCTTCACGTACAGACACACCGCAAATATATTGTGCATGCGACCCCCTAAAAATAACAGTTATTGTTGTTGCGGCGTTCATCTTAAGACCCAAAAAAAATGAATTTCATAATTCTTGAATATTATTTGATGATCAATAAAACTATATATTATTATGCTATATTTGTTGTTTTATTTTTATATGTATTTTTAATATAATTGAGAAAGCAGAATAAGTACAACTACGATCTCTAAAACCACCAAACTTATATGCAATATTGCAAACATTCTGAGCTCCGATGGGAATTAATTTCGTAAGTCGGAACACATCTCTTTTCTCCGTTTTACAAAAGTTTGCAATCCGGCCAGTTCGCCAGCCACTACTGAACAAATCTCTTAACCAATTACTGAATATGATATATATACTTCCATCCTATGAGAGCTTATTGCTTAGAGCATCCACAGTCATTTGCTATATATGCCATTTTCCCATATTATAGCAAACGAATAACAAACGAGCGCTGCAATCGTTTCTCATTTTCCCCTTTTTTGACAAACGTTCTATTCTCATTTCTCAAATATGAGAAACGAAATGAACATTCTCAAATTATAAAGGACGGGGTATGATACCCCGTCTCTCCTATTTAATTATTTTTTAATCGATTCAGACGGACGATCATATCCCGTCTCAATAATTTTCAATTTTTTTTAAAAAAATTAGGTCGGACGGGGATACATACCCCGGACGGGGTATGATACCCCGTCTCTACCATTAACGAATATTTTTTTTTTAAAAAAATCCTCAGACGGGGAATGATACCCCGTCCGGGGCATCAAACCCCGTCCCACACAATTTTTTTTTTTTTTTAATAAACGAATGGCCATGATTGGCCGATGAGAAGAAGAAAAAAAAAAAACCAAAAAAATGGGCTGGGGATTGATTCCCCGGACCCGTCCAAGACTTTTGGTACTTTTGGTAGGTTTAGGTAATAATTAGGATTAGATGGTTAATTAATATAGTTTAGTTATTATTATATTATTTAATTTAGTTAATTAATATAGTTTAATAGTTATAATAAGTAATTAACTTTTTTAGTTTATTTGAAAGGATGAGAGACGGGGAATGATTCCCCGTCCCGCCATTTTAAAATTTAAAAAAATAGGGACGGGATATCATATCCCGTCTCTAATCCAAACGAGAAAAATATAGCAAAGCACGACTGCACGATACGCATCCAATTGCTATTACTGTAGCTGCCATTTTATAAGAAATGAGAAAAACGACTGTGGATGCTCTTATAAGAGCATCCACAATGGTGTTTCTCATATTAGAGAAAATGGCACAAATAGAAATAGGAAATAGGCGTGATCGCTGTAGTGGTCGTTTGCTATATTTTGGCAAATTTTTAAACTTTTTAGAGCGGACGGGACATGTTGTCCCGTCCCATGAATTTTTTTATAATTAAATTAGATTTAATATTTAAAATATTATTTACTAAATTAATTAGCAATTAAATTAACCTAAACTATATTTAAATAATTACTAGTACATTAATTAAGAGTTTAATTAAGTGTGATAGTGACCTAAACACTAATTAAATAGTGGGGAAGTTCTCAAATGAGACATGTTGTCCCGTTTGAGAACTTTTCTCATGAGACGGGACAACATATCCCGTCCGATCATTTTAAAATTTTTTTTTGTTTAGACGGTACATGTACCGTCTGATTATCTAAAAAAATTACTTAAAAAAAACAGACGAAACAACATGTGTCGTCCGATCTGATTTTTTTAAAAAAAATTATTGGGACAGAACAACATGTTCCGTCCCCTATATTATGAGAATCGCCATTTCGTTTCTCAAATATGAGAACGTGCGGTAGCGCGTTTGCCATAAAATAACAAAATAAGAAATGACTGCAGCGCCAACTTTCTCAAAATATGAGAAAATGGCAAATATAGCAAACGACTGTGGATGTTCCAAATCCCTAGTATTTAGGAACAGACTCTGGACCCCTTGCATCCATACTCCTTTCAACAACAGTGTTAATCACATACAAATTAAGAATCTCCCTCTGGTAATACTCCAATAAGTGGTAGGAATTATGAGGATCTTGTTGAGTCTTTGACACAATCAACACAAACCACCAAGCAAGACTAGATCACACCAATCACACCAAGCATACAAGAATTGTCCCGGTTGGGGCTTTCGCCTTAATCCGGGGGAGGAAGAACCGAGATATTATTTCAACTATAGAAGATACAAGAATATTATAATTCTTAAGCCTAATGAAACTTGATGCTACTTATAATGGAGCAACTCTCTCACCCTCTCAGATGAAGTACTCTCTTATTCGATTCGGCACTCAATAGAATCATATAGATCTATGAGCCGTTACAATTGTTTATATAGATCCAGAGACAAACCCTAAGTTGATATATTGTTACAATAGACATTGGATATTACATAAGAGATAACCCTACGATAGGAGCCACACGATCTAACTTGAAGAGCAACTTGGGCTTTTCACGAATTTGCTTGACTCAAGCCCGAAACCCATCAGCGCTGCAAATGGTCGATCACACCAATAAGTCGGTCGACTGTCCTCCTCTCTAGAAGGTTCTGTGCAGTGGACGGTCGACCGCACAAGAGGGACGGTCGACCGCAACTTCTGTTGTTGGTGTCGCTGACTATTTCTCGCCTCCACTCTGTTTCCAATCGTTTCTATCTCTCCATCGTCTTATCGTCTTCTTATCCAACATCGTATGCAAGACATAAACCCAACAATCTCTACCTTGGATTGCATATGCATGAATCCATACCTGTGTGATTTAAAACTCTTCTAGACCTTTCTTATCCGTTTTGTAAACATATTTATATGGCTTCTCCTGCTAGTTGAACAAACCTCCACTTGTTTTCCTCCAGCTGTATGCCCCCCTCAATGGCACACCCTTGTACATGTAATAATGGAGGTGCCACCCTCCACACGAACTCCACCTACATCAACGCTTTCTCCACCTTCCAACGATATTCGAACGTTGCAGTCTCGCATTGGTAATTCTAGTGACGGCTTACTAGATGATGCTTTAGGAACAATGGGCTTCCATACACTCGGCCGAGATTTTTCTGCTCCTACAAAGCTGGTAGAGGTTGTGCTGACCCTGCCCAATTCCCCTCTTACCCTTCATTACCTTACGACGCCTATCCCAAACTGTGAAAACTCCACCTTGAGCTGTGTACCTGCAGCCGCGAGCATCAAGAGTACCCAAGGATATAAGATTCTGTTGTATCGATGGAATGTGCATGACCTATTCTAGTGTGAACTCTTTACCATTTGGTGTCTTCAATTCAACAGTTCCCTCACCCACTACTTCACAATTCTCACAACTCCTCGTTCTCACACTACGAGCTGTTGATGACTTGTAAGTAGAAAACATCTCTCTCTCGGAGCAAATATGAGAGGAACTTCTCGAATCACGATACCAACTTGAATCCACATCAGAAGAACTTGAAACAAGAAGACAATAATTGTCATTATCATCTGACTCAGTTGCGCTGACTATATGGGCTTGTCCCCTTATTTAGTAGCACTCTTCTGACTCAACCACTTGCGATAGTCTCTCTTGTAATGCCCAACTCCTCTACAGTAATGGCAATGAATCTTACCCTTGTGTGTTGTATCCCTTCCAATTGAAGTATCACTATCCATTGCATAACGTCCTAAAGAAATAGGCCCTCCTTTCTTAGTTCATCTTCTTTCAAACCCTTAATTACCCTGGCTACAGTAAGTGTCCCCTTGGCTGATTTTCCATGTAGCATGTTAGTTATCAAGTGATCATAAGAAGTTGGCAATGAATAAATCAAGTTGAAACATTTATCCTCTTCGCTAAGATCATCAGCGTTAATCGCTCTCTGTTCATATATTACCTTATTGAACTCTACAATATGATTTTGGAGACGGGTATCTTCCTTCATTGAGAACCTAAACATCTTCCTATTCCAATACATCCGATCTATCAATGACGATCCCGAATAGTTAGATTTGAGTCACGCCCATAGACTCGCCGTACTTTTCTCCTCAAGAATATTACACTTGACTTCATCCACCAATTACAACCGGATTAAACTCAAGGCTTTCAAACAAATTTCATCATGCTTCTCTTGCTTTACGTCGGTTGGCTTCTTCTCTTATAAGGCAAGGTGCAAGTCCTTCTGAACCAAAACATCATACATGTCCACCATCCATAGATTGAAGTTGATCTTACCGTCAAACCGCTTGATCTCTGTCTTTTTATCTGCCATCTCCAAGGAACTCGAACAAACCCACGAACCCGATTGCTCTTATACCACTTTGTTATAAATTATGAGGATCTTGTTGATTCTTTGACACAATCAACACAAACCACCAAGCAATACTAGATCACACCAATCATACAAAGCACACATGAATTGTCCCGGTTGGGGCTTTCGCCTTAATCCGGGGGAGGAAGAATCGAGATATTATTTCAACTAGAGAAGATATAATAATATTATAATTCTTACCACGACCCTCTCTCAAACTTAATGGAACTTGAAGCTGCTTACAATGGAGAAACTCTCTCACCCTCTCAGATGAAGTACTCTCTTCTTCTATTCGGCACTCAATAAAATAATATGGATCTATGAGCTATTACATTTGTTTATATAGATCTAGTGACAAACCCTAAGTTGGTATTTTGTTACAATAGTCATTGGATATTACATAAGAGATAACCCTACAATAGGAGTCACACGATCTAACTCGAAGAGCAAGTTGGGTTTTTCACGAATCTGCCTGCTCAAGCCCGAAACCCATCAGCGCCGTGCACGGTCGACTGCACCAACAAGTCAATCGACTGTCCTCCTTTTTGGAAGACTTCGTGTAGAGGACGATCGACCGCACAAGAGGGACGGTCGACCGCAACTTCTGCTGTTGCTGCCGCTGACTATTTCTCGCCTCCACTCCGTTTCCAATTGTCTTTATCCCTCCATCGTCTTATATATATATAGCTCTGATGCGGTTTATTTCTGGGAGACGTGTGGATGCACCAGGTGTGAGTTCGGACTCGATTTGTATTTGAAGGAGAATGCTGCTCGTCTGCCGACCCTTGACTGACCGGGTGGAATTCGTGGCGACCTCGGGGCGGTTCGGAGATCTGGGCTCGGATCAGAGGATTCGGATCCGAGGTCTTGTGTACCTGCAGACGGTCCTGAAACACCGGGGTTTGTCCCGGTGGCAGACCCTCCGACGATCTAGTCAGTCTCTGTGAGAGAGTAGCAATAACTAGGTGAATTTAAGTGGCAAAAGATTGATTACCTGAAAAGGTGGGTGAGGGTCTAGTATTTATAGAGAATCCCAACCGAGTTTGGATCCGCTTGGGGGCCGGGTCTGAACCCGAAAGCCCATGGGCCTGTCGCGGTAGAAGGTCCAGGGGGTTTAGGGCTGACGTGGCAATACCAGGAGTGGTATAGAGCTGACATGGCTGATCGTGGGTCTTCTGTGCTTCTGGGAGAATCGGAGGGCCTAGGCTGCGCCAGGTCAACCCCCTGCTTCGCCAGAGAGGGGGGGACGGCTCATGGAGCTGTCACGGGTCGGAGACCGAGGACAACTGAGGCTCATCGGATACGAGGAGGCCGGCTCTGGGGGGGTGCACTTGAGGTTCGGCGCCGACCCTGTAATGGTTCGAAGCCGAGCTGGATTGCTATTTTTACCTTTCTTGAGTGAGCGTTGTATTGGGCCCTGGTTGGGTCCGCAGGCCATTTTTACCCTACCACACAAGCCCCCCACTCCTGCGGGGGTGCGAGAGCTAGCCGGGGAGGAGTGTTCATGGTCGTGGAAATGGGATGGCAAATCGTTGAATCATCCGGAGGGGAGTACCCTGGTGCCCGGCCCAGTCTCGATACGACGAGGGATTACGCGTTTGACAAGGGCGATGCGAGACGTTGTTTCTTCCTGAGAAGAAGGCCCTGGTGCACGACCGAACCTCGAGATGACGAGGGTTTATGTGTCGGCAAGGGTGATGGCGAGCCGTTGTTTCTTCCTGAGAAGAGTACCCTGGTGCCAGACCGAACCTCGTGATGAGGAGAGATTATGGGTTGGTAAGGGTGATGGCGAGCCGGTGGATCTTCCGAAGAAGAGTACCCAGGTGCCAGACCGGACCTCGAGTTGAGGAGGGATTACGGGTCGGTAAGGGTGATGGCGAGCCGTTGTTTCTTCCTGAGAAGAGTACCCTGGTGCCAGACCGAACCTCGAGTTGAGGAGAGATTATGGGTCGGTAAGGGTGATGGCGAGCCGGTGGATCTTCCAAAGAAGAGTACCCAGGTGCCAGACCGAACCTCGAGTTGAGGAGGAATTACGGGTCGGTAAGGGTGATGGCGAGCCGTTGTTTCTTCCTGAGAAGAGTACCCTGGTGCCAGACCGAACCTCGAGATGAGGAGGGATTACGGGTCGGTAAGGGTGATGGCGAGCCGGTGGATCTTCCGAAGAAGAGTACCCAGGTGCCAGACCGGACCTCGAGTTGAGGAGGGATTACGGGTCGGTAAGGATGATGGCGAGCCATTGTTTCTTCCTAAGAAGAGTACCCTGGTGCCAGACCGAACCTCGAGTTGAGGAGAGATCATGGGTCGGTAAGGGTGATGGCGAGCCGTGGAGCCTTCCTGAGAAGACTATTCTGGTGCTAGGAACTGGTCTTGAGCTGGCGAGGGGTTTAGGGGCCGGTCAGATTGTGGGCGAACCGTTGTGTCTTGGGAATGTTGAGCAGGGTGGTCTGCTGTCTTTGCGGAACATTGGGGGCGCCTTGGGATCTATGTGAGGTTCCAATTCCCCAGGTGCTTTAATGGCGCCGCCTAATAAATGTAGGGCGCATGGTCTTCCGTCGTTTGGTTTCCCCTATGCCATAAAAGCTGGCCCCTGGGGGTGGCTATAAGTACCCCCCCCCCTCCTTTTTTGTAGTGAGTCAGATCAAAGCAAGGGTGGCCTATTGGCCCTTAAAGGTGTCTGCTCTGGCGGACGCCTGTCTCTTGCCAATTTTTACCCCCGGTTGTGTCGGAGAGGTGGTTTCTCTGCCGCCCGGATCTTCTCTTGGATCTGATGGCCCTGATACGGCGGCCAGATCCAGGGGGGATCAGGGCGAGAGGGGTAATGACCGAACTCCGAGGGGTGAGCTGTTTGCAACTGTGAAGGGTCTGTCCTTCCGGAAGAGATGAAGGGCATCCTGGGCCAGTTGTTTGCAACTGTGAAGGTCCCGTTGCCTTTGTAGGCCGAACCTTTGCAGTTGCATCAACTGGCTCGGAATGTTGCACTTCTCTCGATCTCTGAGTGTTGATCTGCTTTCAACCAGGATGCTCGCCGAGGGCGGCGTCTTAAGGCTTTGAGCCTCGGATGGATGGGTTGTTCTCCGATGGGAGGTTGACTACTCTGCATTCCGATAGGGATCCAGGTGATGGTGGTTTCTGTCTCACCCTTGAACAGTTCGGGTCTTCGGCCGACGAGTCTGTAAGCCCCGAGCTGTTCACGCGTGAAAGGGGAACCGACCTCGCCTCGGAGCCCGGGGCGTCTGTCTAAGGACGGCGCCTTAAATCTTAAGTAAAAATGTTCCCTCCTCCGAATATTTCTTCCGAGCTAACCTCCTTGCCTGGCTGTCAGTCTGTCATTGGATGATGTCAGCAGCGCACGTTTCCAGGACGTGGCGCGAATTCCCAGGCGGCAGTTGCATGTCAAATAGATGAACAGTACTCGCGGAAATCGAGGAGTCACCTTTATCTCCTATAAATATTCCCCCCTCTCCCCCACCAGTCCACTCCTTTCTTGCTGCTTTCTTTTCTTTTCAAAAAATTTCTCAACCCTTCAGCGCTCATCTTTGCAGCTTGCTGTACTAGGATCGCCCTTCCAAAGTAACCCCAGGTGAGTTGGTAAGTCTGCTTAGTTTAGGCATAGATGGATAGGGCTCAGTCTGGCTCATCAGCGTCGACGTCGGGGGGGGAATGAAGCTTGTCTCCGAATCGACGTCCTGGGAGGAGCCCATACTCGAGGGGGAGTCAGTACATGTCGATGAGTCTTCTGATACGGTTTCGTGGGAGGAAGCAGTAGGTGAGGAGGAGGTATATGGCGCGAGGTTGTTGCGTTCTCGTCGTCCCTTCGTGGTGGAGAGCAGCGAGTCGGAGGAAGCGGATGATGGTTCGGACGGCGTCCGTGTTTTGGAGTTGACTTCCGAGGGAGAGGGGGGCGAGGGTGGCACCGTACGGAGATCCACCGTTCCGGGTGCAGGTCCGAGTTCCATGCTGACTGGTCGGGGGCCCTTATTCATTCCCTCGCCAGAGCGAACCAAGAAGAAGAAGAGGGCTCCGAGGAAGGCAGGATCGAGGACTGGTGGTTCGAGCCAGGGGTCTGTCTACCGTAACTTGTGGACAGGTTCGCCCGTGCAGCCGAAGCATTTCCGTCAATATCCTGACGACCTGTCCGACAAGGAGCTCTTTGGTGTGCAGGCCTCTTCACCGAGTCGGAAGAGGGTGTTGATGGACGCGATTCTTACCGTCTTGGATGGCGGGGACTTGGAGGTTTTGCAGCTGGCGTACCACATAGGCCCCAGCTATGAATTGATGCTGCCGAGCTCTACTTTGCGCCCAACCGATCCCCTGTCTGCTTGGTATTGTGTCTTCCCGGTGGACGCGTTCATTTCTGGACTGAGGCTGCCAGTCCACCCTTTTGTTCGGGAAGTACTGAACTGGGCTTCCCTGGCTCCGATGCAGTATGGGCCGAACTCTTGGAAGCAGATAATCTGTTTTGTGCCGATGTGCGAGGAACAACAGGTACCCCTGCGGTTGAACGTGTTCCGAGCGATGCTGATGATTAGTTCGACGGCTGAGGGTATTTACTATATCTCTCCTCGGAGTAGGAGGAAGGTCGTTCACAGCCACCCGGACTCCATCAAGGATTGGAAGAAAAAATATCTGGTGATCCGGAGTGAGGAGCCCTGGGACATTCCGACCCGATGGAACTACTCCAAGCCGAGCCATCCCGCGCCGGGGCCGGGGGATCTAACGGCCGAGGAGTGGGGGTTTGTCGAGCGCCTTCGTTTGTCCCCTAGTATTGATTGGACGAAGGTGATGGAAGTCCACCTGGCGAGCGTCGGACTGAGCCCAGCCGTCCTGCGTATGTAGTTTGTTTCTTTTCTTTCGATCCTTTCGTACCTTCTTGCTCATTGCTCTTAATGGTTTTTTTTGTAGATATGGATGAGGCATCGATCAAAGCTAGGAGGCTCACCACGAAGAAGGAGAATGCCGAGAAGAAGAAGGGGGAGGCGGCGAAGAGGCCGAGGGAGCTGCCCCTCGTTATCTCGGAAGTACCGCTCGAGCCGAGGGTTAAGAAGACTCGTTCGGAGACGAGCAAGGGGGCTGCCCCTTCGAGGGGTAAGGGTCCCGTGGGGGCATCCGGTCTTGACAAGGGAAAAGGTCCCTTGGTAGAGTTTGAGGAGGAGGACCCGGTGGTGGAGATGTTGCGGCAACGGTGGGCGCCGGACTGGTCAATTCGGATGGGAGACTGTCAGACCGGGGAAGCCCAGGCCGTAGAGGTGGTGGAGAAGCTGGCGACGCCTGGCGATCGCCAGATGATGGAGAGCGAGCCCGTAGAGGTGGCCTTTACGCGCCTAGCGCAGGCCACCGTGTTGGTAAGTTTGTCGACCTCCTTCTTCCTGTTAGTCTTGCTTTAGGAGGTTTCTTCTTATGGGTGCCTTTCGGTCACAGGCTTACATGCAGGGAGCTAATGTAAAGAATCTCTACGAAGCGTCCCTGTCACAAGAACGTGCTCGGGGGGACAAGAGCGAGCGAGAGATGAAGGAGATGCGGATCGAGCTCGAGGATTTGCATAAGAGGGAGCAGCAGATGAAGCTGGAGCTCGAGGCCAAGGACACCGAGTGGGGGAAGAGGGTGGCCTCTTTGAAGGGGAAGTTCGCCAAAGAGAAGGGGGAGTTGACAGCCGCGTTCGCCAAGGAGAGGAAAGAGCTGACGGATACGTGTCAGCGGATGGTGATCGCCGCCCAGGATGAGTGCTACGCGAAGGCCCTCAGTCATGTGAGGCACTTCTATCCGACCATCGACCTGTCCAACTTTGAGTACGACATGGAGATCGATGGGACCCCGAAGACTCCTGCCGAAGAGGGGCCCGCTGTCGACCCGGCCGTTGACCCTCCGGCGAACCCGAACGATGACGAGGAGGGAAATCGAGTTGTATAGTTTCGCCTTTCTTTCTTTTTCCCCCCTTTTTGTTGTGTTTGCCTCCCGCGGACTGGCCACCGCCTTTTTGTAAGAAGCAGCAAAATTTATGAAAAAGTGTCTATGACTTGTCAAGTGTTTTGGCACCGGACATTTCCGAATCTCCTTGCTTATGGGTTTCGAGTTGGTTCTCTTTGTAGGTTTCCTCTGAACCTAATAAGGGAACATGAATAGGGAAATCATTTCACCCTTTGCTTCGGTTGATAGCATACGAGATGATGAAGGGGATGTGGTTCGGCCTTATCGTTTTGTGAGGAATCGGAGTGGGGTGAGGTGAAGTCTTCGGTGTCGATCTCCTGACCTGGTATTAGGTTGGATCTGCCGAGGCGTTCTGAGTATGATACAACGAGATTTCCTTCGTATAAGATAGGGGGGGGGGGGGGGCGCTAAAAACGGCCCTTTACAAAGGAAAGTTTTACAAAAGGTTCACTTCTTAGCTAAGTTAAAACCTATGCTCGTTCTTCGCAGGAATCCACTGGGTGCTTGGTGTCAAGGGGGAACCTCTCTTGCTTGACGGCAGGTCCAGGGGTAGAGCCGTCCTTCTCCGGTTCGATTTTGACGGCGTCGAGGGGGAACACTCCTCCCCCGACGGTGGTCATGTAGCACGATCGCGCTGCTTCTTGGCTGCCTCGGACGACGCCGACTCCTTGTGGGGTGGGAAATTTTAGCTTCAGATGGTAGGCCGAAGGCACTGCTTGGAGGGAGCATAACCCGGGTCGGCCGAGTATGGCGTTGTAGGCTGCCTTGACGTTGACCACCATGAAGTCCATAGACTCGGTCCTCTTGACGGGAGCCGATCCTGCGGTAACGTCGAGGGTGACAATCCCCTCTATCACGACAGGGACGCCGGAGAACCCATGCAAGGTGTATCCGGCCGGCTTGAGCTTGCCCCTAGGTAACTTCAGATTCTCGAAGGCTTCGAGGAAAAGAATGTTCACCGAGCTGCCGTTGTCGGCGAGGATTCGGCGAACTTCACAATTAGCCATGTAGAGGCTAATGACGAGGGCATTGCAGTGGGGGAGGCGAACGCCTTCGAGGTCCTCCCCTGAGAATGAGACTGGCATGGGTTGTAGCTTGGGGGAGGGGTTGTCTTGGACAGCATTCACTTCTCGGATGAAGGCCTTTCGGGAAGTATTCGATTCCCCTCCCATTGGCCCACCATGGACACAGTGCAAGATAAATGGCGGGTCCGCGGCTCCCTCGGACTCGGGATCCCGACTCTGGATGCGGTTTGGAGTAGGGTTCGGGGGCGAGTGTCTCCGGTTCCTAGTATCTCGTCGATCCCGCGGGACTTCTCGGGTGAATTCTCGGAGGTACCCCCTGGAGATGAGTTCCTCAATCTCGTCTTTCAGAGCCCGGCATTGGTCGGTGTCGTGCCCATGGTCTCTGTAGAAGCGGCAGTAGAAGCGCTGATCTCGGTTCTTGCCGTTGTTGGGTCGGGGAGGTAGTCGAACAATGCCTTTGTCTTCGATCTCTAAGAGGATGGCGGATACGTTATGCGTCAGGGGAGTGTACTTCTCGAAGCGGGGGATCGGCGGGATCTTTTTTACGGCCCCTGCGTCCCTCGGAGCTTTCTTTGATGGCTCGACTTCTTCGGCTTTCCGCTTTCCCTTCGAGTTGGCCTCTCTGGCGTCTTCGGGGCTAAGGGCCTCTTCTGCTCTAATGTATTTCTCGACCCTGTTGAGGAGGTCGGGAAAGTCGATGGGGGGTCTCTTCGCTAGAGAAGCTTTCAGCTGTCCGTGACGGACGTTGTGCCGAAAGGCCGCGGAGGCGACGCCTGGATCAAGGGAGGAGACCGCCCTGGCTTCCGTGGTAAACCTTCGGACGAATACTCTGAGGGATTCTCCGTCTATCTGCCTGAGCCCAAGTAACGAGGCGCTGGTCTTTTCCGCCTTCCGACTGGTGACGAAGTGAGCGAGAAAATTGCCTTCTAGTTGGTCGAAGGAGTAAATGGAGCCGGGGGCGAGCTTTGAGTACCATTCACGAGCCGGACCTCGGAGTGTGGCGGGGAAGGCTCGGCATAGCAGGGGATCCGAGGCGCTGTGAATCATCATGAGGGTTTTGAAACCCTCCATGTGATCAGCGGGATCTCCCTCGCCGTCGTAGGTCTCAAATTGAGGTGGTCGGAAATTCCTGGGTATTTCTGCTTGAAGGATGGGGGCGGAGAAGGGAGGACGGATGGGTCTGTACCCCTGAGCCACTCGTCGGTCGCCGTCCCCTAGGTGATCGAGGCGGTCCTCCATTTCTTGGAGGCGCCTCAGGAGTACGCCGCCGTCTTCTGGCTGGATAGTTGATGTGTGCGACATGCTGGCCTCGGCATCCGACCTAGTTTGGGAGTGGGAGGTCTCCTCCCTGGGGGCCCGTCGGAGGGCCCCGAGAATTTCTCTCCGGAATTCTCGGAACTCCTTGTGAGTGACGGGGGCTCCCTCGACCCTGTTCGGTCGGTCCGAGGGCTGCCTTCCGATGCGGCTGAGTGCTGACCTCCGTCCCTCGGGCGGTGGTCTTGGATGGTTCGGGGCCGGGTTGGAAGCGGCCCTTCCCCTGTTGCGGTTAACCTGTCGGTTGATGATGACTCCTCGGAGGTCGGGCTGGTCTTGGCGGGCGACGCTCCTTTGGGATCCCTGATGGGAAGCCCTGTGTTTTGAAGTGCGTGGACCGGCGTTAGCGCTTGGTGGGGGCGAGTCTCGTCGGTTGACGGAGGAAGCAGCCCCCTTGCCCTTTGAGGCCATGAGAATTCGGCTGTCGAGGTGCCTTGATGGTCGTGCTCGGGTCGGTTTCTGAAGCAGTGTTCCCACAGACGGTGCCAACCTGATGCGGTTTATTTCTGGGAGACGTGTGGATGCACCAGGTGTGAGTTCGGACTCGATTTGTATTTGAAGGAGAATGTTGCTCGTCTGCCGACCCTTGACTGACCGGGTGGAATTCGTGGCGACCTCGGGACGGTTCGGAGATCTGGGCTCGGATCAGAGGATTCGGATCCGAGGTCTTGTGTACCTGCAGACGGTCCTGAAACACCGGGGTTTGTCCCGGTGGCGGACCCTCTGACGATCTAGTCAGTCTCTGTGAGAGAGTAGCAATAACTAGGTGAATTTAAGTGGCAAAAGATTGATTACCTGAAAAGGTGGGTGAGGGTCTAGTATTTATAGAGAATCCCAACCGGGGTTGGATCCGCTTGGGGGCCGGGTCTGAACCCGAAAGCCCATGGGCCTGTCGCGGTAGAAGGCCCAGGGGGTTTAGGGCTGACGTGGCAATCCCAGGAGTGGTATAGAGCTGACATGGCTGATCGTGGATCTTCTGTGCTTCTGGGAGAATCGGAGGGCCTAGGCTGCGCCAGGTCAACCCCCTGCTTCGCCAGAGAGGGGGGGACGGCTCATGGAGCTGTCACGGGTCGGAGACCGAGGACAACTGAGGCTCGTCGGATACGAGGAGGCAGGCTCTGGGGGGGTGCACTTGAGGTTCGGCGCCGACCCTGTAATGGTTCGAAGCCGAGCTGGATTGCTATTTTTACCTTTCTTGAGTGAGCGTTGTATTGGGCCCTGGTTGGGCCCGCAGGCCATTTTTACCCTACCACAAGCTCCATTACATGCATTGATATAAGATACTCCTTTTAAAGCACTTACATAGCTCCCCTCGATCATTTCTAATAGCAAATTACTAATTGTTTATTAATTCACTGATCGATTGGTTGTGACGGGAAATTATTTGTGCTGATGATTTTGTTTGTAAAGACCTAGACAGCAAGAAAAGGTACCAAAACATGAGTGTAAAAAAAAAAATATATATATTTAATATACGAGGGGTTCTGCATAAAAAATCCTTTTTGTGCATACACTACACTCTACCATGGTTGAATCTTTTAATTGATTGAGAGACTAATAGGAAAATAACGATTTATGATGAACTAATATAGAATTTTATTTTTTTATAGGGACCTACGTGGAAAACACCCAAAAAGTTTTTTTGAAAAATTTTATTTACATAATCTCTAATATTATAATAAGAGAGCTGAGATTTTTATTTATAGACAACCTGTAATTTGTAGTCATTTAACCATATAATCTCAGTCATTTTTTAAAGTGAGAGTTATATTAATCATTCATTTACTCAACTATTATTAGTTACCATAATACTCACAAAGTTTAAATTTATTTACGACATAATTATTTACAAAAGCGTCGCTCATATAAAATAAAAGTTTGTGTCATTAAAGATAACTAGTATTTTTCAATTGCAATGCACGTTTTAATAAGAGTTTGATGGTTTTACGTGCGATATATGTGTTAAGAAATAGTTTTGGGGTTGGATGTGCGTTGCACGTAATCGAGAAAAATATTTTGAAGAAAAGCTACGATTTGTAGTAGCAATGCACGTGTTCTAAGTAGAATTGAAGTTGTACGTGCAACATATGTGTTTGTTTGGTGTTAAAAAATATTGAAAAATTATTTTGCACGTGCATTGCACGTTAAAATAGGTGCAGTTTCGTTTGTTTGTTTTGTTGTAATTAATGAGAGAGTTGGAGTTGTACGTGTAATGCATGGATTTGTATGTTGACAAATGACAACCCCAACTCTCCCATTATAATATTGAGATTTGTAAGAGCATCCACAGTCGTTTGCTATTTTGCCAAATTCCCATATCTTGATAATTGAGCGTCTGCAATCGTTTGCTATTTTGCCATATTTTGGCAAATCCGCTACAGTCGCTTCTCAAATTTGAGAAACGAAATGACGATTCTCAAATTATAGGTGACAGAGCATATTGTTCCGTTCCTTTGTTTTTTTTTTAATGGGATCAGACGAAACAAGTTGTTTCGTTAGAGTTTTTTTTCTTTCCTTCTTTTAAAAAAAAAAGATCTGACGGTACATGCTGTACCGTCTGGAAAAAAAAGGAAAAAAAGGAAAAAATCGTCAAACAGGACATGTTATCCCGTTTCAAGCCAAAATTGGCTTCACGGAACAACATGTCCCGTCTAGCCATTTTGTAAGATTAGCCCAATTAATATTAAGCTAGTGTACTAATTAGGTAGCTAATTAGGTAACTTAATATATATTTTATTATTTAATTTATTTAATCAATAGTTAATTAACTTAAACATTGTTAAATTTTTTTTTTTTACTCATCGATCTAGTCGATACAAGTTGTTTCGTTTAACTATTTTTTGAGAAACTTTTAACAAACGACCACTACACACAACACACCGATTTTCTATATCTATTTGTGTCATTTTCTCAAATACGAGAAACACCATTTGATGCTTTAAAGAGTACTCGTAATTTGCACGTGCGATACACATTTTAAAAATTTCAAAAAATAAAATAAAAACTATGACGTAGAGAGGATTTGAACTGGAAACCTCCCTTTATATTAATTATGTATCTGCGTTGCATATATTAGTAGAATGATAAAATGACAAATGATACTAAGGCATTCTCCCATTATAAGATTAGAGATTAGAGATGTGATTAGTAAACAAAGGTCTCAGATTTGAGATCAAATTACCGCCTTATTAATTACCATTTAAAAAACAAATTAGAACGTGTATTGCATATGCGCAAATTACTAGTACAACAAATAGCAAAATATCTGCATTTCCTTATTCCAGCAAATTTCCCGCTCGCATCCACAAAATGTAAACCGAAAACAAACCCACCCACCCACGCACAGTCAGGTCCCACCACTCTCCTAACAAACACACCACGTGGGTCAATTTGCAAGTCCTTCTACACAAAAAACAATAAAAATAAAATTCAAGACGTGGCTCCATTTCGTACAGTACCCATCTTCGGTCCCTTCCCTTCCCTTCCCTTCCCTTCGTCGTCCCAAAATACCGCTTTGAATATCGCGTCAAATCAATAAATTAGGGTTAGGGCTTGGTACAGGAATCTTTCTTTGTTGTTTTGGTTGTTGTGAGTTGATGAGATGAGAGAGGGATGGGGATGAGGGCGGATCGCGACGACAACCGACAAGAGCATCAAGGATTGGCGGCGGTGGCGGCGATGGATCCGAACGATAGCGGTGATCATAGCAGTAACAACTTCGAGTTCGCGTTCAACTCCAGCAACTTCTCCGATCGTGTTCTGCGGATCGAGATCGTCGCCGGCGCTGCTGATACCAAATCGGACGGCGAGGGGTGCAGCACCCTCGCCGACTGGGTCCGGCACCGGAAAAGGAGGAGGGGGGACATCGTCAAGGAAAAAGGTTGCTTTTTTTATGGCTTTTTTGGGATCAAGTTTTTGTTTGTTGATTGGGGGCTCTTCCATTGAGGATTAGTTAAGGTGGTTCTGTTGATTGCATGCTAATTTTATGATTATGTGGCATCTAGAATCGGTTATCCATGCGCTCTTAGCTTATTTGATGATTTTATTTGACTAGAAAAATACGAGGTAAGATTATGAGGGAAATGAAAGTTCTGAACAAAATTTCCCATTTTTGATTTGCGAATTATCTAGTGGAAGTGAGGAAGAACAAAAGTGCGCTGCACCAAGCTCTGGTGAATTCATACTGACGCATGTGAAATCGAGCTTTTATGCGATAACATGATTTTATTATAATACATTTAAATTTATGATAAGGATTTTTAGCTAATTTGAAACTGGATTTTTTTGACTAAATAACAAGAATAAAGACATATTAAACAATTGTTATATGATTGTGGATGGTTTGTCCAAAATCTGTCGGAGAAGCGTCTGAAGTTATTGGATATTATGTATTTGTGTAAAGTGAAGTGTTTTTAAAAGAGGCTGCAGAAACGGAAGTGGCACTATGGTCATTATGTTTTGCCACCGAGGCACCATCTTAGAGAGAGAGAGAGAGAGAGAGAATGTGCATGTTAGAATTAGGATCAACGTGAGTGAGTTGGGTTGGACGTGGCTTCGATTAAGTTAAAACCTGCTGGTCGGTTGCAGCCACTATAATGAGCATTAGACAGTGGTGGTGGTGGTGGTGATGATATGGCAAGTCATTTTCCCACAGGTCCAACAGACCAAACTTGCTCCACAGAGCAAAAAAGTCTCTACAGAGACAAAACCTGTCTCCACTGAGGTAAAAAAGACCCTTGTTCCTTATAACAAAGGCAAAACGGTTCCAATTGAACCAAAAAAGACTTTCGCCGCATCCTTGGTGAAAGACTGGTATAATATGGAAATGAAGGCCCATGACCCTCAACTCTATGAAAAGTTCAATGGGTGTTTTAGAGCCCTACAGTCTACCGATTATAGAACGGTAAACTGCTGGCTAACCAAACTTGAGGGCGATTTCCTCGCTATACTGCAAGAACTCCGCCAATCTCAAGCAAGGCAAAACACAACCCATAGCCTTTTACTCAAAATCGTTTTCTGCTTCCTTCTAATTTGCTATTATTTCCCCCTTTCTTTCATTGGTCAGTAGTACGTAAGTGCCAAAGCGCTGAACGGCCTTTTGGTCATTTGTGTTGCTTAGTCATTTGTGTTGCTTACCGCTAACAAAAATTTCTTACGTTAAGTTTGTAAATAATCTAAGTATATTGTAAATTAGGAAGGTTTTTTACTTTCTTTACTGATTTTGTAAAATTTTGGAAATGGCTCAGAAGTGTTTGTCACGTGCTGGTTTGTGGAACATATCTGCCGAAGTTATGGATTACACTTAATGATAGAAATGTACGTGCCACTTAGTATGGCTCGAATATTGTAGAATGAAGTATGCAACTTGTATTCTCACTTGTCCGTACTCTTGCTTTCTCTGTGTCATTACCTGCTTTATCTTCCTCATCACTGTTCATCACTGTTCAGTATGTCTCCCTTGGATGTAAAGTTTGTTGTCAGCTTGATCTAGTTAAAGTTTTAGAAAGAATTAAACGTGCTATTCAACCAGGCAATTACCTACCATCATTCCTAATAAGCTGGAGCATTTCTCGCTTGGACAATTGAGAGCAAGGTAAAGCTCTGCTATGAAGCTATTGATTTAGTTTTCTGTCACTCACTTTTTCAAGCCAGGAAGATTTTTTTTTTAGTAATAACCTTTCAATTTCCTTTAGAGAATGAATTTATCCGGATAATAATCTTGTAGGTGTCAAGCTCTGATACCACTTGTCGGAGAAATCATACTCCCAACTCGTAGTGCTAATAGCGGAAGTGCACCACAAGCAATAGAAACTCTCAAGAAATAGATGAACCAAGAACAAGCCATCACAATATATGGATCTCACAAGAACACAACCAATGTGCAAAGATAATCAATACTTCTTATTCCCAAAGAAATACAAAGATTACAAGAAAGATTACAACTCTCAATATCTCTCTCACCTTTGAAACACTCGGCACAATCTCTCTTGAAGTTGAAAAATGATTAGCATAGGATATCTAAACCCTAGAGTTTACGGCCATATATAGCCCCCAAGCAAACCCTAAAAGATAAACACAAATATAGCAAATTGGGCATTTTTCCCGTAAGCCCAAAAGAACAACTCAGCGTTGATGTCGGTCGACCGCACCCCAAGCCGGTCGACCGCAATGTGTAGATCCAGACCCGAGGGTTGACCGGTCGACCGCACCCCCTAGGTCGGTCGACCGTCCCCTCCTCTGTTGGACGCCTACACTCGATGAACCCCCAGTCGAATGGGTCGGTCGACCGCACCCCTAGCCGGTCGACCGCAACCCTCCAGACTTCACTTCTTCTTCTTGCTGCTTGTCTGTACCTGCTTCTTTGTCTTATCCTCTTCTTCTCTAACTTCAAGTACCCCGTGCCTACGTGTATTTGAGGCCACAATTCCTACCAGTAGGGTCCTCATTCGGGAGAAACTATAAACTTTTTTGAAGTGATGAATACAAAAATTGAATGTCAAACATTTTCATCTTTTTGTGGATCATTATTTCACTTCCTTTTTTGTTGGATGAAAGGATAGGCAATAGTTCTTAATGTTAATCTGCTGATGATGGCAGATATAGTTTATATCTGAAGGTGTCAAATATACCAATAATTCTTAAAACATTTTTCTTTCTGTTTTCTGACTTTGTATTTTGAACGTTCTTACTGTTTTTGGTTATTAACTTAGTATTCAAGTGATGTAATCACAACCTTAAACTTAACAGTTGTGAAGACAATTTTCGGCTGGTTGATGAATTAATAATCTCCTCTCTACGATGTTTTGTTCCAGTTTTATATTCATGTTCTATGCGTATTCTTCTTATATGTGTTACAGTTGTGTTTATTATATATGTATATGTTATACTAATGTTTATTATCATCCTTCTTTAGTTGCTGAGTTTGATGTCTACAATTCGGATAGCATAGTGAACTGTAACCAGCCTGATACAGAGGATAGTGTACCAGATGATCTTAATGATGGAGAAGCTGTTGCAATGGTCGAATCTCCATCAGCTCCATCAGGTGATAGTCAAGTTGGTATAATCCCCCCCCCCCCCCCCCCCCCTCCCAAATCACATATTGCCTCTAATTTATTTTTTTGCGGTGTTATTTCATCTTCAAATCTCTCTGTACTGTACTCTAATTAATTGCTGGCACCTGGCTGATTTTGGAATATAACTATGATACTTTTTTGAGGTTAGGAAATATATTTGTAAAAGTGTTCTTTTTCTCTATCTTGCTAAATGAAGACTTCTTTTATGATATCAATATAAGTCAATGGATCTGTTACTACTTTTAATGTATAAGCTTGCTGTATACTGCATTATGCCTACTGTACTGTCATCTTGATTCTTGATTAAAATGACACAATTTTTATACCTTCTCTTCTTATGCATAGATTAATGGCTGCAAGAATTTGCATAAACCTTAACTCCTCGCACATTAATTATTGTACAATTTGATGAACTTCATGTTCGGTCATTGTGTTTGTGAATGGATTGCGAATGTAGGGTTATGTTATGATGTGAAATCATGCAATTGGCAAAATATGGTTCTTGTACCACATTTACCTACTATTTTTTGTTGAAAATTAGACAAATATTACAGGCCTGCCATTATATTGATCAATCAATTTCTTTTTCATTACCTAATATTCATGTTTCTTTCTTTCTTTTTAATTGATGGATTTCTTTTGTTGGTTCCACCTGTTGGTATCAATAGATTATAAAACAAGTAAAGAGGTGAGAACAGAATAAATAGATCAACCGTGCATATGTTCACAAATTATGCCCATTAAAAAATGTTTATTTTGAACACAAGTCTGGGATGAAGAGACCAACTCGCTCTTTCTATTAATATTAGTTAAATATTTTGTGGCATATTCCAAGGTAAGAAAAAAGAATCTTCTATTTATTTGAGATTTTAAGCGGCTATGGTGAATTCCCAAAAAAAATGTTGCTTTTCCTATCTGTTTGTGTTTTATGTTCTTGCCGTGTGTTTCAGGTTTCCTATGTTCCATATTATAATTGTGATGATTTTTCCAAAAAAAGGAGTGTATGCTAAGATAGCTTATTTTGTCATGGTTAACTGACCTTATATATCTATGACAATTTACATTTGTTTTTGACTTACTACATGTTCTGCTGCTCTCATCAATTGCAGATCTTCAGTTTTTTCTCTGTTGTTAGTTTTGTTAATTTTATTGAATTTATTATCTTCGGTGGTTATTTTTTTCCAGGCGACGAGCCTTTACATAGCGGTGATTCTTGGGTTATGGACTGCTCTCCAGTTTTAAAAGTGAAGTCAATCTTCATCAGTTCAGCAATACTAGCTGCAAAAAGCCCATTTTTCTATAAGGTAAAAACAATAAATAGTATATAGCATTGGTATTCCTTGGTTTTCCTGGCTTTATTGAGAAAACCCCATCTTTTCCCCCTTTCTTTAGTTGTCAACTAAAGTTCTCAAACTTGTTTGCCATATAGCTTTTCTCAAATGGAATGCGAGAATCTGATCAACGACATGCCACCTTAAGAATTAGTGCTTCAGGTAACATATATTTTTCATATGCTGTTCCATTACCTTCAGGTCCAAGTTTATCTGATGTAGTGGTTGTCCTTTCAAAAACATGCCTGATCCAACCACTTTCTCCAGATCAGATAGATATTAATATGCTGGTACAGTGGTACCAAAATTCCTTGTGAACAGGATATGTTTGTTCAAAGTTATAGTCTTGTGCGTAATGTGTAAGGGAAAAATCCCTGTAATGTAATTAACACACTTACATACACACACGTACTTACATACATACATACTTACAATTAACACACATACATGTGTTAAAAAATTCACACCCGTACAAACATAAATATTCAAAATTGTTTAGTAGGTGTTGCACAGGGAATGCTGGCTCTTGAGTCTTGACTTTCAGCCGTGTACCATGCGTAGAAGTCTGAATGTATCCTGTAGAGATTATCATTACCAATACCTCCTCTTTCAGACGTCTTAATATAAATGACAAAATGAATGAAGAAAAGGCATCCGCAAGAATTCTGAGTGAGGAAGTTATATTGAGGATTATGGCAAAAAGTTGAACATGTTGGTTTTGGGTGCAGTCTTCAGTGAGTTATGAGTGTTCGATCAAACCCTGTAACATGTGGTTTCTAGTGCAGTCATCAGTGAGTTATGAGTATCTCCTTCCGACTGGAGCCCAATTCAAGATGCTTCTCCAAATAAAGAATTGCAGAGCTCAGAGCGTCCTTTGTAATCCAAACAGTATGTTGAAGGTTCTGTTCTGTTCCCATACTAACTTTTGCATCATCTGTCACAGTACTAGTGGATGAACCTTTGCTTTCTCTCGCAGACGGTCGCAAGGGTCTCCAGGAAGCTTCTTACACTACTTTAGAGTGGTAGAAACAGAATAGATGGTGTGGAACTTTGTGTGTGGGATCACAACCTACAATGTACTGTTTGGATTACAAAGGACGTTCTGAACTGTGAATTCTTTATTTGAAGGAGCAGTTTGAATCGGTTCCAATTAAGAGGAGCTTGATTTGTTCGATCAAATACTTCTAAGTTCTAACTTATTGAATAGTGCACTCGAAACCACATGTTACTGGGTCCGCGACCATATTCAGCTTTAAGATGAATACACATTGAAGAGTGCATTTGAAATCAACATGTGGAGCTTTTTGCTCTTGCACCATTTGCTCTGCACAACTACTAACACAATTAAACTTAAAATTGAGGAAACTTTCGGCTGTGCTTCTTCTGTATCTAGGGCTGTTTATCCTACTTACAAGTATCACAAAATATGTTCTTACATAAAATTTTCATATGTCATCCTTATTCTCATTAAGCTCCACAATAATTATACTTATCCAGTTTCCAAGATGTTAAACATAATACACACGCTAATTGCAAACCCTTCTCAAGTATTTTACACATAAGTAGAGTTGACTAGATAAATACCATGCCAAAATAGGCATCACCCATCTTCCTTCTGTCCAAGAGCGAAGTTTGTTGTCTCTAAACAAACTCAAGCTACAGATTGCTCTGATAAAAATAAATAATGATTTGGTGGGTTCACATCTCACTAAGTAATCCTGGGAAACCATTACATATCAGTGCAAAGTCAAATATAAAGAAACATTATATTGGCTAGCAAGATAGTCGTGGTAAAACATTTTCTTGGCAGCATGTTATAATCAACCTAATTCACCTAAGAAAAGATAATCAGTTACAAAGAAGAATTAAATCACCATTCTACTCAACATAATCATCAACATAATCAGAGCTTGTGGACATAGCTCAACTAGCAACTCATCTTCCGCTTGTATAAATAATCCATTATGTACTAAAGCTAATGAAAATGCAAAGTCTGATAAGAGCATTAACTTGTCAAAACAATTTCCATAAATTCCTCAAAACTCTTTGCTCACATCTTATGAATAATATAATGAAGAATCTGGAAGTTTTTATATCTATTACATTATGTATCTCACCCATCTTGAAATCACGAGTAATATCACTCTAATTTTATCCACTTAAGGTCATACATATCCTACCAGTTTATCTGGATAGAATCACCTGTTGCTTAATGTCACTAATGTTTACCTTCATGGACAACACCAATGGAGTCACTAATATTACCTCCTTAATCCTTGTCGCTTGCCACCTGTCATATACCACCGCCTGGGATGTCTCCACTAGGGTCACTAATACTCCACTCTAAATCTCTAATCTCTTCGAATGGGTCACTAATCACTATAACTCCATATGGGTATCTTCGATTGGGTCACTACTTGACTTGGCTAGGGTCACTAATATCCACTTGCCACATCACTCATGGGTCACTAACATGAATGAAAACAAGGTTCAAATAGTAAAAGAATGTTATATTTATTAGTGCATTTAAAAGATGTATATACAACTTGTCTAGGATACAATCACTTATAAAAAATGTGATATGTAAAACACATCTTTCTTTCTCTTTCATGAGAGGGCATGGAGGACATGGATTTGAAAATAAAAACGATGGTGTAGAGACTCTATTAGATTTTGTGGCTTCGTATGATCTTATACTAGCAAATATTTATTTTAAGAAGAGAGGAACATTTGATAACCTTTAGAAGTGAGGCAAATAAGAGCCAGATTGATTTATTCATCACTAGAAAGGTAGATCGCTTGACATGTAAAGATTATAAAGTTATATTGGGAGAGTGTTTAACCTCACAACATAGATTAATGATATTGAATGTTAAGATTGAGAAACACATATTTGCAAGGAAGGAGACTAGAAACCCAATTAGGTGGTGGAACTTGAAGGAAGAGAAATTATAAGTTTTTAGAGATAAAGTTCTTAAAGGAGCATGATGGAATTGGGAAGGGGAGACAAATATGATGTGGACTAAAATAGCTACATGCATAAGAGAAATTTCAAAGGAGGTACTTAAAGAATCTAAGGGTAGAGGGTTGCTAAATAAAGAAATATGGTGGTAGCAAGAAAAAGTTCAAAATATTGTGAGAGAAAAAAGATCAACCTTCAAAATATGGCAAAAGAGTAGAAATGGGGATTTGGAGAGATATAAGACCGTTAGAAAAGAAGTTAAGAAAACAGTAAAATATGCAAAAGAAATGCTTATGATGATTTATACACAAAATTAGGAACAAAAGTAGAAAATATCATTTATAAGCTTGCTAAACAAAGGGATAGAAAAATAAAAGATCTGGATACAATTAGTTGTATTAAGAGTGATGATTCAAGAGTCTTAGTAGAAGATGAGAAAATTAAGAAAATATGGCGAAATTACTTTGAGAAGTTATAAAATGAAAAAGTTGTGGGCAACTTAAATATAGATGACTCGAGGGAGAGTCAAGAGCATATGTTATTCTGTAGAATTAGGACCTCGGAGGTTCGAAATGCTCGAGGAAGGATGAAAATAGGAAAAACTTTAGGACCAGATGATCTACCCATTGAAGTTTGGAAGTGTCTTGAGAATGTAGGAGTGGGTTGGCTAATAAAATTATTTAATAGAATTTTGAGGACTATGAAGATGTCTGATGAATGGAGAAAGAGTATTTTAGTACCTATATATAAAAATAAAAGGGATATACAAAGTTGCTCCAACTAGCGAGGGATTAAATTAATGAATCATACGATAAAATTTAACAGAGTGATCAAACATAATCTGAGACTAGAAACTGTGGTGTCTGTGAATCAGTTTGGATTTATATTTGGAAGGTCAACAATGAAAGCAATTTATGTACTGAGGAGACTTATGAAAAAATATAGAGAGAATAAGAAAGATCTTCATATGGTTTTTATTGATCTAGAAAAAACATATGATAAAGTCTCTAGAGACATAGTATGGTGGGTGTTAAATAATAAAAGAGTAACTATTCGGTATATTGAGGTAATTAAGGATATGTGTGAAGGGGCAACGACCACAATTAGAACAACCACATAAGAGATCAGTGATTTTTCTATTACAATAGGTTTACACCATGGTCCGGCTTTAAGTCCCTACCTCTTTATTTTGGTTATGAATGAATTGACGTGATGAATACAAGATGAAGTGCCTTGGTGTATGCCTTTTGTCGATGACGTTGTCTTAGTGGACGAGACTAAGGCAAGAGTCGATGCTAAAATTAGAATTGTGGAGAAAAACTTTGAAAGTTAGAGGCTTTAGGATAAGCAGGACTAAAACAAAGCATATGAAGTGTAAATTTAGTGATATTCAGAACACAACTGAGGAAGTAGTGAAGCTTGAAGGTCAAGAGATACCTAAGTTAGACCGTTTCCGATATTTACGTTTTATTATACAGAGAAGGGGAGATTTGTGAAGGTGTTATACATAGGATCCAAGCAGGGTGGCTTAAGTGGAGAAGTGCTAGTGGTGTTTTGTGTGACAAATGTATTCCTTTGAAGTTGAAGGAAATTTTTTATAGGATGGCTATTAGACCGGCAATGATGTATGAAGCCGAGTGTTGGGCAACAAAGAAACATGTCAAAAAAATGAGTGTAGCGGAGATGAGGATGCTAAGATGGATGTGTGGTAAAACAAGGATAGAATTAGAAACGTGCATATACGAGACATGCTATAGTTCAAATCCAAGATAAGTTAGGAGAAAATCGCCTCAGGTGGTTTGAACATGTCACACGTAGACCTAGCAGTGCTTCCAATACAAAGAGTGATTTGATAAGTATTGAGGGTAGAGTTAGGGGTAGAGGAAGACCTAAACTAACTTGAGTGGAAACAATGAGAAAAGATATGATAGCATGTGACCTTACAGAAGATATTGCGCTAAACCGAGCAGAATGAAAAATCAGGATTCATGTAGCCGACCCCAACTAGTTGGGAAAAAGACTTTGTTGTTGTTGTTGTTGTTGTTTCTCTTTTAATAATAGCTGGTCATGAATCCAACCCAACCCAACCCATGCAGTTGATTCCAACAACCTTACCCTGAGTTCTTTCTATTGTGCACAAAAATTAGTTCCAATTAAAGACATGATATAAAAACTCCACAACTTAAAAATAACACACTTAACCTATGAACTAGAGATATTATTCACCTTCAAATGCACATTGAGAAACATGTCATATATTATGCACGTGAAAATTTGAAATTTATCTAATATCCATGAAACAAAGACCAATAACAACCCCCCCCCCCCCCCCCCCCCCCCCCCAAAAAAAAAGGAATATTGGTAGGATGAAAGTTAGGGGAGCAAAAAAGACTATGGGTAAACCCAAATGAAGGTGGATTGAAGCTAAACACGAATTGAAATATGTTAATTTGATGAAAGAGGTTACCCACAACAAAGTTAAGTGGAGGAAAACGATCCATGTAGCCGATCCCCAAGAATTTGGGATAAAGGCTTTGTTATTGTTGTTGTTGTATCTAATAGTGATGATATGAGGGTATAATTTTATAATGAATAAGCACTCATTTTGTTCTAAATAATGTCAATGAACAACGTGCATTCCCCAGGGTGATGACGAGCTGGCTAAGCTTATAATTGGCTTCATGTTCTTGCTCTATGCATAACCTCCCTTCTTTTATCTAAGTCATTTTTTAGACCAAAAACTTCTAGATAATGTTACAATTATCCATACTCTTATTGTTAATGGACAAGTCACTAGTATACTTAGGAGTCAACTTCTGCGCCACTGCCTAAATCTAGCAATATTCATGTTAAAACAATGCGTCCAGTAATAATTCTGATATATTTTTCTAAAACAGAGTATAAAAGCCCAACCAAATTAGTAAAAGGTGGATCATCATCAAACTTTGAGCCATTAGCTCATGAATATCCCAAGAGATAGAAGCTAGAATCCAAAGTTTATCTCAGTGAAAGTTATTATATCCAGTATAGTTTGGATAGCTTCCTATAGATTATTCTTAAGATCCACAAATAGAACCCATAATACGAAAAGGAATACCAAAGTGGAACCTAATTAAGAAATTAGGACACAGCAATTTTCTAATTAATCTGCGAAGAACTATTGGCTAAATTCTTGGAGTGAAGGGGCCACTTACCTCCGATTTTTGCTCTTGATGGTCCTTAGGAGGCCCTTCTTCCTTCTCATCTTCTTTTTCTCTGGTGTCTCTTTTTCTCTCCTTTTCTCTTCCCAAAGTCCATCCAGCCAAAAGATGAGTAAAAAGATCCTTATAGTTCTCTTATTAGCCTTACAACCGCCTTAGTCTTTTATTATTATTGTTATTTTCATATTATTACTTGTTTATAAATCAACCCACTTTCCATGTATAACCTGTTGTTGAAAGCATAAGATCTACACTCATGTCCTTCACAATCTAGATAAAAACCAGCTGAGTTGCATTATAGTTTACAGGATCAAGTTACACTTGTATTCATAATTATATTTTGCACCTAACTCTTTATGCATTTGTTCTTTGCTAAAAAAACACTTCCCTTCTAACTATCTTAAGTTAAGAAATTGTAGTTCATGTCATAAAATTGTCTAACATTAATTTTTTAGAAGAAGTGTCCGTAGATATTTAGATTGTAGCACGTATTCAATGTGCTTTCTCTGCCACGATATCAATTTTGTATGACATCAAAAGTAACTGTAAATTTGTTTTCAGAAAATAACGGAAGCCATGCCTACTAGAGCTATGGAATTGCGTGTTATATACATGCTAAAAATACTCTTGAAATTAGTAAGAAATTCCTGGTTACTATATTTTTACCCTCCTTGAAAGAAGTTGCGATCTTGAAACTTACTGATCGAGTGGTATGCGAAGTGTTCTTGATACAAATAATGTGTGTGCAGGATATATGGAAACATAAGCAGCTCTTCGAAGTTCTAAACATACCTTCAAGGACCACTTGGAGGATTGGGCATCCTTTTGAGTGATGGAAAAAACCCTTCCTGGAACATGAGGCCTAGTAACGTCAGAATTGGTCTTTAGTGGTGATGGATCTTGTTTTACGTTGTTGAAACAAGCTCCAGCCATCATCCTTATCATGATTACAACAACAACAACGACGAAGCCTTTTTCCCAAGTAGTTGGGGTCGGCTACATGAACATCCCTATCATGATTCCTTCCACAAATACAATATAATCTATTGTATAATTATTCACTGGTCTCTTGTCCTGGAAAATTTCTGACATAGGCATTTTGTTTCCCTCATACAGTCTTTTCTCCTCAGGCTCATTATATAATTGACGACTGCCCCTACTCTCTTGGTTCTTTTGCCTCTGCTCTTTCTTCTTTTGATGGTCTTCACGATATGCTTCAAGTCCTAACCCTTCATAAATAGGACTCAAAGAGTTCCTTCGAGATTTGTCATGTGTACCGCACCAAAAGACAACTCTGCCCCAAGCCCCTCACCAGAAGGCAACTCTTACCCTAGCACCTCCAGCGAAAAGGGAGAACGTGGTTAAGTAAACGATAAAATGATTAGTTCATTAAGAAGACTATGATAGAATACTCAACACTGTTATTCGAAGAGCTGGTATTGTTGCTGCTTGCTTTAAAAAAAATACAATTTACAAAAGAAAAATAAAATACTAGTACAAGGCATGGAAGCACAAATAGACATGAATGGTTGTACCAATGTGCAGATCTATACAAGGGTCGGGCCAAGCCCAACAATCTAGCATATGGGCTCGTCGAACTGGAGCCTAGGCTAAGGCTTGACCCAACTTTAATTGCATGGGTTAAGCTTGAGCTACTAGGCACCGCTCGCTTCCACCTGTGAAGATAAGATGTAGACTTTGGCTTCTTTCCCTTGAGAACATGAAGATTGTAGTGTTTCTTTCTCTCCTGTCTAATCTAAAGGCTGTATCTGCATTATATGTACAAACCTGAAGAGCTTGAAAAGGGTTACTGAAATATGTATACAAAAGTGAAGGGCATGAAGTCGCGTTAACTTACATGCATGCATAAGTATATAATATCAACAAAAGAAGTGGAAGGGTTATGAAAAAGTAATATTATTCTAACAAATTTGGTAGTTCGCCCATCACATTTATAACCTTGATCTTTAATATTTATTTATTAAATTATTATAGTCTGTACAGCTGGTCGATGGATGCCTTCTCCTATACAGGCTATACTTGACAGTATGACAGCTTTGCTTCGAAAGAAACCTTACATCCCTATCATCATCCAAGTCCTCATCAATATGATTTTGGCTATAACTAAGGCTTTGAGATCTAAGTGCAATTTGATTTTGATAGATATTCTGGAAGTATTTGCTGTATTTATTTGACCCTCATTGACCTGATACCATCGTTGAGGATGATTCCTTGTAGAATCAGATTATGGGGTTTGAGCAACTCATTCATGTTTGCATGCTATGGTTGCCAACCCATAATAGTCATTCCTGTTGTGTGACTTGTGTCCTTGTATTTTTATATGAAAAGCTAAGACATGGGGAAATTTTTATTGTGCTTATCAATTAAGAAACAGCCCTCGTAAATTCTATCTTAATTAGGAAGCTATATAAGATTTCAATGGTAAAGATTGATTTCTGTGCATTTGTATCTTATATAATCTATTTTGAGGCACCAGTAAGTTAGAGCAAAACTATCAACTGCATAACCATGTGTTTTATTTATCTGGTTTAAGACAGACGAGCCTTTCTTAAAAAATTAAGCCCTTGGATGATCAAACTTCATTTAACTTTTCTTTACCATGAAACAGAGGAAGCTGCTCTGATGGAACTCTTGAGTTTCATGTATAGTGGAAAATTGTCAACGACATCGGCACCACTTGTTTTGGATGTGCTGATGGCTGCTGACAAGTTTGAAACTGCTTCTTGCATGAGGTACTGCAGCCAGTTGCTAAGGAGTCTATCCATGACTACGGAATCTGCACTCCTCTATTTGGAGCTTCCTTCCAGTGTCTCCATGGCCTCTGCTGTCCAGCCACTCACTGATGCTGCCAAAGAATTCCTCGCCAATAAATATCGCGACATAACCAAGTGAGTCAAAATTAAGATTGGGTGTTTTTCATGTGTGCCCTTATGACATTAGGTCCCTGATTATAGTTAAAATCTATCAGGACACTACTTACATAGACAAAAGAGCTCCTTCAGAGTAATTATTTTATCCGAGGTTGACCCAACTGTGTTTAGGAACTACACAGAGTAGGTGGGAGGGATTTGCTTTTGTGGACCCTTCTTGAAATTACATTAATCTGAACCAGATCATAGGCCAACTAATCTGTTAAGTAATTAGAAGAACCTATTTAAAACAATTTAATTTGAGATACTTAGTAGATTATTGAGGTGTTATTAATTAGAGGGGTTTATGTGAAAAATCCCATTGTGATATCCAGCAATCTAATTAGACAAAATCTTTGCTTAATTAACACTCCCTTCAAACCAACAGGTTCCAAGATGAAGTAATGAACCTTCCTCTTACTGGCATCGAAGCCATACTCAGCAGTGACAATCTCCAGGTTGCATCCGAAGACGCTCTCTATGACTTCGTACTCAAGTGGGCCCGTTCCCAGTATCCGAAAGTAGAAGAGAGGAGGGAAATATTAGGTTCCCGCCTTGGGCGCCTTATCCGGTTTCCTTACATGACCTGCAGGAAACTCCGGAAGGTTTTGGCATGCAATGACCTCGATCAAGAAATCTCCTCTAAGGCTGTCCGCGAGGCTCTCTTCTTCAAGGCTGAGGCACCACATCGTCAGCGTGCCCTTGCCTCTGATGAGCCGTTGGTTAACCGCCGATTTGTCGAACGATCTTACAAATACCGGCCAGTCAAAGTGGTCGAATTCGAGCTCCCCCATCCTCAATGTATCGTATATCTCGACCTAAGGAGAGAAGAATGTGCGAACCTCTTTCCCGGTGGTCGGGTCTACTCCCAGGCGTTTCACTTGGGAGGTCAGGGATTCTTCCTGTCAGCCCACTGCAACATGGATCAACAGAGCTCATTTCATTGCTTCGGTCTCTTTTTAGGGATGCAGGAGAAGGGGTCTGTTGCCTTCACGGTTGATTACGAGTTTGCTGCTAGAAGTAAGCCATCAGGGGATTTTATGAGCAAGTATAAAGGATACTACACTTTTACTGGCGGGAAGGCAGTTGGATATAGGAATCTGTTTGCGATACCTTGGCCCTCGTTCATGGCTGAAGACAGCAACTACTTCATCAATGGCATTCTACACTTGAGAGCTGAGCTGACTATCAAGCCACAGCAACAGCAGCCGCAGCAGCCACAGCTACACTAGTAGAAAACTTTTGAATATATATTATATTATGGATCTACATGTTGGATCTGTTAGTGTTGTTCTGTTGGCTTAGGTGCAGAGTTAATATATGTAGAGGGGGAGATTGTGCTTTTCTTTTGTTTTAACGCCCTCTAATTTTATCTTCTGCTGTTCGCTTTATTTGATGCAGAAATGTTCCAGCTTTGAAATACAAGGTTAATAGATATGTAAATTCAATGCTAATCTCGTTACTGACAAAAAAGAGAAATTCAAACATCAGTGTGGAGGTTTGGTCAGAGCTTTTATGTGCGAGAGGAGCTGGAGATTGCAGTGTTGAGATGAGGGGGAGGGCTACTCTGCGAGAAATGCTAGTTTTGTCAGGAAAGGAAGGAATTCTATAGCCTGACCAAGCGCAAAGAATATGTTAAATCCGTCGGAAATGCAGGTTATGTGCTAAATATTTTGATTTGCTAGGAAGGCATTATAGATATGTTCCCAAAAGCAACTGGCCTTTGATACAGAATGTTTACTGCACAACCGGAATGGACGTTTGCAATGTGGTTTGAGTTATTATGAAGACACGGGTCATATCTCATCCTAGACAATATTGTGTTTTAGCGATTTCCGTGGTAGTGGTTTTGTAGTGTAAAAAAGATGCGTATTGGTTTGAGTATTGTTTAAGGTTTGGTTCCTTGTAAGTGAATAATAAGTTCGAGTGCACATTTGAATATAAAATCAAGACTCAAGTATTGTTTAAGGGTGTGTTTGATTCTTGTTTTTAGTTGAGTTTAATAACAATTTGGCTCGTAAGAAATATAAACAAAATTAAGATTGTTGCATAATTTTCATGACATTAAGCCAGTGGGCCCTTGGTAGCAGAAAGCAGTAAGAAAGAAAGCAAAAACACAGCATTACATCATCATCATCCTCTTCATTTGCATTCTATCTATATTGTACTAAATCTGTAGGACTAGAAACAACGTCGTCCTTGATTCTGTTAAACGTACTTGTGAAGTTGACAGCCAGCAAAGATGGATGTATTGGAAACTCTTGCTGTGAGTGTGAGTTAGCACTTAGCAGGATGGTGGATGCTTGCAGTCGTAGTATGGGACCAATACTCCTTAACAAGCCTCGCAAACAAAGATCCTTCAGTTTTCATCAGTTTCATTGGTTCGTCGTACTCCACCAATTTACCTTAAAAAAAAGACATGATGTGAAAATTATATAACTCCTCTCCTCTGAGTGCAGGTTGACGGTGTGTGACCATTATTGTTGTCTGCCCACTTTACTTTGTAATGTAATAGAATTTCTTTCTATCTTTCAAAAAAGAAAACATAACAGAGAGAGTATTGAGATAATAAAGGGATTCAGAAACTAACTAACCATCAGTAATAGCGAGAACCTTTGTGCAGTCCATCACAGTTGGAATTCTATGGGCCACAGTAATGACGGTGCAATCGTCAAACTCCCTTCTTATCGTCTTTTGAAGGATGGCATCGGTAGAGTTGTCAATAGATGCGGTGGCTTCATCAAGTACTAAAATACGACTTCTCCTTAACAATGCACGTCCCAAGCAAAACAACTGCCGCTGCCCCATACTCCAATTTGATCCATCTTCTACAACTGTATATTGCAATTTTTACAACAAAATTAGAAATTTCTTAAATATAAAATGCTGAATGATGAGATATAAAACTAGTGCGTGCGTGCGCAAAACGTTAGACCCTCCCTTTCCCTTACCAGGTGAGTCCAGGCCGAGTTCTTTCTCCTGCACAGCTTCATGAAGTTGGCATTTTTCAAGCACCTAAGAGATGCAAGAACTTGAATGAAATGAAATTGGTGTAGTATATATAACAGATATGACTAAAATCTAAATGAGAATGTAAAGGAGTGCAATAAATTTCATAGAACCAGCATACTGCGATCACGACTGTGTTCTATCTATTCCTTTGGATTTAAGCTGAAGACTTGTTTTGAGGCCTTGTCCTCTTACATCAAATAACAACATAAAAAACAAATAAAATAAACTTATTGCTTAACGACTCATGTTCTAACTCGCTAATGTTACCAAAAAAAACAAAAAAAACATGGAAATTACCTGCCAGATCTGCAGATCAGTATGCTGTTCTAAAGGATCCAGATTGTATCTAACAGATCCATGAAAAAGTGTCGGGTCTTGAGGAATAATTCCAAAACGAGATCTCAAGTCATGGAGACCAATGGAGGCAATGTTAAGACCATCAATGATGATCTTCCCTCCTGCTGGCTCAACTAGGCGAAACAATGCGCTAATCAGAGTTGTCTTACCACTTCCTGTCCGACCGACTATGCCAATCTTGTGTCCTCCTTCAAATGTGCAGCTGATTCCCCTCAGAACAAGCGGAGTATCTGGCCTATATCTGATCTGTTTGATGAAACTTTTTGTTAGCATAAGTTATTATTGAAATGCAAGTATACATAACCAAGTAGATAAAATGCAGGAGAACCAATTGAGGTGCACGGTTAGGATACATACAAGGAAGACAGATATAATTGCCCTAATTAGGAAAACCGATCAGATGAAAGTTAGCGGAGAAAGAAAGACTATCGGTAGATAGTTAAAACCATGATTTGAGCATTCTAGGGGAGGGGGGAAATAGTTGTACCTTTAAGTCTCGGAACTCCACTCGACCAACAGCAGGCCAATTGGGTGGTGGTCTGTTGCCTCTAATGACCTCCGGGGCCTCACTTGATATGTTCATGTATTGGTTCAACCTTTCTACAGAGATGATATAGTTTGCGAGCGTGCACTGATTTTGGATGGAGAAAACAAGTGACATGTTCAAGGAAAAACCATAAGATAGCGCCATTCCGACAAATCCTACAACGTACACCAAGTGGTAATGAAATAATTTTGTTAAAACAACCGATGACCGAGTTTGCAATATAGTGAATGACATCAAGTGCATAAAGCCAATCCAGAAGTGAGCCAAGACCAAAAGTAATAGGAGATTAGTTTAAGATTCAGATGAAAGATATATGTAGCAAGAAACTGACCTGAGCTAAGAGTTCCTTGAGGAAGCAAGGCCATGACAAGGGCTGACGATGAAAGAACTGCAGCACCCATGGTCTCGAGACGTTGGATCAACCACTCACTTGCTGCAAAATTATGGAAGAAAGGACTAGAATTCCTGTCAATTAACTCCAAACTCTTAGCAAAGAAACGATCCTCTTCCTCAAAAGCTCTAATTGTTATTGCCCCTGACACAGATTCTGCTAAATGATTCGCTATGAGTGACTTGGTAGTTCCGTTGATCCGCATCAATTCCTTCGAAGTAGCCAAGTAGTAGGCCTATAAATGCATTGAATTTATTTACAGTTTAACCAAAGATAACTCAATTAAAAATGCAAATACAATAAAATTTTAATGAAGAGATATGCAAAAGGAATTTACCTGCAATCGAATGCTAATGTAAATCATAGGTACGGAGACAAAAAGAACCTGCCAGGTAACAACAGCCAGTACCCCGAGGTTGCTGTAAACATTCAGAGCAGCGCTGATGCTAAAGATCAAACTAAATGGCACGTCAAGGTCGACAATACTCAGATCAGATGAAACCTGCACAAAGAAGAAGGTGACAAGATAAAGAGCTGGAAAAATAAAATATCGGGTGTAAGGATTCGATTCATACCCGACTCAATATCCTTCCCAAAGGAGTGGAATCAAAGAATGACACTGGTGCACGGAAAACCGAGTTGAGTAGATGAGAAAACAAAGATTTCGATGATTGAAGACCTAAAATAACGACAAATATAGATCGAGATAACAAGAAGATTGCAGTGCTGCACCCAATAGCCAAATAGACCGATATTAATCGCAGTGTGCTCACTTCAGGGTTCTGAACATTTGCTGCCATCCATGAGTTTTGAGAGATTTGTCCGGCTATAAATATTACATGAGAAAGAACTGCTAAGGAGGAATACAGGAAGCCTTTGTTTTGGTTCAAGTACTGTAGGTATGGCTTCAAGCCGGTATCCCCTCTCTCTCGCTCCTCTTTCTTGATCAACTGATCCTCTGTTGAAGATTTTGTGCTTCTTTGCTGACTAATACTAATTATTTGGGTTTTATGTACCTTTACCTCCCCATTTGTAGATGTCTCATTCGTTTTTCCGCAAATTACATCATTCAGACCTGCAGGTCCGGCAGTGTCTTTGTGTGCATTGACCAGTTCTTGAAATTCTTTGCTAGCAGCTAGTAGTTCATGATACGGAGCAGCTAGCAGGATTTCGCCTTCTGACATTAACTGCCAAAAAAATGGTAGTCATTACAAATGGCATGCATTTTGATATAATGCCCTACTATGATTGAGAAAAAAGACACTAAGGATTGATATATTATATCTAGGGTGTAGGGGAAAAAGAAGCCTAAGCACATCGAAGCTTATTACATATCCTTCGTGTGATGTGCAGGCACCAACATGGATTTTGGACAGGACCGGTACTGCTCTGCATTGTCTGTCTTCACCTATCTAATGCGTTAGTTGCTGCCTATCTAATACAATAGTTGCTGAGACTCACTTGACCTTGAGTAATCTAGTTCCGACACGCCACTCCCCTTTCCAGAAAAACATGCGCACGTCTGAACTCTGATCTCCATTAGTTAGCCCGTTGGAGTTCTTTCAATTTATGTTTTATTAAGACATTGTAAAAATTCAAATAATAATAATGATACTAATGAAAGGAAACTATTGATAGAAATACATCCTTTGACAATTGGATAGGAAATATTAGAAGCAAGATCAAGCCAACAAGATTAAGCAAAGTTCTCTGATCACATACATGCTTGAGAAAAATTACAATGTTTGAATTACACTATTTGAATAGTTCTCTGGTGTAACACACTTTTACTCAGTTCTACCAAACTATTCCTTTAAGCGTAAGTGCTTCTAGGAAGCGTAAGTGCTTCTAGAGCTCAAAAGGTATTTTTGGCTCCCATAAGCAATACCAAACAGAGAGAGCCTTAGAAGTGCTAAAATCTAACTGACTCTGGTTGTATAACATGCAGAAAAAGGTAAATAACTAACTATGGATATAAATAGGAAGACTAATTTAGTAGCTTAATTATCATTTCAATAGACGAAAACCAAACATGTACAACAAACAAGGTAGACGATGAAGAGAGAAAAAAAATCGACAGAAAGAAGTTAATGACATACCAAAATAGAATCAAATGCTGGAAGGAAATCCACTTGGTGCGTAACTAACAGGACCGTCTTTCCTGAGAGAGCTTTGATGACATAGTCCTGCATACAGTATAAAAGTGAAGTTGATCAACTCACGAGGGATGTCAAGCATGAAGAACACTAGACTCTGAATGAATACCATTACATTGAATAAGCTAGTTGCAGTATGAGCATCAACGGCACTGAAACAATCATCCAGGAGATATATATCGGCATTTTGATAGAGTGCACGTGCAAGTTGGATGCGTTGCTTCTGTCCGCCACTGAGATTTACTCCTCTCTCTCCTATTTCAGTCAGATCTCCAAAAGGAAGCATCTCAAGGTCCTTCACTAAGCTGCAATTTTCGAGGGTTTGTTGATATCTTTGCCTATCCATAATGGATCCAAATAGGATGTTCTCTTGTATAGTTCCAGTCTGGATCCATGCATTCTGAGAAACATAGGCAAGCTTTCCGAAAACTTGAATCTGTCATTTGAAAAACGGGAATGAACGGCGCTTTTACCAAAATTTAAAGAACTGGTGCTAATCAGAAGTAGTTACATTTCCTGCTGCAGTTAGCAGGAAATTCAAATTTTACTAGTGGGCAATCATAATCAAAATAATTTTTTAAAAACTTTGAAATTTGAAATGTCTGCTGGAAAGTGCTTTGCTTGAAAAGGACCTAGGGTCTGAAAAAGAAAATAACATGATTAGAGGAAATAAATTCAGAAATTTGAATTCCAGTCTAACTATGATTTTTAAATATTTGTATCTTCCCTTCCAGAAATATATATATAGGGAAAGCTTCGGTTGAGCACTACTTTAGTGTGACTATAAAAACAATGATGTTCAGCCATACAATTTTGTAACACTTCAATAAATGGGCAAATGAATTTCAAATGATTTGATTTTACATATTTAGACTAATTTAGATGTGTATATCAATGTGAACGGTTCGGATTTTCGATATGAATGCCCGAAGGCCTAGTGTTCACGCGGTGAGCACTAGAGTAGTGCTCAACCGAAGCTTTCCCTATATATATATATATATATATATATATATATATATATGATTTATGCAGGGCCGGCCCTAAGCCCGTGCAACATGTGCGACCGCACAGGCCTACAAATCTGGAAGGCCCCTATCGTTGTGTTGTCTATATATATATATATATACATGACGTTGAAAACAAATAAAGTAAAAATTAGTATAAGAATATGTAAAGAAGGTTCAGTTTTTTCTTTCCGGAGAAGACCTTGTAAATCTCGGGAAATCTCATGTCCGGCCCTGGATTTATGATCATGTAAACCATATAATTTTCGGTCATAAAAACAGAAAAATTATATGCATATTATGATTTCGCTAGCACATTACACAACCTATACAAGTGGAAAGAAACTATTTCATCAAGCACAAAAAAAAAAACAACAACAAAATCTTACAGTGCCTTCGGTATTTGAGATCTCCCCAATAATTGCAGCCAAAAGAGTAGACTTTCCCGATCCGACCTCCCCACATATTGCAACCTTTTCTCCAGATTTCACCTCCAAGCATATATTCCTGATTGTTGTCTTGAAAGGATTCCCTTCCCACGAAAAATTAGCATTCATAATCTTGATAGGGTCCTCAAAATTCAGAGAGGTCTTCCTTCTAACATGCCTATTCTGAAGCTCAGCAGCATCAAGAAACTTAACTATCCTCCCAAAAGCTACCTTTGCTTGAATAAAGGCTCCGATAATATCAGGAATTGATCTGACCGGATCTTGTACTAGTCGAAGTGTTGCTACAAACGTGAAGACATTGCTAGGATACAGAGGGATGTCGAGAAGATAGCAAGTGACAAAGGTAGCAGCTGAAACAACCACAGGAGATGACCAAAAGAGGAAGCTATAATAGGCTTTCTGCAACTGAAATGCCGAAAGCCACTTACATTCTTCGTCTCTCAACCCTTCAATCACTTTACGGAAGTGTGTTTCCCAAGCGTAAAGCTTCAACACCTTCATATTTACCAGAGCTTCCGAAATAGCCTTGAGCCTCTGGTCCTGAGCTTCCATTAGCCTCGTCTGGAACTTGTGCTGTAGCTTTGCAGCAGGGGCATTGAATAGAACTGAAACTATTATAATAACCATGGATGAGACTGTTGCAAGGCCGACTGCATGATAGAGAATAACCAAAGTAATGCCGAGTTGAAGGCATGTAGTCCAAGTTTGATGAAACCAGACAGGGAACTCTCCAATCCTATAAGCATCAGTATTCACATAGTTCATGATTTCTCCTGATGAATGGACTAGTTTAGCTGAACTAGATAGCCTCAGTTGTTTCCGGTAAACTGCGGCTGAAAGCAAAGAGCGAATTTGAAGACCCAACATTTTTGTTCGGAAGTACCACTGCCTCTGAGATAACGACTCGAGAAATTTCACCAAGAACATCCCTACGGCTAACACGTAACCTTCGTATTTGAAAGTCCCCATCCCCACTGAAACTTTGATGAACATATTTAGGAGCACAGGTCCAGCAGAGATGGTCAGTACTTTAAGCAGTGCAAACAATCCGGAACCTATAATCTCTTTTTTGTGGCAAATGACTATTGCCCATAATAACAACCCCCCGTCCTCCTTGTTTTGCCTCTCAAGTCTCTCGAGAACCAATAGATAACGGCTTTCTGCTCGATCCCTAGCACCAATACGAGGAATGTCCTTCTCATCCAGTGGCTTTTCGTACCCTTTCCTCATCAGAGTGTTCAACCACCAAAATGACATTCTACTCAGAAATCCTGCATTAGCATAAGGAGTCTCAAAACTGTTTGTGTCGTCGGAATCATTGGAATCACTACTACTCAAGGAAGCATAGAGAGAAGAAGAATGATGACTGCTACTTCTTCTAGTCTCAGAATCATCATCATCATCATCATCGTTACTACATCTCTTAAAGGCACAGAGAAGCAACAGAATAGCTCCAGGCAATGACAGAACATCTAGAATGATTCTAACCGACGTCTTCTTCTCAATGAGGATGCACATTACTGATGATATGCAAAGAAAGCCTGAAAATACGCTTGTCACACCCGACCAGATCCTAATGAAGGCCTCCCCGAGTTGTTTGGATCTAATGCCCACTGCTAAGCCCATCACAAGCCAAGTCAAGCCTTGAGACAATACAACCATCCACCATCGTAGCGGAAACAGGGCCTCCCCTCTCCTCAATTTCTCCTCCACCATCCATAGCCCCACTGCAAGATAAGCCAACCCTAAACAGCAGTTGAAAATGGCCGAACATATTTGCAGAGGTGTGCATAACTTAAATATTATGCTTCTTGTAGACGACAACTTGCGGACAATATTGAGAAAGATGGTCAAAAAGAGAAGAAGATTGATAGAGATGACCACTAGGTGGTTTGTGCAAGAGTTTAAGTAGTAGTAGTGCCCGTGCAGTCCGCACTCATCTCCGTCGTAATAAGAACAAATGGATCCCCCGCAGAAAGCCTCACGGACACCTAATTAAGAAGGTGGTTTCTTATCATTATAAAGAAGATATCATCGCAGACATAATGAAATGAGATGATGAAGCTTACTTGCGAGAATATCCATTATGAAGAAGTTATTTAAGCTTCTCTCAGCCCACGACGCTTGCTGTGAATTGATCGATCAAAATATCATATGTTTGCGCTCTCCCTCTCATTCTAAACAACAACAACAACAAAAATAGAGTAAGAAGACAACTGAAACTCAAACGAAATTGTAAATTTCTAACTTGAATCTTGTTTTAGGTTGGAAAAATTAAATCATAAATTACTAACCAAACAATAAATCAGCTAAAAACAAACATCAGAAAGGAATAGCACAAGTTTATTCCGAGGATTAATGGTTATGAAATGTGAATGACTGAGATATTTAAACATTCAACTCACATTATTATATAGAACTTGTAGCCTTAATTTCAGTATAGTGAAAAGATGATGAGAAGCTCACCTGGCATTCTGATACGACCGATGATTTTTGTGTGTGTGTGTGTAAATGGTTGTTTCTTGAAAGAAAGTGGGGAGTGTGTGGATGTAAATAGACTAGGAATTTTGTGTGTGTTCAAGGAATGCAGGAAAACTGAGTTCCTCGTGTGTGCCTGTGATTGCATCTATTATCATCACCATCTTTGACAAACAAGGAGAAGAGAATGCTGATCATTAAGATGCCGGACAATGCCGTAATCTGTGATTCCTATTTTTATTAAAATAAAAAATAAAAATAACAGTAAGGAAAGTAAAGTGAGCCTTCCCTTTTCTTCCGTTCTTGTTTGTTCTTTAACTCATCAATTACCCAGAAGCTTGGAAACCCAATTGTACCTCTCTCTCTGTTGATAAAACATCATTTTCATCTTGGTCATACTTTCTGTCTTCATATTATGTTGTCCCTTTTGCATTTTTTTTTCCTAGTACCAACGTGTTATATGACAAATTAACAAGTAACAGTTGGTTTTTGTTTAGCACACAGCAAAAAACCAACTGTCACTAATAGGAGTTACAAGCCTCTTCCTGACCACCTATGACGAGTTATGGGTTGGCCCAAGTTTGGCCGCACGTAGGAACGACATGAAGGAAGCTTGGTGCATAGGAGTCGGAGACGAATTAGGTTATCTGCCTAAACAGGAAATAATTTTTACTTTCGTGGGACAAATAATAATAGCATTATAGGTGAAATAACTTACATTATGGGGGACAGATGTAAATGGGATTTGACAGCAGTAGCAACCTTATGGGATCTATGGCAGCTAGACCGTAAGGATCTATGTTTCCGTAATACTAGATATAGATTTAATGTAACATTGCATAAAATATTTCTTTTTGTTCATAATAGGCCAAAGCCCGATGCTAGCGGAATTTGAACCAAGACTTCATTTTTTTTTTTTGATAATAGGATGACCGAGATCATCGTTTCATTAATAAGGATAAATGAAACAGAGCATTACAAAGTACCAATATTACATATAAACCGACATAATCAGCAGGGATAACCAAAACAACATAGTCTAGACATCAAAATAGGACAACAACCGGAATGAAAGTACATAAAACAATCGAGACCGCTCCCGGCCCATCAACCCCCCGCTAAGCTTCTGAATCGCTACTCTCCCTCAATGTTCCTGGGCCTCTTAGCCAGTGTGAAAAACTTCACCATACTAATACTTGCTAGTTCTTACTTGTTCGGTATGGTCTTAGCCTAATTGATCGGACTCTATGCATCACGATCTTCATGTCCTAATACAGTGTACATAATTGCAAATACATTAAAAATCCAGTGATATACCACGGATGGTTCTTATCTATGAATCAGTTAAGCTGATTCATTTTCCATTTCCAACATTTGTTCATTCTACATTCACTTCATGGATAGCAAACGGTATTCAAATCTCGTCGTGTTGTTTTTCAGATATCCGATATACTTGGACCACCCTATACTTCGTATAAGAAAGTTGTCCGCTGTCGATATGATACAACTACGAGGTGCGGCCATTGTCAAGGACTTGCTAATTGTAGATACTAGAAGTAATATTGACAGTGTCCTACTACTATATATTGAAGGAAGAAACACGCGACGAAGAAATAATGGGGTTGTCCTACAAAATTTTTTGATGCTGGCAAATTTTACTTCTTGTTGTTATTGCTGCTGTAGACTAAATTGTACAAGGAGAAAGGACCGAGCAACTTGTGCCTACGCCTAGTAATAGAAGAGAGGACTGCCCCATTCTTTCCACATTCTGACGATGAGCATGAATTTGTACCTCACCATTTACTGCTTAATTATCGGTTAAATAACAATGTGACTCACGCCAACTAAGTTTTTGGAGAAGGACAACAGGGAAAGGGATAATGTAGAAAATAGAAAATATATCACACACTAATCAGGATCTGGGATTATAGGGTTTCTTACAAAAGCAAGGGGACGCAAATCCAAAAGCACTGTCACCTACATCATAATTCGAATATATCAACATAGGAAGCACCTCCACTCATCGATAATCATGGGTTATATGAAATCATATGAGCCATATGTGCTAGCTTACAGTATTACAAAACTATAGTCTTCGGACTTTATAGGTTCGAGCCTGGATAGTAGAAGTAATACGTTCGTAGATATATAAAACCACCATAGAATACAGAATATTTGCCTATAGAAGTATCATCTGTGATTCGGAAAAGGGTCACAACCTGTTAAAGAGTTTAAGGATATCAGCTAGCAAGCACTATTTATATAGACCCTGAAAGATTACATCAGAATAATTTGAAAGATGATTCCAACTCCAATTGTCTCCCATGTCTCTGAGGTTTGTATATCTTTTACAAGATAAACTCTACTGGAGTAGAGCAATACAATATTTTCAAAAAGCACATACTCAAGTGCAAAGACAAGTCGATCAAATTTTATTCACCAGCGGAAGAAAATATCAAACTATTATGGAAGTTTATGGCTTATAGAAAGCCAATGAACAAGAGTTCTTTGAGAAAAGGAAACAAAAAAGGATAAATAAATCATATACTAGAGAAGCACCAGAGACAGATTAAAAGATAATACAAGCTCTAAGTGATGAACTGGGCCATCGGACAAAGTGATCACGCAGCAACCTGACCAAAAAGCACCTTTCTAATCTGCAAAAAGAAAGGGCAAAGAAAATATTGAGTAACGGTTGAACGAGGTAGTCACAGATCACAATATCAATGTGTGTGATAATTATATGATACTTCAATTTGCACCAGTGTATTTAGATAAGATCAGCATGGACATGCACGTAAGTTGAATTCTAACAATGTCCAGGACTGACAGTTAGCTTACATAATATCAGTTGATTACTTTAAAATAATATATTTATACTACATAAAAAAATTTTATAACATATATAATATAGTACATATTAACCTAAAGCTTGCAAGTAAAACTATGATTACAATAGTTTGGCAAGTAAATCAGTACATGGGCAAGTAATATGTATAGGTATATAAACTGTCTTTCCATGAATTAAGAACATACACCAAATGGAAGAAAACATGCAAGTGATAATTGACGCCTTACTAATAAATTTATTGAAATTGGCTCCTAAGTATGTTTCACTGCAAAGAAAAATCATGATTTCCCAGCCAAAATAAGGATCATTAAGTAACAGATATCAAATATTCAGGTGCATACAAGACTACAAGCAATAAGCAGAAACACTACTTAGATTTCATTAGTCCACAAATTACCCTCAAAAGAAAATTAGTATTGGAATAATAAATATTCGAGTGTACAGAAACAATTACGCACCTCAGGTAGCTTCTTTCGAAAGATGACATCCAATCTTGCATCCAGAGTGTTTTCACAGACAATCTTCCCATCTTGAGAAGCCAGAACGACACCTCCTGAGCTGAAATTTCGAGTTTATTGTCAGCTGGAATAATTTGTTCTGAAGTTATAGCATAAAACAACATTCACGGTAGAAATATTTCTAAATGGATCATAATGGTCGCAGACGCCATTAATATAGTTCAAGAAAAGAGCGACTTCTAGCAATGAGTTTACTAAATAATGAAGCTTTGAGGATTACTTTTTGGAGGGAGAAGGGCTTAAAGGTGGTATCTGGTATGCAGAATGCAGGATGCAGGGAATGTTGTTAGGAATGTGTCTTGAATACTCGCGGTTTAGATTAGAATAAGGTAAGATGAAGCACGGTGGTCGAAGCGTCGAAGAGAGTAGAAGAAAATAAAGCAGCAATAGTGCAGGCATAGTTGCGGTCGACTGCCCCAAGTTGCGGTCGACCGTACACCCGACTGTAGTTGCACTGGGTTTGGCCGAGAGGGGACGGTCGACCGGTCTTGTTGGCGCTGCGTTCGTTTTGGGCTTCGATTTGTTGGGTCGTTTCAGCCCAATCTTCAACTCCAAGTTAGATCATACGACTCCGAGTAGAATTTCGGTCCGAGCTTGAACATATGGCTGTCCGATCCCGTCCGATCAGATTTACAGCCCTACTTCTTTTTCAGGTTATATCGAATGACTGAGAATCATGATTAGACCTAGGTTTCTCTCTATTCTTTTATATATATATATATATATATATTGCAAACTCCTCCAATATGAGAGTGGAGTACTTCATAGATTCTTTTCTCCATTGCAAAGAGGCTCGAGAGAGATAGTTCTTGGTGGGTGAGTTTAATTCCTTGTATAGAGTAAATCAGTAATTCCTTGTAATATCTTCTAGTTGAATATCAGATCTCCCTATATTTCCCCTCGGATTAAGCAAAAGCTGACTGGGATAAATCCTCGTTGTGTTTGTGTTTGGATTGGTGGATCTACTTGCTTGCTCAATTGATTCGTCTCATCTCTTCGACTTTCTCATTGCTCTAATTAGTTCCGCTGCGACCAGGGGCATTTGTTGACGCCCCAATACCAACAAGTGGTATCAGAGCTTCAGAATGCCGAGTCCCTTGGTTAAGATGACATTTCACAGTCTTTTGAGGATCAAGCAGTTCGATGGAAAGATCAATTTCAATCTTTGGAAGATTGACATGTATTATGTCCTTGTTTAAGAATGTTTGCAGTTGGCCGTTAAGAAGAAAGAAATGTCATCCGACGTGAAGGAGGATGTTTGGAAAGATATTCATGAATAAGCCATAAGTATGATCCGATTATCATTGGCGGACGAGGTCAAGTGCAGATTTCTGGAAGAAACTGACGCGGCGAGTTTGTGGAAAAAACTCATAGTTGACTACTCTGGTTCGTCGTTATTAGATCGGATGCATTGAAAGAGGAAATTGTTCCGTTTATCTATGAAGGAAGGTACCAATCTCCAAGACTACATTACTGAGTTCAATAAGATATTATTTGAACTTAAGGTGATTAACGCGGTTGTGTGTGAGGAAGATAAAGCTTTCAAGCTGATATATTCACTGTCGAATTCGTACGAGCTTTTAATAACTACCATGCTACACAGTAGATCTGTCAAGGAAAGTATTTCGGTAGATTGTGTAATCAAAACATTGAAGAAAAATCAACTTAGGAAGGAAACCCATAAATCATCATCGTCTATTCCTACAAGTTGTCTAGCAGTGGATTGTCCTTCGAGGAGAAGACAAAGTGCTTTGCAAAAGGATTCGATCCGTTGCCGTTATTGTAAGAGGCCAGGGCATATCAAGAAAGATTGTTGAAAGTTGCAGAATCAGGAGAGCGCAAAGAACGGGAGTTCAGCCACTAATGTGGTTAATTACCTTTGATTCAAGTGATTCGTGTTTTTTTATTTCAAATTCTTTAGAAGTGGATTCTAGTTGGCTTCTTGACTCTGGAAGTTCTTCTCATATTTGCTTCAAGAGAGTTGTTTTCTACTTATAAGTCTACTACAGGGTGTTGTGTAACAACGAAAACTGGGAAGATTTGTGAAGTAGAAGGTGAGGGGGCATTCGAGTTGAAGATGTCAGGTCTAAATTTGTTCACTTTAAGAAATGTTTTGCATGTTCCTCTGTTAAACATAATCTGATTTCCTTAGGAACTCTGGATGCACGGGGTTATAGGTAGACAGCTCGATGTAGAGTTCTGTCTGTTTTTCAAGGTCGTCGTAAAGTGATTAGAGGTATGAAAGTGGTTGGGCCAAGCCAACACAATCTCTACACGCTTTGGGGAATCCAAAAATCCTGCGCAGGGGTTGTTAGTTCTTTTTCCGTCATTCCCGCAAACTTAGCTAGTTTGCCGCAACTAGAATTACCGAGACGAGACCACGACGTTCGAATATCGTTGAAAGGTGGAGAAAGCCTAAGTATAGGTGGAGTTCATGCGGAGTTTGGCAACTTCGTGAGTACAACTACGGAGTGCCTTTGAGGGGCTACACTGGATCAGGTGAGATTGGGTAGAGATCAGTTTGACTAGAAGAAGCTATTGTACTAAGTTTTTTTGCAAGTGAAATTTATTAAAGTTTGGAGATAAATAACACATCATGTGATAGCACTCGTATGCAATCCAAGATGGAGTTTGTTAGGAATGAGTCTTGAATACTAGTGGTTCAGATTAGAAGAAGGTAAGATGAAGCACGAAGGTCGAAGCGTCGAAGAGAATAGAAGAAAACAGAGCAGCAATAGTGCAGGCATAGTTGCAGCCGACTGTCCCAAGTTACGGTCGACCGCACCCCCAACCGCACACCCGACCGCAGTTGCACTAGGTTTGGATGAGAGATGAACGGTCGAACGACCACAGCGCTGTTCGTTTTGGGCCTCGATTTGTTAGGTCGTTTCAGTTCAATCTTCAACTCCAAGTTAGATCGTACGACTCATATTCAGTTACTTTTTTTTTTCAGGTTATATCGGACGACTGATAATCAAGATTAGACCTAAGTTTTTCTCTATTCTTATATATATATATATATATATATATATATATATATATATATATATATATATATATATATTGTAAACTTCTCCAATATGAGAGTAGAGTACTTCATAGATTCTTTTCTTCATTGTAAAGAGAGGCTCGAGAGAGATAGTTCTTCGTGAATAAGTTTAATTTCTTGTATTGAGTGAATCAATAACTCCTTGTAATCTCTTCTAGTTGAATATCAGATCTCCCTATATTTTTTCCCGAATTAAGCAAAAGCTAACTGGGATAAATCTTCGTTGTGTTTGTGTTTAGATTGGTGAATCTACTTGCTTGCTCAATTAATTTGTCTCATCTCTCGACTTTCTCATTGCTCTAATTAGTTCCGTTGCGACCAGAGCCATTTGTTGACACCCCAATCCCAACAAATGTTAAAGACCAGGAACGCAGTAGTATTGTGTTTGTCACTCCTGCAAACCCAAATTACTCTCTTCAGTACTATACGCCACTCACCAAAAAATGTCAATTCAAAAACTTTAACCAATTATCAAAGACCAAGGCCAGTTAGTAGGTACAAACACTTGTTTCTTTTTGGGCCTTGGAGATTGAATTTATGAAACCAAGGAGCAGTACTAGCCATTCTTCTACACTAAATTATCCCGATGAGGTAAATTTTCACACTTAAAAAGAGATGTTAGCATATTTATGCACTATTCAGAACAGAACATTGCATTGGAAAATTTGAAAAAGAAAAGTGATCTTCCGTACAACTTGTCCTCAATCAGATTTCCAGATTCTGAAGAAACTAGCGTGGGAGAAAACCATCAAAGCAACTAAGATATAACTTTTAATATTTTGGATTTAGAGGAAATTTACCGATCACAAGCAAGTCATTACCAGTAAAGCGCGTGAGCATGCTGGTGGCTAGGTGCAGGTGGAAGAAATATATAGTTGTCCACTACAATTTCAGGAGGATGCACATTTGCTTTCTCTGCATATTCCTGCTTTGCAGAATCAAGAACGTCCCCAACAACCCCAAGGTCATCTTCCCGACAACGCAATAACACAGCTGGCTCTTTCAATCTCAGCAAGCTCTGAGAAAAGTATGACATCAGCTTAACACAATGACAACATTAAGAAGAGTTTTTGTATATTAAAAAAACAAACATTCTTGCCTGAAAGAATAATCAGTCAAATACAGAAGCAACAGGTGAGATCGAACTGTTACTTTAAACATTAGGCGAAAAGGATTTCAACACGTATACCCCTATAACAAATATGATACTATCATATATACCCCACAAAAACATCTTGTATTATATTTGCCCCTAACAATATGGGTTCCTCCTATTATGTGCCCCTCCCTCAGATTTCTATAACTCAACCTTAGTTTGGCCTAAATGACAAATATACCCTTGATATTAAACAAATAAATTAAACACATTAGACCTCCTAACTTTTCATTTCCAGCCCTAAATACCTCCCCTTCCATATCAGTCGTCATCATCCTAATCTCATCTACTGCTGCCACCATCAACATGTCATCCACATGTTATCCACATGACATCAACATGTCATCCACCACCAATTGCGGCGGGTCCCAGTTCATCTCCATCACCAACAGCAGTTACAGCAACGAAAGGTGGACCTTGGTGGGTTTAAAACACGCACACTGTACGTGCTCATCACTATAACACCATCTTATTTTTTAATTTTAAAATAATCATTTGTAATTCTTTTATTGTTATCAAATAATATTATTGTTATTAATATGCATAAATATGCAATTTTATTATATATATATATATATATATATATATATATATATATATATATATATATATATATATATATATATTCCATTATTTATTTATTTATTTATTTGGTGGAGCGGGTTTAATTGAATTTTAGTGTGAAAAGAAGAAGTATAGGGGCATATGAATAATAAAAGAGTCAAAAAGAGGCCTATAGTTAATTTTCCTTTTCCTTTTCTTTTCTTCCCCTTCTTTTCGACGAGATCGCCCCCCCCCCCTCCTTTTCGACCGAAACCCAATTTCGGCCATGAATTCCCCAACCCTAATCCTCGTCTTCTTCATGATTTTTCGATTAATTTGAGGGGTAGGCTATTTAAAGGGTGCTCTTGCTAGTGGTGGTGTCGATTTGGACAAAGAACTACTCTAAGGTGAGTTGGTTTGTATTTAATTTTGCGTGTCCTTGTGCTTTTAGTTTCTTTTGTTAAAAATCGATGTAGGCTAATTGTTAGAGCTTGTAGAAAATGTTAGGGGCGATAGATTTTGCTTCTCATGGCATGAGGGTAGATTTCCAAATTCGACAACCTCGAGTTTGGGGTTTTCCAAAATAGGATGTGCAATTCAATTCTAATTTGCCTTAGAATTTGTATTGGTGGTTGTAAAATATTGTGAGATGATTAAAATGAATTTAGGATAATTTTTATAGGCTTAGAACTCAATTAAAACAATTGGGAATGTGTGTAGACATTATTCACGCCGGGTGTTCGATGAAATGCCCGAGCGGAACTGAGATGATAATTTGATAGGGGTATTGATGAAATTCATATTTAATAATATTGTTCAACCCTAATTTGAGAAATTAGGTGAATTGAATAAAAGAAACTTGATTGTCGGGGGTTTCCCTAATAGAACTCCGATCGATGAGTGAATTTTTGCTTTGGGGTCCGAATTTGAGATTAGTTGATGTACCCTTTCTGCAGGTCTTTTGAGACATGTACGCGAAGACGGATTTGAATTTGGAATTAGATAGCATGCATTTTTGTGCAATAGCTAAAGTTCTATAATTTTTCGTATAGGTGTGAAACAGTGAATTTGATTGGCTACCGGACGGACGTGGGACATCGTTTGCTTGATTCGTCAAGTGAGTATGATCTCTTTTATTTCAATGTATATAATGTGCTATGAAAATTTTAAATTAAGGTTGTCGTGTGTGATGTGTAAGGTGTATGGAGTAAAGAAATTCATATGTATGATACGGAATAAATTATGTAAATATGCTATGGGGTTGTAAGATTTAGATTTGAGGAGTAATACTGATATGGATATATGTACGCGTAGGTATCTAATGTGATGAGATGAAAAGCATGATGTGCGTGCGATGCGTGATCGTGTGATGTGTTAAAACAATGGAATTAATGGCGAGGTCTATATGGTATATATAAAAAAACGTGATGTGATAATGTGATGTGAAATTGGGCCTAATGTGTGTGTGTGACGTGTGGGTGGTAAATGAGAATTTTATACGATAATCGATGAGATTAATGGCTTGTGTATGCTTATGAATTTAATAGAGTTATATCCATTCATGTTATCTTATAAAGGAGACATTTATATATGGTGATATAAGAGAATTTTATTGGTATATGCATATTATGCGATAAAAGATAAGGTGAATAACATGGTGTATGCGGTTATGTAATATATATATTGAGATAAAATAATCAGATGTGTGATGCGTAAGACCTATATGGCAGCGATGTGATGTGTATTTGATGCATAAGGCCTATATGGCAGTGATGTGATGTATATTTAATGCGTAAGACCTATATGGCAGCGATGTGTATGTGATGCGTAAGACCCTTGGTGGGCAGCGATGTGATGCATAAGACACTTGGTGGGCAGCGATGTGTGTTTAGAAGGAGCTATCGGCTCTAGTTTTGATGGGGGCGTAAGACCCTTGGTGGGGCAGTGATTTGTGTTTTGACTGAGCTATCAGCTTCAGTTGTGTGATGACATGGGCACTGGTCGACAAATTAATAAAAATGAATAAATGTGGAATGAAAATGAGAATGAGAAAGTAGAGAAAAGCATATGACATGAAGTGAAGTGTGAATGAGAAAGTAAAGGAAATGAAGTGCGAATGAGAAAGTAAAGAAAGTGATGTGTGAATGAGAAAGTAAGAAAGTGAAATGCGAATGAGAAAGAAAAGAAAGTAATTGATGTGAAATAAGAATGAGAAGTTAAAGTAAGTGTATTATGAGTTGAGAATAAAAAGTAAAAGAAAATGTGTATGCATGATATGAATGAATGAATACGTGAAGTAAAAGAAAATGTGTATGTATGATACAAATGAAAAGTAAAGTAATATGTAATAAGAGTGTGAAACATGAAGTAATATATATATTGTGAGGAATAATATACGTGGTATTAGGGGATGAGAATGGTTATTTAAGTAAAATATGGTATGTTATGAGTTGATGCACCTTGGAATTGTGTCGAGGAACTACTCGCCCGGTATTTCCATGGAAATGGTGGGAACTACCTGTCTTGGCACAACTCCCAGGGTGAATTGGGGGGTTGTTGATATTATAGTTGTATTGCGAGAAGAAAATGAAAGTAAAGTAAATTGTAAGATGGAGATGAAAATAAAGTAAAGTAATATTCCAAGCTATCGGTTTTGGAGTGTGGTGTAGTATTACCCAAACTATGTTTGGGGTGCGGAGTATAACGTGATAAGAGTGGAAGTTAAAGTGAAGTGTAATACGAGGTGTATGCAAAAATGAAAGAAAGATATACTATTAATAAGAATGAAAAGTAATTGGAGTTGTATGATGAGATAAAAATGAATTATAAAGCCAAGTATATGACAAAACGAGAATGAGCATTAAATAAGCTGTATGATGAAATTAGAATGAGACTGAAGATTCAGGTATTACGAAATGTTACGAGGTGTTATGAGACATGGATAAACGTGATATTATAAGAATGGATGAGCGTAATATTATAAGATTGAGTGAATATGGATTTGTGCAATGGTTGAAGATGCAAAGGATTACTTTTGTGCAAAATCACTTTGACTACGTTTATATGTTCAATTCGGGTTACATTTAATTACCCTTATGTTTGTAAGTTCTTTCAATTTCAATCTTATCATTTATTTTATTTAGTAGATTATACTCACACCACCCTGTAGTTTTGGGGGTCAGGAATTATCTCTAACTTCCATGTTTTGCAGGTAGATTCCATTAGCAAGGGAGTGGGAGCATTTAGGAAAAATTTATCGATTATGTATTTGAAACTTTATGTTTAGACAAAAATGTATGTGTATAATGTACAAGTAAAGGTTATAGAAAGAATGTATATACAGGTGAATAACTTATTATATTTGATTCTAGTATGTTGATAGGTGATCGATTCATGTAGATTAGAAGTCTTCGAACAGGTATGATTTTCTTTAAGAAAGTTAGAAGATTTATGGTTTTAATTTGATAATTTGTGATTGGATGATGATAATACCCCCCCCCCCCAGAGCATATATATATGATATCTGTGATGTGTTTGATGAATTGACCTGGGGAGGTTTTTGATATATTACAGGTATTGAGATTTATTGGATTGTTTACAAATTTCCGTAAGCAGAAAGGCGTTACGGGTAGAAAATTACAGGGGAGACTGCCAAAATTTTTACTAAATTCTTAACTTATATGGGAATAATATAAGAGTTTTGGAAATGCAGGGAAGTAAAGGATATCATAGAAATGCTAAACATGGTCTTCTAGGAGTTATAAGTAAATAGAAAAAAGAAAAACAAATTTGGGGTGTCACAATCACTCTCAAGAAACAAATCCATCCCCACTACCACCTTTCAGTCTTGCCGGTCTTGACGGCTTACAATGAGATTACGGAGATTGCAAGGAAGGTGGGTTCAAGGTGGTAGAAGACAAGGAGTTCGTGTTACTACTAGTGGGAGAGGTTGAAAATGGGGAAGATTACTTACTGGAAGAATCATTTGGTGGAATTGTTACTCCAATGCATATGATTTTGTGTAGATAGTCTGATGGATCAAAGTTTGAAAGCGTGGAGAAGAAAGATTAATTAGGGTTTGAGTTTGATTTATGTTTAATTGTTAATGGAGTTTTTGTCATCAATTTTATTTTATGGCATTCGGTCATAGCCGCCCACAAAGGGAAGAGAGAGGTTGTCCAACATCCCTAATTAATTTCGTCTAAGGCCGGAATAAGAATTTTTTTGCTTGTTGCGTTTAGGGCTGGAATCAATATTTTTTTCTTGTTTTTATATTGAATTTTAGTTTGGTGAGACTTTTTCTTGATTGGGAAAAGAGATTTTCCAACATCCCTAATTAATTGCGTCTAAGGCCGGAATCGAGATTATTTTTTTCTTGTTTTTGTATTGGATTTTAGTTTGGTGAGATTTTTTCCTTCAATTTTATTTTGTGGGTTGTAATGGTGTGATTTGTTAATGATTAACGTGGGATGACAAACAATATTCTTCTACTTAGAGCATGTGTCGTTTGCTAACTACCCATTTATTGCAAAATTTAGGGAAAATGGTGTTTTGCAGTCACTGGCTAAATACCAAAACTTTGGACTTGAGGAGAACAAGAGCCAGCTGTATTTGGGAGAAGATATAGGAATTTGGAAAATATAGCCAACGAAAGATCATCTTTAGTCTGTTCAAAATTTTATCCCAAAAATAGATCGGACGAGAGATGATCTTTCGTCGAATTTTTTTTATTTATAAAATATAACAGACGGGAAATGATTTACCATCCGTGCATTTTTTTATTAAAAAAATCTATGACGGGATTTGATCTCCCGCCCGATGGATTTTCGTCCCAAATTTTTGAAGGGTGTTTCTATGGAATTAGGGCTATAGGAATTGGTGAGAATTTTGGGATCAAGGGCTGAGATGGAATGGGCGTACAGGAGTTGTTATGTGTACATATGCATACAATTTTTTTATTTTTACAAATCTTACTAAAAAAGTCTTGGACGGAAGATCATCTCCCGCTAGTGCAAATTTTTTAAAAAAATATTCAAAGAACGGGATCAAGGGCTGAGATGCAACATTTTGAACGAAATGATATATCATCCACCCTCCGTTACTATTTTGAGTTAAATACCCAAATTTTGGGTTCAAACGACTATAGTTGCAACTCAAAATTCCTATTTCTAAATGCCAATTGCCCAAATTTTGAGTTACAACTACAGCTGAATTTTTTTAAAATTTAAAACACGGGATTTGGGAACAAATTTGGGGAAGAGCTGATGGGTTTAGTTAGGTATGTAGAGAGGAAGAAGATGACATCTAGGAAGATAGAGAAGAGGGTATTTAAGTCAAATCTCATTAAGTTTGTTACGAAAAACGAAATATTCTTCCTTTTTGGATGTTTTTTAACAAAAGGGGTACATAATAGCTTGAACTAGGTACATATATGATAATAGACATTTGCGAGGGGTATAATGTGATTTAACACATTTGTTTGGGGTATTCGTGTTTAAAACCCACAGCAAAATACTCTAATCAGCATAAAATGATGAGAAAAATGGAGATTTTTTTCTGTAGTTTAATGTTTTGAAGAAGAATTTGTTTTTCACTGCACATGCATATTCTGTCGGGTTGATAGTAATTTAATAGTTCACACGATTCCATAAAAGTCCCATAGTCTTCTACACTTCTAGCATTAACATTATTTAATTAAGAAACTGCTCTGGCATATACCTGAACAATTAATTCTTTCAGAAGGTTTCTGTATGTATGGTGATGATTGCTGACATCCAGAAGCTCCTTTCCAGCTGCATCCTTCATGGAGTTGACTAGGTCATCCTGAGCCTGAAGGACTTTGATGCGAGAAGCATTCAGCTGCATGGAGTATTCACTGCAGAATGAACATTACGAAAACATGAGTGGAAATCTTACAGAAAATAGGATAAATGGTATGCATGAGTCAATATTTCTCTCTCCCAAAAGCAACTATAACCTTAAGAAACGAAGATATGGACAAAATGGTATCAAAACCAAATACCCCTCATCAATTTTAACAATTATACCACAAGAGTTGGTGTGATGTGTGGACAACCATCAATTTCTATCTAAATAGTGGGCTTTTTTGCTTATAAGTCCACTAAAATATGCATATTTACACATAAGTCCCGTCACTAACTTTAAGTTGTTGAAATTAAGTACCTCTACTTATTATTTTGCATAAGAGTCCCTTAAATATGCATATTTATACAAAATTTCCTCCAAATATGCATATTTGCACAAGTCCCTCAATTTCATGTTATTGTAATTAATCCCGTCTATTTAGGAAAATGAATGTGCATCACCCGTGCAAATTATTAGTAATTAAAAAACTTAGAAGGTAAATAGTAAATGTAAAAATGCCGAAAACGGCAACTATAAGTTTAGTTTATTACATTTTCTTCCGAATTTCCACCTGCTTCTCTTTTCGATCGTATTCTTGCCTGATCTTCTTTTTCTCAGCCTCAAGAATTTGCAACTTCTCAATGTTGAATTCCTACAAAATCATTGTTATATGAGAGGATGAATCTTCTAGCTGTGAAAGTTCTAGAGAGCAGAAGATTTTATTTAGTAATGTTGTGAGCAAAAACTGTGAGAAAAAAGTGAGTGGAAAGTGTATTTTGGTAGACAAAAATTTCACTTGCATTTCGAAAGTGTTCCCTGAAAGTTAAAAGAGTGTTGTTTGATAGAGAAAAAGGAAAAGAATGAAACAGTTTGATTAAAAAAATACAGAAATTATGTGAAAAAGAAATTGGGTTTTTAAATATTGGTCCCTCCTCAAACATGTATTTCTAAATTAGTCTCTATTTTCACATTAATTGCTATTAGGTCCCTAAATTTGAAAATGATTAGCACCGAATAGGGACTAATTTCAAAATGGTTAGGACCTGTTAGGACCTAATAGGGACTAATTTCAATTGACTTTGCACAATTTAGGGACCTGATAACAATTAGAGTGGAAATATGGACTAATTTTAAAAAACATGTTTGAAGAGGGACCAATATCTAAAAAAAACAAAAGAAATAATGTAATTACCATACTGTAAAATGTTACTTCCTGAGTAAAATGTTAATATTACATGAACATGATGTTTAAATTAGAGATCTGATGTAAAAATACTTTTTTTCAGACAACATAAACACCCCTTGAGGTGTGTTGGGACTTGGGATGAAGGAACAAGTGGGCTGTTCAAACATTTGAGGCCAACACAATTTTATATGATTCTTTCAAACGCGAGATTACAACCCAAAGTTCTGTTAGGCCTCTAAAAGTGTTTTTGAGGTCTCTGGAAACATTACAAATCAGAGCTTTAATTAAGTAAACTAAGTCATGAGAAGACTAGGGTATGATTTAAGTACATCACCAACTTGTGGAGCATGTCCACTACATTATGAGAAAAGGGTTAAAAAGCATTTGTCTAAGATCCATCTCAATATCAACCTTGGAAACTTTTGCAAGTGAAGCTTGTTAAAGGCAATACTCTATATCAGAATATTCCTAGGAAAATCTTAAGGAACACATTTTACCACAGAAAGAAAGAAACTTTTTTGAAAGTAAAGGCTCCCACAAATGTGAGAGTTATCCCTAGAAATAACATATGCGAACAGAAAAAAAAACGATGTTTCAACGAGAACACTCTTAAGATGTCAAATGTAAGAAAAAAAAATTAGAACATATTTCACTAAAAAAACTGACAGTGAATGTTCAATATAAGAAAGCAAATAAAGTAACTAAGGTCAGCAGAAAGAAAGATAGTTAACAGACCAAGATCCAGAAAATATGGCATTCAATGAAACTGTGTAACTCCAGTATTTTTATGACCAGTGAAAGCAACATTATATATATGCTTGTCCGCACTTTGTTATTGCTCCATGGACACAGAGTAACTTTCATCTTTGTTCTCCTTTAGGAAGACAAGCATGCAACCTCATGATTCTATTCCAGGACTAAGGGTTTCTGAAACTTGAGCATTTCCCAGTCCAGAATACACTCTGTGTTGCAGAATTTCAAGTCCCTATGCTGAGAGCTTTTGAAGTCAAATGTAAATAACTGCTCCATGATTCCAAAATCACAAAAAAAGGTTCCTAAAGTATGTCTATTGCTACTCGTCATTGGCACTTCAAAAGCAGTTTGGCATGAGGATATCAACCATTTTCATGCCAGAAGTCGACCTTACAAATGCTGTCATCTTTACTATTTTAACCACATTTCATGAGTGAAGCCAAACCTATAGGGTGTGTGAATTGTGAAAGCACTTTTTTTTAGAAAATAAGTGAACATTGTTAAATGTTTTGGTAACCATTCTCCCATAATTTAATGCTAATGATTCTGACATCCATGAAAATGATGAATTAATCGTGAAATTAAACGTGTGCATCACACATGAAAATAAATCTCGTTGTATACAATTATGACTACCAATCATTAACTCTTGCAAGATCCAACACAAGATGAAAAAATATTCTTTGTGCAACATGTTAATCCTGCTCTAAATTCATCGCAGCGATTCCCACCTTGAACCAATTCATCAAGTATAAGCATTCATTTAAATATCATCTTAAATGCATCAACAGCACTAAAACCACCATAACTCAAATTCTTTTGCATCCAAGCTATTTTCCATTTATTTAAAAATTACGGGTAAGTACTAACTATCATCTTCTAATGTTCAATAAAAAATACTAATTATCAAACACAGAAAATGAATCTTTCAAATTTTAAAAGTCTAATCTCTAGATTTAGTACAATTTTTTATGTACAAATGATCCTCAATGAAAATCCTATCTCTTAACCTATATTTTTAATTAAAAATTTGAAAACCACAATGATATAATAAATCTCTAGGTAAGTTTTGCTAAACCCTGAGGTACCACCAATTTACAGATAACCCTACCATACCAATTATCAACAATTTCAATAATAACTAAAGACAACCCCAACTCTCAATCATAAGAGCATCTACTATCGTTGTAATCTTAAATATGCATATATAGCATTTAGAAAATAGCAAACTTGGGAGAGTGTTGCAGTCGTTAAAAGCCAAATTTAGAAAAGACGGAAGATGATCTTCCATATTAAGTTTTTTTTTTTTTAATTGAAAATGGCATTTTCGCAAATAGTCAATGGCAATTTTGTAATTATGGAAAGAAAAGTTTTGGAAGAAACTTTTCGGACGGAAGAATATCTTCCATCTGACATTTTAAATTTTTTTAAATGGCATTTTTGTAAATAGGAAAAACTGAGAGACAGGAGCCTCTTCATCTGTCACTCATCTTTTCGGTTTTTTTTAAAAAAAAAAATAATTAATCGACAGACGGAGCATCATCTTCTGTCCGTCCAATTTTTTTCCTCAAACGGATCATCTTCTTCTTCTTCCGACCTCTATATTTAGCATTTCTTCTATTGCAGCTTCTATGTTTAGCGAACGACTGTTCACTTCTATTCTAAATTTTGGGTTTTCAGCGAACGATAGTGGGGGTTTCTTCAACTCAAATGCAAAATTTTGAGTTTTTTTACAAAACGATAGTGGATGCTCTAACATCAGAGATTAAAATAATAAAAAAATAAAAAAAAATATTCATAAACAATGAACCCAACATCCTGAACCTGAATAATCAATCATCAAAAGTCGAAAAGATTAAGGATTTGTGAAGATTCCGAGGATTAACAAAACAATTTGTTAAGATTCGTTATTATTATTATTATTGTAAAGAAGAAGAAAAAAAGTAGATCTAAATTGATCGGATCTTGAAGTACGGTACGGTACCTCCTCAGCGGATACAGAGATCTCGTTGGCCTTCTCCTCCGCCTCCTGCTGGATGAACCGGACCATCTGCTCGATCTGCTTTGACACATCTCGGTCGTTCATTTTCGCTTCCGGTGAGATCCGACGGCTGAGCGTTCTCTGGGCTGATTGGGGGGACGGGAGTGGAGGAATCGGAGAGGGGTTAATTGATTTGAGGGAGGGGAGGGTTTATTTGAGATCATATTGCTATCATGTGATTGGTTCTGCAAAGCAAAGGGAAAGTTGTACGAATTTTACAAAACTCCCCTATAATTATGATAGTTTTGCATAAAAGAACTCCACTACAATTTTTAGTAAGGGTTTTTAACATATGTAACGCTAATAAATACTCTATGTAAACTAGTATTATACACGTGCGTTGCACGTGGGGAAAATGGGAAGGAGGTAATGAAAAGGACAAAAAAAAAATTCTAGTATTATACACGTGTGTTGCACGTGGAAAAAATGGGGAGGGGGAATGAAAAGGACAAAAGAAAAATCTACCAACACGTGCACTGCACGTGTTGACAAAATGACAAATATTTACAAATGACACTAAGCCCTCCTCCCATTATATATTAGAGATATTTATATCATTTTCTTGCAATGTGTGCTTTCACATTTACCATGACACCGTGGATCATAGAAAAATACTAAAAGTGTACTAAATTTATCGTTATATTGTGGTACTAATTGTAGATCTCTATATTCATAAGGCATATATGCATATTAATTGGAGAGTTTGTTGTGAAAACGAAATTTGAACTTCTGACGTTTTTCTCACTAGCGTAAAGACTTACCAGGGGACCATGCTGATACTTGTCCATGTAAAATTTTGTGGGTAGTATTTACACATCTAATAGTCAAAAGTGGGATCAATCTCTATCTCCTGGCCGTCATAGCTCTCCGCGAGCATGATCCAAGTCATGAGATTGGATCTGCAGCCATTGATGTCGCCACTTGATCTGAAGCATGGGTGGGAATTGTAGTGAAGAAGAAGTAAGTATAAAGGTTGTTGCGTATCAGTCCTAATATGTTGCATATTTGCCCTTGGGAGAATAAAGTTCATTGTTGTGTTTAAATATAAAAGTGTACGTTTTCCTTTATAAAAAACCCTGTGAAATTAGTGTGTATAACCTGTATGTGACAGCTGTAAGATCGGGGTGAGCGGTGGTTAGGAGGTGGGGTCCATTCCAACCAAATACGGTTGGGTCGTTTCACGTCCAAATCCGTGTGATGCACGTGCTAACTCTGTATAAATACAGTTCAGTTGTAACTCGATGAATCATGAATAGAAATTGCAACCCATTGGTTCACTGTTCATCTTCTTCCTCTCTCTATCTCTCTCTTGCGTCTCTACCATAGTTATAGGTAGATTCTGATGTCGAGGAGACGAGGCGGAGCTTCCAACCACCACGGCGGTGGTGGTCTTGGAACAATGGTATTATAGCCAGACTTGGATCCACCGAATGTCGTCGCTCAAGAAGCTGAGAATCCTCAAGAACTTGGGTCTGGGCCACAGTCTGGACCTAGGACAAGGGATCAGGATGCGCGAAAGGTTGCCAATGGCAATCGTTCTCATAAGCGTCCCAGCTTCGAAGAGCTATTTGATCGGTTGGAATTGGCCATTGAGCAGTTGCTTCAAGATCCGCGTCATAGACACAGTTCACATCGATCCAGACGATGCTGCTCACAGAACAATGACAACTATCTGGAAGAGGAAGAGGGACGCTCAAGATTGACATGTGTTCGACGGAGGTATTACAGTCCCCATAGGCATGAGAGGGAGAGAATCTCAAGGTCTGAACGCCGAAGACTTGGAATGTGGGATAGGACACCAAGAACGGAGGATTATAGGAACGCATAAGGTACCACTTTCTTCCCAAAACATCCAAAGATCGATTTACCCAGTTTTGATGGAAGCGATGACATCACTAAATGGGTATACCACATGGAGCACCATTTCTATACACAGAATATACATGATTCAAATAAGCTTGCTTTTAGCTTGTATTACATTAGGGGAGAAGCGCTATTGTGGTGGAGGTGGTTCGAACAACAGGAAGAAGATCATATTGATTGTGAAGTCTTGAAGCGGGAGTTGCTGCTACAATACAGTCCAGCTGAATTAGATGATCCTGAAGCTGCTCTGTATAAATTGGAACAGGTGGGTACCGTTCTTGAATACCATCGTGAGTTATTGAAATTTAGCAAACTATCAGAGCCCATTAGCCATGTCGTCCCTTATTTGTTGTTATATTTCGAGTCTCAAGAATGAGATAAAGAGGGAGGTGCAGCTTAAACATCCTCATAATGTTTTAAAGGTTTGCAGGGAAGCTATTGCTAGGGTATCTATACGCAATGATCAGAAGAAAACATGAAAGTTGGGGGGGGGGGGGGGGGGGGGGGGGTGGAGTCAAAAAATTCCTCAAGTATACCGACTAGTTCTTCATTTCCTAAGTCCTCGGTGACTTCTGTGAACTCTATTCCGTCGTTCAAACCAGTTGCAACAAGCAATATGACCACTGTCGGACCTTCAAGATTTCGAGAACCTCATTTCCTACAATGCATGAAGGAGAGGAGGGGGAAAGGATTATGCTTTCATTGTGACGAAAAGTTTGTCAAATCATATAAGTGTACGGGGAAATTTTTTATGCAGATAATAAGGGCCTATGAGAATAGTACTCTTATGCAGATGGTGGGGGTTTTGGATGGTGATGCAGAAGACTAGTGGGATAGCTCTAATGGGGAATTGGAGGGTGAAGTAGATGAAAATATGAAGGCCTTGAAAAATTGGAAGACGGCTGAAGTCGTAGCTATTTCATTGCATACTCTTACTGGTAGCCCTAATCCTAGGACTATTAGATTTCTTGGTACTATCAAGTCCAAGACCATACGTGCACTATTGGATACAGGAGCTACTCATAATTTTGTAGATGAGCAGATTGTTAAGAAAATTCAATTACCAGTTAATAAAAATGTGCAGCTTGAGGTCACAGTTGCATGGGGGGTTATGTGAAGCGGTGGTCTTCTTGTGTCAAGGAGTTCCTATTGTGGCTGATTTCTATTGTAACGCCTCTGCCCCTAGCTTAGACAATATATACAATTTATAAGACAAATTAGATACTATGTAGTACAACTGCCTACCATAGGCTGCCTCTCAAAAGGTGGTTAACCAGATTGGTGACTCTTGATCATAGGCTATTATATTTATATTATATTATATTTGTTTGATTTACCGATATGGGATTTTAATTCAGTACTCTTACCTTTCTCTTCGCTGTTCTCTCTCCTTCACAAGGAATAGGTGGGCCCCGCTAATATCCACCACGTCACCATGGGCATTTGAAGTCAACAGTCATAACAATCAAACACAATTGCCTTTTGATGTTTTCCTTTTTATTCCCGTGGGACCCCCACCTACTCGAAATAAATCACATACAACCCCCCATAGGAATTCCAATGGGGTAACTCCAAATTCCTTTATATATATATATATATATATATATATATATATATATATATATATATATATATATATATATATATAGTATATAGTATATTTTAACACTAACACGGCGGGTTACATCTATGTTCTTATAATGGACACTAGTCAGCTTGTTTTAGGGGCGCAATGGATGGAACTTCGGAGATGTGGGGTGGAATCTGAAGGAAAAGAAGATGCATTTTCAATTAGTTGGTGTAGAAAGAAAATAGCAGGGCTTACTTTCTCAGGATATTGAGATATCTGCTCCAAAAGCTATAACAAAAACATTGATGCACATCAATGGAGGGTGGTTGTTAGAAATAATAGGTGTTGCACAGTCTGCTGATGCAGGGTCTCTGTCAGCTAACATAAGCAAGGAAGTTGATCTAGGTATCCAAGTTATATTGTAGGATTATAATGTTGTGTTTATAGAACAAATTGGCTTGCCTCCGCAAAGGTCATGTGACCGTAAGATACCCCTCATGCCTGGTTCCAAACCTATTAGCTTGAGACCATACCAGCACCCTTTGAATCAAAAGAATGAGATAAAAAAAACTTGTAAAGGAGATGCTTGGCTCAGGGATTATTCGACACAGTCGTAGCCCATAAGGCTAATGGAAGTTGGTGCATGTGTATAGACTATTGGGCTTTAAATGAGATAACTGTGAAAGATAAATATCTCATTCCTATCATTGATTAGCTGTTGGATGAGCTCTATGGATCAGTAATTTTCAGTATATTTGATTTACGGAGTGGTTATCATCAAATACGCATGAATGAAGAAGAGGTGTACAAAACAACTTTTAGGACTCATGAAGGCCATTGTGAGTTTTTGGTAATGCCTTTTGGGTTAACCAATGCCCCGTCTACATTCCAATCCTTGATGAATAACATTTTTAGGCCATTCTTAAGAAAATTTGTATTGGTATTTTTTTATGATATCCTCATCTACATTGCTAGCTTGGAGGACCATTATAAGCATATGCAGCAAGTATTACAAGTGTTACAAGTGTTACAAGACCATCACTTGTATGCAAAGAGAAGCAAATGTTCCAGTGGTGTAGGAGAGGTAAAGTATATGGGTCATGTGGTGTCTTCGCAAGGTGTGGAAGTCGACCCTGAGAAAGTGAAAGCAATTCAAGATTGGCCTATGCCAAAGACAGCCAAGGCACTGAGGGGTTTTTTGGGCCTAATTGGTTACTATATGAAATTTATTACCACTTATAGTACATTGGCTTGACCATTGGTGATGTTAACAAAGAAAGGGGCTTTCTTGTGGAACACCGAGGCTCAACAAGCTTTTGATCAACTTTAAGATAGTGCTGACTTCTCCACCAGTATTAGCTCCGCCAAACTTTTAAATTCCCTCTGTGCTTGAGTGTGATGCTTGTGGGTCAGGGTTGGGAGCAGTATTAATGCAAAATAACCACCCTATAGCTTTTCTTAGCCAGCAACTAAAGGGAAAGAATCAGTTGCTCTCTACTTATGAGAAAGAGATGCTTGCAATTTTGCTTGTAGTAGGGAAGTGGAGACAATACCTTTTGGGAATAACTTTTGTTATTCGCACATATCATAAGCCCTTGAAATATTTGTTGGAGCTAAGGATGTATACGGATGCACAACATGTATGGTTGATCAAATTGCATGGTTATCAGTTTGTTGTATAATACAAAAGAGGTAAAGACAATGTGGTAGCTCATTGACTCTTTCGACAGTTTGAGGAAGGGTGTGAAGATGCAGTATCAGGTTCACTCTTAGCCATTTCGATTGTTCAGCCTACTTGGGTGAGTCAGGTACAGTAGTTAATGTTATCTGATCCCTTTTATAAGGAAGTTCAAGCGCAATTTGATTCAAATAGGGACAATAAGCTTGCCCTAGTAGCGGGAGTCTTCTGTTACAAAGGGCGAGTATTTGTCACGCCCTGCTTCCCAAAAATATGGAATACGAGTACATGACAAAAGCCCAGCGAATGACTAATGTCACCCATAAGTTGCTTATCCGATTAACTCAACAATATAAACAATACAGAACAACTGCGCAGGCAAATAATAATGATCTCATGAACAAAAATACTTGGAATGAAAAAAAAAATCCAAATACAATAATAATAATCCAACGTCTGGAAATAATAATAAAATCCGGGACATGAGCCCAAAACAATAATAATCCAATCCAAAAATAATAACAAATCTCAATACATTAAGTTTATTAAACCAGTAAGCAATTTAGAAAGCAGAAATCTTCAGAATGTTTATTCTCCAATTCCGGCAGACAATTCTTCTTCACTACCTGTATACACTTCATCTAAAAAGAGGAGAAAAATTATCCTTAGAGCAAGTCATGGACAGCAAGTAGAGAAAGCAGGGAACAATGGAATAACAGTATAACAATGAATCAATGGATCAATAGGAATCAAATAACATGGGACAATAATCATGATAATCGATACAATGGCTATAAACAATGATTCAATATTCGGTACCAGTAATCAATGGTCAATAACAATAACAATTAGCCAACATTCGATATCAATAGGAACAATGATGAGCAATATGCAATGTCGATGTGTAATCCTTATGTTTATCAATCATTTTAACTCCTAACTAATGCACGTACTACTGTGTCCCATGTGTGTTGTACCACAGGTTTGATGCATACAATCAATTTTGTTTAGACTATAGTGGCAGACTCTATAGTTCATGTGCTGGGTATGATGACGGTAACAATATAACACGGGCCATGTGTAATTTCTTACACGATGACGATAACAATAATAACTCGGGCCATGTGTAATTTCTTACACAATGACGATAACAATAACACGTGCCATCATCCGAGTATAGTCCCCATATCATCAACTACTCTAGTCAGTCCATTAAACCCCAACTTATTAATTATTCTATTAATGCAACAATACAATATGCAATATGAGATATGAGATGAACAATAATATCAATAGGGGAACAATAGGATGATAACATGAAGTAGGACAATTAGAATGATGATAATAACTCGTTAGGATCATGCAATGCAACATACGATCATCAATCCATGCAATAATACGATATAGGAATAATTAATTCATTAAAAAGTAGTATCCAAAATTCTGGACAGCAAGTGCAACCTGTACAAAAATGCCGTTTCCCGCTGACTCAAAAATCAAAAGTTGAATCCGTCAGAAAATATGGAAACTATACTTCCACACGGTTCCAACGCATACTTAAAGTTCAAATTCCGACAACAGTAGCTATGTCAAACACATGTTTCTTTATAGGGTTCATGTTCAGGCAGAAAATCGACATCTTGTTAATTTAATTTTTGAATCAGCAAAAACTCAATATTAAAATCTGTAAAAAATATTTTCTGGACTCCTAAACATGTTAAGCAACAATATGGAAATTTTCATACCAAAATTCTATCATTTGATCAGCCTTTTTACTGTTTAAACATGAAAGGTACGAGAATCTAAAAATCTGAAAGTAAAAACACAGTTGTAGTAAAACGGGCATAACTTTTGTTACAAAACTCGGAATTCAAAAATTCAAGATGATCTGGAAATGAGAAAGATAAGGCTACAATTCATATTAAGAAATTATTTCATTTTAAGGTCGCTTATTGGTTGGAAAACAGTGGTCAATGTTCAGGTCAGCAAGCATATACAGTTTTTAGGGTATTTTTCTTGAAAATAAATTAATTCAACAATATGTGTATCGATTCTCTAGTCCATAAATTGTGTAATCAGCATGATGGGTGTCAAAACATGATAAATAAAATTATAACACGTCCATACATCAATTTATCATCAATCAATCATCAATCAATCAAACAACATACAACCTAACAATTGTCTCTACAATAGTTTATTTGTGTGACAATTATATGAACAACCCTAGTATCAATTCCATATGCACTCATGAAAGATCCAAACTTTAGATTCAAAAGTGGTACGAGGTCAAGAATATTGAGGTTAGCTCGTGTAAACCCTCAATAGACCCAACGAAGAGATGAACAATGGATAATACGATAACAAAAAGACCTGCTTGCAATAATTTTAATAACACTTGAATTTGATACAATTAGCAATTCAAGAGGACGGTGACTTGCCTGTTAGACGGTTAATACGAATACCAAGAATAACGGGATAAGGATCTCGAAGCAACGAACCCATGAACTAGCACAATCCACCGATAGCACGTGCAATATACGTGCAATAATCAACACAACACACAAAGAGACAAGCAGCAATAGTACAAGAGAGAGATAGCAGTAGCAACTTCAGCAATGGTGAAGGCCAGGGCTGAGCGGCGGGGGGACGTCGACGGCGCGACGAGGTGCGACAACGGGGTGGGCGGCGTCGCAGGCGAGCGACGCTGGTGGCGGCGATTGAAACAAGGAGGAGCAGCGAAGGGAGCGACGAGATTTGGGTCTTTGTGGTGGCGTCGCTGGTTGAGGGGTCGCCGGAGGTGTTGACAAGGAGGGCGGCGCTACAGAGGGCGCCGGAGGTCGGGGGTCGCCGGAGATGGCCGGGGAAAGGGCGGAGAAGATGATCAGGGAGATGGGTTCAGTTTGGGGAGAGAGAGACTCGAGGAAAGAGAATAGATGGCTATTAGGGTTCAAAAATGTGCAATTTTTAGGGTTTGCAGTACGGGTGTATTTATAGGATACAATTAGGGTACTGGGTTGGTGGTTTAGAGTCCAATAAAAGCGGTTTTGGGTCAAGAACAAATGAAATTGGGTTTCAAAGTTCAATGAAGAAATAGATCAAAATCAATAGGGTTCAAATAAAAATACCCACAATCAAATAAGAGAACAAAAGGATCAACAAGAATAGCCCGATCAAAAGAACGAATAATTTCACGAACAAAAATTTAAATCCAAATAAATAAATAAATGATAAAAATGCATTAAAATATAAATAGGGGCTTGAAAATAAATTTGGCATTCGCCAATAAAATTAGATCAAGTACGAAAACAAGATAATTCGTTAAATGTACTTTAATTAAATAATCAAGGAGCAACAATTAATAGTTATAATTAAAAATCACACAATAAAATATTTATTCGTGTTTAACAATTTTTATTAAAATAATCCAACAATAATAATATATATGATTTGGGCCTAAATATAATTAACTGATAAATAAGAAATAGAAAGTAAGATCAAAATACACCGTTATTCGAAATAAATAAAATATTCAATTAGAAAATACTTTAATACAAATCTAAAATGATTTTAGCACGATATAAGTTTATTATATAAAAAAAAATCAATTTATAGAAAATACACGGAAAATACTAATTATCGGGAATGGGGGTTATAGTATTATTAAGCCCCACTGCAATTTGAGACAGAAGTTCTTAGAAGATGTCCATGCTTCTCCTCAAGGGGGGCATATGGGGGTGGACTAAACATGGCAAGTGCTCAATAAAATAATCTACTGGAAGGGTATGAGGGCAGATTTGAAAAAATATATCCGATCATGTGATATATGTCCAAGAGCAAGTATCTCAACACATCACACGTAGGATTATTACAACCACTCCCTATACCTGATCACATTTGGGAAGACATAAGTGTGGATTTTATAAGAGGGTTTGCCAAAGATTGCTGGATTCACTACTATACTAGTGGTAGTGGATAAGTTGTCCAAATTTGCACATTTTCCACCTCTGTCTCAACCTTATATAGCCAAGCCTGTTGCGGAGGCTATATTCAATCAGATGTTTAAGCTCTACGAAACCCCAAAGACCATAGTGAGCGATAGGGACACCATATTTACCAGAAATTTATGGAGAAAGTTATTCAGCTTACAGGGTACTTCATTGGGTATGAGCATTGCTTTCCATCCGCGGTCTGATGGCCAAACAGAGGTGATCAACAAGGTGTTAGAAACTTACCTGCGTTGTTTTACAATGCATAAACTTAATGAGTGGGTTAAGTGGCTTCCATGGGCTAAATTTAGCTACAATACCCACGTTCAAATTTCCTCTAACATGTCTCTATATCAAGCTGTGTATGGTAAATCTCCCCCTACTGTATTATCTTATATCCTAAAGACTGCCATAGTACAGACAGTAGATGATGAATTGATTGATAGGGATGTGAATTTGAAGATTTTAAAGGACAACTTACTCATGGCCAAGGTCGTATGAAGGGTAAGGCTGATGAACATCGTATTGACAAGTCCTTTACTGTAGGTGATTGGGTTTATCTCAAACTCCAACCATATAGACAAATGTCGGTGGGTGGCCATCGGATTCAAAAGTTGTCTTCCCTATATTTTGGGCCTTATTTAGTGGTTGAGAGGATTTGACCAGTTGCCTATCGTTTGTCACTTCCTGAAGGGTCCAAGATACACGATGTATTCCATGTTTCTCAACTAAAGACTCATGTAAGCAGCACATCTACAAGAATTCCCTCTCCTACAGCCTTACCTGCATATTTTGTAGAAGCTACGCCAGTACCTGCTAAGATATTGAGCCGATGAAGCATACCACGAAGAGGGACTGCCATTACTGAGATTTGGGTGTAGTGGGAACATGGGTTGGAGACAGAAGCTACTTGGTAAAGCTATTGGGACATTTACTGAAGGTTTCCAAAATTTATGGGGGTGATGGAAGCTCATTTTGATGAGGGAGGGAATGATCCAAGTCACGAGATTGGATCTACAGCCATTGATTTCGCCATTTGATCTGAAGCTTGGGTGGGAGCTGCAGTGAAGAAGAAGGAAGTATAAAGGTTTGCGTATCAATCCTAATATGTTGTATATCTGCCATTGGGAGAATAAAGTTCTTTGTTGTGTTTAAACGTAAAAGTGTATGTTTTATTTTATAAAAACCCCGTGTGAAATTAGTGTGTATAGCCTGTATGTGACAACTCTAAGATCGAGTTAGCGGTGGTTAGGAGGTGGGGTGTAATACCCCTAGTATGCATGGTTAATAACATTTTTTTTCCATTTATTTAAAACAAAAATATGCATATACATTGTTATTGTTATCTTTATCATACATAGTTATTGTTATATTTGTTAACCTATACTATTAGTATCATTATATACTATTAGTATTGCTATAATTTTTTAAGTCTTAAAGCCCATCATTGTTTACAAAAAAAAAAAAGAAAAAAAAAGAAACAAAAGAAGCCCGACCCAACATAACAATCCTCAATTGGGGGTTAAAAAGCAATTAGTTAAAACCTAGGGGGTTTAATGCAAAAGGAGGGGGACACCTAAGCATTTCTACACCTTTCCATACTCCACTACCTCTCTCTCTTTCTCTCCTTGCAACCGACCACCCCATCCCCCCCATCTTTCTATATATGCACATGAGTTTTCCTACTTCTTTCAACTCTATTCTACTTCATTCTACTACTACTGCTGCTGGTGTCTACTAAACTACTGCTGCTGTCTACTAATACTATTGCTGTTGTCTATTACTACTGCTTAGTACTTCTACTACCACTACTAATTACCTTACTACTACTACTACTGTTGTCTACTACTACTGCTCCTGCTATCTACTACTACTGCTGCTGATGCTGTTTACTACTACTACTATACTACCTTACTACTAGTAGTTTTGTGTTAGTAAGCTACTAACATTGTATTAGTAAGCTACTAATAAGTTAGTAAGCTTAATGTGTAGTTGAGAACTATATAAGGATTTTCTTGTGTAAGTAGTGATCATGTTAGTAAGTTAATATGTTAGTATGGTAGTAAATTAGTAGAATATAATGCTAGAATGCAATGTTAGTTGAGAAGTTAGAAAGTTAGAAATGTAGACTTGACCTCGTAGTAACCTAATTGCTAACCAATTGTTTATGGTTAGTGAACATAGCTTATGTTAGGAGCAATGAGACCTTGAGTACTAATAATTCCATCTAGAAAGTAAGTGGTGGTTAATGAAGGAATTAAGCAGATGAGATTTGACCTAAGTTGCATAAATTAGTAAAGGCGTTAGTCCTAAGAAGTGTGGCTCATGATTGGTAAGGACAGACATTAGTTTGGCGTGTACTCACCTGTCAAGGGGACACATGCGGTGGCGTCTCGTCTGGGACACATGCGGCGTGGTCTCGGCTATTAATTTCTGGGATTTAGTGATAAGAACAAGGTGTAAACGTATGTTACAAGTCCTGTCGGAAATTAGGAGATAGACTCTTAAGTTTCCATCTATGTTCTGGGTTATCAATACGAACAAAGAGCAAGAGTGTAACTCTAAGTCCCTTGGCGGAGTAGGGGTGTCCCTATGATTCGCTTTATGTTCACGATAACTTTGGTAGGGGCAAGAGTGGAGAAGGACCATGATTCCGACAGAGCTAATGATCACAGGCCTGACCAGGAATGGAGAGGGACCACGATCCTGTCGGAGTGGAAAATGACCACGATCTTAACGAACAAAGTGATCACTGCCGTTCGGAGTGGAGAAGGACCACGATCCGACTGCAGAAGCGGGAATGGACCGCATGTACTGCATACTCTACCAGTCACTAGATGAATGTCATAAACAGAAAAGAGTATAAGAGTATGATGCATGGTGAGGGATATAACCATATCATCTGGAGAATACGAACTCGATTTGGGGAGTATGTAGTATGGGATGCATACATTTCCAAATCAAGTTTGCATTAGATTAAGAGCATGGTGTGCATATGAGTTGTGCATTAGAATCTATATCATGGCATACACCCACACTTGTGGTTTGACCTTCATATTTCTCTTCTGCATTAAATATTGATTGTTGAGGATTTTGGAGATTGTGGGTTTCATCCGCATTACGTCAGTTGTATTCAACTGACGTGCCCAAAGTTTGCTAATCGCAGGATTGTTGATCGTGGAGCAGGGGACTCGAGCTGCGAAAAGCATTCAAGTGGAAGATATAGTTTCCTTCTGTAATATAAGTTTCTAATTTCCTGTGATTTCTGTATTGTGTACTCATTGAAGTAAAGATTCTGGGTAAGTGTTACGAGTTTCCAGTGTGTGGAACTCGGGGCGCTACAAAGTGGTATCAGAGCTAAACTTCAAATCGTAGTACCAACAAAGCAGGAAATTAGACTCGGATGCCCCAGTTAGAGTTAGGTTTAGTTTGGACAGTAGGACGGTCATGATTCATATTGGTGTACATCCAACCTATGTTTATGATCTCCCTATATCCGGAACTAACACATGTCTATGTTTTCTTATTTTTGAAGGATGTGGAGAAAAAACGAAGGTGGTAGTAATGGAAGGACCGAGGGAGAAAGGATAGTCTATCAAAGAAACAAAGGTATAAACAACATGAGGACTGAAGGCGAAGGCAGTGGAGTGAATCCCGCTAATCTCAATATCGAAGCAGAAATTGCTCAGGTATATCAAATAATGGGGGACTTGTATGGAGGCCAGCCGAAACTTCGCACCACCACTAGGAACCCAGGAAAGGAATGCATGCGATGCCATTGTTAACAACGTCAAGATGGTAGAGTCTTTTAAGAGAATGAAACCACCAGTATTTGAAGACCAAACAGATCCGACAACAGCCGACGATTGGATTCATCAGGTGGAGACTGTGTTTGAAGTATTTAAAACACCAGAAGAAAATAAAGTTACATTGGCGATTATCCTTTTGGAAAAAAATGCAGGAATGTCGTGGCAATCAGTCAAGCGGGGCATGGGTGATGGACCAATTGCATGGGATGACATCCTCGAAGAATTCAAGCAACATTACTTCCCTCTGGACGTCCGAGAAGAAAAAGCTATGGAGTTCATCAATTTGAGGCAAGGCAGTATGACAGTACGAGAATATGAAACAAAGTTTACACAGTTATCTCAATACGCCCTGGAAATGGTTCGCGATGAAGTTAAGAAGGCTAAAAGGTTCGAGCAGGGTCTTCGACCCAAACTGAGGTCAAGGATGGTGCCATTATGCATTCAGAGGTTTGATAAGCTAGTTCAACGGGCCGCAGTAACGGAGATGGATATGAACCAAAGCAAGCAGTCGCAAGAGAAGACCGGGAATCAGAATGAAGGGAAATGGTATGTTCCAGCCATAGATTTCATGGAGCAAGGCCCGAACCAGAAGTTCCAGAAGCCTAATACCAGTACAGAAGCCATCAAGCCAGTGAAGTGTTTCCTCTGTGGAGAGCGAGGACACGTTAAATCCTAATGCCCAAGGAATAAGGTTCGGATAGTGAACGAACATGTTTTAATTGTGGAAAGGTTTGGCACATCAGGCCAAAATGCCCACAACTGTAGAAGAACAACAAGTGGTCCGGGGCAGAAGAATAATGATCAAGGGAAGAAGCCCTTTCGTTAGGGACGTGTTTTCGCACTGACTGAAATGGATACTGAGAAGGAATATATGGGTCATCACGGGTACTGAAGGATGTAATGTAATTTGCTTTGCTGCTAAAAATGATATGTTTTGGTTGTGACTAGAAGTATAAAGGTTTCTATATGTACTCCTTATGTACTTGGATGATAAGTGTTAAATTAAATATGATGATGTGTTTCGAAATGGGTATGTTATAATATTTTTTTGGGTGTCTGATTCTCTCCACTAGTATAGTTCCGAGGACGGAACTATTCTAAGGGGGGGAGTGATGTAATACCCCTGTATGCATGGTTAATAACATTTTTTCCTTTTATTTAAAACAAAAATTTACATATACATTGTTATTGTTATCTTTATCATACATAGTTATTGATATATTTGTTAACTTATACTATTGGTATCATTATATACTATTAGTATTGCTATGATTTTTTTTATGCCTTAAAACCCAACATTGTTTTTTAAAAAATAAAAAATAAAAAAGAAGCCCAGCCCAACAAAACCTAGGGGGTTTAATGCAAAAGGGGGGACACCTAAGCATTTCTACACCTTTCCACACTCCACTACCTCTCTCTCTTTCTCTCTTTGCAGCCGGCCAGCCCCATCTCCCCTCTCTTTCTATATATACACATGAGTTTTCCTACTTCTTTCAACCTTATACTTATTCATTCTACTACTACTGCTGCTGCTGTCTACTACTACTGCTGCTGGTGTCTATTACTACTGCTGCTGCTGTCTACTACTACTACTGCTGCTACTGTTTACTACTACTACTATACTACCTTACTACTACTAGTTTTGTGTTAGTAAGTTACTAACATTGTATTAGTAAGCTACTAATAAGTTAGTAAGCTTAATGTGTGTTAGTAAGCTCCAATGTGTTGTTGAGAACTATATAAGGATTTTCTTGTGTAAGTAGTGATCATGTTAGTAAGTTAATATGTTAGTATGGTAGTAAATTAGTAGAATAGAATGATAGAATGCCATGTTAGTGAGAAGTTAGAAAGTTAGAAATGTAGACTTGACCTCTTAGTAACCTAATTGCTAACCAATTGTTTATGTATAGTTAGTGAACATAGCTTATGTTAGGAGCAATGAGACCTTGAGTACTAATAATTCCACCTAGAAAGTAAGTGGTGATTAATGAAGGAATTAAGCGGATGAGATTTGACCTAAGTTGCATAAATTAGTAAAGGCATTAATCATAAGTAGTGTGACTCATGATTGGTAAGGACAAACACTAGTTTGGCGTGTACTCACCTGTCAAGGGGACACGTGCGGCGTGGTCTCGACTGTTAATTTCTGAGATTTAGTGATAGGAACAGGATGCAGATGTAAGTCACAAGTCCTGTCAGAACTTAGAAGATGGACTCTTAAGTTTTTGTCTATGTTTTGAGTTATCAATACGAACAAAGAGCAAGAGTGTAACTTCAAGTCTCTGGGCGGAGTAGGGTGGCCCTACGATTCACTTTATGTTCACGGTAACTTTGGTAGGGGCAGAAGTGGAAGAAGGATGACGATTCCGGCAGAGCTGATGATCACAAGCTTGCCCCGAAATGGAGAGGGAACACGATCCTGTCGGAGTGGATAAGAACCATGATCTGAATGAACAAAGTGATCACTATCGTTCGGAGTGGAGAAGGATCGCGATCCGACTGCAGGAGCGGGAATGGACTGCATGTACTGCATACTCTACCAGTCACTAGATGAATGTCATAAACAGGAAAGAGTACAAGAGTAGGATGCATGGCGAGGGATAAAACTCTATCATCTGGAGAATACGAACTCGATTTGGGGAGTATGTAGTATGGAATGCAGACGTTTCCAAATCAAGTTTGCATTAGATTAAGAGCATGGTGTGCATATGAGTTGTACATTAGAATCTAGATCATGGCACACACCGACACTTGTGGTTTAACTTTCACATTTCTCTTCTATATCAAATATTGATTGTTGAGGATTTTGGAGATTGCGGGTTTCATCCGCATTGCGTCAGTTGTATTCAATTGACGTGCCCACAATTTGCTAATTGCAGGATTGCTGATCGTGAAGCAGAGGACTCGAGATGCGTAAAGAATCTAAGTGGAAGATATAGTTTTCCTTCTGTAATGTAAGTTTCTAATTTCCTGTGATTTCTGTGTTGTGTACTCATTGAAGTAAAGATTCTGGGTAAGTGTCACGAGCTTCCAGTGTATGGAACCCAGGGTGCTACATGGGGTCCAGTCCAACCGAATACGGTTGGGTCGTTTTATGTCCGAATCCGTGCAATGCACGTGCTAACTCTGTATAAAAAGAGCTCACTTGCAACTCGATGAATCATGAATAGAAATTTCAGTCCATTGGTTCACTGTTCATCTTCTTCCTCTCTCTCTCTCTCTTGCGTCTCTACCACAGTTACAGGTATATTCTGATCAGAGCCGGCCCAACACTTATTGAGGCCCAAAGCGAATTCCGAAATGAGGCATTTTAAAAGCTTATAATAATATTTTGTTTAAATTAATATATTTTTATTTAAATGTTATCTTTCGTGCTTTTTGAGATGCAAAATCATTTATTATATTATTGTAATCAATTTCATGTAACATTTCTTTTTCAATTGATAATAAAGCCAATCCATTTAATTTTCGACTGATATTTTCTATTATCAGGTTGGTCTTTAAATTAGACAGATGGGGAGGTTTTGACAATAGAAACTTCCAAAATCCAACCCAATCCAATTGTTTATATAGTAGTAATTGCTTGTTTGCATTGTGATTATATTGATATACTATGTATGGGAATATTGCACTCTTCATTTATTTGTGCATGTTCCATGCTAAATTCACTTATTTGGGTTGTAATCAATATTGCTTAAGTTACAACTATGATGTTGTGAAAACATAGTGTGGTAGATCATATTTAGGAGATATTTTTAGACCGACATGCCACTTCGATATTCATTAAATATCTTTAAATTTGAAATGAAAATTTTTATACTGACACAACATCAAAATTCAATATTCGTTATTCAGAACTTTGATTCGGCTAGCTGGAAAAAGTTTTGATTAGCTTAGATCATAAGTGAAAAAACTATAGAGACAAATCTGGATACCCTTATCCATATTGTTAAGAGGATGGAAGATTTATACATCTCTTTGCGTGCTTCTATGTATGTTACAAGGGTTTTGTAGATAGGATGAGGTATATGATTCACCATCAGGTGAGGTGAATCGAAGAAATGACGCGCACATATCGCACATGGGATGTTTTAGGCTTGACATGCAAGCAAGCAGTTGATGTTATCAAATATAGGTAACAACATATTTGAACATACTTCTCTTACTACTTCACCATGGCATGCTACAAAGAGTACATGTTAATCCCAATTTTCCTGTACCAGATTACGATATGGCATACTACCAATCAGAACAATGTTTTAAACCACCAAGTACACAAGTTTTGCCGAGGAAGATCAAACAAAGCTCATCATCTGGACTAGAAGAGGTACAATTATTAAATGCAAATGATACCACAAGGAATACCACCATAGACTAATTAAGAGACGTTATCATTTTTGTAGCGCCCCGAATTTCTAATATATTATCTTAGAAAATACGTGGCACAATCCCAGCATCAGCTTCAATGTAACATTAAACACAACCAATTCCACTAAAATTTCCAAACTTTTATTACAACAAACCTTTACATAGCACAGCGGAATTTTAAAAAAAACATCTCAATCATGGTTTTCTTTTATTTACAACACAGTCTTATTACAACACTGCTTTTACAAATTTACACAACTCAATTAAATTAATTCGTCTCATAACTATCTCAAGCATCCAAACCTCCAAACTCTAAGCAACAACCTGCAACATATGAGGCTATAGATGATCCCTAACCCCCAAAACTAAAGGGGTCAGCCATAAATGGTGTGAGTGACATAAAACAAACAAACAACATAAATAAACATTAAGCAAGGATTCTTAAACAACATGTAGAGAACCAAAATACATAAAATACGATGTAGCAAAAAATGTAAACAACAAGTGAGGCTAAACCAAGTGTCATGTGTAGAAAACAGAAAACCACATGCATAAAACCAAGTCAAGAAAACACAAATTCTATATGCGGACTCTCTAATGCGTACTTGTCGAAGTCTATGCATCCCATTCTACATAGGTTCGGTGCAAGCCCTTAACGTCTTCACTTCATAGGGTTTAATCCCCCGTTATGCAAATAATCATAACACGATGACTACTACGAGATAAAGATAAACTGTGAGTATTAGCCCATGCCCCGATAATTCCGGAGATAGATCCCACACCACAGGTATTTTACCGTGATAATTCCGGAGATCATCCCACACCGAAAGCAATGACCTTATCACACGAATACCACATGTGCGTCGCCTCGACTCCGATAATTCCGGAGATCAATCCCACACCACAAGTAATTACCGTGATAATTCCGGAGATAATCCCACACCACAAGTAATCTACCGTGATAATTCCGAAGATATATCCCACACCACAAGTAATCTACCGTGATAATTCCGGAGATTAAATCCCACACCGAAAGCCATACTGAGGTACTTGACCCATGTTCTCGTTCATCATATCACCACTAGTGCCTGTCCTTATTATTATTATTATTATTATTATTTTAGGTTACTTAATTACTCAACGAATCTCCTAGAGTTGGCGTACCCTACCGGACTTAACTCAAAACTGAATAACTGAAATGCCTCAACAGGCCTCAACAAAATAACTCAATGCCGGTATACTAGGGTCACACACACCTCTAGAGACTCAAACTCAAATGTCTAAATCAGCTTTCCACTAAACAAATTAGCTCAACTGAATATCTCAAAATCATATGCTTAACTGAATATCTCAAAATCATATGCTTAACTGAATACAAAGTATAGGCTAAAATATCTGAAGACTAATCATTGAAAGAATACTCAAGTTACGAAAACTCATCAGTACCAGTCGACTTATACTGTAGTAAGTCGGCTGTCCAGAGGACAAATATTCATGATTTTAAGAAATTAAACTAAGTAACATAAGTCGACTTAAAAACTCATCAGTCAACTTACCCGAGACAATTTCCAATAATTTTCACGAAAATATTCTAAGTATAACAGGTCGACACTGTCCAGAAAGAAACTGTAGTGACTTTACAAAATAAATTTTCAGTAAACCAGTTGACTGAATAATGGTCTAAGTCGACTGTCCAGGACGGGTTCTCAAAATGCTAAAGAACAACAGCAGGGTCGTACCAGTCGACTGAACAGTAGGCCAGTCGACTGTCGACCTACATTTTACATAATTTAGGTCTGAATACAAAATCAAAACTGGAGTTTTTCCTAAAGATTCATTGTTTATGAAAATAATTCGTATTCAGGTAAAAATGACAAATCTCAAATAATCCTCACTATGGATACATTACTCAAAACATCCAATATCATCAAAACTCAAGTTCTAATGTTCTAAAATTACTAATTTTTCTATTAGGGTTTCTCAATACTGAACTTCTTTCATAACTCAAAACCAAGATCTGATTTGCAAACACAAGATCCAGATGCTCACCATCCGATCAGAACCATGCTCAAATCTTAACATGCTTTTTCGCAATTCAATTTCATAAACCAAGGTCCACTCAACATTTTTAGATTCCGCATACATGGTACAAACAACAACATTTGCATCGTTCTCATGCAAAATACTAAATAACATACATGCCAAACCAACAACATAACAATCGATCACATTAATCAAACCACAATACAAGATTCATGTCATTCTCAACATCAAAACAAAACAACAAACAAACTTACATCACTCACAAAACAAAACAAAGCAAAACAAAGTCACTCACCTTGGAATTGAGAAGATCCAACGAAAAAGCCTTCCTTCTTTGCAAGATCTAAATCTTCCTCTTGCTCCTCCAAACAAATCACAAAATTCTGTATATTGCAACAAATGACGGCTGCGAAAAATCCTTTTAAACGTCTGGGAATGAAGTTTAGGGTTTTACCCACTTTTGCAAAATAATCCATTCAAAATGCAACTTTATATATATAACTCTATTCTTGGAAATTCAATCAAATTCATTTAAATTAGGATTTAAAAGTAAAATATAATCCTAAATCTCAACCGGTACTGTTCAACAAGTACAGAAAATACATTTTACATTTTAACCCCTAAAAATGACAAATTTGCAAAAAGGTCATTCTTTTCTCAAATTTTGCAAGTAGTTCCAATTAATTTTAGAAAAATCTGGAAAAATACTAAATAAATCCCAAATATTAAATAATGATTTTTCATGAAGAAAACTTGACTTTCAAACTTCGCAAGAAGGTATTTGTACGTGTTTTGCACGTGTAAAAAGATAAATCTTTCTGAAAATATTCATAAATTATCCAAAAATCATTTTAATCATTTATAAACCTTTAAAAATAATATTTTAAAAATACGGGGTTCTACAATTTTTAAGACAATGAAAATATGTTTTTGTTGGAATTAGTTGTATGCTACAACAGAGAGTCAGAGGTATATTTTCTGGAAATTGGAAATGAAAGCTTATATTAATCAGTTGGGAAACCAAAAGTCTCTAACAGTAAGAGGCAGAGAGGCTCTTGCTTCTCTAACGAGCCTTTTAGAGAGTTAAAGAGCAGGCTTTAAGTGAGCAAGAGGCCTTTCGGAAATCAAAAGGCAATATTTGTTGAAAATTAAAGAGCCAACCAGTACTCTAAGAGGCTTTTTCACTATATATATTTTAAAAAATATTTAGAGGCCTAAAGCCCTTGCTTTGGTCGCTTGGGCCTTGGGCCGGCCTTGATTCTGATGTCGAGGAGACAAGGCGGAGCTTCCAACCACCACGGCGGCGGTGGTCTTGGAACAGAGCATGGCACTTGTGAAGTACAATTTTGTAGTCTTCTAGTTTTGTAAAGGATTTGTAATATTTATTTTCTCTAGTATATATTTTATTTAATAAGGCGCGATAAAAGTAAGCAATAAATAAAGGAAAGAGCCGTTTTTTGTTTTACTGTATCATCAAACAGAAATATCATCCTTTCCTTTTTCTTTCTTTCAAAGTTCAAACCCTCGAACCAACCCTACCCAATAGATTGAGCCAGACTAGGTTGAAGGTGAAAACAAAAATATATGCAAATCCGAGGCGGATCCAGTCACCACCTCCCGAGTCCGGTCATCCGCTCTCGGATCTCCCTCCTCACGCTCTCCATGCTCGCCGCCATGGCCTCTCTCTATGTCGCCGGCCGGTAACATTACCTCCTCCCTTTTCAATTCAATTTCAACCCAATTCATCTCAGATTTATTGAGTTTGGAGATTCAGTTTGTGGCAGGACTCCCAGAACAGGGTTCATCTCATCAACGAGCTCGATCGCCGAACTGGACTGGGGCAATCTGCCATATCAGTCGATGAGACGCTCAAGGTAGTGGCGTGCAGGTAAGGGACGACGAATTGAAGTTGTTGAATTCGGTAGATTTAGTTAGGAGATTTGGGCTATTTATGGAGATGTTGTATTTGTAGGCACCAGCATAAGAGGCTGGCGGCGCTGGAGATGGAGCTGGCTGTGGCGAGTCAGGAAGGGTTTGTTGGGAAGTACTACTCGTCGAGTGAGACGGGGATGAGGTACGGGAGTGGCACGCGGAAAAGGCTGTTGGCGGTGGTAGGGATTGTTACCGAATTTGGGAGGAAGACGAATAGGGATGCGCTTCGGAAATCTTGGGTTCCTAAAGGTAGTGTTTGTTGTTATATTGTTAATTTGCTATTTGACTTTTACATGATTTACCGAGGTGGTGGCAGTGAAGTAGTTTGTAATTCTATGTTTTTTTTGTGGCTTTAGCTAATAATTGCGGGATGACAAGCGATAAGAAACCTTTTTCTATCTTTAACTATAAGTACTGGATTGAGGCAATTAAGAAGGATATTGTAGCAATATTTGTGGGAAGTGGAGAAAAGAGGGTGGGCAAGGCTTAAGCTTTTAGGGCTTTAGTAGCAAGATTGCAAGAGTTACCATGATTGTCTCATATTGTAAATATATGCAACAGTAGTTTACATAAAAAATAACAAATTAAAATTAAGAGGAAAAAAATCAAGAAAGTTCATAAGTAACAAAACAATCCTTCAGCCGGAAGGTTTAATACTAAAAATTTGAAGTATAATTGTAAGAAGACATTATAGACTAAATCTTAATTGAGTGACAGAGAACTTCAAAAAGCTAAAGCTTAAGTGAGATTTACATAACAAGCATGCAAATATTAAATAAATCAAGCAGCTAGACCTAAATTGATTAAACAACCGTGATCAAGTTTTACATGAGCAGTATTTGGCCCAAACCCATCATCGTCAAACTTGCATGACAACTCTTGTCCGGATGTAAAAGTGGCTGGATGGATAAGAATAAATTTATTATTTAATCTTCCTTTTGGGCCTTATTTAGGCAAAATTTAAGAGGGTTCAGATTAAGTCAAGCAGGTACATACGAGATTCAGTCATCTATTACTTAGTTTGTGAAACATATCCACAAGCTTTCAGAGAAAAGCTGAGAACAATTTCTTATTCGTAACAAGAAACAAAGGAAAAGAAACGACCTAAAATAATTGAAAACACCTCTGACCATTCCTCTTTCCCAGCCTTCTCTTCTCTCCCCTCATTCATCCTAAGAAACCAAAAAGGAGATATCTCTGTAATCTTCCTTTCCCCAACCATCTCAACTTATTTTCTTTTCTTTTGTGCAAAAAACGGTCAATCCTTTCTTTTCTAGCTTATCCACTACTTTTTCCTATTTAAGAACCCAAGATAAAGACACATAAGATATCTCCTTCAATAATATTTCCTATAATTCTTAGAGAGATCTTGGTATGTTAAGGGTCTTGGTATGTTAAGGGAAAGGATCAACGATTCGTAGGAAGAAGGATGGGTAAAGAAAACAACTGTCAATGGATTCTTGGTGTGCTTGATTTTTATTTTAATGATTTTGATTTGGCCTTTTGGATGTTTAGAAAGGGAACAAAAGCGGAGACAAATGGCTGAGAGATGAGAGAATTGATTTCACTATTATGGTTAAGAAGGATTGAACATTGAGGTAGAGGGGTACAATGATGGTTTATCAAATTAGATTCAATCATTTATAAGATGAGATTTTTTTTCTTAAAAAAGTTCGGTTAAGAGCCATCACAACTTCTCATGGAGGAATTGGTGGATAAGTGTCACCCATTTAACTAACATCCCACCATGTCCCTTTTGTCCTTCTAGAACCTAATATGTTCCATTTTTTAACTTTTATTTTTCCATGGCAGCCTTATCTTATTATTGAAGATACATGGTTGAATCTTGTGCATACATGATCTAAAATGTTTATTATTCATTTATAAATTTATTTTTTAAAGGCAAGAATAAAATGTTTTGAATACGTACCAACTATGTAATTAAATATTATTTCCTAGGTGTTATATCTAGTTTTATATGAAATGGAAAGTTTTAAATATCGGGTTTCGGTCTTGGATACGGTATCCTAGGTGATACATCGACAACATTTAAAAAATATTAGGTTTCCATATGCAGAGGAACATGATCTGAAGTGGTGGCTACTTTAAGGATGGAATATTCCAAAGTATTTGCTTCTGGAAGAATTTGAACTAATTGTGCAACAATGATTCGTTTTTGTCCTAATCTCATAGGCGCCCTTTCTTTCAACGTATACCCGGGTCGGGAAAACTCTTTCACTCACTCAAAAGTGAAAATTGTGACCATATCGTCCTGAAGATGGATTCGACGGAAAGAAGTTGCATTTAGAACTGTTGCCGACTTTTGCATTTAGGTATCGACATTAAAAAAGAGAGGGCCCTTTTGTAGACTACATAGTGACAAAATAAGTCTCTGAAAGGGACCACAGACTTCTTAAGTAGAGATAGACATATCCCACATCGACGTTTAGAACAACACAATAATTTTGGATGAAATATATATCTATAATATTTTTATACATTTACATACATTTTATTAAACAAATGTAAACAAGGTAAGACAGGCAATAATAGTTACAATCAAAATATATGATCGCCTACGTTATATTGCATATAATATATAATATTGAAGATTGGGCATAATACTAAATAACCTAACTATTATGGCTATGTTTGGGACCAAAGTTAAGTTAGGACAACCAGAGTTATTTTCTTAACTTTAAAAAACTCTAGTTATCTTAACTTGGCATGTATTAGACTATTAGCTTTTAAAAACCAGAGTTATCTCTCTTAACTTGGGATTGCTTGAACTCGGTTTGTTTGTATAATGTTTGAAGTTTAGTTCCATCTTGTTTGGCTTCAACACTTCAGAAACAAATGAAGAACCCATTTTTTTTTCTATCAGATGAATAAAGCAATAGAAGTACCACTTGAAGAACTCATTTGTGCTTCCAATCAACTATCTCCTCATTAACGCATATTATCTTCTTCCTCCTCGCCACAATTTCCTTGCATAGATAAATAGAAGTACCTCCGAAAGCACTCATTTGTGCATCCATTCAACAATCTCGTCACCACATTTGATATTCTTCCTTCTCGCTACAGTCATCTCCTTGCTATTGCCGCCTTTGCATCCTTCTATATAGGGTTCTAAATGGGTAAAGAAAGTTGAAACATGGTGGCTTAAGGATTTTTAGGGAGAGGCGATCTTAAGTACAGATGGTTGGAACGTGTATTGAGGAGCGGCTTAGCAGGTGAGAATTGGTTTGAGAATTTATGTTTAGTGGGAATGGGTTGGGTAGTGTGAATGAATGGTTTCTAACTCGTATAGTTGCAAACCACAATCTAAGAAAAAATAAGATGTCTAGCTTTTGATCACTTGAGAATATATTGTTTGCACAATCGTCCTAGACTCCTAGTCTTTTGACCAAGCCATGTTGATGTTTCAATTCTTTTGCTTATTGTTAGAATACAAGTACAATTTTCCTCAACTCTTCCACAACCGTCGAAGTTTTAGCTTAGTGGTAGAGACTTTTATATGGTATCAGAGCAACCCAGGTTCAAATTCACTGGCTACGCAATTTAAATGCGGATGTTTTTAAAAAAATACCGCAGTATATAGTCCTGGTCTCGGTCCACAATTTCTTGGGCATTTATCTCGTTTCTTTGGCTCATAAAAAACTGGGCTCTCGACGTGAGGGGACGTGTTAAAATACAAGTGCAGTTTTTCTCAACCCTTCTACTACTTTGAAGTTTTAGCTTAGTGGTAGGGACTTCCACACTTATAAGTCCTTCAATTCTTTACTATGTATTACAGAACCATTAAAATTATATTGTAATCGTTCATATTAAACACCCATTTATAATAATTTGTCTAAATGAGCGTAAATGAACTGAGCTCGATTCTCAAACAAGATGAGCCTAATAAAGCTCAAAACATGTCGAGCTCAAACATGGCGTTTCTTGTTCGTTTATTTGTTTAATCGAACTTAATATTTTGTTCAAGCTTGGTTTGAATGAGTCCAAACTAGCTTTTACTAAGCTGATCCATATTCGAGCTTATTGCTTCACAAGCTCATTTACAGCCCTAATTCTCATCATATTCAAACCCAGCTCACCAACATTTTTTCCCTCTCTATTATTTCTAGTACCTCAGGCATACACAACTGCCTCTCCATGAATTTTTTAGTATTTATAATACAAACTTCAAATTCATGTTTTAATATATTAATATATTAGACATCCACTTAAATCAATATTATACCTAAATGAGCCTAATGAACCAAGCTTGATCCTTAAAACTACCCGCGCCTAATCAAACTTTAAATGACATGAGTTGAAATAGTCTATGTTCATGTCGTAAATTTTCTTGATCGAACATCAGTTAGTTATTGAATGGTCCCCAACGAACTTATTTACATCCCTAATTCTCATGCATATTCAAGCCTACATCACCAACAATTCCTCCATCTCTATTATTTCTACAACCTCCGGCCCATTCAACCCATCTCCCCTTTAGTCATCTAAATCTTTAGGTGTTATTTGAATACATATATATACACACACATATATATATAGAGAGGGGGTGGGTGGGAAGGAAAGGTGGCATAGGAGGAAATTGGCACCCAAAAAATCCTACCCCCTCCTAAATGCATTATCCACACATTTCAAAGTGTTAAACATATCATAAAACATAAGAGGAAGAAATTTTGTCAAAGTTGGATATGTTTTTCCCATGCATTAAGTGGTCGTAATTGTTCTATTACTGAAAAACTGTTCATTTTGCAACCTCACATATGAGTGGAAAAAACATGTTCAAATGCAGTGATTTCATCATGTTTTAGGGAACTATGATCAACTTGAACGGTGTGGATCGTGAATTTCTATAGCATGGATTGAGTATTTAGTGCACCATAAGAGAAAATTTTCTCTTATGCCATAGAAACTTTCCTATATATATATATAGTGATCATGTGAGAATAGTTCTCACGATAAGCTTCGTGTGAACTCCGTGCATAACTATCACATGGATGATCCGAACCGTTCACATTGTTTGGAATGACTAAATTAGTGTAAATATGTAAAATCAAGTTATTTGAAGTTCATTTGTTCATCCATCACGTCATTATAAAAAATAACAATATTCAGCCATACAATTTGTAACACTTAATGCATGAATAATTTCTCATTCGTAGACTAATTTAGACGTGTAGATCAAAATGAACGAATGATTTCTCACATGATCATCACCATATATATATATGAGGATATATGGGATCCAATGCCATAGGAGGAAATTTCCTCCTACGACACACTAAATTTCCTCCTATGGCACACCAAAAACCCATTATCCGTAACAAAAATTCACGATCCACACCGTTCAAGTTGATCTTCATATCATAAAACATGAAGTGAAGAAAAATTACCAAATTTGAATATGTTTTGCCCATTCATCATGAGGTTGCATGGGCAAAACACGTTGGCAAAACACATTCAACTTTGATAATATTTTATCCTCCTATGGCACACAAAAAACCCATTATCCGTTACAAAAATTCACGATCCACACCGTTCAAGTTGATCTTCATATCATAAAACATGAAGTGAAGAAAAATTACCAAATTTGAATATGTTTTGCCCATTCATCATGAGGTTGCATGGGCAAAACACATTGACAAAACACATTCAACTTTGATAATATTTTATCCTCTCATATTTTATGACATGTTGAACACTTTGAACAGTGTGGATCATGCATTTAGGTGAAGAGGGTAGGATTTTTCAAGGTGCCCTCCTATGCCTCCTTTCTTACCGTTTTCTCCATCTCTCTATATGTATATATAAATAGAGAGAGAGTTAAACTACACAATTTCAATTGAATTCTAAAAGTAGATTTAATATTTTCCTAACCAAAAGATATGCATTGGGATTGGTGCATTAAGTTTGGTGTTTGCTTTTGCTATTTGGTGCATTTAATGCACTTGCAAAGAGACAAAAGACTATTCACCAATTTCAAAGCTAATCCAATGGATAGAAAAGTGTTTAATCTACTTTACAAAATTAAATGGAAAGTTCGTAGTCCAACTCATATATATATATATATATATATATATATATATATATATATATATATATATATATATATATGCTGCTATTGGGAATAGCGACATCGAACAAACTGTTGCCGCTACTGGGGATAGCTGTAACAGGCGTTCACACCAAATTCGTTCGTAACTGAAGGGCCTTCTATATATATATATGAGAAAACGGAAGCAAAGGTGGCATAGGAGTTTCCTCCTATGTCACCCTTAAAAATCCTATCTCCTCCGAACTGCACGATCCACACCGTTCAAAGTGTTCAACATGCCATAAAACACGAGGATGAAATATTATCGAAGTTGAATGTGTTTTGCCCATTTTTAATGATCGCAATAGTTGTATTGCTGAAAAACCGTTCATTTTGATGAATGGGCAAAACATATTCAAATTTAGTAATTTTTCTTCACTCTATGTTTTATGATATGAAGATAACTTGAACGGTGCGGATCGAGAATTTTGGTTGCGGAGAATGGGTTTTCAGTGCACCACCTATGGCATGGATCCTTGTATCCTCTCTCTCTCTCTATATCAACTTTTCTATAGTGAGTATTATCTACAAGTTTCATTTTCCTGTTGTGCAATAACCAAGATTTCTCTCCTCACGTAGTTACTATGCTACATTACCCTCCCTTTCATCTTAAATCCAAATGAGTATTCCTAAAACCCCTTGCTGACCTTGCCCCCTGTTATAGTTCAATCAGGGATTCAGGATTGTTATGTTAGGTTCTGCACTATTGTGTTCTTAAGCTTCTGAATGATTTGATGGTGTATAACTGAAAAGTTGAGTAATTACTGTTCTTGAAATGCACCACTGGTTTATGCTTGAACTGCAATTTGATATTTTTTTAAAATTTTATTTTGCTTATTGGGTACATATTTCTTTACCGTTATCTTTATACAGGTGCAGCATTAAAAAAGCTGGAAGAAGATAAAGGTGTTGTTGTACGATTTGTGATCGGAAGAAGGTCAGTGCTGCTACGAAAGTGAACTATGAAAGTCTATTGAATCTATAAATGCTGAACTAATTGTAACTCAACTGCAGTGCTAATCGAGGAGACAGTATGGATAAAGGTATTGATGATGAAAATAAGAACACCAGGGACATCACTATACTTGTATGTTTGTTTCTCCTTGCGACTTTTCTTATCTATTAAAGCTTAAAAGTCAAAATATTGTCTTTGCAACTGTAATTAACTTCATATTTGGCTAACACGCTGAATATTTGCTTATAGACTTTCAGTGTTTTCAAGAATAAGGATTTGGTTTCCCTTGTAATTTGACATGCTGAAGCTCAAGATGTTGGCAAGAATAGACCTTTATTAACATGTATCGTTGAACCCCAATAGTGAAAAGAGGGTGTAAAAGGTCTATTTATGTGTGTTAGAATACAAGTGCAATTTTCCTCAGTCCTTCTACAACTTCAAAGTTTTAGTTTAGTGGCAAGGACTTTCACATGGTAGCAGAGCAACCTAGGTTCGAATCTCACCGGCTACACAATTTAAATGCGGATTTAAAAAAAATAATACCGCTGCGTATAGTCCAGGTCTTGGCCCACAATTTGTTGAGCATTTATCTCGTTTCTTTAATCCATAAAAAAATGGGGGAGACTGGGGGGGGGGGGGGGGGGTTGTGTGTTAGAATACAAGTGCAATTTTCCTCAACCTTTCTACAACTTCGAAGATTTAGCTTAGTGGCAAGGACTCTCACAATGTGCTGATTGTTCTGTCGAGAAACTTGCTTTGGCCTGCTACCTTTGCTTCATATCCTGGATTGAAACAACTAAATGAAAATTGACCCGTCTCAGAAATTAAACAACTGGCTTTTGTTAGGGATTTTGGGCAATTTAATATGTTTAATGAGGAAGAGTGTAGTTTATTTAGCGCTTAGATGAAACTTGTAAAGCCATTTTGGAGCTCCTCTCAAAATTTTTGAAGGTTGCTGATACCGAGAGAAAAAAGTTGATATTGTACCAAAAGTATTACAGTATGTTTGGTTATTTTACTTAAAATTGCAGTTCTGAGACTTTCAAAACAATTATGGATCTCTTCGCTCTAGATCTCTGAAGTTCTTTTTTTATTTACTGAGATGAAAAAAGTTAAGGTTGTTCCAGAATTTTGTTTTATCATGCTAAATTTGAAGTTTAACAGCCTTTGTAGTGAACATCTGACATAATTGATAAATAAAGTAAAGCCTTCGTAGTGAACATGTGACATAATTGATAAATAAAGTAAAGAACGGCATTCATTTTTACGATAGAAATTGTTTCTTTATGTAGAATTGAATTCAATCTATGGCTTTTCGGAAAAGAATGGTCATTTGTTTGTAATAAATTTGTCTTGCCAACATTGGGTCCCATTCTTCTCCCCTATCCCAAGAGCCAATGACTATTCATGCTGCACTTTGGAGATGAAAATGAGCTTTTAAGGCACACCAGCCACCATCTTTAAGCATTTATTCCTCCCCAATTGTAACAGTTTTCTTATGGGTTGCAGAAAATAACCTATTACGAGACAATAACTGAATAAAGTCTTATGGGAACTTATAGAAAGCAAACCTGAAGATTCTCTTTCAATTATCCGTTTTTTTTGGAGTTTTGGCTATTGCGGGGAAGAAAAAGTTTCTGTGTATCGAAAACCTATGAGTTTAGACTGTTTATATAGAGTTCAAAAGATGCAAAACAGTTAACTGTCATGACTCTTTATGTTTAACAGTTATACCTTTTTCATTCCAACAACAGAAACTATCAGATTTCGAACATTCCCAACCATGACACCCTTTAATAGTAAAAAAATGCCACTATTAGAATTTGAAAGTTATAACTTATAGTAATAAAATTAAACAGTTAAATTAATAAGTAATTGCAAAAAATAGTTAGATAATTAATTTTATCTGCGACTGCAACAAGCATTCCAATGTGCTAAATGCACCAAAACTGTACAACAATGTTTGCACCTGTACTCGTCTATTGAGATCTTGCATAACGGATCTTTACTATAACAATTTCACTACGTATGTAATATAATATAAGGTTGTTTGCACCTGTACTAGTCTATTTCTAATAAACATACATCTAAATTCCAACTCTAACATCCTCACTTGTTTGGAAAAACAATTGTTGAAAAAGCATTCGAAAAAGAAAAAGAAAAAGAAAAAATCCTAAAGCCAACACTGTTTTGAGATTTCTTATGCATACGAGAAGGTATCTTTCAGTTTGAACCTTCAGTTAGTGTAAATGTTTCATGACTGTAAAGTTAGTGTCCGTAGCCTTGAATGGGATACTATCTGTCATAGAATTGGAGGCATCACGGACATAATTTTTCAGTTCGATGAGAATTCTTTAATGTTAATTAGTGCTTTTATGAACCTGTAATCAATCCTAAAGTCATGAACAATACAACCAAACTGTTTATTGGAGGAATTTCGTCGATTATGGCTTTAGTTTATGTGTTTGCAGAGTAAAGTTGTCATGTGCATCTTGTAGTATGTTAATTGTTTTTGCTACTCTGCAGAAACTAGTACTAATTGGTTGGGATGGGTTTCTATCAAACTTAACATGCTAATTACTAGGTAGTGGTTTTACCTGAGTCTCCAGATTATGTAACATTCAGAACAGGAAGTTCAGGATTCTGTAGAACTTCTGAAGTGGAATATATATATATATATATATATATATATATATATATATATATATACTAGATTTGCCCGTGGACACGTGCCTATGGCACGTCTTCGGAATGATAGTCCATGTTTCCATTAGTATATGTTGAAAAATAATTATAAATAGGGGTATAAAATCCAACTTCTTATAACTTTGAGGGTGGAAAATGATGAAATTTAACTATTGAGGAGATATTTGCTATTTTCAATGTAACATGAGCAATAAAAAAAACATAAAAAATCTGAAAATTTACAAACCTATCTGAGAAACTAAATTTCTGAGTTGAGTAAATAG